>JAWZYU010000001.1:128204552-129590052 GCA_038380435.1 Ryuthela nishihirai | reverse complement strand
AGCGTGCTTGGCTAATGATATAAGGGACCTGAGTTCGAGCCCTGGATAAGGCATGGGTGTATGTGTTGTTTTCCTGCTGAGGTTGTACCATCCTCTCAGACTCTCTATGGCATATAAACTGACAGGTTCCTGTCAGACCTCTGTGGCAAGCAGCTGTTTGAGGGGGTATTTATTTATTATTAGACAAATGATTCCACAGTTCATCATTGATTGATTAAGTATTTAATCACTATTAAGCAATAGGATGAAGATGGATGTAGAGGAAAAATTGTGTTGATCTGGGTGGGAACTGAATCCACGGCCTCCTAATGACATGGCAGAAGTGTTCATCCGGCTCAAGACAATTTTTCTTCTACACCTCTCTTCATTCTGTTACTTAAATAGCTAGTAAGCTACGTAATATTCGTACTTTGTCGAATATTGCCAGGTAGTAAAGTAAAATACCTAAAGATAACGAATTAATTAAATGTGGAAAAAATTCATATTTAATTCATACCTTAATGACGAACTTCTCCCATGATATTAATCATATTCTGATAATATGCGGTGGGCAGACAATGTCAAACAGGACCTTGTTAGAATTGGTATGCAGTGGCCAGATGCAGTAGATGCAGCTCACGATAGACTTGCTTGGAGAACTAAATTGCACGGTCTGGTTGGACCTCAGTAGCCCATCGCTGCTTGAGGATGATGATGATGATGAAGCAACTGGCATGTTACTGGGAGACGCGGGTTCGAATCCCACTCACTGCAAAACCAGTGTTTTTCAACTGAATATTTCATGAATCTCATATCTACAGAACATCTCCTGTGATATTTTATTACTATTATACCTTTAACCCAGTTGTTCTCAACCTTTTATGCTTCACGTACCCCCTGGAAATGTGTATGTAACTGGCGTATCCCTTGTATAGATAGATAAAACTATAGTTATAGTATAACAATGGGAATAAAATAAAACATATGTATCAGTGGTTCTCAACCTTTTATGCTTCACGTACCCCCTGGAAATGTGTATGTAACTGGCGTATCCCTTGTATAGATAGATAAAACTATAGTTATAGTATAACAATGGGAATAAAATAAAACATATGTATCAGTGGTTCTCAACCTTTTATGCTTCACGTACCCCCTGGAAATGTGTATGTAACTGGCGTATCCCTTGTATAGATAGATAAAACTATAGTTATAGTATAACAATGGGAATAAAATAAAACATATGTATCAGTGGTTCTCAACCTTTTATGCTTCACGTACCCCCTGGAAATGTGTATGTAACTGGCGTACCCCTTGTATAGATAGATAAAACTCTAGTTATAGTATAACAATGGGAATAAAATATATGTATCAGTGGTTCTCAACCTTTTATGCTTCACGTACCCCCTGGAAATGTGTATGTAACTGGCGTATCCCTTGTATAGATAGATAAAACTATAGTTATAGTATTATCCCTTGTATAGATAGATAAAACTATAGTTATAGTATTATCCCTTGTATAGATAGATAAAACTATAGTTATAGTATTATCCCTTGTATAGATAGATAAAACTATAGTTATAGTATTATCCCTTGTATAGATAGATAAAACTATAGTTATAGTATTATCCCTTGTATAGATAGATAAAACTATAGTTATAGTATTATCCCTTGTATAGATAGATAAAACTATAGTTATAGTATTATCCCTTGTATAGATAGATAAAACTATAGTTATAGTATTATCCCTTGTATAGATAGATAAAACTATAGTTATAGTATTATCCCTTGTATAGATAGATAAAACTATAGTTATAGTATTATCCCTTGTATAGATAGATAAAACTATAGTTATAGTATTATCCTTTGTTTAGATAGATAAAACTATAGTTATAGTATTATCCTTTGTATAGATAGATAAAACTATAGTTATAGTATTATCCTTTGTTTAGATAGATAAAACTATAGTTATAGTATTATCCTTTGTATAGATAGATAAAACTATAGTTATAGTATTATCCCTTGTATAGATAGATAAAACTATAGTTATAGTATTATCCCTTGTATAGATAGATAAAACTATAGTTATAGTATTATCCCTTGTATAGATAGATAAAACTATAGTTATAGTATTATCCCTTGTATAGATAGATAAAATTATAGTTATAGTATTATCCTTTGTTTAGATAGATAAAACTATAGTTATAGTATTATCCTTTGTATAGATAGATAAAACTATAGTTATAGTATTATCCCTTGTATAGATAGATAAAACTATAGTTATAGTATTATCCCTTGTATAGATAGATAAAACTATAGTTATAGTATTATCCCTTGTAAAAATAAAATAAATACCCCCTCAAGCAGCTGCTTGCCACAGAGGTCTGAAAGGAGCCTGTCAGTTTATATGCCACAGTAGGAGATCTGAGAGGATGGCAGGACCTCAGCAGAAAAACAACACACACATCCATGCCTTAGCCGGGGCTCGAACCCAGGTTCCTTAGATCAGTAGCCAAGCGTGCTAACCACTCGGCCACTTAGTTATAGTATAACGATGGGAATAATATAAAACATATATATATACACACACACACACACATTAAATTTTGTATTCATAAATTATATACATCTATAAACACAAAAAACGATATTTTTGCACAGTAGTGTTGCCAACTTAGCGACTTTATTACTAAATCTAGCGACTTTTGAGCTCTCACGGCGTACCCCAAAAATGTTTACCGCGTACCCCACGTTGAGAACCCCTATTCAGTTTTGCAAACAAGGTTTCAAACTTGTTGAAAACTTTTACTTCTTTATTGTCCTTTTAAATAATTTAGTACACATATT
The DNA here is from genome assembly GCA_038380435.1 of Ryuthela nishihirai. Taxonomy (NCBI): domain Eukaryota; kingdom Metazoa; phylum Arthropoda; class Arachnida; order Araneae; family Heptathelidae; genus Ryuthela; species Ryuthela nishihirai. The sequence goes on along the minus strand of JAWZYU010000001.1, from coordinate 129,587,229 downwards.
GTTCAAATAGTTGAAACCAGGGCCGGGTCAAGCAATTTTAAAGCCCAGGCCACTTAAAACCTTCGCTCCCCCATATCATGAAATGAATCATAAACAAATGAATAAATAAATTAAAGGACCGAACTTATGCGACCTTTTCTTGACTGTAATATTGTATTTACCAGTTAAAAATTTTCCACAAATTCAAAAATATTTTAATCTATTTAAAGTATGTAGGTATCAATAGCAAAAGGGGGGTCCCCTTCTCCCTTCCCCCTGATCTGGCCCTGGTTACAATACTTAAAAAAACATTTTTCTAATTCATTAACCTCTTATTACTTTGGGGGGGGGGGGGGGGGGGCTCAGTCGGTAGCGCGCCAGGCTCGTAATCTGTAGTTTCCAGGTTCGAGTCCCAGCTGGGTCAGCGTTGAGATTTATCTCCGCAAAATTCCCCCGCCCTGCCCACGGTCAGTAGGGGACACCGATGGGCTTGGAAAGGCCGCCGTCCGTCGGATGGGACGTTAAGCCGTGGCCCCGTGTGCAGGAGAGCCATACCGTGTGCACGTTAAAGAACACGCTGGATGGCCTTGACGGGAGGCTACCATCTGTCTCCCAACAGCTGTTCCAGTGGGTCCCCTCCCCCAACCTTCTCTGAGCCTTCGGGGTCCATGTGACCTGGCCATTTAGCCCATGGTATGCAAAAAAGTGCCGCTCAGAGGTAAAACAACCCAACAGCAACCTGGATAAAGAAAGATTAAGCCCGATTAACAATTTGACATAATAAATTTCAGCTAAATTATGTATTTTATCTGATTTCTTTTCCATTGCAATCTTCGGCGCAGAGCTGATGTTTAGACACACACATTTCCTTAAGACTGAAGTCACGGTTATAAAATCAGACACCGAAAGACATTCGATGTTTACATTTAGCGAAGATTTTTCTTAAGACTTAAATGATTGCTAGAAACGAAAGAAAGTAAGAAAATGCTTTTCAGTGAATAGAAAACCTGCATTTTAAGACAAATGGGATGTTCATTTTAGTAAGCTTATTTACACAGTGGCGTTCGATGTGGTTAATTTGAAAGTATATCATTAAAATTCCATCTGTTAGTTTTTTTTTTCTTTTTCTTAGATCTGTCCATGCTTAAGACGTTAGTCAATTTTTTTTAAATATTAGCACTATAAATGTTGATGTGAAATGCGAAATATTTTTAAAAAGTAATATTTATAATTGAAAAATATTGAAAAGCTTTAGATTTGTGGCATTTAAAAAGATACGAAGATATATATTTGTTTATGTGAACAATATCTTATTCATTTGAAGAATTCTCCTGTAAACACTTCTGTATTTATTGCAATTCATAATTTACTTGTTCGAGAATCAGAACATTAAAAAACTCTGGCGCATTTCCTTCAATTACCTTCACTTAAACAAACGAGGAAACCGCTTTGACTTATCTAAGAAAACATCTTTAAAAGTCTTTCCAATTCATCTGATATTTACACTATAAGAGAATAATATACATATATGTTTAATTGTTTCAATAGCAAAGCTAATAGGCAAGGGGGGAAGGAATTCGTTTCGGTATTATAACTTCCAACGCTGACGGAAAAAAAAATCCACCTTTTTTTCGTTCATAATACAATATCAGAAATGTCAAATTCATTTCGCATAATGCAGCAATATTCGACATTTTGGAATTTAATAACTTAAGATTGGCAATATTTTTTAGATGATTTTGTGTTAACGGTTTCAAAACCGTTAACACAAAAGGTGTCTTGAAAAAAGGTGTCAAAAAGTGTCTTGATGTATTTAAACCCAAATTCCAGGACATTTATTAGTTAGCCAATTATAGGATTCATTACATGAGAAGAAAGCCTGAGTGCTTTCTCTCAAGTGTTAAAATCGCTGAAGAAGTGGAAGGAAACTTCGAAATTTAGCGGATCCCATTTGTGTGGCGCTGGGTTGAGTTGTTTTACCTCTGAGCGGCACTTTTTTTGCACACCATGGGCTAAATGGCCAGGTCACATGGACCCCGAAGGCTCAGAGAAGGTTGGGGGAGGGGGCCCACTGGAACAGCTGTTGGGAGACAGATGGTAGCCTCCCTTCAAGGCCATCCAGCGTGTTCTTTAACGCGCACAGGGTATGGCTCTCCCGCACACGGGGCCACGGCTTAACGTCCCATCCGACAGACGGCGGCCTTTACCAAGCCCATCGGTGTCCCCTACTGACCGCGGGCAGGACGGGGAATTTTTGCGGAGATAAATCTCAACGCTGAACCAGCTGGGACTCGAACCTGGGAACTACAGATTACGAGCTTGGCGCGCTACCGACTGAGCCATCCCCGCCCCGTGTGGTGCTGGAATGACGTAGCGTATGGTTATTTAATTGAAAGCACAGCATGTAAATTATTCAGTGTTATGATACGCGCCGATATAAGATATTTTAACATAAAAGGTAATTCCTGTTAGGTCAGAAAAAAACATGGTGGATGAGACATAGTAAAGTTTCTTAGAGATCACATATTCAAGTAAAATATTGTCCACATTATTCCTAAACCTCTACTGGTGTTCCTTGTATCTCTTCGAGAGAGTTAGGGAGATAGAGTACCAGGTTCATAATCTGATACTGACAGGTTGGAGTTTCAGGTAAAGATTTTTCTCCGCTACCTCCCACTCTGTCTGCAAGAAGTCAGAAAGAAGACATCGTGATTTGGAAAGATCGCCGTCCGTAGCATGAGTTAAACGTTGGCCCACATGCAGAAAAGACGCAGATGATTCACGATAAAGAGTTGGGTTGCTTTACCTCTGAGCGGCACTTTTTTGCACACCATGGGCTAAATGGCCAGGTCACAAGGACCCCGAAGGCTCAGGGAAGGTTGGGGGAGAGGACCCACTGGAACAGCTGTTGAGAGACAAATGGTAGCCTCCCGTCAAGGCCATCCAGCGTGTTCTTTAACGTGCACAGGGTATGCCTCTCCCGCACACGGCTTAACGTCCCATCCGACGGATGACGGCCTTTCCAAGCCCATCGGTGTCCCCTACTGATCGTGGGCAGGGTGGAGAGTTCTGCGGAGATGAGTCTCAACGCTGACCCAGCTGGGACTCGAACCTGAGAACTACAGATTACGAGCCTGGCGCGCTACCGACTGAGCCACCCCCGCCCCCACGATAAAGAACTAGCTGGATGACTTGATGGAGGCTTTCATCTGTATTATAAATCTGCTAGTGGATCCGCTTCTCTGAGATCATCGGGTTCTTATAACTTGTCTATTCAATATTTAGGAACAAAAGATAGCCTCTCATAGGTAATAACCCAACTAATCTATGTTTTCGGATCCCTGAAATATCGTCTGTCCACGTGATAGATCAGAAATATTCCAAATAGTAAAATATCTGTAAGATTACATGTGAAGCCAGGTTTATTAAACAGAGTTTGCGATGCATAAAACTTTAACAAATTATCGAAATGCTATACGTGAGCAATCTACTGGTGAGACAGGTAGCCCAGTTGTTCCTCATTTCGTTATTAGTAGCAGTTTTGCGGAACGTAACCCAGTACTTATTGTATACAGAATATTTAAGTACCCCTGGCCTAAGTAGGTCCAATCAAATTGTTTGAATTTATTCTCCTAACACGTCTGTCCTGAATTATAGCTGTTGTATTTGGCCACAGCAAACCAATCCTAACAAGGTCCTGTTTGACATTGTCTGCCGACAGAATTCTTGGTCTACATTTTTCTGAGGCCTTTTCTTAACCATTCTTACTCTTATTATTCGCTATTCTTGGGTTGTTTTACTTCTGAGCGGCACTTTTTTGCACACTATGGGCTAAATGACTAGGTCACATGGACCCCGAAGACTCAGAGAAGGTTGGGGGAGGGGACTCACTGGAACAGCTGTTGAGAGACAGATGGTAGCCTCCCGTTAAGGCCATCCAGCGTGTTCTTTAACGTGCACAGGGTATGGCTCTCCCGCACACGGGACCACGGCTTAACGTCCCATCCGACGGACGACGACCTTTCCAAGCCCATCGGGTCCCCTACTGCCCGTGGGCAAGGCGGGGAATTTTACGGAGATAAATCTCAACGCTGACCCAGCTGGGACTCGAACCTGGGAACTACAGATTACGAGCCTGGCGCGCTACCGACTGAGCCACCCCCGCCCCGAGGTTGTAGCTGAAAGTATACAGTCACTCAAAAAAGTATCCGAACACTATGGTTGATTACAGAATTCAGAACAAATATCAGGCAGCGATTTTTTTAGAAATTAGTGATCTGACAACCTTCGTGTCACGTGACACGAAGGGTGCCAGATCACTAATTTCTAAAAAAATCGTTGCCAGATATTTTTTCGGAATTCTGTAATCAACCATAGTGTTCGGATACTTTTTTGAGCGTCGTTGCCAGATATTTTTTCTGAATTCTGTAATCGACCATAGTGTTCGGATAATTTTTTGAGCGACTGTACCTAATATACCGTTAACATGAGAGACTCGGGTAAGATATTAGTAGGACCTTTTTTCGAGGTATCTTGTACACCTTAAGAAAAGAAGTCCAAGGATGACAAATACAGATTTCTCGGAGCAGCAAGATAGGTCCACTTTCACCAATCCAAAGATTTCGAAATTTGACGTTTAATACATTGCATGAGATGTCTTCAATTTCTCACCACCACGGATATTCATTTATAATGATCTTGTATTAAAAGTATAAAGGTTTAGTTTCTATTTAACCATAAAATTAGAAATCAAATCTTACCAGCTCTTTATACAAACACCAGTAAGTAGAAATAGCCATAATTCCTAGGGGCGGGGGTGGTTCAGTCGGTAGCGCGCCAGGCTCGTAATCTGTACTTCCCAGGTTCGAGTACCAGCTGGGTCAGCGTTGAGATTTATCTCCGCAAAATTCCCCGCTCTGCCCACGGTCAGTAGGGGACACCGATGGTCTTGGAAAGACCGCCGTCCGTCGGATGTGACGTTAAGCCGTGGTCCGTGTGGGGAGAGTCATACCCTGTGCACGTTAAAGAACACACTGTATGGCCTTGACGGGAGGATACCGTCTGTCTACCAACAGCTGTTCCAGTGGGTCCCCTCCCCCAACCTTCTCTGAGCCTTCGGGGTCCATGTGACCTGGCCATTTAGCCCATGGTGTGCAAAAAAGTGCCGCTCAGAAGTAAAACAACCCAACGTTAAAGAACACGCTGGATGGCCTTGACGGGAGGCTACCATCTGTCTACCAACAGCTGTTCCAGTGGGTCCCCTCCCCCAACCTTCTCTGAGCCTTCGGGGTCCATGTGACCTGGCCATTTAGCCCATGGTGTGCAAAAAAGTGCCGATCAGAAGTAAAACAACCCAACGTTAAAGAACACGCTGGATGGCCTTGACGGGAGGCTACCATCTGTCTACCAACAGCTGTTCCAGTGGGTCCCCTCCCCCAATCTTCTCTGAGCCTTCGGGTTCCATGTGACCTGGCCATTTAGCCCATGGTGTGCAAAAAAAGTGCCGCTCAGAGGTAAAACAACCCAACCCAAAAGCCATAATTCCTTCCCAATTACGAGATTCCTTCCATTCTCCATTTCCTTTTGAGCATGTGTGCTTCCTTTAATGCAACTGTGGAAACTATTACTGCATAGAGTACGGTGCTGATCTCTCGTTTCAATTTAAACAATTTGGGAGCTTTCTCTGCACGAAACCATTCAGTCATCGTAGACACATTGTCGCTAATGGAGGAAAAAAAGTTTCTTTATGATTGCAGTTAGCCGTCGCATGGCCGAGTGGTTAGCGCGCTTGGCTACTGATCTAAGGGACCTGGGTTCGAGCCCCGGGTAAGGCATGGCTGTTCGTGTCGTTTTTCTGCTGAGGGCCTGTCATCCTCTCAGACCTTCTACTATGGCATATAAACTGTCAGACCTCTGTGGCAAGCAGCTGCTTGAGGGAGTATTTATTATGATTGCGGAAGAAAATAATTTACTAATGTCTGCCGTATGTAGTTTTTGTAAGTGAAGAGGTTTTCTCAGATGCAAAGTTAAGAATTACTCTATTTTTGCCTATCATCCTATTGTTTTTCGGCATGTGAGGAATGGTTGATTCAGTATTCTGACTGAGTAATAACGAGCCAGGATTGTAATCTGCGGTTCTCAGGTTCGAGTCTCACCTGAGCCAACGTTGAGCTTTATCTCCGCAAAACTCTGCGTCCTGCCCTCTCTCAATAGGGGACATCGATGGGCTTGAAAATGCTGCCGTCTGCAGAATAGGACGTTAAGCCGTGGCTCAGTAATCGGGAGAGCCATATCCTTTGCTATGTTAAAGGATACGCTGCATGGCTTTGAAGGGGAGGCTATCATCAGTGTTCTAACAGTTCTCCAGTGGGTCCTCTTCCCAACCATTTCTGAGACCTCGGGCTCCATGTGACCTGTCCATTTAACCCATTGTGTGCAAAAAAAGTACCGCTCAGAGGTAAAACAACTCCAACAACGTAACCTTTGCGACATGATCATTTAGAATACTGCGTGAAAAAAAATATTCCGCTCAGTGATAAAAACCATTCAACAATCCAACGTTTCGATTTAGATTGATCTTTTAATCAACTTTTTGATTTTTTTCCCCTGAATAACGATAAAGGAAACTTCTTTTGAATGCAAATCTCGAGTAGTTAATTAAATTTAAAAGTGTTACTTCATCTTTTCACATTTTCAAAGTCACTTTGAATCGTTTCACTCTAAACGATAAAAAAAAAGTGTTTGAAAATCCTGTTTCACAAGAAATTCGCCACTTGGTAATGATATTAATCACAGGACCAATTAGGGCAAAAATATATCCATATGCATATAAAAAAAAAACGCTCCATCACGCTATTCAATGCTCTCAACGGTTCCATCCTTCCACGTCGTACTCTTCTATATGTAAACACGTCCATAAAGCAATGTTTAGCTTACCCAAAGTGCGCACCCGTACAATCATCTTCCCGTTCTCTATTCCCATCATCACCATTGCTGCCGCCTACCAGCCAGCCAGCCAGCGAGCAGCAGCAAGTAGATCGACAATTTCTTCCTTAAGCTGGCTCATCAAGCTCAAAGCGCACACACACACATATAAAACGACTCAAATCAAAACTCCACTTTTTTTTCGGTCCTTAACCTCAAAAGGCACGTTAAGTGCTTAAGAGGCGCCTCAGTCAAGAAGGTCTTTTGTTTTTAATGACATTATTAACTCCCGCTATCCGCCCATCGGCGCTTTTCTGGTGGCCGCTCCAGCCCAAGTAATGCCCCAGCCACAGCTAGGCGACCTCCCCAGTACTTACCATCCATCACCTTGGATAATTAGCATCCAAATGGGCTCCCAGCTTCCCATTTTTCTCTCAGCCTTGATGACGATTTGAGGCTTCTAACACGTACCCATTATTACACTCGGCCTTAGTTGAAAAGGTTAAATTTCTCACTTCAGCTTTCTCTCCCCCCCAACACAGAGTTTACCCCCTCCTCCTCCTCCTCTCTTTCTCTTTCATCCGCTCATTTACCCCAGTCTGGATGATTAATGTACATAGAAGAGAGAAGAGTGAAGGGGAGGGGAAAAGAATGAAGGTAAGGAGTACGTGGAAAACAGAATAGGGACGCAAGAGAATGAGAGGGAGGTTGCGGATGGTGATGAGGGGATAGAAAGAGAGAGAAACTGATGAGTATAAGGCTGATGTGGTGTAATAACAGTGGCTGTGATGGTAGCTCTACAGTGGCTCTGAGTGGCGATAATTAACGGAAAATCTCTGGTACGTTGATGCGAAAGTTGGAGGAAGAGGTATTCAGGGGGGGGGGGGGGGGGTCAGAAATCATATTCAATTGTTTATGTGGTTCTGTTAAGGAGAAAGATGAAATATTGGCGAGGTAATCATAATTTGACCCAATAACAGCACCACATCACGAGCAAGACTACTAGTGTTAGATCCTTACAATATTTATAGTAGCATGGCGAAAAGGCATTATTACATTGCCAACACATTCGATAGATTGGGTTATTAAAAACACAAAGGGGGTATTTTTGTACACGGATGTAGCCATATGTAAGGGGAAAAAAGTATTTATTTTATATCACAAGTAGGACATTGATGTGTGTGATCATATCGATGCGTGATCATATTGATGTGCGTGATCATATTGACGTTGTGATCATATCGATGCGTGATCATATTGATGTGCGTGATCATATTGACGTGTGATCATATCGATGCGTGATCATATTGATGTGGGTGATCATATTGACGTGTGATCATATCGATGCGTGATCATATTGATGTGTGTGATCACATCGATGCGTGATCATATTGATGTGTGTGATCACATCGATGCGTGATCATATTGATGTGTGTGATCATATCGATGCGTGATCATATTGATGTGTGTGATCATATCGATGCGTGATCATATTGATCTGTGAGATCATATCGATGCGTGATCATATTGATGTGTGTGATCATATCGATGCGTGATCATATTGATGTGTGATCGCATAAACTGATGCTACCAATTGGCAAAGTGTAGAGGTTTGAATAAGAAAATATTGCAGATTGCTGAGTTGTTTTACCCCAATTGCTTAATCAGATCTTGCTCAATGGATCCCTTTTTTCACGTTTAAGACCTTAGGAGTCCTTGTGACCTGTATATTTGGGATATTGTGTGAACAAAAGTGCTTCTCTGACAGAAAATAATTTGAATAAGCCTCACAGAAGCATTTGCTGCATATCGTATAAATAAAAACTCAATTTTCCTCTGGAGGCAATGGATTTAATTTCGAAGCTACTAAATTCATTAATAACTTTATTTTAAACGTGTCAGAATCTGATAATATTTGAAGGAAATTTTCCCCAAAAAATGTATGGGATAATTTTAGGGTTATAAACAGTTTCGAGTGTGAGTGTCAGTGGTTAAACTACGTCGAGATTAAGAAGTGGCAGTGATCTGGCAACCTTCGTGTCACGTGATTACAGAATTCAGGAAAAATATCTGGAGCGTGTACAGCAACTGTACACGCTCCAGTTACCGTTCACAGCAAACTGGAGCGTGTGCAGTTACTCCACACGCTCCAGTTTGCAGTGAACGGTAACTGCACACGCTCAATATTTCCGTGAGTGAGCCCACACGATCTAGTATCAAAATAATATGACCACCTACAGTCGCTCAAAAAAGTATCCGAACACTATGGTTGATTACAGAATTCAGAAAAAAATATCTGGCAACGATTTTTTTAGAAATTAGTGATCTGGCAACCTTCGTGTCACGTGATTACAGAATTCAGGAAAAATATCTGGAGCGTGTACAGCAACTGTACACGCTCCAGTCACCGTTCACAGCAAACTGGAGCGTGTGCAGTTACTGCACACGCTCCAGTTTGCTGTGAACGGTAACTGCACACGCTCAATATTTCCGTGAGTGAGCCCACACGATCTAGTATCAAAATAATATGACCACCTACAGTCGATTGATGTCACGTGTCAATGTCACGTGTCACGTGACACGAAGGTTGCCAGATCACCAATTTCTTGAAAAATCGTTGCGAGATATTTTTTCTGAATTCTGTTATCACCATAGTGTTCGGATACTTTTTTGAGCGACTGTACCATTTCTTCGACCGGAAAGACCGCACCGATGGACTTGGAACGGCCACCGTTCGTCGAATGAGACGTAAAGCCATGAACAGGGTGAAAACCATGACCCTGTTTTCATAGTATTGTTGGGGCGAGGGTGGCTCAGTCGGTAGCGCGCCAGGCTCGCAATCTGTAGTTCCCAGGTTCGAGTCCCAGCTGGGTCAGCGTTGAGATTTATCTCAGCAAAATTCCCCGCCCTGCCCATGGTCAGTAGGGGACACCGATGGGCTTGGAAAGGACACCGTCTGTCGGATAGGACGTTAAGCCGTTTTCCCGTGTGCGGGAGAGTCATACCCTGTGCACGTTAAAGAACACGCTGGATGGCCTTGACGGGTGGCTACCATCTGTCTCCCAACAGCTCTTCCAGTGGGTCCCCTCCCCCAACCTTCTCTGAGCCTTCGGGGTCCATGTGACCTAGCCATTTAGCCCATGGTGTGCAAAAAATGCCGCTCAGAGGTAAAACAACCCAACAACAACTCATAGTATTGTTTGAAATATTTTCTTAGGCCTTACAGAAATCCTCTAAATTATACACACTCTGGATGACCTCGACGAGAGGCTTCCATCTGTCTCTTACAGCTGTCCAGTGGATCCCTTTCCCCACCGTTCTCTGAACTCTTGGGGTCCTTGTGACCTGGCCATTTAACCCACTGTGTACACAAAAGTACCGCTCAGAGGTAAAACAACCCTACCCAATCCAACTTACTTAAGGAAATTAAGTTGAACAATATATGAACACATAACAATGGGTTTTCATCCTGATTAACACATTTTTCTCCTAAAACTTAATTCCGAAGAATGTCTGAAACGTCTTCAGTTACTCTAGCACGTGAAAACTCTTCCTTTCTCCGATATTTTTTCACGTGCACGTTTAAGCAACGAACACTAATCGAAATAATACTAATCGAAGCAGCTCGGGATCACTAAGCCACACTCTAAAACCGTGTCAAGACTCTATTTCAGAAAACGTCAATAAAAATTATTTTGAGTTTCCCCCGAGCACTTATCTCGTTGACGAGTCTTGCACCCATTTGAACCGATCCCATCAGAGCTAAATACTTTCTTATTATCCCCTCTGTTATTTTTATTCAGTTCACGTGAGAAAAGAAGACAAAAGAGCAAGCAAGGCTGCTTGTTCTTCTCTCGCGCTATCAACGGACCCTCCGCCGTAAATTAACAACAGCATTTTGGGGCGCAACAGACAAGTTAACTAAGAACGCCTCACTCCGATAAGGAACGACCGAGCTTAATAAATTAAATAGATTTGTGGGGCATCGGTTAGCCCCCGAATATCGATTCGCTACAAGCCTCCTTATTACCGAGCCAACGCGTTTCTTCCGCAGATAAGAGAATTAGGAAAAGCGGTAAAGACCCACAATTTGTTTTCACGAGGAAAGGTTGTATCCGACCATCGAAACTTCCTCTAGTGATGCGGACAAATCACTCGAAATTGCTTTCATTCAGAATATGACTTGTACGCCGACCTCTCCGGAATATCCTACACCTCTCTCCCCCCTCACCTTCTCCCTCCCAACGTCCCAAACTTCCCCCCTCACCTTCTCCCTCCCAACGTCCCAAACTTCCCCCCTCACCTTCTCCCTCCCAACGTCCCAAACTTCCCCCCTCATTCCCCTCCACTACTTTCTATACCAGCTTTCACAACTGATCGATTCCACCCCTTTCTACCGTGACGTTACTCTCTTCTCACTCACCCCCCCCCCTCTCCCACCTTTCTCACTCCTGCTCCCCCGCCTTCCTCACTCCTCCCCCAACTTCCTCTACACCTTTAGCGTTTCCTACCCTCTATCCTGCACCCCACAGTCCGAGTCATCGTTATATTCCTATTGTGCTGTTCTGGAACACAAGCGATGATTGCCGCCATAATTAAATCTTAATTTTAAACAGGCAGCCAGGATGCTTGCTTGCCTTCGCTGCTTCTCTGTCCTCATCCTGCTTTCGCACTGACAAAGTTTTCACTCATTCACGCCCGCCTTTCCAGCTCGTTCCATCTCTCACTCCTCGGGTCTTTCGTTCCATCTCACGCTGTCTCTGGCGCGTGAATAGTCCCGACGCGCGTGGCTTTCTCGCCACGTTTGGATGCATGTGTTGGCGTCCGCACACGAGTCCGGATGGTGGGATGGCAGGTAGGCAATCATCCGAATGGTTCCCCCCTGCAGCGAGTGATTGGTTCTGAAAGTACCCCACTGAGATACAGAGCATTGTGACCGATCCTGACGCTAAACCCTCTTAATTTAAAATATGGTAAATGAAAATTGGAGCTAGAGAGAAATAAAAAAATATGTGAGAGGTTCAAATAAGTTCACAGCAGGATATCTGAGTTTATTGACGTACATAATAATCCTTCCCACTCAAACCGCCAATTTCTTTTCTCGATTAATTTTAGATATCGAGGTGTTTACTGCAGTCTGTTATTGAGGATGTCCTTAATGGTGTCTTTAAATAAACTGTTTCTAAACTTAATACCGACCATCGAAACTTCCTCTAGTAATGCGGGCAAATGACTCGAAATTGCTTTCATTCGGAATGGAGACTGAGAATGGCGCAAAAATACTCTAACATGGAAAATAGGTTCCTTACCACACTTATTCCATAATAAACTGCATTTACCTTTAGATTGGAAAGCTTCATTGTACCACACTGAAGATGAAAGCTTATCTTATGCATACTTATATAATATCCGCAAAGTTTTCCCTGAATCACTAATAAAAACAAGTGCGGATAATTGATAGATTCTGATTGCTGGATGTTCGAGTTGGGTTGGGTTGTTTTACCTCTGAGCGGCACTTTTTTGCACACCATGGGCTAAATGGCCAGGTCACATGGACCCCGAAGGCTCAGAGAAGGTTGGGGGAGGGGACCCATTGGAAGAGCTATTGGGAGACAGATGGTAGCCTCCCGTCAAGGTCATCCAGCGTGTTCTTTAACGTGCACAGGGTATGGCTCTCCCAAACACGGGGCCACGGCTTAACGTGTTGCATACAAATGGCAGGCATACAATTTTGCATACAAATGGCCAGGTTACAAGGACCCCAAGGGCTAAGAAATGGTTAGGGAATGGAATCCACTGGAGAGCGTTGGAGCGTGGTAATGGAATCCACTGGAGAGACAGAAGGCAACCTCCCGTCAAGGCCATCCAGCGCGTTCTTTAACGTGCACAGGGTATGGCTGTAATGAGCACGGACCATCCAACATCCCTTCCAGAGGACGATAACCTTTCCAAACCCATCGATGTTCCTTTTCTGATAGGGGCGGGGGTGGCTCAGTCGGTAGCACGCCAGCTCGTAATCTCTAGTTCCCACGTTCGATTCCTAGTTGGGTCAGCGTGGAGATTTATCCCCGCCCTGCCTACGGTCAGTAGGAGACACCGATGAGCTTGGAAAGGCCGCCGTCCGTCGGATGCGACTTTAAGCCATGGCCCCGTGTGCAGGAGAACCATGTCCTGTGCATGTTAAAGAACACTTTGGATGGCCTTGACGGGAGTGTAGGCCATCCAAAAGTGTCTAAACTCCATCTGTCTCTAAACAGCTGTTCCAGTGGGTCTCCTCCCTCAACCTTCTCTGAGACTTCGGGGTCCTTGTGACCTGGCCATTTAGCCCATTGTGTGCAAAAAAGTGCCGCTCAGAGGTAAAACAACCCAAATCCCTTTCTGACAGAGGGTAGGGTCGAAGTTTAGGCTTTTATCATTAAAAGATGCAAATATACAAAATTTACATCCTTTTCCTCCCCCAACCTTCTCTGAGCCTTCGGGGTCCTTGTGACCTGGCCATTTAGCCCATTGTGTGCAAAAAAAGTGCCGCTCAGAGGTAAAACAACCCAAATCCCATTCTGACAGAGGGTAGGGTCGAAGTTTAGGCTTTTATCATTAAAAGATGCAAATACACAAAATTTACATCCTTTCCAATACCGACTAATTTGACTTTTTGTTTGCAATTGCTTTCCGTGGCGTAGCCTGAGAGGTAACCGTGGAGACAGTTGATGCTTCGAAGTGTTCGGTTGTTTTACCTCTGAGCGACACTTGTGTGAACAAAATGTGCTAAAAATCCAGGTCACAATAACCCCCAAGGGCTCAGAGCTGGAGAAGAGGATGCACTAAAAAGCTGCTAGTAGAGAGATGGAAGCATTCCGTCAAGGCCATCCAGCATGTTCTTTATTGTGCACAGCATATAGCTCTCCTGTATAAGGAGCCATGGCTTAAGGTCCCATCCGATGGCTTCGATAGATCATATAGATCACAGATCAATGGCCTATCAAACACCTGTCAATCAAATTACGAGACTTACAAGCATCAACTGCATTCTCATAGTCTCATATTTTGCCACCCATGCAGTACAGTCACTCAAAAAAGTATCCGAACACTATGGTTGATTACAGAATTCAGAAAAAATATCTGGCAACGATTTTTTTAGAAATTAGTGATCTGGCAACCTTCGTCTCACGTGATTACAGAATTCAGGAAAAATATCTGGAGCTTGTACAGCAACTGTACACGCTCCAGTTACCGTTCACAGCAAACTGGAACGTGTGCAGTTACTGCACACGCTCCAGTTTGCTGTGAACGGTAACTGCACACGCTCAATATTTCCGTGAGTGAGCCCACACGATCTAGTATCAAAATAATATGACCACCTACAGTCGCTCAAAAAAGTATCCGAACACTATGGTTGATTACAGAATTCAGAAAAAATATCTGGCAGCGTTTTTTTTAGAAATTAGTGATCTGGCAACCTTCGTGACGAAGATTGCCAGATCACTAATTTCTAAAAAAATGCGCATGACCATGGGATGTTGTGAACATGGTATTTTTAGGCACTCATTTTTACTCTGAGGAACGGACGAAATAATAGTTGCAGTTCATAGGACGAATATTCAGGATCAATAAATTGTGGTTGGGACAAGACTATCTTAGTTTTTAAATTTGGCCTTGACTGTTCCTGCAAAGAAAAAAAAATACACCAATAACAATTCTATTAATTTCGAGCAAATGTTTCCTTAATTAGAATGCCAGGGGCTGAGACTCCAAGAGCTGTTGGGTTGTTTTACCTCTGAGCGGCACTTTTTTTGCACACAATGGGCTAAATGGCCAGGTCGCAAGGACCCCGAAGGCTCAGAGAAGGTTGGGGGGAGGGGACCCACTATAACAGCTGTTGGGAGACAGATGGTAGCCTCCCGTCAAGACCATCCGATGTGTTCTTTAACGTCACAGGGGGCCACGGCTTAACGTCCCATCCGACGGACGACGGCCTTTCCAAGCCCATCGGTGTCCCCTAGTGATCGTTGGCAGGGAGTTTTACGGAGAGAAATCTCAACGCTGACCCAGCTGGGTCTCGAACCTGGGAACTACAGATTACGAGCCTGGCGCGCTACCGACTGAGCCACCCCCTTCCCCAAGAATTAAGACTTAAGTAGATTGGGATTCAGCATAGAAAAATCACCAATCAGGCACACTGGGAACTCGAATTTGAGGACACCAGGATACGTGGCTAACACCATCAATCGCGCCAGCTTACGACTCCGAATTAGAGTAAATTGTTTCTTCTTGCATCGTTTAATGTGTACTTTTTTTTTCTTTAACCACCAAAATAAGGTAAACGTGTTCTAGAGTCAAGAATATTTCCTCATCTTTAGATCAGCGACGAAAACTCTTCTCATAACACTTTCCATCAAAAATTAAGATTATTTGCGCTTCGTGGCGATGTTAAACAATTAATTCTTAGTTTTCACTTGCAAATATATTTCTTTTTTCGAACACTGAAATATTTACCTGAACAAGAAGCAGAAAATAGAAGTCCTAAGCTAGGCAGAGTTGAAAATTTCTGTGTCGTCTTCATTAACTTCAATGAGAAATCAATGATCTCGAAGATAACCTTTCTTCGGATGAGGGGGGGGAGGGAGGTTTCTTTCTCTGACCTGCTTGTGAAGCGCTTTTCCACATCGAAGAACTGTTTGGATGACGTAGAATTTCTCACTGATTTCTAAATGGTATCTTTAAAGATGCTAAATGGGAAAATAAGCAAATAGATTTAACCATTTGAAATCATGTATGTCGTTACTATGAATAATTCATCCATGTACAAGCAACATTATGGTATATAATTTATATATAATCAATGGCAACTCATACTATGCCAGTAGGAAGTCAGATTCAGAGCTTAGGATGTTCTGTTTAAGCAAGCTCGGATCTTTAAAAATTAGGGATTTCTCTTTCAATACAAAATTCATCTCTCCGTTTTAGTGGTCTTTCAAAAATTTGTCAAAAAATGCGCTTAAATATGCGCATGTTTCCTCTTCTCCCCCCCCCCCCCGATTCGTGTCAGGGTTTAGTTGATTATCTCTGAACTACACTTTTTAGCGCATAGTGGGTTAAATGGCCATTAGGCGTTAAAAGTGTGTCAGAAAAGTGAGCCCAAAGGCTCAGAGAAGGTTGGGGAAGAGAATCCATTGGAAAACTGTTAGGAGACAGATGGAAGCCTCCCGTCAAGGCCATCCAGCTTGTTCTTTAAGTAACAGAGTACTCGGTGTCTATTTTTCACCGAGATCTAATTCAGTCATTGTAACACTACATTGCTAAACAATCTAAGTAACTATGGCAAAAATATGTATCTTGAATCGTTTGTGGAATGCACATTTCCAAGATTAAAATCTTAAGAAATGTAGTAGGATTTAACAGAAAAAAAAATTCAATTCTTAATGAATTAAGTAGTGATGGCCTACGATTTTTATAAAACGCTAAACTTATTTAATGAAAAAAAGGTTGGGTTGGGTTGTTTTACCTCTGAGCGGCACTTTTTGCACATCATGGGCTAAATGGCCAGGACACATGGATCCCGAAGGTTCAGAGAAGGTTGGGGGAGGGGACCCAATGGAACAGCTGTTGGGAGATAGATGGTAACCTCCCGTCAAGGCCATCCAGCGTGTTCTTTAACGTGCACAGGGTATGGCTCTCCCGCCCACGGGACCACGGCTTAACGTCCCATCCGACGGACGGCGGCCTTTCCAAGCCCATCGGTGTTCCCTACTGATCGTGGGCAGGGCGGGGTATTTTTGCGGAGATAAATCTCAACGCTGACCCAGCTGGGATTCGAACCTGGGAACTACAGATTACGAGCCTGGCGTGCTACCGACTGAGCCACCCCCGCCCCAATGAAAAAAAAAAAAATGTTCTGCCAGCAATTAAAATGTTAATTCCGTGAAAAGCTTGTCGACAGTTATGTTAATCAGGCAGTCGACAATAGTCTTCAAATGAATTATCTTATGGACATTAAATCAGTTACAGAGAAAAAAAAATAGTCGATTGACCAGTGATACAGTTTTTACTGTATTCACGTAAATGAAGGTGTAAAGATCCTTTAGTCCGTATTTACCAATTATAATTGTATAAATTCATGCTGAAGCCGTCCCGTGACCTAGGGGTTAGCACGCCTGACTACTGAGCTAAGGGACGTGGGTTCGAGCCCCGGATAAGGCATGGATGTGTGTGTGTGTGTCTGTCGTTTTTCTGCTGGAGTCCTGCGGATCCTCTCAGACCTTTTACTATGGCATATAAACTGACAGGTGGCAAGCAGCTGCTTGAGACCTCTGTGGACCTCTGTCAGACCTCTGTGGACTCTCTTGGACCTCTGTTAGACCTCTGTGGCTCTGTTAGACCTCTGTGTATTTTTTTATATAAATACATGCTGATCAAAAAGTCATGCAACTCATAATGTTGACGAATTCATCCTTAACTAAGACTTGAAACAGTCTGTTATTTCAGAATAGCCGAATAGAGATGAGATCTTTTTTTCACAAGTGCAAGGTGTGATTATTGTTGAACATTATGTCTCATTCTTACGTAGGGTTGGGCTGTTTTATCTCCGAGTGACGCTTTTGTGCACAAAATGGGCTAGATGCCCAGGTCACAAGGACTCCAAAGGCTAAGAGTAGATTTAGAAAGAGAACACCCAGGCCTTCCTTCTGTTAGGAGAAAGGTGGAAGCATCTTCTTAAGGTCATCCAGTGTGCTCTTCAACGTGCACAGAGTATGACTCTCCTGCATATGGAACTACGGCTTAACGTCCCATTAAACCGACGGTGACTTTTCCAGGCCTACTATTGTTCCCTTTCTCACCGAGGGCAGAATGGTGTTAGCGGGGGGGGGGGGTAAATTTCAACTCTCAGTTGGTACTGAGATTACGAGACTGGCAGCGGACGACTGAGTCAATCCCTGCTTTCATTCTTAAATAAACTAACATTATGCGGGTACAGTCGCTCAAATAAATATTCGAACACTATGGTTGATTACAGAATTCAGAAAAATACCTGGCAGCTTTTTTTTAGAAATTAGTGATCTGGCAACCTTCGTGTCACGTGATTACAGAATTCAGGAAAAATAATCGGAGCGTGTAGAGCAACTGTACACGCTCCAGTACCGTTCACAGCAAACTGGAGCGTGTGCAGTTACTGCACACGCTCAATATTTCCGTGAGTGAGCCCACACGATCTAGTATCAAAATAATATTACCACCTACAGTCACTCAAATAAATATCCGAATACTATGGTTGATTACAGAAATCAGAAAAAATACCTGGCAGCATTTTATGGCAGCGTGTCACGTGACACGAAGGTTGCCAGATCACTAATTTCTAAAAAAAACGCTGCCAGGTATTTTTTCTGAATTCTGTAATCAACCATAGTGTTCGAATATTTATTTGAGCGACTGTAAATGATCACTTCCAAAATCTCACCTTCTGGATTTCAAGTGTACCTTAAATATTTCTTCGCTATGTCTCTTTAATCATGATGAAAAGAAATGATGTGTGTTTTAGTGAAAGCTGGGATCATTTACAATTTTCATGCAAAATATATAATACAATACATCCTAATACATCTAATGTGCCCATTCAACTGAAATTTAGAGATGGGTTGGATTGTTTTACTTCTGAGCCGCACTTTTTTGCCCACAACGGGCTAAATAACAGGTCATAATGACCCCGAAGGCTCAGAGAAGGTTGGGGGAAGAGGATCCACTGGATAGTTGTTAGGACACAATGTAATCTCCCGATTAGTTGCAAAATGTAACTTCCCTTCAAAACCATTCAGCGTGTTCTTTAATGTGCACAGTATACTCTCTTCTATACACTGAACCACAGCTTAATGTCCCATACGATGGATGACTGCCTTTCCAGGTGTCCATTAGTGACTGAGGACAAGGCGGGAACTTTTGCGGAGATGAATCTCAACGCTGGACCAGGTGGTGGAACTCGAACCGGATTTTGGGTTGGGTTGTTTTCTATTCAAAGTCCCACCTGCGACAGCATTAAATAGAAATATCCTGAGCGGCACTTTTTTGAACACCGTGGGCTAAATGGCCAAGTCACAAGGACCCCGAGAGTTCAGAGAAGGTTGGGAGAAGGGACCCACTGGAATAGCTGTTGGGAGACAGATGGTAGCCTCCCGTCAAGGCCATCCAGCGTGTTCTTTAACGTGCACAGGGTATGGCTCTCCCACACACGGGGCCACGACTTAACGTCCCATCCGACGGACGGCGGCCTTTCCAAGCCCATCGGTGTCCCCTACTGACCGTGGGCAGGGCGGGGAATTTTGCGGAGAGAAATCTCAACGCTGACCCAGTTGGGACTCGAACCTGGGAACTACAGATTACGAGCCTGGCGCGCTATGGACCGAGCTCCCCCCCCCCACCACCTCTAAACTTAGTAAAGAGCCACTAGGGAAAAAAGTTTGTTCTTAAAGAGCTGCAGGAAAAATTCTCTACTTAGAATAAAAAAACATAAATTTCTTATAAAAAATAACTTGGAAAAAAAAACTATTTTTAAGGAATCAAGAAAGTATCTTGATTACGAAACAAAAATATGCATTTGCAATAAGCATTTTGCATTGGCAAAGTCGTTTACTTATGCACCTAAATATATTTGGAAAAGAAATTGGAAGAAATGATCCAGATTCAGTATATTGATTGTTTGCTTTATAAACCGCATGTTGCTCTGAGCCACGGATTGGACGGGCCTGCTCTAATGGGATGCTTGACTTCTCGTTCGCCCTATATAACTTCCTCTTCCGTGGGAGGCGGGGGTGGCTGAGTCGGTAGCGCGCCAGGCTCGTAATCTGTAGCTCCCAGGTTCGAGTCCCAGCTGGGTCAACGTTGAGATTTATCTCCGCAAAATTCTCCGCCCTGCCCACAGTCAGTAGGGGAACAGCATAGGGGGTGGCTCAGTCGGTAGCGCTCCAGGCTCGTAATCTGCAGTTCCCAGGTTCGAGTCCTAACTGGGTCAGCGTTGAGATTTATCTCCGCAAAATTCTCCGCCCTGCCCACAGTCAGTAGGGGAACAGCATAGGGGGTGGCTCAGTCGGTAGCGCGCCAGGCTCGTAATCTGTAGTTCCCAGGTTCGAGTCCCAACTGGGTCAGCGTTGAGATTTATCTCCGCAAAATTCCCCGCCCTACCCACGGTCAATAGGGGACACGATGGGCTTGGAAAGGCAGCCGTCCGTCGGATGGGGCATTAATCCGTGGCCCGTGTGCGGGAGAGCCATACCCTGTGCACGTTAAAGAACACGCTGGATGGCCTTGACGGGAGGCTGCCATCTGTCTCCCAACAGCTGTTCCAGTGGGTCCCCTCCCCCAACCTTCTCTGAGCCTTCGGGGTCCATGTGACCTGGCCATTTAGCCCATGGTGTGCAAAAAAGTGCCGCTCAGAGGTAAAACAACCCAACCCAATCCTCTTCCGTGGCGTAGTGATATTACTCTGGTCGATATAACACTGAAGAGTGCAAATTAAACTCCTCCGTTGAGGTTTCGTTTAAATAAATCTGTGTAAACCATAAAATACTTCTAAGTTTCTTCCGTCTCCAGTATAAGTGAAAATCAGTATACGGCAGAGGAGGGGGAGGGGGGGGGGGTGGAGGGGGGGTTGGCTTATTTGTAGTTCCCAGGCTTCCAGTCCCACCTGCGACAGCATTGAAATTTATCTCCGCTAAACCACTATCCTGCCTTTGGTCATAAAGAGAACACTGATGAGTTTGTAAAGGTCGTCGTCCGTCGGATGGAAGTAAAGCCGTGGTCACGTGTCCGGAGAGCCATCAAGAACACGCTGGATGACGGGAGTCTACCGTCTGTTCCTCTAATCTTCTCTGAGCCCTTGGGATGGATTCATTGTGTGCAAAAAAATGTTGCTCAGAGGAAAAACAATCTAACTGTCCTTAACTCTATCCAATGACTCTATATCAGCAAATTATCCCCCCAAGCAGTTGCTTGTCATTGAACTCTGCAAGGAAGACGAAACATCAGAAAAAATACAACACGGGAAAGAAACATGCCTTATCCGGGGCCCCGTTGATCAGTAAACAAACGCGCTAACCATTCAGCCATGAGGACTTTCTGGCTCTATATAATAATAAAAAATAAATAAATACCTCCTCAAGCAGCTGCTTGCCACAGAGGTCTGACAGGAGCCTGTCAGTTTATATGCCACAGTAGAAGATCTGAGAGGATGGTAGGACCTCAGCAGAAAAACAATACGAACATCCATGCCTTAATCCGGGGCTCGAACCCAGGTCCCTTAGATCAGTAGCCAAGCGTGCTAACCACTCGGCCACGGGAAGCTAGTGATAAAAAAAATAATAAAAAATACCCCTTCAAGCAGCTGCTTGCCACAGAGGTCTGACAGGAGCCTGTCAGTTTATATGCCACAGTAGAAGATCTGAGAGGATGGTAGGACCTCAGCAGAAAAACAATGCGAACATCCATGCCTTAATCCGGGGCTCGAACCCAGGTCCCTTAGATCAGCAGCCAAGCGCGCTAACCACTCGGCCACGGGACGGCACGGCTCTATATAACCATCCTTATTATCTTTGAGGCCTAGCCGTTTAGTCCATTGGACATCAGAAAAAATAACAAGATATTCAAGTCCATGCTCTTGTCAAAGGCAAGAATATATCGCCATGGCTATTTCTAAAATGCTCTATCTCCAACTTCATTAAATATTCTAGTTTTGATGCAAAGGTTTCGTATAAAAAGTTTTTGCGGACTAATCTCTAAACCACTTTCGAAGTTCTTCAGAAGGGGAAGAAATATGTGAGAAGTTCGCCTCAACCCTACAAATCGGCCACTGCACATCATCAGGAAGCTATAAACTAACTTCAAAGCGCAAAAGAAAAAGGGGTGGGTTGATACCTTTTCATAACCCCATAACAATATCTGGAGAATAAGAAAGAGAAAAAAAAAAAAGTAAATAGAAAGAGTACGTGATTCAAAAGGAAGAGAAGGCAGTAGTATCAAGGTGACCTTTAACAATCCTCTCTCTCCTTTTTTTTTTTATTGGCATCTTCTTTTTAACCTTTCGTTTTTACCTCACTTAAATGTGTGGTTCCTCTGCGCTGATGCCACTCCGAACTTGAAACGCACGAGAGTTGAAAAAAAAATGATCTTAAGGTAGTGGTTCCTTTTATGAAGGAAGTCTGGAGATGGGTGCCACGTCGTCACCATAGACTACGGAGGACGACATTAGAGGCATCAAAAAGCGCTACCAGGAAAGCAGGCATCTGTGGAAGAGACGGAAGGAGAAAGAGGAAAAAGAATGAAAATGAAAAATGGCTGAAAGAGAGAGGGGGAGGGAGAGTGGGGGGGGGGGGGGGTGCCAAAGTAAAAAAGGAAACTCGCAAGTGGCGTGAGCTCTAGAATGTAGCCGGCGAGAATCCAGCATTAGTATGCCCGCGTGCCCTAGCAGCTCTGTGGTGACAGGATTATTAATGGTTTCACGGATCGGTTGTTGTCCTCTGATCCTACTCCTCTGGATGCTACTGGGTGACAATGATCATCAGGGAGGAAGTCGCCTTTGATACTCCGAATTTGCCCTCCGTCTTTTAGCCCTCTATTTTCGTGCGCCTTTCACCACCTCTCCCTTTCACTCCCAGACTCGCCGGGGTTAGGTCTGGCTTACGTCAACTCTTACTCTCCTTACTTCCTCTCGAACTGCTATTCCTCTTCCTTTTTTTTCCTATCTGGATGGAAAAGATCCGAAAAATGAAAAAGGGAAAAAATAAAAGGAGAAGAAAATAAGGAATAGCGATTTCCTTTTTTTTTTAGGGGGGGGGGGGGAGGTAGGTAGGTGAGAGGGCGATTCAAGAAAAGAATCCGCAAGCCATCTTCCTTTTGTGGCTAAGGCAAATAGGGTTGTTTTACTTCTGAACGATACTTTTTTGCACACAATGGGTTAAATGGCTAAGTCACAAGGACCCCGAGGACTGAGGGAAGATTGGGGAAAAGGGATTCATGGACGGCTCTTAGGAGACAGATGGAAGCCTCTTGTCAAGGCCATCCAGCGTGTCTTTTAATGTCCACAGGAATGACTCTCCTGCGTACTGGCCAACGGCTTAACTTACGGTCAGTCAAACGGCGACCTTTCCAAGCCCATCGGTGTCGCCTTTCGAACTGGGAGCAGATTTGAATTTAGCGGAGATAATTTCAATGCTCGCTCAGGTGGAATTCGAATCTAAGTACTGAAGAATACGAGCCTGACTCGCTACAGACTGAGCCAACTCCTGCTCCTTTGGGGTCAGGACCACCGACATCTCGAATCTGAATGAGAGCAACACAAGTCCTAGTCAGTCGATCTATACGATGGAACAATAACCGCTTTCGAACGGCTTGTCGAGACCACGTTACCCGTCCTTGGGCAAAGTCTCCACCTCAAAAGCCTTCCCACATTAATGCTCAGATTTCTCACTTGAAGAAGGTTGGGTTGGGTTGTTTTACCTCTGAGCGGCATTTTTTTTGCCCACAATGGGCTAAATGGCCAGGTCACATAGACCCCGAAGGCTCAGAGAAGGTTGGGGGAGGGGACCCACTGGAACAGCTGTTGGGAGACAGATGGTAGCCTCCCGTCAACGCCATCCAGCGTGTTCTTTAACGTGCACAGGGTATGGCTCTCCCGCACACGGGACCACGGCTTAACGTCCCATCCGACGGACGGCGGCCTTTTCAAGCCCATCGGTGTCCGCTACGGATCGTGGGCGGGGCGGGGAAATTCACTTGAAGAAGGCGTTTCTGAGCAAGTTATTAATGGTACATTGGGAAAATGCTTATATTGGCGTCCCATGTGTCAGATGTTACTGTTTGGAATTATGAGATTTAATTATGCATGGTTGGAGAAAGAGCCCAGCACGCATACGGAGTGTTGCTCTCTCGTTTCTCAGGAGCTCGTGCTTTCAATGAAAGCACATACTTGTAGTGAGAGGCGGAAAGGGGAAGAAAAAGAAGGGGGGGGGGGGGTGCGGGAGGGGGGGTGAGCAGAACGGACTGACGGAGAGCGGGTTGTTGTCAAAGAATCGATTTGCGTTTAAGGTCTCGGCTAGCGCAGAACGGAAACGACATAATTTGGCCGTTTTAATCTGGAACTTGGAGTTAATTAGCTTTCAGACCAGCTCTAGCACTTAGCTAGCCATTTATTTCTTATACATAATGAGCCTGATGTCTGCCTCTAAAAACATCTGATGCCGTGAGGGTGGGGAATGGTCATTATCTGCTCATCGTTTCTGGGCAATTAAACCGTCTGCTGGTAGAAGATAAAGGTGAGGAAAAAAATCGGGAAGGTCGGGTGGGTGAGAAACATATAGGCTGGAGAAAAAGACCTATCATTAACATTTTCTGCCACCGTACACCGTGATTTTTTTTTTTTTACTTTTTTAGCTTCTCCTTTAATTGCGGTGGTAAGTACTTAGCAGCGTGTAATGTGTGTACTACAGATCAGATAGGTAATATTTTTTGGAGGCAATGACAACAAACCCCAACTGAAGAGAAGGAGAAGAAGTGGCAAAAGAAGAGAAGATGAAAATGGAGACAAAAGATTAAATGAAGGGAGAGAGGAAGTTGGGAGTAGAAAAAGGAAGGTGATGTAAGGTAAGAAAAGAAGATAGGAAAAATGAAGATGATGTACGATGGGAAAATAGGAATAAGAATAAAGATGATGTAACGTACGAAAAGAAGAGACGAAAAGATATGAAGATATAAGAAAATAGGAAGAAGGAGGAAGATGATATAAGGAAAAGAACGAAGAGAAAAAGTCCTTAAGACGATAAAACGTAAGAGAAAATGATAAGAAGAATGAATATGATATAAGACAAGAAAAGACAGAAGGTAATATGATGTAAGAAGATAGAAATAAGAATTAAGATGGTATAAGATAAAGAAGAGAAAATGAGACAGGAAAAATGAAGATGATGTAAGATGAAAAAATAGAAAGAAGAATGAAGATGATATAACGTACGAAAGGAAGAGAGGAAGAGAAATGAAGATATAAGATAAGAAAAGACGATAAAAAGAAGAAAAGAAAGCTGGAGATGAAGAAAATAATGCAGAGGAAAAAAAGATAAAATAGAAAGTATAACAAAACAAAAAGATGATGCAGAAAGTAAAGTGCAAATAAAGATGTATAAGCAAGAATTAAAAGCAGGAAAAGGATAACGTTAAATTGTTGGTTGGTTGTTTAACCGCTGAACGTCTTTTTTTTCACCCAATGGGCTAAATTTTCAGATCACAAGGATCATAAGGGCTCAGAGGAGGTTGGAAGAAGAGGACCCACTGGTGAACTGTTTGGAGATGGTCTCCCGTCAAGGCCATCCACTGAGTTTTTAACGTGGAAAAGGTGAGGATTAGGGGAGATAAAATTGAACGCTAAGACATTGGGATTCGAACCTGCGAACTCCAGATTACGAGACTTGCGCGCTACCGACTGCCCAACCCCGACCCAGGATGTTAAAAAGAAGGTGGAGGAATGGGTACGGTCGCTCAAAAAATATCCGAACACTATGGTTGATAACAGAATTCAGAAAAAATATCTTGCAACGATTTTTTTTAGAAATTAGTGATCTGGCAACCTTCGTGTCACGTGACACGAAGGTTGATCACTAATGTCTAAAAACATCGTTGCCAGATATATACTTTTTCTGAATTCTGTAATTAACCATAGTGTTCGGATATTTTTTGAGCGACTGTACAATATGAAGAACAAAGTTAGGATTAATTTAATTCTTTCATCAACTCATTTTCCCGAAGGAGGCTAAATCATTACAATAGACAATGAAGAACATTCATTTTTCACATTTTTCAGTAGGTATCCAAATTTTGAATAGTTTTTTTTTCACAAAAATATATTTAACCCATTTCTTCCCAAGTGTTGCGTGAACGCAACACTGGGAAGAAATGGGTTAAGCATGTCAGTTTTATTTTGTGCCTGATTATTTAATAAACTAGCTAAATTTCATCTACCGAAATAACACCCTTTCATTCCAAGTGATGTTCGACCACTCCTAGCATACAACGTGTTTTAAGTTCAGGAAGTCTCTAATCATCATTTAAATGGATTGATTGCTGTTAAGTGCAGATGAGACAGGGGGGGGGGGAAACAAGACAAAAATGAGGAAGGAGGAAATGAAGGGATAAGAAGGAATTGTGCTTGAAAGCGGAATGGGTGTAACGCAGAAATTATGAGGAACTGAGAGAACAAGGAAACGTTAAAAAAAAGAATCAAAAAGAAAAGGATTTTCGGTATTGTGATATAATATTGTTATGAATTTTAAGTAGAAAATTGAGCATGAGTTCAAAGGAATGCTGAACAACGAAAATTATAAATGAATTAATTTATTGCAAAGGTATAAAACAACAAATATGAAACAAATTCAACTATCACAAACCCTTTTCTTCATCACTATGAAACTAAACCATGAAAAGAGAGTTTTATATCTCTTAATTATTCTTAAAATATTTGTACTAAAATTATTTCAATATCTACTCAAAGCAGAAATGAAATATTAATTAAACATTTGACAAGTAGCGACAGTTTCTTTGTTAAAATACCTAAAGTTACCAAGATTAACCTTACCAATTCTTTTTATACACTACGTTGTCACTAAACTCTATTTCATTTTCCTGTTCACTTCTTTTCATAATAGAAATACGGCGGGGGCGGGGGCGGGGGTGGCTCAGTCGGTAGCGCGCCAGGCTCGTAATCTGTAGTTCCCAGGTTCGAGTCCCAGCTGGGTCAGCGTTGAGATTTATCTCCGCAAACTTCCCCGCCCTGCCCACGGTCAGTAGGGGACAGCGATGGGCTTGGAAATTCCGCCGTCCGTCGGATGAGACGTTAAGCCGTGGCCCCGTGTGCGGGAGAGCCATACCCTGTGCACGTTAAAGAACACGCTGATGGCCTTGACGGGAGGCTACCATCTGTCTCCCAACAGCTGTTCCAGTGGGTCCCCTCCCCCAACCTTCTCTGAGCCTTCGGGGTCCATGTGACCTGGCCATTTAGCCCATGGTGTGCACAAAAGTGCCGCTCAGAGGTAGAAAAACCCAACCTCCTCGTATTATAAATTTCAAGGTTAAATCCTAACCTCGATTAAAATAATAAATAATCATATATTTTTTTTAAACGTTACCTAAAATGTTATTTAGTTTCATAAAGAAATAGAAGCACAGACGTATATTCTTCCCACGCATGAGTGTAAGAGCAAGCAAATACAGATGAAAACCCATCACACATAGATTCAGTGGTAGCACGTAAGCATCTAAAGAAGCGAAAGCAATCTGTATCGCAAAACCAATATGTAAGACTGGAGGTAAGGTCTTTGGTATTGTTCGAGAGCATTGGGGCGGGGGTGGCTCAGTCGGTAGCGCGTCAGGCTCGTAATCTGTAGTTCCCAGGTTCGAGTCCCAGCTGGGTCAGCGTTGAGATTTATCTCAGCAAAATTTCCCCGTCCTGCCCACGGTCAGTAGGGGACACCGATGAGCTTGAAAAGGCCGCCGTCGGTCGGATGGGACGTTAAGCCGTGGCCCGTGTGCGGGAGAGCCATACCCTGGGCACGTTAAAGAACACGCTGGATGGCCTTGACGGGAGGCTACCATCTGTCTCCCAACAGCTGTTCCAGTGGGTCCCCTCCCCCAACCTTCTCTGAGCCTTCGGGGTCCATGTGACCTGGCCATTTAGCCCATGGTGTGCAAAAAAGTGCCGCTCAGAGGTAAAACAATCCAACCCAAATCCTTTTAGAAAAAAATACTGTCTTATTTGTAAGAAATAACCTCATAACATATCATTATTTAAAAATAAAAATGACTTCATAGTGACTCATCTTGAAAGAAAACACAACATAAAATTTCGTCCTACTATATCAGAAACAATTTTTAAGCATTATCTTCATTCCAGAGATATGAGAAACAATTTCAAAACATTATCTCCATTCAAGAGAAGTTGGGAAATGATTTCAAAACACTATATTCGTTCCAGAGAACTTCTCCCAACTTTATTTACATTTAAGAGAAACAACTGCTTTAACACTGTCTTCTTTTGAGGAAAATATAAGTCAATTTGCTTCATTTAATTTCGCGTTAAAAAAAATTCACGTGTAGTCGCTGTCTTTTGACTGTTTGGGTTGTTTGGGGACCCACTGGAACAGCTTTTGGGAGACAGATGGTAGCCTCCCGTCAAGGCCATCCAGCGTGTTCTTTAACGTTGGATTGTTTTATCTCTGATCGGCACTTTTTTGCATACCATGGGCTAAATGGCCAGGTCACATGGACCCCGAAGGCTCAGAGAAGGTTGGAGGAGGGGATCCATTGGAACAGCTGTTGAGAGACAGATGGTAGCCTCCCGTCAGGCCATCCAACGTGTTCTTTAACGTGCACAGGGAATGGTTCTCCCGCACACGGGACCACGGGTTAACGTCCCATCCGACGGACGGCGGCCTTTCCAACCCCATCGGTGTCCCCTACTGACCGTGGGCAGGGCGGGGGAATTTTGCGGAGATAAATCTCAACGCTGACCCAGCTGGGACTCGAACCTGGGAACTACAGATTACGATCCTGGCGTGCTACCGACTGAGCCCCCCCCCCTTCTTTTGACTGAAACAACCTTAATGGATGCTTCTGATTTCTTGCTTTCTTTGTAATAGAGAGTTTGATATTGGTTAATATAAAGTTTCATAAATATTTATTGATATCGATTTTGATAGATATTAATATGAAGTTTGACCGACATTAACGACTAAAAACCAATTTTTGCTTTAATGTATAATTCATAACGAATCCAATATTCATGTTCGCTTGCTAATTAATTTATTTATACTAAAGGTTTGAATGAACCACTGAAAGGAACATTTATGGACACAAGCGCTAAAAGACCAAGTCACAAGGGCCTCAAGGGTTAAGGGCTAGTGAAGGAAAGGGATACACTAGAGAGTTGTTCGGAGACAGAAAGAGCTCTTCAAGGCTAATCAGCAACATTTTAACGTGGAGAGAAAATGATGTATGACTCTCCAACATACTAAATGACCAGTTCACAAGGACCCCAAGATTTAAGAGATAGCAGGGGAAAGGGATGTACTAGACAACTTGTTAGGAGATAGAAAGAGCCTCTGGTCAAGGCTAATTAGCAAATTTTTGAACTTGGAGAGAAAATTACATATGACTCTCCAGCATGCTAAATAACCAATTCACAAGGACCCCAAAGATTAAAGGGATGTATACTGGAGATCGGTAGAAGACAGAGTCTCTCGATGGGCTTGGAAAGGCTGCCGTCCGTCGGATGGGACGTAAAGGCGTAACCGACGTTACGCCGGACGTAAGTACCCTGTGCACGTTAAAGAACACACTGGATGGCCTTGACGGGAGGCTGTCATCTGTCTCCTAACAGCTGTCCAGTGGGTCTCCTTCCCTCATTGGAGGCGGGGGTGGCTCAGTCGGTAGCGCGTCAGGCTCGTAATCTGTAGTTCCCAGTTTCGAGTTCCAGCTGGGTCAGCGTTGAGATTTCTCTCCGCAAAATTCTCCGCCCTGCCCACGGTCAGTAGGGGACACCGATGGACTTGGAAAGGCCGCCGTCCGTCGGATGGGACGTTAAGCCGTGGCCCCGTGTGCAGGAGAGCCATACCCTGTGCACGTTAAAGAACACGCTGGATGGCCTTGACGGGAGGCTACCATCTGTCTTCCAACAGCTGTTCCAGTGGGTCCCCTCCCCCAACCTTCTCTGAGCCTTCGGGGTCCATGTGACCTGGCCATTTAGCCCATGGTGTGCAAAAAAGTGCCGCTCAGAGGTAAAACAACCCAACCCAACCTTCCCTCATCCTTCTCTGATTCCTCGGGGTACCTGTGAGCTGGTCATTTAGCCCATTGTGTACAAAAACGCTCCGCTCAGAGGTAATGCAGCAACCCAACCTAACTGAGGAGAGCCGTACCATGTATACGTTCAAGAACATTCTGGATATCCTTGAAGGTAGGTTTCCATCTAAACAGCTGTCCAGTGGGTTCTCTTCTCCCAAACTTCTCTGAGCCCTTGGGTCCTTGTAACCTGGTCATTTAACTCATTATATGCCAAAAAGTGCCGCTCAGAGCATTACAGTCCAACTCAGCAAACTTAAGGGAGGAAGAGGGTAGAATAGAGAAGTTAATTGGCTGGGAGTTTTAATGCTTAAATTTTTTAGATAGCCCTGTTATAAAATGCAGGAACAATTATTATTTGCCAGAATCTAATCGACAGCAAGATAATATTGCACATCATGGCCCATATAAAACATGTGCCGCAAATTGTAAGTTGATCGCGCCAAACCAGTTTCAGGGGCTTTTTACTCTCATGGGCGTGGGTTAATTTAATAGGTTGAGCTAGGATCGAAATCTAGTGTTCATGGGTTCGAGTCTCAATTGTTCCTGAGTTCCACTGACCAGCGTAAAGATTTATCTCTGCAAAACTCCCCATCGTATCTTCGGTCAGTAGGGAACACCGACCGGCTTCCACCGACGTAATGCCGTGAACCCGTGTGCGGGACAGCCATACCTTGTGCACGTTAAAGAACATGCTGGATTGCCTTGACGGAAGGCTACCATATGCTTCCCAACAGCTGTTCCCAACGTTCTCTGAGCCTTCGGGTCCTTGTGACCTGGCCATTTGGCCCACTGTGTGCAAAAAAGTGCCGCTCAGAGGTAAAACAACCCAACCCAACTTTTTGGGTCCTTGTGACCTGGCCATTTAAAAAATTGCATGCAAAAGAAAAGAGCCAGTCAGAGATAAAACAACTCAATACTTTTGTCCTCTTTGTAAAAATAAATAAATTAACTACAGTCGGATTTAACAATCAAATTATGAGTAGATATGCTCATTTAGTCCATTTGTATCTTTTTCTTCAGTAATGCTTTTAAAAATTTTATGGGCAGTCACCATGAAAATGAATAAAAAAAGAGAGAAGAAAAAACTTAAAGAGAGGAGAAAAATATAAAAACCACGCAGAACAATGAAGGGAATCTTTAGTCGGCTTCATTGTTCTGCTCATTAAACAAGTTATACATTTAAACAGTTCATTTTGTGGCCATAGAAGACTTTGTTTTAATTACCCAGAACACAAAAAGAAAATGTGATGTTCTTTGTAGAGACACACACACACACACAAAAAATAATATTCTGAAGAGGAATAGAAAGAAGACACGTCACAAGAAAAATTAAAAAAAAGCAGAAAAAAAAACCCCCATCAACGCACAAAATACACGGTAATATGCCGAAAGTCAACGCCACAAATCTATAGGCTCATAATTATGGATTGGAAGCTTAATTAAAACGCCGAGTAAAAAAAATATCAGAAGGTCGTTTTATAAAAAAAAAAATGAAGGAGAAAAAGCTGGCGGCAAGTATTATCCACCTTTGTGCACCTATGTGTGTGTGTGTGTGGGGGAGGGGGGTTAAAAAGAAAAAAAAAAGCTCGGGAGGAGGGTTAAAGTAGGAGGGTGAGAGAAATCAACACGGCAGAAAATGCCATTTTAATTCCTCATCAACTTTATATGTAACACCGCCGTAGCCAGCTCTAATCACCATAAGACAAGGTTTTTACGATTTTTTTTTCTTGCCTTTGAGCTTCTGCTCTTCGTCTTCTTCTTTTCTTCTTATCTCCTCTAATAACAAAGCCACTGTTTTAATGAAGCAACGCAGCTCGTTCAGGACTCGCTTTTAGGCTAGGGCTTTTATTGGCAACAACGAGATGCCTGTCCTAACTGTGACCATGCGATATAAGGTATCCAGCTAGCAAGCTCCCAGGAGGGCCACGTCGTCCCTGGCGAGAACAATTAGAGCTAGATTACGGACCTCTTCTCTAGCAGCTATCCCTACAGTATTGCTGCTTGGTGTTCATTTCTACCGAAGCTGCCCACTCACTCAAATGTCATGTAGTTAATCTGCTGGGGAGAGCCCAGCTTTGGTACTAGTTACCAGGCAACATTTATCCCCACGCGAAAGAGATGAAGGGGAGCACAGGGGGATGGGGATACAGTAAGAGGGGAGATAGAGAGAGAGAGAGGATGAGGGCAATACAAGGATGAGGATGGGAGGAAGAGGGGGGGGGGAGGATGGAGAAGTTAATCGGCATCCTTTCTAATGGCACCTACGCCATTACTGTCCAGAGCCACTGTGGAAGACAATTAGATCTCCTCTCTTGTCCACTATCGATCTTTCTCCTTCTGTCTCTCGTTCGTTTAGTCCTTGTCTCTATCTCTGTCCGTCGCGTGCAACGCCAGCGACGGTGCAGGCGCGAGTCACGTGATGGGAGAAAGTGACAAGTCACGCGCGAACTCGGGATCGCGGTGAAATTGGGAAGCCGCGTGACGCCGTGTTGGACCGCTTGTTAACAATGGTCAGCCAATTAGTGATCTTGTGAGTGTGGCGAAGTGTTGCACATCGCTATCTCTCTCTCGTGGCTCGTTCGCTCGCTCCCTATTGACGAGTGCGGAGATGGAGGTCCATTGCCGCCAGAGATGAAAGACAAGGGTATCAATTGGCGCGAAAGGTTTCTGCACAAAAGCTGACTGGGAAGTCTGTTTCTGTTGCTAAATGCTGGAGGGAATGGAGGGATGAGTCTGCATACGAACGCTTTGCAAAGTAGTTGTACTTAGCAAGCACACTATTTTATAGTGTACTTACTACCTACCTTAGTAAGCACACTATGTTATGGTCTACTTACTACGTACCTTAGTAAGCACTCTATGTTATGGGCTATTTACTACGTACCTTAGTAAGCACTCTATGTTATGGGCTATTTACTACGTACCTTAGTAAGCACACTATGTTATAAGCTACTTACTACGTACCATAGTAAGCACACTATGTTATAGTCTACTTACTACGTACCTTAGTAAGCACAATATGTTATGGACTACTTACTACGTACCTTAGTAAGCACACTATGTTATAGGCTGCTTACTACGTACCTTAGTAAGCACACTATGTTATGGTCTACTTACTACGTACCTTAGTAAGCACACTATATTAGAGTCTACTTACTACGTACCTTAGTAAGCACACTATGTTATAAGCTACTTACTACGTACCATAGTAAGCACACTATGTTATAGTCTACTTACTACGTACCTTAGTAAGCACACAATGTTATAGGCTGCTTACTACGTACCTTAGTAAGCACAATATGTTATGGACTACTTACTACGTACCTTAGTAAGCACACAATGTTATGGACTACTTGCTACGTACCTTAGTAAGCACACTATGTTATAGGCTGCTTACTACGTACCTTAGTAAGCACACAATGTTGTAATGTACTTACTACGTACCTTAGTAAGCACACTATGTTATAGTCTACTTACTACGTACCTTAGTAAGCACACTATGTTATAGGCTGCTTGCTACGTACCTTAGTAAGCACATTATGTTATGATCTACTTACTACGAACCTTAGTAAGCACACAATATTATAGGCTGCTTACTACGTACCTTAGTAAGCACACAATATTATAGGCTGCTTACTACGTACCTTAGTTATAGTCTACTTACTACGAGGGGCGGGGGTGGCTCAGTCGGTAGCGCGCCAGGCTCGTAATCTGTAGGTCCCAGGTTCGAGTCCCAGCTGGGTCAGCGTTGAGATTTATCTCCGCAAAATTACCCGCCCTGCCCACGGTCAGTAGGGGACACCGATGAGCTTGGAAAGGCCGCCGTCCGTCGGATGGGACGTTAAGCCGTGGACCCGTGTGCGGGAGAGCCATACCCTGTGCACGTTAAAGAACACGCTGGATGGCCTTGACGGGGGGCTACCATCTGTCTCCCAACAGCTGTTCCAGTGGGTCCCCTCCCCCAACCTTCTCTGAGCCTTCAGGGTCCATGTGACCTGGCCATTTAGCCCATGGTGTGCAAAAAAGTGCCGCTCAGAGGTAAAACAACCCAAAACAACTCTACTTACTACGTACCTTAGTAAGCGCACTATTTTATAAAATTACTTTGGTATACACTGGACCTTATACACTAACCTCCAAGATGTATTGGGAAACTAACTTGTGTAATGTGCAACTTTTATGTTAGGTGAATGATGAGCGCCATTTCAAAATCCTCCCTAACATTGAAAATACGATTTTCAAGAAAAAACATTATTGAAAATTAAGATCTCACTCAAATCTTTCTAAATCTGGATTTCTCTTCAGTGGTCTTCATTAGCCTTGAAAGAAGATTACCATCTGTCTCTTGAACAGTTACCCATTGGGTTTTTCATCTCAACCTTAGAGGGTCCTTGTGACTAGGCCATTTAGCTTATTGTTTACGAAAAGCGCCGCTCGAAGTTAAAACAACCAACTATTCTATCAGGCTATTACAGTTTTTAATTAATCTTTCAAGATTTTTTATACTTGTTAATATGGAAAATGTTATCAATGTTGTAAACATTTAAGTGCAACATTGCTAATCATATAATTTTGCCTTAAAAGTTAATTAAACAGATAAAGTAATATTTTAGTTGGTTTATGGTTGTTTTTTCTCTGAGATGAACTTTATGTACACACTGGGATAAATGGTCAGGTCATAAGGACCCCGAGGGCTCAGGGTTGGGTTGTTTTACCTCTGAGCGGCACTTTTTTGGCACACCATGGGCTAAATGGCAAGGTCACATGGACCCCGTAGGCTCAGAGAAGGTTGGGGGAAGGGACCCACTGGAACAGCTGTTGGGAGACAGATGGTAGTCTCCCGTCAAGGCCATCCAACGTGTTCTTTAACGTGCACAGGGTATGGCTCTCCCGCACAAGGGGCCACGTCTTAACGTCCCATCCGACGGACGGCGGCCTTTCCAAGCCCATCGGTGTCCCCTACTGACCGTGGGTAGGGCAGGGAATTTTGCGGAGATAAATCTCAACGCTGACCCAGCTGGAACTCGAACCTGGGAACTGCAGATTACGAGCCTGGCGCGCTACCAACTGAGCCACCCCCGCCCCTCGAGGGCTCAGAGATACACTATAAGTATACCTTAAGTCAGGTTTAATTATTTGAGGATTTTATCTTACCGAAACGTATATAAATACAATATTCTGCCTGTTTTTCTAATAATGCCTAAAACAATATCCCTACATGATAAAAACATTAAATAAACAAAAAAAATTACTACCAATTACTATCTTTCATTAAAAATTATTGTAAATATTTCAGCAACTATAAAGTCCTGTATATTTTCAATCATTTACCTAGAGATTTATTATCTCTTTCTTCATATAGTAAAATAAAAACTGAACTGGAAAACATTTTAAATGACTGGACTAACACAATAATATATAGTATTACTCATTAACGAAATTGAGTCTAATTAATTAATATATGTATAAAATTTGATTTTTTGCAAAAAACTGACTGTAAATGTAATCAGATAAGTAGAAGAAACGTAAGAAGACTTACAAAATTAAGTAATGTAACTTTCTCCCCTGCAGATAAGGTTTCAGCTTTGCCAATCTCCAGAAATTCTAAAGTGTTATTTGTATGCCATTAAAGAGAATCTACTGTCCTTACTGCCCCAAAAAGGAATCTACTGTTCTTACTGCTCTAAAAAGGGAATCTACTATTCCTATTTCTCCAAAAATGGAATCTACTGTATCTATTGCCTCAAAAGGGAATCTACTGTCCCTACTGCCCCAAAAGGGAATCTACTGTCCCTACTGTCCCAAAAGGGAATCTACAATTCCTACTGCCCCAAAAGGGAATTTACTATTCCTACTGCCCCAAAAGGGAATCTACTATTCCTACTGCCCCAAAATGGAATTTGCAATTCCTACTGCCCCAAAGGGGAATCTACTATTCCTACTGCCCCAAAAGGGAATGTACAATTCCTACTGCCTCAAAGGGAATCTACTATTCCTACTGCCCCCAAAAAAACTACTGTCCCTACTGTCCCAAAAGGGAATCTACAATTCCTACTGCCCAAAAAGGAATCTACTGTCCCTACTTCCCAAAAGGGAATCTACAATTCCTACTGCCCCAAAAGGGAATTTGCAATTCCTACTGTCCCAAAAGGGAATCTACAATTCCTACTGCCCCAAAAGGGAATTTGTAATTCCTACTGCCCCAAAAGGGAATCTACTGTCCCTACTGTCCCAAAATGGAATCTACAATTCCTACTGCACCAAAAGGGAATTTACTATTCCTACTGCCACAAAAGGAAATTTACTATTCCTACTGCCCCCAAAGAGAATCTACTCTTCCTACTGCTCCAAAAGAGAATCTACTGTCCCTACTGCCCCAAAAGGGAATCTACTATTCCTACTGCCCCCAAAAGGAATCTACTATTCCCACTGCCCCAAAAGGGAATCTACTGTCCCTACTGCCCCAAAAGGGAATCTACTATTCCTACTGTCCCTACTGTCCCAAAAGGGAATCTACAATTCCTACTGCCCCAAAAAAGAATCTATTATTCCTACTGTCCCTACTGTCCCAAAAGGGAATCTACTATTCCTACTGCCCCAAAAGGGAATCTACTATCCCTACTGTACCAAAAGGGAATCTACTGTCTCTATTATCCCAAAAGGGAATCTACTATTCTTACTGCCCCAAAAGGGAGTCTACTGTCTCCTGGAATATATATGTTAGGGGACAGATAGTAGAATCGAAAGAATCCTTGTTTCCATTGTCAACGACAATAACAATCCACTTCCAACATAAAAATCGGAATTTTGGACCAGTTGCCCTCTAATCCCAAAGTGTCCATCGACGTCTAATGTCCTGCCAAGAATTTAAATCATAGCCAAAAGGCCAGTGTCCGATCAGAATTAAAATAATATTCTCCAGAAAGGTGAAGCTTTTTCATATTGGCAGACCCAGATGATTGTTTAAGGAGAGTCGATCAGCATTTTCAAGGCCCAGATTTTCGATGAGTTTATATCGACTGAGAGATCAAAGCGAAAAAAAAAACAAATTTCGTTTTTGTGTTTCCTTTTGATTTTATATTAAAAAATAACACTAAATCAATAAAATGCTATTTTACTTATAAATTGTATATCTTAATCTCTTTTACAAAAAAAGCTGCCAATTTTTTAAATTTGTGAAGGGAATTTTAAATTTTTTTATACACTTAAGCTAAAATATTTTTATAACAAAAAAGAACCGTCACCTATATGGTACGTAAATAAATTTAAATTTTTTTATATGTGAATAAACGACCAATGGTGTTTTGTGACACACAAAAAAAAACAAATCAAATATTGTTCCAATTACTTTTTGAAACTCAAAAATATGCTCTAGCGCTACATACGTATAGATATAACAAAGAAAAAAAAAACGGAATTGCATTACCATATTTTTACAAAATTTCGTATTTAAAAAGTTCCTTGACCCCTATAATATAAAACCTGAATATTAATTAATTACTGTGATGTCCTGACAATCATTATGTCGCAGAAAAATCTTATTTTTACATTCTGCAATCGTTGCAATTCGTTCTTGTTTTTTCAGATATCCAATGTTCATTTATGTAAGACGATACCGATAGGCTTGGAAAGGTCGCCGTCCATCGGATGGGATGTAAAACCGTGGCCCGTTGTGCAAGACAGCCATATCCTGCTCACATTAAACAACACACTGACTGGCCTTGACGGGAAACCCCCATCTATTTCCTAATGGCTGACCAGTGGATCTGGGGCGGGGGTGGCTCAGTCGGTAGCGCGCCAGGCTCGTAATCTGCAGTTCCCAGGTTCGAGTCCCAGCTGGGTCAGCGTTGAGATTTATCTCCGCAAAATTCCCCGCCCTGCCCACGGTCAGTAGGGGACACCGATGGGCTTGGAAAGGCCTCCGTCCGTCGGATGGGACGTTAAGCCGTGGCCCCGTGTGCTGGAGAGACATACCCTGTGCACGTTAAAGAACACGCTGGATGGCCTTGACGGGAGGCTACCATCTGTCTCCCAACAGCTGTTACAGTGGGTCCCCTCCCCCAACCTTCTCTGAGCCTTCGGGGTCCATGTGACCTGGCCATTTAGCCCATGGTGTGCAAAAAAGTGCCGCTCAGAGGTAAAACAACCCAACCAGTGGATCTCGTTCCCCAACCTACTCTGATCCCTCGGAGTCCTTGTGACCTGGCTATTTAACCCATTGGGTGAAAAAACTGAGACCTCAGAGATAAAAACTCAACGAACTCAGCAATTATACAACCAAGTAACAACAAACTAGGCCCAGTTCAGAAAAAGAAGGGGTTGGGGGACCAAGAGACTGGATTTCCGTTGCAATATAACATTTTCCCTCCGTTTTATAAGTCTTTTAAAAATTTCTCCAAATATGCATGAAATATAACAAAATTTAATAACATTTGTCTATCTTACCGTGGAGCCGTCCCGTGGCCGAGTGGTTAGCACACTTGGCTACTGATCTAAGGGACCTGGGTTCGAGCCCCGGATTAGGCATGGATGTGTGTGTCGTTTTTCTGCTGAGGTCCTGCCATCCTCTCAGATCTCCTACTATGGCATATAAACTGACAGGCTCCTGTCAGACCTCTGTGGCAAGCAGCTGCTTGAGGGGGTATTTATTTATTTATTTATCTTACCATTAGTGGCATTTTCAAATGGCTCCTTGATATTTTCAAAGGGGACGCGGCCGCGTGGAATGCCCTCTGCCCCCCACCCCTTAGATCTGACCCTGAAACAAACCAAATTTACAACCAGTTACAGTTCGTCTATACCTATCCAACCCGAAAACAATTTTAGTTATTTCTAAAAGCAAAACCGTTGAGTATTTACAGACAGACAAACAGACATACAGATAGAGAGATAGACGATATTTGGTATTTGATGTATTAGGTATCCCCCATCGGTATTCCCCTTTCTGACCGAAGACAGGTTGGGGGTTTAGCGGAGATAAATCTCAAACGCTGGCACAGATGGGATTCGAACCTGGGAACTGTAGATAACGAGCTTGGCCAGCTACCGACTGAGCCAAACCGGCTTCCAGTTGCTGCGGATTGTACAGTTGCACAAAAAAATATCCGAACACTATGGTCGATTACACAATTCAGAAAAAATATCTGGCAACGATTTTTTTTTTAGAAATTAGTGATCTGGCAACCGTTGCCAGATCACTAATTTCTAAAAAAAAATCGTTGCCAGATATTTTTTCTGAATTCTCTAATCGACCACAGTGTTCGGATATTTTTTCTGAATTCTGTAATCAATCATACTGTTCGGATATTTTTTTTTCTGAATTCTGTAATCAATCATAGTGTTCGGATATTTTTTTTTCTGAATTCAGTAATCAATCATAGTGTTCGGATATTTTTTTGAGCGACTGTACTAGCAAAACAATTTCTCGTCCGTTAATATCGCTCCATGGAATATTTTTTAAAAATATTTTTTCTTATTGCTCGGAATTTCTGAACGAAATTACAAAAAAAAAATGCTTTTGCTCTACAAAGGAAGTGAAAATAATTATTTTTAATTGTATCACACCAGTTAAAAAACATTTTTGGAGATTCTTCCAAGACAACTTGATTTAACTCAAATATTACCTTCCCGTAAAGAAACATAATCTTAAACATTTCATTTAAAAAGCAATCCACATTGTTGCATTAAACAGAATTTTTAAGCTCATACCGGTTCTACTAAAGCCAAAAAACATAAAAGAAAACCTGATCGTCCTTATATCACGTTGTACTTAGTTTTTTAGGGGATTGACTAAGAACCTTGAGGGGGGAAAAAGCGTGTTTTTTCTGATAATCATGCAATAACATTATTACTTCTTACATTCAATTAATATTGAAAAACAATGCTCTCCACCTTACTGCCTGAATACCACTTTGTGAACAGATGAAAATACATGAAGGGCTTATCACAAAGCACTCACCGCCCATATTCCCAACCTTTAATGTTTCACAAGCAAGATCTAGTCCTAAATCTCTCAACGTAAACATTGTTCTAACTCTCGTTTTCATTATTCTTAACAACACTTCTTCTAATGACATAGTTTTCTTTACACTACATAATCTTTTCGAAATCATACTTTTACAGCAAATAAGTTCCTAACGTAATAAACCTCTACATCTGTTCACGATTCTATCATCATTTTTGGACAAACTTAACAGTAATTGGCAAGCCTGGCATAAACGCCATCCATGTCCCAAAACGATTCTTCTTTTTCTTACTTTTTCTCTTTACCCTCTTCCTGTTACTCTTTTTTCTTCCTCTTTTCGTTCTCTATTCTGTTCTAGTCACTCCTGGTACAGACCTATTTTCGCTTTTATAGCCGCGTTCTAAAAGGAGAGCTTATATACACGGAGACACGTCTCAATTAACTTTAAGCGCTATGCTTCTACACGAGGAACGCACCTTTAACTCAGCTAGCAGAAAATAATTGGGAAAAGTGGCATTACAACTTGCAAACTCTAATCCTTCCACACTTAAACTCAACAGGCAACTGCCGCCTCTCTAAAACTAAGCAATGGGCAGAGAGAGGGAGACTTTTAATAATCTTTTGCGTCGCC
Organism: Ryuthela nishihirai; assembly: GCA_038380435.1. Lineage (NCBI taxonomy): Eukaryota > Metazoa > Arthropoda > Arachnida > Araneae > Heptathelidae > Ryuthela > Ryuthela nishihirai. The sequence goes on along the minus strand of JAWZYU010000001.1, from coordinate 129,546,868 downwards.
TCTTTCTAATAAGCTAACAACGAAAAGTGAAAGAAGCTATTGGCCTTACAGAGTGGTAAGAGTGTCGTCTAACCGGATACATGGAGAATCACTGCAAACGTTGAAAACCAAACTAATACCTCACCTCTTCGTTCTGCCTTCTTCCCTCAAACTCATTTAATAAATTCCCGTCGCAGATACACACAAACGTATACACTTTCCTTCACGAAAGAACAGAGAGTAATAGAAAGATAGGGACTCGCTACCAGAAAGTATCTATAGAGCCCTTATTAGTTATATTGATCTACGGACCCATAAGGCGTTGTGTGTCTTACGGGTAGGACAATGGAAGGCAACACTAACAAGAAGAATTACGGAGGTATTTCTGAGGGTCGTCAGCGACAGCGGTAATTTAAACTTGTCGTATCGGAGTTCACCAAACAAGGCGTTCCTCCCGCCACTTGGTGTGTTCTGCAGAGGAGCACACTTGTAGGGAGAGAGAGAGAGAGCATGAGATAAGATCGGAAGAGACAGGAGCTGATGCGGAGTGGTGGAAGGATGTGCAGAGGGACGAGATGAAGAGAGCGACTTTGAAGAACGATGAGGTGGGATGAAGGAGAGAGAGAGAGAAAGAGGATGCGGATGAAGGGGGGGGGGGTGATAGCTTCAGCAAGCCGACAGAGCCAATTAGACAAAAACCTAGAAAGTGACCTTTGTCCGTACAGCGGCTATTATAGGCGGCAGGCCACGATTGGGTTTCCTAGTGAGGAATCAAAGCCGCGAGCAGCACAAAAGTGGTCGACGGTCGAGTTTCTGGTGTTCCGGTTTATTGTTTTCCTTTCTATTTGTTCATTTAAGCTAACAAAAAAAGAACGAAAGAGTTTTGGAAACAAATAAGCACTCTTCTTTTCGCAGCAACTACGCAAAGGATGAGAAAGATATCAATACTGGACTCACTAGACGATCCGACCAATCATCTTCGAAGTATCACATTTTTAAAGTTCATCGATACAAAAAAGAGTGTTTATGATTACTTTTCGGCAGTTTAATGACTATGGTGATTGCTGCAGTCGCTCAAAAAAGTATCCGAACACTATGGTTGATTACAGAATTCATAAAAAAAATATCTGGCAACGGTTTTTTTAGAAATTAGTAATCTGGTAACCTTCGCGTCACGTGACACGTGTACGTAGAACACAGGACTACGTTAAGCCGTAGGTCTGTGTTCAATCTCTTGAACACTGGACTACGGCTTAACGTCCCATCCTACGGAGAGTGGCTTCTCCAAGCCCATCGGTGTCCCCTTTCTGATCAAGGGCCTAATGGGGGGTGGGGGTGGGGGGTTAGAGAAGATGAATCTCAATACTCACTCAAGTGGGACTCGAACCAGGGACCCATTGTTGCTAGGAGATATATCAAAATCAAATTTGTATCACTTAAAACACAATTGGTAACTACAAATTTTAAAAAAATCCAGTGTTTGTGAAAAAAAAACGTAAAAGGAAGAAAAAGAATCCCTCAGAGGATAAAGAACACTTTGCGCGGCATTTGATGTACAGATTAGGATAAGTAGCCAGGTCACAATGACCCAGAGGCATAACGAGGCAAGACACTGGCTTGGTACTTCGGTCCAAAGGACTTCGAGAATCGAGAAAAAAATATTGTCCATAATAATTATGTTAATATTTAGCTGAGTTAATAATTTGGTGAATAATTTTACAAACTAGGGTGCCATTGAAAATAAAACTTGTGTGATGTAAGAAAAGTTTATTTTGGGACATTCTTTCTGTAAAACTGGTTACTCTGTAAGATTTGTTTTTGCAAAATTTTGTTTCATAAATAAAGTTAATGCGCGCTTTCTCTTGCTGATATCTAGTATTTGTAACAATGTTTTAATGATAGAACCTTGTTGGATGCCTTCTGAGCACAGCAGTTATTTGGATGAATCCGTGTCCCCTAAATAATCCTAACGAGTACTTTCATAAGTGATTGAAACACTCTTAGTAGTGACATATTGAGTTGAAGATGCATTCTGGTACCTGTTGAAATTCTTATAGTGGCATAGATTATATATTTTCAGTCAATGACACCTTTAATCACTCATGATATCTGGATGAAAAGCGGTCACTTTTTTATTAGGTAACGTTCCACATTGTCAATAGTAACTCAGACACAAAACTCGATAATTTCTTAAACAAGCTTTTTATGAAATTAGAACTGAAGAAAATTTAAAGTTCTCAGTGTAATCGATTTCAAACTCGGTTTTCAACAATACGTGTTCAGTATTTAAAGAGTTATGGAAGCTGAAACATTTAGCAAGTTCTCTAGTTCTGCAAACAGATTCGTTGTTTTGTTTTACCTCTGGGCGGCACTTTTTCGCACACCATGGGCTAAATGGCAGGTCACAAGGACCCCGAAGGCTCAGAGAAGGTTGGTGACCCACTGGAACAGCTGTTGGGAGACAGATGGTAACCTCCCGTCAAGGCCATTCAGCGTGTTCTTTAACGTGCACAGGGTATGACTCTCCTGCACACAGGGCCACGGCTTAACTCCCATCCGACGGACTGCTCAAACAAATTCGAAATCGGCGAAAATTAGCATAACTATTACGTAAACTACTAATGGTTATTACTTTCATTTCGACTTGTTCTTGGTTACCTTTTCGGTATTGAGAATACTTTTACTTTTCGGTATTGAGAATCCAGTATTGAGAACTACTAATGGTTATTACTTTCATTTCGACTTGTTCTTGGTTACCTTTTCGGAGTAGTTCTCTAAACCAGTGGTTCTCAACCTTTTATGCTTCACGTACCCCCTGAAAATGGGTATGTAACTGGCGTATCCCTTGTATAGATAGATAAAACTATAGTTATGGTATAACAATGGGAATGAAATAAAACATATATATATATAAACACATTAAATTTTGTATTCATAAATTACATATATCGACAAAAACAAAAAATGACATTTTTGCACTGCAGTGTTGTCAACTTAGCGACTTTTTCACTAGATCTAGCGACCTTTGAGCTCTCACGGCGTACCCCAAAAAATTTTACCGCGTACCCCACGTTGAGAATCCCTGCTCTAAACTGTAATTTTCACTGTTAAATATTCCAATTTCCGTGACTCTCATGATACCGAACGAATCTTGTTGAAAATCAAAATTAAAATAGATTGGATGGAGATCTTTAAAATTTCTTCAGTCATATTTTTGCATTAAAAGTTTATTTAAGAAGTTATTGAGTTCTGCATGTGAGTTACTATTTTCAGAACATAGAACTATGCGTAATAAAATGACTGCTAAACTTACACTATAAATATCCTGAGATCCTTATTAAATACAAAGTGTTTTAGCATGAGATATTTTGTCGTCCTACTCTGACTTTCAGTGAAATTTATGTCTTACCAGATTCCCCTACTCTGCCTTTCAGTAAAATTTATGTCTTACCAGATTCTTTTCCTGGATCTGATGCTGCCTTGTGGTTGATTTCTTACTTAGAACGCAGAGAGTGCATAGAAATTATTTGATTGATTGATTTTTTTTTTTACAGCAACAACAACAGTTTATTCTACAAAAGACATACAAATTTACAATTAGCATGATACGGTAATCATTTGATAATGATCCTTTTTTTCTCGATCACTTGAATACCGTAAAAAATCGTGTCACTTTTTTCAAAGATCACTTACATCAGTGGTTTTATGTTAAATGGAATATCGAGTAATTCTTAGATTAAAATAACTGAGATATACATGTCTCGTTTCGGCAAAAAAGCCGTAGAAATTAGCAGATAGGGTATCAAACTACTCGCATAATTTTATACATGATAATATTATTTCAACTAATTTAATACAGAAAAAAATATTTTGAATTCCATGAAGGATTCATTAGAAAGAGCAGGGTTGGGTTGTTTCACCTCTGAGCGGCACTTTTTTGCACTCCATGGGCTAAATGGCCAGGTCACATGGACCCCGAAGGCTCAGAGAAGGTTGGGGGGAGGGGACCCACTAGAACAGCTGTTGGGAGACAGATGGTAACCTCCCGTCAAGGCCATCCAGCGTGTTCTTTAACGTTGGGTTGTTTTACCTCTGAGCGGCACTTTTTTGCACACCATGGGCTAAATGGCCAGGTCACATGGACCCCGAAGGCTCAGAGAAGGTTGGGGGGAGGGGACCCACTAGAACAGCTGTTGGGAGACAGATGGTAGCCTCCCGTCAAGGCCAACCAACGTGTTCTTTAACGTTGGGTTGTTTTACCTCTGAGCGGCACTTTTTTGCACACCATGGGCTAAATGGCCAGGTCACATGGACCCCGAAGGCTCAGAGAAGGTTGGGGGAGGGGACCCACTGGAACAGCTATTGGGAGACAGATGGTAGCCTCCCGTCAAGGCCATCCAGCGTGTTCTTTAACGTACACAAGGTATGGCTCTCCCGCACACGGGGCCACGGCTTAACGTCCCATCCGACGGACGGCGGCCTTTCCAAACCCATCGGTGCCCCCTACTGACCGTGGGCAGGGCGGGGAATTTTGCGGAGATAAATCTCAACGCTGACCCAGCTGGGACTCGAACCTGGGAACTACAGATTACGAGCCTGGCGCGCTACCGACTGAGCCACCTCCGCCCCTAGAAAGAGCAGAGAGTGCGTAAGAAAGAGGAACTAGAAAGAGTAGAGGAGGGAATTAAAAAGAGTAAAGGGAGTACTGAGCTCAAATAAGTCTGGGAACCACTAATTTACATGACCTGAATACTTGAGATTATTATTTCATACCTCTTCGTACCTTAGCTCTTTTCGAAGAAACATTCCCATTTGCATATCGATCCACCACTTCATTATGTTTTCTTTATTAGACTTTACTTCTGTTGACCTCGGGCTCCAGTAATTCTAGAAAATCAAAGAGAAAGTAATTAAGGCGAAGTAGGAAAAGTAATCTGCAGAAAAAAACGAACGAAATAGTAGTAGTTCCATTTTAGCTGTTTGATGACAATATTTGGCTACTTAAATCAGAGAAACGATTTTAAATAACCAAAAGCATTCTCAACTGACAAGAAGAACAAAAATAAAAACAAATTTAACTGTTCGTTAGTACAGTAAACACAAATAATCACACAAAACTCGAGAAACTTCAACGCCATTGTATTGAATTCTTCGCCAAACACCGACACTTGTGCTTTGTCATTTGGAAATAAAACTCGGTATGTTTGCTTGCTTTCTCTTTCCGAAATCTCTTCTTCTTGTTCTGTGGATTGTAAGAAGCAGAAACTTATAATTTCGCCATTTACCGAGACTGTCCTGAGTGGTCCCCTCATCACGTCGAGCTGTTAGTGCTTTGCAGACAAAACCACTTTCACGAGGTCATCCAGAAGAAAGACTACAACCCAACGCCAAGCTTCCAGCTCCCTGCATAAAACTTCTATCGACTCACCCTCCCGATCTGAAAGGAGATGTTACACAACGCGTCGGATACTCAAGCATCACTCCGAGCTTTGTAATTTAATATTGTCATAAACGGAAGGAAAGCACGAAGCTGAAAAATTTCTCACACAAACTGCTCTCTGTTTTCTCAACTCTTGAGGATGTGTCCTTACCGTTTCTGGCGCCTCGTGTGAGCATGGTTTAAGGAGGATGATTCGTTTTAGCATTGCTCTTTCCGATTTTTTTGCTGGTGACGTTTTTAAAGTTTTTCCTGCAGATAGATGGACAAAAGGCGAATTGACAACACATCAAGAAGTGTCTGCACTTCTACAAAGTGAAGTACTTGGCTTCAACTTGCTCTAAAGAGACACCGAAGATACGTCTTAAACTAAGAGAAAAATAATTAAACTCTTCAAGTTTCAAGCTTCCGAGATTTCTATCGTTGATTTTTCCTGCAAAAGTACTTTTTCGTTGTTATTTTCACGTTTAGTGAGCTACGTTCTTATATTTTTATTTTTCTGTTTCTTCCGTTGGGTTGATTTATCTCTTAACGACATTTTTGTGCATACAATGGGTCAAATGGCCAAGTGACGAGGACCCCAAGGGTTCGGAGCCGTGAAGGGGATCCATTGGAAGCTATTATGAAACATATGGTAAATATACTCAGCTGTTTAAGATTCCCAAGGTATATGACCCTCCTGCACACGGTACGGAGCCGGGACTGCGGCTTAACGTTCAATCGGATAGACTTTCCATGCCTATCGGTGTCACTTTTCTCAGGACGGAACGATGGACTTGAACGATGGTGTCAAAACAGAACGGTGGACTTGAACGATGGTGTCAAGACAGAACGATGGACTTGAACGATGGTGTCAAGACAGAACGATAGACTTGAACGATGGTGTCAAGACAGAACGATAGACTTGAACGATGGTGTCAAGACAGAACGATGGACTTGAACGATGGTGTCAAGACAGAACGATGGTTTCAAGGGCAGAATGATAGTCAACGGAAAAAACTGGAAACATCGAACTACGATTCAAATATACCACTGACTCAGCCAATCCCCATCTCATGAAATAATATACAACTTTTTTCAACATGAATATATACTTTTGCGTAGTATTTAGCAAAGTTACAAAGTTTTGAACACTATTATACCATACGTCGACGTGGATATAAAGGAATTATGACCAGAGCATCAGACATGCAATCAGGAGGACGTGGATTCAAATCTCACCCGCCTCAAGACAATTTTTCCTCTGTACGCACGTCGACTTACAGTCTAGTACTGTTTACCTTTGTAACTATGAAGTGCTGTGGTATAAAAACGATTGATAAAGATAAAATGCCTACGTGTGTATTCATCAGTCTTATCGTTTATTCTTAGGACGAAAAAATCTTTAACAAGCAAAAGCTAAAGTTTTATATTATTATATTTCTTAAAGCTGAATATAACTTTTTTTTTTAGTACAAATTGAGCAGTTTCTACGTTAAAACCAAAAAAGGATTTGGGCAATTTTTAATTACACTCATCTCACTAGTGTTCAGATTATTACTACCGATGGGGAGCTTCGGGGATGTCCTGGGTGTAAAGGCTGACGTCAGATCGTAATTAAAATCAAGAGTAAGTGCATTTGTAATTGTGTGATGTTCCAGCAGGGTTGGGTTGTTTTACCTCTGAGCTGCACTTTTTTGCGAAACATGGGCTAAATGGCCAGGTCACGTGGACACCGGAGGCTACAAGAAGATTGGGGGAGGAGACCCACTGGAACAACTGTTGGGAGACAGATGATAGCCTCCCGTCAAGGCCGTCCAGCGTGTTTTAACGTACACAAGGTATGGCTCTCCCGCACACGGGGTCACGGCTTAACGTCCCATCCGACGGATGGCAGCCTTTCCAAGCCCATCGGTGTCCCCTACTGACCGTGGACAAAGCGGGGAATTTTGCGGAGATAAAATTCAACGCTGACCCAGTTGGGACTCGAACCTGGGAACTACAGATTACGAGCCTGGCGCGCTACCGACTGAGCCACCCCCGCCCAATTCCATCCAACGGACGGTGACCTGTTCCAAGCCCATCGGTGTCCCCTATCGACCGTGGGCAGGGCGAGGAATTTTGCGGAGATAAATCTCAACGTTGACCCAGTTGGAACTCGAACCTGGAAAATACAGATTACGAGTCTGGCGCGCTACCGACTGAGCCACCCCCGAACAGTTACAGCAGGGTAATTCGTTCAATCTTCCTTTGTATAGTTCTGTGCTTTGAGATACAAAAGCATAAAGGTTGTAATTTCCATCATCCCTAATTTCAACTTAACTATGACAAGTTGAGAATTTTACCGCTAATATCTTTTTTGTCTCTGTAAAAAGAGTAGTAGAGAATGATTCAAATTTCTTCTCAATTTATGTTTACAAATTGTTAACAAAGTGTTGCAATCGATGTTGAAAGTGTCCTCTTTCGGTGACTGCTGCAAACGTTGATTAATGTCCTCAAGTTTCTCATCACTTAAGAGAGAAGGCCGGCCAGAATGTTTCTTGTCATGTACCCTTCCAATGTCGGGGAATCGTGCAATTAAACGTGATATTTTAGACTTATTGGGTACGGGAGAGTCATGAAACTGTGTTCGAGTCCCAGCTAGGTCAGCGTTGAGATTTATCTCCGCAAAAAATTCCCCGCCCTGCCCACGGTTAGTAGGGGACACCGATGGGCTTGGAAAGGCCTCCGTCCGTCGGATTGGACGTTAAGCCGTGGCCCCGTGTGCGGGAGAGCCATACCCTGTGCACGTTAAAGAACACGCTGGATGGCCTTGACGGGAGGCTACCATCTGTCTCCTAACAGCTGTTCCAGTGTGTCCCCTCCCCCAACCTTCTCTGAGCCTTCGGGGTCCATGTGACCTGGCCATTTAGCCCATGGTGTGCAAAAAAGTGCCGCTCAGAGGTAAAACAACCCAACCCAACCCATGAAACTGTTCATTGAAGTCAGCTTGAAGAGTAAAAAATGATTTGGTTGTTAAATAACATACGACTATATGTATGCACGTTCGACCTGGGAAAATTTCATTATGGGCAGCTAGTACAATACACGTCACCAACAAAGAACTGACAGCGTGAGAACTTAACTAAACAGTGTTGCATATGTCAGTGACTGTAGGGTTGCCAACATTAGAATCGGTATTTAATTCCGTTCAGTTGGCGCGAAATAATAAGCATTTTCATTTCGGGTTGCGCGAATTTTGACTCTCTCTGTATATTATTGAGATTGGAAAGGGCCACCATCCGTCTGATAGAGTGTTAAGTCTTGATATCACGTGCAGGAAAGTCATATCATGTGCGTATTATAGAATATCTGGACGATATTGACGGGTTGGGTTGTTTCACCTCTGAGCGGCACTTTTTTGCACACCATGGGCTAAATAGCCAGGTCACAAGGACCCCGAAGGCTCAGAGAAGGTTGGGAGAGGGGACCCACTGGAACAGCTGTTGGGAGACAGATGGTAGCTCCCGTCAAGGCCATCCAGCGTGTTCTTTAACGTGCACAGGGTATCTCTCCCGCACACGGGGCCACGGCTTAACGTCCCATCCGACGGACGGCGGCCTTTCCAAGCCCATCGGTGTCCCCTACTGACCGTGGGCAGGGAATTTTGCGGAGATAAATTTCAACGCTGACCCAGCTGGGACTCGAACCTTGGAACTACAGATTACGAACCTGGCGCGCTACCGACTGAGCCACCCCCGCCCCCGATATTGACGGATATGTTAGGTTGTTTTACGTCTGAAGAGAACTTTCGAGCAATAAAAGTATGGTTTTTCGAGACAGATACCAGGGCTTAAGGCTCCACTCTAAGAACGGCTAAATTTCCAAATAAGTCAATGCATTACAGCATTCAATCAATCATTTCCAAGTCGATAAATTTTCAAATCAATTTTTTTAAGTGGGGACAAAACGAGAGTTTGTCCAGAAAATTCTTAATGCAGACACAGCTGGGACTCGAACCCAGGATATCAGATTACGAGCATGGCATGCTATCGACTCTCGTCACAGGTCTTTACGGTTGACTATCTTCTGTCACCTGGCAGCTGTAAAATGGCTGCCGTTCGTCTAATGGGACGTTAAGCCGTGGACCGTGTATAGAAGAGCCATACTCTGTGCACGTTGCAAAACACGCTGAATGGACTTGCCGGCAAGCTACCATTTGCCTCGTAACAGCTGCCCAATTGATTCCACTCCCCAACCTCTTCTGAAGATTCCTTCCCCTGAGGATCCCCTCCTGAGGGGGGCGGGGTGGCTCAGTCGGTAGCGCGCCAGGCTCGTAATCTGTAGTTCCCAGGTTCGAGTCCCAGCTGGGTCAGCGTTGAGATTTACCTCCGGAAAGTTCCTCGCCCTCCCCACGGTTAGTAGGGGACACCGATGGGCTTGGAAAGGCCGTCGTCCGTCGGATGGGACATTAAGCCGTGGCCCCGTGTGCTGGAGAGCCATACCCTGTGCACGTTAAAGAACACGCTGGATGGCCTTGACGGGAGGTTACCATTTGTCTCCCAACAGCTGTTCCAGTGATTCCCCTCCCCCAACCTTCTCTGAGCCTTCGGGGTCCATGTGACCTGGCCATTTAGCCCATGGTGTGCAAAAAAGTGCCCCACAGAGGTAAAACAACCCAACCCCTTCTGAGGATCCTCTCCCTAAAAACTTCCCAGCGGATATCCTTCCCAGTTCTTATCCCTTGCGACCAGGCTGTTTAGTCGACTGGCTGTACAAAAGTAGGACTAAAAAATAAAAGAATCCGGCAGATTTTTTTTTTTCTTAAATTAGACGCTTTCTGGTCATTCTAATTGAGCTGATAAGCCACAATCTTTCCGCGTTCTGCCATTACTTAGAAAAGTCTTGGAAGCCATAACTAACCAGTTGCTTACGGTTGCCGCAGCGTTTTAAGTGAATCACAATTCTAGGTGTCTTCAACTTCAACCTGACCGACCATTAATCGTAGAGGAAGTACAATCAACGCTACCGAACCAACCGAAACTTTTTTTGGCAAGAAAATGATGATAAGAGAGAGAGGAAAGCAATTGCAGAGGAAGAGCATCCCCGGCGGAAGTTGCGTCGACTGAAAAACATCGGTGCAAAGTACTGGATGCTTGAGATCAACTGTGAGCGACCTTTGGAAAAGATGGCATGACTTTGTTCTTTCCGCCGGTTTCCCGTTTTGATTGGCGTCACATGGGAGGTAGCTAAGGTGTTTGATGTAGGTAGTTGGGGAGGGAAGTTGGGGGGGTGAAGTGAAGATGGACGTCAGAAAGAAGAAAGGTGGGACGGGTTCTTAGCTTTATCAAGGAGTGTGACGATAATTGAGACAGATTGTACGGAGCACCACGTCTTTTAGTCAACTTTGCGTGAACTAATTTCATTAGCAGGTTACAACCCTTCCTTGGTGTCACGCTCCGACGGCTTTAGAACGGCAGTGTGAAGGCGATTATCACCAACGAGAACATGTGGCTGATGATCAAAGGATGTAACAAATTTTCGCGCTAGCGGAGTATTACTTTCTTGGAGCGGAAGCTTTGGTATCTGTGGGTATGAACATGTGGGAGTCATTCGGGTTTTTTGTCTTACTCTGAGGAAAGATTACTTCCATTCTGCTTTTATTTTGTCAGCTACTAGCAGATTTATTTTGCATCCAGCGATTCGAGCGAGATTTTGTTGTTGTTACTTTACCTATGAGCGTCACTTCTGTTTCATACAATGGCTAAATGGCCCGGTTGCAAGGACCCCAAAGGCTTATTATTATTAGAGAAGATTTTTGTATGGGGACTCACTGGATAGCTGTTTGAAAACAGATGGGAGCTTCCCTCAAGGCTATCCAGAGTGTTCTTTAAGGGGAACAGAGTACGTCTCTCCGAACAAGGAGCCATGGCTTAACGTCTCATCTAGCGGACGGCGACGTTTCCAAGCACATCTGTGTCCCCTACTGACAGGGAGCGGGGGTGGCTCAGTCGGTAGCCCGCCAGGCTCGTAATCTGTAGTTCCCAGGTCCGAGTCCCAGCTGGGTCAGCGTTGAGATTTATCTCCGCAAAATTCCCCGCCCTGCTCACGGTCAGTAGGGGACACCAATGGGCTTGGAAAGGCCGCCGACCGTAGGATGGGACGTTAAGCCGTGGCCCCGTGTGCGGGTGAGACATACTCTGTGCACGTTAAAGAATACGCTGGATGGCCTTGACGAGAGACTACCATCTGTCTCTCAACAGCTGTTCCAGTGGATTCCCTCCCCCAATCTTCTCTGAACCTTCGGGGTCCATGTGGCCTAGCCATTTAGCCCATGGTGTGCAAAAAAGTGCCGTTCAGAGGTAAAACAACCCAACTCAACCAACTTTAAAGTGCATAGGGTATGTCTCTCCCGCACACGGAGCCGTGGCTTAATGTCTCATCCGGCGGACGGCGGCGTTTCGAAGCACATCGGTGTCCCCTACTGACAGGGGGCGGGAGTGGCTCAATCGGTAGCGCGCCAGGCTCGTAATCTGCCATTCCCAAGTTCGAGTCCCAGCTGGATCAGCATTGAGATTTATCTCCGCAAAACTCCTCGCTCTGCCCATGGTCAATAGGGGACATCGATGGGCTTGGAAAGGCCGCCGTCCGTCGGATGGGACGTTAAGCCGTGGCCCCGTGTGTGGGAGAGACATATTCTGTGCACGTTAAAGAATACGCTGGATCGCCTTGACGAGAGGCTACCATCTGTCTCCCAACAAGTGCTCCAGTGGGTTCCCTCCCTCAACTTTCTCTGAGTCTTTGGGGTCCTTGTGACCTGGCCATTTAGCCCATGGTGTGCAAAAAATGTGCTGCTCAGAGGTAAAACAACCCAACCCTACTGACCGTGGACAGGGCGGGGAGTTTTGAGGAGAAAAATCTCGACTCCGGGACAAGTGGGACTCTAGCCAGGGAAGACAATACAAACATCCATGGGCTCGAAGCAAATTCCTTTGATCAGTAGCCAAGCACTCTATCCACTCGGCCACCTAAACGGCAAACAAAAAAAAACACTTTTAAACATGGATATTCCTTTGTAATAACCCTGAATATAAAACCCATGATTTAATAATTGAAGTAACATTTAGGTTACAATCCTAGCATCATTAAAGCCTACATGCTTCGCATCGGAATTTAATTCGTTGACAGAGAAGAATTCTTATTACAAGTTCTAATTCTGAATTTGATGCAATTTGTGTCCGTCATCATTTCTTATCCGTCCTCTTATGGTGCCATTTTAACTTCAGCCGTGACGTTAGTTTGTGTGCTTAACAACGCAGTGTGACTCAAATAGACGTCGAAGGCTTCCCAAAGTACAGCGGTAAACAGTTGACTTGTCAACATCGTCGGAATTCCGCAGAAAAAGCCGTCACTCATCAAAAGCTCCAGAAAGTTATTTTACGCCTCAAAATGCAGCATTGCCTGAGGCTGAGGCTTTTTTCTCTCGTTGAAGAGATGCTCCTACCATTCAAGCGTTGATGGTTCTCAATTTATTTACTCGATTTATCAAGCAAGAAAAGATTCGCTCCTGTTTTGATTTTTTTTTTTACTTATGAAATGTTATTAAATCGCGACTTTCGAATATGCTAATTTTTATCTTGTTTAAAAAAATATAAAAAAAGACAACACGAGATGTGTTAATTTTTTGTAGTCTGCTTGTGGATATCAAACTTTTTTGCATATAGAGATAAATTGAAAATTCTTTTTGTGTTGGATAGGTATCGATGAAATATAAATCATAAAATTAAAAAAAACCTCAAGCAGCTGCTTGCCACAGAGGTCTGACAGGAGCCTGTCAGTTTATATGCCACAGTAGAAGGTCTGAGAGGATGGCAGGACCTCATTACGATTCGAAATTTGCGAATCTCCCAAAAGCTACAGGTACTGGACGAAAAAATAGAAAAGTTCCATGTTATCTCATTAAAAAATCACATTCAAAGTTCAATAACTTCTCCTATACGTTTTTTAATGAAAATTATGTCTAAACGTTAAATTAAAGATCTCAATTAACTATACAATACGCCGAGGATGGGTAGAAAATGCAGCGGTTTGTTTTAAGAGATAATTGGAAAACACATTTTTAGTTGAATCGTAGATCGTATAATCATATTCGATGTACTGTCGCTCAAAAAAGTATCCGAACACTACGGTTGATTACAAAATTCAGAAAAAATATATGGCAACGATTTTTTAGAAATTAGTGAGCTGGCAACCTTCGTGTCACGTGACACGTGACGCGTTTTATATGTGTGTGTGTATATATATATAGTCGATGCCCAGGTCTTTATGGAGTTGTCTGTTAATGACAAACCAGGGGGAATCGACCGCAGTTCTCAAAATCTTGTTCTGTAAGACCTGAATCTTACGAATATTGGTGGGTGTAGTATTCGCCCATATGGGTGAAGCATATAGAATCACCGGTCTGATGATCATAATTTAGTTGGATTGGTACTAACGAAATCCTTAGGTAGTGTCATTTATATTGTTAGAGGTCACTAAATATGAAAATGGCGAAACTTTTAAGGAGTTGTAAGTGCAAGTTTTTTGCCAACTTTATGGCAGAAATTCGAAATTTCGGTGCTAGAGTTTCAAGAGATATTCCATTCACAGCAACAGTCTGTCCCCTTTTTTCAGAGGGGTTCGATTAAAGCAACTTTTTAAATTTAAGGAATAAAAGTAAAATGCTTTTTACGTTGTAAAATTAAGATTACTAATAAAATACTACTATTGGCATTTTCTCCATCATCCTTTAGCTGTAATTAAAAATTTTATGGGATCAAAAGTTGGTAAACCTTTATTCTGCTTGAAAACTAGATTCCCGTATGACAGAGCGGGGCCATCCAGACAGAGGCGATAAGCGTTCCTCTTGTTCGTTATAGAGTGGGTATTGGTGTTTAATAGTGACTTCCTAATCTGCTATTCGCTGATAAACAGAGACTTAAAATCTTTCCAGCCGATTCTTAAAATGGATTTCTCTAAAATTCTTATAGTGAGGATTCCTCAAATAAAAGTGGACTAGTCAAAAATAAAGAATAACGGATTTATTTATCTATTGTATACTGTCCACTGATATTGAGACGTAAAGTCCAAATGTAAAATTAACTGTTCGTAGAAAGACTTTGGCTGTTTTTGATAAATTTTGTGAGCATGCGCTGCACCTCTTCATTCGACTGGAACTTCCTTTCATGCATTTTTAAGAGGTCTGAAATGTAGAAAAAAGAAGTCAGAAATATAGAGAGGGGTTACTAACAACAATAAAGTGTAGGGTTCCAAGTTGTTTTTCCAAGTTGTTGTTGTTGTTCTAATCTTAACAAGTAAGCTACGTGGTTCCAAAGAGAAAACTGTTAGTCCTAATATAAGTTAGGTTGTTTTACCTCTGAGTGGCACATTTGAGCACAAAAGGGACTAAATGTCCAGGTCACCAGGATCCCAAGGGCTCAGAGAAGGTTGTGGAAAGGGGGCATACTGAAGAGCAGTTAGGAGATATATGGTAGCCTCCCGTTAAAGTCATCCAGAGTATTTTTTTAACGTATACAGGGTGTAGCAGGGCTAAGGCTTTACATCCTATCCGACAGACAGCTGCCTTTCCAATCTCACCAGTGTTCCCTACTGCCAAGAGCAGGGACTTTGTGGAGATAAATCTCAACGTTGGCAAAGGTGGGCCTTGAATCTGGTAACTTCAGATTACGAGCCTGGCGCCGACTGAGTCTCCCCTAATATAAGTAATACAGATTGAAGAATAGAAAGTCACTGCCACAAATAGAATTTTAAATCACTGTTAAACATGAAATACAGTGGACCTTCGTTATAGCGCTGCTCGCTATACCGCGCACTCGGTTATAGCGCGGGCGATGTTCGCGATAAGTTCAAACATGTTTATACAGGTCCGTGCGGCGTTAGTGAGAATCGCATTTTATTGTTACTGCGTATTGAGTAATTGTGTATGTGTTGAGTTCCTGCATGTATTTTGAATAGTGTTTAATTATTGTATGCATGATGAGTAAAAGAAAAGCTCACAGTGTGAAATTTATTGTGTCGCCATCGCGCCGCTCGGTATAACGCGGTTCACCTTATAACGCGGGTGTTGTTTCCCGCCCGACATGCGCGTTATATCGGGGGTCCACTGTATTACTGTTTGAAGAAACTGTTAAAAAAATGCATACAATTTAAATGCAACAGACAGGAAATTAGAAGAATTGTCAACCAAAAAACAATTCAGATCTACTTCAGTAACGAATTCTTTAACAGATAGAACCCACAAAAATTGTGCAAAGAAATTTTCACGTTAAGTTTTAATTTTAACTTACGATTTGCAATGAGCAAGGGGGTGGGGGTGGCTCAGTCGGTAGCGCGCCAGGCTCGTAATCTGTAGTTCCCAGATTCGAGTCCCAGCTGGGTCAGCGTTGAGATTTATCTCCGCAAAATTCCCCGCCCTGCCCACAGTCAGTAGGGGACACCGATGGGCTTGGAAAGGCCGCCGTCCGTCGGATGGGACGTTAAGCCGTGGCCCCCGTGTGCGGGAGAGCCATACCCTGTGCACGTTAAAGAACACGCTGGATGGCCTTGACGGGAGGCTACCATCTGTCTCCCAACAGCTGTTCCAGTGGGTCCCCTCCCCAACCTTCTCTGAGCCTTCGGGGTCCATGTGACCTGGCTATTTAGCCCATGGTGTGCAGAAAAGTGCCGCTCAGAGGTAAAACAATCCAATCCAATGCAACGAGCAAGATTAATCATCAAAAGAAAAGAAAAATAAATGTTCAATGAACATGTCGATTTCGCTGCAGATTTCACATAAAAAGACTGCAACCAAGAATAACGGGATAAAACACTAGGATAGAGAGAAATCAAATGCACTGAATAAGAGGTACAAGGCTATCGGCACAATCAAAATGGCGTGGGGTTTGCTTTGGAAATAGAGTCAGTGACGAGTATTCGAGCCAAGTCCCCAAATTTGTCAGTCTGCTCCAGTACATGAAAAACGAATGACTACTTGTTGACCGACTTGAGTGAAGATCTCTGTCTTTCGTTTTGCTATGAACATGACGATGACTGGGAGTGAGGGTCAGACCACAGGTCAACAACTCCGTATTGACCACCTGGAGGATCAAAGAGGAAGATGAGCTCGTTGATTTTATTGAACGAAGAGAAAGGATGGCATCTCCTCCCAACGTTATACGGTAGCCGAGTCACATTACATCTCATCCAAGGGAATTTTTAGAGAAGGAATGTTGGATTGGGTTGTTTTACTTCTGCCTTTTTTTGCACGCGATGGGCTGAATAGCCAGATCTCAAGGATCTCAAAGGCTTAGAAAATATTGGGGAAGTTGGGTTGGGTTGTTTTACCTCTGAGCGGCACTTTTTTGCACACCATGGGTTAAATGGCCAGGTCACATGGACCCCGAAGGCTCAGAGAAGGTTGGGGGAGGGGACCCACTGGAACAGCTGTTGGGAGACAGATGGTAGCCTCCCGTCAAGGCCATCCAGCGTGTTCTTTAACGTGCACAGGGTATGGCTCTCCCACACACGGGACCACGGCTTAACGTCCCATCCGACGGACGACGGCCTTTCCAAGCCCATCGGTGTCCCCTACTGACCGTGGGCAGGGCGGGGAATTTTGCGGAGATAAATCTCAACGCTGACCCAGCTGGGACTCGAACCTGGGAACTACAGATTAAGATTGGGGAAGAAGATCCCCTGGACAGTTGCAATGAGGTACATGGAAACCTTCTGTTAAGGCCATTCAGATTTTTTTTATCGAGTACAGGGTATGGCTCTCTCGCACGCGGAGCCATGGTTTAACGTTCCATCCGACGAACGGCGGCCTCTCCAAGCCTAACGGTGTCGGCAAGAAAGGAGGGGTTAGTTGTTTCGGCTTGAAAACACTGGGAGACTTGTATTTTGTGCACACCTCTCGGACCCCTTTTTTTTTTTTCATGTAATGGACTAAAGAGCCGTCCCGTGGCCGAGTGGTTAGCACGCTTGTCTACTGATCTAAGGGACTTGGGTTCGAGCCCCGGATTAGGCATGGATATGTGTGTCGTTTTTCTGCTGAGGTCCTGCCATCTTCTCAGATCTCCTACTATGGCATATAAACTGACAGGCTCCTGTCAGACCTCTGTAGCAAGCAGCTGCTTGAGGGGGTATTTATTTTTATTTTTCTATTAATGGACTAAATAGCCAGGTCACAAAGATTCCAAGGGATTAGCGCTACTTAGGATACTTAAAGTACATTGTACACTGTAGATGCGTTAGATGACAGATACGTACAAGCCTTTCATTAAAATCATCAGGTGTTTTCTTTAAAATGCAGAGGGTATGATTTTATTGCGCTGTTAGCTGGATTGTTTTACCTCTGAGCTTCACTTCTGTGTACACAATGGTCTAAATAGTAAGGTTACAAGGACCCCAAGGGTCAGAGTTGGATAAGGGAAGATATTGTCACGAATAGAATAAGGTATTGTCACCGAATTGATTAACTTTCAAACTAATTTAATAACAATGCAAGAAGGTATAAACATATGTAAAAACCATGAAGTATTTTATGACCTTTGGGTGTTAAGTCGTCCTGTTTTCCATTGGCCGTCACAATCAAACAGTGAACTTTAAAATATTTGTATGTTCTTAGTATTCTATACTTCCTTTTTTCAAACATTTCAAGACATAAGAACAACAAAACATTTGTTCAAGACATAGAGGGCAAAGTTTTCTGACCAACCTTGTAAATATGTCGAATTCTGATATGGATCTATGCACTATTTATATCTCATTTTACTTCTGTCTTAACCCGAATGGCAACAGGGAAGACTAAGAGTCTGCGCAGTTTATCTTTCCACTACGAAGAGAAATGACTTCGAGTCTGCGCAGTTAGTTTTCGTTCTCAATGATCATAATAAATTATTTGTCAATCACTTGTTAATCAACCAATGACAATGAGAATTTCAGAACATCAACTGCGCAGTCTCATAATTTTTCTCGCATCTGCCACTGCCTTTCATTGGCGCGAAAAGTTATATTTTCTGTTGGCAAACAATTAGACCCAGTCATAAAATAACCATTCAGATGGCCAGAGGTTAAATAAAAATGTTTTGGTAGAAAATGAACACAGCATCCATGTCTTAGCATTAGTTCGAAGAGAAAAATTTCAAAGTTTCGTCTACTAGCCGCTAATTCACAGAAGAAGCTGTTTTGATGGTTTTGTTTCGGGACCAGTTTATTTCCAGTAAAACCTAATCAACTTCTAAAATATAGCTCTTGCGTTTCGAACGCCATTTTTGCTTACTTCGAATTTTTACATACGTAAACGCCCTTTGCAGTTTACTACTTCGCAGGTTCTCGTTTCGTTTACTTAACAAAAACCTTCCTCCAACGTTTACAAACATAAATTTACTCCTATTCGACTGTTTTCAGTTTGTACTCGTTTCCAACAAATATTTTTATTTTTCATTATTCCCTTCCATCTATGCACAGAAAGAACATCCTTTTTTAAATCTTTTTCTTTCATTTCTACGCTTAGTTTTACTAAGAAGAGCAACGTATTTTTTTACATCGCGTTGTTCTGACATTTCATCTGTAACTGGAGATTGCGCATATGTGAGGTCAATACAAATATTTCAGTTTGAACATTATTTGCCTTTTGTGTGATCGTTTTGTCAGTTGTATAGAGAGCTTTTCTAAAGTTCCCAAGATAGAAGGCAGAGCTTCCAGCACACAACCTATCACTATCGTAACAAAGAACCAGTGGACACTGAATAGTCATCTTTACATTGAGTGTTTTGATTCTAGCATTTAGCGAAACGAGTGATAAACAGATTCCATCCTTTTTGAATGTCTCCATATCTCGACAAACTGCAGATAAATACAATTCTTTTAGGCCATGGAATTTTGTTTCGGGCATAGCATAAGACAAACAGATTGAGGCACAATGCATTAAAATATACAAGCCGTGCCGTTCACACCCTGAAACGCTTCACAGAAACCAAAGCAGCAAAACAAAGTGAATATTTCCAATACAGCGCGCAACTGGAATGACACCAGAGTTTGCCATTACAGTAGCGGTCAGGGCATAAAGGGCACACGTCTGTTAAGTCCATTGTAGCTGCATGGACGAGCGGTTTCACAGTGTGTACAGTTTAATTAGCTGGTGGCATGTGGGCTCCCATGGGACGGCTCAGACTGGAGCAGACGTGGCTTTCTAGGATCTATATATACATTCCCGGATGTAACACGGCGAGTGTGTGTATGAGTGTGTGCAGCAGCGTGCGTATGCGGATGAACTCTGAGATCAATAGCGAAACGCCTCTGAAACGAAGACGAAGGCAGTGTCGAAATTATCGGCTTCATTTATGCACTAATCAGCAAGGGAGCCCGTGGCAATCAAGAAACTTGCGTGAAACACGGTTCTCTCTACAACTCTGAACCTATTATGGAGTGTATATTGTTGAGCTTAATACCCCCTCTGTAACGAATATTGGAGGCAACATGAGCTTATTGTTGGGTGGTATATCTCTTTGTAAGCGGGTGACTGCGATGAACGCGCTTGTACGTACGTAGCAGGTAGGAACAGCGAGGGAACCGTGGCGGTTTGCCTAGTTGCCGATGGATTATGAGGTGCTCAGTAATTTTTACATGAATGGCTATCATCTTTTCAGCAGTGATCACATTGCCCTTTCTGTTGGTTTAGGTTACATTTATGCCGATGAGAGAGGCGATTATTAAGTTCATTAAAACTGCCTGGACTTAAATGAATAAACGACCTCTAGAAGTGCTAGTCATTTCAACTGTAAAGCTAAATTGCCCTCCCACCCGCCTACCCCCATTCACCAGAACGATTCTATTTTCTAAATGCTTCCACGAATTTTCGAAAACAGCGGCAAACTGTAAGCAGAAATTTCAGCGTAGGTTGTTTAAACTCCTTTGTTGCTTTATTGCGAGTGTGTTTTAAAGTCAACATCCGAAGAGTTTAAAAGCCTTTTGCTTTAGTTTTGGAGAGAAAAATTGACTTGGGAAAATTACTGCAAATGATTTTAGCGAATTTAAAAATTTATGTCTTTTGAAGTTAATTTACTTTAATTTTTAATTTACGCTTGGGTTTCGACAGTTTTTAAATCTTTTTTTTATTGTGATTAGATCGTGTTCCCGATGTGTCAGAAAGATAAAAGATATAAAAAAAATAATACGTAAAAGAGATTAAAAAAAAAAACAAATCGCATTAAAATTTCATTGTAGCTTAGCCGATGGAGAAAAAGCTGATAATTATAAAAGATATTCAGTGTCATATTCTTTGTTATCCTAATTTTTTACGTGTCTAATCTCTTCTTCAATAAAACAAATGCACCTGGTATTGATAAGTTTTAGGATGGGAAAAAAAAACTTTAGTCTACCAAAACTGAAAAAACAATTATGACATTCTCTTACCTTTTAGGAGAGTCTTATCTACGGGGGAGGGCTCACCCCCCCCCCCCCCCCGACAATGCTAGTAACAGGAACGGAGGTAAAAATATTTCGAATATGTAAATATATAGAAATTACAGAACTTTTCAAGAAAATTTTTATAGACCAGTGAAATGGAAATAAAAATTTTATACCATAAAGACGTTCTGGTTCGTTACGGCTAGATCCAGTCACTAGACTCTCCCCTCCCCCCCCCCCCTTATTATTGTTATTTTTTTAATCCATGACTGACTTATACTGTATTATTTTTGTTGTGATGATGTTCTTTTAATACAACCCTAAATTTTCAAATGATGATGTTAGATTTTGGCAATTAAGTAAATTAAATTCAAGGGATTATAATCATATTATAATCAATCACTATTTCATGTTTTAAATTAATCTGTCTTACACAAATTCACAAAGCTAATGAACATCCCTGTCATTTCTACACTTAGTTTTGGCAGGAATCTGTTATTAGCCGTAGTTTTCTATTTATTCGAGCTATAATTGAACATAGCCGTCTCGTAGTCGAGTGATTAGCGCTCTTGGCTACTGATCTAAAGGACCTGCGTTCGAGCCCCGGACCGTCCCGTGGCCGAGTGATTAGCGCGCTTGGCTACTGATCTAAGGGACCTGGGTTCGAGCCCCGGATAAGGCATGGACGTTTGTGTTGTTTTTCTGCTGAGGTCCTGCCATCCTCATAGACCTTCTACTATGGCATATATACTGACAGCTCCTGTCCAGACCTCTGTGGCAAGCAGCTGCTTGAGGATGTATTTATTTATTATTATTTATTTAATTGAACATTAACAAACATGAGTTATAAATAACAATCATACCTTTTGTATTTCATTTCCTAATACGCTGTAAATTAGATAATTCAGTGGATTTCGTGTAAAGAAACTATTCATTCTGTAGTTAGTGATACATCTTCCTTTTTTACGAGTTACAGCAAAATAGAAATCAGTGAACTCTCAATTCTGGATCTATAGCAATAAAAGATGTCAATCTGCGAGTCTGTAGCAGCGATAACTCATCAGGAAATCGTGGTAGACTCTTTTAAATTCGATAGAGTGCTTTTTGTTGTCTTCCAAGTTTCACGGCCAATTTCAAGTCGAAATTCAAAAAGGAGGACTTACTACAAACAAAACTATTTACCATGTTATTCCTACTGGAATCGGTAATCGCTGCGAAATTCATTTTTGCTCTTTTCTGAAGTTTAGTCGTCATAATCTTCCTTCTTTCCTTTCCGTTCGTTTTTATTTGCTCACATTATGTAGCACGTTGAAAACTAACTCGAGAAATACATAATTGTTTACTCAGCTAAAGGCAAGACATAAACGCTGTAAGTTAAAGTAGTCTTTACGGTGGTTATTATGAACTGTTCGGTGGGTTTTAACAATTTTTCGTGAATCATTTAGTGCGATTTCATGTTTAGGAGTTGGCAACAGAGAGCATTTAATCGTTTTTCCTTATTACAACACCAACAAATATACGTGTTGAATCTGTGTTAAGGATGTTGAGAGGCAGAGGATGGTATGTACTCACAAAACCAATCTTAACACCAGTAAAAATCAGAATACATAGATTGCATCTTAAAAATGAGACCCTGGCAGAGAAGGATACAGTCATCGAGTAAGTAACAAAAATTTGATTTTCATTTTAAACGTATAAGAATGGTTCAAATGAAAAGTGGATAAGTCAGAAACAAGTTTAGGAAGATGTTAAAATTCGCTATGCCTATTTAGACATTTCTCACAACATGAAATTAGCAACAATATCCTCTGCCAAGTGGGAGCTTAAAACGTGAAGAGTAAAATGCTGAATAGAGCAATTTTTCTCCCCTGAAGAAGACGTTTTTTTCGTGGCAAAGTTCTATGCGAAGCTGCCACCTAAAGGCAAAATATAAAATATAAACTTAAAGATTTTGAAAATAAATTATTAAATTAATATAAATAAAAATACCCCCTCAAGCAGCTGCTTGCTACAAAGGTCTGACAAAGTCAGACAGTTTATTTGCCAAAGTAGAAGATCTGAGAGGATGGCAGGACCTCAGCAGAAAAACAACACATACAACCATGCCTTATCCGGGGCTCGAACCCAGGTCCCTTAGATCAGTAGCCAGGCGCGCTAACCACTCGGCCATGGGACGGCTATATTAATATTACCTATCTTAAAATAAAGATAAAAAAGGCAGGTTTCTCTTGTCAACAGAAGAAAAGTTGCTGACGCCCTATCTTCTTAGGAGTGATTTCATTGGCATCGCTTATTTTGCGTTTTTTTTTTTAATTTTTAATATATGCATATTTTATTTATTTATCTCTCATAACATAAAAGTAGAATGTCCAGAACAGATCACAAAGTGAAAACAGCAGCTCACTTTTCGAAAAACCAGCTAAAGATTAAAGGAGAAAAAGATGCATAAGAAATGAAAAGAGAAAAGGGAAGTGAAAAGAAAAGCAAAAGGCGAAAAAATACGAGTGAAAAATGAAAAGAGAAGAGTTAGAAATGTAATAAAGGGTGAACAACGAAAAATGAAGGGTTAGAAATGTAAAAAAGTGAAACGAAAAGAGAAGGGTTAGAAATGTAAAAAAAAATGTGAAAAACGAAAAGAGTAGGGTTAGATATGTAAAGAAGGGTGAAAATGAAAAGAAAAAAGGCTCGAAATGTAAAAAAGGTTGAGAAATGAATATGGAAAGGTAAGATTAGAAACGAGAAGAGCATGAAAAGAGAAGGGTGATATGAGAAAAAAGAAGAGTAAGAATTGAAAAAATAAAAGTGAAAAGTAAAAATGAAAAGAGAAGGATCAGAAATTAAGAGGAAAAAGCAAATTTCAAAAGGGCAACATGGAGCAGTAAGATTACAAAAGAGAAGAGTGAGAAATGAAATGAGAAAGGTGAGATAGAAGAGCAGAGGGAAAATTGAAAAGGGAAGGGGGATAGTGGAAAGGAAAAAGGTGAGATTAAAAAAAACAAGAGTGAGAAATGAAAGAAGGTTGAGAAAGGTAATGAGAAGAGTGAGAAATTAAAAGAGAAAGGGAAAAGGTAAAAAAAAAAAGAAGAGTGAGAAATGAAGAGAAAAAATTAAAAATGAAGGGTGAGAAACGAAAAGAGAAGGATAAGATTAGAAAAGTGAAGAGAGAGAAAAAAAAGAGAAGGGTGAGAAATGAGGCAACAGTCAAACTGAAGTCTGGAAAAGGATACATATGCTATAAATTTACAAAGTGATAATGATGCAAAGGAACAATTTTGTTTTACGTTAGGTTTCATAACGCTGAGATTTTTATGATTCTGGTGTTTGAGAAATTTTGTGATACCAAGTTTTAAAGTCAGAAAAATAGCTATAATGTGGTTGCGCTACGAAAAGATCAGAAGTTTTGCACACATGTTGCTTAGAATCGTTAATCGATTTTAATAAAGCTGTTTCGCCTAATGAACTCCAAAAATCGATATTGCTTCTTTTGAATGCATCGAGATTGAACGAGAGTTAGCAAATGATGTTAATCATCGTGAACCTGATAGTGGGATTTCTCTCCTACCATCTAGGTCAGTTCATTAACGCAGCTCAAGAACAAGAAGACACATGCTATTATTTTTGCACGGGAGATATTCATTGGATTATAGATAATATTCTAAACTTTATTTACAATTCCTCTGTGAAATAGGATTCGATCTGGATTTATATAAAAATCGCAAGCGAATCCAATGAACTTTTATATTACTTAGTAATATAAAAGCTCCATGTCATATTATTCCATGGTAAAATATAAAGCTCCATGGTCAGTTTATTAAGAACAGAGCCATGTAATGTCAATAGTGGATCATATTCAGAACTTAGTGGAAATATATGTGTGAAAAAATATATTATATATATGATATATAATATATTTTTTCACACATATATGAGTATATATGTGATGAAAAGATAAATTAAGCAACTAAATTAAATCTAACTGAATCTCGATTTCCAATAATGTTCATTCTGCGCCCAGGATGAAGTATGGAGGGATCTTTTCTGTTTTGCCTTTCTGCTGTGGTCTCACTCCTCAGCAATTTTGTCTTTCATCTGAGGTGTCGCTCCTCAGCAATTTTGTCTTTCATCTGAGGTGTCGCTCCTCAGCAATATTGTCTTTCATCTGAGGTGTCGCTCCTCAGCAATTTTGTCTTTCATCTGAGGTGTCGCTCCTCAGCAATATTGTCTTTCATCTGAGGTGTCGCTCCTCAGCAATTTTGTCTTTCATCTGAGGTGTCGCTCCTCAGCAATATTGTCTTTCATCTGAGGTGTCGCTCCTCAGCAATTTTGTCTTTCATCTGAGGTGTCGCTCCTCAGCAATATTGTCTTTCATCTGAGGTGTCGCTCCTCAGCAATTTTGTCTTTCTACTGGGGTCTCGCTCGTTAGCAGTGTTGTCTTTCTGTTGAGGTCTCGCTCCAAAGTAGTGTTGTCTTGCTGCTGAGGACTCTCTCCTCAGCACTGTTGTCTTTTTGCTGAGTTCTCGCTACTCAGCAGTGTTGCATTTCTGCTGGATTTGGGTTGGGTTGCTGTACCTCTGAGTGGCACTTTTTTGCAATGGGCTAAATGGCCAGGTCACAAGGCCTCCGAAGGCTCAGAGAAGGTTGGGGGAGGGGACCCACTGGAACAGCTATTAGGAGACAGAGGTAGCCTCCCATCAAGGCCATCCAGCGTGTTCTTGAACGTGCATGGAGTATGGCTCTTCCGCACACGGGGACACGGCTTAACGTCCCATCCGACGGACGGCGGTCTTACCAAACCCAGCGGTGTCCCCTACTGACCGTGGACAGGGCGGGGAGTTTTGTGGAGATAAATCTCAACGCTGACTCAGCTGGGACTCGAACCTGGGAACTACAGATTACGAGCCTGGCGCGCTACCGACTGCGATATAGATAATATTCTAAACTTTATTTACAATTCCTCTGTGAAATAGGATTCGATCTGCGTTTATATAAAAATCGCAAGCGAGTCATAATAATATAACATTACCAGATTATGCGCTCTATGGTCAGTTTATTAAGAACAGAGCCATGTAATGTCAATAGTGGATCATATTCAGAACTTAGTAGATCATTAGTAGAACTTATCTCATTATTAAAATGTAGATATGGTGAGTGATCATAGTAAGATACCTCCCGCCCCCGCCTCGCATTTCTGCTGGAGTCTCGCTCATCATCAATGTTGCTTTCTGATGAAGTCTCTATCCTCAGCAGTGTTTTATTTCTGCTGAAGTCTCTCTCCTCAGTAATGTTGTCTTTCTGCTGAGGTCCTCTCCTCAGTAATGTTGTTTTTCTGCTGAAGTCTCTCTCCTCAGTAATGTTGTCTTTCTGCTGAGGTCCTCTCCTCAGTAATGTTGTTTTTCTGCCGAGGTCCTCTCCTCAGTAATGTTGTCTTTCTGCTGAGGTCCTCTCCTCAGTAATGTTGTTTTTCTGCCGAGGTCCTCTCCTCAGTAATGTTGTCTTTCTGCTGAGGTCCTCTCCTCAGTAATGTTGTTTTTCTGCCGAGGTCCTCTCCTCAGTAATGTTGTCTTTCTGCTGAGGTCCTCTTCTCAGTAATGTTGTCTTTGTGCTGAGGTCCTCTCCTCAGTAATGTTGTCTTTCTGCTGAAGTCTCTATCCTCAGCAGTGTTTTATTTCTGCTGAAGTCTCTCTCCTCAGTAATGTTGTCTTTCTGCTGAGGTCCTCTCCTCAGTAATGTTGTCTTTCTGCTGAGGTCGCCTTCCTCACAGATCTTCTCTATGGCGTCTTATCCTAACACGTTTCTGTCAGACCTCTGGGGCAAGCAGCTGTTCGAGGGTTAGTTTATTTTTTATCATTACTTAAAAATAAATGAAAACAATATTTAATAGGAGCATTGGAAGTTAAAATAAGAGGTTCAAAAATTAATTCAAACAGATTAAAATGATAACAATAGATGTTACATTAAAATTCATCAAGTATGAACGTATTTTTTAGCAGTTTAACAAAAATTTCAAATTTTCAGAAATTTTGAATGATTTTCTCACAACGAATTATTAAATGGTCCATCTGTTATAACTCTTTAAAAGCCGAAAAAATCTAGTTTAGATAGATATTATTTATATTCTTAACCTCAATCACACTTTTGTGTAAATAGCATCCTTAAGAAACTACTTATTTGTTAAACTTACTCCACATTAGGGGCGGGGGTGGCTCAGTCGGTAGCGCGACAGGCTCGTAATCTGTAGTTCCCAGGTTCGAGTCCCAGCTGGGTCAGCGTTGAGATTTATCTCCGCAAAAATTCCCCGCCCTGCCCACGGTCAGTAGGGGACACCGATGAGCTTGGAAAAGCCGCCATCCGTCGGATGGGACGTTAAGCCGTGGCCCCGTGTGCGGGAGAGCCATACCCTGTGCACGTTAAAGAACACGCTGGATGGCTTTGACGGGAGGCTACCATCTGTCTCCCAACAGCTGTTCCAGTGGGTCCCCTCCCCCAACCTTCTCTGAGCCTTCGGGGTCCTTGTGACCTGGCCATTTAGCCCATGGTGTGCAAAAAAGCGCCGCTCAGAGGTAAAACAACCCAACCTCAATCACACTTTTGTGTAAATAGCATCCTTAAGAAACTACTTATTTGTTAAACTTACTCCACATTAGGGGCGAGGGTGGCTCAGTCGGTAGCGCGCCAGGCTCGTAATCTGTAGTTCCCAGGTTCGAGTCCCAGCTGGGTCAGCGTTGAGATTTATCTCCGCAAAAATTCCCCGCCCTGCCCACGGTCAGTAGGGGACACCGATGGGCTTGGAAAGGCCGCCGTCCGTCGGATGGGACGTTAAGCCGTGGCCCCGTGTGCGGGAGAGCCATACCCTGTGCACCTTAAAGAACATGCTGGATGGCTTTGACGGGAGGCTACCATCTGTCTCCCAACATCTGTTCCAGTGGTTCTCCTCCCCCAACCTTCTCTGAGCCTTCGGGGTCCTTGTGACCTGGCCATTTAGCCCATCGTGTGCAAAAAAGTGCCGCTCAGAGGTAAAACAATCCAACCTACTCCACATTAATATAACCTGGATTTCGTCTTAACAAAGTGACCACTAAATTTACACATGTAAAACGATAATTTCATAGCTGCGATTTTAATTAGATGGAGCTTTCTCAAATCTGAAATTTTAGTGTACTTTGTAGAGATTTGACTCCGAACAGAAGCTACAATAATGCAATGAAAGTAAAATTACCTACCAAAATATTAGATAATTTCCATGTTACGTCAACGAAAATCTAACTACGATGCTTCATAACATTTAAATATAATTTTAAAGGGAATGTGTGACGGAAGATAAAAAAAGATAATAATCAAATCTATTTAAATCTCGATTTTCAGAACTATTCTTTTAGCATTTAACGAATTATGGAAGCTGTAATCTTTGATTAAGAATTTTCTTGCTTCATAAAAACCATCCATAATTGCCTAATATTGAATAAATTATCATTAGGCAAATTTCTAAAATGCATATTTGTTTTATTAAATGGCTTGAAATAATGGTTTATTATTTAAGTTTTAACTCATTTTTGAGGTAAATTCATATTGAACACTATTGTTGTTAAATATTCCAGAGTCCATAACTCTTTGAACATTGAACAAATATTGTCGAAAATAGATATTAAAATAGATTTCATTATTATCTTTATATCTCAAGTCACATTTTCCATTAGATGTGCATATTTTAGAAGTTATAGAGCTTCGAAGTTAAATTCCCATTGTTCAAAATATAAATGCTTTAATATTTTGGTAGGGTATATGATAATTAAAACATAAATAAAACTTCACGATTGAATTTTGAATGAGAAAGATAATTGTACTTCTGCTGTTATTTTTCTAAAAGTATTTCTAAACTAATAAGTTTTCAAAATATCGCGAATGTCCATAAGAAATGAAAGAGAATTATTCACGTCATTCTTAAATGATGTACTGTTTGTTTCAAGACTGTATTCGGAAAACAAAGAGCAGCTTGCTAAGTTGTAAATCAACGACAAAAAATGAATAGATAATTTCATCCGAATTCTCAGCTTCAATTTCTGTTCCCAGCAAAATTATGGCGACCGAGAAATAAGAAAAACAAAGCTTACTCCATATCAAATCTCGTCAGAATTTTCTTTTTATATATATATATAAATAATTTCCTGTCTCTCTTTTGTAACACAGAATTCCCTCCCTTGATGACTGAAGTAAAAATGTTCTGCTCAATATTTAATTTCGTGCAGATCGATCACGATATAATAATAAGGCTTGATTTGATAAAGACAGCAGATTTTATCAGTTAACGACAAACTCACCCGTACGCTCAAGCTTTCGACGACATGCAGATGTAATTTATAGTTTGTTTACAAAACCTCGCTCCATGATTGCTCTCATAAGACACTTTCGGCGATATTTAGTTTCATACAAAAATTACTGTTTGCATTGGAAAGAAAAGCTTAGGTGTAATAAGAAAATAAATTCGGCTTCGCACAGTAAAAAAGATGAAGGCCCAAGAACATCGTCTTCTCAAGAGAGAGAGAGAAAGATTTACCTAAATTCATCAGTAATTCGGCTTAGGCTTGAAGGGCAACCATGGAAAAAAGGGAATTCACATATAAAGACCTAGTTTAACGATCATCATTCACGTGTCTCTTGATGGAAATTATCACCTCTGCCTTTGGAGGAAAAAATGAGATTAAGTGGATTACTGCTGAGTTTAGCATTACCTGCCAATACCTGACCGTCCTGCTTAAAACAGAGATTATGTGAGATTATCGAGGAAGAACCAATCACAGGTTATTCTTTTTTTCACTCAATTTAAACGGTGAGAAGCGATCAAACTGTTTACTCATGGTTGCTTCAATTCGAGGATGTTTTCGTGGAATTTTCTCATTTCACGAGAGGTATAAAGAATATCATGGGTTTTGCAAATTAATAATGCTCCACTGAGTTTGTGAGTTATTTATATGGTGAGTGATCATAGTATGATGCGATAATGCTTGAGTCTCTGGGTTAAATAAGAGGATGACTGTGATTCATAAGGAGGTGTAAGTAGTAGTAGTAAGTAAGAAATGTACACTTGCCTACCAAAATATTAATAGAATTTCCAAAGTGGTGAATGGTTAAATGGTTTAATACCCAGATAATGAGCACTTAACTTCAAAGCTCTATAACTTCTAAAATATGCATTTAGTTGAAAAATGTGAATGAAGATAAATTAAAGATCATAATCAAATCTATTTAAATGTCTCTTTTCAACAATATTCGTTTAGAATTTAAAGAGTTATGCACAAAAGCAATCCGTCATAAAAACTTATCTCAGAAATTAATTGAAACTTAAATTATTAATATTATTTCAAACCATTTATTAAAATAAACATATATTTTAGAAGTTTGAGTAATGATTACTTCAATATTAGATAAATATAAATGACATTTATAAAGCAAATAATATTGCATCTTCCTAACTTTTTTAAATAATGAACGAATATAGCTTTTAATCGACATTTAAATTGATTTGATTATGACCTTTCAATAATCTTCAACTACATTTTCCCATTAATTTGTAGCGGGAGTGGCTTTGTCAGTAGTAAATTGGGGCTGGGGTGGCTCAGTCGGTAGCGCGCCAGGCTCGTAATCTGTAGTTCCCAGGTTCGAGTCCCAACTAGGTCAGGGTTCAGATTTATCTCCGCAAAATTCCCCACCCTGTGCTAAAAGTGCCGGTCAGTAAGGGACACAGATGGGCTTGAAAAGGCCGCCGTCCGTCGTATGGGCGTTAAGCCTTGGCCCCGTGTGCGGAAGAGCCATACTCCGTGCACGTTAAAAAACACGCTGGATGGCATTGACGGGAGACTACCTCTGTCTCCTAATAGCTGTTCCAGTGGGTCCCCTCCCCCAACCTTCTCTGAGCCTTCAGGGTCATTGTGACTGACCATTTAGCCCAAGCTGTGCAAAAAAGTGCCGCTCAGACGTAAAACAACCCAACCCATTAAATTAAACAGAGATAATTTTACATTGCATCACTATATTATCAGGCAGGAGAAAAATGTCAGTTATTGAAACCTTTTGGAACTTTAATAAGCATCAGATAAATCATCTCTAAGAAGATGAGTTCCAGAACTTTAAATCCCACTTATCCCTGAATTATATCACATGTGAGTTTTCCTGAAATCCGTTCGATTCCATACCGCGTCAGGATAATTTTTTTCAGATGTTTTCAATAACTTTTGAAGTCTATTTCTATAGCTAATCTGTGTATTTACTATGGATGGATTTTTAATAATAAACCCTTAAGCATGATTGACCTACTCATTAATATCTAAATCATTAGCAACAATTGGAAAAGTTGCCATTCCTAAGTATAGATGGCACAAGGTTCGCCACATCTCAGTGAAAAATTTATAGGTCTTAGTTTGAGATTTTAGGGTCTGATGCGTGGTTTAACTGGTAGAGCGCTCTGGCATGTATCTAGAGAGTTGCGGGTTCGATTCCCGCCGCATCAGCAATAATGTTTTCAGACGTTTTTAATATCTGCTATTGAGTTATATTCACCTCTTCAATTTTCCAATATTCACGCTTCTCTTACCTTTCCTAATATCGACGCTACACCTACGTTTTGCCAATATTCACGCTACACTGACTATTTGCCAATAATGACACTACTCCTACTTTGAGTTTGCCAATATCCATGCTACTCCTACCTTTTACCAATATTCACGCTACTCGTATCTTTGCGTTTGCCAATATTCACGCCACTCCTACCTTTGAGATTGCCAATATTCAAGCTACTCCTACCTTTCAGATTGCCAATATTCACGCCACTCCTATCTTTAAGTTTGCCAATATTCAAGCTACTCCTACTTTTGAGTTTGTCAATATCCAAGCTACTCCTACCTTTGAGTTTGCCAATATTCACTGATAATTTCCTATTTACAATCCTCTTCTCTCCCCCACAACTACATGGCTTCCAGGATGTATTTAAACATTTCTCTAAAGAAACATGTGGAAATCCATCGACAGCTTATTGCTGTTGTATGGTTCAAATGCCCTGCAAATGCAGCATGTTAGAAAATGATGCCATGAGTTTAGAAATGGCCCTGTGACTATAGAGAATGAGATCAGAAGTGATCTGGACTATTTTCTGCAACAGGCAGTACGTCTATCGAAGTCCATACCTGACGCCGTCGGATTTTTCCTTGCTTTGGGAAGCTGCAGAAACATCTCTGAGGACGACAGATTCCATCGGATGACGTCTTCAAAGTGGAAGTTACAAAGTTGCTTCAGGAGCAATATTCTACAGGCAAGGCTGCGATAAGGGTCCATCCTGTTGATAACCATCACAATTGCCTCAACAATTGTGATGGCTGTGTGGAAAAATAATACACGTATATGGGGACATTTTCCCTATATTTTCTTCGGTGTAATTAACTGCCTTCCACATTTGATATATCTATTCTATCTATCGATAGATTTATAATGTTAAACATTTAATTTCTGATTTACCCTCATAGTTTTAACTAAATCTTAATATGCAATTTAAGGTGGAAGCTTTGAGAATCTCAGGTATCCGTCACTGCTGATACCAGTTGTTGTGATACTGGTATCAGCAGTGATGGATACCCGAAAATTCCCATTCTATAGGACAGTAATACTGATATCGTAGTGATATCAGTATTACTGTCCTATAGAATGTATAAAACGACCATATCAGAGAGAAACAAAGGTTGATTGCATTATAATCTCTGCATATTTATGTATTATTTTTGTATGCATTTTTTATAT
Source organism: Ryuthela nishihirai (assembly GCA_038380435.1). NCBI lineage: Eukaryota > Metazoa > Arthropoda > Arachnida > Araneae > Heptathelidae > Ryuthela > Ryuthela nishihirai. The sequence continues at coordinate 129,514,266 of JAWZYU010000001.1, read as the reverse complement.
ATTTATGTATAAACCTGAACTACTACGCATTTTGCAATCAACAATAGTGTTATAAGCAACTTTTGACACCGTGTCGATTACAGCATAATTTAAAATTTACTCACTCAATGAGAGAGTTCTTTAAAAGTTTCTTTTATTGCGTTCCGAAACCACTTTATTCATCAGCAATGATACCAGACGCCAACGTTCTCGTTTTACTTGCCCATCGAAGTGTTTGAAACTGCCACATTCATTGTCCAGCATTCTAACGTTTCCCTCCCTCCCAGAACTTCCCCCCCCCCCCTCTCCCACACCCGGCAAGCCATTTTCTCATCCCGCCACTTAGGGCACCCCACGAAGTTGGCTTTTTTCCTACTGAGGGGCACCCCGCACAGCCCACTTTGCATTGGAGCCTTCATCCTCATCTTTTCTTCCGAGATGGAGCCGCGGCAGCATTTTAAAACGGTGTGTACCAAATCCTTTTGAAATCTAGACCATACCTCTCCTAGTCGTTCTTCTCGCTTCTTCTCGGAACCTTTTTTCTTCGTCCTCTTCTTTTCCCTATTGCTACTTTTCTTCTTCCGTTCTTGGCGATACCCTTTTTAAACGATGTGTTCATAAGAAGTAGCAGATTCCGATCAATTCAATTTCTTTTGATAACCGAGAAAAGCGATGAAATTTTAATCGAGCCACTTGGTCCTGTTTAAGTGTTTGTATGGTCATAACGGCGAGGAAGGTGGCAGGGGATTATTGACTGGTGGCGGGCAGGAGGGAAGAGAAGAACAGGAGATTGCGAGCTGCAAACATGTGCTGGAGGAAGGAGGAAGAGGAGGAAGACAAGGAGGGGGAGGTCTCCTCATCCTGCATTGTTATGGATTTGAATACAAGGAGCAGAAGAATGAGTAAAAAGTTCCCAGAGGATAAAGTGTAGTGGAGCACAATGGTCTTGTTTTCGGTATCGGAGCTTATTGTTTGCTGCCTATGGACAAAATGTTCTGGACGTGGTTTTTGTGCTAACTATATATATACGTAGAAGAAGGTGGAAGGCAGATGAATTGCTGTCCTATCACTAGAGTATCACGCACTAATAGAAACTCTGGTATTTTTATTAATTTCTGAAGTTCTTGGAGTTCTATCATGATTTATCAGCCATTCTGCTGGGAATATTCAGTTAAATTGAACGAAATTTTTAACAGGTACAGCAAAATAACACCATAAAAATATCCAAACGGATGCCCATTTTATAAAGTCCGAAATCATCCAAAAAATAATGTACTTTAAAAGCTCCTTTTTTCTGTATTGCAGCATCACGGATCTGCTGCCAAGAATTCAAAAAATAATTCGAATACATACAGGGTGTTTAAGACAGGTCTAGTCACACTTCGCTGAACTATGTCCTCCTGTGCATAGAGATGAAAAAACGTTCCTATGAACACTGGGCCACAAATGTTTCCCTTCCGAGTTATAGCACATTTTAAGAGTGAAAATAAGAAAGCCTGTGAAGCTAATTAGTTTTTATTCCAGTTGTTACAGCGCCGTGTAAGTGATCGATGAGAATAATTATATGTCTACATCAGAGATTTACGTCAGGGTCTGTATATCGTAGCTAGGCATAAACTGGAAGGAGAGCTGTGTACCAATCCCCAGTGATGATGCACAGAACCGGCAAGGTCTAGCGCCTAATGTCCGACCCCGCCTTCTCGTGGTGCAGTCCATTAATACCTTTCAAAAGAGATATTCTCTTTTGGAAGGGAACGGAACGGAAGGGGAGGGCTGCTAGTTCAGTATGGCCTACTGATCTGGTCATCTATGGCCACTTTTTCCTTTTTTTTTCAACCCTGCTGAGGAGTGGTCAACTTCACAGGGTCCTGGTGCTGACCATTTATACCTACTAGACTGGACTTGTTTATGGATTTGAGCTTGATTATGGATCCTGGACTTGCTGCACTGGTGGGACTCTGTTGAGGGAGAGTCTGCTGCTGTGTTTTCTGTTTGCTTCTGGGTTGCCAGCTCTAAGTGAACAGAGGCATGGGATACCTTATATCAGCTGTTGGATAATCCTTATCAGAGGCCATCGCAGGTACCTGAACCTTACTTAGATAGTTGGGCATCGTCAAGCCTAAACTGGAGTAATGTGTCTCAGGCAGGCCATGTGGCTCTTGAACAAGTCCACTTGAAAAGGTGGTGCCTGAAGTTCCTACCAGCATCGGTGACTTCAGCCTTTAGCGGAGGAGGAACAGGTCTTTGCCCCATGCCTGCGATCAGGGTGCTGTTTGATATTGTTGGCCCTACCAATCTCAATAAACCTAATTTCTTTAAAAACCTTACTAATCATTTTCTCTCTGCAGGAACGTGGAACGTGAGGACATTATATAGAGATTATTCTCTTGATGTCCTCATGCAGGAATTCCAGCGCTATAACCTAGATATTCTAGGCTTGCAAGAGACCAGATGGACAGGTAAAGGTGAGATACTTAAAAATAACTTTAAATTTCTCTTTACAGGGAGGGAGGATGGAAAGCATCACCAAGGCGTGGGTCTGCTGCTCAGCAGACATGCTAGTGATGCTCTTCTAGGATATGAGTGCATTAATGAAAGGTTTCTTACAGCAAAATTTCAGACAAGCATTAAAGATTTGAATGTTATCTGCTGTTATGCCCCCACTGAGGATTCTGATGAGGATGAGAAGGATAGGTTTTACAGACAACTTCAGGATATTTTGAATTCTGTCAAGAAAGGAGATATTACCCTTGTTCTTGGTGACTTCAATGCCAAAGTTGGTACCGACTCTGACCTTTGGGGAGGAGTAATAGGCCCTTTTGGTATTGGTAGTTCCAATGACAATGGGGAACGTCTCCTACAGGTAAGTAAACTTAATGGTTTACGAATAACTAATACATACTACAAACACCGGGACATTTATAAAAATACGTGGGTTTCACCTAGAGGGTTGCAGAGGAATATGATAGATTATATTTTAATTAACAGCAAATTGGCCAGTTCCGTTAGGAATACCATATCATACAGGGGAGCTGAAAGAGGGTCTGATCATTATCTGGTCAAAAGTGTCTTGCAGCTATAGCTTAAGAAATGTTGTACTAAGGTTAAGAACATTACCTTCTACACTGAAGGTCTGAAAGATCCTGATATAGCCAAAGCATACCCTGGTAGGCTACTTAGTCATTATGAAAATCGTGGTTTGCGCACTTCTGAAGTTGAGAAAGAATGGGATCAGTTTAAACAGGCTTTTTTTTTATACCAACAGTGCTCTTTTGGATAAAAGGGAACAGAGGAAACAAAATTATTTGAGTGATAAAGCTATGAAACTTATTTCTGAAAGAAGGAAGTGCAAGATTAATATGAATCAACACCCTACTAGCCCTAACAGAAGGCATGATAACGAGCTTAATAAAATGTAAAGGATCAGTTAACAGTTGATAAGAAACTTTGGTTTGATAGCCTGGCTGAAAAAGCAGAGGAAGCAGTTAGACAGCACAACAGCAAGGGGTTGTACCAGATTGTTAAAGTTTTATGTGGGAAGAAATAGACAGGTACACAGGGATTGAGGCATAAATATGGCGAGGTGTTTGAATATGATGATTCTGTGATGGCTAGGAGGGCTGAGCATTTCAGAGATGTTCTAAATAATGTGATTATTTCTGCTCCCATTGTTTGTAATGAGGATAGATGCATTACTGGCTTTTATGATGGCCCCTATATCACATTCCGAAGTCGCATTGGCTATCTCTAAATTAAAACTGCATAAATCCCCAGGGGTGGCCGAAATCACCAATGAAATGCTTAGAGCTGGGAACATTTGTGTTGTCACATGGCTTGCTGAAAATTTGAATATTTTTTATGATAAAGGTGTTGTTCCTAAGGATTTTACTAGAGCTATCATTGTCCCAATTTTTAAAAAAGATGATCTCAGTTCTTGTACAATTACAGGGGGATTAGTTTACTTTCTGTTCCAGCAAAGTTCTTTGCATGATTATACGTAATAGAATTAAGAATTTTGTTGATGGACAACTGCATTATGAACAGTGTGGATTAAGAAGTGGTAGGGGATGTATTGATCAAATATTTTCACTTAGACAGATTCTTGAGAAATGTTTAGAGTTTCAGAAACCTGTGGTTGTTAGCTTTATAGATTTCCAAAAGGTTTTTGACTCTGTTGATCGACATAATTTGTGGTTGATTGTTAGATCATATGGAATACCTGATAAGTTAGTAAGTGTAATGAGAGCTCTCTATAATAATACTGAATCGTGTGTGAGAGTTGATACGTCTTGCAGCGATTGGTTTAGCATTGCTAGTGGAGTTAGACAAGGGTGCATTTTGTTTCCTTTTCTCTTTAGTTTGGTTATCGATTACGTAATGCGAAATTCTTTGCAAGTGAAAGATTTTGGCCTTAAATGGTCTAGAGATTTCAAAATTTCTGATTTAGATTATGTAGATGATTTGGCCCTGTTGGCTACTGATGTTGATGAGATGAATTCGTTCATTAAGGCTGTTGATGAGACTCGTATTAGAGTGGGTTTGGTGATAAACAGAGGAAAAACTAAAGTGATGAAAATTGGTCAGGCAGATGGTGCTTCAGTTGCTTTGAATGGCAAGTGTCTCAGTTTAATTATCTTGGGAGCTATGTGATAGATACTGGTGATGTGCGGCATGAGATAAATAGAAAAATAGGGATTGCCACTGGGACTTTTAAGAATCTATGGAGAATATGTAAAAATAGGCGTATACACCTAAAGACTAAAATTGGACTGTATAATAGTTTGGTTCTTTCTAAGGTTAGTATGGTAGCGAAACATGGACCCTTTGTAAGCAGGATAACAAGAAACTTGATGCCTTTGATTCTAGATGCCTACGAAGTATCTTGGCCATTAGGTGGTCCAACTTTGTAACTAATGATAAGGTTAGGCAAAGGAGTCGGCAACTTCCTTTAAGCAGCATATTGTGCCGAGGGAGACTCCGTTGGTTTGGCCATGTTGCCCGTATGGATAATTATAAATTGGCGAATAGGGTTATGAACAGTGTGCCTAAAGGCCTCAGAAAGAGGGGGAGACCTAGGATGCGATGGGAAAACAATGTCAAACAGGACCTTGCTAGAATTGGCCTGTCTAAAGTGGCCAAATGCAGCAGCTGTAGCTGAAAAGAGACATCTGGAGAGCAAAATTACACAGTCTGGTTGGACCTCTGTAACCCATGGCTGCATGAGGATTTTTTATGTATGCATATTGTACATCAGAGCAAGTGTTCGAAATGTCATCCCTGAGCAGCAATACATGCCTCGCAGCGTCTTATCATCGACTGTCGAACACGTCCGAAAAGTCCCAGAGTTTTCTCATTTCTTTGACAACCATCTACGATCCATTCGCAGATAGTTTCTGCATCGTACCTTTTGACGGTTTCCTTACTTGTACTCTGAAAATGTGCTATAACTCCAAAGGGAAATGTTCATAGGAACTTTTGTCATCGAAATGATCTGTAGAACACGTTCCCAAAGTTTGACTAGACCTTTTGGAAACGCCTTGCATATCCACTTAAAAGGACTAAATTTTTATTCTCAATTTATTCAGACCTAGGTTACTTTTCAATAAGAGCTAATATAATTACAATAAACACTTTAGAATCCGACACCCTTGAGAATTGAGAGGTACTGAATTTCAAAATCTTCCGCATTTCAGAGAGGTTGTACCTAATAGTTGGGCAATTTTCGAGAAGATCATTTCAATGGATATTAAGCACTAACAATCCATTTTTTCACATATGTAAACATTTATTAATTACTAAACCTTACGTCCGAAATTACGTCCGATATTAAAAGATAGTGCTAGGTTACAAATGTAAATAACAATTCAGTTTGTTAAACGTAAACAAATGAGAATAAAGTCACAACAAATGTTGTCATGTACTCTAATATTAATTTTAAAAGCATATCCAGTACTCAATAGTAGGATTCAACTATTGAGCTTTACCTAGTTCATTTATTAAGAACCAAGAGAGCAGTTAAAACAGCACTTTAACTAATATATATAGAAAGAACAGTTACCGAATAAATTATTATATAGATTTATTCAGTAACCGTTCTTTCTGCACATTTATGTCGTATATAACTTTTACGATTCGATTGTATTCCTGCATAAGTTTGATGCCATTTTTTTCTCCACTTTCTAACCTTTTTATAATTTCCATTTTTTAACTAAATTACGTGTAACCCTCTCAGTCAAAAACTCCTCTTTACGAGTAGCTAGATCCAATTCATAATTAAGATAGATGTATGTACCTAATTATAAAATCGATGAATGTTACATTTGATTTTACCATTTCATTCAGTGGGCTTTTTATTAGTTTAGATATATTTAGTAATTGAAAAGGCATTTCTCTGTTAGTTTGTACCCATTTAGACACCTCTTAATGTACGTATTGTCTAAAGAGGTCGAATAAGATTATGCTATTTAGTTCTTCATATATATCTATTCAGAGTTACTATGTTGCATAGACCCCTACAGGCCAATTTTAGCCGCAGATTATCTATGACTAATCACCACTGCTTGTAGCGGCAACGTTAGCAGAAGGCCGAAATTCTTATTTTCCTGTCAACTTTCAAAGTGTGTGGTTCACCTTGTCTTGTAGCTATTGCTTGCGTTGAAGTTTCATATCTACTGGGGGCGGGGGTGGCTCAGTCGGTAGCGCGCCAGGTTCGTAATCTGTAGTTCCCAGGTTCGAGTCCCAGCTGGGTCAGCGTTGAGATTTATCTCCGCAAAATTTCCACGCCCTGCCCACGGTCAGTAGGGGACACCGATGGGCTTGGAAAGGCCGCCGTCCGTCGGATGGGACGTTAAGCCGTGGCCCCGTGTGCGGGAGAGCCATACCCTGTGCACGTTAAAGAACACGCTGGATGGCCTTGACGGGAGGCTACCATCTGTCTCCCAACAGCTGTTCCAGTGGGTCCCCTCCCCCAACCTTCTCTGAGCCTTCGGGGTCCATGTGACCTGGCCATTTAGCCCATGGTGTGCAAAAAAGTGCCGCTCAGAGGTAAAACAATCCAATCTAAGTTTCATATCTGACTAGCAATTTATTTTCTTTGCTTTTACTTTAACTGCTTTGATCATATTTTTGAATATGCCAGGCGACCGTATTCGTCATTGTGAAGCAGAATTTTGTCAGAATACTTCACTTAACTGCACGTTAACGTTCCTTAAAGTTTCAACTTCCAATTATTATTATACACGCATGCTTGTGGGCTTTTTTTTTTCTGTTCATTTCATTCAACTGGAAATTAACTTTATCATTCTGACGTAATTTATGTTAGAAACGTTTTGTGCAGGAAAAAAAAAGGAGTTCACGGGAATGAGCACACAAAATTAAAGAGCTTAATGGGCGACCCTATTAAGGGGGTAGCGAAAACTCTTGGAACAGCTTTAGTTGGGTCGCTGTTCGGAAGGAGCGCTAGCATTGCCTTCGTGCTGCAATGGGGGTAAAAAAGAAATCGTCTATTCCTTCTAGTTATTTAACCTATGATTGTAACAAGGTCCTGTTTAACAACGTCAGCACAGTGTCTCCTAGATTTCCCCTTTTTCTGAGTCTTTTAGCCATATTGTTCATAACTTTATTCGATAATCTGTAGTACTGCATGCGAAAAAATTTCCAAACCAATGAAGTCTCTCCCTACACATTATGATGATCAAAGGGGGTGGATAATTTCTTCGTCTAACATCATTACTTACAAAGTCAAACCAATGAAATATCTCTCTACACCAGGGGTGGGCAAATAGCGGCCCGCGGGCCACATTCGGCCCGCTAAGAGTTTTTTGTGGCCCGCTAAGACAGTCAGAAAAATACGACTTGAACCGAGATTTCCTTCCCGTGCGCGACCGAAGATTAGTCTTGTATTTTCCACTAGGACGGCCACGTCAATATGCATGCGCAGTGTAGATACGAAAACAATTGCCCACCCCTGCTGTACACAATATGATGCTCAAAGGTGAGGAACGACTCCTTCGTCTAACATCATTACCGACATAGCCAAATCATCTAATACCCAAGATGATATGATAAGCATCTAGAATCAAAGGCATCGAGTTTCCTGTTATCCTGCTTACAAAAGGTCCACGTTTCCCTACCATGAAAAGTTTAGAAAGCATCAAACTATTAAACAATTTTAGTGTTCCGATATATACGTCTATTTTTCCTCAATCTGCACAGAATCTTTAAAGTTCTAGCTGCAACGCTTATTCTGCCGTTTATCTCATGACATACATTACCAATATCTCTCCCACAACTCAGGAGGAAATTAAAATTGAAAAAGTTATTCAAAAATACAAACATTTTGAAAAGTATGGAGCATCTTCCAGATGACCAAATAACCTCACCTTAGTTTTCTCCCTGATTATTACCAAACCTATCAGGGGCGGGGGTGGCTCAGTCGGTAGCGCGCCATGCTCGTAATCTGTAGTTCCCAGGTTCGAGTCCCAGCTGGGTCAGCGTTGAGATTTATCTCCGCAAAATTCCCCGCCCTGCCCACGGTCAGTAGGGGACACCGATGGGCTTGGAAAGGCCGCCGTCCGTCGGATGGGACGTTAAGCCGTGACCCCGTGTGCGGGAGAGCCATACCCTGTGCACGTTAAAGAACACACTGGATGGCCTTGACGGGAGATTACCATCTGTCTCCCAACAGCTGTTCCAGTGGGTCCCCTCCCCTAACCTTCTCTGAGCCTTCGGGGTCCATGTGACCTGGCCATTTAGCCCATGGTGTGCAAAAAAAGTGCCGCTCAGAGGTAAAACAACCCAAACCTATCCTACTAAGTCTCATCAGGCCGGATCAAGAAATATATTAAGGGGGTGGGGGAGCAAGGGTAAGCGATGCAATCGAGCCATTAATAATTTTAATAATATTTAACAGCAACAATGCCAGTTTAAATACCTGCTCTGAAAAGTTAATCAAAACAAGTTAAAATGAACGCAACAACCGCTATACCAAATTCGTGTAACGTTACATGTATTTTAGCACTTAGGGTAAAAGTAATATTAATTTTCGCTAATTTTAAGTTTTTTCTTTCTATGTAGTAGTATCCTACGTGTTAAATGATTCAGCTTCCCTAACTCTTTAAATATCGAAAGTATATTGTTAGAAATCGAGATTTAAATAAATTTGATTGAGATCTTAAATTATCTTCAGTCACGTTTCTTCATAAAAAGCTTATTTAAGAAATTACTGATTTCTGTATCTCAGTTATTATTGACATAACAAGGAATTGTGCCTACTGAAGAGGCCGCTGAGTATGGCATATATACATATATATGCATATATGCACAATATAATCCTGATTACCCTGAGGGCGGGGGTGGCTCATTCAGTAGCACGCCAGGCTCGTAATCTGCAGTTCCCAGATTCGAGTCCCAACTGGGCCGGCGTTGAGATTTATCTCCCCAAAAACCTTACTCTAACCTCCATGGAAAACGGACACCAATGAGCTTGGCAAGGCCGCCTTCAGTCTGATTGGACGTAAAGCCAGGAGCGCCATACCCTATACACGTAAAGGGGGCGGGGGTGGCTCAGTCGGTAGCGCGCCAGGCTCGTAATCTGTAGTTCCCAGGTTCGAGTCCAAGCTGGGTCAGCGTTGAGATTTCTCTCCGCAAAATTCCCTGCCTTGCCCACTGTCAGTAGGGGACACCGATGGGCTTGGAAAGGCCGCAGTCCTTCGGATGGGACGTTAAGCCGTGGCCCCGTGTGCGGGAGAGCCATACCCTGTGCACGTTAAAGAACACGCTGGATGGCCTTGACGGGAGGCTACCATCTGTCTCCCAACAGCTGTTCCAGTGGGTCCCCTCCCCCAACCTTCTCTGAGCCTTCGGGGTCCATGTGACCTGGCCATTTAGCCCATGGTGTGCAAAAAAGTGCCGCTCAGAGGTAAAACAATCCAACCCTATACACGTAAAGAATACGTTGGGTAGCCTTGACGGGGAGGATACCATCTGTCTCCTAACAGCTGTTTAGTGGTCCTCCTTCGTCCCAACCTTCTCTGTGCCATCAGAGTCCTTGTGACCTGGCCATTTAGTCCAGTATGTGCGAAAGAATTATCGCTCAGAGATAAACAACCCAACCCAATTATCCGGACTTATTTAGAGCAGAAATCTAATAATGACATCAAAGGAATTAATGGTTTCATATGTGAACTCAAAAACATTACTCTTAAAAACATTATTATTACCTTTATTTGACAATTTTAGACAAAGTAAAAAGAGAGAAAAGTCGGAGCATAAATGGTCCGAGACTTTCTCATATCTGCCAAATAATAAAATCTGAATTCGAACTTCATTATATACTCATAGTCGTTACAATAGTTATATAGTCATATTGAATAAATATAAACATAAGCCAGCTATACACCTTCGTGTCAATTACGAAATAAAAAAAAAATCTTATGTAAAAACAATGTTTTCTACCTTATAGTCCAACAAGCCAAAATGTAATAAATTATATTTTTTATTGTATAACGCAAACCAGTTTTTCGTTCGTCGCTTATGACAGAATGTGGCAACAACAAAAAATAGGCTTAAAAACACAGAAAAAGATCTCAGATGCGTAAAACAACCCTAGTTTGTCATGATCCGATTATCATGTAATCGCAGGAAATGATTTGGTGACATCCTCGTGTGTTGCCTATAATCAATTTTAATTGGTAGGCGTTACCTTAGCTTTCGCTACGTTATACAATTCAGAATAAACAAGTTGTAATTGGTAAGCGTTACCTTTTGCTTCGAAAAACAACTTTTTTTTATTTTTATTTTAGGTACACAGAACTTCATGCAAAACTTGGCGCCTTCAAAAATACTTCAAAGATTACTAATTAAAATACAGCAAAGTGGCGTTAACATTTTTGTTCCCCTTCCAGCAGCAAAAACGTTGTCGGGTAAGTCTTATATTTCTACTCGCAATGTGTACGTCGTATTAAAAAAGTCAACAAACAGAGATATACTTATTTGAAATGCAAAAAAAAAAGATAAATGTTTTGGTTTACCTCTGTGTCAGTCCTTTCTAGTGTTAATGAGTCTGACGACTTGTTTTTAGTTGTATAGTCTATCTGCTAGTTTGGCTAGACAAAGAAGTTTTTTTTTGTTTTGGATTGTTTGTGATTTGAACACAGCTCCCTTACCGAAGAGTATTTTTTTTTTGCGCTAAAGAAATATTTATCTTTTTCTTCCACAATGTCGTGAATAATCTACCAAAAAAATAAAAGCTCAAAAGATAGAAGCTATTACCTTTTCTGACACCATTCTTTTTAATGAGGCGTTCTCATTGTGTGTCGTGTTGAATTGAGCCATTAATAAAGTTGAAAGACATGAAATGCTACTATTGTGTTGCAACCATCACTAATTGTCTTGTGTTTTGACTGACGATCACATGATATCAAGTCAGCTGTTCTATTCTCTTCTTCGTCTTCTGATGTTTTGTTTATAAGCCCTAGAAAATTTTGTACAGTTCCGAAACGCAAAAGGTATGTAAACAAACATGAACTTAATGAACAGCTTCGTGAAAAAAATGTTTAGAAGAACATAAGATAAAAAACACGAAAGAAAGTTAAAAAGATGCGACCCCAATTTTTAAGTAACAATAAGATCTACTTAAAATTGTATTCGATTGCAGTAAACGAATTTTAAGAAAATGAAGATCGTTGAAACTACTGGTTATCGAACATGTCTTGTTTATATAAAAAGTTAAGATGTAAACTAAGTTAGGATATTAGTATAGGAAAAAGAAGCTCAGGTGGGTAAAACATTGATCACATATACTTGATCCTATGGGGAGGCTGTGGTCCAGTCGGTAGCGCGCCAAGCTCATAATCTGCAGTTCCCAACTGGACCAGCGTTGAGATTTATCTCCGCTAAAACTCCCTGTCTCTAGGTCAGTAGGGACACCAATGGGCTTGGTAAGGCCGCGGTCCGTCGGATGAGATGTTTGCTCTTGGCTCCGTGTGCAGGAGAACCATGCCCTGTGCATGTTAAAGAACACTCTGGATGGCCTTGACGGGAAGCTACCATCTGCTTCCTAACAGCTGTTCAGTGGATTCCCACCCTATAATCTATTCTGAGCCTTTGGGGTCCTTGTGACCTGGCCATTTAGCCCACTGTGTACAAAAAAGTGCTGCTCATTTGATCCTAAGTGAAAGTAGATTGAGCCAGGACATCAGTAATGTAACTGCATCACAATTCACAATAAATATACAGGCTAAACATGCAGATAGATCATAGATCGTATAATCATATTCGATGTACCGGGTAATAATTTTACCCCTAATCATCTCCATCATAAAGATATGCCTATTTGGCATGAGTATGACAAAATATATAAGTAAACCACCCTTAGGTGGGCCCCTAAAGGCAAACATAAGAAAAGCTAAAAATAGCAGTAAAATTATATAAGAAACCTAAAACGGGTAGGTCTCCTCAGAGAACGCTACCGTTTTAGGTCTCTTGTACTTGTTCAAAACAGTATGATCGTAAAGAGTCAGAGAAGAAATAATCTCATTGGGATTATGTTTACAGCCTCATAAAATCTTTTTGAGGTGCTTTTTATGTGTATATGTATGGTCGATGCCCAGGTCTTCATGAAGTTGTCTGTTAGTGACAAACCAAGGGGCATCGATCGCAGTTCTCAAAATCTTGTTCTGCAAGACCTGGGACCTTGCGAATATTGGTGGATGTAGTATTCGCCCATATGGGTGAAGCACAGAGAATCACCGGTCTGATGATCATATCATAGAGTAAAAGCTTATGATCAATCATTAAAATCGAATTTCTCCTAAAGAGTGGGCCTAGCTGGCTCCTAAACAAGCAGGTTGTTATTGGAGCGGCTTTTAAACTTGTAAGTTTCATAAATTATCCGGTGAGACAACATTGGTCTGCAATAAAAGCACGTCAATTTCTTATCACTTCTATCACCTCTTCTAGGACAGTAGCGGTACTATTTTTATAATATGTATGTAGGGTTGTTTTTCATCTGAATATTTTCACACAATGGGCTTAATGACCAGGCTATTAGTACCCCATGGTTCCAGAGTTGATTAGGGGAAATGGAGCCACTGGACAGCTGTTAGGAGACAGATGGAAGCCTCCTGTCAATGATATCCAGCGTCTTTAACGTGCACAGGTTATGGCTCTCCTTCTCAAGAGACCGAATACCTGTGCACCCATCTGCTTGGGGCTTTGCGTCCCATCTGCCGAAAGGCGGTCTTACCAAGCCCATCCTTTCTGACCAGGGGCATCCATTTCTGACCAGGGGCACAGATGGAAGCCTCCTGTCACTGATATCCAGCGTCTTTAACGTGCACAGGTTACGGCTCTCCTTCTCAATCATGGTCAAGAGACCATGGCTTTGCGTCCCATCTGCCGAAAGGCGGTCTTACCAAGCCCGTCCTTTCTGACCAGGGGCAATGTGCTTGTGTGGGGGGGGGAGGGAGTTACCAGGCATAAATTTCATGCTGGCACAGGTCACACTCTAATCTGCGAACTGCAGTTTACGAGCATAGAGTGAGAAAACCCCGAACCTTGTATGCATGTCAGTCCTCTGTAGCACAAAAAGTCAGAAAATATTGGTGGTAGGGAAGATGATTATTCGTTTTGCAATTTTGTGTAGTTTGGAAAAATGTCTTCAGATTTTTAAAAATGTTCACAAGTTCAGGAACTATCCAAAAAATTGAACCCGCAATGGTATTTATTCTGGACAAAGTCCGCGACATTTCATGTTAATGTGTTGCCAAGCAGATACATATCCAATAGAAGCTTGTGTCATTTCATTGACTGTTGGAAGGTACTGTCTTTTTTAATAAATTTGGATTCTCCGTAATGTCCCAAACACTCTTCCAAATTTAATGCGTGGATTCTATCCGCGTTATGCTACAATTACAAATTTTTACCTTATTTAGAACCTCGAACCACTTCTCCCTCAATTTTTATTGCTTATCTTTCGGAATTTCTGGATTTTCCCTCGTAACATCTAAAATACATGATCTCCCGGTTCAAAATTTCTCATGCTTTTTTATTCCTTGTCACACACGTTGCTTTAATTCTTTATGGCTTGTCAAGACTTAAAGTATAACAGATTGAAAATGCCCATTATGCCATTTGCTGGGCTTGTAGCTTGGTGGGACTGCTGTGTCCCAGTTCAAAAAATCATCAAAAAGTATTACTATCTTGCTGTGTCCTGATTCAGAAAACATAAGGTATTATTTTCTTGCTGTGTACCAATTAAAAAATCAAAAGGAATTTCTATCTTGCTGATCCCAATTCAAAAATCGAAAGAATACACTGCACGACATTGAAATTGCCCCACCCAGAGGGAGTGAGGGGATAGGGGTGAAATATAACACACACATAGCAATATATATTGGCATACCATGATTTAATTTGCAGCCACTTACTGCGGTTAGAAGATGAGATGCAGCGCAATGTGACTGCCTCAGTAGGTGGTTGCACCGCCATGAACGGCAATACAGGCAGCAATGCATGGAGTCATGCAACCGACGGATATGTCCTTACACACTAAGTAGCATTGACTTGCTCCCATAATTCATCGAGATTCAGCGCCGGCCGGTGAGAGGATTGCACATGTCGTCCAATGTGGTCCCACAGATTTTCTACTGGGGATAAATTTGGAGTTCGTGCTGGTCATGGCAATACTTGAACATGTTGCAAACATTGTCTGGAGACCCTAGCAGTGTGTACATGGGCGTTCGCATGTTGAAAAATGGGCTGCTGCATGCCTCCTAGGAACGGTAACAAAACGGACTACAGAACTGCATTAACGTATCGTGCAGCTGTCAGTGTTTCCGTGATGCGGACAAGAGGTGACCTGCTGTCTTATCCAATAGCACCCCATATCATATGCCTAGCTGACGGCGGTGTGCCGGTTGCGAACAAAAGCTGGATCCGTCCTCTCGCCAGGTTGTTGCCATACACAGACCCGTCAATCGTCAGCACCCAGACAGAAACGGAATTCATCATTAAACACAACAGTGTTCCATTCGTGATCCCAGTTCGCACGACTTCGGCACCAAGTCAGACGAGCACTGAGATGGTTTGCAGTCAATGGCAGTTGATGTAACGGTTGCCTAGAGCGCAGGTATACCTCATGCCACCTCCAGTATACCGTTCAGGTCGTTATGGGGACATCCATGGCTTCTGGCACAGCCCGTCGAATATCGCCTTGAATTGCGATATTCGAATATCGTCGAATATCGCAGTGCTCTGTGAGCATGCCGAACAATGCGCAGTCAGGCCGTGCTGATGTTCTGTTGGACTGCACCACTCCCTGTGCGACGCACACTAGAATCTTCATTTCGCCATTATTGCCAACAGCGTCCAACAGTTCGTGCATCCCGATGAACATGGGCAGTGACACGACGTGTAGTCCATCCGCTTCATATAGGTCTATAATTCTTCCTCTCTCAAAAGCATCCAAATGGTGATAAACCTGCCGACGGCGTGTACCAGGCATTATCTGCCTTCGCTGAACAATTTCCAAGCAGAACCACCTAATCTCAACCGTTTGCACGACTTCCACCATTCCTGTTCCTTCTTACACCTTTTATCTCTTGAGCCACACACGTCATTGGCTCCGGAATATCATCATTTGCATATCTCAACTACACACACCCACCCATCTATTTGCATGTTTGTATGACATGTCCTTCTGGGTGGGGCACTTTCAATGTCGAGCAGTGTATCTTGCTCTGTCTCAATTCAAAAATCAAAAGGAATTTTTCTCTCTCAATTTTTACCAATTCAAAAAACAAAAAGTATTTTTATATTAATATCTTTCAAAGTAGGTAAATAGTGAGATGTAGCTTATTTAAATTTTTCAATTAATCATCATCATCATCATCATCATCATCATCATCATCCTTAAGTAGCCATGGGCTATGGAGATCCAACCAGATTGTGCAATTTAGTTCTCCAAACACATCTGTCCTGAGCTAATAATACCAATTCTAACAAAGTCCTGTTTGACATTGTCTGCCCACCGCATCCTTGGTCTCCCCTCTTTCTGAGGCCTTTAGGCACAGTGTTTATAACCTTATTAGCTAATCTATAGTTATGCATACGGGCCACATGGACAAACCAACGGTATCTCTCTCTGTGCAATATGCTGCTTAAATGAGATTGCCGACACCTTTGCCTAACCTCATCATTACTTACAAAGCCAAACCACCTAATGCCCAGACACTGCGTAAGCATCTTGAATCAAAAGCATCTAGTTTCATGTTATCTTGTTTACAAAGTGTCCAAGTTTCACTACCATAACTAACCCTAGAAAGAACCAAACTATTATACAGTCTAACGTTAGTCTTTAGTTGTATACGCCTATTTCTTCACACTCTTCATAGATTCTTAACAGTCCTGGCAGCAATCCCTATTTTCTGTTTATCTCATGCTGCACATCACCACTACCTGTTACATAATTTCCAAAACAATTAAACTGATACGCCTGCTTAAGACTACAACCATTCAGATTAACTGAATCAGAGCATGCCTGACCTATTTGCATCACTTTAGTTTTCTCTCTGTTTATCACCAAACCTACTCTACTACTAATCTCATCAACAGCTCTAATAAAAGATTTCATCTCATCAACATCATTTGCCAAAAGGACCAAATCATCCCCATAATCTAAATCAGAAATTTTCAGATTTCTAGATCACTGAGTCCAAAATCTTTCACTCATAGAGAATTTCGTATAACATAATCAATAACCAACTAAAGAGGAAAGGAGACAAAATGCACCCTTGTCGAACACCAGAAGCAATGCTAAGCCAATTGCTACAAGCCTTACCAACTCTCACACACGACTCAGTGTTATTATAGAGAGCTTTCATTATGTTAATTAACCCGTCTGATATGCCATATGATCTCACAATCATCACAAATTATGATGATCAACAGAGTCGAAAGCCTTTTTGAAATCAACAAAGCTAGCAACCAAAGGTTTCTGAAACTCTAAACATTTCTCAAGAATCTGCCTAAATGAAAATATCTGATCCACACATCCCCTACCACTTCTGAATCCACATTGCTCATCACGCAATTATCCATCAACCAGATTCTTAATTCTATTAAGCACAATCATGCAAAGAACTTTACCTGGAACAGAGAGTATGCTGATACCCCTTTAGTTATCACAAGAACTGCGATCACCTTTTTTTAAAAACAGGGATAACAATAGCTCTGGTAAAATCCTTAGGAACCATGCCTTTATCATAAAAGATATTCAAAATTTCAGTCATCAAAGTGGTAACCGAAACATTCCCAGCTCTAAGCATCTTCGTAGTAATTTCATCTATCCCTGGGAATTTATGATTTATTAACATTACGTATCAGTTAATACGTAATATTAATAAAGCACTTAGTAAAAATGTTTAATAAAAAATCTCGCACATAAAAGAACACGCTGGCTGGTCTTAATTGGTGGCTTCCATCTGTCTCCTAACAGAGTTCAGGTCACTTCCCCTTCTGGTCTTATCTTTTCTGATCTTCCATTCCTTTCTCTTCCGGGGCGGGGGTGGCTCAGTCGGTAGCGCGCCAGGCTCGTAATCTGTAGTTCCCACGTTCGAGTCCCAACTGGGTCAGCGTTGAGATTTATCTCCGCAAAATTCCCCGCCCTGCCCACGGTCAGTAGGGGACACCGATGGGCTTGGAAAGGCCGCCGTCCGTCGGATGTGACGTTAAGCCATGGCCCCGTGTGCGGGAGAGCCATACCCTGTGCACGTTAAAGAACACACTGGATGGCCTTGACGGGAGGCTACCATCTGTCTCCCAACAGCTGTTCCAGTGGGTCCCCTCCCCCAACCTTCTCTGAGCCTTCGGGGTCCATGTGACCTGGCCATTTAGCCCATGGTGTGCAAAAAAAGTGCCGCTCAGAGGTAAAACAACCCAACCCTTTCTCTTCCGATCAACGCATTTTCTTTGGATTTTACTTGTTATTTCTATAGTTTATGAACTTAAAATTAAAATGTGTAAACGGAATTCAAACTACCATTGCAAACTTTTTTCTGGTGAAAACACTCTTAGAAGTGGGGGTTAGTTTTTTCAGACACCAGTGAAATTCTTTAGAACAAAACTAATCTACATGGGTTCTCCTAATTTTCCGAAATCCAAACTTCACAATGCTTTTTTTCTCTCTTGATTCCATCAGACTTTCCCTCCGTTTTGACGCCAAGAAATCAGAAGAAACCACCCCGATAAAGATATCGTCAAGAGACGCAGCAGATTCCTCTTTGCGGTGCGAGTGCGATCTGGTTTTGTCGCAAGTTCTTCTCCATTTTCTCGTTGTCCCTAGAGCCACGGGTCACGCACCGCTGACCTCGGCGTCCGCAGCGCGAGAAGGGCGGCCGCCGTTATCACGGAAGGTTAACTCCGGATGTCTTCGCTGCCGCTCCCGGGAGGAAATGAGCGGGTTTGAGAGGCTGAGTCGCTTGCTGAGGTTGACATGGTGTTAGTGGCTGGTACACATCTCTAGAGCCCGTGCTCGGCTGCGTGTATTGGGAAGGGCGATGCGCTGCGAAAGACGATAAATAAAGACGTAACACTCGTCTAAGCACATCACAAACAAAACTGGACCGAAGAAGAAATGTAAGAATGCATTGGATGTTATCACAAGTCATCAGTCATTGATATAAGCAAAAATAAGTTTTGATTTGCAGTAAGGCAGAAACGCAACGTATGCACAGAGGAAATATCGATTCAGTATTCATTTAGAATTTTCAGTTAATACGTAATATTAATAAAGCACTTAGAAACACGGTTGATAAATTTCCTTGCTGTTAGTTATACCTTTCCCCGGAAGCTATTAGTAATAATATAGAGTTACAACCTTTTCTTATATTTACACTGACGGATATTGAAAAAAGAATACCCAGAAGGAATTCCTTTAGGCGCGTCAACGGAGGAGTGTCCTTTAGGAGGTACCCAAAAAAGGCTCAAAAAAAAGTATCCGAACACTATGGTTGATTACAGAATTCAGAAAAAATGTCCGGCAACGATTTTTTTTAGAAATTAGTGATCTGGTAACCTTCGTGTCACGTGATTACAAAATTCAGGAAAAATATCTGGAGCGTGTACAGCAACTGTACACGCTCAATATTTCCGTGTTGTGGGTTGGGTTGTTTTACCTCTGAGCGGCACTTTTTTGCGCACCATGGGCTAAATGGCCAGGTCACATGGACCCCGAAGGCTCAGAGAAGGTTGGGGGAGGGGACCCACTGGAACAGCTGTTGGGAGACAGATGGTAGCCTCCCGTCAAGGCCATCCAGCGTGTTCTTTAACGTGCACAGGGTATGGCTCTCCCGCACACGGGGCCACGGCTTAACGTCCCATCCGACGGACGGCGGCCTTTCCAAGCCCATCGGTGTCCCCTACTGACCGTGGGCAGGGCGGGGGAATTTTGCGGAGATAAATCTCAACGCTGTCCCAGCTGGGACTCGAACCTGGGAACTACAGATTTCGAGCCTGGCGCGCTACCGACTGAGCCACCCCCGCCCCAATATTTCCGTGAGTGAGGCCATACGATCTAGTATCAAAATAATATGACCACCTACAGTCGCTCAAAAAAAGTATCCGAACACTATGGTTGATTACAGAATTCAGAAAAAATATCTGGCAACGATTTTTTTTAGAAATCAGTGATCTGGCAACCTTCGTGTCACGTGACACGAAGGTTGTACGTGACACGAAGGTTGCCAGATCACTTATTTCTAAAAAAATCGTTGCCAGATATTTTTTCTGAATTCTGTAATCAACCATAGTGTTCGGATACTTTATTGAGCGACTGTACACAGATATATATATATAGATTTCATGTATATATATTATAAGCTCAAACTTACTGTAATCCATGGTGAATTGTGCAGTACAGCCTCCAACCTTCGCCCGACGTCTAAACCAATTTGATTCCTACTTTTATGTACTTAGTCAAGAGTAAATGATAGCTCCTGTTCCAACATGGCGGAACAGCTACAAATAGCATCAGAAAAGCAGCTGCTTATAACCAGTGTGTGGAAACTAGTGCTCCCCACCGGCCAATGGCAACCAGTATATCACCCAACAAATTTCTCCGAGGCCAACTAAACTGAGGAATTTATTGTCCCCTTAGCACTGTGAACGTTGCTAGATTCGGTGACTGCTACTTAAACCAACAGCGTTGAGATTTATCTCCGCATAACTCCCCATTCTGCCGGCGGTCAGTGGGTGACATCGATGGGCTGGGAAAGACCTACCGTTCGTCGGATGGGACGTTAAGCCGTGGCTCAGTGGCTCCGTGGCTCAAACCTGTGCACGTTAAAGAACATGTTTTATGGCCTTGTCGGGAGGCTACCATTTGTCTACTAACAGCTGTCCAGTGGGTTCCCTTCACCCAACCTTCTCTCAGCCCTTGGAGTATTTGTGACCTGGCCATTTAGCCATTGTGTGCAAAAAAAGTGCCACTCAGAGGTAAAACTACCCAACACGAAGTCAGAAATATTGGAATTTGTCATTAGTAGGCATTTTAAAATAAAAATTTACATTAAGAAATTGATATCTGAAATTTAAACTTAAAAAAAGAAAGCACAAGAGTAAAAACTCGCATGTGGAACTGGATTTTTTTTATATTTATTTAACGTTGCTTATTGGCAACAGAAATAAATTTTCAATACAACTCAATATTTATTAGGTACATACAGTGTATCTAAAGTTCATATCAAAGATTCAGATATAATTCGCATAAAATGCAATTTCGATAAGTAGACCAAAAGTATATATTCTAGTTATGTAATTATATATCTTCATGATTATCTAAGTAGAAAACTAGAAAAGAAATTTGACACAATCTATTTAAACACTTCATCAATATTATTGTTACGTTGCAATGTCCATTATTCTGATTTTGTTAAAAAGTTCGGCCAGTAATAGTCAATTTTAAATCTCTTGAGAAAGCATTGTACATTCTACTTGCGAGTGAAATGAAATGTGCAATAATAATAGTTTTATTTGCAATAAAATCGACCAGTAGAATTTCCTTTGCTAAACGAAAGTCTTTTAGAAAACTTCTAACCGAACTTAATTTTCGCATTGCTAAGATGAATTTATTGCACAGCCATTATAAAAGAATGTCCTTATTTAAAGTTCTATATTGTATTAAATAATTACATAGCAGAAATAACTGTGCGTCCAAAATTTCAAAAAATTGTCACAGTTTCGTGTTCAAATGACTCCAATGTGGAGCCACTGGTAGCATAATATTCAACTTATGTCTACACTCCCTACACCACGCTTCGCGGGGATTTTATTAACGTTATTTTAAGTATTTACTCTATTTGTTTACTGTATGTGCTATTTTTAAATAGTGTGTAACATTTGTTTTTACAGTGATAAACTTATTTGCAAAGGCAAGGAAATATAGAATTATGTGTGGTGTAACAGTTTCAGTGATTTTTTTTTAAATGTTGTAAGTTACGAATGAGTTTTTTTTTTTCGAATAAAGAATGTTTTTAATATATCTCCCCCAAAAATAAATCCAGTGGTGCGAAATTGGGAGTTCTTGGGGGGGGGGGGGGCGCAAGGTCAGTCCGCCTCTACCAATCCAGAGATTTAGAAAGTTCACATTAAGGCATTACATGTGATTGGACAAATATATGATACTGACTCCACATTTTCATATCAAACAAACTTTGAGAATTTCTTGACATTTTAGACAAGCAATTAATTTTGTTACCTAAATATTTCATAAAATATAACAATTTAATATATGGTGATCTTTTGTAATAATCCTCTATTAATTTGAACAGTTCTATTTGCTAATAAACAATCCAATCTATCCGTCCGTAAGATGCTTATTAGAGCAGTTGGAGACTCTTCGTCTATGACCTCATCATCAATTACTTAATAAAACCACCTAATAACTAAGATATTAAACGTGTTAAATCAAAAATTTCATACTTCTGTTTGTTTACAAATGGCACAAGCAAGTTCACAACATTTTTCAGAAAAAAAAAATAATACGGATCATAAGTTCAATAACTTCATTAAAACTGAAACACTTTCGAAAATCTGATTTTTAGAAACAACTTCTCCACTTCCCGTATCCTCTCCTCCAAATCCCCATCAGATAAGCTTGTCACGCTGCTCTGCCAACAGAGGCAGAGGAGGGATGGAGCCGAGACAGAGGTCTACAAGCTGGAGACAGGTGTTACTGTTACCGGATCGCTCAATAACATTGATCTGTTGGTGGCAAATACTCGCTTCCAGCGTCGTGGGGGGAAGATGAGGGGTCGCGAGGGGATGAGGGAAGGTGGAGGAGGGAGGAACGGGAGCACTGGGTGAGTATTATCGAGGAACTTTCTCTCTCTGATCCAGTGCAAACTTCTGCATTATAATCAGATGACTTCCTGCCCTGTTTGTGATGGGATCTTTGCGTTTGTACAGACACTGCTGAGCTCACAGTAATGCTATGTACTCGGCTTCTATCTTTCGGTCGTAACTATGTTGGTAAAAATGATTCGTGTAAAGCTATTTGAATGCTTTACCAGGGTCAGTTGAGCTTAACGTTTAAATAATAATACTGAGACATTCTTTAACATTTTTGATGTAATTGCTGGGTTTTTTGTGATGCGTTTTGGAAGTTAGAAATAATGATATTGAATATACGATTAGCCTCTGGTATTATTAATGGTGAAATGCAGTGACAAAGAATGAATGGATTGCCTAAAGGGGGAATTACTTTCAGATTGAACATGTTTCGGGTATGTTACAGCCAATGTTTTCCTTATTTCTTTACATTTGTCTAATTATTTTCATTATAATTTAATCTAAAATAGAATAAAAATAATAATATTATTTTACAACCTGGATGGACTAGTATTTAGCTCCATGATTATACAGTTTTTGGTTTTGGATTTTTTTGATTATATGTTTGTATAAATAATCCAACGTGTATATACTTTGTGTTTATGCTCACACTTTATTAATTTTCAATGGCGAATAAGATTTATATTCATATAATAAACAAGTTATATGAATATAAATATTTTCTTCGTTCATATTCTAGTAAACGAATTAACAGAAGATATAATAATTTAATTAAATGCATAAAATAAAACTATATATAGAAATCATATATTCTGTTTTGTTGTTTTTTGCAGGTAAGTAATTAGATTCACCGAATAATTGAAAAACTTTTGTCTTATAAAGTGTTTCTAATAATGATGTAGGAATATTCTCTGTTTGATTGCGAATAAATAAATGAAGAAATAAATAATTCTCCCATTTAAATAAAAATATTACTTTGTAGACATCATCTGGTTTTAAGAAACGAATGAATCAAAGGCGGCCGGCCTTACTGCGAAGAGGCCTCTTAATCTAGTATTCACGTCATAATATACTTTAAGAAATGCGAAAAATCGTCGACTGAAATGTTTGGCACTGACTCTTAGTACAAAACAATGAACATTATTTAGAATAAACTTAGAAATCCAATTTATTTTCATGAGTTTAAATATTCGTTGAAAATGCAGTAGCATTGGTTGAAATGTTCGCTGGTGTTTGAAAATTTCATTTCTGTTCCCATTAGTGTTTTTGAATAACTGTGATGCGTTGCTTGTACCGCATTTTTCGATTTCTTGCCAAAGATACTCGTAGCAACTTCAATTTTTACTAAGCGTTATCGTTGTGCAACTTTTCCATTTCTTGCTTGTCTCGTTGTAGTGCAGCTTTTCAATTGCTTTCTAAGCATCCTTAGCCTATCTTTGCATTTCCTTGCTAAGTATACTCGCTTTTTACTTGCTTCCTGTGCATTTCTTTTAGTGCGTCGTTTCAATAAGTCTATTTGCTATGCAAACCGTGCAGGACAGATTTTCATATTACCAACTATAGATTAAGGTTGCCTAATTTCGTGATGTATTTACTTTACTTACGTTGTTTACTGTTAATATTAAATATAAATGTTCGAGATGAAAAAATTATACCACGAATTACATATCCATATAGATTTTGACTACACAAACGCTTCATTTTGACATAAAATCTCCTAATACCTATCCCGAGTAGCGGTTTCTAAATCCGTAATAGGATTCCTTATTCCGTGATAGTGGTATTCTAACTCCATAAGAATATTCTTAATACTGTGATTCTTAAATAAACAACACAAAATATTTAACATACGCTTTCTTTTATTTTCTATTTACAGCAATTAAGAAAAGTAAGTTTCATACTCGGTTCCTGCATCCGTGGAACAAGCTTGAAGAAGAAGAGGATTCCATACACAATTGTTAAACTCATTTTGATGAAGAAGAGGATTCCATACACAATTGTTAAACTCATTTTGATGAAGAAGAGGATTCCATACACAATTGTTAAACTCATTTTGATGAAGAAGAGGATTCCATACACAATTGTTAAACTCATTTTGATGAAGAAGAGGATTCCATGCACAATTGTTAAACTCATTTTGATGAAGAAGAGGATTCCATACACAATTGTTAAACTCATTTTGATGAAGAAGAGGATTCCATGCACAATTGTTAAACTCATTTTGATGAAGAAGAGGATTCCATACACAATTGTTAAACTCATTTTGATGAAGAAGAGGATTCCATACACAATTGTTAAACTCATTTTGATGAAGAAGAGGATTCCATGCACAATTGTTAAACTCATTTTGATGAAGAAGAGGATTCCATGCACAATTGTTAAACTCATTTTGATGAAGAAGAGGATTCCATACACAATTGTTAAACTCATTTTGATGAAGAAGAGGATTCCATGCACAATTGTTAAACTCATTTTGATGAATTAAGCCTCGCATGTGGAACAAGTTTGAAGAAGAACCACGGAAACAGGCATCATGGAATTGAAATTACCACGGAAATAGGTATCATGTAATTAGAATTACCACGGAAATAGGCATCATGGAATTAGAAGTACCACGGAAATAGGCATCATGGAATTAGAATTGCCACGGAAATAGGCATCATGGAATTAGAAGTACCGCGGAAATAGGCATCATGGAATTAGAAGTACCGCGGAAATAGGCAACCTTACTCTAAATCCCTTGCAATGAGGCTTTTCCTTTACTTGATTCATAACGCAGCTATTCAGTGATCCAAATCAGCTTCCTAAATATTATATAATGTACTCATTGACAAATTATGAATTCAACTTATAGTTGACTATAATAATCAGTTATCTGAACATTTAAAGCCAGTTGGCGAACGTTGTTGAATGTCACTGAATTCAAAAGGCACCAAAGTTCGTTGAAATTTGCAGGAAATCGGAAGCAATGGTAAAAATCAGCAACCTAAGAATTCCTTGTATGTTAGGTTTACATATATTATGTAGCATTTATGTTGTTCTTGGTATATGTTCGTTACATCAGTTCTTTACTTTCATTACTAAATTGCAGTGTTTCATACTGCATTTTTCAGCACACTAAAGAGAAAAAAAATATTCGCGTAAAATATTCATTTTCATTTTTGACATCCCAATCCATCTCAGTCAAACTGAAACTCAATCTTTCCCAACGTAAACTGATGCCCATTAAAAAAACTGACAGAATATAGCAAACTAAGACCAATGGCAAAAAATAAAACCCTTCTTCCTCGAGATCATTTCAAACATAACAAGCCTCTGCCAGACTAGTGCTTTCAATTTTTTCCGCGCTTTAAAAAGAGAAGAAGGTTGCTATGGCCTGTTTGTTTTTAATTCAAACGACAAGCTCCGATAAACAAATAGTCAAAAAATGACTCATGCAAGTGGCGGAAGCCAAAATCTCACAGCAGGAACTGAGAAGTCTACTAGCAAAAGAGCCCGATTGAGGCGTTTCACCCTGCCACTCCCCAGTAACACTTGGAGGTTACTGCCTGGCACCCCCTTGCGGCATGCCCGGCCAACCGTCTGTTCACACCTTACGCTCCTGCTAATTATTTTCGCCACGAGCCTCATTGCGTAAAAGTCTGACGTCCGAGGATGGCAAGAAACGTTCCGCCTCGGTTCGCTGCAAACAGACAAAAGTGTTGTGTGGTTGATTCACCTTCTGAAAAGTCACGAAGGTTGATAGCCGAGATATTAGGGCATCAAGCTGACATGCTCGCCTCTTAAGCTAATGAGCGTTCTTACTCAGTACATCAAAACTTTTACACCAAGTATGCGAATTGGTTTCTAAGAGGTTAATGTGTAAACTGTGTTCTTGTTCTTTTCTTTTCTTTTATTAACACTGTCAGTCTTTGCTGCAGGAGTGTCTTATTTGTTCAACAGGATTTGGTCATTTTGAATGATTGGTTTGCTGTAATCACCGGATTTTTTTAAGGATCTGTGGAAAATGTGGAAAAATAGGCGGATACACTTGAAGACTAAAGCTTTATAAGAGCTTCATAAGAGTTTGATCTTCTCTAAGACGAATTAATGTAATAAATAATAAATCATACTTGTCAGAAGGATTCGGTCATTCTTAGTGATTTCTGAATCACTTGAATTTTTAAGGATCTATGGAATTTTTAAGGAACTATAGAGAGAGTAGAAAAAATTGTTGATACACTTGAAGGCTCACCTTAAACTTTATAATAGTTTTGTTTTTTCTAATATGTAATAATGTAATAAAACATAGACCATATGTAAACGATCCTTGTGGCTATAACGATCCCTCCCATTTTAGAGATCGTTGCTTATTTTCTGAGTCTGTGAGATATCCTACGGCTTTCTCAAAGGGAAGTTCTAACTCAGAGGACAGCCAATATAACAATAACTCTGATGCTTTCGATTCAAGATGATTATAAACATCTTGTGTATTTGATAGCTTACTTCGCGTGAATGATAACGAGTTTTAATATAGGAATCATCAGCCATAATCGGAAAGCATATTCTTAACGGTGGCGATTGCGTTGGCATGTCAATAACATAGGCATGCAAAACTTCAGATGAGCTAATATGAACAGTGTTCCTCAAGGAACAGGCAAGGAAACAAATTAAGAACACTGGAAAACAAAAAAAAAGTATCATTGTCATGTAAAGGCCAAGTGAGCAGCTGTTGTTCATGATATATTTATTTGGAAAACAATATTTAACAATCTAGTTTTATCACTAGAACTTTTAGCTGCTTGAGGGTTTTGTGGATATGTGATAAGTGCTCACAGTTTTCTGCCTGTATTCGGCTGTTTATTAAAGAAAATGGGACAAAAGCAATTTGCTGAAGGAAATTATAGAGCATATAGTATAAAAAGGGGATGAATAAAAATTATTGTGATTCTATCAGTATCTAAGGTTTAAATCACTATTTAATCATAATATTAAAAGTGGTGCTCCATTCTTTTAAGGGTGGCGCTGTATCAGTAGGTAACACCTACTTCTTCAAGTTGGAGTCCCTCTCTGCCTGCATGAGATTTTTGGCTGGACTTCGGTGATAAAGGGTACACCTATGTGGTCTGTTGGGTTGTTTGACCTCTGAGCGGCACTTTTTGCACACCATGGGCTAAATGACCAGGTCACAAGGACCCCGAAGGCTCAGAGAAGGTTCGGGGAGGGGACCCACTAGAACAGCTGTTGGGAGAGAGATGGTAACCTCCCGTCAAGGCCATCCAGTGTGTTCTTTAACGTGCACAGGGTATGGCTCTCCCGCACACGGGGCCACGGCTTAACGTCCCATCCGACGGACGGCGGCCTTTCCAAGCCCATCGGTGTCCCCTAATGACCGTGGGCAGGGCGAGGAATTTTGCGGAGATAAATCTCAACGCTGGCCCAGCTGTGACTCGAACCTGAGAACAACAGATTACGAGCCTGGCGCGCTACCGACTGAGCCACCCCCGCCCCTATGTGATCTGTAATATAGGCTGGAATGTCGATTTAGGCTGTGGCACACCATGTTAGGTAGAATCATACCCTCTTCATGTAAAGAAATAGTTGGACGGAAGGCTTCCATTTGTCTCCTAAGAGCTGTACAGTCTGTGTCCCCGTCTCCTACCCAGCTCTGAGTCCTTGGGATCCTTGTGACCTTGCTGTTTAAACATCTGTTTACACAAAAATGCCCCTCAATAGGTGAAAGAATTTAACCATCATCATTCTTCTGACCTGTTGTTATTTCAAGATTAACGCAGTTCAAGGAGGCAAAAGATTTACATTACCTCTGCATGAAATTAACGTATAAATAAACTATAGGATTGAATTCATCAGATCATATGCATACAAATAAATTTCTCGGTAGCTTTTATTCAAAACTTTTCCTTGGTGTGCTAAGTTTCAGTATCATGATAATATTTGGCGTGGGAGGGAGAATTGTCTTTAGACAAGTGGGATCCGACCCCACGACTTTACGATGATAGTCAGGTCTTGTCATCAGGATATCGTGGGGTTTGGATACCACACGGTTCAAGACAATCTTCACTATGTACCCAAAGTTATCATGATACTTAAACTGTGTAATAGTGGCTAAAAACTTAGTAAATTTCTCAGGAATCACGGACCCACTCCTTAAAGCTCTGTGGAAGAAGCTTAATATTAACTGTACTGCAGTTTGCCCTATAAGGTTCAAACGTAACTCCCCAAGCGTAGTTAAGTATAATTCTTGCTTTTATTCACATTTTAGAACCTAAACTTTTGTCCCTACGTTATCAATAAAAATCAAAAACACAATGATATTTAGTTGGTTGGGTTGTTTTGCCTTGAGTGCCATTCTTTTGCCCATAATGGGCTAAATGGCCAGGTCACAAGGAACCCAAGAGTTCAGTGAAGGCTTGGGGTAGGGGATTTACAGGACAGCTATTAGGGTTGGGTTGTTTTACCTCTGAGCGGCATTTTTTTGCACACCATGGGCTAAATGGCCAGGCCACATGGACCCCGAAGGCTCAGAGAAGGTTGGGGGAGGGGACCCACTGGAACAGCTGTTGGGAGACAGATGGTAGCCTCCCTTCAAGGCCATCCAGCGGGTTCTTTAACGTGCACAGGGTATGGCTCTCCCGCACACGGGGCCACGTCTTAACGTCCCATCCGACAGACGGCGGCCTTTCCAAGCCCATCAGTGTCCCCTACTGACCGTGGGCAGGGCGAGGAATTTTGTGGAGATAAATCTCAACGCTGTCCCAGCTGGGACTCGAACCTGGGAACTACAGATTACGAGCCTGGCGCGCTACCGACTGAGCCACCCCCGCCCCGGACAGCTATTAGGAAACAGATGGAAGACTCGAATCAAGATCATTCAGCATGTTCTTTAACGTATACAGGATATGACTATCCTGGGATCTCTACATGGGACCACGGCAAAATGACTCATTTCCTAGACGGCGGAATTTCCAAGCCCATCAGAGTCCTTTTTCTCACCGAAGGCAGAATGGGGGTTAGCGGAGAAAATTCTCAACGCAGACACTGTTGGGAACTCGAAATGGGAACTTCAGCTTACAAACCTGGCGCGCTACCGACTGAGTCAAATCCCGACTCATGTTACTTAGAAATTATGCACTAAGAACGAGTTATTTTAGCGCTTTCAGATGTTGTGAGCAAGAGCTGAAAGAGTCTCTAATACAGTATTAAAAGTGGCACTTAATCTTTATTAAAAACTTGCCACACATACACCATGAAATAATACATTTAGAAATAGTCAAGTGCTTTTATCTCCAACATCTGAAGTTAAAAACTTTTAAATGTCAATACTGTATAACTTGAGAGTACAGTTAAGAGTTCCAGTTTAAACATTAAGAGTTCCAGTTAAATATTCCTGCTGATATCATAATTTGTAAACGGTTTACTTAAATGAATATGCTGCAATAATGCGTAAAGACCAGGGACATACCCAGGAGGGGGGATCGTGGGTTCCCCCCACTGAAAATTCTATCGTCTTATACTAAATCTCAAACTTGTCTACCTGCTATGAAATCCAAAACAGTTTTATTTGTATAATTTTATTTTAGCCGTAATCATGTGCCAGGTCTGAGATAGGTTAGAAAGAGGACACAATTGGGCTTGGAAAAGCCGCCGTCCGTCGGATGGGAACTTAAGCCTTTTCACCCTGTGAAGGAGAGCCTTAGCCTCTGAACTATGAAGTTAGAGAAAACGATGGATAGCCTTGATCAGGCGTTTCCATCTATCTCGTAACAGTTGTCCAGTGGGTTCCCCTCGCCCCTCGACCTTCTCTGAGCTCTTGGGTCTTTGTGACCCGGCTATTTAGCCAATTGTGTGCAAAAAAAGTGCCTCTCAGAGTAAAAGAAACCCTCATATTAGTAGAAAGCTGCATTAGACGCTCATAACACTGGTGCAGCTTATAAACATATTTTATAAATTCTAAAATAATATGCTTTTAATATAAAATGTTGCTAGGGATAAACTGAAGCTATAAATACCATCACTCTAAAAAAATGATTTTGTTTTTTTAACAGTTTAATACTTAAAGATTTACGAATGATTCATCAATATTGGTTCTCGTTCGTGTTCATGATCCTTTGATTCATACTCTCCGCGATCTAAAGACTGTAAATGAAACATTAAGATGCTGTAACTCACCACCGCTGAATGACTTTTGAACTAATGGTGTGGATAAGTATAAATCTGTTTTGACTTCTGAATTGCCTCCATAATCACTATCCCACCTCAACCAAGGGATTTTACACCGTCCTGATTATGACCGCCAAGAAAAATCGAAAGCTCTCGGCATTTACCATCATGCACCAACCATGTTTGTATGATTAATTTGTTTAACATTAAGTTGTTAACCTTGTGTTAATAGATTTAACTGGCAAGAAAAAAGCGTTTCTTATGACATACATTACAAAAACTTCCTAAAATACATTTATTCTAAGAAACGGTTTAGCATAACAATCTCTTTATTCATATTTTAACTGTTTCAGATTAATTAATTTTTACGATTGTCAACATTTGTTTCAAATGCTCGTGCTTTGTAACTCTTTAAATGTTGACCAAGTATTATTAAAAATATAAATTTGGAAAGACTTAATTAAGAGACTTACTTCCAATGCAAATTTGCATTAAAAAATCACTATTTTCTACCATGATTAGAATGTGACTTTTCATTTATTTAACACGCGAGTATTCCATTTTATGCTTATATCATGCTCGGCAATCTAAAATGACAACCCTTCATCTATACATATGAAACTCAGCAATCTAAAATAACAACCCTTCATCTGGATATGATACTCAGAAATCTAAAATCACAATCCTTCATCTGTGTATGATACTCAGCAACCTAAAATGACAACCCTTCATCTGGACAGTACTCAGCATGATACTCAGCAACCTAAAATGACAACCCTTCATCTATATACGATGCTCAGCAATCTAAAATGATAATCCTTCATCTGTATATGATGCTCAGCAACCTTACGTGTATATGATGCTCACCTACATAAAATACTAAACCTTCATATGTATGTGATAATCTGATATTAAAATACTAACACTTAATGTATATGATGCTCAGCTACCTTAAATATAAACTCTACTTGTATATGATGCTCAACTACTTATGATGCCAACCCTTTATGTGTGCATGATGCTCAGCTATCTAAAATACAAACCTCTTAAGGTCAATCTGATGCTCAGCTGCCTAAAATACGAAAGCGTTACATGTATGTGATGCTCAGCTGCCTAAAATACGAAAGCATTACATGTATGTGATGCTCAGCTACATAAAATACCAACCTCTTTATGTCAAGCTGATGTACAGCTGCATAAAAAACGAAAGCGTTACCTGTATATGATGTTCAGCTGCATAAAAAACGAAAACGTTACCTGTATATGATGTTCAGCTAATAAATGCCAATCCTTTACGTATGTATGATGCTCAGCTAATCTACAGCGTCAAACTTTTACGTAAATGATGCTCTCTATCTAAAATGCTAATCTTTTATATGTTATATGATGCTCAGATATCTTAAGGGTCAATGCTTTATGTATACGATGTTCAGGTACCTAAAATATGAACTCTTAAGGTGTATATGATACTCAGATACCTAAAATGCCTTGGACTAAGGTTGGCTCAGTTAGTAACGCGCCAAGTTCATAATCTGTAGTTTCCAGGTTTCAGTCCCACCTTGGTCAGAGTTATAAACTGTCTCCTCTATTCCCCCACACCGTCCTCAGTCAGATAGGGAACACCGATTGGCTTGGAAAGGTCACCATCACTTGGAAGCAAAGTATAGCCTTGGTTCAGAGTGCAGGAAAGCCACACATTGTGCTCATAAAAGAACACGTTGGATGGCCTTGACGCCAGGCTTCCTTCACTCTCTTAACAGTCTGTTCAGTGGGGTCGCCTTCCTCCTACCATCTCTGAGCTCTTGGTGTTCTTGTGACCTGGACATTTAGCCCAGTGTGTGCAAAAAAAAGTGCTCAGATGCAAGCAACTGAACCCTAAGATGGCAACTTCTTTATATGACTCTGATGCTCAGCTACCTAAAACACTAGATCCATTTGGCTCTAATGTCCTGTGATTTCTCCTTCTATGTGAAAAGAGAAAAAATTAATCGATTCGACAAGCTCAAAGAACTTACCTCCATTTAATTAGTCCAGGAAGGGCTTACTGAGATATACAAGTATCTGACAACACTCACATCTTGCAACGATTTCCGAAACAAATTCAACAAGCTAAACAGTGCGATAAGAGCAAGGAAACAAAAATAAAAACGAGAAAGAAAAAAAAAGGGGCAACTCTCAGTCCTTGAACCATCATGGTAGGTATACTTCACCTCACAACATTTACAGCAGAGACTAGAGAAGTCTGCCAATCGAGCTCTGGCTGCAAGAATGGAGACTGTTGCAATAAAATATAGCTCTTTCTGGGGGGACTGAGTTCTTGTTGCCAACCGCTACAAGAGATTTCGCCAAGCCGGTGTGGCTTTACGGCCCTGTCGGCGGGAACGTGGCATGCAGCGGCTAGGCCGGCGTATTAAGGCGGTCCTATAACACGAGGTGTTGGGCCACCCTATTACGTCCCTTCGGTAATTACGAACGTTCACTGCCGATAGACGTAGACAGCTTCTCTTGCAGCTAGGTTGTTTTTCCCACAGGCAACGGGGTGGTCGGGGAAACGTTCTCGTCTCAAGAGATAGGAAAGAATGGAGTTTACCTTTTAATTCCTGCAACAGTTGTTAAGAGTCTGTGCATCTAATATCACGTATTTACGTCTCCATTTACCTTATTATTCACTACACCTTTACTAGACAGAACTGGATCTGGAAAAATGTCTAAGGGGAGGACGAATGGTGAAAGGAAGCAACTGCATTGAACCGGAACGGACCAGAACGCCAATCCGATATTTTAATTTTCTCTCCATCTCATTCCTTTTTTTTTTTTCAAATATAACCTCTACGTATTTAATGTTTTTAATCTCAAACTTTTATCCCTGACCTGCTCTTCGAATCAGGAATACAAGTTTGCTGTGAAGTTTACTTTACAGCAAACTGCTACAAGTTTGATATTCCGTTTAAGACGATCGGATTCCCGTTGGGGAGGAGATCCGGTCCTCCCTGGTCCCCCTCCCCGGGTACGTCCCTGCAGAAGATTCCAAAGGAAATAATAGTAACGTACCCACCTTTTGTAAAGCAATCTTTTATGCTACGGAGCCCTACCAAATTATTTGAGAATTTGCATGATGTTGTCAATGGAATGCCAAATTAAAAACTCAGTATCTTGAAGCATAAACTTTTATGAAAATGCGACTGAAATTTAATTAAACATAGTTATTAATTATTAGATGGCAATTAACAATCAAATCTCGATTAGTTTTAGATATAAATCCTTGGGACTGGTAACGTTTGCTGTTAAGTACTGTTCCATCTTCCATAGTTCCTTCAGTACTGAACGAAATGTTGTCAAAATTCAATATTTAGATAGACTTGATTCAGGTCTTTAATTTCTTTTCAGTTTCATCAACACGAAAAGTTTATTCTTCAAGGCTTCGAGTTTCTACTTTGGATTATCATTAACATAACATGGAAATTCTCTAAATGATTTAGTGTGGTGGGGTGGCTCAGTTGGTAGTGTGCCAGGTTCGTAATATGCTAGTTCCCAGGTTCGAGTCCCAATTGGGTCAGCGTTTAGATTTATCTCCGCAAAACCCCTCTACTTGTCTACGACCAGTAGGGGATAGCTCTGGGCTTGGAAAGGCCACCGTCCGTTGGATGGGACGTTAAGCCTTGGCCCCGTGTGAGGGAGAATCATACCTTGTGCTCGTTAAAGAACACTCTGGATGGCCTAGACGGGAAGCTACCATCTGTCTCCCAACAACCGTTCCAGTGGGTTCCCTCCCCCAACCTTCTCTGAGCTTCGGGGTCCTTGTGACCTGCCCATTGTGTGCAAAAAAGTGTCGCTCAGAGGTAAAACAATCCAACTGTAATGATTTAGTAGGACTTTGTATAAATGTATATAACATGCTTCTAAGTCATTCACTCTTATTTCTTCAGTGAAAAATGTGTTTTTCGTTATTAAATACCATTAATATAAGTATTGGCGCCTTTGGATGGTTGCTTTGGCACTAAGAGCACATTTTTGAATGCAATGGGCTAAATGATCAAGTCACAAAAACCCAAAGAGTTCAGAGACTGTTGAGAAGGGGAACAAGTGAACAGTTGTTAGGGACAACAGAACAGCAGATAAGAGAACAACAGAAGAACAACAGAACAGCAGATAAGAAGAGGACAACAGAAGAACAACAGAACAGCAGATAAGAGAACAGCAGATAAGAGAACAACAGAAGAACAACAGAATAGCAGATAAGAGAATAACAGAAGAACAACAGAACAGCAGACAAGAGAACAACAGAAGAACAACAGAACAGCAGATAAGAGAACAACAGAAGAACAACAGCAGATAAGAGAACAACAGAAGAACAACAGCAGATAAGAGAACAACAGAAGAACAACAGAACAGCAGATAAGAGAACAACAGAAGAACAACAGAACAGCAGATAAGAGAACAACAGAAGAACAACAGAACAGCAGATAAGAGAACAACAGAAGAACAACAGAATAGCAGATAAGAGAACAACAGAAGAACAACAGAATAGCAGATAAGAGAACAACAGAAGAACAACAGAATAGCAGATAAGAGAACAACAGAAGAACAGCAGAATAGCAGATAAGAGAACAACAGAAGAACAACAGAATAGCAGATAAGAGAACAACAGAAGAACAACAGAACAGCAGATAAGAGAACAACAGAAGAACAACAGAACAGCAGATAAGAGAACAACAGAAGAACAACAGAACAGCAGATAAGAGAGCAACAGAAGAACAACAGAACAGCAGATAAGAGAACAACAGAAGAACAACAGAACAGTTGTTAGGAAGTTTCAGAGTGCTCTTTAACAGGCTAAATGGTCAAGTCCCGTGGGCTCAGATGAAGTTGGAGAAGGGAATAAACTGGACAGCTCTTAGGGAACTGATAGAAGCTTCCCGTCAAGGCATCCACCGTGCTCTTTAACGTGCACAGAGTATGGTTCTTCTGCCACAGACGGAGTTTTTCCAAGCCCATCGATGTCCCATTTTTGACTGAGTTCAATGCGAGGGTTTAACGGAGATAAATCTCAATGTTGGCGCAGGTGGGACTCGAATCTTAGAACTACAGATTATGAGACTGGCACGATAGGACATGAGTCAATCCTCTTCTCAGAGGCATCGTTATTACCATGCCAATCCTGACACTGACGCGAATCAATCGAACGCGTAAAAATAATTAATTCCATGTTCGATTTCTCCCTAACGCTAAGAACAAATGCGCAGTCAGATAGAAAAGCCTGATTTCGGGAAAGATGGAGGACGATTACCATCTTTTGCCATGAGGCAAGAAGAATGCAAATCTAATTCAAAAAGGAATAGCAGAATGAAGACGACTTCAGATTTTTATTGTGATTTATGCCCCTCCAATTTTATACTTGAAATATTGAAAATAAAATTCTTAGATTAACGCTTATTTACGGTATTTTGCTAAAAAGAGTCGTACTTAAAATAAACAGTCGCTTTTTACCGACAGGATTGAACTGGTTTTTAAGCTGTTAACCCCTCTTACGCTGTATAAGTATCCTGTTGAAATGAGTATAGTGGAAAAAAGATCTTGAACCGGGTGTGCCCGAACCCGCGACCTCCTGATGACGTGTCAGGTGGTCTAAAACGTAAATAAATGTGACTAATAATACATACCAAAGCGCATGCACTACTGTAGTAATACTTACCAAGAGTGGGTAGGGGGTGGCTCAGTCAGTAGCGCGCCAAGCTCGCAAGTCGCAGTCCCCAGGTTCGAGTCCCATCTGTG
This sequence comes from Ryuthela nishihirai, assembly GCA_038380435.1. Taxonomy (NCBI): domain Eukaryota; kingdom Metazoa; phylum Arthropoda; class Arachnida; order Araneae; family Heptathelidae; genus Ryuthela; species Ryuthela nishihirai. Next base: position 129,478,008 of record JAWZYU010000001.1, on the reverse strand, counting down.
CTAGGGTTGAGATTTATCTCCGCAACCTCCCACCCCGTCCTTTGTCAGTAGGGTACACCGATAGGCTTACAAAGGCAGCCGTCATTCGGAAAAGGCGAAAAACCGTGGCTCTGTATGAAGAACACGCTGAATGGCCCTGACGGGAGACTACCATCTCTCTCCTAACAGTTGTCCAGTGGGTCCCCTTTTCCAACCTTCTCGGGATCCTTGTGACCTGGCCATTTAGCCCAATGTGTGCAAGAAACTGCCGCTCTGAAGTAAAACAACTCAACCCTACCAAGAGTGCATGTAAAATTAGATTTGCTAAAAAAAATTATTGTTATGTCGCCCATAGAGTGTGTCTAATCGTATTCACATACCTGGAGGAGAGTTTATCATCGATAATCAGTCTTCACTTAAAGTCAAAATACAGTTGCTAATGATTATCTCTATCGTAAAGGAGATTAACATCAACGATAGAGGAGGAAATTTTAATCAGCAGTCAGTAGTTCAGTGGGCACAGCACCTGACAAAGTCATGAGGCGGTCGAATTCGCTTAAGGTAATTTTTTCCTTGTACCGATTGCAACAAGGTACTTATGGAGCGCAATAGTGGTAAAAAACTTAGTTGTCTTCGACTGATTGTAACACTCGATTCCTAATGCCTCTGCAGCGATAGACGAATGCTTCGACCTCGCAATGTATCGGTGAAATAAATGCAATTCCTGCAATCTCCATCCAATTATTTCTCAGAACAATTGCAGTTACGAACCCGATTTCTATATACTGCCAGAGAAGTTAGAAAATAGTAGACAATAAGAAACCTGTACAAGACGAATGGTGCGAAATTTTAAGTACGTTCTAGACATAATATTAAAAGGCAGGTAAACCAATCAATCAGTAATGAAACGATAAGAATAGGAATTTCAGATTCTTTGAAACAAAAACGGAACTGGAGGATCAAGCAGAAAAACCATGATCAGTCGGCCATCGTTTTCAAAATGCCACCAAGAGATGGGAAATGCAAGAAGACCAAGAACGTATTTGAAATACACTGCAATATCAAATTAAATTATTTGGGGCGGGGGTGAGTGGCTCAGTTGGTAACACTCCAGGCTCGTAATCTGCAGTTCCCAGTTCTGGGTTCCAGTTGGGCCAGTTTTAAGATTTATCTCCGCGAAACTCACCTCCCTGTCCTTGGTCAGTATGGGACACCGATAGGCTTGGAAAATCCGCCGTTCATGAGATGGGATGTTAAGCCGTGGCCCGTGTGCGGGAGAGCCATACCCTGTGCACGTTAAAGAACACGATGGATGGCCTTGATGGAAGGCTACCATCTGTCTCCCAACAGCTGTTCCAGTGGGTCCCCTCCCCCAACCTTCTCTGAGCCCTCGAGGTCCGTGTGACCTGGCCATTTAGCCCATGGTGTGCAAAAAAGTGCCGCTCAGAAGTCAAACAAACCAACAACCCGATGTTCAATGAGGTTTGCCATGTAATGGACGGAGAGGAACTGCTGATAATATGACAGTGGAATTCGTGCATTCTCTGCATAGCTTAGCATGTGTAAGTCTTGAAACCACATTTACAGGCGTAATTCGTGACTGAGAAAAGTCACAGAAACGTTTTGGTAAATTTAATTAAAAACTTTAAAGGCCAAGCAAACTGTATCGGAACTCTGTAGGAACCTCACATATAAAAATTTTTGCTAAAAAAGCTTTACCTTAGAAATTCTTTCAAATGCTTCTTTCATTCAAATAATGGACGCTTAAACATTTAACAACATTAAGCTGTTTTCATTTAACTCTTTCAAACTAATTTTTTGTGATGTAGAAGAAAAGAACTTTTCACTTTAAACGTACTTTATTTATTACGAAAGAAACAAGAATATACGTAAATTATTTTATACTAGACGTTTATACCACGCCAAACGTTTGTCACGAAGGGAAATTCTAGTTCAGTGATTCTGAAACTTTTTTACACCTGGAAACACTTAACTTTATACAAATGGTCTTGCAAAACCCCTTGGGTCACAACCTTATTGAGTTATGGGCTACATGAAATTTTCTTAGCCTAATAGGACTATATATATTCGCATCAAAAAGTGTAACTTTCGAAACCTGCATGCATTGCTTCTTCCTATATTTAAATTTTCCGACATTGAAGATTTTTTTCTCGCGGAACCCATACAATAGTGCTGAGTTGGGTTGTTGTACCTCTGAGAGGCACTTTTTTGCACACCATGGGCTAAACGGCCAGGTCACATGGACCCCGAAGGCTCAGAGAAGGTTGGGGGGAGGGGCCCCACTGGAACAGCTTTGGGAGACAGATGGTAGCCTCCCGTCAAGGCCATCCAGCGTGTTCTTTAACGTGCACAGCGTATGGCTCTCCAACACACGGAGCCACGGTTTAACGTCCCATCCGACGGACGGCGGTCTTTCCAAGCCCATCGGTGTCCCCTACTGACCGTGGGCGGGGCGGGAAATTTTGAGGAGATAAATCTCAACGCTGACCCAGCTGGGACTCGAACCTGGGAACTACAGATTACGAGCCTGACGCGCTACCGACTGAGCCAACCCCGCCCCCAATAGTGCTGGGAACACCGAGGTTCCGCGGAACACAGTTTGGATACCACTGGTCTAATTCATTCACAGGTTTCCACATACAGTTGCTCAAAAAAATATCCGAACACTCTGGTTGATTACAGAATTCAGAAAAAATATCTGGCAACGATTTTTTTAGAAATTAGTGATCTGGCAACCTTCGTGTCACGTGATTGCAGAATTCAGAAAAAATATCTACAGCGTGTACAGCAACTGCACACGCTCAATATTTCCGTGAGTGAGCCCACACGATATAGTATCAAAATAATATGACCACCTACAGTCGCTCAAAAAAGTATCCGAACACTATGGTTGATTACAGAATTCAGAAAAGATATCTGGCAACGATTTTTTTAGAAATTAGTGATCTGGCAACCTTCGTGTCACGTGATTACAGAATTCAGGAAAAATATCTACATGACACGAAGGTTGCCAGATCACTAATTTCTAAAAAAATTGTTGCCAGATATTTTTTCTGAATTTTGTAATCAACCGTAGTGTTCGGATACTTTTTTGAGCGACTGTAGGTGGTCATATTATTTTGATACTAGATCGTGTGGGCTCACTCACGTAAATATTGAGTGTGTGCAGTTACCGTTCACAGCAAACTGGAGCGTGTGCAGTAACTGCACACGCTCCAGTTTGCTGTGAACGGTAACTGGAGCGAGTACAGTTGCTGTACACGCTCCAGATATTTTTCCTGAATTCTGTAATCACGTGACACGAAAGTTGCCAGATCACTAATTTCTAAAAAAATCGTTGCCATATATTTTTTTTTTCAATTCTGTAATCAACCATAGTGTTCGGATACTTTTTTGAGCGACTGTACACAGTGATCAAAATTTCCAGTCACAAGGACTCCAAGGGTTTAGGGAAAATTGAGGGAAAGAAACCATTGGGCAGCTGTTAGGAGACTGAAAAGGAGTCTCCCGTCAAGGCCATGGGTGTCCGACATTTACTCACTCTGGAAATGTGATTTATTTTTAAATTATAAGAAAATCGGAGGTTACTTGTTTTTCTGGATTGTATTATGAGAGATTTACATGATAAAAGTTTTCTTAACAAAGCTGTGTTTAAATGAAAGAAATTTATTATTGATAACACGTAAATTATCCTATTTTGGCGATGGTAAGCAATTCAATTTTCATCTCGTAAATTGACGTTTTTGGGCAAAATTCCCAAATAATGATTTTATCGTGCAAGGTTGTTGTTTGTTTTCGTTCGTTGTCGTTCGTATTGTGGCTGTTGCTACTACTGTTGTTATTTTTAGGTCAGAGACTACTGCACAATTTACCAGAAATATTTCTTTTCCATATATTATAATAAACTTTTATTTATTTTCCCTTTTATGCACGGATACCAAGGACTGAGTAACACTTGCTTCAGGGTAAATTTGCTTATTTTATGAATTTTCTTGATAGTTCTTCGAGTGATGTAAAGAAACAGAAGTATGGTTGGTATCGGTACATACTGAAAATTCGGATTTCTTTCTCTACTTTAAAAGGAATTTGGAAAGAATGCGAAGAAATACAAAAAAATGAACCTAAATATTAATTTAGACTTTGTAACTGTTTGATCCTTCCAAAAGCATGATATTATGGTGAAACTTAAACTTCATGTAAACAAAATAGCAGAAGGCTTGATGCTTTGGGCGGTGTGCAGTGTTTTAGATAATAGCTTGTCTGAGTTCATGAATAATAATAAAGTTCGGGTAAAGAACCGTTAACCTGAAACATCTTGTGGGAAGAAAGATTGAGTTGGTTTGCCACATTGCACGCATGAGGGATTAATTTATTAATTATAAAGGTTTTCTAATAACTCGTGAACAAGAGATATCAACAGAGAATAAGGTAGGCATATAAAGTCAAAGAGCGCCTTTTTCGAACTCTCTTTAAAGAGGGAAAAGCATCCAGGATCGAGATTATAAGAGGTCTTTAAAGGCATACAGACAGTATCGAACAAGAACCGTATTAGAATTGGTCTCAAATGCAGATATTGCAAATCAGAACAGCATTAGAACTTGTCTTCAAAAGCAAGCAAACAAAAACAAATTTCAGGTTCATGTAACAACACCTAACAGGATCATTTCAGTGTTAGTTTTCAAAGGTAGCCAAACAATATCAAACAATAAAGAACTTAAAAAGAGATGCAAAAGGCTGGAAAGAAGCAGAAAGGATTAAATTAGGATTTCGTTTTCAAAGGTAATCAGAAAACATCTAACAGGGTCATAATACAATTGGACTTTATATATAGGTAAGCAGACAACATCTAACAGGACCGTGTTAAAATTGGCTTTCAGAAATAGGCAGACAACATCTAATAGGATCGTATTGGAATTGGTCTTAATGAGTAGGCAGAAAACGTCTAACTAGTTCAGATTGGAATTGGCCTTCATAGATAAGCAAACAACATTTAACAGAATCATATTAAAATTGGTTTTAAGTAGGCAGCCATCTCTTAGGATCGTATTAGAATTGGTACTAATAAGTAGGCAGGTAACATCTAATAGGATCGTATTAGAATTGATCTTAATAAGTAAGCAGACAACATCTAACAGGATATCATTAGAATTGATCTTTAAAGGTAGGCAGACAGCACTTAAAGGGATAGCATTAGAATGGTCTTCAAAAATGAGTAGACAACGTCTAAGAAGATAGCATTCGAATTAGACTTTATAAGTAGGCAGATAACATGCAACAGGATCGTATTTAATTTTTTTTTCATAGGTAGGCATACAACATCAAATAGTAACGTATTAGAGATGGGAAAGTCGGGCAGATAGCATCAGAAAGGATTGTATTAGATTTGATCTTCCAAGGCAGCAGAAAATAATCAAAACATTCAGAAGATATCAAACAGAACCCTATGAACTTTTGTCTTTAAGGGAAAGCAGATAAAGACCAGCAGAAGTGCAACTGAAGTTTCTGATTTTCGAATCCAAATTTAACGGATATATTTCTTTTTTTTCCTTTTTCTTTTATCTTCCAAATCCTGAGATTTTTGTGCTAGTCCTTCGGTCGTTTACTCAAAGTATTAATAACTCAGTTTTTGTGACAACCGACCTTTTGGTTTTGTACGATATCAGATAGATTTCGTAAAAAACCAATGGTCGGCTGTGACATTTTTAGCTAAAAATAATTAAATAAACAGTAATCGGTTGCATATAGCAGGGGTTTTCAACGAGGGGTAGGCGATAAAATTTTTTGGGGTACGCCATCAGAGCTCAAAAGTCGCTAGATCTAGTAACACAGTCGCTAAGTTGGCATTATTATACTATAACTATAGTTTTATCTATCTATATAAATGGCTCGCCAGTTACATACACATTTCCAGGGGGTACGTGAAGCATAAAAGGTTGAGAACCACTGGTATATAGTAATGAGATGGTCCCTAAAGAAATCAACTACTTCATCAGGGTTTCGGAAGATTTTATAGACCTGAAGAAAAATTGATTCTAAAATTGTTTCTTTGAAGTTATTTCTTACTTTATTTGATCTCGGTCCTGTTTGCTAATCAAGCAAAGATGTCTGATCTGCTGAAACTTTTGGCCCTTAGCGTTTGTTCGTGAATTTATTCCGTAATAAATTTCAAAACGTTTTTATGAATTATTTTCCTATTCAATTTATTTATCGAATTCTATATTTTCCTATTCAATTTATTTATCGAATTCTATATTTTCCTATTCAATATATTTATTTAATTATATTATTGAATTATTTTATGAGATTCACAAATAAGTACCGTATATTTCCGCAGATAAGACGATAGTTGAATCATAGAAAAGGCCCCCAAAATCCGGGTCGTCTTATAGGACAGATACAAAAAAATTAGATGAAATTTATATAAATTGAAACCATTATAAAATAAAACAAAACACTCACCACCGACTGCGACTGATCTTGAAAATTAGTACAACTTATCGTAAAATCTATCATATTATTTAAATACGCTATATGATAATACATTACATTGTAAGAGTCAATAATACATTACATTGTAATAGCAAAACAATACTCATCATCATCATCATCATCATCCTCAAGCAGCCATGGGCTACGGAGGTCCAACCAGACCACGCAGTTTAATTCTCCAAGCATATCTGTCCTGAGCTACATCTGCTGCATCCGGCCAGTGCACACCAATTCCAACAAGGTCCCGTTTGACATTGTCTGCCCACCGCATCCTAGGTCTCCCCCTCCTTCTGAGGCCTCTAGGCACACTGTTCATAACCCTATTCGCCAATCTATAATTATCCATACGGGCAACATGGCCAAACCAACGGAGTCTCTCTCTGCACAATATGCTGCTTAAAGGAGGTTGCAAACTCCTTTGCCTAACCTCATCATTAGTTACAAAGTTAAACCACCTAATACCCAAGATACTGCGTAAGCATCTAGAATCAAAAGCATCTAGTTTCCTGTTATCTTGTTTACACAGCGTCCAAGTTTCACTACCATAACTAACCCTAGAAAGAACCAAACTATTATACAGTCTAATTTTAGTCTTTAGGTGTATACGCCTATTTCTCCACAATCTCCATTGATTCTGAAAAGTCCCGGCAGCAATACCTATTCGTCTGTTAATCTCATGCCGCACATCACCAGTATCAGTTACATAGCTCCCAAGATAATTAAATTGTGACACCTGCTCAAGACTGCAACCATTCAGATTAACTGAATCACGACCTGCCTGACCAATTTTCATCACTTTAGTTTTCTCTCTGTTTATAACCAAACCTACTCTACTACCAGTCTCATCAACAGCTCGAATGAAAGAGTTCATCTCATCAACATCATTTGCCAAAAGGGCTAAATCATCAGCATAATCTAAATCAGAACTTTTCGTATCTCCAGCATATTTAAGGCCAAAATCTTTTCCTCGAAGCGAATTTCGCATAACATAATTAATAACCAAACTAAAGAGAAAAGGAGACAAAATGCACCCTTGTCGAACACCAGACGTAATGCTAAACCAATTGCTACAAGACTTACCAACTCTCACACATGACTCAGTGTTATTATAGAGAGCTTTCATTATGTTAACTAACTTGTCTGGTATACCATATGATCTCACAATCTACCACAAATTATGACGATCAACAGAATCGAAAACCTTTTTTGAAATCAACAAAGCTAGCAACCAAAGGTTTCTGAAACTCTAAACATTTCTCAAGAATCTGCCTAAGTGAAAATATCTGATCTACACATCCCCTACCACTTCTGAATCCACATTGCTCATCACGCAATTGACTGTCAACCAGATTCTTAATTCTATTAAGCACAATCATGGAAAGAACTTTACCTGGAACAGAGAGTAGGCTGATACCCCTATAGTTATCACAAGAACTGCGATCACCTTTTTTGAAAATAGGGATAATAATAGCTCTGGTAACATCTTTAGGAACCATGCCTTTATCATAAAAGTTATTCAAAATTTCAGTCATCCAAGTGGTAACCAAAACATTCCCAGCTCTGAGCATTTCTGTAGTAATTTCATCTACCCCTGGGGATTTATGAAGTTTAAGTTTAGAGATAGCCAAACTAACTTCAGATTGTGTTATAGGGCCAACATTAAAGCTGCCAATGCATCTATCATTATTACAAACAATGGGAGTAGAACTAACCACATTGTTTAGAACATCACTGAAATGCTCAGCCCACCTAGCCATGACAGAATTCTCACCTTCTATAACCTTACCTTGTTTATCCTTCAATCCCTGTATGCCTGTCCGTTTTCTACCACATAAAACATTAACTATCTGGTACAGCTCTCTGCTGTTGTGCTGTCTAACTGCTTCCTCAGCTTTGTCAGCCAAGCTATCAAGCCAAAGATTTTTATCAGTAGCTAACTGATCCTTTACACGTTTATTAAGCTCTCTGTAATCTTTTCTATTAGGACTAGTAGGGTACTGATTAAGGACATTCCTGCAGTTCCTTCTTTCTGAAATAAGCTCAATTGCCTTATCACTTAAATAATTATGCCTCCTCTGCTCCTTTTTTCCTAAAAGAGTACTGTTAGTTTCCAAAAAAGCCTGTTTAAAATGGCCCCATTCTTCCTCAACTTCAGTATTAAGCAAACCATGACTGTCATAATGACTAAGTAACCTATCATGGTAAGCTTTGGCTATAACTGGGTCTTTTAGAGCATCAGTATTAAAAGCAACTTTTTTAACCCTAGCACAACACTTTTTAAGTTTAAGTTGCAAGACACTTTTAACAAGGTAATGGTCAGATCCAATTTCAGTTCCCCTATATGCCCTGGTATTTCTAACAGAACTAGCCCATTTGCTGTTAATTAATATATAATCAATCATATTCCTATGCAGCCCATCAGGTGAAACCCATGTGTATTTATGTATGTCGCGGTGTTTGTAATATGTGTTAGTTATTCTGAAACCATTGAGTTTACTTACCTGTAGGAGACGTTGCCCATTGCCATTGCAGCTACCAATACCAAAAGGGCCTATTACTCCTCCCCAAAGGTCAGAGTCGGTACCAACTTTGGCATTGAAGTCACCAAGAACAAGGGTAATATCTCCTTTCTTGACAGAATTCAAAATATCCTGAAGTTGTCCGTAAAACCTATCCTTCTCATCCTCATCAGAATCCTCAGTGGGGGCATAACAGCAGATAATATTCAAGTCTTTAATGCTTGTCTGAAATTTTGCTGTAAGAAGCCTTTCATTAATGCACTCATATCCTAGAAGAGCATCACTAGTATGTCTGCTGAGCAGCAGACCCACGCCTTGGTGATGCTGAAGCGTCTTATCTGCGGAAATATACGGTAATCACAAATTCGTAGATGAACTAAATGCACTCCTTTAAACAAAAATGAAAGCGAAAAATCGAATATGCAACATGCCAAAGTTTAGTAAATAAGTAATAAAGAAAATATCTGAAACAACCAGTTTCTAATTGCACACATTTTATTTCTGGATTGGTTTGACTCGTTCCCAATTGTGCGCGTTTTGTTTCTGGATTGTTTTTCTTCTTAGCAGCACTATTGTTCACACGATGGGCAAAGTAACAGGTTACAAGGAATCATTAATCATTACTGCTCAGTGCTGGGAAGGAGATCCACTGGATAGCTGTTAGAAGAGGTTTGGAAGTTTGTGATGAAGATTGTCCAGCGTGTTCTTTAAACGTGCATAGGGTATGACTCTCCTACAGGAAGGGTATGGCCATATTCCCTGACAGATTTTCCAAACCCATCGGCTACCTGTTTTTTTTACAAAGGGATGAGGAAATCTCGACGCGGACTTCGTGAAGACTAGAACTTAGGAACATCGGATTACGAAATGGTGCTGCCAGTTAAGCCAATCCCACTCCATAGGTTTCGTTCACAAAGTGGCCGTTAAGAAGATAATGATGTTCCAAGAGACTCAAAATCAGTACGTATGAAATAGTCAAATTCAGCGATGTTTATTGATTCCAAATCGAATAATTACAGGAAATTGGGAAGTGAACTTTTTGATTCACTCAAAACATTGAAACATAAGATTTTTCTATTCAAGATTTTTTTCACTCTTGGAGAACAGTAGCTACTTCACCACGTCAGATTGACACAAACTACAAGAAAAAAGTCGTTTAGATTTTTAAGTTTAATCATCAAGTTTTTTAAACCTTGAAATTTCTAAAAATTTCTCTATTCTTTTTCAAAAAAAAAATAGGGTTTCTAACAGAAAAATGCTCTCAGATACAATCCCTTTCTATCAGAAATTCTCCTTCAACAAGTTTTTCCCGATTCGTACGCCGCATATTGCGTTAGGTCACGATTCATACCACAATAGTAATGAAGAATCTACGAAGATCACCCATAATCAATTTTCCTCTCCTGTTTAGAACTGCAGTGAATTTGTTTTTAAGACAAAAACTTTCCTAGCAAAAGCAATATCTGAATCACTAAAAATAGTATGTAAGAATAGTTCACAAAAAGGTTGTTGTTGACTACTGGAAGATAAAATAGTAAACGGCATTGTTCAATTGAATAATTCCATATTTACTTGTCAGATATGAAAACTTGAACTTCAAAGAAACACAAGTGATTAAAATCAGATGAGTCCAAAATGATTTTCTCATGCAAGTCATTAGCGCAAAATTTAGAACAAATAACACCGCAAAAAATCTATGAATGCTGTATAATATTTCACATTCTTATCCAATTTATTTACTTCATTAAAAGTTTCTTCTATATGAAAGCCATTATTTATTATACTCGGCTTTTGATTATGACCTCAATTTGAGATGAACATTAAATTTTCTGCACAAAAAACTTTTACTGGTAGATGGTATTCTCTTTTAACTTTGGCTAAAAAGCATACTTTGTTAAACTTAAAAGAATTCACTGCATCACGCTGAAGAAATATTAAACCATTTGAGTGCACTATCATCTTATAACCTTCATAAATGCGAATCATATGTTTGAAATTATACCTTGCGTAACTTATAATAATAAAAAGAAAATGATGATTCTTATTATTCAAAATGTTAGTGCTAGGATTTCAAACCTCCAGTTACCTGATACTTTCATTAAAAGATTTTCTAGGTGAATAAAATCAATATCCAGCATAAATGCCTATAAATCACCGACCTTCTACTGTCGCATATAAACTGACAGGCTCCTGTCAGACCTCTGTGGCAAGCAGCTGCTTGAGGGGCTATTTATTTATTTTTTTTATATGTAATAAACATGTTTGGTAAAACAATTCAAATACAAATTTCAACATATAAATGCCTATAAAGCACCTTGTATTTATAAACAAAATCAGCTATGCAATAAACATGTTGGTAAAACAAATCAAAGACAAATTTCAACATATAAATGCCTATAGAGCACTTTGTATTTATGAACAAAATCAGCTATGTAATAAACATGTTTGGTAAAACAATTCAAATGCAAATTTCGACATATAAATGTCTATAAAGCACCTTGTATTTATAAACAAAATCAGCTATGCAATAAACATGTTGGTAAAACAAATCAAAGACAAATTTCAACATATAAATGCCTATAGAGCACTTTGTATTTATGAACAAAATCAGCTATATAATAAACATGTTTGGTAAAACAATTCAAATACAAATTTCAACATATAAATGCCAATAAAGCACCTTGTATTTATGAACAAAATCAGCTATATAATAAACATGTTTGGTGAAACAATTCAAATACAACTACTTCACGGTCCATTCACTATACACCCACATGAGAAAAAAACCTTAAATTATTTACCAACACTCAAAACAGGAAAACAGCTTACAAATTGATTACACCCGCAAAAAAAAGCATTTCGTTTTATACCCTACCTGTTCCACCTCTCCGGACCTTCTAGCCATTATGAAACACACTCCGTGAAGTATGTCGTTTGTATTAACCAACTTATATAGAATCTTATTTTAGATAACAAACGATCAACGCGTTTAAGAATAGAAAAAAAAAAGGAACAGCAAGGAACAGTCAACCCACTATTTTTTGCTGTCATCAACTGCTGATGCATTATTACTTGATAATTACAATCGCGAGATGTGCATCTTTTTCCCACTTCTCGAATCAAGGCCCATGTATCCCCAAGCTAAGTGGACGAGAAGAAGCCAGAGGAGGCAGCTGCTGCATGGAAAGACACTCGTCTTTGGCCGAGTTTACTGCTGCCGCACATTGCGGACACCGGGGCTGTAAAGTGCCCCGTAGCCAGCCGGTTTGGTAGTTCGTGGGGTGGCTGTAAAAGCAGATGGCTGGACCTCATCATTGCCCTGATTACCTAGCCGACGGAGGGGCAAGGAGCCATAACTGGGGACCTCGTCTGCACCTTTTACTGCAACTGCGGGCGGCTTACTGCAACTCTTGGGACTGGGAGAAGAAGCCGAAAGAAGGCTTAGAACCGAGAAAGAGATGCGGGATGATGAGAACGGTGCTGATCGCCTGATTAGTTTCTTTAACAAGATGCTGCTCTCTTTGGATGCTGGAATTGTCCTTTTCTTTCTCATGTGATTATTAACAAGATACCTACAGAGAAAGATTGTTGAAAGGAGTGGTTATGGGACGTTTACTGAATATTCTTCTATCTACAATATTAAATGCGGAACAGGAACAAATAATCCGTATCTTTTTTGCATTTTCCATGCCTTACGAAACTGTAGCATTGTATGTGGAACGTTTCATCGATTTGTATAAGATTGACTTTTGCATGGATATGTAATACTGCACAACAATTATTCACAGATAATTATTTCAAAGCAAATATTTTACAAATAGTTATATTAATGCTATTGATATTCAATGTTTCAGTCTAAAATCACATGTAAAGTTTTAAAATGCCTGACCTACCACTGTGGTATATTTCGAATATGTCTTTTACACCCATGATTCCATGACTCCAGGTTGATTTTAAAGAAATGTGCACACTCTGCAATGTATTTAATGTTAAGTATTTATTGAATACTCTGTGCACGTTAAGAACACGCTGGATGACTTTAACGGGACTCACATCTGTCTCCTAATAGCTGTGCAGCGGATCCCTCTTCTCCAACTTTCTCTGAACCTTTGAGGTCCTTGTGACCAGGCTATCGGTTAGGTAATCAGAGCAATATGGCGGAACTGTGTCTAATCACAAGCATAGTTACAGTTTTTGCATCGTATGGTACGCTTCAAATCCTTTTTATGAAGCGTCTCATATCCAGAAGGAATACATTCCCGTCTTGTCTGATTCTCAACAAAACAAACCACGTCCACACTGATGAAAAACATTTCATTTTGTGTTTGCGCGATTCGTAGAGAAAAATGTCGTGGGACAATACTGGAAGGTGCATCAAGCTTACTTGAAGCCCTACCTGTTGTAAATGGCCTTTCAGTCTTTTCGAAAGACAGCGGGCCGTTAAGCCGTGGTCCTTATACAGAAGAGTGCAATATCTTGTGATTATTAAGTAATACATTAAGTCTTACCATTTTAAATCGAAAGCACGGGCTTTCTCATTCCGATTCTACTTGCTTCACAGTAGAGGTCAGGAGCACAATGAGCGCTGATGTTCAGAAAAAGATGGAAAGCTTCATTTGCTCTGTCACCTTTGCGTTTTACACAGATAATCTTATAGCTTTATCATTCTTTGCGATTCTATTGTCATTTATCCACATGCCGGAAAAGAATTTTAAAAGTGACCAAGGATTCTCTCACATGTTGGGTAAACAAATCTGGAAATTACTAAGAAAACTCTTCTGACGTGCGTGAGACCGAAATGCAACAAGGAAAGATTCTCAGAAATCATGAAAAAGAATTCTGAAAGCCACAATGAAGATTCTTTTCGAAATTAAGTAAAAGAATGCTAAAAGTGACGAAGAAAAATTTTTTGACTACGAAGAATTCCCGAACGTGCGAGAAATGAACTTGAAATTTGTTAATGAAAAATTCGAGGGAATGATGAAAAAGGAATTCTAAAATCGACATCGAAGAATATTGGACATGCCTCAAGAGGATTCTAAAAGTGACAAGGAAGAATCTTGAGCATACTGAAAAGAAATTCTAAAAGTGACAAAGAAGAATCTTGGGCATTTCAAAAAAAAAAAATTCTAAAAGTGACGAAGAGAATCTTGGTCATTTCAAAAAAAAGAATTCTAAAAGTGACAAAGAAGAATCTTGGTCATTAAAAAAGAATTCTAAAAGTGACAAAGAAGAATCTTGGTCATTTCAAAAAAAGAATTCTAAAAGTGACAAAGAAGAATCTTGGTCATTTCAAAAAAAGAATTCTAAAAGTGACAAAGAATCTTGGGCAAGTCGAAACAGTATTCAAAAGTCACAACGAAAAGTCTTGATCATGTGGAAAGGAATTTTAAAAGTGAAAACGAATAATCCTGGCATGCCGAAAAAAATAATTCTAAAAGTGACAACGAAAAATCTTGTGAATATAGAAAACTAATTCTAAAAATGACATCAAAGAATCAGCCATTTCAAAAAAGATTTCTGAAACTGACAGCGAATAAATCTGTTCTTTCTGTTTAGTATTTCGTTCAACCAGTACATCAACAAGGCTGGTAATGTGATTTTTTTCGATTCGAGTACCTAGTTTTCCTGCAACTGAGATTTTCTCTGTTAACTCCCACTAGGAATCCCGTAAAGGGGATAATTGGTGAGATTAAAAAGGCCACCGTCTGTGGAATGGAACGTTAAGCTGTGGTCCTTACACAGAAGTTGGGTTGGCTTGTTTTATCTCTGAGCGGCACTTTTTTGCACACAATGGGCTAAATGGCCAGGTCACATGGACCCCGAAGGCTCAGAGAAGGTTGGGGGAGAGGACCCACTGGAATAGCTGTTGGGAAACAGATGGTAGCCTCCCGTCAAGACCATCCAGCGTGTTCTTTAACGTTGGCTCTCCCGCACAAGGGGCCACGGCTTAACGTCCCATCCGACGGACGGCGGCCTTTCCAAGCCCATCGGTGTCCCCTACTGACCGTGGGCAGGGCGGGGAATTTTTGCGGAGATAAATCTCAACCCAGCTGGGACTCGAACCTGGGAACTACAGATTACGAGCCTGACTCGCTACCGACTGAGCCACCCCCGCCCCTACACAGAAGAGTGTCATATCTTGTACTTATTATGTAATACACTAAATGAACATGACATAAAATATCATCTGACCTGTAACATCTTTCCAATGGGTTCCTCTATCTTATACTGAGCAATAGAGGTCACTATGACCTGACCATTTAGCCTGCTGTATGAGAAAAAAATGTCGCTAAGAGGTAAAACAACCGAACTAGGTCTGTCAATGGCAGGAGGCTTTTGTAAGCTAATACAATAATCTCGATAACTTTATTGTTTATTGAGATCAATTTGTATCTCTGCTGAAGAGCTCTATTTGAATTTGAATTAAGAATTTTATTCGAACTTACCTTATTTTCAGTCTGATATTTCCATTAACATATGGTGAATCGTAGCTTCAGAATTTCGAGAAAATTCCCAACAAAATTATTACTACTTTCCTTAACTCGTTATAAAGTCATCATTAATCTGGAAATTTAGTGGCCAATTTTCGTTTCTTTGAGCATCACAACTGAGCATATAATTACAGTAGCAACAGCAACGATATTTGCACTCAAATTACGTTTTATCTCTATATAATACGTGAAGTGCCGTTAAACATGCCAATGTATGCAAAACTTCTTACGGATGTCCGTATTCTACGTCACTTCGAAGTCTCATAAAAACCGTAAAGGCATGGTGGGAAGCAAAGTCAAGTGAGACATGGGTAAAAAGGAGGATTGGGTTGGGTTGTTTTACCTCTGAGCGGCACTTTTTTGCACACCATGGGCTAAATGGCCTGGTCACATGGACCCCGAAGGCTCAGAGAAGGTTGGTAGAGGGGACCCACTGGAACAGCTGTTGGGAGACAGATGGTAGCCTCCCGTCAAGGCCATCCAGCGTGTTCTTTAACGTGCACAGGGTATGGCTCTCCCGCACACGGGGCTACGGTTAAAGTCCCATCCGACGGACGGCGGCCTTTCGAAGCCCATCGGTGTCCCCTACTGACCGTGGGCAAGGCGGGGAATTTTGCGTAGATAAATCTCAACGCTGACCCAGCTGGGACTCGAACCTGGGAGCTACAGATTACGAGCCTGGCGCGCTACCGACTGAGCCACCCCCGCCCCTCGGTAAAAAGGAGGATCCGACTGAGTTCGAAAGGGGGTTAAACGTTGGATACGATGGACAGGAGCATCCGTAACGGAGGTGATGGAACTCAGCGGAAAATCACGGGGCTCAATACCTCAAGTGTATAGAAAATGGCAACTTTCTCAAAAAACGCTACCAATCGTGACAAATGCTGGAGGAGAAAATCCCTGGCAGACAGAGACAGGCGTTTGTTGGCACGAACTGTACGCAAAACAGAGCTGCTACAGTTCATCAGCTAAGAAAGATGTCCGTTAGAAGTACTTTAAAACCCATTTCAACAAAAATTATCGGCAGAGAACAAAAACTTTGAAAATTTGGAACTGTACCAGGATAAGATGTAGTATTGGGTAGATGTTCATAATAATTTGACCAGGCAGTGCAAGTAGTGATATTTTATATATTGTACTTGTATATATATATATTTTCTCCATTGTACTTGAATGGAATTTAACATTGTTACGACAGTAAAACCAACCAATCATGCTGAAAACAATATCAATGATTTAGGAGAAGGAAATAGATCCTTCCGTAACCTTTCGCACATTTATCATCCTACGAATATGCAGGTGCTACCGGTATCTTCTCGTGTGTGACGCCGTCCTCACCATGCGACGACCACGGCAGCAGCCGCTCGTCGTAGGCCCCGATGATTCTCTTTTAGTCTGCCGATCTCATGCTTCGACACAACGGCGGATCCAACAAAATTTATACGAAGCGGAGACACATGATGAAAGCATTACAGCCATACTAAGTGGTTGTGCATTGTCAATGAATTAATGCTGACAAGTAATTTAATTTTTTTAGGGGAGGCACGTGCTGGGGTGCCATCCCATGAATTCACCACTGCTTCGACAATGGCATTAATAGCAGCTGGGTTTAAAACTTCCAGGGAAATAGTGAACTTCGCGTAGTTATACATTCAACTTCCGCACGGATTTTCATCCAGCCATTTATATATTGATTAACATTTTTAAAATTACCATTACATTAATACAATAACAGACCTATGGTTCTTCTGACAACTTCATTATCAGAAATACAGTAGAACTACGATAAACTAACTTTTGAGACAGGTCCGATTCACCCAATCCTGGATCCGGGGTGCCTTCCACCAGAAATCAGTCCTAAATCAATCAGTAAATATTTAAATTAATAAATAATGTAAAAAAATACTGATTTACTTAAGTAAAATTTGTTTTTTTACTTGTAGCACCCTTTTTAAGACATTTGTATGTCATATACTTTTAACAGGCAACCGACAGAAAAATAATTAATGCTTCAATATTTAATAATTAGTTTAAATTTATCAATTTAAAAAGGTTTCTTAAATTCATTTCGTTGTTACTGCAGTAATTAAAAGGTTGCATAAGTTGAAAAAAAATTAATTTCCGTTTACAATCCTACTCGGCATTAGCAGTAACAGCCCCCCTTTTAAATTGGAGTCATGATAGGGTCCCTCTAGGCCCCTCATCTTAATCCGATCCAGGTATGGGAGAGGAGGAATGGGACAAGCCGAAAAATCGGATATTCGAGCTCACGCTATTAAGAATAGTTTGCGTAAAACTTTGGAAATTCAATCTAATTAAAACAATAAAAAAAATATGCGAAAACATGTTGTTGAAACATAATTAGAATCACAAAATTATACCAAGAGAAAAGATTCACAGTTAACAAAGAAGTTAACACAGTTCACAGCTGTCAAAGATAGTTAACATCACCTTAATGCTGTTGAGAAGCTATATACAAAATACATTGCTATGTTAAGATTTCATGTGCTCATTTCAAACACCCGTAATTTAACTCTGTAAAAATATTCGTCCATTTTTTTCCTACAACTTCTAAAAATATTATGGGGATACGATAATGAGAGGAAAACGAGATGGGAGACGAAATTAGACGAGAAAACGCGTCATTTATAATTCCTCTGAAAATACCAAAACAGGGAACTTTAGTGGCCACATCTAACGATTTTGACCTTTAATAAGTTTCCAGCATTGGCTTGTGGAATGCTGATAATGCATAGTGCTAATTAACATCGCGCTTATCTACCCAAAATTCAACGGTAAACTGAGTTTTGATTGGTTAAACTAAGGGTCAGGTGATCGAAGGTTGGTTTATCTAGTTTTTACTTTATTAATATTTTGGGTGCATTATAATTTTGAATTCCCGAAATATGTCTAATTGCTTATCTTGTGAGGTTAAAAGAGTTTAAGTATTAAAAACAATATAATGCTGCCCCAAATTCTGTGTTTATTTCTTTTATTTTAGCGCGAGGGCGGGAGTGGTTCAGTCGGTAGCGTATAAAAAAATAAATACCCCCTCAAGCAGCTGCTTGCCACAGAGGTCTGACAGGAGCCTATCAGTTTATATGCCATAGTAGAAGGTCTGAGAGGATGGCAGGACCTCAGAAGAAAAACAACACATGCATCCATGCCCGTGCCAGGCTCGTAATCTACAGTTCCCAGGTTTGAGTCCTACCTGGATCCTCATTGAGATTTATATCCGCAAAATCTCCCATTCAATAGGGGACATTGATGGACTTGTAAAGGCCGCCGTCCGTCGGACGGGACGTTAAGCTACGGAACGCTAAACTCCATACGGGAGAGCCATACCCTGTGCACCTTAAAGAACACACTGGATAGTTTGGCGAGAGTATACCGTTATTTCCTAACAGATGTCCAGTGGGTCTCCTTCCTCCAACATTCTGTGATCCCCCGGGGTCTTTGTGACCTGGTTATTCAGCCCATTGTGTGCAGAAATGTGCCGCTCAGAGATAACCAAACTTTTTTTATTGCAAGAGTATCAAATTTGGTTAACCATACTTAGGAATGTATTTGTTTTGATCAAATAATTTCTTTAATAGACACATGAATTTAAATGAATAAAATTTGAAATTCCTTATTAACGCTCTATTGATAACATGGAATAACAACACTGAATGTATTTGTTTCCTGATGACCAATAGTTAAGAGTTATATCCTGAATATAACAAGGGATGATTTGTCGCAATTTAAATCTTCAAATTACTTTTTTTTTTATTCTGCTACATACATTGCAAATAATAAAAATAAATGTTTAATAACAATCTATATTTCTCTTAGGTCTCACCTTTCACAAAGATTTTTATTGCCAATAAATGGCACTATATTTCTTTGATACTAAAAGGCTCCGTTCAGACAGAATTCCACGGAAAGCTCTATCTAAGAAGAATTTGGATTTAAGACCAGGTCCCTTCTTTCTACAGTGAAGTTAATATTATGAAAGCCTATAAACAATTAATGCAGCCTATTTTGGCTAAGACAGTAGAGGGACTGTTTTAGCCAAAATGACATTTGGTTTCATTACAAAACAGACAAAACGGCCAGCTCACAAGAACCCCAAAATGTCAGTAAACAATTTAGGAAGAAGACCCAATTAACAATTGTTTGGAAGAGAGAAAAAGCTTCTTTTCAAGGTCACCCAGCGGTTGTAGTCGACGACCTAAAATCCCCTCAGACGGATAGTGACCTTTATAAAAAGCTACAACTCTTCTCTATCTCCTGAAAGCACAGGATTAAAATCTCAAAGCTAACGATTTTGGAGTTTAACCGTAGAGCAATATCGGACAGGTCATTAAAACCCCGAAGGCTGATGGTAAAATAACTTTTAATGTAACTCTTGTCAAAACTATATTAAGCCTACGTATTTGTTAAAAGCAAAGTTTATCCAACCTTTTCATTCCTGACGTTTTTGCTTCTGTTTCAAGTTATAAAGAATTATTTAGTCCGCATACCTTATATTATAATGGGAACAACACTTACATGCAATTAACTTAATGCTGAGAATTGCATTTAATTGGACAGTGTAGAGCAGTTAGTTATTTTCCTAAAAACATGGGAGAAAGAGGTTAAAGAGACCAGTGGACCGTTGAAACAATTTAAAGTTTGATTTCGACCTCTCAGAAACAATCTACTTTAGGATAAAAGTGTTTGACTGCGAATTCAAGTTCATGCAGGTCAAATGCACTGCTGTTATAAAATGATAATAAATGAGGGTTGTTGGGTTGTTTTACCTCTGAGCGGCACTTTTTGCACACCATGGGCTAAATGGCCAGGTCACATGGACCCCGAAGGCTCAGAGAAGGTTGGGGGAGGGGACCCACTGGAACAGCTGTTGGGAGACAGATGGTAGCCTCCCGTCAAGGCCATCCAGCGTGTTCTTTAACGTGCACAGGGTATGGCTCTCCCTCACACGGGGCCACGGCTTAACGTCCCATCCTACGGACGGCGGCCTTTCCAAGACCATCGGTGTCCCCTACTGACCGTGGGCAGGGCGGGGAATTTTGCGGAGATAAATCTCAACGCTGCCCCAGCTGGGACTCGAACCTGGGAACTACAGATTACGAGCCTGGCGCGCTACCGACTGAGCCACCCCCGCCCCAATAATAAATGAGGTATCGGCTTGTAAAGACTACTTAAGGTGAGATGAAAGTTCCGGAAAGTAAGATTCGTTGTTGGTGCTACTTCAGTAGCTTTTATGTAATCAAGATTTTTAGTTGGAAACAGGAACTATCTGATGGTTTTTCTTATTATTCTCAGGCACCAGAGAAAAAGAAGTGAAGGCGTATAAGTTGGAATTTCTACCACAATCTTTTTATCACTTGGAGATCTATTCTGTGATACGAAACATGCGCGTCGAGATGAATTTCCTCGGGGGGGGGGGGGGGGGGGGGGGGAGGAAAAAAAATTCATGAAGAGGCAAAATTTTTCAGGGGGGAATGAAAACAAATCAAGGGTTCAAGATAGAAATATTTAAGTCGAGTCGTTGGTTAATGAGCACAGTTTCAAGTATAATAATCATGCCTATATCATACACTATTACAAGGATGCCCCCCCCCAAAAAAAATGCTTAAAAAAGGAACCTTAATATTGAAAATACGTGTAAAAACTCTTTAGTCATATTAATAAATAAAACTAAACGATTTGCTTCCGAAAAGAAAAGGAAGCATTAAAAATCGAAATTGCAATTCCTAAAGGAAAAAAAGGGCATCAATTCTTGTATATCTGATATTATTGTATTGTTCAACAAAGTCTGCTTTTTGGATCAGGTTTTCCAGTGGGCAGTAGCTGCCCTAAGGAACCCATGGTATCCACTTGATGAATGTCTATGATATATATTAAAGGTAAAGGAAAGTTGACTTTAACCAAAGTTAACTGCGTCCACTTTGGTCATGTTAATAACCTCTTTTGGTGCTATTTTTTCTTTTTTCTGTTTGTTTCTCCTGGTAAACGCTCTTTCTCCAAATGTTTTTTTTCTTTTTTTATATATTATTTTAATGGTTATACATCAGTGGCGAAATGCGGATGGAATCAATTAAGACAATGAGAGTACGCAGTTATCCCATAGAAAATTTTCATATGTCATTGATTTATTAATCTATCAATCACTTGTCAATCAACCAATAATCTCATAGTTCAACTATTATTAGTCTTATTCACATGTCATTTATAGCTGAATTCATCAATGACTTGTGGGGCGGGGGTAGCTTGTGGCTCAGTCGGTAGCGCGCCAGGCTCGTAATCTGTAGTTCCCAGGTTCGAGTCCCAGCTGCGTCAGCGTTGAGATTTTTCTCCGCAAAATTCCTGGCCCTGCCCACGGTCAGTAAGGGACACCGATGGGCTTGGAAAGGCCGCCGTCCGTCGGATGGGACGTTAAGCCGTGGCCCCGTGTGCGGGAGAGCCATACCATGTGCACGTTAAAGAACACGCTGGATGGCCTTGACGGGAGGCTACCATCTGTCTCCCAACAGCTGTTCCAGTGGGTCCCCTCCCTCAACCTTCTCTGAGCCTTCGGGGTCCATGTGACCTAGCCATTTAGCCCATGGTGTGCAAAAAAGTGCCGTTCAGAGGTAAAACAACCCAACCAATGACTTATAGAGATTTTTGGTATATCAATTGTGCAGTCTCATTGACTCAATTGTTTCGATCCAATCTTCGTCACTGCTATGCATATTCTAAAACAAATTTATTATATGGCTCTTAGTTTAAGAAAAATACGAAGAAAAAACATTAAAATTAGCCGCAGTTTTTTTTCTCCTTCTTTTATATGTATAATTTTGGATGGCTATATGGAAAAAATAGCACACGTGTGTGGGGATTCTTGTGGTTAAGAAAATTGGACTCGATAAATGTAAATGTGTGCGGGCATTGCTACTAAATATTTAGTGTTGGAAAAGTTACGCTATTTTAATATTATAGTGTAAATTTTCACAATAATTGTACTCAGTTGTTGTAACATGTGCAATGAATTTTTGTTGTATGTAATTGACTGACGTTATCACGGCTTAACGTCCAATCCGAAGGACGGCTGCTTTTCCAAGACCATCGACGTCCCTTACTGACCGAAGGCAGAGTGAGGAAGGATTTTGAGGAAATAAATCTCAACGCCGCTTTTAAACTAAAATGTTCCCCCCCCCCCCCCTGAGGTGAAACATTTTGCTATGCCACTTGAGGCCTAAAGGGGGATCAGGATTCAATATCAGACTAAAGATAGTTTTAATTTTTAATTTAAATTAAATTTTGTCTAGGTCTAGGTTCTTAAATAATATTCCTTAGTTATTTATAGAGTTATGCAAAATGGAATATTTCAATTTATAGTGTAAAACACATTTATAATTTTAAGCGATAAATGTAAAATTCCTCCTTTGGTTTATAGAGGCTAATATTACTTTTTTCATTTTTATTCCACAATTATCTATTAATTCGAATGTAAAACTTAATTCCTATTCCAATTCTATTAATAATTATAATAAATAAATATAATTACCTGTATATTGTTTTTGTGTGCATATATATATACATATATGTCCTTTGCAAAAAAAAAAATAGTAAACCTTATATTCTGAATATCCTTATAGATTACATTCATTTGTGATTTTATAAACTCCTCAGGAGAGTTAGTGAAATTAATAAGTTATCATTTATTTAAAAAATTATCATCAAACCGGACGATCATCGAATAATTTCAAATAAGAAAAAGGGCTGCATGTGATGACTAGACCTAAAAGAAGTGGAAACTGGTTGACCAAAAGCATTCTTCAGCATACTTTACCGTAGAAGGACAGTGGTTTGATAAAATCGCCAACGATATGAATGGTAGAAATGCTTAAACATAATAAATAACTAACTTCACTGATTAGCGTGGTTATTTTATACAGATCCATCCTGGTGGGGATGACTCAGTCGGTAGTGCGCCATGCTCTACTCTGCAGTTTCCTAGGTTCGAGTTCCATCTGCTTAAGCGTTGAGATTTATTCCCTCAAAAACCTTCCCCATTCTGCCCTCGTTCAGTAAGCGATATCGATGGGCTTGGGAAAACCGCCGTCCTTCGGGTGGGACTTTAAGTCATGGCCTGTTTTATGGGTTGGGTTGGGTTGCTTTACCTCTGAGCGGCACTTCTTTGCACACCATGGGCTAAATGGCCAGGTCACATGGACCCCGAAGGCTCAGAGAAGGTTGGGGGAGGGGACCCACTGGAACAGCTGTTGGGAGACAGATGGTAGCCTCCCGTCAAGGCCATCCAGCGTGTTCTTTAACGTGCACAGGGTATGGCTCCCCCGCACACGATGCCACGGCTTAACGTCCCATCCGACGGACGGCGGCCTTTCCAAGCCCATCGGTGTCCCCTACTGACCGTGGGCAGGGCGGGGAATTTTTCGGAGATAAATCTTGTTTTATGGGAGAGCCATATCCTGTGCACGTTAAAGAATACGTTGTATGACCTTCACGGGAGGCTGCCATCTGTTTCCAAACAGCTGCCTAGTGGATCCCCTTCCCCAACCCTCTTTGGGCCCTTGTGACCTGGTAGTTTTAGCCCATTGCATGAAAAAACAAAAGTGACAACTCAAGGGCAGCCCAATCCTTTACAGATCTACCGCTGATTCTGTTTTTTTTTATACTTTCATCGCAACCAATATGTATGGTAATTCATATTTTTCATTCTTTTTTTTAAGATAATTATTTTTCGTTCCCATTTTTGTATTTGTTACCATTTTTTTCAAGATCCACAAACCGCTTTTCTTGGGTCAGTGATTATTTACCCCAGCTACCATGGGAGACATCATACACCTCTGGGGCTGGGCTACCATTTTTTTAGCACCTCTGTGCTAAAACCTCTGTGGCAGATGATGTGTTATAGAGGGTTATAGGTGTATTTTAATGCTGCAAAACGAACTAATATAGTAAATTAGCGCTTTTTACGTTTTCAGCCACGACCATTTCAAACTTTATCAGAAAAGTGTATTCCACGAGTGCATGATTTTAAACATGTTTCATAGTATCATTTTTCCCTAAATGTTTCCGAATGGTCTGTGTGACCATCCGAAATAAAAGTCGGTGTGACTAACAATAATCAGTCTGTGTGACTAACAATAATCAATCTGTGTGACTAGCAGAGAACGGAATCACTAGAAACGATAGACAACCTCCTAAGACGTATCCCAGCAACAGGAAGACAACACTGATGAGAAGGATATAATAAAGCTCATGTTAAATTTGCAACAAGTGTCTTCTGTTTATCCATCGATCAAAGGTGAATACATCGAGGCGGGATAAAATTCCTCTCAGGAGTTGCTTAGTATTGGGCAGAACTATCAGCGGACTATCAGCGGACTCAACACAGCGGTTTAGGCAGAACTATCAGCGGAATCAACACAGCGGTTTAGTCAGAACTATCAGCGGAATCAACACAGCGGTTTAGTCAGAACTATCAGCGGAATCAACACAGCGGTTTAGTCAGAACTATCAGCGGAATCAACACTCAAAGACACTGACACTGGATTAAACAATCCTACAACCTCAATATAAATTTTAAGTGTTGAATGTCCCCTACCCTTACCACTGAAGTCCACGAAAAGGTACATCAATTGACCACAAGAGAGTTAGGGGACGCGACACTACCCATTGTGGGAAAAAAAAGTGTTGTCGCTCATAGGTAAAACAATCGAATACTAAGTTTATATTTTTAGAAAATATAATGATTCAGTAACTTTAATTTTCATCATTGCTTTAAAAAGGAGAATACGACGTTTTTATTGAATGCGTCAGCGGTAATGAACCCTAATCTCACTCGAGCAAAGCATTAAACTCAGTAAACTAATGTTCTATAATAAACGAAAGACTGTTTATTAGTAATGTATGCTCCTTTATTAATTAATGTACAACGAAAGTCTTTGATACGATAAATGGCCTACTCATGCTAAGAGTGTTTTCAGCTGTCACAGATGTAGCTGCCTTTAAGTTAAAAGAAGCTAAAGCTTTGGAATATTCTATCCTAATTTTCTTCGTGTTTTGGGCCCTGCCCTGAATTGTGTCTTAGAAGAAATAGGATCATTCCCTATAGCTGTCATCAACGTGATTTCAAATGGAAAAAGAGTATTAAAAGTCACCATACCGCATCCAATACTACAAAGACCCATCTGAGATCCATTTATCACTCGTACGTGTCTTCTCTAAAGCAGTGGTTCTCAACCTTTTTTTGCTTCACGTACCCCCTGGAAATGTGTATGTAACTGGCATACCCCTTGTATAGATAGATAAAACTATAGTTAGAGTATAACAATGGGAATAAAATAAAACATATTTATATATAAAACATATATTTAGCGACTTTTGAGCTCTCATGGCGCACCCCAAAAAATTTTGCCGTGTACCCCACATTGAGAACCCCTACTCTAGAGTATTGCCTTTGGCTTCGTTTAACTTTGTGTGTTTGCACCATGTGAAAAAAAATGATGAGATCACTTCCATCAATTTTTTGGTCTGTGCTTCAATCAAAAATGCATTTGGAAGTGGCACTAATGAGTAACTCTCACTCATAATCAATTTAAATCAATCTGAGAAAAAAATATGGTCTCAATACTCTCTTACGGAGAGGTCACAAGGATCCCAAGTGTTCAGTATTGGTTAGGAGAAGTGGACCCACTAGACAGCTGTTAGGAGCCAGCGAAGGGGGAAGCCTCCTGTCATGCCCAAATAGAGTATTCTTTAAAGTTCACAGGGTAGGTTCACAGCATATGGGATGTATTTATGTCCCATCCAACGGATGATGAACTTTCCAAATCCAGATGTGTCCCGTTTCTCACCGAGGGCAGGGCAGGCTTAGTGGTGATTCCCGGTGATGAGAAAAATTCGTCAAAAGTACAAAAAGTGAATTCGCATCATATTCGTCTATCAGTTTAGTTCCCTGACCAGAAAAGATTTTTATTTCAAGAGAACTACCTTTTTTTACGGATTCTCAGTTTCCAAAGTATATACAGGGTGATTCAGAACTCTTGGGCCAAACTTTAAGGGGTGATAGAACACACTTAAACAAGCACTTTTCGTCATACAATGTATGGTCGGAACTCAAGCGGTGAAGCGCTAGAGGGCGCTTTCCAGTGAACACTTATAAGCGCTGGTTTTCGCACTCGTCGTCATTTCTACCGTGGATTACAGAACGGATGGATTGTTTCACGAATCAGGAGAAGGCGGACATGCATTTCACGTATGGAGCTGCGGACGGGAATGCGAGGGATGCCCAAAGACTGTACCGAGGACTGTACCCACAGACTGTTCCTGACACAGTAACTGCTAACCCTAGCGCTTCACCGCTTGAGTTCCAACCACGCATTGTACGATGAAAAGTACTTGTTTAGGTGTGTTCTATCACCCCTTAAAGTTTGACCCAAGAGTTTCGAATCACCCTTATAAATAAATAATATAAATACATTTTCAGTTATATCCATGACTAGTAATGGATAGCTTACTTCCTTGTGTGTAACAACTTTAAATCTCCCAACACATGTTCTGTAGACAACACGAACATCCGTTTCACCATCAGAGACTTAACTCTACCTAACTTATGACTCAAGCAGTAGCTTAGTGAGAGTAACAACTGGGGGAAGTAATGGAGACTATGAGACTGCCCAGTTGATGCTTGGATAGTTATCGTAGATCACAGATTGCTTGACAGGAGATGATCACAGATGGCATTGACCTACAAGTACAGTCGCTCAAAAAAGTATCCGAACACTATGGTTGATTACAGAATTCAGAAAAAATATCTGGCAACGATTTTTCTAGAAATTAGTGATCTGGCAAACCGTGTCACGTGACACGAAGGTTTGCCAGATCACTAATTTCTAAAAAAATCGTTGTCAGATATTTTTTTCTGAATTCTGTAATCAACCATAGTGTTCGAGCTGTAATCAACCATAGTGTTGAGACTTCGGGGTCCTTAAGACCTGGACATTTAGCCCACTGTGCGAAAAAATAGTGCCCCTCAGAGTTAAAACAACCTAACTATTGAATTATGCTTATCGTTTAAAGGTGGAGATTTATCTACGAAAGCTTAAAAAAAATTTCCCTCAACTAGATGCATTCCAGAGAGGTGTTATTGGAACCCGTCAGTATAGTTCGACTTAGAAATCTGTGAGGAAGGCGAAACCTCAGTAGAAACAAAGAACAGAAACATCCATTCTTTTTACGGGATTTCAACCACCGCCTACCCCTTTGACCAATAGACGAAAGTTGGGTTGTTTTACCTCTGAGGGGCACTTTTTTGCACACCATGGGCTAAATGGCCAGGTCACAAGGATCCCGAAGGCTCAGAGAAGGTTGGGGGAGGGGACCCACTAGAACAGGTCTTGGGAGACAGATGGTAGCCTCCCGTCAAGGCCATCCAGCGTGTTCTTTAACGTGCACAGGGTATGGCTCTCCCGCACACGGCGCCACGGCTTAACGTCCCATCCGACGGACGGCGGCCTTTCCTAGCCCATCGGTGTCCCTACTGACCGTGGGCAGGGCGGGGAAATTTTGCGGAAATAAATCTCAACGCTGACCCAGCTGGAACTCGAACCTGGGAACTACAGATTACGAGCCTGGCGCGCTACCGACTGAGCCCCCCCCCCCCCGTTAGCGTGGGGAAGGCTCTATTTATATATATACTCTAGTGGTTTATATAGAAAAAAATTTGCATTCTTCTTTAAACCACAAAAGTGTCCTACCTTGTTGTAAGCAACGCTATCTGTGCTGGTGGCTCAGAAAGCAAAAATTTTAGAAATTCACTGATAATCTCACAGCATACTGATTAGTGTCTTATTTCATGTTAATTCTTTCGCGGGTGAAGACTAATAATAAGAGACAGATCATACCTCAATTTCTATACCCTGGCAAATGCATACTTTTACTCAATTTCAATTAGCATGGTGTTTTCGCTCAAATCTTTTTTTTTATATCATCGTACTTTAATTTATAGTTTGAAATATTTAAGGGGATGCTCTATCACCTTAAGCAACTCCCTCTCCCCTGAATATGAGACTGGTACCAATTGTAGAATTCTCTTCCTGCACATATGTGTTTGAAATATGTCTATCTGCATTTTTAAGATAATAAGCAATTAATATTATCTGGTTTTCAGTGCTTTTGACACCTACAAAAGCATTCAATTAAAGAGGTAAACAGTTGATAGAATACCACACGAGAAGAATCTTATTACGATTCTGGATCAGTTGTTGCACTCTTGAAGGCTATTTCAGAATCTCCTGTTACTGTGAATAATTAGATCTATTATCTTCTCGGGAATCTTAGTGTTCTTAAAAATCAAGGTTACGATTCCGTGTTATGTCAATGGGAAGCTAAATTCGAAGCTCCATGACTTTAGAGAGAATCTTTTTATTCAAAACTGTGATTGCAGATAAAGATCTCGATCAGCTTTATCTAAATCTAACAGGAATTTTAACAATTCTTGTTAGTATTAAAGGTTGGTTAGCATGTTTGGCTACTGATCAAATGTGTTTGAATCCTGCAGAAGCCATACATATTTCTTGTGTTGCCTTACTGCTTAGGTCTCACCTTACTAGCAGATTTTCTCTGTAGCATAATTATGCTGAATGGCCTATGTCAGGGGGGGGGGGCTCAGTCGGTAGCGCGCTAGGCTCGTAATCTGTAGTTCCCAGGTTCGAGTCCCAGCTGGGTCAGCGTTGAGATTTATCTCCGCAAAATTCCGCGCCCTGCCCACGTCAGTAGGGGACACCGATGGGTTTGGAAAGGCCGCCGTCCGTAGGATGGGACGTTAAACCGTGGCCCCGTGTGCGGTTGAGCCATACCCTGTGCACGTTAAAGAACACGCTGGATGGCCTTGACGGGAGGCTACCATCTGTCTCCCAACAGCTGTTCCGGTGGGTCCCCTCCCCCAACCTTCTCTGAGCCTTCGGGGTCCATGTGACCTGGCCATTTAGCCCATGGTGTGCAAAAAAGTGCCGCTCAGAGGTAAAACAACCCAACCCAACCTATGTCAGACCTCGGCGGCAAGCAGCTGCTTGATGGATATATTTTTTTTATTTTCTTTCAAAAGGTTATTGGTATAAAAGAGTTATATCATATATTTGACAATTCAATGCGTCAAAGGATTTTATTGGTTAGTTAAACCTTAATAAGTATTGTTTAAAACCATTTAATAAAATAAACGTGTATCTTAAAAGTTTCTGTAAATAATTCCTACAATGATCGGAAACTTTGTGTTTCTTAGAACCGGAATTTCTGCTGTTAAATAGTCCAGTTTCCATAAGTTTTAAATTCCGGGCAAATGTCTTTGAAAATCGAGGTTTACATAGATTTGAATGCGATGTTTATAATATCTTCAGTTACATTTTCCCCCAAAATAATCTATTTGAGAAGTCATAAATCTTTAAAATGAACTTCGCATTAACATAACTCAAGTTTTTTGTAATCGGTAGATTATATCAATCCTATATTAAAATACTGCTTGATCCGTGACTCGATATCATTGTGTTGATTTGCAAGCAGCATTGAAGACCTAAGTTCAAGTCTTAGAGGTCGCGGAGTTTGTGTTCCCCATTGGACAGAGGTATCACCAACCTTAGGCCCCTTGGCGAAAATATCTGATAGGCTCATGTTAGGATTGATCCCAAAGTGCCTTAAATGGTGTGAGTGTGTACGGTGGGAGGGGGAGGGGTCGCTATCCGTTCAGATATTAGTAGCGAAAAAAAAAATCAGTGGCATGCTCAAAGAGCTCCAATGGTAGAAGAAGTTTCACTCGTAAGAGATCATAGTTTTATGGAATTCCTCTGAACATTTACGCGATGTGTATTGTACATGTCTTCTAATATGCAAGTAATATGTATTTTCCAAGCCTTCAAGTAGGGAAGGGGATTAACAACTTTAACCATCTCCATACACACTTCAAATCTCTCAACCCTATTCACACACATTTCCTTGGGTATAACAACTCTATTTATACCTCTCCCACATACGCTTACTAGGGTACAACAACTTTATACTTCCCCCACACGCATTCTTTGGGTAGGGCCGGATCTAGAGGGGGCAAGCTGTACACCCCTTTTGAGAAAACTGATATGGGTAACAGAGTAGAAAAAATTCTTGTACTTAAGTATTTTTCATAACATTTTTCAAGATCTCTAAAACAGGGAAGGAAATGTTATGTAGAAACCCAGTCTCTTGACGCCCCTTTTTGCTTTTTTCGAATGACCTTTAATTTTTTTTTAAATCCAGGAATGCCTTGGTATAACATCTAGAAACTTTCTCCCCACATACACTTCCTTAAGTATAATAATATCTTTTAACCTACACACTTCCTTAAGTATAATATTTTGTAACCTACACACACTTCCTTAACTATAATATTTTTTAACCTACACACACACACTTCCTTAAGTATAATATATTTTAACCTACAAACACACACTTCCTTGAGGGGCGGGGGTGGCTCAGTCGGTAACGCGCCAAGCTCGTAATCTGTAGTTCCCAGGTTCGAGTCCCAGCTGGGTCAGCGTTGAGATTTATCTCCGCAAAACTCCCCGCCCTGCCCACGGTCAGTAGGGGACACTGATAGGATTGGAAAGGCCGCCGTCCGTTGGATGAGACGTTAAGCCATGGCCTCGTGTGCGGGAGAGCCATACCCTGTGCACGTTAAAGAACACGCTGGATGACCTTGACGGGAGGCTACCATCTGTCTCCCAACAACTGTTCCAGTGGGTCCCCTCCCCCAACCTTCTCTGAGCCTTCGGGGTCCATGTGTGCGACCCTTTAGCCCATGGTGTTCTGTCTCCTCCCAACTGTTCCAGTGGGTCCCCTCCCCCAACCTTCTCTGAGCCTTCGGGGTCCATGTGACCTGGCCATTTAGCCCATGGTGTGCAAAAAAGTGCCGCTCAGAGGTAAAACAATCCAACCCACACTTCCTTGAGCATAATATCTTTTAACCTATATACACTTCCATGAGCATGTCATTGACTTATCTAATGCATCTGTCCAGTGGCGTAGCGTGAGTACTAATAATTTGAACTCATTATGAAGAGTTCAAATCATTTTTGTGTGAATAAGAAAGGACATAGGAGTAATATAAAAAAAGATGATCAAATGAAAATACAATAGATATTATAATTGCTATTCAGTTTAATGATAAATTAAATGATGAAATAGGGTCAAAGATGGAGAATAAATTAGTTATCGTTTTTAATTAAGTGATGAAAATTGTAATTTGAAATTGGTTGGTAATGATATTTGAAATAAAAAATGACTTATAATACGGATTAGGACATTTCCTCCCCTGTCTTAGAGATCTTCAAAAATGTTATGAAAAACACTTAAAGTTAGGTAAGTCTCCGAAGATAAAATGAATGGTCTCTGAGGTGCAAGAATTCTTCCAATAGATTCCTGTCAGTCGTGATTTTCGATGTCCAATAAGTGGACTACCGCTGTGATTCGTGTGCAGAAAGAACGGCAAAAGAAACCTATTAGAATTCACTAAGCTTACAATGGCATGTTTTTGAAACTGTTAACAAGTGGTGAGAACCCAGGGTGGCTGTACATCTACTAATGAAGTCAGAAATAATTAATTAAGAAGCTTTCATTGCTGAACTTGTGCAATTTTTAAAGATATTGTCATTCTGTATAAACTGAAAGTTTTATTTGGGGTTCTTGTTGAAGTTCATTTTCCATTAGCAATGGGTTGGGTTGTTTTACCTCTGAGCAGCACTTTTTTGCACACCATGGACTAAATGGCCAGGTCACATGGACCCCAAAGGCTCAGAGAAGGTTGGGGGAGGAGACCCACTGGAACAGCTATTGGGAGACAGATGGTAGCCTCCCGTCAAGGCCATCCAGCGTGTTCTTTAACGTGCACAGGGTATGGCTCTCCCGCACTCGGGGCCACGGCTTAACGTCCTATCCGACGGACGGCGGCCTTTCCAAGCCCATCGGTGTCCCCCGCTGACCGTGGGCAGGGCGGGGAATTTTTGCGGAGATAAATCTCAACGCTGACCCAGCTGGGACTCGAACCTGGGAACTACAGCTTACGAGCCTGGCGCGCTACAGACTGAGCCACCCCCGCCCCTTAGTAATGAGAATGTAACGATTGTAACGAAGAAAGTGGATCATATAATTGATCTTCAAAAAAACAATCAGAGGCCTCTGGATTGTATAGATCAGTGATGGCTAACCTATGACACGCTTCAAAGGTGGCACGTGAGACCATTTTTTGTTGGCATGCCACTGAAGGATGAAACAAAATACATTCCAGAACCAATTGTACGCCATACATTGCAAAGATCTCGCCAAATAACTAATTACACCTTGCAAAATATAACTCTGAATCTTAATTGCATACTGAGCTATTTTCCTCCCTCAGCCAATGAAAACTCATTTCGTTATGATCACGGCCATGTGACCTCAGCAGTGTGCTTTACGTAATAACTGAAGAGTCGAGTGTGCGTTTTTACGTTTGATTGAATGATTCTGGTTGTAATAAATGTTCTATTTTGTTCCATTGTATAATGGGGGAATCTAAAGTTTAATATTTTCTGTCCTTATATTTAAATCCGTGGTATTTTGAATAATTTAATTATTTATTATAAATGGATATTAAATCTTATCTCGAATAAATAATGTTTTAAAGTATTGTTGTAACGTTGGCATGCGAACGCCAAAAGGTTTGCCATCCCTGATATAGATGGTTTTAGCATCCACAGAGCCAAACTACAAACGAAGAGTGATTTCCAATTCAATCATTTTGAAATGGAGTATTATTACAAGCTGCTCTCCCGACTTATTCTATCCCACTTTGCTCCAAATGCTTTTCGCAAAGTGCTGGGATTCCTGAGGTCAGGACTCCGTGTAGTGTTAATTGAAGACGTCCTGCTCGACTGAATGCAGAAAAATAGAAGTTCTTAAACTGCTGTCTGCACACCCTTGAGAATCCTAGTCGGTCGGAAAATTCCTCCAGCACACACAAGATTTAGAGGAATTTTTTTTAAGAAATGTCGAAAGCTTAGGGGTACTTAAATTTAAACAAATAGTGTCGGTAAATTTGGAGGTCCGGTTTGTTAACCTAACAAGGAAAAAATCATCATCATCACCACCACCATCACCACAACCGCCATCACATCTCTTGTACTGATATCATCACCACCATTATCTCTTGCACATATATCTTTATTATCACAGAAAATTCTAAGATCCGCTGTTGTAGAAAAAACAAGTATAATACATAGCTATTTTTTGTACGTGTATTGGATTCGTTGCATTATTGCAATTTAAGTTTCTATCATAGTGTTTTGTCCATACATTTACAGTGGCCTGGATCAATTAAATTGCTTCTAACTTCGGGAATGAATAATTATCGTGTAATGTTAAACATGTGAATCTGATGGTGATGTTAATGGCAATGTTAAACTGATGTTTATCTCAAGTAAAAAAATCCCACATCTGATTTCGTGTTAGTCGTTATCACCTCTAAAATAATAATGCCCGTAAAGTTAAAATGAGCATAGTAAGATTTCTAATACTCTTCTCATAATTCTATCTCATTTCAAGAAGGCTGAATTTTGTTTTCTTACGAATTAAACAAATTTAAAACTTGATGAATTCGAGTTCAGCTTTCGTTCGAAATTGTTTTTATTCATCTTTGTAAGCTCTTTTAAATACCTTCATTTTTTTTAACTCTGTTGGCTCTTTATTTCTCTTAAAGTCGTCTCGATCCTCATTTTGTATTTCAAGTTCGACTCATTCAAAAGTTTCCTTTTTCTTTTCAATCTGTATTTTGTTTTCCAATTCTGTTAGGGTTTTTTTTCTCTTATTCTCTTGAATCGATCTTCATTTTTATCTTTAAACTCTGTTACAACTTCGTTTTTTTTTAAACTTTAAAACTTTAATGGATCTTTATTTCTCATTTTAAGCTAGTCTCGCTTTGATCTTTATTTCTCATTTTAAGCTAGTCTCGCTTTGATTTTATTTCTCATTTTAAGCTAGTCTTGCTTTGATCTTTATTTCTCATTTTAAGCTAGTCTTGCTTTGATCTTTATTTCTCATTTTAAGCTAGTCTTGCTTTGATCTTTATTTCTCATTTTAAGCTAGTCTTGCTTTGATCTTTATTTCTCATTTTAAGCTAGTCTTGCTTTGATCTTTATTTCTCATTTTAAGCTAGTCTTGCTTTGATCTTTATTTCTCATTTTAAGCTAGTCTTGCTTTGATCTTTATTTCTCATTTTAAGCTAGTTTTGCTTTGATCTTTATTTCTCATTTTAAGCTAGTCTTGCTTTATTCTTTATATACTTTTTTAAATATTCTTCTCGGTCCTTACCTCTCTCTCTCTCTCACTCATTTTAAAATCTCTTCTCGATCATTAGTTCTTTTCAAACACTTCTTTGGCTCTTTATTTTTATTTTGAAACTTATCTCGATCTTTATTTCCTTTTTTTTTCGAGTTCGACTCAATCTATATTCCTCTTTTTAAGCGTAAATCAATTTTATTTCCTTTTTCAAACTCTTTTTGATCTCAGCTTCTATTATAAACTCGACTGTATCTTTTTCTGTTTTAAGCTCCATTCGTTCCGCATTTCTCTTTTTAAACTCTACAAGATCTTCAGTTTTATTCTCAAACATTGTTCGATCATCATTTCCAAATCTCTTACCAAATTTCTCTCAATCTGTATTTGCCATGTGAAGCAATGATCGACCTCAGATGATTATATCTTAGTTCTGGTAATTAGAAATGATATAAACCTTAGTATTCACAAAGTGCTGGCATTTTTATTAGAACACTCCATCTCATCTGTCAGTTTTAAGTGAAATACTGATGAAATTCAATCATATTATTTAAAATCATAATTTGGACAGATATTTATTAATTAGCATAAATGCAAATTCAACACAGATTTCAGCACTCTGTGTAAAAAGTTCCAGAATGTTGCAATAAAATGCAATTCGTCCTTATATTTTATAAGATTTTAGACCATTTAGGCTTTCCTTACAATTTATAAAAAAATAGTATGCTGTTTTTCGCTAGGTAATATTTATAATTTACACCATGACATAAAATTAAACACGTGTTTCATATTCCCATCGTATTGAAAATTTAAAAATTTGCTATCTTCCGATTTTTGCTCTAACTGTGTAATGAGTGAAAGGGAATGTATGAATATAAGCATATTATAAAATATTTTGCTCAAATTTATTGAATTATTTTGGTGCTTGTGACTTTATCTTTGACTTGCTCTGTTTTAAATTGATAGCATGTTAATAAAATTTTAAGACAAAACACATCATTTAAGCTTTTACGTATTAAATGCTTTATTGAAATTCGCAATTCTTTTAAATCATTATTTTGTGCTTTGTGTAATATTTCTTTGCACAAAACATTATTTTCGTTAATAAATCGTTTAAACATTTGCGCAAAGTTTAAACTTTAAACAACTTTTAATAATACTTGACATTTTTTAAATATTTTAAATATTTAAATTCTTGTGATGTTTTGTTCTGTTTGTTCACAATTTATGATGTACAGTTAATTATGGTATGACGGTGATATTCTATATAGAGTTAATTTGTTAGTTAAATTTTGAACAAAATGCCATTCTCTTTGGATCTTCAAACCTGCTGTTTTATTGATAGAATTAGAATAACGCTTTAAATCATCAAATTCCATTCGTCTCGAGCAAATTAGACATATTTCAAAAAATGATGTTTCTGATTTTAACATTATATTCATAAATTATGGCTGAGTAGAAAGAGTATAAATTCGAGCGAAATTTCAAAATGGTTATTGAAAAAGAAAAATGATTTCTAAATGTAATTTTAGCAATTACAAATGCTTTTGAAAAACGACCCAACTTCTACACATTTTTCTTAGTCGCGTGCTTATGCAAATTTATTACTTTCCCGTCTCGAATCACAATATAAATTTAAATAATGTATACTTTAAACATACGATATATTTCTGAAACAGTTAAGGTTTTCTTGTTTTCATTTTTTTTTTCACACTGCACTCTTCTGCTAAAGTAGAAACAAATCTTTGCTTTCGTTTCCGTTTTCTATTTCACTAAAAAAATAAATAAATAATGAGGAATTTTTCTTGATTATCAGTTAACTGTTATTCAGTTGCTTTGTAAAAAAATAAAAAGGCAAAAAACTTAAATCAGAAATCTTGATTTTTTATTTTTTTACACTTAAAACTTGCTCTTTTAAAACGCGATATATTTTTCAAGACAGTTCAAATTTGCGTGGCTACATTTTCGAAATCCTATTCTGTTTGTTGCAGAAACAGAAAAATCCACCTTCTTATAAGCATCGTGATTAAAATTCTAGTATAAAGAAATTTTGAATAAAAAATAAGATTGCAGTCATTACTTATATATTGCTTTGTATAAAAACAAACTGACATGCCTTACCTGGGGCTCGAACCCAGGCCTTTCTGCTGCTGAGGTCCTGCCATCCTCACGGACCTTCTACTGTGGCAAATAAACTGACAAGCTCCTGTCAGACCTCTGTGGCAAGCAGCTGCTTGAGGGGGTATTTATTTATTTATTATTATTATAAAAACAAGCATCTGCTTGAGGAGGTATTTATTTTATTATAAATTAAAACAAAATGATAAAGTGTTCAGTTTCTGGTTTAATTTTAAACCTAAATATTGCGCTTTAATGACATGCTAGATTTCTACGGCGATTCCTATTCTACATGTCTTTATTTTTCCCCTACCATTTTCTTCTGTTTGATGCGGAAACAAAAAATTTGGCTTCATGTTTATATTGAAAAGAAATTTCACAGAGTGGGGAAAATGTTGAATATAAAACAAAATCTTATTAATTAACTGTCAATCAATCGTTGCTTACATATTCTCTTGTAGAATTTGAAACAAAAAATGATAAGTTGTTCCAATTTTCTCTTAATTGTCCCACAGATTACGTTTATCATTCATGTTTGATTGCAATCATGAAGAATTGGCTTTACCTGACATATGACAGCACCGCGCCGATCTCATCAACTTCGTCGCTTCACTGTAAAGCACGCCTTCCATTGTCAACGTTTCTAAGCGTGTTTTGCAACCTTTTTCCTACAGCTTCTGTCAACTCCCCGTCCTCCCATCACCTTTGTCCGCCAAGATATCGTCAGCGACCGTCTCAAGTGACACGTGCGGATAACTGACAAGTGACAAGCTCCCACCTTCTCCTCCCCCCTCTCTCTTCTCCCGCATCCCGCGCGCGTGCGGATGGATACACGCAGGGAAAGCGCGCGCCCGGCTCCTCGCTCCTAAACACCGTCAGACAGCTTCGGAGCAGGACAGAGCACGCGTGTCGTCGGTGACGTCTTCGCCGAGCGATAGGGGGAAAAGTGGCGCGCGCGCGCACGCACACACCCGCGTGCTGTCTGCGTGCGGCGGGGTGGCGTCACGTGGTATCACGTGCTCCGGCGGGCAGGCGCCGCGTAAACCACAACCACTCCTGCAAGCCTCAATTGGCTGCAGCAGCGCCTACTGAGAGCATGGTAGTAGTGGCGATGGCCCAGTAGAGTGGTGGTAGTAGTGGTGGTGTGGTCGGCTAGCAGAGACAGCGGTCGCACGGAGTCACCCTAGCCGCTATCTGCCCGCATGCATGTGACGACTGAAACCCGCTGCGGGCTGGTCGTCACAGCCGGGGTCTCCTCGGATATGACAACGGACTTTCTCGGAGCGGACAGGACACTCGGGGACGTACTGAGCGAACACCCAGGAGAACTGGTGAGGACAGGGAGTCCGAATTTTGTCTGCTCAGTCCTCCCGCCACACTGGAGGTCCAACAAGACGTTACCCGTCGCTTTTAAGGTCGTTTGTCTGGGAGACATAACGGACGGAACGATGGTCACTATACGGGCGGGGAATGATGAGAACTTTTGTGCAGAGCTGAGAAACTGTTCGGCCGTCATGAAGAACCAGGTGGCCAAGTTTAATGACCTGCGATTCGTCGGCCGCAGCGGAAGAGGTATGTCTTAATGACCTCCGTAGTTAATGGCGTCTAGCTTGCTTGTCTTTTTTTGTGTGTCTTTGCCCGATGTTTGTCTCCTTGAAAGCTATTGTAGTTGATGCTCATTTAAAAAAAAAATCTGTCCAGTTTTCTGATTTTCTTATGAAGTACTCGAAAGAAAAAAACTTCTGAAACAATCCTTTGAGTAGCGTAATTCATTTCAGATGCATTGAGAACTTTTTTTATTTGGGGCAATTAGCAAAAAGAGAAGCCTTTCCCTTGAATTTATGAGAATAAATGGACCAACTGCAAATGGTTTCTTCATGAGAAGTTCCACGAAACTAATTAGTGTTTCGGAATGTGTGTCTTACCTCGGCAGTCATTAAATTTTGCGACTATAAGAAAATACTATGTTTTCTAATGTTACCAAGATTTTAATTTAGTTTTATCTCAATCACATCAATTGTTAAGCTTTAAATAAAAGATGTAAAACTGTTATAAACTAGCACACTTTATAGTTTATCGGAATGTCAAATGCCAAAACTTTTTTGGCCCTTAATTTATTCTTTCAAAACATTTTTGGCAATTGCCGTTTGTGCTACGTCAGATGAAATAGATAAGGGCTTTAGCAGAGTACTACGACATGTTGATATTTTGCTCTAATTTCTCATTCACGTAGCATTTTGAAAATATTCTCTTGACGAACATTAGCAATCAGTTAATATTTTGGTTTCTCATTAAATGAAAATTCTATAATAAAAGAGCAATAGATATTTGACAACTGACTGAAGTATTACATTCAGTAAAATCTTTATACCTTTCTGTTTCAATAAGAAGCAAAGAAGCCTAAAATCTGAAGTCTTGTTCAAATAATATAACAAATGAAATCGCTCCGGAGCAGGGTGGATATAGGTGAAACAAGCTTCATAGCTTTAAAAATTACAAAGGAAATAAAAAGAGTGTTATTTTACAATTTTGCAATTTTAAAGTTGAAGTTGCTATTTTCAAACTGTTCTACTAACGTCGTAAAGAGAAGAAATAATTGCTTAACTTTTAGTAACTAGTATTACACGACAAATATATTTGGCTGACAATAGAAAGAACGTTTGCTAATTTTTTACTATTTCTGCATCATTTTTTTGCCGATATTATAAAACACTTCCCTTAGTAATTTTCATTATTCTCTATTCCGAACAGTTTTCTGAATTGGCTGTAGAAATTATGAAAAAAACATAGGTAATTCCTGTAAACATGGAACTCGTGAAAGTTAGCTGAAAAACCTCATGGAAGTAAGTTTTTCAGCTAACTTTCATGAGTTAGCTGAAAGTGATTCATGAGAATAGCTTATTTCTTAAGTGTGTTCTCTAAACAGAATTTTTTCTTGCGCTTGATTACTTAATTAAAAAACAGGAGCATATCCTGATTTGATTATCGGGGGATTTTCATTAATGTAATTTAGCAAATCTTATATTTTTCCACACGAGTATGAAAAGTCCAATTATAAATATTCCAAGTGTCTTAATGAATGGGGTGAAAAACGGGGAGGCATTCACTCCTAAGTGTCGATTGTCAATGAACCCAAAACATGAAATCTCTTAGGTGTGAAGCGTCCTGAGATATTCCCTTTAATAAATCTCTTTAATATTAGTATAATTAAAAAGGTTTCATAAAAGTTTAAAAAAATTAAAATTCATTCATAAAATGATGAATAACTAGTGTGGCCGAGTGGTTAGTGCGCTTGGCTACTGATCTACGGGACCTGGGTTCGAGTCCCGGAAAAGGCATGGAT
Source organism: Ryuthela nishihirai (assembly GCA_038380435.1). Taxonomy (NCBI): domain Eukaryota; kingdom Metazoa; phylum Arthropoda; class Arachnida; order Araneae; family Heptathelidae; genus Ryuthela; species Ryuthela nishihirai. The sequence goes on along the minus strand of JAWZYU010000001.1, from coordinate 129,437,716 downwards.
GTCTGTGTCGTTTTTCTGCTGAGGTCCTGCCATCCTCTTAGATCTATTTTGGCACATAAACTGACAGGCTCCTGGCAGACCTCTGTGGCAAGCAGCTGCTTGAGGGGGTATTTATTTATATTTTTAATATCTAAATTAATTAATAATCATTTTCTCAATGATTAGGACACAAGTCTTTCGATGTAAATAATAATTAATGATAATTAATAACAGTAATAATTGTTTATTTCACCAGCATATCATACAATTAGTTTCAAAATAAAATAAATACATACCTGGTGAAAAGGGTGAGCAATGTAAAATAATAGCTTTTTTTCTCTAGCTCCCTTATTTACATACATAACATGAATAGCAACATATAACATATAAACCGAAAACAGTAACAGAAGAATGCAAAACATATAACTCAAACATCTTTAAATACAATTTTCTAATTATTTATTAATTTGACACTTAATATCAAGCTTTGCAGGAAAGCACCAAGAATTCAGAAATACACTCAAAATGAAAAAAAAAATAAATAATAAAATAAATACCCCCTCAAGCAGCTGCTTGCCACATAGGTCTGACAGGAGCCTGTCAGTTTATATGCCATAGTAGAAGGTCTGTGAGGATGGCAGGACCTCAGCAGAAAAATAACACACACAACCATGCCTTACCCGGGGCTCGAACCCAGGTCCCTTAGATCAGTAGCCAAGCGTGCTAACCACTCGGCCATAGGACGGGAAAGAAATCCAAACACAATAGGAAAGTATACTGAAACCTCAAGACAAATCCATGGAGAACAAAATGTTACAGTAAAAAAAAACAGCGTCATCAATAAGTATATATATTGATCAACGAAATTACTTTAAAATAAGAATCAAAAACAGTTATCAACTGATGAAGCATTAAAGGAAATGTTAATTAAGGAATGTCGTCAAAAATTATCTCTATTTTCGTGTTAATGAGAAAATTAATTGTCTTTGATATCTATATAGACTAAACTGCGTTGAAATTAGTGAATTCACTTTTATTCAATTTACACTGGTTTCCATAAATTAAGGAAAATTCCTATGTTAAGTCAATGGGAAGCTAACGTCAAAGCTCTATAACTTCTAAGTTTTTTCGTTTTGAAAAATGTGATTGCAGATAAAGATCTCAATCAAATAAATCAATATCTCGATTTTCAATAATATTCGTTCAGTATTTAATGAGTTATGGAAGTTTGAATATTTAGCGATATCAATGCCAGTCTTAAGAAACTTATATAAATCTGAAGAATAGTGAAAGAATTCTTTACACAAAGTTCTAAAATACAAACTTATTTTATTAAACAATTTGATACAATACTTATTACTAAATTTTAATTAACTTCTGAAGTCAATTTTTTTTGGCTGGCATTGTTATCGCTAAATATTCAAACATCCATAACTCATTAAATACTGAACGAATATTATTGAAAATCGAGATATTGATATATTTGATTGAGATCTGTATCTGCTATAACATTTTTCAAAACAAAAGTCTTATGTTGGAAGATATAGAGCTTCGAAATTAGCTTCCCACTGACATAACATAGGGATTTTCCTTAATTTATGGGAACCAGTAGTCAGTTCACTGATATATATCCAGATGACGTTACACTGTTTTCCATAAATTAAGAAACAACCCTATATTACGTAAATGAAAAGCTAACGTTAAAACTCTATAACTTCTAAAATAAGGGTTTTTTTTTTTTGTTTTGAAAAGTGAGATAGCAGATAAAGATCTGAATCATATAAATCAATATCTCGATTTACAACAATATTCGTTTAGTATTTAATGAATTTTGAATATTTAACAACAGCAGTGCCCGTTTTAAGAAACTTATACAAAACTAGTGAATAGTGAAAAAATGCTTTGCACAAACTTCTAAAATACACCTTATTTTATCAAACAATCTGATACAATACTTATTTTTAAGTTTTAATTGACTTCTGAAGTCAATTTTTGCGACTGACTTTATTATTGTTAAATATTCAAACTTCCATAACTCATTTTATACTGAACGAATGATTTTGAAATTCGAGATATTGATGTATTGGATTGAGATCTTATCTGCGATCATAATTCTTTAAAGCAAAAAATTTTAGAAATTATAGAGCTCGAAGTTAGCTTTCTATTGATATAACATAGGGTTGTCCTTTAATTATGAAAACAAATGTGGTTGGAATTGAACGTCTTATTGATATTCACTTGATCAATTCAATGATATCTATAAAATTAGTTGGAATTGGTCAACTCACTGATAGTTATCCAGATGAATCTACGCTGGAATCGATCACTGATAGCTACGTTGAAATTGGTTAACTCTTTGATATTCAGGAGGTTGGGTTGGGTTGTTTTACCTCTGAGCGGCACTTTTTTGCACACCATGGGCTAAATGGCCAGGTCACATGGACCCCGAGGGCTCAGAGAAGGTTGGAGGAGGGGACCCACTGGAACAGCTGTTGGGAGACAGATGGTAGCCTCCCGTCAAGGCCATCCAGCGTGTTCTTTAACGTGCACAGGGTATGGCTCTCCCGCACACGGGGCCACGGATTAACGTCCCATGCGACGGACGGCGGCCTTTCCAAGCCCATCGGTGTCCCCTACTGACCGTAGGCAGGGCGGGGAATTTTTGCGCAGATAAATCTCAACGCTGACCCAGCTGGGACTCGAACCTGGGAACTACAGATTACGAGCCTGGCGCGCTACCGACTGAGCCATCCCGCCCCGATATTCAGGAGGTTTGTTGATTAATATCTGTCCATCTATAAACTAGGTGCAATTCACCAACACATCGACATTCAATTGGGCAGTCTTCTTAAAAATTTATTGAGTGTCAATGGCGAACGAAAACTCTGAAATTATCATTATTTTCTTTCAGCAAACTAAAATTCAAGCGGAATCTAAAAAGAAATGCAAATATTCTTAAGCAGTGGAGAATTGAGGAAGAGATCAGAATGCACGAGTAAACGGATTAAGTTGTCTAGAAAGGAACAAAAGGGATAATAATTGATCTGTTCATTAATATGTATTAAGATGAAGCTACGTTGGAGTTTGTGAAGTCACTGATATTCAGTGGATCAGTTCATTGATAGATATGTCCAGGTGAAGCTGCATTGGTACCGATCAGGTCATTCATAGTCATTTCGTTAATTCATTGCTATCTAAGTGAAGCTAGTTGGAATTAGTCAACTCATTGATTATTATTCGTTCAATTCATTGATATCGCTATCCAGATGAAGCTTCATTAGTACCGATGAGCTCATTAATATTCATTTGGTTAGTTCATTGCTATCTATCCAGGTGAAGTTAGCTGGAATCATTCAACTCATCGAAATTTAATCGGTCTGTTTATTGATATTCTATCCAGATGAAGCTCCAATGGTACCGATCAGATCATTGATATATATTTTGTTTGTTTAGTGATATCTATCCAGGTGAAGTTAGTTGGAATCGGCCAACTCTTTGATAATTGGTCAGTCATTTCGTTAACATCTCTATACAAGTGAAACTCCATTGGTATCAATCAGCTTATTGATATTCGTTTCATTAGTTCACTACAATCTATTCAAATGAAGCAAATTGATTTTGGTCAACTCATTGCTAATTAGTAAGTCATTTCATTGATATCTCTATCCAGATGAAGCTCCATTGGAACCGATCTGGTCATTGATATTCATTTTGTTACATTATTTATTATCTATCTAAATGAAGCAGTTGAAATTGGCCAACTCATTGCTAATTGGTAAGTCATTTCATTAATATCTCTATCCAGATGAAGCTGCATTGGAACCGATCTGATCATTGATATTCATTTGGTTAGATTATTGCTATCTGTCCAAATGAAGCTGGTTGAAATTGGTCAACTCATTGCTAATTAGTAAGTCATTTTATTAATATCTCTATCCAGATGAAGCTGCATTGGATCCGATCTGATCATTGATATTCATTCAATATTGGTATTATCTAAGAGTAAATTACATTATCTATTATTATTAAATTGCATAGAAAGTATGGGCTAAATTATGGTAAAGAATACTTAGCATAAAGTACTACTAAGTTATTAATGCATAAGTTAAAAGCATGTAACTGGGTAAAGCATGTTCGTTTGTGTTGTTCATACCGTTTAGTTCATACCAGATATTATAACGAAAGTTCAGCAATTTCTCGACTTGTTTACTGTAGCTCATATTACAGTCGCCGATACTAGACACATTAATATATGTCTTTTTCAGCGCTTTAAGTTCGAGTTTTGTATTAAATCATTTGTTCCAGCTAAATTACAATGTAATTGGAATTAGTATGTCAAAGACTAAGTCTGTGAACAGATATAAATGAATTGACCAACTGAATATCAATGAGTTAATCAGTCCAACATCACTTTTTCCAGATACCTCGTTACTGAAAGTGAATCACACTGCCAGAGTTGAGTTGGGTTCACCTCCGAGCAGCACATTTTTTCCACAACAGGCTAAATGTCCAGGTCACAAGGACCCAGATGGTTCAGAAAAGGTTAGGGGAAGACGATACACTGGACAGCTATTAAGAGACAGGTGATAGCCTCCCGTCAGAAATCCAGCGTGTTCGTTAGTATGCACAAGGTATGGCTCAACCGCATACCGACCACTACTTGACGTCCCATCCAATGGATGGCAGCGTTTCCAAGCCCATCGGTGTCATCTGAATAGATATCAAGGAACTGATCGACTGATTATCTAAAGAATATCAGTGACCTGATCGGTACCAGTGGAACTTATCTGCATAGGCATATCAACAAACTGACCACATATTATCAATGAGTTGACCAATTCCAATTAGCTTCACCTGGATAGATAACAATGAAATATCAAAATGAATATAAATGACCAGATCAGTACCAATAGAGCTTCATCTGGATAGAGATATCAAAGAACTGATCAACTAATTGCACTGGTCTGCATGAAAATCCTCCCTCGGGGGAAAAAAAATGGGTGTACCAATGCAGTTTAATAAATTTGAGGGTGCTGAATCCGAATCTGGCATCCAAATATTTATATCAGGCACTGTTTTCGAGAAAGGACGTTTTTTGAGAAAATGACTTTTTTTGTGTGAATATGTATGATTTTATTCGGTTTCAAACTACTGGAAGCCTCAGTTTCATTAGGTGAGATAGATTATGTGAGTTCCATCAAGACATATGCGAAATCCAAAAACGATATAGTGGAAAATGGAACCAGAGTATGTTGGCGGACTACAGTCGCTCAAAAAAGTATCCGAACACTGTGGTTGATTGCAGAATTCAGAAAAAATTCTGCAACGATTTTTTTTTTAGAAATTAGTGATCTGACAACCTTCGTGTCACGTGACTTTTTTCTTTTTCTTTTTTAGAGATTAGTGATCTGTTGACAACCTTCGTGTCACGTGACACGAAGGTTGCCAGATCACGAATTTCTAAAAAAAAGTCGTTGCCAGATATTTTTCCTGAATTCTGCAATCAACCAAAGTGTTCGGATACTTTTTTGAGCGACTGTACTGATGGTCCCTGCAGTAAGAAGCTCCAGAGATAAAATATAAGCGAAAGAAGACAATAAAATATTTTTTTTTTACATTTATCGGGATTTATTAGTGCCAGCTTAACTTTTTAATAATGATAAATATTTGGTAAAATATATTTATCTCCTCTGAGAAAAATAGTGTTTTTCAATTAAACCCATATCTCTAGAAAACTGTACGTTATAGAACAAATCGGTTGTCAGATTTAGATTCAGCACTCTCAAAAAACATAAAAATCAGACAAAATTTTGGAAGGGAGAGAAAAAAGGTTTTTTTTTTTTTGCAGACCAGTGGTATCAATGAGTTGACCTAAAGAGGTAACAATGAGCTAACCAAATGAATATCAATGACCTGATTGATACCAATGGAGCTTCGTCTACAAAGAGATATCAATGAATTAATAGACTAATTATCAAATGAATATTAATGACTAGATCGGTACCAATGGAGCTTCATCTGGATAGCTCTTAAAGAATTGACCGACCAATTGTCAATGAGTTGACCAATTCCAACTAGCTTCATCTGGATAATGCATTCTGGATATTGCAATGATTTTTGGATAATGCAATTTACGTTTAGATTAGTAGCTTTTTGATAGTTTAACTTATGCATTAGTAAGTACTTTATGTAGTACTTTATGCTAAGTATTCTTTAGATTAGTGTGCTTTTTGGATAATGCAATTTACGCTTAGATTAGTAGCCAAGCACGCACTTTGCCCAGGTCCCTTAGATTAGTAGCCAAGCACGCTAACCACTCGGCCACGGGACATCAAAAGGAACATTTTAAAAATAGGTTCCTTGTACTTCACAGCACAATTAAATACGAGTGCTTAAATGTTGTACACATTTTAAATAGTGTCTTTAATAATGTTGTTACATACAGTAATGACTTTGTTTCGTATGTGATGTTAGACTATTTTCATGCACTGTATTCTTGAGGTTATTTGGGTTGGGTTGTTTTACCTCTGAGCGGCACTTTTTTGCACACCATGGGCTAAATGGCCAGGTCACAAGGACCCCGAAGGCTCAGAGAAGGTTGGGGGAGGGGACCCACTGGAACAGCTGTTGGGAGACAGATGGTAGCCTCCCGTCAAGGCCATCCAGCGTGTTCTTTAACGTCCACAGGGTATGGCTCTCCTGCACACGGGGCCACGGCTTAACGTCCCATCCGACGGACAGCGGCCTTTCCAAGCCCATCGGTGTCCCCTGTTGACCGTGGGCAGGGCGGGTATTCTTGAGGTAACCGCGCAGAAAGAAATTGGGTTTGATAAAGTACAAGTAGAAGTGGATTTATAGTACGTGGGACCCTGTGTGCAGCTCTTCTTCAGAGGCCTAATTTATTCACCTAAATATACTTGATTATGTCAAAAATCTGAAATTCGGAAGCCTCTCACCCGCACGAGGTTTTTGCTCATATCTATAATGAAACTCTGGGTCCGGGGAATATGATGGCCATTCACTCGGATCATTTATTCGAATCCACTTAGAATGTATTTTCAACCATTTTTTTTAGCATTGTACTGTTGGGAAGGCGCCAATCCATAGATTGGACGTTAAACTGTGCTCCCATGTGCAGAGGGCCGTCCCGTGGTCGAGTGGTTAGCACGCTTGGCTACTGATCTGAGGGACCTGGGTTCGAGCCCCGGATAAGGCATGGGTGTGTGTGTTGTTTTTCTGCTGAGGTCCTGCCATCCTCACAGACCCTCTACTATGGCATATAAACTGACAGGCTCCTGTCAGTCCTCTGTGGCAAGCAGCTGCTTGAGGGGTATTTATTTTTATTTATGTGCAGAGGAACCATATCCTATGCAAATTAAAGAACCCTCTGGTGACTCTGGATGACCTTGACCAAAAGTTTCCATGTATTTCGTAAGAGCTGTCTGGTGCAGCGTTTTTTAAACTGCGGGTCGTGAAATCATTTTATTCGGTCGCGATGTAAAATGTGTCTTATTGTGAGTTGGGGTCAAAAAGCTTGAAAAACACTGGTCTAATGGATCCCCAACTCAACTCTGAACCCTTGGGTTTTTTGTGACCTGGCCATTTAGACTGCCTGATGCAATTAAAATATCCTCAGGGTGTAAAAACAACGCAATTCGAACATTTGTAGTGAAATATGGCGGTACACCATCACAAGTTGCAATAGTAAGTCATAATACCTGTGACGATCCCATAAAAACAAATTCTTATGTTTTCTTTTTTGGATGTGAGAAGAAGGTCAGAAATGTGACGTAATGACTGGGGAAGGTCAGTAGTGTGACTTAGTACACTGGTTTCCATAAATTAAGGAAAATCCCTATATTAAGTCAGTGGGAAGCTAACGTCAAAGCTCTATATAACTTCTAAAATAAGATTATTTTTTTTTGTTTCGAAAAATGTGATTGCAGATAAAGATCTCAATCAAATAAATCAATATCTCGATTTTCAATAATATTCGTTCAGTATTTAATGAATTATGGAAATTTGAATATTTAGCGGTAGCAATGCCAGTCTTAAGAAACTTAAACAAAACTGAAGAATAGTGAAAGAATTCTTTACACAAAGTTCTAAAATACAAATTTATTTTATTAAACACTTTGATACAATATTATTACTAAGTTTTAATTAACTTCTGAAGTCAATTTTTGTGGCTGGCATTGTTATCGCTAAATATTCAAACTTCCATAACTCATTAAATATTGAACGAATATTGTTGAATATTTTGGGCCCAAAACTGAGACAATATTTAGGGAAGGGGGGAGGGGCTAAAATATATCTTTATATGTGGAGGCTGGGCTGCAAAATGGAACTTGACACATGCCAATTAATTTATATTTTTTTCTGTTTTGCACAACCCCTTCTTAAGCAAAGTATGTAAATTAAAAAGTGATTCTAGTAACTGACTGATTCTAAAAAACCAGTTATCACACTAAGTGTATATGGTGGTCCAAAGTTAAAGAAGTCTTAAATTACTAAATGGAGGGCTTAAAAATTTGCATTAAAAAGTCGTAAATAATGTAATTGTTTAATGGGATAAGAGAAATATCAACGATATGCGAAATTACACTTTGAAAGCTAGACTGTTTTTGTAGGTTACAGAATAAAATTATGTTTCAATTAATAGTAATAATCATTTTATATATACACTGAAGTGTCATTGAATTCAAGATAGGAGACGTTATCCAAATTCAGTACCGCAAGACCCTCATTTGCTCGCATCCGTGGCTGAAACTCTGGTCATATATAGCTGTCAGTTTTGGCTTTCCCAAGCATTCATCGTGAGAAGCGTAATGGGAAAGGCGTGGGATTTAGATGCATTTGAAGAGGGCAGATCGTAGGTGCCGACGGATAGGACACTCAATCTCCGAAATTGTCAACGAATTTGGATTTTCTCGTACGACAGTTACAATAGTGTTCCGGGAAAATGAATATTCTGGCAAAAAAAACAAGCACCCGGACAAACTGCAAAGGACAACCAGCCCTGAATGATTGTGGACTTCGCCATCTGACCCACATCGTATGGACCGATAGGGGTCAGACATTATCTGAAATCACCTCCCATCTGAATGCAGTTTCCAGCCGGGAAGCCAGTGCACGGACCTTGCAACGCTCACTTCATCGTCTCGGCTTCGGGAGCCACCGACCTATGAGAGTTCCACTTCTATGGCAGGACACTGGGCTCAATGCCTTGCCTGGGCTAAAGAACATCGAAACTGAACCAACAAAAATTGGCAACGGACAGCCTGAAGCGATGAATCCCGATTTAAACTTCATCATGCCGATGGGTGATTGAGGTTATGGCGCCAACCCCCTGAAGTCATGGATCCTGCATGTCAGGTCAGAAGAGTACAAGCTGGTGGTGGCTCAGTGATGACCTGGGGTATCTTCAGTTGGACATCTGTGGGACCTTTGGTACGTTTACCGACAACTCTCAATGCATCCCAGTACGTAGAACTCATGGCTGACCATTTACACACATTTATGGCCATCATGCATCCCAATGAAGACGGCGTCTACCATCAAGACAACTGTTAATGTCATAGGTCCAGATTGGCTACTGCATGTTTGCAGGAACATTCTGCTGACTTTGAAATAATGAATTGTCCACGTGAGGCTACTATCTATCTCCTAGCAGTTGTCCATATTTAAATCCCATTGAAAATCTTTGGGATACCGTCGAGCAGAGTGTTCGGGCCGGTGTCCCATCAGCGACGACCTTGAGAGAATTGTGGACAGTTCTGGAGGATGCATTAGTGTTGCCATACCTGTAGAACATTTACGCAAGCTTGTGGGTCCTTGACTCATCGTGTGGCGGTTGTTATCAGGGCCAGAGGGGGTCCAACACGTTACTAGGTTGTTATCCCTAATTCAACGGCACTTTAGTGTATAAGACGTACAAATTTTTCATTTTCAAGCAGAATTATAATGGTCGTGGAGGGGGGGGGGGACTGATAGCCCTACTTCATTTCCATGCCCCTGGCACCATTTCTTTTGGAAATGTAAGTTCATTTGTCTAGATAAACTGTCAAGATACGAAGTGATCGCGAAAATAAATAGAGAAATAAGAGTGTCCAGTCACATTTCCATCGACAAATATTGGTCCCATTACTTTGAAACCATAAATAATATTCTTCAATCGGGAGATGTGTATCTTCATCTTTCCAAAACACATTGATGAGTACATTGAAATGCAGTGAAACGAAATGGGTTATGCTGATATAGGTTTTTGAGCAAAGGTTGTTTGACCAGAATTCAAATATTTTGTCGCTTATTTTTTTTTTCGAATATTTTGTCGCAAAAAAAAAATAATATTTTGTTACAGAATTCAAAAAATTTTGTCACATGATTTAAATATTTTGTCACATGATTTAAATATTTTGTCACAGAATTTAAATATCTCGTCGCATGATTCAAATATTTTGTCCCAAAATTCAAACAGTTTGTCTCACAATTCAAACATTTTGCCTCAGAATTCAAATATTTTATCGCAATCGTCTTTGTGCATACCCGTACAAAGGTGATTTTCATTAATGGATGGAACTTGTTCCTTTAAAGCACATACTTTGATGGTTAATGTTTTAGTTTTGTAGGCAACTTTTCTACTTGAACGTTTTGGACTCTCTACTACTACTTCCCTAGTACACTTTCCAACATTTCTCTGTTTGTGCCCACCATTCTTCTTTCTGTCTTTAAGCTTCCTGTTCCTTTGGGTGTTTCAAGGAAACGTTCGACAGTCCAATGATCAGGTAATGGATATCTGGATATCGTCTTTGAAATTAAACTGCTAGTTCCTTCTGACTGATCTGAAGATGGAGAACTAATCCACTTTTTCTTGAGGATTGTAAGCTGTTGCATTTTTGGCCCATCATTTATATTATTTAGAGCCTTATAAGCTTCCTGTTTCGTCACAACCTAAAACAATATAGCAAAGTGTAACTTGGAGTTCATCATTCGTAGAGTATACTCGTATTATATAGCATTATCCTATGCAGCAGAACCTTCGTATCACCATACACATGGGGCGGGGGTGGCTCAGTCGGTAGCGCGCCAGGCTCGTAATCTGTAGTTCCCAGGTTCGAGTCTCAGCTGGGTCAGCGTTGAAATTTATCTCCGCAAAATTCCCTGCCCTGCCTACGATCAGTAGGGGACACCGATGGGCTTGGAAAGGCCGCCGTCCGTCGGATGGGACGTTAAGCCGTGGTCCCGTGTGCGGGAGAGCCATACCCTGTGCACGTTAAAGAACACGCTGGATGGCCTTGACGGGAGGCTACCATCTGTCTCCCAACAGCTGTTCCAGTGGGTCCCCTCCCCCAACCTTCTCTGAGCCTTCGGGGTCCATGTGACCTGGCCATTTAGCCCATGGTGTGCAAAAAAGTACCGCTCAGAGGTAAAACAACCCAACCCACCATACACACTTAGTATGATAACTGGTTATTAGAATCAGTCATACTAAAATCACTTTCCAAAAAAAAAGGAAACAAATCCTTATAAATGATTGTAATTTCGCAGCATATTGCGAACAGATTTTCGGTCCTTTGAATTGATTGCAGGGGTAAGCCTTACCAGTGTCTGAGTAATTGGTGTGTAATGTTATGGTGTAAAGGAGTGCAAAGGAACTTGCATTCGAACCACGGAATACGTATGAATGTTTCGTTTCCTGTGTTGGCTTTCTGGTGAAGTCTCGCTTCTTCACAGATCTTTCCCTATGACATACTGTATTGACAAGCTCCTGTCAGACCTCTGTATAGGCAGCTGCTTGAGAGGTAATTTATATTTTAAAGTGTGTACGAAACGGTACAACGCGGAACTCTGGCAGTAAAGCACAGTTCTATCTCGATTTTGACTGCTGGGTGTTTACTTCACATAGAAATGTTAGACTTAACGCAGAACTGATCCCTGACCATTGTTCACTTAAGGGGAGATTAAGTCATTAACTTAACAAATTTAAACAAGAAGAGGAACTGCACTCTCAACATTTAAAGTTTGCCGCATTTACCACTAGCCAATAAGAATTGAACTGTTTGAGGATGAATTAATTCCACATGTGGAAAACACCTTCAACCTGTGGATAGTGAGCCAGTGTTTAGGGACAGTAACTCATCGAATCTACCTTTGCCTCATTTTTATTTATTTGCATTACATCCATGGGAGCTCCTTCTTCAGGCTTACCTACCAATAAATAAATAAATAAATACCCCCTCAAGCAGCTGCTTGCCACAGAGGTCTGACAGGAGCCTGTTAATTTATATGCCATAGTAGAAGGTCTGAGAGGATGGCAGGATCTCAGCAGAAAAACGACACATACATCCATGCATTACCCGGGACTCGAACCCAGAAAAATTAACAGAACTTTAGAAAAATTAAACAATATAAAATTACTATATATGAGATACCTTTGCCTCATGTTATATACATACTTATAGAGTACTAGTAGATTTACCCGGCGTTACTCGGGTCTGAAACTCTTTAGAGCAGGCGTGTTCAACCCGCGGCCCTGGACAGCTAGTAATGCGGCCCACAAAATTGTAAAGTTTACGTGTTCACGAAATAAGCTTTCAACATGATCATGTGATTTTCAGCGAGTTTTTGATATCCCACTAGTTTTATATTGCCCTTTATAATAATAAAAATTATGTTTTTTATAATAAAAAACATTTCAGTCATTTTATAATAAAAAACATAAGAAAATAAATGAAGTTTTATTATTCATATACATTAACTATATTATGCATTTTATGTGCGGCCCAAAACAATTCATCTTCACTCAATGTGGCCCAGGGAAGTCAAATCTTCACTCAGTGTGGCCCAGGGAAGTCAAATCTTCACTCAGTGTGGCCCAGGGAAGTCAAATCTTCACTCAATGTGGCCCAGGGAAGTCAAATCTTCACTCAATGTGGCCCAGGGAAGTCAAATCTTCACTCAATGTGGCCCTGGGAAATCAAATCTTCACTCAGTGTGGCCCAGAGAAGTCAAAAGGTTGGACACGCCTGCTTTAGAATATAGAATACATGGCATTCCCCACGTGGTAAGCTTTCATTTGGCATGAAAATCATTACGATCAATCCGTTCCGCTTTGATTTCCCCCCCTCTCATTTAGGGAAGGAAAGAAACGGAAATAGTTTGAAGGACCGTATGATCCTCCCAATATCAGAAGTTTCTAAACCAAAAAACGTAATTGCCTCGCTCAGATAATCGAACTTTTCAAATCATTTATTTCGTACACATCAGATTCCCTCGGATAGAGTCTGCTAGGCAAATGTAACTTTACAGAAAAAGAAAATGAAATACGGTCAACTTGCCCAAAAAATATACATAGGTACTATGAAAAAAATTATTATTATTATTATTAAAAACATTTTTAATACTTAACATATTAAATTTTTTTCATGTAAAAGTTTTTTTTTTCGCAAAAAAAGCATAAAAACAGTGGGGATTATTGCAAAACATTTTCATTAGCCTAGGAAGAGTGGAAGTTAGCAGAGGAAATTGTATCAGTACAAAAACAGTGGGGATTATTAGAAAACATTTCATTAGCATGTAAATTGTGGGGGGATTAGTAGAGGAAATTTTATCAGTATACGGTCAATGGGTTGGGTTGTTTTACCTCTGAGCGGCACTTTTTTGCACACCATGGGCTAAATGGCCAGGTCACATGGACCCCGAAGCTCAGAGAAAGTTGGGGGAGGGGACCCACTGGAACAGCTGTTGGGATACAGATGGTAGCCTCCCGTCAAGGCCATCCAGTGTGTTCTTTAACGTGCACAGGGTATGGCTCTCCCGCACACGGGGCCACTGCTTAACGTCCCATACGACGGACGGCGGCCTTTCCAAGCCCATCGGTGTCCCCTACTGACCGTGGGCAAGGCGGGGATTTTTTTGCGGAGATAAATCTCAACGCTGACCCAGCTGGGACTCGAACCTGCGAACTACAGATTACGAGCCTGGCGTGCTACCGACTGAGCCACCCCCGCCCCGACAGCTGTGTGGAGACAGATGATTTCTCCTATCAAAATCATCCAGCGAGTTTTTTAACGTGCACAGGGTATGTCTCTCCAGGACAAACGGAGCCACGACGGACGGTGGCGTTTCCAAGCCCATCAGTGTCCACTACTGATCAGGGAGTTTTGTGGAGATAAATCTCAACGCTGGGCCAGGTGGGACTCGAGCCGAGAACTGCAGATCACAAGTCTGGCGCGCTACCGACCCCGAACTGAACCAACTGAAGATACAAGTCTGAGCCACCCACCACCCGAATTGATAACTGTTTTAATTCTTTCTGACAGAATAATGCACGTAATCCGCAATGGTTTTATATTGATATTAATATCGTAACTTGAAATTCCAATAACATTGTGTCCAAAGCAGTTTTTTTTTCTTAGAAATAAACTTATCCTTCTTTTTTCTCCCTTTAACATTAAATTTTCAATAGCCCGATACATGATGCAGGAACATATAAACTGTTCTCAAGGATTTAAACTAAACTTAAATTTAGGCAAAATTGCATAAGCTTTATAGAGAAAACCTCTTAACCCGATGTGCTGAAAGGGGATCCAGTAGGGTATTTAGGATATATAGGTCATATGCTTAGCACATTAAACTCGAACCATATACTTTAAATATAACCTCTTAATCTGAGGTGCTGAAAGGGGATCCAGTAGGGTATTTAGGATACGTAGGCCACATGCTTAGCACATTAAACTCGAACCATATGCTTTAATTATAACCTCTTAATCTGAGATGCTGAAACGGGATCCAGTAGGGTATTTAGGATACGTAGGCCACATGCTTAGCACATTAAACTCGAACCATATGCTTTAAATATAACCTCTTAATCTGAGGTGCTGAAAGGGGATCCAGTAAGGTATTTAGGATACATAGGTCACATGCTTAGCACATTAAATTCGAACCATATGCTTTAAATATAACCTCTTAATCTGAGGTGCTGAAAGGGGATCCAGTAGGGTATTTAGGATACATAGGTCACATGCTTAGCACATTAAACTCGAACCATATGCTTTAAATATAAATGGAAATGATGGTAATGTAAACATTTAAATAATATTACATTTTCATTTAATACTAGATACAATTCATAAAACGTATTCAATAATGAAGCACTATTTGTGAAGCCCGCAACTCAGTTTCTTGAAACATTGTAAGTAGCATTCAATTTCTAAACTGTTGTCATGCAAACAGTAAAAAAGGCCATAGTTACGACACCTAAAAGTGGATTGAATGACCTAAAAAGAGTCTGCCACTGTGGGATCTGTTTTGTTTTGGACGCAGGGACTTGCGTGTTTTGCGTGCTTTCCAATGCTATTTGATTCTGTCATATAGTCAAAGGAGATGCAAGAAGAACGTTTGGAAATAAGATTTTTTATTTTATTTACGTTTTAAAGATAAACCAAACAAGGAGACCTGTAGGTGGAGGTGCGATCCTTTCATGCATTGGTGTAAGAGGTAGGGGACCTAAAAAAAAGCTAAATAAACTCTAGTCTAGAACGGAAACATTTTTTTTTTTCATTTACATTTCACACGTTTTCTTTGAAACCTTGTTATGTGGGGTGGGTGTTGGTTCAGTCTGAAATCCGCCAGGCTCGTAATCTGCAGTTCCCAGGTTCGAGTACCAACTCTGTCTGCGTTGAGATTTATCCCCATTAAAACCCCCACCCTACCCTGGGTCAGTAGAGGCCGTCCGTAGCTGTGGTTCTATGTATAGAAGAACCATGCCCTGTGCACGTTAAAGAACATTGTGAATGGCCTTGACGAGAAGCTACCACATCTCCTAACAGCTGGCCAAGGGATCCTTGTGACCTGTTCGTTTAGCCCATTGTGTGCAAAAAAAAGTGGCGCTCATAGGTAAAACAATTCAACCCAACTGTACTACGTTCTTTTTATTTTGCACAACCTATTTAAACGTAAGATTAGGGAAACCACCAGCATTGATCTGGATAGAATTATCTATTTTAGTATAAACTTTCAAAACAACAGAAATAAATGATTGAATAGTCTATGAACAAATAACTGTTTAAATTCCTGTAAAAGGGCATATTTTTAAGTTACAAATGCAGCCATGGCACAAAATTAATTGAAGATATCAATGGAGGCTTATCAAATAACTCACAGAAGACATATCCATTTCGTACTCTCCATAAAATCTTTTTAGTGATGATGCAAATATAAATAAAATTTTCTCGACTCAAAGGCTTTGAACAGTTTGCATTATATACATATCTGTGTAGGTACATATATATATATACCATGAAACCTTTAAAGCACATATCTCACCATCAGAAATTCCGAAAAAAAATATATTTAAAATAATAAAGCTAGTGATACATAGAGATTTATGCATTAAAGCTTGTGACGAAAGTTTTTGGCAGATTCCAAGATGCACACTCTGGCACTCATGAGGTCTTTTGGGAAAACCGAACAGGAAATGTCGCAAAATATGACTGGTGCAAAAAGGTAAACATATTTCCTTTTTTCCATATTTTCTTATTCTCATGAAGCGCACAGGGAGAATCTCTCTGACTTTCTGGAAAGTTCTGCTGCATCTCCCAACTAGGTGTTTGCCACTCTGTGTCTCGAAGCCAAAAAAATTTAAGTATTGCTTCACATCTGAGAATCCAAAGGATGACTCTCTCACCTTCAAAGTTCAGAGATTCTTTCTGAACTTGCTTTGAAGACAGAACTGGCAAATGCATGCTAAATATAATCTCTGATTTGAAAGTTGAGTTGTCGTCTAAGATTTGTAACATTACGTCTTTACAAATCAGCATCTGTTAAAATTCACAATTTGTATTGTACTAAATGATCATAAAAATGGTTGGATCATTCATAATAGAAATAAAGTAAACGATTTTTTAACTAGTGAGGACTTTTACGAATGTTAAATAGAATTATTGCTTTGAGGATCTTAACTATTACACTCCGAATGCACATCACTATGCTTCAAAGTCGGGCGGGGGTGGCTCAGTCGGTAGCGCGCCAGGCTCGTAATCTGTAGTTCCCAGGTTCGAGCCCAGCTGGGTCAGCGTTGAGATTTATCTCCGCAAAAACTCCCCGCCCTGCCCACGGTCAGTAGGGGATACCGATGGGCTTGGAAAGGGCGCCGTCCGTCGGATGGGACGTTAAGCCGTGGCCCCGTGTGTGGGAGAGCCATACCCTGTGCACGTTAAAGAACACGCTGGATGGCCTTGACGGGAGGCTACCATCTGTCTCCCAACAGGTGTTCCAGTGGGTCTGGAACACCTGTTGGGAGACAGATGTTCCCCCAACCTTCTCTGAGCCTTCGGGGTCCATGTGACCTGGCCATTTAGCCCATGGTGTGCAAAAAAGTGCCGCTCAGAGGTGAAACAACCCAAACAACGCTACCATTTGTCTCCCAACAGCTGTCGAGTGGGTCCCCTCCCCCCAACTTTCTCGAGCCCTCAAGGTCTTGTGGCCTGGACATTTAGACCATTGTGTGTAAAAAAAAAAGTGTTGCTTAGTGGGAAACACCCAATCTTTGCGTATCGCAATAATAATTCTAGGTCTGCAAACTGCATTTTGTACATTTCATGATATATCTGTTCGTTTACTCTCATTCCTTAATCTATTCTTTACTCAATGCTGCCATTTGGTTAGAGAGTACAGACGTACGTAGACTAATCATGACGTATGATGCCCGACCGAAAACGGAAGCGTTTCACTTGGATTTTACATTGTCATCTGAAGGCGGAAATTCCAATGCAATCAGTGGCATTGGCTTCAAAGAAGGCGTCAATTAAATAAGTACAACATTTGCTCACTTCCGTTTAGCTTTTCTGCTGACAATTTCCCCAGAATTTAGTGGTAACTTTTATTTTGAGAGCACATGATCGTGGAGCAATCTTGTGGTTTTCTTTTCCTCTCCTCCCTCAGATAGTGGTTTCTCCCACCTACTGGCCTCTGCTTAACCTAAACCGCAAAAGCCGCAGATTGTGCCACGTTTTGTCTAGAACTCTGACCTCGATGTGGTTATGTACACACCGTTTCCTTGTGTCTCAGTGGCACCGATAACTGACTCAGTTATACGCATATAGCTCTTCGTAGTCTTGATAAACAAGGCAGTCAGTGGTAAACCTTGTGTGATGATCTGACCACCGCGGTAGTCTAGTAGAAGAAGAGTTTAAACCGCCAATAGATTCGGATTGAGTTCCTTTTAAGGTATCAATGGTCTGTGTTTACAAAACGATGAAACAAATTGAATTGTTAGAACGTTCAAAGGCAACAATTTGTAGATAAGATTATGGGTTCGGTTGTTTTTACCTCTGAGCGGCACTTTTTTTGCACACAATGAGCTAAATGGCCAGGTCGCAAGGACCCCGAGGGTTCAGATAGCTGTTAGGGTTTCTTTGTGTTCTTAACATGCACAGGGTATGGCTCTCCCATACACGGTGTCACGGCTTAAGGTCCCATCCGACGTACGGCGGCCTTTCCAAGCCCATCGGTGTCTCTATTGACTGATTGCAGGGTAGGGAGTTTTGCGGAGATAAATCTCAATGCTGGCCTAGGCGAGACTCAAACTTAAGATAATGGGGATGGCAGCTGTTCTCTTATCAAAAGAAACAAGCACAAGGCTATCAAATGCAGGGATTCTTAAACTGTTTAGGTTCCACAACTCTTGCAGTTGAGTTTCATGATTTTACCTCTGAACGGCACTTTTTTTTTTGCACATAACGGGCTAAATCGCCAGTCACAAACACGCCGAGGGGTCATAGAAGGTTGGGGGAAGCAAATCCCCTAGAGAGCTGTTAAGAGACAGATGGTAGCCTTTCATCAAGGCCATCCAGTGTGTTCTTTAAACCTACACAGGGTTTGGCTCTCCGGCACAGATGGCTTTACGTTCCATCCGACGGACGGCGGTCTTTTTAAGTCCATTGGTGTCCCCTACTGACCAAGGGCAGAGTGGGGGATTTGCGGAGATAAATCGCAATGCTGACTCATGGGGACTCAACTGATTGGCCAACTGATGGAATGTCATTTTATTAAATATGATACTCATCAGTGCACCTGTCAATATATTGCTCTGACAAATTGTTCAAACCATCTTCAACAATTCATAGAACTTAAAATTAAATGAATATCTTTAATTCTCTATGACAGTATTAAATGTTTGAAAACACTTCAACAAAATATGTATGCTACCTAATCTCAAATCTAATGAATGAGATTTCATTTACCATAGAGGTGATGAATGAGAGGATCTTCATAGATGAAAGTTGATAGTGAATGACGGAGTGACTCAGTCGGTAGCACGCCAGGCTCGTAATCTGTAGTTCCCAGGTTCGAGTCCCAGCTGGGTCAGCGTTGAGACTAATCTCCGCAAAATTCTCCACCCTACCCACGGTCAGTAGGGGACACCGATGGGCTTGGAAAGGCCGCCGTCCGTCAGATGGGACGTTAATCCGTGGCCCCGTGTGCGGAAGAGCCATACTCCATGCACGTTAAAGAACACACTGAATGGCCTTGACGGGAGACTACCATCTGTCTCCCAACAGCTGTTCCAGCTCCCCCAACCTTCTCTGAGCCTTCGGGATCCTTGTGACCTGGCCATTTAGCCCATGGTGTGCAAAAAAGTGCCGCTCAGAGGTAAAACAACCCAACTTTCGTCTATTGGTCAAAGGGGTAGGCGGTGGTTGAAATCCCGTATAAAGAATGGATGTTTCTGTTCTTTGTTTCTACTGAGGTTTCGCCTTCCTCACAGATTTCTAAGTCGAACTATACTGACGGGTTCCAATAACACCTCTCTGGAATGCATCTAGTTGAGGGAAATTTTTTTTAAGCTTTCGTAGATAAAGCTCCACCTTTAAACGATAAGCATAATTCAATAGTTAGGTTGTTTTAACTCTGAGGGGCACTATTTTTTCGCACAGTGGGCTAAATGTCCAGGTCTTAAGGACCCCGAAGTCTCAAACAAGGCTCGGTGAGGGGACCTACTGGATAACTGTTATGAGACAGATAGTGGCTCTCCCGCATAAGGGGCGACGTTTTTTGTCCCATCTGACAGACGGTGGCTTTCCTAAGCCCATCGGTGTCCCCTTTCTGACCGAGGGCAGGTTGGGGGGGTTTAATGGGGATAAATCTCAACGCTTGCCCGGGTGGAACTCGAATCTGGGAACTGCAGGTTACGAGCCTGGCGCGCTACCGACTGAGCTACTTCCCGCCTCATCACTAATTGAATACCAAAATAAATTTCATCATCATCATCATCCTCAAGCAGCCATGGGCTACGGAGGTCCAACCAGACCGTGCAGTTTAATTCTCCAAACATATCTGTCCTGAGCTACATCTGCTGCATCCGGCCACTGCACACCAATTCTAACAAGGTCCTGTTTGACGTTGTCTATATAAATAAATTTAACACACATTAATTAAATTATTCTTGGATAAGAATAAAAAACCAACAACGGATCTTTATTTCCATTGGCGATATTCACATTTCCATTTCATCTCTGAAGAGCTCAAAAATCCAACTTGCAATTGAGTCATGAACCGGATACAGGAACTTTGACCTTTGAGGGTCATCAACAGAAATGAAGCGAAGAGGCAAGAGAAAAAAAAAGAAGCGCCCAGGCAGGAAAGAAGTCAGAGAAGCGTAAAACAAAAGCTGTGGAGTATAATTTGTTTCTTCTCATAATCTGTCTTTCTTCCACCTTGGTTGAGTCAGTGAGCCGTTGATTTTTGCAAGGACATTCCTGTTTGAAAGTAACATTAGTGGAAAGAAACTGACACTTTCATCAACTTAACATTTACCTAACAATTGTAGTTATAGCTAGAGCATGGAAGATTACACTCAAAGTTGACTTAAATATACATAAATGTGAACTGAAGGATAATATGCACGCACAAGAATCTCTTCCCATATAATTTTAACTCTTTATACTGTAAGCTTGGTGGGACAGGACGTTTCGAGCATTCCCGTTGAAAAGTTCTTTGAGAAAGTCATTTTTTATACAAAATCGAGCTTATAAAAATTCTAAATATTTGTCTTGGTCTTAAGAGGTTTATATATCTTGTAATTTCCATAGTTTTTTTTTTTTGTTTATTTTATATATTTTTTGCCCAATCTAGAGTATCAACGGGGAAAATGGCTATAATAGAGTAACATAATTTAATGCAGTTTATATATTTGGGAACATTTTTTGTTATTTCATGATGATATGTGAAGGATTTTTATTCATCTGCGCTCTTTTCTATCTAAGAATTTAAACTCACCTCCATTAACTTCTAACGTACAAGAACGATTGGGTTATTAGATGAACTGGTTCTATGAAAAGCTCATCATGTCAGAGAAACCAAATTGTCAGAAAAGTGTAATGCTAACATTTTAATTGAAGTAAATGATTGCATTTAATGTCTTTTAGCACATTTTTTTTTATTTGCGACATATAGGACAGAGAAGAATCCTAGAAGCTACTCCTAGCTTTTACAGGCCTTCTCATACAAGGACATGCCCTATTAAGACCGAAGTCACTGCTGACCGGGGCGGGGGTGGCTCAGTCGGTAGCGCGCCAGGCTCGTAATCTGTAGTTCCCAGGTTCGAGTCCCAGCTGGGTCAGCGTTGAGATTTATCTCCGCAAAAATTCTCCGCCCTGCCCACGGTCAGTAGGGGACACCGATGGGCTTGGAAAGGCCGCCGTCCGTCGGATGGGACGTTAAGCCGTGGCCCCGTGTGCGGGAGAACCATACCCGGTGCACGTTAAAGAACACGCTGGATGGCCTTGACGGGAGGCTACCATCTGTCGCCCAACAGCTGTTCCAGTGGGTCCCCTCCCCCAACCTTCTCTGAGCCTTCGGGGTCCATGTGACCTGGCCATTTAGCCCATGGTGTGCAAAAAAGTGCCGCTCAGAGGTAAAACAACCCAACTGCTGACCACTACCTTAGTTAGAGCTAACACAACACACAAAGTTTGCCTTGCTGGAACAGTCGCTAGCTGCCTAACCACTATGCCAGTTTAGGCTAAAGAACTTAACATTAATCATAAAAACATTTATTAGAGGGTATCATGATCTATGCCACTTTTAATTGGGGCGGGAAGAAAGGGAGGGGGAGTTGGCTCAGTCGGTAGCGGAACAGGCTCGAAATGTGGTTTTCTCAGTTTCGGATCCCATCTAATCTATCTTCACTAAACCCTCACTCTATCTTCACTAAACCCTCACTCTGTTCTAAGATCTATCTTCACTAAACCCTCACTCTGTCGTCGGTAAGCGAAAAGACTAGTCGAAAGAGTTCCGTCTGTCTAATGGGACCTTGAGTCGTGGTCCCTTGTACAGGAGAGTCATAACCTGTATACATTGAAGAACACGCTGGATACCTTGACGAGAGACTTTTATATGTCTCTTAAGAGACATATAAAAGTCTCTCGTCAAGGTTATCCAGCAATAACAAAATATTCAGCGTGGCCGCCGTCCGTCAGATGGGACGTTAAGCCGTGGCACCGTGTGCGGAAGAGAACCATACCCTGTGCACGTTAAAGAACACGCTGGATGGCCTTGACGGGAGGCTACCATCTGTCTCCCAACAGCTGTTCCAGTGGGTCCCCTCCCCCAATTTTCTCTGAGCCTTCAGGGTCCTCGTGACCTGTCCATTTAGCCCGCTGTGGGCCAAAGAAATAAAAGAGATTTAAATGTAATATAATTTCATTTGATGCTGAGTTGCCCTTAAGGTGTTCAAATGAACCACTTACTAACGTACAATTCAATAGAGTTTTTTATATTTTTTTTCTGTTTTATACCCAGTAATGTTTTTTTTTTTGATTTCATTTATTCTTAATGATAATTTTCAAACTTATAAATTGATTAAATATTTATTTAGATTTTTTGATCAAGCTAGCAAAGTGTGAGGAAATGTGAAACTGAAGCATGTTGCCTTTTCATTTCTATTTCAACATAAGTGTTAAATTTCTTCCACAAGCGAGTTTTTACTCTCGTGGAAGACTCGACCTTTTTTCTCAGACTTGTACTGAAAAATGTAGGTAAAATTATAAAACACTAATGAAATATAATATTAAAATTTTCCATATATATGGTATGAATAAATATATGATTTTTATTGGACAAACTGTGTATAAAGAAGAATATATATTAGAAAATGTAATACTTTAAAATTGTGTATCTGAGATATACAACATTATATATATTTCATTGTAATTTCAGTTCTAAGGTAAAAAAACATGTAAATGTAATGTACTGCATATTCTAAGAATAAATTATCTATCTATCTGTCAAAAAAAATAGTGGCGCTCAGAAGTAAAACAACGGAATCTGGCCTGACTTTCATTATGGTTTTCTATTCACATACTATGGAAATGTCCCGATATTTTTGGTAACATAGTGTATTTCATTCAAACATTACGTTTCTTAAATACCGAAAAACTCCCCGCCCTGCCCTCTGTTAGTAGGGGACACCGAAGGTCTTGGAAAGGCCGCCATCCGTCAGTTGGGACATAAAGCCATTGCCCTTGTGCGACAAAGCCATACTCAACGCACGTTAAAGAACACGCTTGATAGCCTTGGCGGGAGGCTACCATACGTCTTCTAGCAACTATCCAGTGACTCCCCTTCCCCCAAACTTTCTGATACCTTGTAGTCCTTGTAACCTGTCATTTAGCCCATTGTGCGCAAAAAATCCCGGTCAGATGAAATACAACCCAAACCAACTTTCCGTTAATATCATCAATAGTCCGGTTTAAAAGGGGGGCGGGGGTGTCTCAGTCGGTAACGCGTCAGGCTCGTAATCTGTAGTTCCCAGGTTCGAGTCCCAGCTGGGTCAGCGTTGAGATTTATCTCCGCAAAATTCCCCACCCTGCCCACGGTCAGTAGGGGACACCGATGGGCTTGGAAAGGCCGCCGTCCGTCGGATGGGACGTTAAGCCGTGGTTCCGTGTGCGGGAGAGTCATACCCTGTGCACGTTAAAGAACACGCTGGATGGCCTTGACGGGAGACTACCATCTGTCTAAAAACAGCTATTCCAGTGGGTCCCCTCCCCCAACCTTCTCTGAGCCTTCGGGGTCCATGAGACCTGGCCATTTAGCCCATTGTGTGCAAAAAAAGTGCCGCTCAGAGGTAAAACAACCCAACCGGTTTATAAGAGTTTTCCAAAGAACTCTAAATTACTATCTTCCCATTTAAAAAAATCTAATAATGTACATACATGTAAGATCCACGTATACATAAATCTTCGCAACATGCAATAAATGTACATAAAACAGACCTAAGCGATTTAATATTCAATGTGAACGATGACATCTCCTTTGAGTGTTAACTTCTGGCGGAGAATACAATATATCATTTGAGAAACCAAAGCATTGCTTGGACAAACAATCGGCTAATTACGAGAAAGCTGCCAATTCCTGCTGACGTGTCTTCTCAAGACAATAAAGTTGTTGGCTTAAATGTATTTGGACCATGGCGTTATTAGTTTCTCATTATGCCTCCCAAAGTTTTATGTTTTCGATAAGCGATTTTTCATGTCATTTCAAGACTAGAAAAGGTTAAGATACGGCGATGTAATCATATGAGTTGACGGAAGAACAGATTTACTCGACAAGCCACTGGAAGAGAATCGGAAAAAAAGACTCCTGTGACTTCCATTTGAATGAGTTGTGTTGGTTCGTTTTACCTCTGAGCGATGCTTTAGTGCATTCAATGGGTTAAATGATCAGGTCACAAAGATCCCAAGTGCTTAGAACTGGGTGGAGAAATGCATAGGATGCATTGGATAACTGTTAGGTGACAGATGGAAGCCTCCAGTCAAAACTTATTTAGTATGTTCTTTAATATGCACAAGTTGTGGCTTTCCTACGCAGAGAGGGGGCGTGGGTGACTCAGTCGGTAGAGCGCCAGGTTCGTAATCTGTAGTTCCCAGGTTCGAGTCCCAGCTGGGTCGGCGTTGAAATTTATCTCCGAGAAATTCCCTGCCCATGGTCAGTAGGGGACACCGATGGACTTGGAAAGGCCGCCGTCCGTCGGATGGGACGTTAAGCTGTGGCTCCGAGTGCGGAGAGAGCTATACCCTGTGCACGTTAAAGAACACGCTGGATGGCCTTGACGGGAGGCTACCATCTGTCTCCCAACAGCTGTTCCAGTGGGTCCCCTCCCCCAACCTTCTCTGAGCCTTCGGGGTCCATGTGACCTGGCCATTTAGCCTATAGTGTGCAAAAAAATGCCGCTCAGAGGTAAAACAACCCAACCCAACCACAGAAGAGCGAGGTTGGCTCAGTCGGTAGCTAGCCGGGTTCGACTCCCACTTGAGCCAGCGTTGAGGTTTATCTCCGCTAAACGCTCACTCTGTATTCGGTCAGAAGGGAGACACCGATGGTCTTGGAAAGGCCACCGCCCGTCGGATGGAACGTTAAGCCGTGGTTCCATTGCGGAAAACCATACTTTGTGCACATTAAAGAACACACTGGATGGCCTTGGCGGGAGAAATTTACTAGATGATAGATTCACATAGTAAGGAACACGCTGGACGGTTTGACGGGAGATCTCCTAACAGATGTCCAGTGAGTCCCTTCCCCAACTTTCTCTGAGCAGCATGGGGCCTTGTGATTCTGACCATTTATCTCATTGTATGCAAATCATTTTGTGCCCATTGTGTGCCGTTCAGAGGTAAGAACACCCCAACCAGTACACGGAGCCATGGCTTAACTTCTCATTCTATGGACGGCCGCCTTTCCTATCCCATCGGTGTCCCTTACTGACCGAGTGCAGGGTGGGGAGTTTTGCGGAGATAGATCTCAACTCTGGCCCTCGAACCTGGCGCGGTACCGACTGAGCCACCGTCGCCTCATGCAGGTAGGTGAGAGATCACCAAAGGAGATGAGTGATTAAATTTTGCCTCCAGTCACAGTTTACACATGACTTTATATGTTTACACATAAAGTATCAGATTTGCAAAGAAATGATCCAAACACAATTTTCAATTGCTATTATTCGCATAACAGCTTCAAAACAGAGGATGCGGGTTTTTTACTACTACAGCTTTTAAACAAATGGGTGTCTAATTCCGGGAATTCTTTGATATTCCACTTCCTTTTCTGCTGTCATCTGGCAACAGCATTGACAAGATCCTGAACTACAACTACTCTTAAAAAACTAATTTGCAACGTTTTCGCAAAACGTGACTAAAACTAACCTTAATGGCATTGTGGCTAGTACAAATGTTCCAGCAGGTGTACTTTTTGTGTTATATAAGCTGTGAGGCAGTGTGGTCTTAAACAAGGATTGGGTTGTTGGGTTGGATTGTTACACCTCTGAGCAACACTTTTTTTGCACACCATGGGTTGTTTGGGTTGTTTTACCTCTGAGCGGCACTTTTTTGCACACCATGGGCTAAATGGCCAGGTCATGGACCCCGAAGGCTCAGAGAAGGTTGGGGGAGGGGACCCACTGGAACAGCTGTTGGGAGACAGATGGTAGCCTCCCGTCAAGGCCATCCAGCGTGTTCTTTAACGTGCACAGGGTATGGCTCTCCCACACACGGGGCCACGGCTTAACGTCCCATCCGACGGACGGCGGCCTTTCCAAGCCCATCGGTGTCCCCTACTGACCGTGGGCAGGGCGGGGAATTTTGCGGAGATAAATCTCAACGCTGACCCAGCTGGGACTCGAACCTGGGAACTACAGATTACAAGCCTGGCGCGCTACCGACTGAGCCACCCCCGCCCCTGCACACCATGGGATAAATGGCCAGGTCAAAAGGATCCAAAAGGCTCAGAGAAGGTTTGGAGAGGGGACCCACTGGAACAGCTGTTGGGAGACAAATGGTAGCCTCCCGTCAAGGCCATTCAGCGTATTCTTTAACGTGCACAGGGTATAGCTCTCCCGCACACGGGGCCACGGCTCAATGTCCCACCACACAGGGGGCGGGGGTGGCTCATTCGGTAGCGCGCCAGGCTCGTAATCTGTAGTTCCCAGGTTCGAGTCCCAGCTGGGTCAGCGTTGAGTTTTATCTCCGCAAAATCCCCCCCCCCCTGCCCACGGTCAGTAGGGGACACCGATGGGCTTGGAAAGGCCGCCGTTCTCGAATGGGACGTTAAGGCGTGGTCCGTGTGCGGGAGAGCCATACCCTGTGCATGATAAAGAACACGCTGGATGGTCTTGACGGGAGGCTACCATCTGTCTCCCAACAGCTGTTTCAGTGGGTCCCTTCCCTCAACCTTCTCTGAGCCTTTGGAGTCCTTGTGACTTGGCCATTTAGCCCATGGTGTGCAAAAAA
Organism: Ryuthela nishihirai; assembly: GCA_038380435.1. Taxonomy (NCBI): domain Eukaryota; kingdom Metazoa; phylum Arthropoda; class Arachnida; order Araneae; family Heptathelidae; genus Ryuthela; species Ryuthela nishihirai. Next base: position 129,410,453 of record JAWZYU010000001.1, on the reverse strand, counting down.
AGTGCCTCTCAAAGGTAAAACAACCCAACCCACCACACGGACGGCAATCTTTCCTAGCCTATCGATACTCCCTACTGACTGAGGCCATGTGGGACTCGAACTTGGAAACTGCAGATTACGAGCCTGGCATGCAATCGACTGAGCCACCTTCACTCCAAATCTTGAGGGGAGGCTACTATCTCTCCCCTAACAGTTGTCCAGTGGGTCCCCCAACCTTCTCTGGGCCCTCGAGCCCTCTGGCCCTGGCCATTTAACCCATAGTGTTCAAAATAGCTCAGAGGTAAAACAACCCAAACCCAGCAACTTCTTAAATAAGCATTTTATGAAAAAATATGACTACAAATTATTTAAAGATCTCAATCAAATCTATTTCAATGTAGATTTTCAACATTATTCATTTGGTATTCAGACAGTAACAGAAATTGAAATGCTTAATAGTAACAATGCCAATTTAAATAATAGTTCTTAATAGTTAATGAAAAGAAATTAAAGAGAAAGTAATAACAGTTATAGTAAACTTTACTCAGACACGTAAAAGCATTTTTAGCAGTTCACGTAATAATTATATTAATTTTCGACGACTTTTATTGCTTTTTGCAGAACGATCTAACTTGCTAAATGTTTCAAAAAAATAATAAAAAATGGAAAATTTATAAATTACAATTTTTTTTTCAACATAAATTGGCGGTGATTTTTCCTTGAACTTTTATACGTTTCACACTGTACGTTATAAATCTTGAATATGAAGTAAACTGATATAACCATAAGAAGCAAATTTTCCGTATTTTAATATTATAAAGAGTATATTTTAGTCTTAATAATATAAGAATTTTAAAAAATGATTAGCGACATGCTTTTCTATATGTATGCTTTAGAGAAACTTTTTTTTTTTCAAATCGGGTTCGGGCTTAACAATTATCGAAATGGTTCTGCCTAGAGCTGGCTCGGGTTCAATAATAATGGAAATGGTTCTGACTAGGACGGGCTCCGGCTTAAAATTATCGGAGTGGTTCTGTCTCGGGTCTAACAATTATTAAAATTATTCTGGCTCTGGTGGACTCGGGCTTAACAATTATCGAAATGATTCTGACTAGGGCGGGCTCGGGTTCAACAATTATCGAAATGATTCTGACTAGGGCGGGCTCGGGTTCAACAATTATCGAAATGATTCTGGCTAGGGCGGGCTCGGGTTCAACAATTTTCGAAATGATTCTGACTAGGGCGGGCTCGGGTTCAACAATTATCGAAATGATTCTGACTCTGGTGGGCTCGGGCTTAACAATTATCGAAATGATTCTGACTAGGGCGGGCTCGAGTTCAACAATTATCGAAATGATTCTGACTAGGGCGTGCTCAGGTTCAACTATTATCGAAATGATTCTGGCTAGGGCGGGCTCGGGTTCAACAATTATCGAAATGATTCTGGCTAGGGCGGGCTCGGGTTCAACAATTATCGAAATGATTCTGACTAGGGCGGGCTCGGGTTCAACAATTATCGAAATGATTCTGGCTAGGGCGGGCTCGGGTTCAACAATTATCGAAATGATTCTGACTAGGGCGGGCTCGGGTTCAACGATTATCGAAATGATTCTGACTCTGGTGGGCTTGGGCTTAACAATTATCGAAATGATTCTGACTAGGGCGGGCTCGAGTTCAACAATTATCGAAATGATTCTGACTAGGGCGGGCTCAGGTTCAATAATTATCGAAATGATTCTGGCTAGGGCGGGCTCGGGTTCAACAATTATCGAAATGATTCTGACTAGCGCGGGCTCGGGTTCAACAATTATCGAAATGATTCTGGGTAGGGAATAATTATCGAAATGATTCTGGCTCGGGCGTAACAATTATCGAAATGACCCTGGATCGGGAAGGGATTGCTCGAAAATCCGAGCCGAACTTCATTAACCCGCAAAGCAAGTAGTGTTATCCTAAGTTCAATATGCTTGGACTTTTTAATAAGAATAATGATTTGAGATTAAGAATTCCGTTGCACATTACAATAAATATTTCAGAATTCGAGCGAAAAGGGTAAAAACCAAGAAGTTTTGTCTTGATACCTCAATTCAGCGCCAATTGAAGTAATGTTTTTATAAAAGAAAGAACAGGTCACAGATGTCTACTGCCATCTAACGGCAGAAAAAAGAAGCATTATAAATCATCCGGTTCTTATTTCTTGCAAAGATTCGAAATTTATTGGTCGTTTTAACTTTTGTCGTTGCTGCGAATGATCAGCTAATTAAATGTGTAACCTTTTGTAAATCCTACTAAATAACCAGATCAAAATATCTTATTTTCTAAATCCCTTAATTCTGGTACCCTAAGGGTAAATTTGACTCAAATATTAACTTAGCTAGTTTACATTAGTACTATGGCTTGGTTTGTTTTACCTCTAAGTGGGGCGGGGGTGGCTCAGTCGGTAGCGCGCCAGGCTCGTAATCTGTAGTTCCCAGGTTCGAGTCCCAGCTGGGTCAGCGTTGAGATTTATCTCCGCAAAATTCCCCCGCCCTGCCCACGGTCAGTAGGGGACACCGATGGGCTTGGAAAGGCCGCCGTCCGTCGGATGGGACGCTAAGCCGTGGCCCCGTGTGCGGGAGAGCCATACCCTGTGCACGTTAAAGAACACGCTGGATGGCCTTGATGGGAGACTACCATCTGTCTCCCAACAGCTGTTCCAGTTGGTCCCCTCCCCCAACCTTCTCTGAGCCTTCGGGGTCCATGTGACCTGGCCATTTAGCCCATGGTGTGCAAAAAAGTGCCGCTCAGAGGTAATACAACCCAAATTTACCTCTAAGCGGCTATTTTTTGACACGCAATGAGCTAAATAGCCAGGTCACAAAGCCCCCGAACTCAGAGAAGGTTGGGGAAGGGAACCCACGGAACAGGTGTTAGAAGACACATGAAAAGCCATCCAGATTGTCTTTAACATGCACAGGTTATGGATCTCCTGCACAAGAAGCCACGGCTTAATGTTCCATCTGACGGACGGCAGTATTTTCAAGCCCATTGTTGTCCCTGGTGGGCTAAATGGACAGGTCACAAGGACCCCGAGGGCTCAGAGAAGGTTAGGGGAAGGGGACACACTGGAACAGCTGTTGGGAGACAGATGGTAGCCTCCCGTCAAGGCCATCCAGCGTGTTCTTTAACGTGCACAGGGTATGGCTCTCCCGCACACGGGGCCACGGCTTAACGTCCCATCCGACGGACGGCGGCCTTTCCAAGTCCATCGGTGTCCCCTACTGACCGTGGGCAGGGCGGGGAATTTTGCGGAGATAAATCTCAACGCTGACCCAGCTGGGACTCAAACCTGGAAACTACAGATTACGAGTCTGTCGCGCTACCGACAGAGCCACCGATGGGCTTGGAAACAGTTCCTTCAATGACTAAAATAGAATTTGTTTTTCTGTTACACTGAATTTAATGATAATTATTAATAGTAAAAGCCGAACAATATTTGTTCGCGTCTGCTTCAGATACCATTTCCATAAATGAAGACTGAACGAATGATTACAGTAATAAAAATAAAATAAATACCCCCTCAAGCTGCTGCTTGCCACAGAGGTCTGACAGGAGCCTGTCAGTTTATATGCCACAGTAGAAGGTCTGAGAGGATGGCAGGACCTCAGCAGAAAACGCCACATACATCCATGCCTTATCCGGGGCTCGAACCCAGGTCCCTTAGATCAGTAGCCAAGCGCGCTAACACTCGGCCACGGGACGGCACGTAACCTTTACGATTTTGTGGTTACAGACGTTCCTGAAATACATATCTCCTAGTACAGGCGTGTCCAACCTTTTGACTTCCCTGGGCCACTTTGAGTGAAGATGAATTGTTTTGGGCCGCACATAAAATATATAATATAGTTGATGTATATGACTAATAAAACTTCATTAATTTTCTTATGTTTTTTATTATAAAATTAAAAAAGGGCAACATAAAACTAGTGGAATATCAAAAATTCGCTGAAAATCACATAATCATGTTGAAAGCTTATGTCGTAAACACGTAAACTTTACGATTTTGTGGGCCGCATTACTAGCTGTCCAGGGCCGCGGGTTGGACACGCCTGTCCTAGTGGATTGTTTTATGTTATTTGCATTATAATGTATTTAAGAAATGAATCACCGATTAAAAAATAATGACTGCACTCTATAAAAGGAACTCATCCCATATAGCGGAAGAAAATTACCATTCAGTAAGAGGTATTTTAAATAAATAAAATCTTAAATAGGTCAGTAATACAGAACATATATTTCTGTGAGTTATTGGATATACATAATTATGCATAATACGCTATGCATTAGTGAGAGAATAAATTTGATGCTAGAAAGAAGCATTTTAAAATTTTTTAGAAAACGTGAGTTCATTTCTTCCGATTAACCATAATACTAAGAAGTTGTTTATACATCACTTAGAGCAATCGTTTCTAAACTGGATCTTGTCTAGAATTTATGATGGAAAAATCCGTTTCCGTTTAAAATTTTCATCAAATAACTCAGCGATAAAGTTAGTTAATAATAAGTTATGCATTTTTAAATAAAAATATAAATAAATTCCTACTCAAGCAGCTGCTTGCCACAGAGGTCTGACAGGAGCCTGTCAGTTTATATGACATAGTAGAAGGTCTGTCAAGATGGCAGGAACTCAGCAGAAAAATGGCACATACATCAATGCCTTACCTGGGGCTCGAACCCAGATCCCTTAGATCAGTTTTTTTTTTATACTATTAAATTTTCAACTATATTATTAAAATTAAATTATCCAAAACCTATAAATACTTAAGAAAGTTCTAAGAAGGGGAGAATAAAATAATTGAATTAATGAGTAAAAATAATGGATTCATCACGAGGAACAACGGAAAGAAATTACTTAAAATACATTATTTTCATTGAATTAATTGCAATGACGCATTTGCCTGTTTTTAAGGTTTTTAGCTGAACCTAATTCAAAACACACTTCCTGATATATTTACTATAAGTCACATGAATGCAAGACCTTAATAATTTTACTTTCTATTCTATTTATATATATTATATATATAATTTTCCTTAATAATTTTTAATACTCTTTCTTGGAAATGTTACTACTGGTACCATGCAGTGAGTTGTAGATGTTGCAAATAACTACTGGTCAAATATAATTGTTAAACTTTTTAAATATAAAAAAAAGATGAATCTAACCACTTCGCCCAATAGCTTGTACCAATTTTCATGGAAGAGCTTCGTTCGACGCAAATTAATTAAAATTCACTATTTTTAATATCACGTGTTCCTATTCTTACACATCGCTACTCAACTTATTACAATGTTTAAAAGTCGATAATATTTGAAAAATTATGCTTTCAAAATCATTAATACTGAAAAGAGTGCTGTTTCAAATCCAAACGCAGAAAGCACTCAATTGAAAACTTATGCGGTTGGGTTGTTTTACCTCTGAGCGGCACTTTTTTGCACACCATGGGCTAAATGGCCAGGTCACTGAAGTAGTATGAATCGCTACCTACCTTAATGAAGCAGGTATGAATTGCCTCTTAATTTATTTAAGCAGTGTTGAACCATCACCTCCTTTACTGCTTAAGCTGTACCTTCGGTAAAATATGTGGAGATTCGTACTTGCTTTACTAAGTGAGGTAGCTGGAGATTCATAGATGCTTCCATAAGGTAGATGGAGATTCATACTTGCTTCAGTAAGGTAGGTAGTAAATGGAGATTCATAAATGCTTCAGTAATGTAGATGGAGATTCATACTTGCTTCAGTAAGGTAGATGGAGATTCATACTTGCTTCAGTAAGGTAGGTAGTAAATGGAGATTCATAAATGCTTCAGTAATGTAGATGGAGATTCATACTTGCTTCAGTAAGGTAGATGGAGATTCATACTTGCTTCAGTAAAGTAGGTAATAAATGGAGATTCATAGATGCTTCAGTAAGATAGATGGAGATTCATACTTGCTTCAGTAAGGTAAGTAATAGATGGAGATTCATAGATGCTTCAGTAAGGTAGATGGAGATTCATACTTGCTTCAGTAAGGTAGGGTAATAGATGAAGATCCGTAGATGCTGCAGTAAGGTAGATGGAGATCTATATTTGCTTCAATGAGGTAGGTGAAGATTTATACCTGCCTTAGAAAGATAGGTGGCGATTCATACCTGTTTCAGTAAGGTAGGCGACTAGTAGCAGCTTCAATAAGGTAAGAAGAAATTCATCGCTGCTTTAGTACGGGTTGAAGATTCATTCCTGTTTCAGTAGGATAGCTGCCGATTTGGGTCTGTTTGAGAATATACGACAAGTATGAACCTTTAAAAATATTTAATGAAAGTTTAAAACAACGCCAAGTATATTTATAGATAACAAGTATGAAACTACGCTTTACAAAACTTAGGCGTATGAATCCCAGAAGTCTTACTCAAATAGTAGAGCACCTAGAGCGAAACCAAAAAATCTCTCGTTCGCATTCGTGAGACGATTTTTTTCTTCACATTTACCGAACACCTGACTTACTCTCAACTGCCGCTTAAGTGAGTTACTATTAATTCGCAGTTCTGGTTGATGGTTGTTACATCTGTTCACGGATGTTTCTGTGACTGGTGTTGAAAAAAAAACTATGAAAACTGATCCAATTCAAAATTTACCTCCCCTCCAAAAAAAAGAAGAATTCGAATTCAATTTCTGAAACTTTTCCCCCCTCTTTCGCAGCTCCTGTGCTAATTATACTCCGTGCGACGGTTCTCCGCATCGGCAGCACTCCGACTCCGCGTTAGAACAAACGGGGCGCGGTGTTTAAGTGGCTTCTGATTTGGCAACAAATTCTTTGTTCACGGAGCAGTCGTCCTCTTCTCGTGACTCTCTCCTTCCTAATGACAAGGGATCGCACCCGAATGCTCTGTATAAACAGACGCACATGCAGACAGAAATCGCCGTTGCTTCAGCTCCACCAGTCAACTCAGCCGCTATTTTTCCCTTCTAAATGATGACATCAGCTGTAGCTGCTAATACTACTCCCCCCCAACATACACACCAACTTCAACCCACCCTCGCATGCACACACATGCAATTCGCGGATGCCAACTTTGCTCCTCCCATCCCCTTACTACAAACTCTTTCCACCCCCTCTTTTTCTTCCTCATCACCACTTTTCTGGTTCTACCACCACTGTCGGAGCCTCTTGTGTTTATATATCCATGGTAAAGGACTGGCGATACAAGGCTTTTAGCGTTTAAGTCTCTGTTAATGGCATAAAAAGGGGAGGAGGGGATCTTTTCGTGTAAAAGGAGATAGAAAGAAAGTGACAAAATAGAAGAGAGGGAGGGGGGAAAAAAGAGGAAAAAAGACAGAAACGAAAGAGAGAGAAAAAAAATCTGTGAAAAGAAGTTAAAGATTCACACCTCTTAGACGACGGGGGCAAACTTTGCAATCAGAGGCCAGTAGCAGAGTCATCATTTATTTTCATTTCACGCACCGTAGAAATGATGCATTGAAAAGACCGGCTTCGCGTCAGAGGGAAAGGAAGTGGAATGGGGGGAAAGGAGGAGGATGGAGGGATAGAATGAAGAGGAGTGAAAGAAAAAGAAAGGGGATAGAAAGAGCGGGACAGAGACGAAGGCGTGAAAGAGGTAAGACGCTTCCCTGTCGGGCTGAGCAGGCAGAGGACAATATGGAAGAAAAGGAAGAGCAAGAACGGAGGATGAGGAGCAGGAAGAGGATGGAGGAAGAGCATCCGAGCGTGATCCGCAGCCGCAGTTCCTGCTTTAGCATGCATGGCCACACCTCAAAAGCCAAGGAGTGGGGCCGCTAATGCTCGTGCTTTTTGTCCCACCACTCAAAAGTTGGTAAAAATCGCTAACCAAACTAATGTGACAGTCAGAGAGCTTCTCCGCACGGATGAGTGGTGCCGACATTCCTTTCCGCCCTCTAACCGCTCTACCCTCACCTCCCCCCTTTCTCTTTCCCTCCCTCCGTGTCTCCTCTTCCCTTCTCCATTCCCCAGATTCTCTTTCCTCTTTGGCTCCACCGCGAATTCCCCACCTTCGCCACCGCTTCAGGAAGATGCTGCGCGCCCATCCGGGAGAGACAGGGAGACAGAGCTAATACCCAGGCGTACTGGGGCGAGGACCATCAACACCACCATCTCAGAGAATCGCGGAAACGGATTCTGCGCGCCGGTGTGTGTGCGTGGAGAAGCCGGGTTCTTTTCTTTCGTTAATCGAGGTAGAAAAGTTGCAGGTGGTTGTTCGACGAAAGTGTGGGTTGGGGGGGGGGGTGAGAAGGAATATAATGAAATAATGAAGAGAATAATAATCAAATAGGAACGGAGGATATTCCAAGAAATGTGGTAGGCGAAAGCAGTGGTGAAAACTCTATGTGTTATGAAATAAAGTAAGACTTTCCTGTGGCCTTCCAAGGACTTTCCCACACTTTGTGGGATATTTTTGGCTCAGTCGGTAGTGTGCAGGACTAGTGCCAGCATTGAGATTTATTTCCGTTAACCCCCACCCTGCCTTCGATGAGAAAGGGAACACCGATAAGCTTGGAAAGATCTGCATGGAAAGATAAGCTTGGAAAGATCTTGGTAGATCTTTCCAAGCTTATCGGTGCAGGAGACCGTGCAGGTTTACCGTGTGCAGGAGAGCCATATCCTGTGCTTGTTAAAGAACACTTTGGATGGTTTGGTAGGAAGGTTTCTATCTGTCTTTTAATAGTTGCCCAGTGGATCCCCTTCCCCAATTTTTTCTGAGCCCTTGGAGTCTTTGCTACCGAGCCATTTAATCTTAAAGCACATTTTATGCAAAACAAAGTGCCGATCAGAAGTAAAACAACCCAATGAAGCGCACACTTTTTGTGGAGAGAGTTGGGTTGTTTTACCTCTGAGCGGCACTTTTTTGCACACCATGGGCTAAATGGCCAGGTCACATGGACCCCGAAGGCTCAGAGAAGGTTGGGGGAGGGGACCCACTGGAACAGCTGTTGGGAGACAGATGTTAGCCTCCCGTCAAGGCCATCCAGCGTGTTCTTTAACGTGCACAGGGTATGGCTCTCCCGCACACGGGGCCACGGCTTAACGTCCCATCCGACGGACGGCGGCCTTTCCAAGTCCATCGGTGTCCCCTACTGACCGTGGGCAGGGCGGGGTATTTTTGCGGAGATAAATCTCAACGCTGACCCAGCTGGGACTCGAACCTGGGAACTACAGATTACGAGCCTGGCGCGCTACCGACTGAGCGCCCCCCCCCCCCCCCACTGTGGAGAGAGAGTTTAGCTGTAGTTCAAATGGAGCCGGGTTTGATTCCAACTGGAAAAGGCGAGGAAAATGACCTTTATAAGTTTTTGCGATATACATCATGTCAAAGTATTGGGATGTGAATAAGCCATTTTTAACGCTAATGCAAGGGGCACAGGTTTCCATAAGCTGACAGAACTCATGATTGGATAATTTTAAATGAGAAAACTAATTTCTTAGTTAAGTTGAATTTCACAAAAACCCCAAGGCTCAGTAAAGAGGGTCAATAGTAGGTAAAAATAGAAAATTAAGTTAATTAATCTCGTTAGATGTTTAAAGTAAAAGAAAACATCTCGCAAATGCCATACAACCTGCTTTTCCGTTTGCATAAGTAATGAATATCCCATATACTGAACCGTGACTTCACGTCCCATATAACGGATACCCAACTTTCAAAATGAAAAGGCATAGCAAACTCTTGAGAATAGAGAAAATTTCAAAGTTACCTCAGTTGGATTCTGAACTTTAAAACATCTGGTTACATGCGTGATACCTTATTTTGGTTATACCCGATGGTTTTAAGCCTACAAACTTGTTTGTAGAGAAGAGAGTTGGGTTGGGTTGTTTTACCTCTGAGCGGCACTTTTTTGCACACAATGGGCTAAATGGCCAGGTCACATGGACCCCGAAGGCTCAGAGAAGGTTAGGGGAGGGGACCCACTGGAACAGCTGTTGGGAGACAGATGGTAGCCTCCCGTCAAGGCCATCCAGCGTGTTCTTTAACGTGCACAGGGTATGACTCTCCCACACACGGGGCCACAGTTTAACGTCCCATCCGACGGACGGCGGCCTTTCCAAACCCATCGGTGTCCCCTACTGACCGTGGGCAGGGCGGGGTATTTTTGCGGAGATAAATCTCAACGCTGACCCAGCTGGGACTCGAACCTGGGAACTACAGATTACGAGCCTGGCGCGCTACCGACTTAGCCACCCCCGCCCAAAGAGACAGATGGTAGCCTCCTGATAACTCTACAGTACACGGGACAGACGCTTAACGTCCTATCCGAAGGGCAGCGGCCTTTCCAAGCCCATCGGTGTCCTTTTTCACTGAGGCCGAATGGAAGTTAGCTGTAATAAATCCCAACCCATATAAAATTAAGGTTCGAATCTGGGAACTGCGGATTACGAGCTTGATGCGCTATCACCTGCGCCAACTCTCGAATCGACAGCATGCGTTGTGTTGGGATGTTTTACCTCTGAGCGGCATTTTTTTGCACACCATGGGCTAAATGGCCCGGTCACATGGGCCATCTTTCTCCGAAGCTCGGAGAAAGTTGGAGGAGGGGACCCACTGGAACAGCTGTTGGGAGACAGATGGTAACCTCCCGTCAAGGACACCCAGCATGTTCTTTAACGTGCATGGAGTATAGCTCTTCCGCACACGGGGCCACGGCTTAACGTCCCATACGACGGACGGCGGCCTTTCCAAACCCATCGCCTTTCCACCCCCTACTGACCGTGGGCAGGGCGCAGAATTTTGCGGAGATAAATCTCGACGCTGACCCAGCTGGGACTCGAATCTGGGAACTACAGATTACGAGCCTGACGCGCTACCGACTGAGCACCGCCGCCCCTCGGCAGCATGAGAGGAAGAGGAAGTTATTAGAGGAGAATATGAACTTTTCTCTTCCTCTCTTTAATTAAAGAATTTAGGACTTCGCCGCGGCACACTGATCGCGAAACATTAACTTATTCAAGTGCAGGAAGAGGAGGAACAGGCAATGTAAATAATATGTAGACTAACGGCGAAAGTCAAAGCGGTGCAGAATAAATGTCGATAAAATTAATAGGATAAAATGGTGTCTAATATTATTTCGTTCATCTCATAGAGCAACCGAAAGCAATTAGTCTGGAAATTTAATAAACAGAAATTCCACGCCATGGAGAGAATAAAGGACTAGGTAATTGCGCGGTGGAACCAGTTAATACAAATACCACCAGAGTATTTGGAAGCACTTTGGTGTAGAAACACTGATGATTCCGCCACGGTAAAAGGAGCTTTAGTTGCAATAATTTACATTAGAAGAATAATGCTATGATTAAGTAAATAAATGGGAATATTTAAGATATCGCAATATGGAAAGGAATTGTTTAATTTTGTATACATGGGGAGGAAGATAAAAATTAATGATGGAGGAATGGAAATAAATAGATTAACTCATTGTGATTATGTTACTCGTAATGGTTCTAATATGCATAAAATATTTTAACATGTATAGAATATAACTCTGATTAATTCCTTAATTACAATTGCTCTTTTACCTCATTCTTTATATTATTAGATTGCACCCTCAAAGAATTGAAATGGAAGTCGCTTCATGATGTGTAAGTGGCGAGTAAGCTTTAAAGTAGCCTTTTGCGCAAAAATGGGACTGAAGATAATTTAAAAATCCTACATATTACACATTGCAAAATGTACGATCCAAATTAATAAAAGTATCAATAGCTTAACAAAGAGTCATATGAAGAACTGTGTAGTTGAAGTTCTCTTTGACATTGGTCAATGACCTATCAATGAACCAATCGAATGCATTAATTGTAATCAATCATCTATTAAATCAACCAATCTAATGCATCAACAACAATCAATCATCTATTAAATCAACCAATCTAATGCATCAATAGCCAATCAATCATCTATTAAATCAATCAATCTAATGCATCAACAACAATCAATCATCTATTAAATCAACTAATTTAATGCATCAATAGCCAATTAATCATCTATTAAATCAACCAATTTTATGCATCAATAGCCAATCAATCATCTATTAAATCAATCAATCTAATGCATCAATAGCCAATCAATCATCTATTAAATCAATCAATCTAATGCATCAATAGCCAATCAATCATCTATTAAATCAATCAATCTAATGCATCAACAACAATCAATCATCTATTAAATCAACTAATTTAATGCATCAATAGCCAATCAATCATCTATTAAATCAACCAATTTAATGCATCAATAGCCAATCAATCATCTATTAAATCAACTAATTTAATGCATCAATAGCCAATCAATCATCTATTAAATCAATCAATCTAATGCATCAACAACAATCAATCATCTATTAAATCAACTAATTTAATGCATCAATAGCCAATCAATCATCTATTAAATCAAATAATTTTATGCATCAATAGCCAATCAATCATCTATTAAATCAACCAATTTAATGTATCAATAGCCAATCAATCATCTATTAAATCAACCAATGAGATATGATAGAGGGAGTTAGGTTTCAATTTTTCGAGCTCGCGCCCGCCCGAGCCAGAAGCTCTGAAGCATCGTATGTCTATGAAAAGAAATGCATGTTGTTATTCATATATTTGATTCTTATATTATTTGTTTTAATCATCTCATGACGAAGTTAAAATGTTAATGTTATTGAGAACGAAAAATATTAGAAATATTAGTAAAAACTGAAACGCAGAGATCCGTTCCGTTTTTGAAGATAGAAAATACGTTTAAATAAAATATCGAAAGCCATATTTTTTTAATTTTAATTTATTCAAACTAATTAAAGATTGAAATTATAATCAAATATTTTTTTTTTCCACAATTACAGGAAATGTTTGAAATTTGAATTATTTTAAGTCCTATCCCGAATTCGTCTGTGCTATTTTGAATCCGCAAAAGCGAGATCCGGAAGTGGTCTCTAATCAATGAGAACTAAAAAATCATCAACTGTCAAGTTTCCTGTTCTTCCCAGTCACTCTTAGAATGAATCACTAATTAGAAACTGCACAGTCAATCCTTCGACAATTTTCATGAATCACATTTTTACTTAAAAGGTGATTGATAGATTGATCATAAATTTGAAGTCTCATAAGTCATTGCCATAGGGTGAATGGCAATAGGGAATCCTCGTTCCACATTTTGTGTTCCTGATATGATATTTTTGTCTTTGAAGAGTCCAGAGTTAATTTAGAGTTCATCTTTGAAGAGATATATCAGTTTGGAATTGGGTTGTTTTACCTCTGTGGGGCACTTTTTTGCACACCATGGGCTAAATGACCAGGTCACAAGGACCCCGAAAGCTCAGAGAACGTTGGGGAGGGGACCCACTGGAACAGCTGTTGGGAGACAGATGGTAGCCTCCCGTCAAGCGTGTTCTTTAACGTGCACAGGGTGTGGCTCTCCCACACACGGGGCCACGGCTTAATGTCCCATCTGACGGACGGTGGCCTTTCCAAGCCCATCGGTGTCCCCTACTGACCGTGGGCAGGGCGGGGAATTTTGCAGAGATAAATCTCAATGCTGACCCAGCTGGGACTCGAACCTGGGAACTACAGATTACGAGCCTGGCGCGCTACTGACTGAGCCACACCCTTCCCGCCCCCCAGGTGGGACTCGAACCTAGGAACCACAGTTTACGAGTCTGGCGCGTTAAGACTGAGTCACCCCCCCCCCCCCCAAAAAAAAAGAGATGATTGGGAGTTTTCAGTTTAGTGCAAATTCACTTAATCTGGTGTCAGCAATAAAATACCTTGGAGTGTTATTTAACAAACGAAAAGATTTTCTTTACCGACACGAGCAGATCCTTAAAACAAAACTGCCAAGAAATAACGGAATTATTAAAAATAAGGCAATTTTCTCCTATAATCGGTTTAAAGCTTCAAGAATACTTTGGAAAAGTGTTGAAGTTCCAGCCTTGACATATGCTAATGCAGTTTTAGTACTAAGCCAGGAGCTTAGGAACTCTTTTGAAGCATCTCAAAAACATATTGGTCGATTTTGCATAAATTCAAGTTTCTTGGTGCCAAACTGTGTTATCCGAGGGAGATTGGCTGGAGCACTTTAAAACGCCCGAAGCAGAGATTAAATAGTTGTTCTATGGGAGGCTGTCTAACTTAGGAGGAGAAATACTGGTCAAGACGGTCTTCGAATTTGAAAGGTGTCTGGCACCAAGTGTTAGAAACATCAAATGGTTTAAAGTAGGGGTTCTCAACGTGGAGTACGCGGTAAAATATTTTGGGGTACGCCGTGAGAGCTCAAAAGTCGCTAGATATATGTTATACATATATATGTTTTATTTTATTCCCATTGTTATACTATAACTATAGTTTTATTTATCTACACAAGGGGTACGCCAATTACATACACATTTCCAAGGGGTACGTAAAGCATAAATGGTTGAGAACCACTGGTTTAAGGGAATATTATCTCTTAATGATAAATACAACGCGGTACCTAATGTTTGGAATTCCTTTTTGATTTCTGGTTGGGAAAGAACTGTTTAGGAAGGAGTCAAAAGCAGATCCCAAGAAATATGGAAAAGTCAGGTTGGAAAGAAATTGAGCCTTGCGGAAACCTATAGTAGAAAGGAAAAATATGCGAAAGTTACCTATTTCTGATAATATCCCAGGCAGTTCCTTCTGTGTAAAGTCAGAGCATTGAAAACAAACCTGTCTTTATGCAAATTCCTTCAGATCTCAGTTATGGTGTATGTGGTTTGGTTATAGACTCTGTTTAACACATTATTTTGTAGTGCCATAAGTTGGCTCGGATGAGATCCAATTGGTGGTGGCCACAAGAAACCTCGTCATGGAGTTCTGAAGTGAAACTACTTTGGCGCTTCGGTTTGGAAATTGAAGGCAATGTTATTTAAGATGAAGAATTCGGCAAAGTTAAAGGCCTGTTGGAATATTCACAGAGAGATTTTAAAAGAAATTAAATTTAACTGCCAAATTTTTCTTTCGAGTAGAAGGAAGTCAACAACTTCAACTAACTCTCCCAGAGGGGTCAGCATTGAGATTTATCTACGCAAAATTCCCCGTCCTGCCCACGGTCAGTAGGGGACACCGATGGGCTTGGAAAGGCCGCCGCCCGTCGGATGGAACGTTAAGCCGTGGCCCCGTGTGCGGGAGAGCCATGCCCTGTGCACGTTAAAGAACACGCTGGATGGCCTTGACGGGAGTCTACCATCTGTCTCCCAACAGCTGTTCCAGTGGGTCCCCTCCCCCAACCTTCTCTGAGCCTTCGGAGTCCATGTGACCTGGCCATTTAGCCCATGGTGTGCAAAAAAGTGCCGCTCAGAGGTAAAACAACCCAACCCAACTAACTAACTGAGTCTGCAGGGTTCCACAGTTTCTCTCACAGTTCTTATGGACCAGAGGTCAATGGGACATGTCCACCAATCAACTAGATCAATGACCTATCAATCACATGTCCAACCAGTCAATGATCAGTAAGAATTGTCCAAGCGTCAATTGCGCAGTCTCGTAGTCTCCCCAGTTGCCAATCACATCTTACGACTGGTATTTGCTAGGACTTCCCTTAGGACATTTATAGTGTTGGCTCAGTCGGTAGCACATCGGGCTCGTAATCTGTAGTTTCCAGGTTTGAGTCCCAACCGTGCCTGCGTTGAGATTTATTCCCCCTCCCCATCCTGCCCTCGATGAGAAAGGGGACACTGATGGGTTTGAAAATGACACCGTCCACAGTATGGGAAGTTAAGAGAGATGGAATGGAGACAGATTGAAACCTCCCGTCAAGGAAATCCAGAGTGTTTTTAACGTGCAGAGGGTCTGGCTCTCATTCACGTTAAAGAACATGCTGGACCGCCTTAACAGAAAGTACCATCTGTCTCCTAACAGCTGTACAGTGGAACTCCCAATCTTTTCTGAACTATTGGAATGCTTGTAACCTGGCCATTTAGCCCATTGTGAGCAAAATTGTACTGTTCAGAGAGGGGAAAAAAACAACAGTTCAAAAATCTTCCTTTCTCGTGGAATAACTAAAGTGAATTATTATTATGAAACAAATAAACACGTGCTGTCATGATAAGGTTTATAACAATGGGGATTCGGTAGGGATCGTCCATTATTTGGCAGGAAGAGCAGTCTCGCCTAAAGGTAGCTAGCATTGCTGAGTGGTTTCGCTTCCTATTGTTTAATAGTTCAAATTCATGGATATTATTCTCGAATCATCTGAGCATTCAACCAGGCCAAATTGGCTTCAGTAGCTTTGAAATGGCAGTTCAAGCTGTCGATAAATCAGACCAAGAACGTAACCAGTCAGCAACATCTGCTGCATATGCATTTGCTGGGGAACAATATTAGCCACGGAATATCAGGAGTCGACGTCAGAGATTTGAAAGCCTTCTCCTCCCCCGAAACTGCGAAATGTCATTTCTGAATCCTATCAAGAAGGCTGCAAAACTGAGGATTGTGGTTGCCAAAAACAAATATCGTTAGTCCTGGCAAGGCCGGAGAGGGGTTGGGGGGATCGAAGTTATTAAACATAAATATTATTTATATATTATTTAAAAATGTTAAAAACCAGTGAAAAGGTGAGAAAAATCGACTTTCTTCTCCGAATCGATTCAGTAATTCCACCCTCACCGCCTTATATTTTTTTAGATCCGGTTCGACCTAGTTGTATGCGTTAAAAATGCAAATGGATGGTATTTAAAATTAAAAAATAAATAGCACTTCAAGCAGCTGCTTGCCACAGAAGTCTAACAGGAGCTTATCAGTTTATATGCCACAGTAGAAGGTCTGTGAGGATGGCAGTACCTCAGCAGAAAAACAACACACACATCCATGACTCACCCGGGCTCGAACTCAGGTCCCTTAATCAGTAGCCAAGCGCGCTAACCACTCGACCACGGGACGGTTAATTAAATTTTGCAAAAACAAAAAAATTCTTCGAACAGCTGCTTGCCACAGAGGTCTGACAGGAGCCTGTCAATTCAATACACCACAGAGAAGATTTGTGCAGAAGGCGAGACCTGAGCCGGGACCTGAGACAACACACAATATTCGTGCATTACCTGGGGTTCGAACCCACGTCCCCTTTTTTTTTTTTATCAGTAGCCAAGCGCGCTAACCACTCTGCCACCAGATATTGATTAAGAAAAATTGACTAACCTTTTTTTCAATTTGTTTAATTTTTCGGATAACTAAAATATAATTAGTGTAAGTAAAGTATAATTAGTGTGTTGCAGATAAATATATGTCTTAATTTGATTGTTTTAAAATTAAATTGGAATATTAAAACAGAAAGATAAATTTTTAATTACTATTGCAAACTTACCAATACATTGCCTCGGTGGCGGGGCGGGGGTGGCTCAGTCGGTAGCGCGCCAGACTCGTAATCTATACTTCCCAGGTTCGAGTCATAGCTGGGTCAGCGTTGAGTTTTATCTCAGCAAAATTCCCCCCCCCCCCCTGCCCACGGTCAGTAGGGGACACCGATGGGCTTGGAAAGGCCGCCGTCCGTCGGATTGGACGTTAAGCTGTGGCACCGTGTGTGGGAGAGCCATACCCTGTGCACGTTAAAGAACACGCTGGATGGCCTTGACGGGAGGCTACCATCTGTCTTCCAACAGCTGTTCCAGTGGGTCCCCTCCCCCAACCTTCTCTGAGCCTTCGGGGTCAATGTGACCTGGCCATTTACGCCATGGTGTGCAAAAAAAAAGTGTCTCTCAGAGGTAAAACAACCCAAAGCCTCGGTGGTGGAATAGTATCGAATTGGTAAGTTTTTCTGTCATAATACGCGAATAAGCTAGTAGCTTTACGGTCTGATCAAAAATTTAAATTTAAAAAAATTCGCAACATCCCCTCCCCCAACTTACACTTCTAATACTTCCAATTCTGTAGATTAGGGGTTCTCAACATGGGGTACGCGGTAAAAGTTTTTGGGGTACGCCGTGAGAATTCAAAAGTCGCTAGATCTAGTAACAAAGTCAGTGTTTTATTTTATTCCCATTGCTATACTATAACTATAGTTTTATCTATCTATACAAGGGGTTTTTGGGTTGGGTTGTTTTACCTCTGAGCGGCACTTTTTTTGCACACCATGGGCTATATGGCCAGGTCACATGGACCCCGAAGGCTCAGAGAGGGTTGGGGGAGGGGACCCACTGGAACAGCTGTTGGGAGACAGATGGTAATCTCCTGTCAAGGCCATCCAGCGAGTTCTTTAACGTGCACAGGGTATGGCTCTCCCACACACGGGCCACGGCTTAACGTCCCATCCGACAGACGGCGGCCTTTCCAAGACCATCGGTGTCCCCTACTGACCGTGAACAGGGCGGGGAATTTTGCGGATTATACAAGGGGTACGCCAGTCACATATACATTTCCAGGGGGTACGTGAAGCATAAAAGATTGAGAACAACTGCTCTAGAGTGTAATTGTTCGCTATTTAGTTTGGAGTTTTTTTATTTAGTTGATATAACTTTGATAGTGCATGAAAATTATGTATTCTAAATTTTATGTATCCTGTAGTGCAGCAAAATTCTGTATACTGTCAAATGTTCATGATTTATCAAGTGTGCATTGCAAAAAAGATGTAAAACACTGGTTAGTGTTTTAAAAGTTCGTTCAATCAATGCAATCCTTTTACTTTAAGCAGATTCTTTCGATATGTTATGTAAATTCACTGAAACATAGTACATTAAATGCATTTATAGAATAAAACTGTTTTCACTTTCTTTCAGTTTAGTACGACAGACTTAATAAGTTTCTAATATAAGCATTTCTATTTTAATCGCAGGTAAAAGCTTCACTTTGACAATAACAGTTAATTCCAGTCCACCTCAAGTCACAACGTACTCCAAAGCAATCAAGATCACAGTTGATGGACCTCGTGAACCCAGAAGTATGTCTTTTAAATATTTCGTCTGTACTAATTAATATTTCAATCAATCAATTTTTTTTTCATCATCATATACAATTTACCAAGAAAAATATGAGTGAACCCAAAAACCACATGGTTTGTCTGGGTCACTGAAAGAAATTAACACTAAAATTAATAACGATCTACTCACTAAAAAGATCACAAATAATAAGTGTCATTTTTCCGATTTATGTACAATAAATTTCTGCTTTACACTTGAATGTTTAACATAGGTGCAACATCTTCCAAAGAAAAGAGAAAGCTTTTTAAGTTCTGCTTGAACATATTAAAAAAATTTTTCACTTCTAATTTCAAGAGGAAACTGACTGAAGATTTTAGGTGCGATATACGAATAATGCTTATGAGCAATTTCTTTTTTGGTCAAAGGAACTGAATATTTTGGACCTTTCTCTCCGACGTTTTTTAAAGCAATTCTGTTTTAAAAATATCATCACTCTAAAAACAAATATATGTCTAATTGGTAAAATGTTTAGCATAGAGTAACGACTGAACCATCCTGTGACCGAGTGGTTACCACGCTTGGTTACTGATCTAAGGGACCTCTGTTCGAGCCCCGGGTAAGGCATGGATGTGAGTGTGTCGTTTTTCTGCTGAGGTCCTGCCATCTTCTCAGACCTTCTCCTATGGCATATAAACTGACAGGCTCCTGTCAGCCCTCTGTGGCAAGCAGCTGCTTGAGGGAGTTATTTTTAACGACTGAAATTGCTTAAAATATCAGTGTTATTTTTCGCAATTAATTCAATAATTTTGTTTTGCAGAGACACCAGAGGTTTAAAAACCGAGACATAAGTTCCACCCTAACAAAATATACCATATTGAAATGTCGCTTGTATCCACGAGAAATACAATGTTCGCAGTATATTAAGATTACTTTGTATTTCAAGTGGTGTAATTTAAGAAGTTTGTAACGTGCTTTACCTGTGGTGTAATCAATGTTTTTTCCATTTTAGATTATTACCTATGAAAATACCTAAGTATTTAATGCTCTCAGCCTGTTCTATGTCATCAAAGCGGGGGAAGGGGCTCAGTCGGTAGCGCGTCAGGCTCGTAATCTGCAATTCCCAGGTTCGAGTTCCAGCTGGATCAGCGTTTAGATTTGAGATTTATCTCCGCAAAACTCCCGCCTTGCCCTCGGTCAATAGCAGACACCGATGGGTTTGGAAAGGCCGCCGTCCGTCGGATGGGACGTTAAACCGTGGCTCCGTGTGTTGGAGAGCCATACGCTGTGCACGTTAAAGAACACGCTGGATGGCCTTGACGGGAGGCTACCATCTGTCTCCCAACAGCTGTTCCAGTGGATCCCCTCCCCCAACCTTCTCTGAGCCTTCGGGGTGCTTGTGACCTGGCCATTTAGCCCATGGTGTGCAAAAAAGTGCCGCTCAGAGGTAAAACAACCCAAGTCATCACAATGGCAATCAATAGGTTTATAGCATTGAGGTGAATGCAGCTTAATGGCAAAAGTATTTACAGCATTTTGGTTATTTTTCAACTTGTAGAAACCAAATTTAGTTTTATTCTTATTAATTGATAGTTTATTATTTTCAATCCACATATTAACTTTCTCAAGAACGTTATTGACATTGAACATTAAATCTGCAATAGTTTGGTTACTAAAAGTTAATGCAGTGTCATCTGCAAAGGTATATTAATGCATATTACAATTAATGTTCATTTCACAGAGATCATTAATATAAATATTAAACAAAGGGACCAAGAACAGAGCCCTGCGGAATGCCATATTTAGTTTGTTTCGGATTGCTGAG
Organism: Ryuthela nishihirai; assembly: GCA_038380435.1. Taxonomy (NCBI): domain Eukaryota; kingdom Metazoa; phylum Arthropoda; class Arachnida; order Araneae; family Heptathelidae; genus Ryuthela; species Ryuthela nishihirai. The sequence continues at coordinate 129,389,758 of JAWZYU010000001.1, read as the reverse complement.
GCAATTTTTTAATTTAACTAATTGAGTTCTATTTGTTAAGTAACTGATAAACCATTCTAGAGCAATCCCTCTCATACCAAAAGGTTCCAGTTTTTTCAAAAGCAATGAATGAGTTACGGTATCAAAAGTTTTTTCAAAAGCAGTGAATGAGTTACGGTATCAAAAGTTTTTCAAAAGCAGTGAATGAGTTACAGTATCAAAAGTTTTTTCAAGATCTAAAAAAACTGATAGAATTAAATTTCCTTGATCAATTGACATAAATAAAATTAGTAATTGGCAATAACGCATCATCAATCTCTGAAGCAACTCACAAGTTGATGATTGTTGGGTTGTTTTACCTATGAGAGGCACTTTTTTTGCATACAATGGGCATACAATGGGCTAAAAATGTTAAAAACCAGTAAAAAGGTGAGAAAAATCGACTTTCTTCTCCGAATCGATTCAGTAATTCCACCCTCACCTCCTTATATTTTTTTAGATCCGGTTCGACCTAGTTGTATGCGTTAAAAATGCAAATGGATGGTATTTAAAATTAAAAAATAAATACCACTTCAAGCAGCTGCTTGCCACAGAGGTCTAACAGGAGCTTATCAGTTTATATGCCACAGTAGAAGGTCTGTGAGGATGGCAGTACCTCAGCAGAAAAACAACACACACATCCATGCCTCACCCGGGCTCGAACCATATATATGCCACAGTAGAAGGTCTGTGAGGATGGCAGGACCTTCACGGACGGAAGGCTTTACCTGGTAGCCTTCCGTCAAAGGCCGTCATCGTGTGCCTTAACGTGCACATGGTATGCTCTCCCGTAAACGGTGACAGGCTTAATGTCTCATCCAACGGACGGAATTATTAAAATATATATATAATGTCCACGTTATCTCAATTGAAATCTAACTTCAAAGTATTCAAAATTTCTTTCTTTCATTTAATGGAAAAATAGATAGGCGGACCTTTCTAGGCCATCGGTGTCCCTTACTGACCGAGGCAGGGAGTGTTGCGAAGATATATCACAACGCTGGTTCAGGTGGAACTCGAACCTGGGAACTGCAGATTACGAGCATGGTGCGCTAGCAGCTGAGCCATCCCCGCCCTTATTTTCTAAAAAAATCCCGAAAATCAAAGATTAAAAATGCTACCACCCAAACTAAAAATTTCTGGGTAGGCTACTAGTGGGCGGTTCTATGTCAGTTTATCGCGTTCAATTCATTGCAGCGTCAATTCATCGTGTTCAATTCATTGCAGCGTCAATTCATCGTGTTCAATTCATTGCAGTGTCAATTCATCATGGTCAATTCATTGCAGCGTCAATTCATCGTGTTCAATTCATTGCAGTGTCAATTCATCATGGTCAATTCATTGCAGCGTCAATTCATCATGGTCAATTCATTGCAGCGTCAATTCATCGTGTTCAATTCATTGCAGCGTCAATTCATCGTGGTCAATTCATTGCAGCGTCAATTCATCGTGGTCAATTCATTGCAGCGTCAATTCATCGTGGTCAATTCATTGCAGCGTCAATTCATCGTGGTCAATTCATCGCAGTGTCAATTCATCATGGTCACTTCATTGCAGTGTCAATTCATCATGGTCAATTCATTGCAGTGTAAAATTCATCGCAGTCAATTCATGGCCGTCAAATTCATTGCAGCATCAATTCATCATGGTCAATTCATTGCAACGTCTATTCATCGCGGTCAATTCATCACGGTCAATTCATCGCGGTCAATTCATCACGGTCAATTCATCACGGTCAATTCATTGAAGTGTCAATTCATTGAAGTGTCAATTCATCACGGTCAATTCATTGAAGTATCAATTCATCACGGTCAGTTCATTGCACTGTCAATTCATCATGGTCAATTCATTGCAGTGTAAAATTCATCGTGGTCAATTCATGGCCGTTCAATTCATTGCAGCGTCAATTCATTGCGGTCAATTCATTGCGGTCAATTCATTGCATTGTCAATTCATGGCCGGTCAATTCATTGCAGCATCAATTCATCACGGTCTATTCATTGTAGCGTCAATTCATCATGGTCAATTCATTGCAACGTCAATTCATCATGGTCAATTCATTGCAGCGTCAATTCATTGCAGTGTTCAATTCATCGCGGTCGATTAATTGCAGTGCCAATTCAACGCAGTCAATTCGTTTCAGTGTCATTTCATCGCAGTCAATTCGTTTCAGTGTCATTTCATCGCGGTCAATTCGTTTCAATGTCACTTCAACGTGGTCAATTCATTGCAGCGTCAATTCATCGTGGTCAATTCATTGCAGCGTCATTTCGTCGCAATGTCACTTCATCGCAGCGTGAATTTATCGCTGCATCAGTTCGTCGCAGGGGACAGAGGTAGGAGCTTTTTGACTTTCTACATCTTTGTTCGAATGAATTATTTAATTTTGACTTTGAGAGGTAAAGCATACGTCATAATAATTTCTCTCAGAATAAATCAAAATTTAAATAACAAGTATTGTTTCAAACCATTTAATAAATAGGCATTTAAAAAATTTGCGTAATAATTATTTCAATAATAGGCAATAATGAAGAATTTTTATGAAAGAAAATTTATTGTTAAGTATTCCAGCTTCCATAACTCTTAAAATACTTAACGAATATTGTTGAAAATCGAGATCTGAATAGATTTGATTATGAACTTTATTTTCGGTCATATTTTCCCATTAAATGCATATTTTAAAAGTTATAGTACTTCGAAGTTAGATTCCAATTGAGATAAACTCGACATTCTAATTTATAATAATTATAATAATATAATTAATACAATATAATATTATAACATTTATAATATTTATGGTCCTAATTCCTATGTTATTATGAATTGCTGAAAGTCACCATTTCAACAATTAGGTCTCTTTTCAGCTGATTCTGGGGCTTTCATCTATTTCTAAGAAACCATGTTAACCCCTGTCTTCTAAACACATTATTTCATTTCTGGAGTTTTTTAACACCTTGTTATTTTCGTATTCCTTGGAAGAAAGATCTGATGTTTTGAGAAGAGATCAGAGTAACACCTGCGTATTATCATATTCTTGTATTTATTGTTCCATACATTTTGACATCTACGTCCTAGTCTTCTTTATACAAGATTTATCTCTTACAGCAGTGTACTGGTTTTCTTCCTTATAGTCAACCATCTGTCTGTTGTCGTGCATGCAGCAGTCACATGTGTCAGGCACAGCTACTCACCAGAGATAACGTCATCTCCAAAACACCGATGCATACACAAGTACGGAAAGTCGAAACCAGCCTAGCAACACTGTTATTTACCAACCAGTGGCTCACGTCTCGTTCCCAAGCTCAACCCACACACCATGTCCACCTATCCCGGTTTTTACCTCCGCTAGCAGACCACATGCAACATTAATCCCGGCGGTTGGCCACAGCTCTACTGCCGGGATGAGTTGCAGGAGGGCGTACACCTGGCAAAGACAGAATAAGAGCACCACCTGGCGACACACATGCAAGGACTCGGGACGAACTTCTCCACGGGGCTGGTGGGGGGGAGGTCGTATATGTGCATTCTGATGTGCTTTTTCATTCGTGTTTATACTGCTCTGTCACGCTATAGCTTTGAGGAACGGAAGATTATTCACAAACGCCGTCAATGTCAATTTGCATCAGATATGTTATATTTTTTACGATAATCTCATAATTTAAGGATTAATTGCGACAGAAGAGCAGCTACTTTGAAGACATCTGCTGTTTTAAAGAGTTGAATGCTAATAACTTTATAGTCCATTATTTTCCAAAAGGGTGCCGTCCCGTGGCCGAGTGGTTAGCACGCCTGGCTACTGATCTAAGGGACCTGGGTTCGAGCCCCGGAGTAGGCATGGATGTGTGTGTCGTTTTTCTGCTGAGGTCCTGCCATCCTCTCAGATCTCCTACTGTGGCATATAAACTGACAGGCTCCTGTCAGACCTCTGTGGCAAGCAGCTGCTTGAGGGGGTATTTTTTATTTATTTTCCAAAAGCCTTAAAAGCAGTGGCTGAGCATTAGTGACAAATGGGATGATACCTGCACAGTTGAGGCATTGACAGGTCTCGTGGATCACGGGGTCCGACAACTGATTGATCGGCCTGTCAGTTGCAAGATATCACATCAACGACGAAAGATTTTACGTTTCCTGTTTTGAATCGGAAGAGTAAACCTTGCGGAATCTATTTATGTAAATACTTAAAATTTCAAGCTAGAATTTCAATTTTGAATTTCTTTATCAACCAGCCCATTATCAATATCCCTGTAATGTTAGTATAACTTTTCAATCAGCCCACTGCAGAATATTAGTATTACTTAGAATATTAGTATTACCAGCCAATGTCAGCACAGTTCAAATTTAGTATTGCTTAACTAACAAGTCTATTGTCAATATCCTTTGGAATATTGGTAACTAATGTTAGTATCTTTTGAATATTAGTATCTCTTTACTAATGAGGCCACTATCAATACCCTTGGAATGTCAGTATCGCTTTAATAAGCAGTCTATTGATAGTACCCTTTTCACATTTTTATCTTTTTACTAATGAGGCCACTATCAATACGCTTGGAATATCAGTATCGCTTTAAAAAGCAGTCTACTGATAGTACCCTTTGCATAATAGTTTCACTTTATTAATGAGGCCACTATCAATACCCTTGGAATATCAGTATCGCTTTAATAAGAAGTCTACTGATAGTACCCTTTTCACATCAGTATCTTTTTACTAATGAGGCCACTATCAATACCCTTGGAATATCAGTATCGCTTTAAAAAGCAGTCTACTGATAGTACCCTTTGCATATTAGTATCTCTTTACTAATGAGGCCACTATCAATACCCTTGGAATATCAGTATCGCTTTAATAATCAGTCTACTGATAGTACCCTTTTCATATTAGTATCACTTTACTAATGAGGCCAGGGGCGTAGCCATGGGGTGATGGGGGGAGGTCCCCCCCCAACTGCCCCCCCCACTCCCAAAGTTACTCGGAGTTGGCAAAATTCGAAGCGACTTCGTAAAATCTAGGTGAGTTGTGAAAATTTGTAATTTTTTTTTTTGAGAATTAAGGGGAGTTGTCAAAATCGAGTCAACTTGGCAAATCTGAGACAGTTTGGAAAAGCAAAATTTAGAGCAGTTGGCAAAATTCGAAGCCACTTAGTAAAATACAAGTGAGTTGACAAAATCTTAGGGAGTTGGCAAAATTCGGAGTGACTTGGTAAATCTTGGGGAGTTGGCAAAATCTAAGAGAGTTGGCAAAACTTAGGGAGTTGGCAAAATCTAGGGGTAGTTGGCAAAATTCGGAGTGACTTTGCAAAATCTTGGGGAGTTGACAAAGTTCGGAGTGACTTGGCAAAATTTTGGGGAGTTGGCAAAATTCAGGTGAAATGTAAAAATTAGGATTTTTTTTCCTGTAAAATTATGGCGAGTTGACAAATCTTTGGGGAGTTGGCAAAATATAGGGACAGTTGGCAAAATTAGGAGTTACTTGGCAAAATCGTGGAGGAGTTGCCAAAATTCAGGTGAGATATGAAAATTTGAGATTTTTTTCTGTAAAATTATGGCGAGTTGGCAAAATCTAGGAGATTTGACAAAACTTAGGGAGTTGGCAAAATCTAGGGGCAGTTGGCAAAAATCGGAAAGACTTGGCAAAATCGCGGAGTGTTGACAAAATTTAGGTGAGATGTAAAAATTGCAATCTTTTTTCTGTAAAATTATGGCGTGTTGGCAAAAAACGAAGCAACTTCGCAATATCTAGGAGAGTTGGAAAATCTTGGGGGAGTTGGCAAAATTCAGAGTGGCTTTGCAAAAATCAGGTGTGATGTAAAATTGGGACTGAAGTTGGCAAAATTCGAATCCACTTGGAAAAATACGGGCGATTTGTGAAAATTTGGATTGTTTTTGTGAAATTAAGGAGAGTTGACAAAATCGTGAAAACTTGGCAAAATCTAGGGAAGTTGGCAAAACTGGAAACCACTTGGTAAAGTACAGGAGTGTTGTAAAAATTGGGATTGGTTTTGCGAAATTAAGGAGAGTTGGAAAAATCAAGAACTCTTGGATATATTGTTGGATAATTGGGATTGTGGAGTTGGGATAATTGGGATTGTGGAGTTGGGATAATTGGGATTGTGGAGTTGGAATAATTGGGATTGGGGTTGTGAAATTAAGGAGAGTTGACAAAATCGAGAAAACTTGGCAAAATCTTCGAGAGTTTGAAAAATTTGAAGTGATTTGGCAAATTTAGGAGAGATATAAAGATTGAGATTAGTTTCGTGAAATGAAGGATAGGTGGCCAAAAAAAGCGAAAAATCACGCTGACCTGTTACAATTCAGACGAGTGTAAATATTGGAATTATTTCTGTGAAATTACCCACCCCCACCCTCCCCACGTAGCGAGAAAATCTAAGTAAGTTTGTTCAGTTGGCAAAATTTGAATTTGAAGTTGGGAAAATTTTGATTTCTCCTTCCCCCAATCAATAGTCCTTCGCTACGCCCCTGAATGAGGCCATCAACAATACCCTTGGAATATCAGTATCGCTTTAATAAGCAGTCTACGATAGTATTCTTTTCATATTAGTATCTCTTTACTAAGGAGGCCACTATCGATGACCTTGGAATAATAGTATCGCTTTATCAACCAATCAACTTGTTAATACCATTGGAATGTTAGTATCTCTTTAATAATCAGGCCACTACTGGACTATTTTTCAGATTTTCTAGCAAATTAAAGAGGAGAAACTATGATGCTGATGTCTTTTCCATCTGTGTGTTTATATTGTTACGACAGATGAACGAGCAACAGTGACTTCATTACTTAACGTGACTTGAACATTCGTGTGTGCTTCTACGTGAGATTCAATTTAGCCAACGAATAGGAACTTAGAACGATTCAGAAGAATAAAAAAAAGATTGCAGTGCAGTGTGTGAGATCTGAAAGGACGTTCAGATAGTATGAGTCAGTGCACGTTAAGTGAAAATAATTAATATATTTATTAGTGTGCGCACGGGTGTTTGTTTTCTGTTGTTAGTAATAAAAGTTTAGTGAACTAGCACAGGACGAGAGTTTGTTTACGTCTGAAGGTATTCAAGTGACATGGTAAACAAAGTGAAGAGGTAGTATTTTAGTACAACAGACAGAGCTGATATTGTATGCTCTGTACAAAAAGGTTAATATCTTATGTATGATAGTAGTTAATTTGTTTATAAGATACTTCATCCGTATTTTTGGAACAATTTGCATTGTATTTTAATTGGTTTTAAAATATAGTTATTAATACTCACGCTCAGTGCCTATCCATTTTAAAATTCGCAACAATATCAATATTCATGTGAAATCGCATAACTCGGAAGGGGGGAGATTGGGTCGGTTTGTTTTACCTCTGACCGTCACCTTTATGCAAACATGGGACTAAATGGCCAGGTCACAAGAACCCCGAGGGCTCAGAGAAGGTTGGGGGGGGGAGAAACCCACTGGACCGCTGTTAGGAAACAGGTGGTAGCTTCCCGTCAAGCCATCCAGCGTGTTCTTTAAAGTGTACAAGATATGGCTCTCCTACACACGGAGCGAATATTTAAAGTCCCACCTGACGTACGGCCGTCTGTCCAAGCCCATAGGTGTCCCTTATTGATCAAGGGCGGGGGTGCATGTTTAGCGAAACTAAATTTCAACTCTGGCCCCGGTGGGCTCGTCAATTGTAGCCATCTGGACTCCCGCGCTTGCTAGTTTAGTCTTTAATTTTTTCGTTTCCTTTTCCGAAAATTTCGTCCAAAGAGGTATGGGCCTGCTGCCCGGTACTCTCTAGGTCCATTACGATCTTTGATCTTTGATGGAACTAGAACCTGGGAACTGCAGATTTCGAGTCTGGCTGAGCCAGACTCGAAATTATCTCGCAAGATACCCGTACTGTATTTTAGAGATACCCGTACTTTATTTTAGAGATACCCGTACTTTATTTTAGAGATACCCGTACTGTATTTTATGTTCGGTAGCTTTTTCCCAGTGTCCTTTGCGTTGTCGATGTTTACTATCATTAAATTCTTTCATCTTTTAATCCTGTTATGTTTCACTTGTTATACCTATAATAGTTAGACGGGGATTGGCTCACTCTGTAAAGAGACAGGCTCGTAATCTACAATTCTCAAGTTGGAGTGGGGCGGGGGTGGCTCAGTCGGTAGCGCGCCAGGCTCGTAATCTGTAGTTCCCAGGTTCGAGTCCCAGCTGGGTCAGCGTTGAGATTTATCTCCGCAAAAAATCCCCGCCCTACCCACGGTCAGTAGGGGACACCGATGGACTTGGAAAGGCGCCGTCCGTCGGATGGGACGTTAAGCCGTGGCCCCGTGTGCGGGAGAGCCAGACCCTGTGCACGTTAAAGAACACGCTGGATGGCCTTGACGGGAGGCTACCATCTGTCTCCCAACAGCTGTTCCAGCGGGTCCCCTGCCCCAACCTTCTCTGAGCCTTCGGGGTCCATGTGACCTGGCCATTTAGCTCATGGTGTGCAAAAAAGTGCCGCTCAGAGGTGAAACAACCCAACCCAACTCAAGTTGGAGTCCCACCTTCAATAGCGTTGAGGTTTCTCTTGCCTTCGTTATGAAAGGAGACACCGATGGGCTTGGAAAGGATGCCGTCCTTCGAATGGGACGTAAAGCCGTGGCTCCATGTGTAAGAGAGCCATAACCTGTGCACTCTAAAGAACACGGTGTATAACCTTGACAGGAGGCTACCGTCTGCCTCCTAACCCCCATATAGTGGGTCACCTTCCCGAAACCTTCGCTGAACCCTCGGGGTGCTTGTGACCTGGTCATTTATCCCATTGTGTGCAAAATAAAGTACAGTTCTGAGGTGAAATAATCCAACTCAATACAGTCTTCACCATATAAACTTTATTAAATAGTCGTCTACGCGTCATCCAGGAAAATGTTTAACCGACAGAATATTTTATAAGTTACTGGAAAATATAAATAAAGCACGTAGTTTCACAACTGACACTGGGGCGGGGGTGGCTCAGTTGGTAGCGCGCCAGGCTCGTAATCTGTAGTTCCCAGGTTCGAGTCCCAGCTGGGTCAGCGTTGAGATTTATCTCCGCAAAATTCTCCGTCCTGCCCACGGTCAGTAGGGGACACCGATGGGCTTGGAAAGGCCGCCGTCCGTCGGATGGGACGTTAAGCCGTGGCCCCGTGTGCGGGAGAGTCATACCCTGTGCACGTTAAAGAACACTCTGGATGACCTTGACGGGAGGCTACCATCTGTCTCCCAACAGCTGTTCCAGTGGGTCCCCTCCCCCAACCTTCTCTGAGCCTTCGGGGTCCATGTGACCTGGCCATTTAGCCCATGGTGTGCAAAAAAGTGCCGCTCAGAGGTAAAACAACACAACCCACAACTGACACTGAAAAAAAAAACACATCTCTCTCAACAAAACTTCGTCATCAATTTAACCGAATCTAGAACACGACTTAATAATATGACAAATGCGCTTTCACGCCAATCAAAACTTCCGAAGCAAGAAGCAAAAACATCTCAGTTCAACTCCCAAACAAAGAGCATTTAGAGCGAGAGAAAACTGTTCGTGATAGGAAAAGCAACTTTTAATAATTTGTGGACCACCCCTCGGGCACCGCGGTCGTAGGCCGCAGTGTCGTTGCACAGGTCAATGAATATTTCATGACCTCATGAAACTTCATTACGGTTGGCGACAACCCTCCAGGGGATGGTACGAAAGCAAATATCCGTATTGCGTGAAGCTGACGGTATCGACTTAGTTATTTATCGTGTTTTGGGGACACTGTGAGACCCGGCAGTGGTCCAGAGCAACAAAAGGGTCCACCTTTGATTTTACAGAAGCCGTAGCGGCCAAAGCACGCAAGCACACCCACAGATAACACACGGATATCTCTGAACACTCCCATCATGACGAATACAATCTGGACACTCTCTCACGCCACGGTGTGCTGGATATTTCTCTTGCGTGTTCATTTTGTTTCTATCCTATCGAAAATGCTCCAGGGCGTTTCGTGAAACAATCGAATAGAAAACGTGATATATCCACTGCATTTGTACGCCCCAAGTTATTAACGTTTACTGGCCTGTGGGGTCTGAAAAATTAATGCTATCGTAACGGAAAGCGATGATATTTAGGTTTCGGTGGAATCTGTTTGGGAGTCGGCATGATTTTCCTTTGTTGGAACATGTATTGGATGGTTTCGCTGGCAATTTATAGGAAATGAGAGACCTTTGCGTGTAATAATTAATAGATAAATTAATTGTGAAATCACGTCTGAAAACTTCTCTCCGTCCTTTATTTAAAATTGTTTCGAGTTTAATCAAATTGCGGACATCCTTTGTGTTCCTTTGTGTTTGTGTTTGTGTTCTGAGTTCAGCTCAAAGTAGTGAGGAGAGTTTTCTTATTGAGTAGGAGGTAGCGGAGATTTGTTACTGTTCTGGGTTGAGGGTTGGGTTGTTTTACCTCTGAGCGGCACTTTTTTGCACACCATGGGCTAAATGGTCAGGTCATATGGACCCCGAAGGCTCAGAGAAGGTTGGGGGAGGGGACCCACCGGAACAGCTGTTGGGAGACAGATGGTAGCCTCCCGTCAAGGCCATCCAGCGTGTTCTTTAACGTGCGCAGGGTATGGCTCTCCCGCATACGACACCACGGCTTAACGTCCAATCAGACGGACGGCGGCCTTTCCAAGCCCATCGGTGTCCCCTACTGACCGTGGGCAAAGCGGGGAATTTTGTAGAGATAAATCTCAACGCTGACCCAGCTGGGACTCGAACCTGGGAACTACAGATTACGAGCCTGGCGCGCTACCGACTGAGCCACCCCCGCCCTCTCTGGGTTGAGGATTAAAGATTGGTTGCTTTAGCACTGAGCGACACTTTTAACACACTGGGCAAAATGGCCAGGTCATAAAGACCCCCCAGGGCACAGAGAAGGTTGGAAGAAGGGATGGCTATTAATTGGCGGCTGTTAGGAGACAAATGGTAGTCTCTAAAGGACAAGGCTATTCACCGCGTTATTTAGCGAGCGCAGGGTATGACTCCCCTGCACACAGGGCCACAATTTGAAGTCCCCTTCCGACGGAAGTGGTTTTCCCAAGCTCATTGATGGTCCCTTTATCACAGAAGGCAGAGTAAGCGGAGATGCTTGTTACGTTAAAACACGTGAACCTTAAAGAGAACAGAGAGGACTTAAGGAGACAGATAGTGGCCTTGATGGGAGGCTACCATCTGTCTCCTAACAACAGTCCAGTGCGACTCCCTTCCCTGAGCCCTTGGGGTCCTTCTGATCTGACCCTTTAGCTTATTGTGTGCAAAAAAGTGCCGCTCACAGATGAAGCAACCCTAATCTGAGACCTAGTCTAGTAGAAGGCTCTGACCCCCGCCCCCGTTTCGACCCGATCCGATCACTTTTCAACCTTTTAAAAAATATTGACAAATCATCACATCCATACTTTTTTCCTATCAAACACAGTGAACTAAAGAGTAACAATCATCAATTTAAAATGCTTTTTATTTTCGTAGTTGAATACGTTGAGATCAAGCATTCTTTGGAAACTTGTTTAGTTGCTTACTTTTTTTGCCGAACAAACGAAGATTACTGACATCAATTATACCGAACATATTTCCTTTCCCAGAATATAAAACCAACTAGCTATGATTCTCTAAACGTTAATTTTAAACCTTACCAATAAGTTGAACACAATATTTGACCTCAATAAGAAAGCTCACATCACTACTTTGACTTCCGCTGCGATGCCCACACCAAATCACATTCATCGTATTAGCATAACAAGCTTCTTCTTGGTTATGCTAATAGGTACTCTGAAATGAAAGCGATCATGCTATCTGAACATCGTAGAATAGTGTCGAATATCAAGATTCGTGCACTTCGTCATTCTGAGTTCATAAGGAGGGCTCCTACTAGGTTTTGGAAAAAAATTATTTTTTCGTGGAAAGGGAGCTTTCGAGAATCTATTTCTCACAGAATATTATGCGACAAGTTAAAATGTCAACAAATAATTCCAATGCGCAGAAGAACAATAGTCTTGTACATTAAAGAACACACTGGATGGTTTTGAGAAGAAGTTTCGGGGAGTGGCTCAGTCGGTAGCGCGTCAGGTTCGTAATCTGTAGTTCCCAGGTTCGAGTCCCAGCTGGGTCAGCGTTGATATTTATCACCGCAAAATTCCCTGCCCGCGGTCAGTAGTGGACACCGGTGAACTTGGAAAGGCCGCTGCTGTCCGTCGGATGGGACGTTAAGCCGTGGCCCCGTGTGCAGGAGAGCCATACTCTGTGCACGTTAAAGAACACACTGGATGGCCTTGACGGGAGGTTATCATCTGTCTCCCAACAGCTGTTCCAGTGGGTCCCCTCCCCCAACCTTCTCTGAGCCTTCGGGGTCCATGTGACCTGGCCATTTAGCCCATGGTGTGCAAAAAAGTGCCGCTCAGAGGTAAAACAACCCAACCCAACTATACATATGGGACTGGCGAGTGAAAATTATAAGTTCCCGGTAGGTTTTAAATATCACATAGTTATTCCCCAACATCTGAACTGTAAGGAAGTGATATTCCAAAATCTACTACCTTGTTCCATAACTTTATTTAAAGGAGGTGGAATCATCACCTCCTTAGTGTAACACGTATAGCAACTGGCGCGTAACAAAGAGGTCTAAAGACGGATGACGAATTTTTTTTATACTTGCGAATTCTTTATTAAAATTATTGTTTTCCAGTTGGGTTGGGTTGTTTTACCTCTGAGCGGCACTTTTTTGCACACCATGGGCTAAATGGCCAGGTCACATGGACCCCGAAGGCTCAGAGAAGGTTGGGGGAGGGGACCCACTGGAACAGCTGTTGGGAGACAGATGGTAGCCTCCCGTCAAGGCCATCCAGCGTGTTCTTTAACGTGCACAGGGTATGGCTCTCCCGCACACGGGGTCACGGCTTAACGTCCCATCCGACGGACGGCGGCCTTTCCAAGCCCATCGGTGTCCCCTACTGACCGTGGGCAGGGCGGGGAATTTTGCGGAGATAAATCTCAACGCTGACCCAGCTGGGACTCGAACCTGGGAACTACAGATTACGAGCCTGGCGCGCTACCAACTGAGCCACCCCCGCCCCTTTCCAGTTGGGAGTTTATGTTGCTCATAATCAGATGTTCTCACTTTCGAGTTCCAATTGTGTCTGCATTGAGATTTTCTCCACTAACCCACTTTTTATTCTCGGCGAGAAAGGGAGACCTATGAGCTTGTAAAAGCCGCCGTCCTTCGGCTGAGGACGTAAAGATGTGGTTCTGTGTAAGCCACACCCTAAGCACGTTACAGAACACGCTGGGTGACCTTAATGGGTGACTACAATCTCTCTCCTATCATCTTTCTAGTGAAGCCCCTTCTTAAACTTTTACCTAACTCTTGGAGTCTTTGTGATCTGCATTTATGTTCTTTTATCTCTGAACTGATTTTTTTACACAAACTGAGTTAAATGGCCAGGTCACAAGGTCTCAGAGAAGTTTGGAGGAAAAGGACAGCTGTTAGGAGACAGATAGTAGCTTCCCTCAAGACCATCCAGCGAGTTCTTTAACGTGCTCCAGCACACGGAACCATGGCTTTAGTCCCATTCGACGGATGGCGGCCTTTTCCAAGGACCCATCGGTGTCCCCTGAATGAGGGTAGGACGGGGAGTTTTGCGGAAATAAATCTCAACCCTGGCCTAAGTGGGACTCGAACCTGGGAACTCCAGATTACGAGCCTCGCGCGCTACCGACTGAGCCACTCCCGTCCCCCTTGTGATCTGGTCATTTAGTCCATTGTGTACAATAAGGACCTCTCCAAACTTCGATCGAATGTGAAAATAAAATTTCTTGTTTCGGCCGCATTATCGCAGATAGGAAATTTTCAATTTGTGATTGACTGCTCAGAAATAGTCCATCCGTAGTTTAAAAAGATTTGTGCCTCTTGCCCGAATTTGAAACATCCCTAATAGAAATTTATTTAGTTATTTTTATTGCCCAATGTCAAATGAATCTGAGTAGCACTTAATTTTTCGAAAGTCGACTTAAATCTATACCTTCATCTTAATATCTCCGACACCCACAAGTAAGCAAGCACATAAGTGAGTGATAATCTTATGAAAAGCTTAAAAAACAAGATCGCAGTTCGTCTTCCTTTCATAATATGAGGGTAATGAATAGTTTTTGGTTTTAAACCTAGCAATTAAACCTTTTGCCTTGCTTGGAACTTGTCAATAAAATAAAGATAATAATCATGTTAAGAACTCAAGTTAGACAGCATATAAATGAGACGAGCGTTTTAGTCCTCTTCATTCCTCTCCCCCTTTTCTCCCCCATTTCCGACCATTTTCCAAAGTGTCTCACTTGCGTTCTTTTTACCATTCTTTGTCCACATTTATCAACGAAAACAATATGAATTACCATAAAGTTTTACAGAGATCTTCCTCCGTGAAGTTCAACATTATCTGATGAAGTTCTTTTACTGGGTTGGGTTGTTTTACCTCTGAGCGGCACTTTTTTGCACACCATGGGCTAAATGGCCAGGTCACAAGGACCCCGAAGGCTCAGAGATGGTTGGGGGAGGGGATCCACTGGAACAGTTGTTGGAAGACAGATGGTAGCCTCCCGTCAAGGCCATCCAGCGTGTTCTTTAACGTGCACAGGGTATGGCTCTCCCGCACACGGGGCCACGGCTTAACGTCCCATCCGACGGACGGCGGCCTTTCCAAGCCCATCGGTGTCCCCTACTGACCGTGGGTAGGGCGGGGAATTTTGCGGAGATAACTCTCAACGCTGACCCAGCTGGGACTCGAACCTGGGAACTGCAGATTACGAGTCTGGTGCGCTACCGACTGAGCCACCTCCGCCCCAGTTTTTTTTATGGTTAATAAAGTGGCCGAGGGGTTAAAGAGCTTAGAGTCGTATGGGTACCTGGTAGTTTTGAGTTCAACATTTGGCACAGTTTTTTTTCTGTGTTGTCTTTCTCACAGAATAGGAAGTGGAGAAATCGAATTAAATCGAATGTTGCTTTTTTTTTACCTCTGAGATGCACTTTTGTTGCACACAATGGGCTAAATAGCCAGGGTTGGGTTGTTTTACATCTGAGCGGCACTTTTTTTTCACACCATGGGCTAAATGGCCAAGTCACAAGGACCCCGAATGCTCAGAGAAGGTTGGGGGAGGGGACCCACTGGAACAGTTGTTGGGAGACAGATGGTAGCCTCCCGTCAAGGCCATCCAGCGTGTTCTTTAACGTGCGCAGGGTATGGCTCTCCCGCATACGACACCACGGCTTAACGTCCCATCAGACGGACGGCGGCCTTTCCAAGCCCATCGGTGCCCCCTACTGACCATGGGCAGGGCGCGGAATTTTGCGGAGATAAATATCAACGCTGACCCAGCTGGGACTCGAATCTGGGAACTGCAGATTACGAGTCTGGCGCACTACCGACTGAGCCACCCCGCCCCTAAATGGCCAGGTTACAAGGATCCCAAAATCTCAGAGAAAGTTGGGAGAGTGGACCCACTGGAACAGTTGTTGGGAGACAGATTATAGCCTCCCGTCAAGGCCATCCAGCATATTCTTTAACATGCACAGTGTATGGCTCTCCCGCACTACGGCTTAATGTCCCATGCGAAGGATGGCGGCCATTACAAGCCCATCGGTGTCCTCTATTGACCGTGGGCAGGGCGGGGAGTTTTGCGGAGATAAATCTCAACGCTGACCCAGCTGAAACTCGAAACAGTTAAATAGAACGATTAGTTTTTAGTTAACCAGCCGTACTTTAAAAATCGTGTTACTAGAATTCGTATTAGCCGGTAACTGGTTGTATTGGAGCTCGATATCCCACTTATCTGTCGTGACATTTTTTTGTAAGAAGCTTATTTTCAAATTTAGAAAGTTTTTGAATGTCCTTTTCTATTTATATAGTATGTAAGTAATACAATACACTTTAAAGAGTAGCATATTTCTCATTCTTGCCAGCTGGGTCAGCGTTGAGATATATCTCAGCAAAATTCCCCGCCCTGCCCACGGTCAGTAGGGGACACCGATGGGCTTGGAAAGGCCGCCGTCCGTCGGATGGGACGTTAAGCCGTGCCCGCGTGTGCGGGAGAGACATAGCCTGTGCACGTTAAAGAACACGCTGGATGGCCTTGACGGGAGGCTACCATCTGTCTCCCAACAGCTGTTCCAGTGGGTCCCCTCCCCCAACCTTCTCTGAGCCTTCGGGGTCCTTGTGGCCTGGCCATTTAGCCCATGGTGTGCAAAAAAGTGCCGCTCAGAGGTAAAACAATCCAATCTCATTCTTGTCGTTATGGTAATACTAATGTCCAACTATTTTTAGCGTGTGTGCTTTTTTTAGAATGATAATATCCCATCAGCTGATGTAGTAAATATCTCGTGCCATTTTCCATAATTTCGCATGCAGGTACTTCTTATCCATTCATCCAATCATCCATCTTCCATCTGCAAGTCGGCAGTAAAAAAAAAAGTTTAGGAAACGAGGCAATAATCTTTTAGTAAACTTAAGAACATAGATCTTTTGATCGTCGTTGAAAAATCATCTCTTCCTGGAAGAATGATCATTGTCAAGAAAAAGGGGAACTGAAATACGAACATTAGAAATAGTCTTTAATACTCGACCATTCAATAGAGAGGCTTTGGACAAAGTTAAATCATCTCATACATTAAATCACCAGCTTATAATATTGCTTCAGCGCACGCAACGCAAGTAGTAGTCGGTAGCTGCTACGTGTGCGGGACACCAGTACTGTCATCCGGTTGCTAGGGAGGACCTCTGCACGAAAGCACTCACGATACACGAAGAGGCCAAAAAAAAACAAGAAAAGGGAATGAGACATAGAGAGAGAGAGAACTAACCAATTGGGAATGAATAATTGAAAGAAATAAGGGTTCGTCTGACTGGCAACTAAGTACAGGTCAATCACGGCTCTAGGGATATGACTAGTGCGTGTCTCTTGATATGTTCACGTAGGTCGTGCGTGGAGAAGACCCAGGCCACCTCACCACCAACATTGTGACCGCACACATCGATTTAAAGCCAGTGAAGAATGGACATGTTGGCGAAGAAAGAATATCATTTTTTTTTGTCGGTGATCATTATTTGAAGAAAGAAATGTGAGTTGGGTTGTGTTTGATATTGCATGGTTTTAAGTAGTCACAGTTTGAATTCTGTTAAAGAAGTAATGTACTCGGTTTCACGGCTCTCATTCGAGTTGTTTTACTTCTAAGCGGCATTGTCCCCCTATTATGGGCTAAATGACCAGGTCACAAGGACCCCAAGAGATCAGAGGAGGTTGCGGAAGGGGATCCACTGGTTAGAAGACAAATGGGAGCCTTACGTCAACACCATCCAGCATGTTCTTGAACGTGCACATGGTATGGATGTTTTACACATGGCGCCACCTTTTTTATGTCCCGTGCGACGGACGATGGCCTTTCCAAACCCATCGGTGCCAGCTTTCGCACCGGAGCAGGATGGAGGTTTAGCGGAGACAAATCTTTATTCTTCCACAGTTGGAACTCGAACTTAAGAACTGCAGATTACGAGCCTGGCGCGCTACCGACTGAGAAAACCCGCGTCCAATCTTTGTCTGGAAACTTCAACTACATTTCTATTAAATTCAGATTTCATTCCAAGAGAGCAACACTTCCTTCCCTCCCCCCCCCCCCCCACACACCCTTGTCTTTTTCCACTGATCAAGAAATAAGGAAATCATACTATTGTCAGAAGTAAATACACAAGACTTTCTTACCAATATTAATGAAACAGGTTTCACTAAGTAAGGTTCTTGTGAAAACACACAAAAGAATCTTACAAAAGTCCACATAAGGTTCTTGTGTGAACATAAACAAAACACCTGTTGTGTGTTGTGTTGTTTTACCTCTGAGCGGCACTTTTTTGCACACCATGGGCTAAATGGCCAGGTCACATGGACCCCGTAGGCTCAGAGAAGGTTGGGGGAGGGGACTCATTGGAACAGCTGTTGGGAGACAGATGGTAGCCTCCCGTCAGGGGCCATCCAGCGTGTTCTTTAACGTTCACAGGGTATGGCTCTCCCGCACACGAGGCCACGGCTTAACATCCCATCCGACGGACGGCGGTCTTTCCAAGCCCATCGGTGTCCCCTACTGACCGTGGGCAGGGCAGGGAATTTTGAGGAGATAAATCTCAACGCTGACCAAGCTGGGACTCGAACCTGGGAACTACAGATTACGAGCCTGGCGCGCTACCGACTGAGCCAACCCCGCCCTACAAGAACACCTGTCTTTTTCCACTCGTGAAGAAATAAATAAATCATAATATTGTCAGGCAATAAGTCAGAAAAAACTACGTTCTAATATTTATTACACAGAAATAAACACAAAATACAATTTTCCTAATTTTAATGAAACAGAAATAAACACACAAGACCATTACTTAAATATCAATGAATCAGAAATAAATACACAGGACCACCTTTCCAATATTAATTAGACAGAAATAAATACACAAGACCATCTCTCCAATATTAATGAAACAGAAATAAACACACAAGACCATCGTTTAAATATTAATCAATCAGAAATAAATACACAGGACCAACACACAAGACCATCACTTAAATATCAATGAATCAGAAATAAATACACAGGACCACCTCTCCAATATTAATTAGACAGAAATGAACACATAATACAATTACCCTAATTTTAAATGAAACAGAAATAAACACACAGAACCATCACTTAAATATTAGTGAATCAGAAATAAATACACAGGACCACCTCTCCAATATTAATGCAACAGAAAAAAACACACAATGCAATTTCCCTAATATTAAATAAACAGAAACAAATATACAAGACCATCTTGCTATTATTAATGAAACAAATATAAAAACACGACCATGCTCTAATAAACAGAAATAAACACACAATACAATCTCTCCAATATTAATGAAAGAGAAATAAACACACAAGATCATCTCTCCAATATTAATGAAACAGAAATAAACACACAAGACCACCTCTCCAATATTAATGAAACAGAAATAAACACACAAGACAATCTCTCCAATATTAATGAAACAGAAATAAACACACAATGCAATTTCCCTAATATTAAAGAAACAGAAACAAACATACAAGACCATCTTGCTACTATTAATGAAACAAATATAAAAACACGACCATGTTTTAATAAACAGAAATAAACACACAATACAATCTCTCCAATATTAATGAAAGGAAAATAAACACACAAAACCATCTCTCCAATATTAATGAACCAGAAATAAACATACAAGACCATCTCTCCAATATTAATGAACCAGAAATAAACACACAAGACCAGCTCTCCGATAATAAAGAAACAGAAATAAACACACAAGACCATCTCTCCAATATTAATGAACCAGAAATAAACACACAAGACCATCTCTCCAATATTAATGAACCAGAAATAAACACACAAGACCAGCTCTCCGATAATAAAGAAACAGAAATAAATACTCAAGACCATCTCTCCAATATTAATGAATCAGAAATAAACACACAAGACCAGCTCTCCGATAATAAAGAAACAGAAATAAATACACAAAACCATCTCTCCAATATTAATGAATCAGAAATAAACACACAAGGCCATCTCCCCAATATTAATGAAATAGAAATAAACACACAAGACCATCTCCCCAATATTAATGAAACAGAAATAAACACACAAGACCAGCTCTCCGATAATAAAGAAACAGAAATAAATACACAAAACCATCTCTCCAATATTAATGAATCAGAAATAAACACACAAGGCCATCTCCCCAATATTAATGAAATAGAAATAAACACACAAGACCATCTCCCCAATATTAATGAACCAGAAATAAACACACAAGACCAGCTCTCCGATAATAAAGAAACAGAAATAAATACTCAAGACCATCTCTCCAATATTAATGAATCAGAAATAAACACACAAGACCAGCTCTCCGATAATAAAGAAACAGAAATAAATACACAAAACCATCTCTCCAATATTAATGAATCAGAAATAAACACACAAGGCCATCTCCCCAATATTAATGAAATAGAAATAAACACACAAGACCATCTCCCCAATATTAATGAACCAGAAATAAACACACAAGACCAGCTCTCCGATAATAAAGAAACAGAAATAAATACTCAAGACCATCTCTCCAATATTAATGAATCAGAAATAAACACACAAGACCAGCTCTCCGATAATAAAGAAACAGAAATAAATACACAAAACCATCTCTCCAATATTAATGAATCAGAAATAAACACACAAGGCCATCTCCCCAATATTAATGAAATAGAAATAAACACACAAGACCATCTCCCCAATATTAATGAAACAGAAATAAACACACAAGACCATCTCTCCAATATTAATGAACCAGAAATAAATACACAAGACCAGTTCTCCGATAATAAAGAAACAGAAATAAATACACAAGACCATCTCTCCAGTATTAATGAAACAGAAATAAACACACAAGACCATCTCCACAATATTAATGAAACAGAAATAAACACACAAGACCATCTCTCCAATATTAATGAAACAGAAATAAACACACAAGACCATCTCCCCAATATTAATGAAACAGAAATAAACACACAAGACCAGCTCTCCGATAATAAAGAAGCAGAAATAAATACTCAAAACCATCCCTCCAATATTAATGAATCAGAAATAAATACACAGAACCACCTCTCCAATATTAATTAGACAGAAATAAACACATAAAGCAATTACCCTAATTTTAATGAAACAGAAATAAACACACAAGACCATCTCCCCAATATTAATGAAATAGAAATAAACACACAAGATCATCTCCCCAATATTAATGAAACAGAAATAAACACACAAGACCATCTCCCCAATATCAATGAAACAGAAATAAACACACAAGACCATCTCCCCAATATTAATGAAACAGAAATAAACACACAAGACCATCTCTCCAATATTAATGAAACAGAAATAAACACACAAGACCATCTCCTCAATATTAATGAAACAGAAATAAACACACAAGACCATCTCCCCAATATTAATGAAACAGAAATAAATACACAAGACCACCTCTCCAATATTAATGAAACAGAAATAAACACACAAGGCCATCTCCCCAATATTAATGAAATAGAAATAAACACACAAGACCATCTCCCCAATATTAATGAAACAGAAATAAACACACAAGACCATCTCCCAAATATTAATGAAACAGAAATAAATACACAAGACCATCTCTCCAATATTGATGAAACAGAAATAAACACACAAGACCATCTCCCCAATATTGATGAAACAGAAATAAACACACAAGACCATCTCCCCAATATTAATGAAATAGAAATAAACACACAAGACCATCTCCCCAATATTAATGAAATAGAAATAAACACACAAGACCATCTCCCCAATATTAATGAAACAGAAATAAACACACAAGACCATCTCCCCAATATTAATGAAACAGAAATAAACACACAAGACCAGCTCTCCAATAATAAAGAAACAGAAATAAACACACAATATTAAAGACTCTCCAATATTTAAGACAGGCAACTGGATTTGATTCGAGATTTACATTCAACGAGATGTTACGGTCAAACGCAGAACACACCGAAAGATGTGTCCTGGCGACAGAAGTGCAAATTTAAATGTAAATGCTCCGATTTGCGCATTAAAACATTGTTTTGATCGTAATAAACTCATAAAGAGATTATCAGCAGCGACAAAGTACCAGCCCATTGCACCTGGTCTTCACGAGTTAACCGTGCTCTGAAGCACGTACAAGTCTAAAGAGAAAGGGGAAAAAAAGATGAGAGGATAGCAGAGTTATAACACAATGAGAACACCTGTGGCGCCTCAATTACTGTCTGCTAATTTACTGGCCTGCTCCGCCATTAAACCTAACCCCTGTAATTTGCGCCACTAAAGAATCGGCTGAGGAAGAACAGGCAGTTGAAGAGAGTGAATCTCTGGTCTTCGCGATTCCCACATGAGTTGCGTCACAGGCCATGGCTAAGTGGAGTAAAAACCGTTTTCAGTACAGCATCGGTGGTTTCCTGTACTGAAAATATCCATAAATCTTGAGTTCAGTTGTTTTACCTATGAGCGGCATTTTTTGCACACAATGGGCTAAATAGCCAGGTCACAAGGACCCCGAAGGCTTACAGAAGGTTGGGGAGGGGACTCACTGTAACAGTTGTTGGGAAACAAATGGTAGCCTATCGTTAAGGCCATCCAACGTGTTCTTTAACGTGCACAGGGTATGGCTCTCCCGCACAAGGGGTCACGGCTTAACGTCCTATACGATGGACGGCGGCCTTTCTAAGCCAATCGGTGTCCCCTACTGACCGTGGGGGGGCGGGAAGTTTTGCGGAGATAAATCTCAACGCTCACCCAGCTGGGACTCGAACCTGGTATCTATAAAGCGATAAATAGAGAGCTTTTGATTCGGTTTCGGTTGTGGCGGAGGTGGGGAAGGACATGGACCTTTTTTCACAAGGGCTAAATGGCCAGGTCACAAGCACCCTGAAGATTCCGAGAAAGTTGGGGAAGGAAATCCACTGGACATCTGTTAGGAGACAGATGGAATACACCTATAAAGGTTTTCCAGTGTGTTCTTTAACGTGCGCAGGGTATGCTCTATACAAGGCCTGGATCTGGAGACAAAAAAGGGGGAGGATTCAAGCCGAGACAAAACAAAGGTAAAAGGGGATACCAAGAGACTGAATTCCATTTCAGTGTAATGTTTTCCTCTTCATTTTAGAGGTACTTAAAACATTTCTTAAAAAATGCCAGGTTTTTTTTCTGAATTCTGTAATCAACTATAGTGTTCGATATTTTTTTGAGCTTCAGGGACTGAGGTAAAAAACCTTATGGTACAGTTGCTCAAAAAAGTATCCGAACACTATGATTGATTACAGAATTCAGAAAAAATATCTGGCACCGATTTTTTTAGAAATTAGTGCTCTGTGACCCTTCGTGTCACGTGACACGAAGGGTCACAGAGCACTAATTTCTTCGTGTCACGTGACACGAAGGGTCACAGAGCACTAATTTCTAAAAAAATCGGTGCCAGATATTTTTTCTGAATTCTGTAATCAATCATAGTGTTCGGATACTTTTTTGAGCGACTGTACATAAGGATTTTACCTCAGTCCCTGAAGGCAGTTTTTTTCGTAGACGATAAATATTAATTTCTCTCTTCCAGGACAACATCATCATCACCTGAGAGCGTTCGCCACAGCTTTTGGTCAAAGGTCACCGTTCTTTGACACTCGACTCGTCGATCCGTTGCGAGAGTGGGAGCAATTTCGGCGGAAGACAGCCGAACAGTGGACCTTGGAACTGCCTCGAAGAATGGGACTCTCTGCTGGCAGCACGGGAGGTGAGGATTTTTTATTGGCTCTCATTTAAAGTTAAGGAAAAAGGGAAAAATAGGAAGTTCGCATTATCTGACCAATTCGAACGGAGTTGGGTTGTTTTACCTCTGAGCGGCACTTTTTTGCACACCATGGGCTAAATGGGCAAGTCACATGGACCCTTAAGGCTCAGAGAAGGTTGGGGGAGGGGACCCACTGGAACAGCTGTTGAGAGACAGATGGTAGCCTCCCGTCAAGGCCATCCAGCGTGTTCCTTAACGCGCACAGGGTATGGCTCTCCTGCACACGGGGCAATGGCTTAACGTCCCATCCTACGGACGTCGGTATTTCCAAGCCCATCGGTGTCCCCTATTGACCGTGGGCAGGGCGGGGAATTTTGCGGAGATAAATCTCAACGCTGACCCAGCTGGGACTCGAACTTGGGAACTACAGATTACGAGCCTGGCGCGCTACCGACTGAGCCACCGCCGCCCCGTTTCGAAACGCAGAATTTTACGTGTATTCAAAAGGAGCTTTTGGATTCATTACGCTGATAAACACTAAGTATCGCTGCTTTGGGTTTTCGTGTGGTTTGAAACCAGAGCCAGATCTGGATATCCGGATCGTTCAGTTACTACAATTGCCAAAGATCATCCCCTCCCCTTTGGCAATTCTAGTAATCTGAACGATGGTTAAAATATAATAATCATATGCATATATTACATGGAATTTTTTTTAAAGAAGGATCTAAAACGGGGGGATTTTTTTTACCACATAACCCTTTATTTTTTTTCTTCACCCAGGCCTATGTGAAACCAAATGAAACACATTTCACGTCGTGTGATACTGAGCTTTACTGAATGTCATACTGAAATTTATTGAATGTCAGGATGAATTTACCGAATGTGACGCTGAACTTCGCTGAAAGTGATTCTGAACTCTGAATTTATGTGCATATTGAAATTGTGCTGTAGTTTAAAGTCACTGAAACAATATGATTATAAACTATATCAATATAAACTATAGCTGAATAGAAAATGTTAGTCGATGATGGTGTAATGTTTAGCCTAACTGGCATGTTTCCAGGAGACGTGGGTTCGAATCCCACTCACGACAAAACCAATTTATTTCAGCTTATTATTTCATGAGTTCCATGTCTACAGGACACATCCTGTGATTCTTTACTACTGAATGAAAAAGAACATTTTATTTAGGATCGCTGACCCATGACAATGTATAGATATTCAAATTCACCCAGACTGATTCAAGATTATAACTTTTCACGTGCAGAGTAAAAACGCTTGTTAAAACATTCTGTTAAATAAAACATTCTGTTAATCATCTTCGTTACTTGGCAATCTTTACAACAATCAATTTATTTTTATTTTCAATCTTCTTTACTCGATAATTATCTATAGGTACCACGAACAAAAATCAAACTCTCTTTTATTGATTTATATTTACACCTTTATCGCTGTTTCTTCTTTGCAAAAATGAGTTTCTAGTATTAAACATACCTAAACAGATAAAAAAACACAAAGCATTATCCATAGTATAGTCAAAATAAAGTAATAAATTAAAAATATACCAATCAGATTAGAATTCTAGAACACAACCTCACCCCCCTCCTCCACGTCCCCCTATTAACGTTTTATCAGAAATTCGTGTCCGACAAATATGATTTCGCCTTACACGCATTTTTGAAAAGGACGAACCTATCGTGTTAGTCGGGGAACTGGTTTATTTGTTACTTAATACGATTTAATCTAGTATGTTTTTCGCTTTATATTATTAGTTTCAATTTCAACGAGGTATTCCCGATGATGAATGAATAGGCCAAGTAAATAAAAGTTACATGGATTTCAACTTTAGTAAAAAAATTTACTTCAATTTTCATTAAATAGAGTAATTTAAGTAATCATTTATGACATGAATGTGTTTCAAAACATAATTTATTATTCTTCCATTTACATTATAAAAATTCAGAATGTACTGTGGCCCTTTTTAAAGATTCAACAATACTTTGAAACCATTGTCCTAAACTAGAGTTTATCAATTTTTTTCTCTTAACCACTGAAATAGTCCATTTACCGCGACACACTTCTGAAATAGTCCATTTACCGCGACACACTTCTGAAATAGTCCATTTACCGCGACACACTTCTGAAATAGTCCATTTGCAACGACACACTTCTGAAATAGTCCATTTGCAGCGACACATTTCTGAAATAGTCCATTTGCAACGACACACTTCTGAAACAGTCCATTTGCAATGATACACTTCTGAAACAGTTCATTTATCGCGACACACTTCTGAAGTAGTCCATTTGCAGCGACACTCTTCTGAAATAGTCCATTTACCGCGACACACTTCTGAAATAGTCCATTTGCAGCGACACATTCTGAAATAGTCCGTTTGCAACGACACACTTCTGAAACAGTCCATTTGCAATGATACACTTCTGAAACAGTTCATTTATCGCGACACACTTCTGAAGTAGTCCATTTGCAGCGACACACTTCTGAAATAGTCCATTTACCGCGACACACTTCTGAAATAGTCCATTTGCAGCGACACATTCTGAAATAGTCCATTTGCAACGACACACTTCTGAAACAGTCCATTTGCAATGATACACTTCTGAAACAGTTCATTTATCGCGACACACTTCTGAAATAGTCCATTTGCAGCGACACACTTCTGAAATAGTCCATTTGCAGCGACACATTCTGAAATAGTCCATTTGCAACGACACACTTCTGAAACAGTTCATTTGCAACGACACACTTCTGAAACAGTCCATTTGCAATGATACACTTCTGAAATAGTTCATTTATCGCGACACACTTCTGAAATAGTCCATTTGCAGCGACACACTTCTGAAATAGCCCATTTGCAGCGACACACTTCTGAAATACCGTGACAAGGTTCTAAAAAGTCTTTTTTTTTTACTTTTTATTATATAACCTAAAAATTAGTTTCTTTAAACAAAAACGCATATTATACCCAACATCTGACAAAAGCAAAATCATAATAAAAAAATTGTACTAAAGTACAAATTGATATAGAGTATTATTCTTTTTCTTAAATTTCCGCGGCCCACCAGTTATGGAACCACTGTTCCAAAGAGCCCCGCATTTCCAATATGCACATAAAACCATTATCCCTCTAAGTATCACATTAACGGATGAAGACACATTCAAGTTGGTTTCCCATAACACAAAGAGCCAACTCAACGATACTTCTCAACCGTTAACAATTCCACACTCTCCACTTCCGATAATTCCCTTTTTTCTTTTCCCCCATTTCCCTTTTAAACGGAAAGAAAGGGAAATTAAAAAAAGGAGGGATTAAAATACTTCTTTTTTTGTCTTCACAATAAAAACTCTATTGGAGAAAGAAAGAAAAAAAAAACCGAAAAAGCATCATTTTCACCAGTGTCAGCTCACGAATAGAGCTCATTAATGTTCCCAGAATTGGCGTAGATCTGGCGGGAGAGCGCCAATAAGTTGGCGCCACATGTGACCAATCAGGGCCAAGCTTGTGGTTCTCGGACCACAGCGGTGCTTTATCCTACTTAGCAGGAACGGTGGCGCGCAAGCAGGCGTCCGATAAAAATGACACAACAATAGATCACGTGCTTCGGATCTCCTTTTCGGTCATTAGGAGCTGGGGGTCCTTAAATCTCATTTGGATGGTAATTAAGCAAAGTGATGAATGGGATGCCCTCAACGAGTGAGAGCTGCGGAGTTGGGATGCAAAGGATTACTTAAACGCGAAGTTTCCATCTTCATCAACGCCCTCAGCGTGCGTGTCTGCCTCCAACGCTCCTTCTCTTTCTCCCTTGCTGTCGCTCCACTTCTCTTTCTCTTCGTGCATCCTTCTTCGTTCATTCGATGACAGACAAGGCTGATATTGCCGAGAGTCTAAACTGGCGGAAAACTCCTAATTTTCATGTTTCTACGACGAGATGGCGGTGGCTTACCCTTCTGGGTCACGCGTGATGACCTCAAAGAGTTTTCAGAATTTCTGTCAAAGAGATTCGAGATGTTGTCCGTCGCGAGGGCCTTTTATTAGGATAATTCGAAAGAGTAAAGGAATGTTTACTTAGGATAAATTGATTGAAACGGTGAATAAGTATGTTTATTTTTTGTCTCGTCTGTTTATATCAAATTCTAAAGAGTAAAAATCGTCAATATGATGTATATAGAGTTATGAAAGAACCATTAATTCTTAGGGGGCAGGGGTTGGGAGTTGGTTCAGTCGGTAGCGCGCCAAACTCGTAATCTGCAGTTCCCAGGTTCGAGTCCCAGCTGGGTCAGCGTTGAGATTTATCTCCGCAAAATTCCCCGCCCTGCCCACGGTAAGTAGGGGACGCCGATGGGCTTGGCAAGACCGCCGTCCGTCAGATGGGACGTTAAGCCGTGGCCCCGTATGTGGGAGAGCCATACCCTGTGCACGTTAAAGAACACGCTGGATGGCCTTGATGAGAGGCTACAATCTGTCTCCCAAGACCTGTTCTAGTGGGTCCCCTCCCCCACACTTCTCTGAGCCTTCGGGGTCCATGTGACCTGGCCATTTAGCCCATGGTGTGCAAAAAAGTGCCGCTCAGAGGTAAAACAACCCAACCCAGTTCCCAGGTCCGGGTCCTACCTGGGCTAACGTTGAAATCTGTCTCCACTAAAGTTCCTCCAACCCTCGGTTAGAGAGTGAACATTAATGGGCTTAGAAAGACCGCCGTCCGTCTGATAGGACGCTACGCCATGAATTCATGTACAGGAGAGCCATACCCTGACCACCATAAAAACATGCTGGATGACCTTAACAGTTGGCTTCCATCTGTCTCCTAACAACTGTCCAGTGAATACACTGTCCGAACCTTCTCTGCAACCTTGGGGGTTCTTGTGGCCTGGCCATTTAGTCCATGGTGTGCAAAAAAAAGTGTGTCGGGCAGAGGCAAAACAATTGAATCATCCCCCTTACCTACTTCAATGATGCGGAAATCAAATCAATGAGAAAGCATTTCATTAAGATCGTGCTTGGCTTTAAAGGGACTTGGGTTCGAGCCCCAGATAAGGTATGTATGTTGTGTTGTCTTTCTGCTGAGGTCCCGCTAACATCACAAACCTTCTCCTATGGCTTATAAACTGAAAGGCTCCTGTCAGACTTCTGTGGCAAGCAGCTGCTTGAGGGGGTATTTATTTATTCATTTTTATTATAAATCACTTACATTGTTTCCTTTTTCCGTATTCAACAATTTGTACATATCACAAATATTTTAGGGGCGGGGGTTGGCTCAGTCGGTAGCGCGCCAGGCTCGTAATCTGCAGTTCCCAGCTGGGTCAGCGTTGAGATTTATATCCGCAAAATTCCCCAGCCTCTCCACGGTCAGTAGTGGACACCGATGGCTTGTAAAGGCCGCCGTCCGTCGGATAGGACGTTAAGCCGTGGCCCCGTGTGCGAGAGAGCTATATCCTGTGTACATTAAAGAACACACTGGATAGCCTTGACGGGAGGCTACCATCTGTCTCCCAAGAACTGTTCTAGTGGGTCCCCTCCCCCAACATTCTCTGAGCCTTCGGGGTTTTTGTGACCTGGCCATTTAGCCCATGGTGTGGAAAAAAGTGCCGCTCAGAGGTAAAACAACCAACCCAACCCAACATTGTTTCGCCAGGCTCGTAATCTGTAGTTCCCAGGTTCGAGTCCCAGCTGGATCAGCGTTGAGATTTATTTCCGCAAAATTCCCCGCCCTTTCCACCGTCAGTAGGGGACACCGATGGGCTTAAAAAGGCAGCCGTCCGTCGGATGGGACATTAAGACGTGGCCGTTGCGGGATTCATTCCCTGTGCAAGCTAAAGAAAACGTTGGATGGCCTTGACGGGAGGCTACCATCTGTCTCCCAACAGCTCTTCCGGTGGGCCCCCTCCCCCAACCTTCTCTGGGCCTTCGGGGTCCATGTGACCTGACCATTTATCCCATGATGTGCAAAAAAGTGCCGCTCAGAGGTAAAA
Source organism: Ryuthela nishihirai (assembly GCA_038380435.1). Classification (NCBI taxonomy): domain Eukaryota; kingdom Metazoa; phylum Arthropoda; class Arachnida; order Araneae; family Heptathelidae; genus Ryuthela; species Ryuthela nishihirai. Next base: position 129,360,320 of record JAWZYU010000001.1, on the reverse strand, counting down.
CAACCCAACCCTTGCATTGTTCAGTTTTTCCGAATTCAGCAATTTGTACAAATCACAAATATTTTTTCTAAGAAATCTCTCTCTTTCCAATAGTCAGTTGTCGTTAAAAGTACAGATCTACTAAAATTTCCTCCTCTCTGAAACATTTCGTGAAATCCCGAAACCGAAACCTGAAATCCCTTTTTCTCTTCCCTATTCAGGAAGCGCCGAAACACACCATCTTACTCAATTTAAAGCGTCATTCTCCCAATGGAATCGATTCCTTCATGTATTAAGGGCGCAGCTGAGGCACCACATCGAATTTGAGGGTCAGAACATCTTCTTTCTCTCTCTCAGAGATCTTCAACCACCGAATCACGAAAGGCAGTTATTACTCTCGCCCGACAGAACATGATGGTCGCCACTTCCGGTCTCTCTCGATCACGTGACCACTCGGCCTCCTCCGCCGGAAATGGAATGTGAACGGTCGCCTTGGTGATCAACATGGCTGACGATAAAGATGGAAACAGTTTCTCAGCCATATGATGTCCATATGGCGTATGGGATTGTTTAGAACTCCTTTTCGAGTGATCTAAGTAGACATGTATGGGCAATATGCATTTAGGAACAGAGGCATAAAGATTCTGGAGACTATTTGAGAACTTCCTTTAATAGGAGTCGTTCATTTTCAAATGCTCCCATTTGTGTCTATTGTGTTTGTTAGGACCAAACAACCGAAGGTAGAATTTGAAAGACCTTTTAGGGCTGAGAGGAAATTCTCCAGAGCAATGACTCCCTGGTTTAATCGTGCTGAGAGCAATCGTTAAAAGAACTTCGTATGTAGAACTCTTTATGCATATTTTATCTGCTCATATCATTCTCATTTTGATTACATTAAAGTATGTAAAAAAAAAATGAAATACGTTACAACACGTAAAATAATACTCTACAGACCGTTTGAGTGAGAATATTATTATATTGTGAGCGAGTTATAATGTACGTATATTAAACTACAAAGTGTAATCATCTTTGTTAAATACGCAATACATTTGGCTTTCGATTTAAGCGGTTGTTGCGTTCTTTAAAATGACAGCGTGATCAATTGTAATTTATCCCAATGGTATGAATAACGGTTGGGTTGTTTTACCTCTGAGCGGCACTTTTTTGCACACCATGGGCTAAATGGCCAGGTCACAAGGACCCCGAAGGCTCAGAGAAGGTTGTGGAGGGGACCCACTGGAACAGCTGTTGGGAGACAGATGGTAGCCTCCTGTCAAGGCCATCCAGCGTGTTCTTCAACGTGCACAGAGTATGGCTCTCCTGCACACGGCGCCACGGCTTAACGTCCCATCCGACGGATGGCGGCCTTTTCAAGCCCATCGGTGTCCCCTACTGACCGTGGGCAGGGCGGGGAATTTTGCGGAGATAAATCTCAACGCTGACCCAGCTGGGACTCGAACCTTGGAACTGCAGATTACGAGCCTGACGCGCTACCGACTGAGCCATCCCCGCCCCTATGAATAAGAGAGGGAAACTATTTCCCCGACTGTTTCCTTTTTCACTGTACAGTATTTATTTGTTAAAATAATAACGTTAAAAACAAACAAGCAAAAAAATACAGCCTATCTACAAAACCAAAATATTTATGAAAATGTTTTCAAACGCTGAGATTTTTCTCCGATAACTTGCTACTGCTGGTTGTGGTGCAATTGGATAGAGGTAGGAATTACAGGGTTAAGGATCATCTGGGTCAGATGACGGAGAGGGGTAACTTGTAGATGCCACCTCACCAGTGCAGGACATAATGCTAGTGAGTGTAATAAAGGAAAATTACTGGTAACTTATGGATATTTCATGAAATTTTCGCGAATTTCTTTTAGCATCTCTAAAACGGAGGAGGAAATATTATACTGCAATGGAAATCCAGTCTCTTGCCCCCCCCCCCCCCCCATCTCCCCCACCTTTATTTTTTTTTCTAGATCCGGGCCTGCTCCTCATCTATTGGCAACTGTTAGGTCGATGTAGATGGTTGAGGTAAGGTTCCTTTTTCTTGAGATAGGAAATCAAAGATGTTTGAGACGATCTCATTTTCTTTCAAAATTTCTGAATTTTAATGACATTGTTCCAAAAACGCGCAAATCAAATCCACGTAAATCGGGAGCTAACTGTACTCGTTTTCAGACAAAATGTTTTTTGCAGTTTCCAGATTTATCTCTCTCGAAAGCTTCAAACCTCTGTATGTGTTTGCCTGTTGTTCGAGAAACCACGGAAAGCTCAGATAAAGCTTCTAAGTGAAGAAAGTTCCCACAAACCCTAAGTTCTACAGATGTCCCTAAAGGACTGTTTCTTACACTCGTGCAAAACACTAAAATAATTATTCCATCAGCGTACAATTCGTAATAATAGAAGGTACGTCCTGGCGAGGGTTGGATCAGACGGTAGCGCGGCAGGCCCTGTAATCTGCTAGTTCCCAGGTTCGAGTCCCAGCGGGCCCAGTATTAAGATTTATCTACCAAAATCCCTGCCCACGGTCAGTGGGGGACACTGATGGGCTTAAAAAGGCAGCCGTCATTGGATGGGATGTCGTCAAAATCGAGTGTGGGGGAAACTGATGGCCTTGAAAAGGCAGCCGTCATTGGATGGATTTTCTTCAAAATCGGGTGTGGGGGACACTGATGGGCTTGAAAAGCCAGCCGTCATTGGATGGGATGTCGTCAAAATCGAGTGGGGGGAAACTGATGGGCTTGAAAAGGCAGCCGTCATTGGATGGGATGTCGTCAAAATCGAGTGTGGGGGAAACTGATGGGCTTGAAAAGGCAGCCGTCATTGGATGGGATGTCGTCAAAATCGAGTGTGGGGGAAATGGGCTTGAAAAGGCAGCCGTCATTGGATGGGATGTCGTCAAAATCGAGTGTGGGGGAAATTGATGGGCTTGAAAAGGCAGCCGTCATTGGATGGGATGTCGTCAAAATCGAGTGTGGGGGAAACTGACGGGCTTGAAAAGGCACCCGTCATTGGATGGGATGTTAAGCCGTGATTCCACTGTGCGAGAGAGCCATACCATATGCACGTTAAAGAACACTCCCAATGGCCTTGATGGGAGACTACTTATCTGTCTCCTGACAGCTGTCCAGTGAGTCCTTTTCCCCCTAACTTCTCTGGGTCCTTGTGACCTGAAAATTTAGCCCATTGTGTACAAAAAGTAACCCTTAGAGAAATAACCCGAGATATATTCCAAACATTCCAGAACTCTTTTTTTTCCAGTCTTTCGCCATGATGAAGAAACATCAGTGCAGAATTATCCATACAGCGTAGAGATTGAGAGAGATAATGTTGGAGATTGTCCTCTTGATAATGGATAATGTTCGCATGGTTAGGGAAGCGTTGTGATAAATGATGGACAATAACTCAACTGAAATTATTCCGAATTTTTGTTCTTAGGTTCTGCGAGAACACTTACGCTATGTAAGGGTAAACTTTGAAAAAAAAAAGTGGAAAAGAAATCCTTTAGACAAAAAAAAGGAAAAAGGACTTTGCTTTCTTCAAATATTAATAAATAATAATAATAAATAAATACCCCCTCAAGCAGCTGCTTGCCACAGAGGTCTGACAGGAGCCTGTCAGTTTATATGCCATAGTAGAAGATCTGAGAGGATGGCAGGATCTCAGCAGAAAACAACACGAACATCCATGCCTTACCCTGGGCTCGAACCCCCAGGTCCCGTAGATCAGTAGCCAAGCGCGCTAACCACTCGGCCACGGGACGGCTATTAATAAATAAGTCTTCTAATTGTCATCCGCATAATCGAGAGTTTTTAAAATACAATACACTCGATTTTCCGAATGCGGATTAACCAAGTGAAATAAGAAACCCATAATCAGTACTAAGATGTCGTTTTTTTTTTCCCAGCACACTTATATCATTGCTCTTTGAAGATATTTTCAAATACAAATTACCCTTGAAACTAATCACTCAAAGGCTCGCAATAAAATCTCTGGAGCGGAATAAACAGCAATGTTTAAAAATGCATCAAGATGTGTTCACTCGGCTACTCAAGTAAACTTTTTCGAGCACTCGACATGGCTTTGTTATGAGTTTGGTTGTGTTACCTCTTAATGGCATTTCGGTGCACACAATGGGATAAACAGACAAGTCACTAAGACCCCAAAGGCTTAGAGAAAGTAGAGAAAATGGATTCACTTTAGGGGTTAGATGAAAGACTATCGTCAAGGCCATCTAAGTGTTCTTTAACCCTTTGGTTGGGGCGGGGGTGGCTCAGTCGGTAGCGCGCCAGGCTCGTAATCTGTAGTTCCGAGGTTCGAGTCCCAGCTGGGTCAGCGTTGAGATTTATCTCCGCAAAATTCCCCGCCCTGCCCGCGGTCAGTAGGGGACACCGATGGGCTTGGGAAGGCCGCCGTCCGTCGGATGGGACGTTAACACGTGTGCGGGAGAGCCATACCCTGTGCACGTTAAAGAACACGCTGGATGGCCTTGACAGGAGGCTACCATCTGTCTCCCAACAGCTGTTCCAGTGGGTCCCCTCCCCCAACCTTCTCTGAGCCTTCGGGGTCCATGTGACCTGGCCATTTAGCCCATGGTGTGCAAAAAAGTGCCGCTCAGAGGTAAAACAACCCAACCCAACCTGGATTATAGCGTACTTATTTGAGAATGTTTCCAGTCCCAAATGAGCAATTAGTTCTGTGTACACTACGGTATTTAGTAGTTGAAATTTTGAAATAAAGGAAATTTAGGTTGCAAAAAGAATTAAAATCTAGCTTAGAGGGAAAGCTTTCATCACCATTGATCTTTCCCTTCTAATTGCGATTCTAGAGCACTTGTTTCCCGAATGCTCACTTTGGAGGTCAAATGAACTAAATATTTATTTTTGTGTAAATTACGGTATTTTAGTTGCTAAAACTTTGAAGCAAAAAACAAACTAGATTGCAAAAATAATTAAAGTCTAGTGTAGAGATCCCTGCTAATCAAGATCGTTGAAGAGTGGAAGCGATCTCAACCGCCCTAGCCACCTCCTCCTCCTGTCTTGATCCACTTAATCTTTGTCCACTTCCTAGTTGCATGACGACAGGTCATAGAGGCGGCGAGCGGGGCTTCTACCGAGTCAGGATGCCGCTAATTGATTTCTGGTTGATGAAGGGGCCGCGTGATTTCCCCACATTTGTTCAGAATCCCAAAGAGGAGGAAGTTACCGGGGAGGAGGAAGAATCGAGTGAAGTGGTCGAGCTGAACAACCAACCACCCATCCAGACTCGCCCACGCGTTTCGCCTCACCGATCTTGCGAACCCACATGCGCCGGATCTTCCGGCCACTTCTGCCGTTAAGCAACCGACACACGACCATGATGGATGGACTTCTGGCAGGCGCTGCAACGTCACTCTCACGAGCTATAACGTCATCGCTAAACCATTTTTTTCTCTGGCAATGGTCTTGTTTCGGGTTAAAATTTCATTACATCAGAGATGACGCGGCATTTTTTGCCACTTGTTTCCAAATCATTTTCAGTTATTAAAAAAGACTTGTTGTTGTTTTGTTGTTGTTGTTTTACCTCTGAGCGGCACTTTTTTGCACACCATGGGCTAAATGGCCAGGTCACATGGACTCCGAAGGCTCAGAGAAGGTTGGGGGAGGGGACCCACTGGAACAGCTGTTGGGAGACAGATGGTAGCCTCCCGTCAAAGTCATCCAGCGTATTCTTTAACGTGCACAGGGTATGGCTCTCCCGCACACGGAGCCACGGCTTAATGTCCCATCCGACGGACGGCGGCCTTTCCAAGCCCATTGGTGTCCCCTACTGACCGTGGGCAGGGCGGGGAATTTTGCGGAGATAAATCTCAACGCTGACCCAGCTGGGACTCGAACCTGGGAACTACAGATTACGAGCCTGGCGCGCTACCGACTGAGCCACCCCATTTTAAAAAAGACATTCGAACTGCTGAAGTATTTACTGTTGTTATTTTTATTGAAGAAAATAGCTCAACGCCAACTTTATCAGATTCAGTTCTTTGTTTACAGTTCTTTGTTTATCAATAGTAACTCAAACTGAGAACTCAATAAGTCCTTAAATAAACTTTTTATGAAAAAAATTGTGACTGATGTGACTTTCTTGTGGGGTATTATTATTATTTCTGTAGAGATACTCCAATTTATAATTTATTATTCATAAAAAAAATTATTTTTTTCATGTTTCAGATCTTTCCCAAACGTTTAATTTCACACCTGGAGAGCACCCATCTTGGTTAGCGTATGGTGCTCATTACTCTCCCTATCTGGCTTCGTCTTTCCACGGCACAGGCTTCACGGGATATTCCCTCGACGGAACTTTCACTACGGCTGGGCTCTCGGGTCAGGAAAATAATCTGGCGTCACTCACAGGTAAGAAAAAACTTACATGAAATTAAATTTTAAAAACTACAAAATAACCTAACTATACGTTGCACGGCGTTAAACTTATTTCACTCTTTTTTATCAATGATATAAATTTTCTAGTAGACAAAATTTCAGTTGCGATTTAATTCTTTCAGATTGGGTTGTTTTACCCTTTCAGTCGGTAGCGCGCCAGGCTCGTAATTTGCAGTTCCCAGGTTCGAGTTCCAGCTGGGTCAGCGTTGAGATTTATCTCCGCAAAATTCCCCGCCCTGCCCACGGTCAGTAGGGGACACTAATGAGCTTGGAAAGGCCGCCGTCCGTCGGATGAGACTTTAGGCCGTGGCTCCGTGTGCGGGAGAGGCACACCCTGTGCACGTTAAAGAACACGCTGGATGGACTTGACGGGAGGCTGCCATCTGTCTCCCAACAGCTGGGACCTTCTCTGAGCCTTCGGGGTCCATGTGACCTGGCCATTTAGCCCATGGTGTGCAAAAAAGTGCCGCTCAGAGGTAAAATGAACCAAACCCTTTGATAGACACTTTGATTCATGCAATGTACTAAATATAGGTCATAAAGACATCAAGGATTCAGAATTAGATACAATAAAAAGTAGGGCCGCATTTTCCTATAGACACAACTATGACTAAGCCCTGCAAAAACATGTTTTTTCCTTTGCATGATAAAAACTGTAACAAAGATCTCTTCTCGTATAAATAGCGATTAAATGAGCTGCTGAGAACCTGTTACATATCGTTTTTTTAATCCGAGAACAATTATTCAATTTTGATCATTCATCTACCCATCGAAATCGATGATGCGCCGATAAAAATTCATCCGCCAGAGGTCTACAAGCAGGACTTTAATCCGGTCAGAAAACAGATGAAATGAAACCGTTTTAATTTTTTTTAAATTTTAATCCTCTAAAGCGGTTTCTCAATGTCAACACTCTATTTGTTGGTGCAAGCTTCCAGCATAATAATACTACAAAGTGTATGAATTTTAAGTTTGCATTAGAGATTATTACATTAACATTAGGTTAAGACCTGAAAGAACTAAATCGGCTTAGGTTCCAAAGGTAATTTAATAATCCAGTTTTCCTTATAATTGTAAAAAAAAAATAGGCAAAATATTAAAAAGAAAAATTCAGTTTTATTTCAAACTGTTAATTAGCTGTTAGAAATTAAATTAATAAGCATTATTTAGCGTTTGATTATATTTTCCGGGATTCTTTTTAATTAATGAATCGCCGTTTATTATTTGCAATGATGTTACTCAAAAATTATCAGTTTCAACGAATTATTTCTAATATTTCTAATTCCAAATTACATTATGATTTTACTTTTGCCTTCAATATTTTAAATTTTCAAGTTGTTAATAGCTTGTAAGAGGAAAACTTTTTTTGAATCGGCATGCATTTCTGTAGAGGTGTTTTACGATTGTGTCAGAATCTGTTTTAATTTAACCGAATTTAGTGGTCTTGAACTCAGTAGCTCGAAATCGACATCGCAATGGCTCGAAATCGACATCTCAATAGCTCGAAATTGACATCTCAATAGCTCGAAATCGATATCTCAATAGCTCCAAATGTAAAACATTTGTCCTAAACTCCTCTCAGTTTAGACGTATTTCTACTAGTACTAATTACCTGCGAATTGTGATGTAGTGTAGTAATACTGAACACAGAGTCATTTAACAAAATGTTAAATTCTTTTAAAGATTTTCGCAAAAATTTATCCTATTAATAGTGATTGCATAACGGCTACTGATCACAGCGACCCCTGTTCGAGCCTTGGCTAAGGTGTGGATCGAAACAGCTGCTTGAGGAGAAATTTATTTATTTTTATTAAATAAATACCCCCTCAAGCAGCTGCTTGAGACAGAGGTCTGACAGGAGCCTGTCAATTTATATGCCACAGTAGAAGGTGTGAGAGGATGGCAGGACCTCAGCAGAAAAACGACACAGACAGCCATGCTCTACCCGGGACTTGAACCCAGTCCCTTAGATCAGTAGCCAAGCGCGCTAACCACTACTGTTCGATAATTTATTTGATTTTACATTTTATTGATATACAAATCTTTATTACACAACGTTCAGAATTATTTCTGAAATATACAACTTAAGTAAATTAAGATTTTTGAGCTACACATATGGAATAAATAATTTTATTGAATTTTGTCTAAAAAATTCGATAATGTAAAATAGGGGGCACACTCCTGCAATCAAATAACACCAATAAAAAATTACATTTTAAGAGATCAATATCCTGGAAACTTTAAACAATATGATCTCGGAGTTCGATTACATTTTCTAGGTAAATTCGATGGCTTTAATCTGTCCATCTGTTAGCAGCCACTTCTCTAAAGTGTTAGTCACAAATGGGTTCAAATTACAATTCTGCAATTCATCAGTTCCCGAAGTGATCGTGGGCGATTCTCAATGCCAAAATGTTTCTTTATTTACAGTCGCTCAAAAAAGTATCCGAACACTATGGTTGATTACAGAATTCAGAAAAAATATCTGGCAACGATTTTTTTAGAAGTTAGTGATCTGGCAACCTTCCTGTCACGTGATTACAGAATCCAGGAAAAATATCTGCAGCGTGTACAACAACTGTACACGCTCCAGTTACCGTTCGCAGCAAACTGGAGCGTGTGCAGTTACTGCACACGCTCCAGTTTGCTGTGAACGGTAACTGCACACGCTTAATATTTCCGTGAGTGAGCCCACACGATCTAGTATCAAAATAATATGACCACCTACAGGCGCTCAAAAAAGTATCCGAACGCTATGGTTTATTACAGAAATCAGAAAAGAATATCTGGCAACGAATTTTTTAGAAATTAGTGATCTGGTAACCTTTGTGTCACGTGACACGAAGGTTGCCAGATCACTAATTTCTAAAAGAAATCGTTGCCAGATATTTTTTATGAATTCTGTAATCAACCATAGCGTTCGGATATTTTTTTTTGAGCGACTATACAATTTTCACACCTGGAACAATTATTTGTGATTAATAATACCATAAAACTCTTCGATTCCATGGACCCCGATTTTGCGGACATCATCTAACAGGCCATGAGCCAACCAGTTTGATCTTCTTTGGTTCAGTAAAATGGCGATTCACTCTTAAATTTATATTACATTCCCTATACGTGAACGAGTGGCCATTTGGCAAATTTTTAAATGCACCAAATGAGGTGAGTGAGCTATTTAGAAAAACGTTAAATGAACTCATTATGAGAGAAAGCCTGATCTTATCTCAGGTTTACAAATGCTGATAAGACTTAGTTTGATTTGGCGGTAGCTCCCCGAAACCACACAGGCTTAGAAACATGAAAGCTCAGCACCAAACTCTAAGGGGGCGGGGGTGGTTCAGTCGGTAGCGCGCCAGGCTCGTAATCTGTAGTTCCCAGGTTCGAGTCCCAGCTGGGTCAGCGTTGAGATTTACCTCCGCAAAATTCCCTGCCCACGGTCAGTAGGGGACACCGATGGGCTTGGAAAGGCCGCCGTCCGCCGGATGGGACGTTAAGCCGTGGCGCCGTGTGCGGGAGAGCCATACCCTGTGCACGTTAAAGAACACGCTGGATGGCCTTGACGGGAGGCTACCATCTGTCTCCCAACAGCTGTTCCAGTGGGTCCCCTCCCCCAACCTTCTCTGAGCCTTCGGGGTCCATGTGACCTGGCCATTTAGTCCATGGTGTGCAAAAAAGTGCCGCTCAGAGGTAAAACAACCCAACCCAAACTCTAAGGAAAATATCTCGGCTTCAACCTGTGTCAATATAGATGGAACATCGATTGAAACCTGTTGCTGTTAGTAAATCAGATGGAGACATGGGAGAATGATGGCTCTTCAGACTCAGAAGAAGTTTTTCTCTGCAGGATACTGTCTTTTATTGCTGTTACAGGTTGGGTTGATTACCTCTGAGCGGCACTGTTTTGTACAGAATGGGCAAAACAGCCAGGTCACAAGGATCCTGAGGGCTCAGAGAAAGTTGGGGGGAAGGGGAAACTGTTATAGGACATGGTAGCTGGATAACTGTTTAGGAGACATGGTAGCCTCCCGTCAATGCCATCCAGGGTTTGCTTTTCCAGATCATCTAGTTTCAAAATGCAATTTTTTAGAAATTCAGAAAACAAAATGATAATATGTGATATTTTTCATGCTTACTGGGAGAAACGAAAAGGAATTTCGGTTATAAATACAAATAGTAGTGCCTAAAAAAATTTCCTTATGTAATGCAGGAATTCCATAATTTATTATTTTATTTCATCTTAATTGATAATTATTGGTATCAGTTTTAATAATTTTATTTGTAAAGAATTCAGTAATTTCGATATAAAAAAAACAACAACTTTCCAGTCCTGCTGATACTGTATTAAGTAAGCGCCTGAAAAAGCATTTCCAAAAAACTTTTTTTTTTCTAAAAATATTGATAAGGATATTTTTAAAATAACTTCTAACCAATTCCTTTTTACTTTCCAGGTGATCAAAATCTTTCTCCTGATCCATCTGCAAGTAACAACAGCAACAACAATAACAACCAAATATCGCCTTCGGCATTCACTTTCAAGTCATTGCTTGACACATTAGGCCAGTCTAAAAGCGAAAACATTGCAGGGTGTCGATCCCTAAGTGGGGTGACATCGTCTTCGACTTCTGCCTCTGCATCAGAAGCAATGCTCACAGATCATCACATTCACGACCACAAACTCAGTGCGGCCAGTAGCGCTCTCCACTGTCCACGGACAACAATCTCTCTTTTGGCAGGTACATCATCACCGTCGTTTTCAGTGAATCATGCGGGATACCTTCTAGCCTCTCAGGGTTACTATGGAAATGGTGGTAGCAGTTCAGCCTCTGCTGGTATGTATTTGGGACCGACTATGGTGCCACCTTCGCTCCTTTATCCACAGTTATACTCCAGTGTCTCTCAGAATCATTTACATTCTTCAATACATCTGCTTGGGAGTGAACTGCGAAACTCTTTCGACAACACGTTGATGGCACAACATCAACAGGAACAACGGAACACTCAAAACTCTGATATGCTCAACAACGAAACCATCGGAAGTGCTACAAACCGTGATATTAGTGGAACTCGACATCTGACTGGTGGCAACAGTAGCGGGCACGCGACTCTCACGCCATCTAACGGTAGCTTGGATGTACTAAGACTTAATACGTCATCTACGGCAACTGCACAAGGCGAAACAACTTCGGTTTGGAGGCCTTATTAAGGTTTATTATCGATGGAACAGTGAAATAAAAACTTGAAAGTTAAAACGAAAATTTCTTCGGTGATAAGTGAAAAAAAAATAGTACAAGATGTGTAAATACAGTAAAATATTAACTTTCCAAATGTTTATAACGGACTTAGACGGGCCAAGATTTAGTGTAATGTAGTAGTTCCATACTACATTGGGGAAACAGGATCAGCCTCTTTCTAAGAAACAGGCATAAAAATATAGACAATGAATCTGTTGCATCTACATTGATCGGCAATGTATACGTAATGTTCATGTTAGCTTTGTCTGTACAAATCATTCATTAACTGTGCACATGTATATTTGGCTAATTTCTCACTCTCTCTGATTAGAGAAAAATATAGTTGTTCTTAGCACCTTATTATTATTGTGTTATCACAACGACCAAAACTAACAGAAAAAAATAGACTTTTACACACTGCATTTTCCTTTAAATATATATGAAGAACAGGGCCGGACTCAGAAGTGGAGATGGGGGGAACGTGATGGTAAGAGTAATAAGAGCAAAAAAAATTAATTGAACTCTCTTTTTTTTTTCTTTTTTTTTTCAAAAAAAAAAAAACATGTATTTTTCTCATTTTTTTTGTATTTTTCTCAAAATATTTTTATAGATCCACAAAAAGGAGGGAGAAATTTTATACTATGCATACAGTCTCTTACCCACCCAGCGACCCTCCTTTTTTATTTTTTTCAGACTCGAATGAATATCTTGAGCCCTCCCCATTTTTTTCTAGATTCGGATCCAATAAATAATGATGGGCGTCAGGGCTGGGCAAAAGGGGCAGTTCCCTCTTCCCCCACCAAAAAAAGAATTGATGCAAAAAACAAAATATGTTTAATATCATCAGGTGTACCAAAAATTAATGTTTTTTTTTTACTTTAAAGAATTCTAATTTTACTTTTCTTTTACATCTTTTATTTTCGGAAGCATATTATTTATATTTATTAATATGAAGAAAAAAAATTTTACATGTGTTTTTATTAACGTTTCCTTTTTTTTACGTTTTGTTTCGGACATTCTTAGTTGCATTATGTATTCATGACTGCAATTATTAGTGAACGAATCGATCTATATATTTGTCTCTTCAAAAAACGATTTGTGTCCCTCCCCACCAAAAAACAATTTTTTTCTCTACTACCCTGGAAACATTCCTGCCGATCCTCATAATAGTACTATTTCATAACAGACTACAAATGAAAAATGACTTTAAAGGATCATTTTCTACATATAACACAGCACAAAAGAAAAAGGCTATAAAGAGCATTTGCTATACAGGGTGATTCAAAACTTATCGTTCAAATTTCGTGGGGAGGTAGGGAATACGTCAGGAAACAGATTTCTCATAGGAAAGTATGTCCGCAAACGTCATCTACATGAACAAAATGGACAAGTAAAGTGAACACAAGGAAATAGTACAGTTAAGTGGTAACGAATGTGACTTTTATTCCAACAAGGTAAAGTACAGGTTCACAGTAGGTTGCGATGATTGTGATGATGATTCGCACAGATTGCGATGCACACGTGCAAACATTTGATGCTGCGGTATTCTTCTGTTGGGGATCGGTCTTCGTAAACTTGCCTAGCTCGGCGGCCGCTTTCGCCAGCTGCCCCATATGCGAGATGCATATCCGCTAGCTCTTGATGCGTAAAACGATTCATCTTACCACTAGTAAGTCAGCTCGTACACTGATGACAGCGGGAGTGGTCGGGCGAGCTGTACACTGGTTGGGTACACACAGCGCCCTCTACATACGCATGCGTACATTTGCGGACATACTTTCCTATGTGAAATCGGTTTCCTGACGTATTCCCTACCTCCCCACGAAATTTGAACGATAAGTTTTGAATCACCCTGTATATGACGTAATGCAAAAAGGATACATTTTGTTAAATATGATCCAATCATTTTTGTACGGATCAAGACAATAGGAGATAATGTGCATTATACTATACCAAAGAAAAACAACATTTCAACACTAATCGATTTATAAAAAGCTGCCGTCCATCGGATGGACCTTGCCCGTGGTTCAAGGAGAGCTATATCCTATGCACGTTGAACAAACAACACGCTGGATGGTCTTCACAGAAAGCTCTGTTTCCTAACCTTTCCCAATCTTCTCCGAGACTTTGTGACCTGGCCATTTAGTCCATGGGTGTTGGGTTATTTTTACCTCTGAGCTGCACTTTTTTGCACACCATGGGCTACATGGCCAAGGTCACAAGGACCCCGAAGGCTCAGAGAAGGTTGGGGAAGGGGACCCACTGGAACAGCTGTTGGAAGACAGATGGTAGCCTCCCGTCAAGGCCATCCAACGTGTTCTTTAGCATGCACAGGGAATGAATCTCGCAACGGGGCCACGGCTTAACGTCCCATCCGATGGACGGCTGTCTTTCCAAGCCCATCAGTGTCCCCTACTTACCGTGGTCAGTGCAGGAAATTTTGCGGAGATAAATCTCAACGCTGACCCACCTGAGGCTCGAACCTGGGAACTGCAGATTACGAGCCTGGCGTGCTACCGACTGAGCCACCCCAGCCCACGAGTGCCCTAAAAACCAAAGCTACAGTCCAAACTTTCAGTTGTTTCACATTCCAAGCTTTTGGGTTGGAAACTATTGAGAATATATTTTTTTTTATAGAAATGTCATTGGAAGTAAAGATCTCCATCAATCCTCTCAAAACATTGGTTTTGAACAATATTTGTTCACTATTTGAAATTCTGGTGAATAGTTTCATATCTCTGAGTCACATTTTTCTGCACACAATGGGTTAAATATTCAGACTATAAGAGAGAAGGAATATCAGAGAAGGAAATCCGCAGAACAGCATGGAGTGGGGAATGTCTCACTCGGTAGAGTGCCAGGCTCATAATCTGTAGTTCCCATTTTCGAGTCCTAACTGTGCCAAGTTGAGAGTTATCACAGCAAAATTCCACATCCTGCCGTTGGTCAGTAGTAGGACACCGATGGGTTTGGAAAGGCCACCGTCCGTCGCATGGGATGTTAAGTACCATCCCCTTTACGAGTCCAAGCTGGGTCAGCGTTGAGACTTATCTCCGAAAAACTTTCCGCCCTGCCCACGGTCAGTAGGGAACACCGATGGGTTTGGAAAGACCACCGTCCGTCGGATGGGACATTAAGCCGTGGCCCCGTGTACGGGAGAGCCGTACCCTGTGTACGTTAAAGAACACGCTGGATGGCCTTGACGGGAGGTTACCATCTGTCTCCTAAAAGCTGTTCCAGTGGGTCCCCTCCCCCAGCCTTCTCCGAGCCTTCGGGGTCCTTGTGACCTGTCCATTTAGCCCATTGTGTGCAAAAAAGTGCCGTTCTGAGGTAAAACAACCCAACCCACTGAACAGACAGATGGGGATCTTTCGCCAAGGTCATCCAAAACTTTTAACATACACATACATACATGGTATAGCTCTTTTATACACGGTCCATGGCTTAAATTTCCATACGACGGATGACGGTCTTTTTAACGGTATTCTAAGTGTTACGAAGCTGGAATATTAAGCAATAGTGTTCGAAATCATAAGGTTTCGTTTCGAAAGTTAATCAAACCAAAGAAAATAACTGTTTTTATCCAGTTGTTTGCTAAATCAAGTGTACGTTTTATGCATTATTTCGTAGAAAAGTATTTTTTTTTTGAACGTGAAGCCATTATTTAATGTTTCGGCTTCGTGAATTCTAAATGTTGGACGAATGTTATTGAAATTACTGAGGAAGAGCCGGAGCTCTCAACTAGCAACCATGTATAAGGCTCTCGATCTCGTGACTTAATGTTCTGAGGGGAAAAAAATGGTTTACGGTGTAATTCATCACTAATAGTTCTTAAAATAGGATTGGACATTAAGTATCGTGACACTACATTATCCTTATCGTGACACTACATTACCCTACCAAATTTATCTCCGCAAAATTCCCCGCCCTGCCCACGGTCAGTAGGGGGACACCGATGGGCTTGGAAAGGCCGCCGTCCGTCGGATGGGACGTTAAGCCGTGGCACCGTGTGCGGGAGAGCCATACCCTGTGCCTGTTAAAGAACACGCTGGATGGCCTTGACGGGAGGCTACCATCTGTCTCCCAACAGCTGTTCCAGTGGGTCCCCTCCCCCAACCTTCTCTGAGCCTTCGGGGTCCATGTGACCTGGCCATTTAGCCCATGGTGTGCAAAAAAGTGCCGCTCAGAGGTAAAACAACCCAACCCAACCCTACCAAAATATCCGTGTTGTCAATCGGAATCTAACTTCGAAGCTCTATAACTTCCGAAATATGCATTTAATGGAAAAATGCGACTACAAAGATATTAAAGATCATAATCAAATCTACTTAAATATAGATTTTCAATAATATTCTTTCGGCATTTAACGAGTTCATAAAAAACATTTATAATTGTCTAGTGTTGTAAAAATCTTTAGGCAAACTTCTAAAAAACGTATTTATTTTAATAAATAATTTGAAATATTCCTTATTATTAAGTTTTAATTTCCGAGGAAAATTCTTGACCAATTACTGTTGTGAAATATTCTAGGTTCCACAACTATTTAGGTACAAACATATTTTAGAAGTTATAGCGCTTTGAAGTTAGATTCTCATTGACATAACATGGGTTTGGGTTGGGTTGTTTTACCTCTGAGCGGCACCTTTTTGCAAACACTGGGCTAAATGGCCAAGTCGCAAGGACCCCAAAATCTCAGAGATGGTTGGGGGAGGGGACCCACTGGATAGCTATAAGGAGGAAAAAGTGTACAGGGTATGATTCCCACACACGGGACCACGACTTAACGTCCCATCAGACGAACGGTGGCCTTTCCAAGCTCATCGGTGTCTCCTATGACCGTGGGTAGGGAGCTTTGCGAAAATAAATCTCAACGCTGACCCGGCTGGAACTCGAACGTGGAAACTACAGATTATGAGCCTGGCGCGCTACCGACGAAGCATTCTCTAATGTTTTCATAGGGTAGTGCAATTTTTCCTAAATTTAGCTTTTAATACCTCTTTTAATCTCTTTAGAATTTTTGAAATACTACATTATCATGAGTTTCGTAATAATATTTGAGTGATTTTTGCAAGAAGTGATCTGATTTCGATTCCTGCATTTAAGGGTAATATCCGCCATTTTTAATTAGTATATATTACACCTTGTACGTGTTAAACATGCTACTCTGTATGAACTTGAATGGAGGTTTCCATCTCTAAACTTCTTACTATTCCCAAAGTTCTCCAAGCCCTTGTCAGATGGCCATTTAGCCATTTTGCATGCACAAAAGTGAGGCTGAGGTAACCCAACCACTGACGTAAAGATATTATTAATATATTTATCGCCAGTGCGTTTCTTTTCTATAAAAAATAAATAAATACCCCTTCAAGCAGCTGGTTGTCACAGAGGTCTGACAGGAGCCTGTCAGTTTATATACCATAGTAGAAGATCTGAGAGGATTTGTACTATTTGTTGCAGATGTTACGCAACCACGGCAATCCCCGGTTCCGTCTGACGACATTACCAAGTTAACGGAAAGCCGTGACTATCTAGAGTCGGGGGCAAGAATACACCATATAGATGCATCTCATCCCCGACCTCACATGGCAGCAGTCCTATAAAAGGAAAGCTAACCACCGGAAGAAACCTGAAATTTAATCTGTTCGCCGGTTAGCCTTGAACAAGGATATGTAGATCCAAGTTCGCTCGGCACCCGGGGTGGAGACTCTTAGTAAGGCCCAGACTTTGAAAGGGCTCGTGCCTACTAGGCGGGCTCAAACCGTAGGGCCGTGCCCTTGAACTGCTCCACAGAGCTCCTGATAGGTGAGATCTAGACACCGTCAACGTCCAACCGGTCGGCGATGTCTTCGACCTCGGTTGGTCTTGGCTCTGTTCAACCGGGGACCAAATCCAGTCGGCAAAGCCTTCGACCGGGTTGCTGGACCCGAAGCCTCCCCCCCCCCCCCCCCCCACCACCACCACGACTGAGGGATCTGAGAGGATTGCAGGACCTCAGCAGAAAACAACACGAACATCCATGCCTTATCCGGGGCTTGAACCCAGGTCCCTTAAGATCAGTAGCCAAGCGCACTAACCACGGGATGGTTTTATATAAAGCCGGAACTTTAAATATAATCTTCTTTTGGAGCAATGTATGCGCTACTCCTAAAAAAAGCAGTCTATCAGATGGCACTTAAAGAACACGCTGGATAGCCTTAATGAGAGGCTATCATTTGTCTCCTTATAGCTATCAAGTGGGTGCCATTCCCCAACCTTCTCTGAGCCGTCAGGGTCCTTGTGATCAGGCCAATTAATCCACTGTGTGCAAAAAAATAACGTGCTGCTCAGAGGTAAAACAACCCAAACCAAACGTTTTGCTAGGCTCGTAATCTTTAGTTCCCGGGTTTCAGTCCCACCTGGGCAAGCGTAAAGATTTCTCTTTTAAAAACTCACACCCTCTCCTCAGTGAGTAACGAACACCAATGGACTTAGAAAGGTTACTGCCCGTCAGACGGGACACGTAAAGTTGTGACTCGTGTGTGGAAGAGCTATACCATGTGCACCATTAAGCTATATCCTTACGAGGAAGAACTATAACCCTATTTCCGTCAAGGCCACCGTGTAGGCCTAGATGGGAGGGAAGAATCTATTCCCTAACAAATGTCCAATGTGTCCCCTTCCCGAGCCTTCAGATGTTCTTGCGACCTGTTCATGCTATAATGTTGATAAGTACCGTTTTAGGTTTTGCCTCAAATGCCGCCAAGATATTACAGCTACGATGTAATCTTGTGATTCTATAACTTGCTTCAATAGGGTCTGTGAGAGGAAGTAATATATTTTTTTTGCAGGTACAATAATCCTTCGTTATAACGTTGTTCGCTATCATTGTATTATAACTATATCTCACTACAGCGGTCTCTACTCGCAATATTCTGTTTTAACTTTCTCGGACATATTAATAAAACAACAACTATGGATCTGGCAACAGAACTGAAGTCTTCTATTTTCAAAAAATCGCATCTGGCATACGTTGCCGCATGTAATGTGTTTCTTAGCGCTTGTTCTCGAGCATAATTAATTAGTAGTTAGTATGTTTTTTATAACAATCGGTGTAGGTCTGTTAGAGCATCAACTTCTGTTATCAGTAAGAAAAGGTCAGCGTTTAGAAAATAAAATAGACGTTTTGAGAAGAATTGATTCTGATGAATGGCCAGGCGATGTGTGCAATAATTATAATTTAGGACTGCAAGTTCAACAGTAAGAACAACTATAAAAAATAATCAATTTCGGCAGTGGGGAAGTCAGTTGTTTCACTACAAGCAAGGAAATTAACTAGGACGAGACCGGCCGTTATGATTAAAATAGAGAGCCCTCTAAATATTTCTATTGATGATAATATTCAAAGTCAAATTCCGTTAAGAAATAGATCAGCCTGAAATATCTGTGGAACCATTTACCGCAAAGTAGTTGTTCCATAGTTTTAAAAAGCGCTCCAACTCCTATAATATATTAATCTAGGGAAAAGTCCCGTGTATATCATGACCAGAACTTAACTAATTTAATTAATACGTATTTTAATGGAAATACCACACTCGCTTAGCACTTTGCTGGAACCAATTAACAGAGTTAAACGAGGGATTCCTGTACTCATTATATTTTGTTCCAAAAAAAAAAAACTTTTCTTCTTAGGAATATTTATTTAAGAATATAATTTCTTGATAGCCAATTTATATTTTAGTTATGAATTTTTTAAAATATTATATAGAAGAAACAAAAAATAGAAATAAGACAGTTGCAGTCAGGCACTCCTCCCCCGAAAATCCTGTCTTATACTAAATCTCAAATTTGTCTACAAAACTTGTCTACCTGCTTTGTAATCAAAAAGTTTTCTTCGTATAATTTTATTTTAGCCCCATATTTCATGTCCGACACGAAAAATAGATTAAGGAATAAACTATAAAATCTTATTCCACATAGGAAATCATTTTAACCTCGGGGGAATATTTTAGTAATTGATAAACCGTACTCAAGTATTCTCAACCCTTCCCCAAAACTAAATCCTGGGCCTGGTTGTAGACACCATGTGATGTACATGGAGGACATTACATTACAACACGTTACAGAGAGAATGGGATACATGGAGGAATACCTCCATGGTCATATATATATATGTGTGTGATGTATCTTCACGGTTGAGGTTTTAGAGTATTTCGAAAGTAAATATATTGTAAAACAGCGAGAACTTTTCCAGTTAGCGCTGCAAGCAGCTAACTTTGCTGTCTCGGATGAAAAATTTGGCTTTGAGGAAATATTACGTATCAGTTGTTTTAACAAATCCTCATCATTCGGTTAAAATTCAAATAAAAAGCAATAGGAAATCCTTAAAGTTTGAAATGAAAAACATTTTTTTTCCAGTATTATTCAGATTTATCTGCAATGAGGTAAATATACAAATGACAATAACATTTAAAATAGTTCAACAAATAGGAATTTCTTGTGTTTCCTACCACCAAAGTAGGAGGATAATGGGGGTTCTGGACCAGTGGCAGATCAATGTTAATCCTATGGGATCGGCCACCCATGTGTTTCAAGGTGGTGGTAGATCATTATCAATCCCATTGGTCAGAATTCACTTTTTAAGATTGTAGTTGGAGAATGGCAAATAAAATACCTCCCTTCACTAGTGTATTAATCTGAAATTATATTATTCAGTTAAATTGTAGATAATAATTGAGATATACCAACACCCAACACAGTTTCCAAAGTCATCACCTAACGAACTTTGCCGTTCATCCCCCATTTTGAATTCCACCATTTTAACCACAAACTCCCGAATAAGTCCCTTGGTTTCTACCCTCATCCGAAATTTTTCTCCCGAAGAAGTCCCTTAGTTTCTACCCTCATCCGAAAGTTTTCTAAGTCCAGACTCCGCAAATTTTAATCCTGATGTCACACGTCCCCCTGGTTGACCCATCTCATGGTAAATCAGTTTCCTCTATGCGCATTTAATCTAATTGTGGTGCCATCTAGTGTCCGTATTATTTTTAGTGCGTTTCCTGTATTTTTTTAAAAAAATTTTTCGGACATGGTGACTTAAACAGGCTACCATTGAGGCCAGTAGTTGCGCGTTAACGGACTTGGCTATGCCTCGTTATTTGGTGAAATGGCATAGATGTGTCTCATGTGGGGATAAACGCTCTTTATACAACAATCTAGTTATATTTTGCTTCACGAGTTTTATATTGTATACTGTATTTATAACCGTAAGATTTTATTTTTTATTAACGTACGTTTTTTCATAACCTATGTATTTTTATTTCTTCATAACTCGCGTTTTTTCTGCGAAAATCAACCTTCGTATATTTCATTTTTATAACCGTATTATTTTTATTTCTTTATAACTCGCGTTTTTTCCACATCAGCTACTACATATTTTTTTTTTCATTTTTACCCAATAGCAGCTTTTCATTTTCTGCGGGACATACTTTTATTCCAGTTTCTGTGGGATAGTAGTCCTTCTTCTAGTATAAATACGACATACATCAGTCAAAATCCTCATCCCCGATAATATTTCCAATAGAATGCTGAAACACCTTCCGAAGAAAGCCATTACGCATCTCTGCGGGATTTTTTATTTCCTTCTCCATCACCATGATTTTCCAGAAGCCTGGGAAAACGCTTATGTCAGACTGATACACAAACCAGAAAAGGACCCTGTCTTTCCTGACAGCTATCGCCCAATCAGTCTGCTTTCCTGCCTAGGAAAACTGTTTGAACGTATTATCCTCAATAGATTGGAAGAGTTCCTCTCAATCCATCCTGTCTTACCTGAAACCCAATTTGGTTTCAGGCGTAAAGGATCGACAGAACATCAGGTCCTCAGAGTAGTGTAAACTATTTCTGAGGCACTGAACAAGAAGGAAACAGTTGCCGCCATCTTTCTAGACGTGTCCAAGGCTTTTGATCGTGTCTGGATGGACGGCCTCATTTACAAACTCTCCAAGATTGGAATGCCTGTGGGACTCACCTGTATCATTCAATCGTATCTCTTAAATCGAACATTCCAGGTTCATATTAAATCTTCCATTTCTACCAAGAGAGCAGTGGATCGCTGGAGTTCCTCAAGGCTCTCACCTAGGTCCTACTCTCTTCTCATTAAATCTCTTTGATATTCCTTCATTTGAGCGAATCGTTATCCACAATATGCTGATGACACTGCTCTCATCTCCCCTTCCTTGGGAGTTGATTTTGCAATCAGAAGACTTCAGAATTGCCTTGATAAAATGGATACCTGGTATGAAAAATGGGAAATAAAGATCAACACTGAGAAGAGTAACGCCAACCTCTTCAGTGGTAAGAGGATTAAAAATCCTCTAACTTTACACTTTTTAGATGAACAATTCAAGTGGCAGGAGACTGTCAAATATTTGGGAGTCATTCTGCATCAGAAGCTTAAATGGGATTTCCATATACACGGGATCATCACAAAAGTTAACTCTGTCAGATGTCAACTGGGGACTTTCTAGGAAGAAACTCATTGTTATCCATCGATAATAAATTACTAATTTATCACATGGTCATTCGACCTGCTTCCCCAATTTCGGCGAACACAACTCCCACGAACATTCACAAGATACAGGTCTTGCAGAATAAAATCTTGTGATGTATGGTCAATGCCCCCTGGTTTGTAACCAATAGACAATTGCATAAAGATCTGGGCATTGATCATATTTACCCGAGTCAGTGCAGAGAAACCCAGTCAGTGCAGAGAAACCCGCACGAGATTATATCCTGCCTTCTGGACTACGATCATGAAGTCCTTAACAGACACAAGAGGCCTAGGATGATGGCTTTCGCTAAAGAAAGTTAGCCATTTTAGGTCTTTTGTGCATCATTACTACACTTTTGTTTTATGTTCTTTTGCCCTTTGGGGTCCACCATTGGGTGGTTTACTTTTGTTTTTTCAAACTGATGTCAGGCATATTTCCAGATGAAGAAGGTTATGGGTACTATTGTACCTGGTACTTCATTTTATAATGTAACGATCTACGATCTACAGAATCCTCATTCTGTTGTCAGACGATGACAGTGACGGTTCTCTGCTGCTGTATCTACGTGATTTTTACAACTGTTAGAAGTTCTCGACCTCCGCGTGTAGTATAAAATCAGCAATTTCACAACTCACTGTTTAATAATGTATCCATGTGATATATGTCAGAAAACTTTCACGCTCCAGACGAATCTCGTTCGTCATAAGAGAAATCACGATGGAAATAGCCTATTTAAGTGCTTAACAATGTGGAATCGACGTTCACAAGGAGAGATGACACCCGACGTCATGAGTTATCTCACACCTCCAGGAAAACCTACAAATGCGAAGAATGTGCAATGGAGTTTGGGAGAAAAGACAGTCTTTTACGACATCAAAGAAAGCCACACAAAAATAAGCGGGTTGGGGTGTTTTACCTCTGAGCGGCAGTTTTTTGCACACCATGGGCTAAATGGCCAGGTCACATGGACCCCGAAGGCTCAGAAGGTTGGGGGAGGGGACCCACTGGAACAGCTGTTGGGAGACAGATGGTAGCTTCCCGTCAAGGCCATCCAGCGTGTTCTTTAATGTGCACAGGGTATGACTCTCCCGCACACGGGGCCACGGCTTAACGTCCCATCCGACGGACAGCGGCCTTTCCAAGCCCATCGGTGTCCCCTACTGACCGTGGGCAGGGCAGGGAATTTTGCGGAGATAAGTCTCAATGCTGACCCAGCTGGGACTCGAACTTGGGAACTACAGATTACGAGCCTGGCGCGCTACCGACTGAGCCACCCCCGCCCCACAAAAATAAGCGAAAACGCTCTGAAGATGAAAGAAAAACCAGACCCTGAAGAAACAAACCCAGAAGAAACAAAGAACCAGACCTTGAACATTCGTATTTTCATACATAGGTTATGAAATGGTTCCCCAGAAGAAACAAAAACCAGACCCTGAAGATCCCTGCCAATTTACAGAAGAAAAGAACCCTGTCAACACATAAGCTGATGGCAACGGAAGAAACATCTGTTGGCCTCAAGTCCTCGCGAGAGTCACTCCTGACTCATCTGAAAGAAGAATTGGCAACGAAAAGTAGCATTAAATGGTACCTTGCCGTGCAAGTGCGCTTCAGGCGAAAAGTTTCCCCTTCTACTTTCGAACACTGCACCCTTTTTTTCCGAAGTAACTGTGTCACAAGTCTTCCTACATCATCCCTAAACAGAGAATTGGATTCAGCGTGCAAGATCAAGACCTCATTTGAAGGAGCACATAGTGGATGGATACTGGATGCTGTACTCCATAGTAAAATGAACATTGGAAAATATATCCCTCTTACAGGGTCTAGTTATATCCCTACTCCAAGAGAATTACTATTAAAACGTGCTATTGTTAATGTATGTAATTCCGACCAACAATGTTTTGTCTGGTCTGTTATAGCCACTTTGTATAATATCCTGCAACAGGAAACACTGAACGCCTTAACAACTATATACATTAGAAGAAAAATTAAACACATCTGGCCTAATTTTCCCTATATCAATAAATCAAATATCTAAATTCGAAAAAATGAACATTTCTGTCAATGTTTTTGGATATGTCATTTTTTTGTATAACCGCTGTATATGTAAAAATATATCATGTAATTACCATATGTAGACAGCTGTATGTAAAACCATTTCCTCTGTTAACCTGCATTTATGTAAGCAGGCTATAAAATATATCTGTAACCAATGTAAAAAAAAGCCTCATTGTGAAATGTATAAATAAAATTGCAAACCAATGGAAATCATTACTTGTGTAAAATATTATGTGAAACCTATGCATTGTCATTGTATCTCCCAATACTTTGATATTAATAAATTTTAAAATGAAATATATGTTTGTCTGAATTACTAACAAGTGGGGGAGGTAAACAACGTTATCGCGACTTCTCACGTGACGCCCCGGAGAGCTCATGCTCACTAGTCATTCCACAGGTTGCAACGTGCTTGGGGTTGGGTTGTTTTACCTCTGAGCGGCACTTTTTTGCACACCATGGGCTAAATGGCCAGGTCACATGGACCCCGAAGGCTCAGAGAAGGTTGGGGGAGGGGACCCACTGGAACAGCTGTTGGGAGACAGATGGTAGCCTCCAGTCAAGGCCATCCAGCGTGTTCTTTAACGTGCACAGGGTATGGCTCTCCCGCACACGGGGCCACGGTTTAACGTTCCATCCGACGGACTTTCCAAGCCCATCGGTGTCCCCTACTGACCGTGGGCAGGGCGGGATAAATCTCAACGCTGACCCAGCTGGGACTCGAACCTGGGAACTACAGATTACGAGCCTGGTGCGGTACCGACTGAACCCCCCCCCCCCCCCCCCCCCCCCGTGCTTGGGGAATCAGCTCGCTCACTGGGAGAAAAGCCTTAATACATTCATTTCTGGGATTACACTTATAATAAAAGGTCGGTAATTCTCTTAATTTTTCATAGTTTATCAAACATTACTTATAATTTCGCGATGTAAAGACGTTAAGTATTAAGAAGTGATGAAAACATATTTCTTTTCGAAGTTATCGTAAGTCGCTTGCATGCTAGCTCATTACACTACCCACATCGAGCCTCCTCGAAATCAACGTTACTTTTTTTTTAAAAGCAATCACCTCTCAAAAGTGCCAGGACTTCAATAAATGTGCAGGCGGCTGTGTTTATGAGAAATTTATCAGCACGGGATGAAATTCTAATTTTTGCTTTGCAGAGACGGAATATCCCCGACTTTCACTATGCAGATTTTTTTATCAAGTATTTTAGAGCAGATTTTACCGGATACAGTAATAGCATACAGGGAAAAAGATAATTTCTACATTATATAATACAGAGAAGTACAGGTGAATTTTATATACTTTTCCTAAAAGTATGTTTTTTTTTCCTAAATCCATAGAAAATTAAGGGGATTAGGAAAATCATCATAAAACTTAAGTGATTTAAAAAAAAAGAGAAAATTCCCTAAAAAATGCGATTTTTAATTACAGAGGTGAAAATAACGTCTTCCTTCTTTAAATGCAATGAAACGAAAATTAGGCGATTTCACCACTTATTTCAGCGGTTTAGTAAAAAATATATTTAATTCCCTAAAAGAATAGATTGTCGTAATTACAGAGGTGAAAATAATTTTTTCCTAAATAAAATTAAATTAAGCGATTTTACCACTTATTTCAACTGCCAAGTAAAAATAAATTCCCTAAAAAAAAAACGTTTTTAATGACCGAGATAAAAAATAACATGCTTTCCTACATTAGCCGTCCCATGGTCGAGTGATTAACGCTCTTGGCTACTGATCTAAGGGACCTGCGTTCGAGCCCTGGGTTAAGGCATGGATGTGTGTTATTTTTCTGCCATCCTCTCAGACTTTCTACAATGGCATGTAAACTGACAGGCTCCTGTCAGAACTCTCACACGGCAAAAGCTTTTGATATACGAGACTCATTACTGTTGGCAATCTTTTAAGCATTTCCTCCTTTTGACGAAAGATTTCTCCACGTTTGAGTGGGTCGACGAAATTAAATCAACTTTAAAGTTGGGTTTAATTATAAAAGGATGCTGTGCACAGAATTTACTTTTCTTCCGGGGGGGGGGGGGAGTGAAGGTTGGTGGCTTGGTTTTCTCTCTCTCTGAGCAGCAGCTTTCTGAACAAAATGGACAGTCACAAGAATCCCAAGGGCTGGGAGGTTGGACAGAGGGAACCCCCTAGACAGGTGTCGGGAGCAGATGGTAACCTCCCATTAAGGCTATCCATTGTTCTTTAACGTTCAGAGTAGAAACTCTTTTGTTGCGATCTTATGCAACGACGGCAATTCCCGGTTCCGCTTGTACAGCACTACCTGGTTATGAAAAGCCGTGCTTATCTAGAGCCGGGGGCAAGGAATACGCCCTATAGGCGCACCTCAACCCCAGCCTCACATGGCAGCAGTCCTATAGAAGGAAAGCTGACCACCGGAGGAAACCTTACTTTAATCTATTCCCCGGTTTGCAAATGTACAAGGATATATTGATCCAAGTTCGATCGGCACCCGGGGTGGAGACTCTTAATAAGACCCAGACTTTTTTAAGGGCTCGTGCCTACAAGGCGGGCTCAGACCTTTCGGCAGAGCCCTCAAACAGACCACCCAGGTCTCCTGATAGGTGAGGTCTCCGACGCCGTCACCATCCGACCGGCAATCAAGCCGGCCAGCAGCATCTTCAACCTCTGTTGGCCTTAGCCATGTCCAACCGGGGCACCAATCCGGTCGGCACAGCCTTCAGCCGGGTTGCTGGGCCCTAGGCCCCCCCCCACCACGACAAGGTGGTCCCCTATCGGGGGGGGGGGGAGGGTTCACAGAGTAGAGCTCTCCCGCATACGGGGCCACGGCTTAACATCCTATCCGACGGACTCGTAGGTAAAGAATTGAATTCTTAACCTTATACGAGTCGCCAAAGGGAATCCACATTTTTTCATGGCCGGGAAATCAAGAATTTCGAAAGTTACGAGAATCAAAATTTTTTTAAATTTCAAGCCATAAAAGTGAGTGGGTTTCTTTATGAACAGCGTTTTTTGCACACAATGAGATAAATGTCACAAGTTGCAAGGACTCTGAGGTTGGGGGAAGGGGAGTTACTGCCCTCCTCTATTTGGCTCCTTTTGTGATAACTGTCAAGTTCTGCATCAACATGTGAAAAATCTAGGATCGTATTCTTCCTGCCAAGGAAATTTGAGCTTTTCTGATACCAGCTATATCTCGCCAAACGTTTGCCATATATTAGCCACGACTTTCAACGTAGAGACTACGGAAGCGCCCCGAGGTTGGGTTGTTGGGTTGTTTTACCTCTGAGCGGCACTTTTTTGCACACCGTGGGCTAAATGGCCAGGCCACAAGGACCCCGAAGGCTCAGAGAAGGTTGGGGGAGGGGACCCACTGGAACAGCTGTTGGGAGACAGATGGTAGCCTCCCGTCAAGGCCATCCAGCGTGTTCTTTAACGTGCACAGGGTATGGCTCTCTCGCACACGGGGCCACGGCTTAACGTCCCATCCGACGGACGGCGGCCTTTCCAAGCCCATCGGTGTCCCCTACTGACCGTGGGCAGGGCGTGGAATTTTGCGGGAAGCGCCCCGAGATTTTGAACGTTTTTACAAAAGGATTCATCCCAACCCATAACAGTTAGTATTGGATTGTTTTAAATTTGTGCGACATTTTTGCACACAATATGCTAAATGGTCAGGTCACAAGGACCCGGAGGGCTCAGAAAAGGTTGGGGGAAGATGACCTGTTAAGGGGCAAATGGGTCTTCCATCAAAGCCGTCCACTTTGTTTTTTAATATGCGAAGGGTATGGCTCTCCTGCAAATAGAGCCACAGCTTTGCATTCCATCTGTCAGAGGCGGCCTTTTCAAGTCCAACAGCGTCCGCTCTCTGACCGAAGGCAGGGCGAGTCTTAGTGAAGATAAATCTCAATACTGGCCCAAGTGAGACTCGAACATGGGAACTGCATATTACAAACCTGGCAGTCTATCGCCCGAGTCAATTTCCATTTGCAAAGGCATTAATCTTGTCCCATCACAGGTAGACACCATATGGTTTTAAACCCTACGTTTTGGTTCCACCTACGAAATTTGACCATTCTGCCAAATATCTGTGGAATTAGCTTTTTAGTAGACCTAACTGGTATAGTGATTAGAGAAATTGCTAAGTCAATGGGCATGTCATTGTGCAAATGCTTTGTTTATGAGAAACCCACACAAGCCAAAAGCGAACAGGTTATTTCTCTTCTTCGTGTTTATTAAAAAAAATTACATTGACTCAAAAACTGTCCAAATGGAGATAAAACTGACATCGACACACTGTAGAAGAAACATGTATCCATTCGCCCACTCGAATATGCCTATTATTTACTGCATTCTTTTTCATTTCTAGCTCGCAAAAACAAACAAACAACAAAACAAGGAAAAATATCTAGTTTACATGAAAATGTAACTGAGCAACTCCGATTTTGATATCGAATGACAAACACCTGTGCATGTTATCTTTTATTTTCATTTTACATATTTTTTTTCTTTGGGAACAATGTACTTCTTACAACATAGTTTGTATATATATATTATGTATATATTTATATAAATATTTTTAATTACACATAATCTTAAATAACACCACAAAATAGTATTTTATCCATAAGAACGATAAAAATTAATTTCAGAAATTAGCTTATTACTATTATTAAACATTTGACATTTTTGAGCTAACTACATTAGTCGGAAATGACTAGCTATAAAGACTAAAAAGCTTTGAATTTTTTCAACACTGACAATATTTTTTACTCTCAATTCTGCTGAATTTGTACAACTTTTAAATCCAAAAATCCCACAGTAGTCTCATTAATTTATCTTTCGATTGCAAAATATTTACATGTTATGTACAGTGCAACTAAAACGAGTTCTTTGCCTAGCTTACAGATAGAAATCACTCGACTCCAATTAATAACAACACATATATCTTTTTTTTCCAGCAGAAGCATAAAACCATGCTACAAGAAAATAATCCTGGAAATGCCTTAAAGAAAAGCTGCTGTAAAAATAACTTAGCACCTTTCTTACACCGGTTTTTTAGGGTTAAGAAACTGGAACACCAAATTCAAAATCTGCATCGTGTCCACAAACGCTTCATATTCGCGATCCTGCCAAATTTCTGAATTTCGCAAACCCTATTTCAAAGGCTGATTTAATATCACTCGTGTAGCAATTGGTCACTGAAAAACTTCAGCCAAACGGTAGCGTAACATAAAACCTTGCATTATTATCTGAACTGGTATAATAAATATCCTAAATACCCTCAAGCAGATCCTGAGCTTACTGCATTCCAAGCCAGCGTAGCTTCACTATAACAAAGTGTTAAAAACATTCTTTTTCCACCGCATCAAACGGTTAAAAAATTATCGACGAATTTCTTACACACCGCGTCAGACACAAAGCCAGTGAAACTCTCTCTCCATATGTTGTGTTTTGAGAGAGGTCTCATGAAAATGTCGACTATCAAAGTCATTGAAGAAGCACTTTCTTTCCATAATTAGTGCAAGACTTTATTGGAAAGGTACAGCTCTAACTTTACTTGAGAGGGGTGCAGTGAAATGTAGTTTTGACGCGCTGCTTGAGTGCTTGCTATAAACAAATATTACGTACTAAGAAGGAAAAGAAAACATATAGTCGATCCTGGACTCCCTTTTTTGGATAACAGTCATTCCCAGGATGTTATTTTAGTTAAGCACAGAGATTTTTTTTCTATGTTTAGTAAAATGTTTAATTATAAATAAAATGAAAATTAATTTTTGCTTCTTTAGTGTATGGATCTCGGAGTTTTATGAATTACAATTATCTCCTTGAGTACCTTAGTTCACTGAAATATATAACCCCGGCGAAAGTGGATTTGTGAGGAAAGCGTTAAGCGGAGATTACCTGTATTAAAATGTGCTGCAGCATATGCAAAGATCTTTTCTAATGTGATGGTTAAACCAGCTTAGTAATATTTAGTTGCTCCATATTCAAACTTACTGTTGAGAATGCTAGTCAGATAGCAAGCTCTGTATATAAAAAAAATAAATACCCCCTCAAGCAGCTGCTTGCCACAGAGGTCTGACAGGAGCCTGTCAGTTTATATGCCACAGTAGGAGATCTGAGAGGATGGCAGGACCTCAGCAGAAAAACGACACACACATCCATAGCCTAAATCCGGGGCTCGAACCCAGGTCCCTTAGATCAGTAGCCAAGCGTGCTAACCACTCGGCCACGGGACGGCTAAGCTCTGTATACAGTTCTTTATTTATTTTTTACTGCTATCACGATACGTTTTTGAATTAAAAAATTAAGAGCGCTTAGTTTTAAACTTGTCTAAAGAATAAATTTTAAAGCTTAAATCTTATTATATATGATTAGAGTGCGGTGACGTTTACAAAATTCGTTAATAATTATACATAACTGTCAAGCTCACCCGACAAAAAATTAGTCATCTCCCGCCGTAAGAGGGTTAGGTCCGTTCGACAGCAACAGAGGGCATACCAGTAATAAAAGAGTCCTACAAATAGCTGTGCCGTACGCTATGGGGTTCATACAGTGACAAGTGGTTGTGTGCCACTTGTGTGTTAGTCGTTCGGTGAAACATGGGTCACGCCAAAGATGTAAATGAGTGACAAAAATGTGTTATTGCCTTTGGCCAAGCCAAAGGGCGTAGTGTACAAGAAGTTGCTGCCTTTGCAGGTGTATCGAAACGTACTGTCCAAAGGGTCTTCATGCAGTGGTGTACATCGCAGTCCACCACTAATTGTCGCCAGAACTGCGGCAGAAAGACTGTGCTCACCATTAGGGACCGCCCAGTGTTTTGCACACTTTTAAGGCAAACCACTTTGCAACAAGGCAGGAATTGCTCCAGCCAGTCAATGCAGGCCTACAACAAGCTGTTTCCAAACGAACACTCCGAAGAGAACTGCATGCCATGGATATCTGGAGCAGAGTACCGTGGAATAGATTCAAGTTAAGGAGCTCTGCACAAGGCTGCACGGCACCACAAAGAGTGGACTGTCGATTCTTGGAAGCGTGTGATCTGGTCGGATGATGATTGTCACCTGCACAGGGTTTGAAGTGTGTCGGATTGGCATGACGAACATTCTGAAACCTTCAAACATCTCGACTGGCCCGCCAAATTCCCAGATTTGAATCCCATAGAAAACTTGTGTGACTATTTGGGGCAACGAGTGAAGCGCCATCACAACCAATCTGGCCGAACTGCGGCATTTGCTGCTAGAAGAGTGGATGAATATTGATGTGCACAACATCCGCACACTGGTGGCATTCATGCCAGACAGGGTTTCGGCTATTCTTCGGTCGCACGGAGGCATTACGCGCTATTAAGTGACATTCAGCCAGGGGTGACGAATTTTTTGTCAGGTGAGCTTATTAGTGTTTCGAAACTACATGAGGTAGTGTAACCAATTGTTTGATACAGAATCTTCAAAATTCCGAAAGGTCACAAAACAAAGCTTGCGGCCTGATTTACATTAAAGCTCACTTGAAACAATGAATATATTTAACCGAGTATTAAATCTAAACCAAAGTTCAGTCTACTAATTGATGCTAGAAAATTAAGTACATAAAACTCTCTATTATCTATGCCTTTATAGCGCAAACATTTGCAGGTTTGACAAGCATAAAAATTTTTTTATCATACATATTTAACTCTAAAATTAATATTTTTTGCATACATAACAATTCTTGCATGCATTTTCTGCTCTTGGAAATCACTATTATTAAGCTCTACTTTTATAGTACCTCAGTTTGTTTGGAATATCATTAAAACGAAAAGCAAGCAATTCTAAAATGATCTTAGCAGTGAGGATACAGTAAACTCCCGGTTATTCGGCATTCACGTGGAATGAGAGTTGCCGGTTGCATGAGAAATATTTTTATAGAAATCAAATACAGTATGTATAATCTTGTATTCAAGCCTTAGTTATAATAAAAATGCAGTTGAAAATAATGATAATAAAAATGAAGTATAATGCACTTAATACAAATACCTACAATTGTTTCTTATACATAGTTCACTTTGTGCTTTAATATCATACATAGATCGTTGACGAACCAACATTTTCTTGCATAAGTTTTCACCCTCTTGCATATTTCATTATTTTGTTTCAAAGTCAAAACATCTTTTCGCTTTAGTCCTTGCCTGGTATTCCACTTTGACAGCATTACAAATCGAGGAGTGGAAGATTTCCGATAACTAGAGCAACACGATCACAAATTCAACTATCTACGACTTTAATGGCAGTAAGGGAACTAGCACTCATAATGTGAAAGACAATGCCAATGCCATCCGGGAAAACTACAACGTGCATTGCATTGAAATTTGCCGTACAAGCTTGAAATGTTGAATTTCAATTTTTTGCCGGTTGGATGAGAATTCCGTATGCTTGAGTACCGGATAACTGGGGAGTTTACTTTGATCTTGCGAATCGCACGAAACATTACAGGGATGGGGGCGGGTTTTTTTTTTTTGCTTTTAATTTTAAATTAAAATTGTTAAAATGGAGTTGGTTGATGATAAATGAAATGGGGAGGCGTGCGTGTTTTCCAACAATCAAAAGAAGAGCATGATGATGAAAGATTTGGGAACCCTATATAGATAGATACATTTCTTCAATATGAAAAATGACACGGATTTAGACACTTCAAATGTTTGATTTTTAAAGAAAATATCTGGAAGAAACTAAAGTGAGAAAGTAGACGAAACTGAACCTTTCTAAAATGTAAATCAAAGTTCTTATTTTGACGTTTTCTTACGTTTTAATTAACCATATGAATAAATAACATTTTTTATTATCCATGTACTCATCGGCCCTTATTAACACGGATAGGTGTCAGTTTGCTCTATTTAAATGTCAGAGAAGTTCACCAGGACAGTGTTTATCAACCTAGAACCCTAAAGGTATTTTTCATTTTATGCGCATCAGCTAAAAGTGCTTAATTCCTTCACACTGTACACAGTTCACAATATCTAAGTATTGCGGCGAAAAAGATTCATGAAAAGGAAATAGTTTTCTCGAACATATCTCACGATTTCTGAAAATCAGATACATAATGCTTATGTACATGAAACTTAAACTTATATTGCTAAAGTTCAATGCAATTTTTAGACCTTCGTGTTCAAACAGAGTTAATAATTCAAGAAGTTTCGTCAACGAAAGTCAATAAGATTCCGCCAGTATTGCAAACTCGTGGAAAATATTCCTTTTATGATTAGCAATGATTATACTTTTTACATCATTTTTATTCAAGTTTACGGAAAACTAGTGTTCCGCGTAACCCCATTTAAAAAACCCTGAACTAGGAAATTTTTGAGCGAAAAAATATTTCGCAGCAAGTGGATTATCTATTGTACTTGTTCAGAGTAGGAAACATTATCGTGCAATATTTAATGAAATGTTTTAACAGTGACTGGACTAGAACAGGGAAGCAGCAAAGCTTCATGAAAGATGTTCTATCCTTATCACTTATGAAAAACACCCAATATTTTAGAAAAATGGATTGTCATTTCTCGTAATGACTACGGAATAAAATTTATCGAAATTATCTTGTAGCTAGAAAATTGTGAAATAACAGAATCTACATTGTACATGAAAACAACAGATGTCTGATAACTCGGTTTTTCACTATTGTAAAACTCCTTAACGTCAAGAAATATTTATTATTCTCTTTTGTCTTACAACCGATTCCTATTCCTGTTTTTTGCGATGTTGTTCAATTGTTCATTCTGAGAAACTGTTTATATTTTTCAAAAGTTCCCTAACTTTAAAAGTAAAATTTTCATGGGAAAAATGTCATGGAGATGAATTGAAATCTCAAATCTCTCTAGATCTCAGTATTCTACAATATTCGCTAAATATTTAGTTTTTGAAGCTGGAACGTTAAACAACCGACATTGTTCTTAACGCTCATCCTCAACACTTTTCTTCAAAATTGAACAGTCGTACAAAAATTTTAAAATAACATTTTAATGAACATTTGGGTTGTTGGGCTGTTTTACCTCTGAGCGGCACTTTTTTGCACACCATGGGCTAAATGGCTAGGTCACATGGATGCCGAAGGCTCAGAGAAGGTTGGGGGAGGGGACCCACTGGAACAGCTGTTGTGATACAAATGGTAGCCTCCCGTCAACGCCATCCAGTGTGTTCTTTAACGTGCACAGGGTATGACTCTCCCGCACACGGGGCCACGGCTTAACGTCCCATCTGACGGATGGCGGCCTTTCCAAGCCCAGCGGTGTCCCGTACTGACCGTGAGCAGGGTGGGAAATTTTGCGGAGATAAATCTCAATGTTGACCCAGCTGGGATTCGAACCGCTACCAACTGAGCCGCCCCCTTTTAGTGAACAATTATTATAATTATTTATATTTGAAATATTTTTTCAAATTACTTTGGCTAATAACACTGCTGTTAAATGTTTCAGCGTCTATTACTGTATGTATTTTTATGTGTTTTTTGGTAATAGATTTTTAGCATGTATTGAGGTTTTGCAAAAAAAACAACAACATTTAAATAGACTATTTACTTTTTAGAAGATTAGTTTGTTTCTTGGAATGAGCCAGAATAGGTTATAGACTTGAAAATATTAACCATTTTGGTGTAATAAGTCTTTAAGTTACAGACTATTTGTCAATATATTGACATATACTTATCATTTCAGTTAAAATATTAATTTTTACAATAATTAAATTCCAATTATTTAGACCTGTCTAAGAATATAGGATTCAATGCTCTTAATATCTAAGAAATGTGATCACTGAGACACATTTTTTCTTGTCTTTCAGAAAGATCAAAACACCTTGATCAGTATTCTAATTCATATAAGTCCAAACTTAAACTGATAACAGAAAATAATGCACAATGTTGTAGCTGAAAGAAACAGAATATTTTCTCCAGAAGTTTGAAATGAATATGAAATATGTATCGGTGTTTTGCTATTATGCTAAGGATGCTTAGGAATGACAAAAGATAAGTAAATGCAAAATTCCCAGTTAAAAAGTTTTGAGAAAAAGCACACTGCCATACTTCAAGTAGTCTGGGATGCAAATGAGAAAAATGCCACACAGTAATTGAAGGGATTTTCAGTAGATTTTGTCAATAATAAAAATATACATTTGTTGGTGGGACTGTAATTATGAAATAAAAGGATTAAAGGCCAAATTAAGAGAAAAAACACCTTTTGATACCTTATTTATGAATATTGGTGACAACTGTTTTGGTATATTAAAAAATACCTTTCTTTAACCACCTAATGACCGAAATTTCATCACGTTTTTTTAAATGGAGGGTTATACATGAATCTACATTATTAATACATTTCTCTTTGTATAAACAGATTATGTATATAAGAATGGAAAACACCTCTTTCATTTGACATATTCCAATAAAACATAACTGTAATACAACAACTTTGTTATAGTAAAAATGCATAAAACGATGTGCAAATAAAAGAGAAGTGAACTTGACATAATTTCTTCAATGCTACAAGTTTTAAACCTTATAGAGGAACTCACTCTCAACAGGGAAAAAGAATGCAATACACCATCTATTTCTTCCCTATAATCAGTTATACACTAAACAAATATTAATCATGGTTAAATTGTATTTTAAACATGTTTGCTGAAAATAAATAAAAAGTTATCCTAAGAAAGTTATATCATTCACTTTTAATCATAATTTTTAATATGCCATTAAAATTTTTCACTGTTCTTTGAATAAAGTATATTAGTGAAAAAAAATACATATGAAAAAAAACTTCCTTTAAATTTGTTTTAAAAGTTAGAAAACTTATGATTGTTTTTATTTCTAAAAGTTCTAAATATTATATACATTTATACATAATAAGAATTTCAACTGCATTGTTGTTAACATGGTAAATGAACAGAATTAAAAAAAAATGGGGAGGAATACAAAATATGACTTTGTGAATACAGATGATTATATCATATATGTCATGTGTATATTAGCCTGCAACAAGACTGTCTACAGGATTTGGTCTATGGGTTGAATAACAAAGGAATAATTTTTTTAAAGGTAGGGCAAAAGCACAACTTCAAAATTATACACATATAATTATATATAATATTTAAACATTTTCAGAGGGATAATAACCTTTTTCGATCTCCACCCATATACACATTATGAAGACATCCATCCTATAATTCAACTTGCACTTTCAAGTAGGAAAGTAAACATGAAGAAACATTTTGCTTTTCATACATCTTATTATAATGCAAAAATAAGATAAAACTTCAGTGTGTGTTAAATATAATAAATTAATAAAACAAAGCCATTACGAATTTATAAAAAGCACACATAATTCAATATCAGCACTTTTGAACTTAAATCTTTTTTCAGCATAAAGCCCAACTGTTTCTTGAACTGCATCTTAATAATTAGTTTATTGTCCTCTTTTACTACCTTGCTTTCAACAATATTTTAAATATAACTTTTTGACTAGTTTACTTGAGAGAAGTACAAATACAGACTGCCAAAACAATGGATCAGTTTGACTTGCAAATATTAATAGCAAAGTAGTAAAAATGAATATATAAAATTTAACAATAATAAAGTATACAACTCTTACACATAAAATACATAACTTTGTCCAACATATTTTGTGCATAAAAACAACAAAAACTATGTTAAAGGACATAAAATAAGAAAAATAGCTTATACCTAACCAAGTATATATTATGACTAGTACAGGAAAAAAAAAATACAACAAAATCCATATGACTAACATAAATTCACATTCAGTAATTCTTAGTGAGTTTAAATGAAAAAGTAAAATTACGAGTTAATAAGGGAAAAGGATAAAATATTGGTACAACTTTTTTTATGTTTTTAAAGGGCTACTCAACCGTTTTTATGTACAATCCACTTAAGAGTTATGTTTTTCACTACCATCTGTAAGTTTCCTTCACAGGACTACTTTTTTTTGCAAACTATTATACAGTACTACATAGAAAACGCAATATAAATTTATAAAATTTCAAATATAAGAATTAAAAATTAGAAAAAAATTCATTTTATTATAAAAATTTAATATGAAACAGTATTATTTTTTTTCCTTTTTGCAGCAACAACTGAGTTGATTTATGCTAGCACTTTTTTTCGCTGAGTGATAAACTAAATAGACAAGTTGGTAAAGACTGGTTCAAAACAAAGATAGAAGAAACTGTTAGGGGCAGATAGTGGGATATCTAGTATGTTCTTGACAATAGGCCAGTAGTGGCTCTCCCGTAAGAATTCTATAATATAGATGTCAGACTTATAAAGCTTATTTATTTTTTCTTTCCCAGTGATGGCAGACCATAGGAAAGAAAAACATACCTCTAAATTGGTACAATTAGAACTTGAGCATGAAAGCCTCACTTAGCACATAATAAATGTGTTATTTTATTTCCCACTGGCTTGGGTTGTTTTACCTCTGAGTGGCACTTTTTTTGCACATAGTGGGCTAACTGGCCAGGTCACAAGGACCTCAAGGGTTCAGAGAAGGTTGGGGATGGGGGTCCACTGGACACCTATTAAAGGGACAGATGGTATCCATCTGAATGCCTTTCTAAATTTCATCAGGATAAGTTCCCAAGAAATCCAAAAAGGAACCTTAGGTTCCACATATCACCATCTCTTTTTAATTGTTTTTATGTTTTTTCTCACCCATTGTGTCCCTTTTTATTGTTGTGTTTCCTGGAATCCAGGATGTCACTACTTTTTTCAGAATTACCATTCACCAAATGGACTGATGCCACAGTCAGATTGCAATGTTTTATATCTGCTGTAGATAATCACCTCTTGAACTGCCCAAGAGATGGACTGAAAATGTTTTACAATAAATTTTAGAATAAATTACTACTAAAACAGCAAAATAATAGACACATTGCATTTAATTAAACATGCAATTAACCACTTATTAATGTTAAGTAGTTTTAAAATACAGACTCAACCTCCATAGTAGCCCCTTCATATAAGTTTACAGATGGTCCAAATATATCAAGTCCAGTTCTTATAGGCACTGTTTGGATAAAAGTGAAAAATCAGGTAAAATGTTACAACAATGCAGTTAATTTTCTCACATATCAGTGTTTAAAG
Source organism: Ryuthela nishihirai (assembly GCA_038380435.1). Taxonomy (NCBI): domain Eukaryota; kingdom Metazoa; phylum Arthropoda; class Arachnida; order Araneae; family Heptathelidae; genus Ryuthela; species Ryuthela nishihirai. The sequence goes on along the minus strand of JAWZYU010000001.1, from coordinate 129,321,998 downwards.
TTTCAAAACAAGCATTCAGTTGCCATGAGACCTGGACAACAGTGGAGTCTACCAGTTGAGTAGCCCAAGTTTTTGGAATGTTCAATACTGATTATATTTGAAACCTGTTAGATCCAGTTAAATCTGGTTTGTTTAACCATTATGCTATTTCTGTGCTAGAGATATAAAAAGAAGGATAATTCAGTTTATGTACTTTAGTTATCAGTAAAATTTGAAGAAATTCCTCCACAAAAATTATATATCACAAATGGAAATCAACTTTGGCTATTCAATAACTCAAAAACTGAAATCTTTATAAAATAATAAAATGATACTTAAAACTGATTAAATATTCAATGAAACATTTATACGAAGTAATAGAGTAATACACATCCATACAACACTGAAAAGCTGATTGCATAATTTAGCTTCATGAGAATGAGTTACCCAATTTCAACTATTATACAAGAAAAGTTAATAAAACGATCTAAATTAATATTATTATTTGAATGGCATTCCTTTTATATTGTTTTATGATTTTGACAGTATTATATTAGAAGGACAATGGTGTACAATGAGTAACATTTATTATACTAGTTTTGTTCATCCTCATCAGTTCATAGAACATTAGAAAAATCATACTTTTAACAATCCTTCATTGAATTGTTGGTCATATCAAATGTCTGCTATCAAATACAATGAAATTCTTCACCATAGAGATTTCTGTGTTTTAAGTCATTAGCCCTTTATGCAGTAGGAAAAATATTCACGACATTTCCATGTCAGGAAAAATATATTTTTCCTGACATGGAAATGTCCTTTAGTAGGCAATCATTACTGATATAACAACTCTGACAATCATTTAACTGATTTAGGCTTTGGGTTCGGTTGTTTTACCTCTGAGCAGCACTTTTTTGCACACCATGGGTTAAATGGTTTGATCACATGGACCCCAAAGGCTCAGAGAAGGTCGGGGGAGGGGACCCACTGGAACAGCTGTTGGGAGACAGATGGTAGCCTCCTGTCAAGGGCATCCCGTGTGTTCTTTAATGTGCACAGGGTATGGCTCTCCTGCACATGGGGCCATGGCTTAACATCCCATTCGATAGATGATGGTCTTTCCAAGCCCATCGGTGTCCCCTACTGACCATAGATGGGGAGTTTTGTGGAGATAAATCTAAACACTGATCCAGCTGGGACTCAAACCTGGGAACTGCAGATTACGAGCCTGGCACGCTACCGACAGATAGAGCCACCCACATCCACTGATTTAGGCAATCATTATTAATATAACAGCCACAACAAATGGCATTTGTACTACCATGTAGTCCCTGTGGCTACCTACATGACAGAGAGGGTGTGTGAAGTATTGTCTATTAAGTTAAATGTGGACTGGTCAGAATCCCCTATAAACCATGCAGTTATTTTGGGTAAAAGAATGAGTGAAGAGAGCAACATGTGCCTTATCCTTAGAGTCTTATGCCCTTGACCATAAGAATCAGAGGTGGAGAAATTCTTGTGGTCAGTGAATTAGCCTGTGACTAACCTAAGTCCTTGGAACAACTCTACATTATGTAGAAACAAGTTAGTGAAGAATGCATAGACTCTGAATAAGAGGACTTATGTTGGTTGAATTGCAGTGATTAAACAAAGTCAGATCTCGATTGAGGAATTTATTTTATTACTTTCATCTTTTGTTTTAGTGGCCTGTATCCACTAAAACTTGGTACTTGTATGGTGAAAGTATCTCTAAAAACTTGAGGTACTTCAAGGGTTATTGCTACAAGGCTCAAGCTACGTTGTGTTAATATTAATAGTAACTGTTAATATTTATAGTAAATAATTATATTATTAAAATTATGTACATAGTGTATTATAGAGTTTGTCACATTCACATTCAATTGACCATCACTGACAAATAGTTCAGATCTCAATCTATGTTCCAGACTACTGCACTGTATTGAATATCACATCTTAACAATCCGTCATCACACGTAAACAACAGTGGGTTGGCAGCATAATACTTCCATAGTTAAGGGTGCTTTTCTCTAAAAAAGAAATTCAATCTACTGCAAATGAACTAAATATCATCTATGAGTGTGTGGTAGATTAAATTTCCCCAATTAACATGCAATACACTAATGTTCCCCTACTTAACATACTGTCATGAAATTTTTTTGAAAATGTGCAGTTAATTATCTACAGTTTAGGAATAACTGAAATAACTCAGTTATCATAACTTAAATCATTTCCAAAGGACACTGGATGAAAAAACAACTAAGATCAAGGATTATAAACTTTTTAACTTTCTATGATCTTATAAAGATAACAAAACTAGTATTTGTTAATACTACCTGGATAGATCTAAAATTAAAAGCAATTATATACTGATATAGACAAATGTTTGGCTTCATTACTGAATGCTAAAAAAACTAACATTTCCAAAATTGCATAATTTGCATCATTATATATATATCTGTCATTCTTTGGGAAATTTCCTATTCATGAAAACAAAATAGTAATGAATGGAAAATGAGTTTTGGATATCTTTAATATTAAATGACAAACAATAATACACTAAATTTTTACTGCATCAAGAGATCAGATAGTTTAAATTTTAATTCCAAAATTTTTTCCACAAAACACATTTATTGATTTATAGATGTTTAAATGTCCACATGTAACACTAAAATTGTCAATTATTGTTTAAATTCCATATTGCTTTTAAAAGCATGTTTATTTGAGAGAAATTTAACCATCTTTGGGTCTGTCATTCCCATCATAAATTTAGAATTGCATATTCTTAACTAAATTCGAAATTTAAAACTGAAGAAATCAGGTTATTTTACCACTGAAAAATTATTTTTCTTTTTTTTACTACAACACAAGTCTACTGGACAGATTATCTACTCCAAAGTTCAGAACAGTTATTTGGTGTTGGAAAAAAAGGAATCCACTAACAAGTCTAAGAGACAGATGGTAACTTTCTGTCAGTACATCCAGTGTTTGTGCACAAATAAACAGTTTTCATGCAGAAAAGGTCCTATACAATAGATTAGGGGTTCTCAATGTGGGGTATGTGGTAAAATTTTTTGGGGTACACCATGAGAGCTCAGGTGGTTGCTAGATCTAGTAACAAAGTAAAAATAACCATTGTTATACTATAACTATAGTTTTATCTATCTATACAAGGTGCACGCCAGTTACATACACATTTCCAGGGGGTACATGAAGCATAAAAGGTTGAGAACCACTGCAATAGATAGTAACATTTCCAAATTCAACAGGGTCTCCTTTCCCATTAAGGACAGGGTGAAGGCTATCAGATAAAATCTTAATATCAGCACACTGGGATCCTAAACTAAAAATTTCAGGCTACAAACTTTACTCACTGCACTACCCAATAGCTCAATAGCACAGTTCCTCAATACCAGAAGGAATTATGTCAGGGGAGGTTCAATTCTCTAACCTGTCCTTTTAATATATATATAATAAAATTATCACGTTCAAAATGCAGTTTTTCTTTATAACTTGTGATGGAGATATCTGATACATGATCTGCAAAGTCATTTAAATTCCAATTCCAGTTTGTTCAAACACCATACTGTAAAATATAAGAATTTTCAGGTATTTGATCCAGCTATTTAAACACAGCTTCAGAAAACTACCACTCAGGTTCACAACCAAGCTGAGAAGCAAGTATAGAATCAAAATAAAAATGGCTTGAAGCTGATTTAAATTTTAGATCCCTCCTATGACAATTCCAACTAACTATAAACCTGGCTCATATCACATTTTCAAATAAAAGATTTTTTAATTCAAAAAATATATTACTTTTATCTTACTTACAAAAGCTTAGTTTGAACTATACTTGAAGCTAAAATTACATACATATTCGTATAAATGTCAATGAATTTTTAAAGTTTAAAAGTATAATTTAATCACATTTTATTAAAAAATGCAACAACTTAATTTGAGTAAATAATCATACATGCTAATACATAATACGTAATAATCAGAAAAAGAGTTCTCAAACAAACAAATGAAAGTAAGAATAAGTAAAATTCTTTATTATGACACAATTTTCCCCCATAACTTTAATATAGTATTTGCTTTTATGAAATATGTGCTATATTATATAGTCTAAATATGTACATACAAAATAGGTTTTAACTGTGGTAATAGTATATTTTTTATGAAAAGAATAATTTCTTCTTTTCATACATCAATTAGGATTCTGAAGTATTAAATCCCAAAAGTGTACAAAAGGATCCCATTTTAAAAATAGCAATGCTTGACCTTCACTGATATACTTCCTTCTCTAAATGCATCATTAGTGGTGTAAAGTCAAAATAAAACACTGATACAGAATATAATTTCCTCCATATCTATTCATTTGATAATAGATAAGTAAAGGCATATTTGATGTAACAACCATAAAACTGGCTTAAAAGTCAGAAATCTACCCACTAAACAAATTCATATTCTATGGGAAAATATTTCTAGCTGAATTCACAGCTAAAAACAAAATAGCTACTAAAAAAACTCAAATTAAATCCATTATTAGAAGTTTCTGCACTTAAGATTCAGGTGTGAAAACATTTGGATTACCATTAAACCCACAACAGAGTGCAAGCCTATGTAGCCAACCTGCAACAGACAGCTTTAGTTCAGCATCAGTTGCATATGCAACTAAACACTGCACTCCTGGGAAGATCATAGGAAGAAAGGCATGAAATTGGTGGTCTGGTAGAGATAGATGGAGATCCAAAAGGGATTGAATGAGCTGTTTCCACACTTGAAGATGAGCTTCTCCATCCTTAAATACAATAACAAACAAAAATAAAAACCACTACAAAGTGCTTTATAATCAGCAAACATTTTAATTACAATGTTAATTGATACTAATTATTAATTGCCATAATTATCAATTTACACTAATACATGTTTTTTTTTCATTTTAAGCTCTTTAAAAATCAAAGTTGCTTCATATTCCAAGACTACGAAAATAAATTAATAAAAAATAAATCAAAGTTTATCATCAGTAAAGCTACTACGCAATCAATGATGTTATATCAGCCATATTGCAAAACATCATTTTGAGGTCTCACAGTCAGATTATAGAGTATGACTTTCAGCTGCAGGTTCTAGTTGGTGGTAACAACTCTTTCATAGTTAATTTGTATTGCCTCTATGGAGAATGGTTGTTGTCCATGAAGTTGGTTTTCACCAACAAGAGATATATGGAATTCATATGAGGCTTTGTTTTGACATTGTATCAAAAAAGCAGTAAACAACATTTCATCCAAATCAGTAGTCCATGAATTAGTGAAATGTTGCCTATTTCCAAAACATATAATATTCAGATGACATCCTGGGAGAGAAGTTAATGAAACAGATGACATCTGATGAAATGGAAAGCAGTGATGATTAAAAATGAACTGAAAATGGAACTGAGTTGCCATTTTCAGTATGACATTATTACTGTATGAAAATACCGTATAAATTCCACACTATTGCTTTCCTAGAATTTGAAATATTTATTTTTTTAAGCACATTTTTGTGTACTTAAAAAAATTAAATATTTTGTATTCACAGGCCATTTCAGCCTTTGAGAACTGTGGAAATTTGACATAATTCAGCACACACTGTTATGAAATATATCAGAAATAGTAGTCAACTTTTATGTATAAAATAAATCCATATTTGGGATAGAGTATCTATTAAAGAGCTGATTCAATTTAAGTTTTAAGACAGATTGCAGGTCACATTCCTTTAAAAAAACAAATAATTGTCCAAAAGTTGTGCTCTACATAAATGTAAGGGTTTATTTTAGGAGTCTGCGGTAATGTCAGAGGGTGTCAAAGATATTATCATTGGCTACCTACGTTATAGTCAATTAATCTGAGGACCATGGTATTCTTTGCACATAGTCTGGAAACAAGATCTTTCAAAATTGCACATGGTGCAAAGCACTATTTTTAATGTATACCTTCCTGAGATTTGATTGCCATGTCTCAGTTCAAAATTCAATAAATTTTTGCCATTCCTGTACATTTAAAAAAAACATTTTGAACATTTTTGTGAAACAATATTTATGTATCTGCAAACATAAAATATTTTTAAGGGATGGATTCAGTGTCTTTAGACCAAAGGCTCTAGAATCCATGAAAATATTATCCTATTTTCATATCCATTGTATATTTCTTTAAAAATCTCTCTTGTATTTCTTTTCTATTCAATTTGCCAAGAATTTAAAGTCCATGTATAAATTTATTTTCTATTTTGCAAAATATTAATTTCAAAGAACATCAATGTGTGTTTATTATTGTGACAGAAGAAATGTAAAAAATGTCCCCTAATGATTGAAAGTTATACAAAATTAAGTTCATCTACAAGAATTCTTCAAAATGAATTATTTAATAATTATAATGAATATGTGTTTAGGAATGTTGAGAAAGTGTATTAATTTGTACACAACTGTCCCTACAATCTGGCATCCTCAGCCCGGATCTTACCTTATCCTTAACTCTCATCCCTCCATATTATTTTCTGATGTATCTACATTATAGCTCACCCCAACCTTGTGTGATGACCCATCTGTAAGCCATAATAAGCTTGCATGAGCCATAATGCTCATAAACTGTACCTTTGACCTCATTTTCTCGTTCTTAAAAATATTTAGGGGGAATATAGAAGCATTCAAAATGGATTTAAAAAACATAGGGAGGCAGCACAGACATTTTCCATTGATCAACATTATTCAAAGAATAAGATCTTTCACTACTAATAAATTAGCACTTTGAAGTCGATTCAAATTTTAGAGGAAAAATTGTCTTGCGCCGGGTGGGATACAAACCCACGACCTCCTGATAACATGTCAGGTGCTCTGGACCACTGAGCTACTTACTGGCTGCCGATCAAGATCTCTTCTAATTAACACTATGAACATTTCTATTATGTCTCATATAGGCGATTGTGGTTAGATTGCCTGAATAGAGCCTATATGAGATATAATAGAAATGTTCATAGCATTAATTAGAGGAGAGCCTGATCGGCAGCTGGTAGCTCAGTGGTCCAGAGCATCTGACATGTTATCAGGATGTAGTGGGTTCATATCCCACCCGGCTCAAGACAATTTTTCCTCTAAAATTTGAATCGACTTCAAAGTGCTGATTTATTAGTAGATATTGAATATGTCAAGTTTACTTCATTATTTATCACTATTATACTTCATGACATGCTTTCCATCTATATGGCAAATAGAAAGCCGCTTGTGGCTAGATTGCCTGAATAGCACCTATATGAGACATAATAGAAATGTTCATAGCGTTAATTAGAAGAGGTCTTGATTGGTGGCCAGTAGCTCAGTGGTCCAGAGCACCTGACATGTTATCAGGTCTTGGGTTCGTATCCCACCTGGCTCAAGACAATTTTTCCTCTAAAATTTGAATTGACTTCAAAGTGCTGATTTATTAGTAGATATTGAATATGTCGAGTTTATTTCATTATTTAATCCACAACTGCACAATGGAATGCATTATTATAAATAATATTCTGAACTCAATAATAAATCCAATGATTACCAGTCAAAAAATTAGTCTTTGTTGATTCTCATAAAAGCAACTGGTAACCATTGAAATGTATTATGCCTAAAAAAATTTGCCAGAAGAAAAGTGTACTAATATTTTGACATGTCAGTATTACAAAAACGGGAGTTATTATACACTTTTCTATTAAAGGTATCATCATCATCCTCAAGCAGCTGCGGGCTACAGAGGTTCAACCAAACCATGCAATTTAGTTCTCCAAACATATCTATCTTAAGATACATCTGCTGCATCTGACCACTGTACACCAATTCTAACAGGGTCCTATTTAATACTGTCTGCCCACTGCATCCTAGGTCTCTTCCCTCTTTCTGAAGCCTTTAAGCACACTGTTCATAACCCTATTCACTAATCTATAATTATCCATACGGGCAACATGACCAAACCAACGGAGACTCTCTCTGCACAATATGCTGCTTAAAGGAGTTGCCGACTCCTTTGCTACCCTTATCATTAGTTACAAAGTTGAACCAAATTATCTGAATGATAAATTTTGCTTCCTCTGCTCCCTTTTACCTAAGGGTACTATTAGTTTTTTTTTAAAAAAAAGGTCTGTTTAAAATGGTCCCATTCTTTCTCAACTTCAGTAGAAAGCAAACCATGACTGTCATAATGACTAAGTAACCTATCATGATAAGTTTTAGCTATAACTGAGTCTTTCAGAGCTTCAGTGTTAAGGTAGCATTTTTAACTTTAGTACAACACTTTTCAAGTTAAGTTGCAAGACACTTTTAACAAGGTAATAGTCAGGTCCAATTTCAGCTCCCCTATATGGCCTGGTATTACTGACAGAACTAGCCCATTTGCTATTAATTAATATATAATGAATCATATTCTTATGCAACCCATCTGGTGAAACCTATGTGTGCTTATGTATGTCGTGGTGCATTTAATAAGTGGTAGTTATTCTCAAACCATTAAGTTTACTTACCCGTAGGAGATGTTGCCTATTGCCATTGTAGCTATCAGTACCAAAGGGACCTATTACCCCTCCCCAAAGGTCAGAGTTAATACCAACTTTGGCATTGAAATCACCTAGAACAAGGGTAATATCTCCTTTCTTGACAGAATTCAAAATATCCTGAAGTTGTCCATAAAACCTATCTTTCTCATTGTCATCAGCATCCTCAGTGGGGGTATAACAACAGATAACATTCAAGTCTTAAATGCTTGTCTGAAATTTAGCTGAGAAACCTTTCATTAATGAACTCATATCCTAGAAGAGCATCACTAGTGTGTCTGCTGAGAAGCAAACCTATGCCTTGGAGATGCATTTTATCTTTCCTCCCTGAAAAGAGAAATTTATGATTATTTTTAAGAATCTGACCTTTATCTATCCATTTGGTCTTTTGCAAGCCAAGAATATCTAAATTATAATGGTGTAATTATTGTGTGAGGACATCAAGAGAATAATCTCTGTGCAGAATCTTCACATTCCAACTACCTATAGAGAGAAAATGGTTAGCGATATGTTTATAAAAACTGTGCTTATTGAGAAAAGGAATGCTGACAATATCAAACAACCCCCTAATCATAAGCATAGGGCAAAGAACCATTCCCCCACTACTAAAGGCTGAAGCCATCTACACTGGAAGACTTCTCCAATGTAGGTTTGACAATGCATTTATAGAAGCAAGAATTCAGGTACCTGTGACGACCTCAGATCAAGATTATCCGCCAGCTGATAAAACATATCCTGTGAATCTATTCACCTGGAGATGTCAACCCAAACAGAAAACACAGTGGCAGATTTTCCCTCAACAGAGGCTCACCAGTGCAGCAAGTCCAGGATCCATAATCAAGCTCAGAGTGCTAATTCCATTCTTGTTAGTGTAATGGTCAGCACCATGATCCTGTGTGATTGACCACTCCTCAGCAGGGTATGGGAAAAAAGAAAAGTAGTAATAGCAGTCCATATCAGTGGGACACACTGATCTGGCAGCACTCCCCTTCCATTCCCTTCCACAAGAGAATATCTCTTTTGAAAGGTACTAACAGTCTGTACCACAAGAAGGCAGTGTCAGACATTAGGTGCTAGGCCTGGCAGTTCTGTGCATCATCACAGGGGATTGGTGTGTAGCTCTCCTTCCAGTGACTACCTAGCTACCATTTACAGACCAATAGAGGTTGAATCTTGCAAAAAATCAACAAAAAGGAAATCTAGCAATATTTAACATCTAATTGACTACATATATATATATTTTTTAATAAATCTGCTTACTTACTTTCATTATAGAAGTTTTTCTCTGCAGATCAATTTCTTCTGGTAAAGAATTGTCTGACGTAGATATTCTCCTTTTCTCTGAAGCACTGGATTTCCTCCTCAATTTCTCCCTTAACAAAGCTGGCATTGTATGATGAATTTTTCGCTTTTTATATTCACTGATGAGAGAATTTATTGTTTGTTCAGTAGCAACTTTATATACTTTATCTTTATTTTCATCCTCAAAAGTTGTAATATCTTCTGAATCAGAACTATCACAATTAGTCTGTTTTGTAACATCTAATCTACAATGCTCTTTAGAGTCTGAAGATAAAGTTTCACTAGTCCTTTTTCTTTGAATGCCAAGGTCAATAAAATCATCTGGCTGAGCTACAAGGAAAAATATTGGTTGATCAGTTATTCTGTCAACAGCAGCCAGCAGTCCATCTTTGTCAAGTGTCATTTCTGTATATGTTTCACACAACTCTTTGAATATGTCTCTTAAATTAGCAAAGACATTATAATCTTCAACTCCTTCAATAGTGAACTCCTTTTTACATAATTTTGCTTGTGGTTTTTGAATTTTTTCTTCTTCCTTATTTTCTTTGATATCTGATGATAAAATAGATGCAAGGGATTCTTCTGAGGCACTAAAATTACTGTTACTACGTATATTCATGTTCACAGTATCTAAAGTAAGTTTTTCTGTATGCAAGCATAGCTCAAAAAGAACTAATATCTGAATAGTCCAACTAATGCCAGCTTGTTTATATAAATTAGCTGCAACATTGGTTTGTGCTACTTTTTGAACAAGGAACTTAAGACCAGGTCTTGTATCAAATTCACAAGCTGTTTTATATGATTCTTCAAGACAACTTAATAAGATCTGAATCTGATATGGAGACAACCTTGAAAGAAACCCTGATAATAGAAAAAATAACAAAATACTTAGCAAATATCACATACCATTATAAAAGCAAAAGATGAAAAATAGATTTAAGTTACTAAAATATTTCAAGTGCATAAATGTATCACTTGAGACATATCTTGTAAGAAAATTTTACTTATAAGTGTTAAACAATATTGTAAATTCTTTTCCTCTAAAATGTGCCAGAAGCACTCCAGAAAGGGCAAAAAAAAAGTGCTAGAGTTAAATTTCTCATTTACTGTCATTACTGGAAAATACTATAGCATATTGATACGAAGTGCAACTTAATGTGAGACACAATCTGTTAAATAATGCGTTAGTATCATAATGGATTTTTGCTTTGTATTTAATATATAGTAATATGTTATCTTCTCAAATCTGTACTTTGAGTACAATTGATATATCAGATCCTGCATCAAAAACCACCAGGATCAACGACTTAATTAAGGGATACCAGTGAAAAAAGGATGCAAAGCAATGAGCAATCATTAACTGATAGCTTCCTTCTGCATTTCTGTCATTATTATTCACCATACACCCACACTACCAATGGACTTTTTCATTTTGTCTCTTGCCAGTTTCTGCACTTATTTTACTGGAAAGCTGATCATTTGCATATATCATCCTGATGAACAGGCATTTGAAGTTTAAATCAATTCCCACTACTTCTTCATAATCCAGTAATTCCAGTGTCATAGGATGCATATAACAAATCAATTTATTAACATCTACAATATTAAGCATTGCATATTATTATACTATTTCATTTCTAATATATAAAAGAATTTTTTTGGTTTTCAGGGGGAAAATTATAAACATTAAATATAATAATGAAAAGACAGGTTTATTTTGGTTAAAAAGCAGCTGCTGCACTTAAATAGCATTATATTAAAATTTAATTTGAAAAAAATAATTTTCAATATAAATTTTATTTTATTTTAATCATTATATTAAATTTGTCATACCTGGCACTTGACTTTTTGGACTATTACCATCACATGAAGTTGGCATTTCAATAGATGCTGATGGTAATAATGTAGTAAGGCTAGGTAACAATCGATGTGTTCCCTGAAGCAAAAGGGTACCTAAAGTTTGTAAAAGTATCTGATGGGACAACAGTCCTACTACCAAACTGCGAAATGGAACACTGAAAATGAGAAATATCTACTTATATATGCATATATGCAACACTCATAACATGCATTTATTTTAATGTCTTTTTTTTTCATATTAGCATAGACTGCAGTTTAGTACAATAAAAAACACCAAATATCTCTAATGTTTTTCACTTGTCATGCAAGTCAGACATTCATGTAAGGCAGCACCCAGGGCACAAGAACATTGATTACTTCAGAATGCTACATGGAACTAGTTCTTACAATATATCAATATTTACACAAGAGTATACAATAGAGCACTTCAAGTGTTATCAGAGTCAACAACAATTGCCCCTTATCATGAAATTTTCTACGACACTGCACACAACAGATGGTTTTAATCTATATCAGTTAAGCAAAACATTGACTTTAAAAAGTGACATCTGTAACAGAAGAACAAAATAGATTATTTATCTGGTGAGAAGATAGGTCAAACACTTATTTTTGTGCCATAACACAAATGTCAATATAAGTTCAACTAAAATGAAAGCATGATGTCATTAGGTAAAACATCTGGAAAAAAAATTATTGCTGACGAGGTGGGAATCAAACCCGCAAATCTCCAGATTCATGGTCCTCTGGCATGAATCTAGAGAGTTGCAGGTTCGATTCAGATAATTTTTTTCATACGTTTTAACTATTGTTGAAATCTATTTCTACAAGTAATTTGTGAATTTATTATGCATATGTCATTAGTAATTAGTGTCCTATTAGGGCTTCCTATACTAAACACAACACTGTCATCAGCAAGCCATTCAGAAAGTGCTATGCGTAGCTAGAATGCTTATGTAGTATGCTTCACCCCTGTTGACAAGAAATGCACTATTAGTTTTACCATTAAACAGTTGCCAATATTCAACAAAAGAAAAAATAACTCAAAAACAGTTGTAAAATCATACCTTTTTTTTGACTACATATTTTTTTTTCGATATTTAAAATCAATGCAAATATTTCCCTTCCATGAATAAAATTAGATCTACCACTCAGACATATATTTAGTTCAGCTTTTCTTGTCCAACATTGTAGCTTCAGTGATATGGTCTACCCCAGTGGTCTCCAAAGTGGGGTGCCAATCCATCGGGGTGCACAAAGAATATAAATTCTATTTTATCATTTAAAAAAAGATTTTTAATTTAAAAAAATATATGTATGAATAAAAAAAAAAACACTAGTACATTTAAATTCATCGTCATTTTATATATGTGATTCTGTTTATTTCCATAAAGTTGTCTGGGCACACTTAAAACCGGGCCTTTGAATCAATGTATCACAGGTGTCAAAGATTTCCAGAAATTATGAAACATCCATCTTCAGTCACACTGTTCTCATTATATTTTTATATCTATTTCATCTTATTTCAGTTGCATACTTATAAATAAATACACTGAAGAGCCAAAATATTATGACAACCTGATAAAAATAATGTTGGTTTTCCATGTGCCACCAAAACAGCTCTTACCCAGTGAGGCACGGATGCTACAAGATTTCTAAAGGTGTCTTGTGGTATCTGGTACCAGCACATTTTCAGTAGATCCTTTAACTCTTGTAAGTTAAGTGGTTGAGCTGCCGCAGATCAGATATGCTGTTCCAACACAAATCACAGATGCTCGATTGGATTGATGTCTGGGGAATTTGAAGGCCAGGGCAATACCTGGAAGTCTTCATGTTCTGCAAACCATTCTCGAACAGTCTGGGTGTGGCATGGTGCATTATTCTGTTGAAAGAAGGCACTTCTAGAGGGATATACCATTGCCATGAAAGGATGTACCTGATCTGCAATGATGTTTAGGTAAGTGGTTGATGTCAGTTTCCTGCACATGAATGACTGGACCCAGGATTTCCCAGCAGAACATTGCACAAAGCATTACACTTCCTCCACTGGCTTGTTTCCATCCCAAGGTGCATCCTGGTGCCAACACTTCCCAGGTAAATGACACACACGTACCCAGCCATCCACATGGTGCAACAGGAAACAAGATTCATTGGACCAGATGACCTTCTTCAAATCATTCAAGATCCAGTTTTGATGCTCATGTGCCAATTGTAGACACTTTTGACTGTGAACCAAGGTTAGCATGGGCATTCTGAGCAGCTGCAGCTACACAGCCCCATTTTCAGCAGGGTTTGATGTACTGTGTGTTGTGACATTACTCCCGTCACCAGCATTTAAATTATGGGCGAGTTGCGCCACATTATCCCTTCTGTTGGCTTGTACCATACAGAATAGCTTTCACTCACCTCTAGCATCAATGAGCCATGGTCGGCCCACACTTTGCTAGCGGTTTGTGGTTTTTCCCTCCTCAGACCACTTTTTGAAGGTATTAACCATGGCTGACCGTGAGCACCCCACAAGCCTTGCCATCTCAGAAATGCTCTGACCCAGTCGTCTGGCCATTACAATTTGAGCTTTGTCAAATTCACTTAGTCCGCTGCCTTTCCCATCTGAAGATGAATAACAGAATTCAGAATCAGGTGTTATTTATATCATTTCATGACCTTCACATGCGCCGTTGTTTACCTGCAGTTGCTTCGATTTGCATAAAGACACTTTGGTCATAATGTTTCGGCTCTTCAGTATATACACATATATATATATATCTTTAAACACATTGGGGATGAGTCCTTTTATTTACCAATATAGGGTCAAAAAGGTTTGGCGACACTGGTCTACAGAACGATATTTCAGATTAAATAACTGATGTTCACCAATGAATACTTTGCTACTAGTCAATAAGATTTTCCCTTTGTTCCAGTATGTGTTCTACAATATATATTTCCTTTGTATCCCTTTGTTCCACTATATATTCTACAACATGATGTATATTACTTTAAATAATACTACACTATAATATGAATTAAAATTTTACCAAAAATAGCAAAAGGCAGGACCATACATGGCTTAATCTGGCTAAGGATATGAAACATCCAACTTTAGATGTTTTTTTTCTCTACCAGTGTTCCATAAGCATCTCCTATAGATTCTGTGAATTTATTTTTAGGTTATAGAGAACACACAAATTAAGTGAGATTGCATTGGCATTATATACTTCCTTTGAAGAGTCTCTGTTCAGTAAAAATGAAGATACAAAGGCAATAACAAGGAACTGGAAACTGCATAAGAGGCCACCTCCCTTCTTCATGCAGCTAATCCCCTTCCACAATTCTATGTTGAGAAGTCCCAATTCAGTCATGAGAATATAACAGATGACAACTCTCTAGTCTGGCAATGCATTTCTTTTATTATTGGGA
This sequence comes from Ryuthela nishihirai, assembly GCA_038380435.1. Lineage (NCBI taxonomy): Eukaryota > Metazoa > Arthropoda > Arachnida > Araneae > Heptathelidae > Ryuthela > Ryuthela nishihirai. The sequence goes on along the minus strand of JAWZYU010000001.1, from coordinate 129,306,872 downwards.
ATTTAGTATGGAAAGGAAAGGTGGGATCGTTTACAATCCTAATTCCATAGATACAACAGCATCAATGTATGTGTTAAGTGTACTTCGCATCCATATAGAAGACATGGAAAGTTCCTCAAGATATTGCAACATATTACAAGGGTTCCCAACAAGAAGAAATCCAAAGCATTGCCTTACATAATTATCTGAGACTGCCTTGATAAAGAACTGAAAAATTCTAAATCGCTTCTTCCAAGCAGCTTGGTTATAGCTAGTCTGTTTTTTTTATATTCTTTGTGTTTAAACTTAAAATTGCATGTGTTACACTATTCTCAAATGACAGTCTTGCATATGAAGCTGCATATAAAATGAAGACAATATTTCTGCTCAATGATAAGTTTCAGATATCAAAGAAAGCTTTCATCTTTCATAACTACACTATTTTGGGTATAATGCATACTTTTAAAATCACTATCAAGCATTTCAAGTCACTCTGTTAAACAGGTATGTTTTTATATAAAAGAAATTAAGTTTTTTTAAAACTGGTTTTTATACTTTTTATACTTTATAACTTTAAAAAAAGTTAAGATTTGAATTTGGCTTTATATTGACATAGTATAAATATATTCATGTAATTTTTTAATTACTTGCCAATCAATATGAATTTAAATTCAATATATAATTATTTCATTTCCCAAATACACCAAAGTGTATAATTTTTTCCCAAATACACCAAAGTGTTGAATTAGGGATAGCAACCTACTAACATGTTGGACTCCCTCTGGCCCTGATAACTGCCACCACATGATGAGGCAAGGACTCCACAAATTTGCATAAATGTTCCACATGTATGGCGACCCACGCATCCTCCAGAGCTGTCCACAATTCTCTCAAGGTGCAGGATGGGACTTGGGCCTGAACACTCTGCTGAATGGTATTCCAAGGATTTTTGATGCAATTTAAATCTGGGCTTCTATGTGGCCAATTCATTATTTCAAAGTCAGCAGAATGCTCCTGCAACCATGCAGTAGCCAACCTGGACCTGTGAGATGAACAGTTGTCTTGCTGGTATACGCCATCTCCATTGGAATTCATAATGGCCATAAATGGGTGTAAATGGTCAGCCATAGGTTCTACATACTGGGATGCATTGAGAGTCATTGCTCCATGTACCAAAGGTCCCACAGATGTCCTACTGAAAACACCCCAGGCCATCACTGAGCCACCATCAGCTTGTACTGTTCTGACCTGACATGTAGGATCCATGGATTCATAGGGTTAGCACCATACCCTCAGTCTCCCATTGACATGAAGTTTAAATCAATATTCATCACACCAGGCAATTTTTGAAGGTCCAGTTTCGATGTTCTTTAGCCCAGGCAAGGTGTTGAGCCTGGTGTCATGTTGTTAGAAGTGGGACTGTTGTAGATCGGCAGCTCCTGAAGCCGAGACTATGAAGTGAGCATTGCACGGTCCGTGCACTGACTCCCAGCTGGAACTGGTTTCCAGGTGGGAGGTGATTTCAGATAATGACTGGCCCCTATCAGTCCATACGATGTGGGTTAGAAGGCGAAGCCCACGACCATTCAAGGCTGGTTGTCCTTTGCAATTTGTCGAGGTGCTTGTTTTTTTTTTTTGGGGGGGGGGAGAATTTTCATATTTCTAGAACACTCTTAAAACTGTCATACGAGAAAATACAAGTTCGTTGACAATTTTGGAGATCAAGTGTCCCATCCGTCAGGCACCTATGATCTGCCCTCTGTCAAATGCATCTAAATCCCGCACCTTTCCCCATTACACTTCTCATGAAGAATGCCTGGGGAAGCCAAAGCTGACAGCTATTTATGATCAGAGTTTCAGCCACACATGCGTGCAAATGCAGGACTGAATTTGGATGTCTCCTATCCCTAATTCAATGGCACTTCAATGTATATGATGCACTAAAACACTTTTGATACAAACATACCACAAAAACTCACCGAATAACATACATTTCAGGATTAAGTGTCTGCTCTACATTAGGTGGATGAAGCAAAAATATAAATGATCTGTCATCATCTGCAGTACAATCTGATTTCATAGTACTGCTTCCAGCTCGTTGGCAGTCCAACAAAAACACCTGAAATTACACACAATAATTAAAGAAACATTGCCCAAATAAATATATATTATGAGTTCTAATTAGTTTCATTTTGCAAACAATAATAAATGTTTAAAGTGCAAAGCTGTTAAAAATAAAACTAATTATCAATAAAATTACTTCTAATATACTAGAATTTTTATTAAAACAAATATTTTTATACAAATGTTTCATGTATAATTCAGAGATTCATAACTTTATAGAGTGTGGTTTCTTATATAGTGTATTAGTGTGCCATGCTAAATAATCTCATAGATCCATCATCAAGCAATTGTTTGACACATATTTAGAGATTTTCAATGGTGAATTGGTGTGCATCAAGGTATATTATGTTCATCATATACAATACTCATATTTTTAATTATCAATATAATAAATGTTTTATTATTGCTTATTACAATTTTAGTTTGGTTTGTTTTACCTAAGAGTTTACATGGCAAGGACACCAAGGGCTCATAGAGAGTTGGGAAATGGGACCATTGGTATTTATTAGAAGACTGATGGAAGTTTCCATCAAGGCCATCTAGGTATGGTACTCTGGCAAACATAGCCACAAACCTAACCACATCTCATCTGATGGATATCAGTCTTTCTAAGGCCAACAATGTCTTCTTCCTCACCAAAGGCAGAATAGTGAGTAGTGAATAAAACTTTTAATGCAGGCACAATAGGAAACATCCAATTCGTAATTGCAATTGTCATTAGAACAAATCTGAAAGTATATAAGATAATATCTGAGAAGAGATATATCATGGCTGCTGGTCAATCATGATCAAGCCATAATACCCTTTTCTACAGTTTCCACAAGTGACACTAAGAATATTCACAAATTTAACAGATGATAAATTACAGAAAGGCTGAAAATCTTTGACCAGCCAAATGACCAACATATACACACACAAAGAACCATGAAAACCTGCAATGTTTTAATAACTAGTCACGTCCAACCCATGGTTCATTGCAAAAGAACTTGTGGTTCACAAAACAAATAATAAATGTGCTGAATCTGGCTCATTTTTTAAAATTTTTTGGCCAAACATTTTTAGGTGCATTACTAAGTGATTTTTGCCAATTTATAGTACTCATTAAAATGTATATGTTTTTAATCAAGGCATTTTTTGATTCCTTAAAAAGATAATTAATGAATTGGAAGAAAAAAAACTATTAAAAATATGTTTTCATTTTTAAGTAGAAATTTTCTCCTGTGACTCTTTAAGAATAGTTGATTTTCCATGGCTCTTCACTAAGTTTGGTTGGATGGACCTGAACCAGACTATTCAACTTTGTTCTCCAAACAAAGAAATCCTATGCAACAGCTGTTTTTTTGAACTAATGACAGCCAGATCTACAGAAATAAAACTAATTCAAATCAGTATTATTAACTGTTCCTAAGATTAGAAGAGTGATTATTCCTGAAGAAGATGATTTATATTACTTGTATAAATTACTTCTTATTTCCTAAACTATTAGCTACCAGATAATATCAAGCAATATGTGTTGGATGAAATTTAAAATATAAAGATTGAGTTTTTATGACTCAGAAGTTTCTAAGTGTATTAAAATTTATGTGTTATATTAAGAATTTGGAGTTGACATATTGAAAACATTAATTACATTTTAATAAAAATATTCTTTGCTTACTTGGTGGGCTAACTGCTTAAGCCTTTCTGATTCCTCTAATGTACAATCTCTCCTAGCTGCAACTTTGACTTCTCCAAGATCCCCATAGAAGTTATCAGAATCTGAGTGAAAGCATACCATTAACTGTTTGATACTATGCAAACTGACTCTACATGACCTTTGCAGGTTGTTGCAAATTATTTTCCATAAATCAGCAGTAAATGATGAACCAGCACTCATTACTGCATGTCTGCAATAAAAATATTACATCAATAATTTTAATCTGTTATTAGTACATTAGCTTCACAATAACAAACCAATAATTTTTCTTTCAGAAAATATATAAAAAAAAAAAACTTTTCTTGCATCCCTTAAATTAATTTGGCATAAAATTTCTTATGAATAATTAATAAATTTGGCTTAACTATACAGTAAGCCCCTACCAATTATAGGTTTGCCATTCATGAATTTGGCTATTTGAGGAAGTTCTTTTGTGGTACTTTTTTCACTCACAGATTAGGGATTCAACCACTCACTGATTGCTTAAAGACACTGCTACCAAAGATAGCTCTTGAATAATTCTTAACGTTCATTTAAAATTATCACTGCAGAAAATAGGTTCTCTCCCAAAATTTGGTGGTGAAACATCTATTTATTAAAAACATACTACCCCATCAATAACTTTCAATTCTCCATTCATAAGGTAGGCAGTGCCCACAGAGATTTAGAACACTTGCAGCAAGTTTAATACTGCCACACCACAGATAAGAACCTAATCTCTAAACCCTATGCAAATTCATAAGTGGGGTCACCAAACTAAATTCAGGACCAATCAGTTGGATATCTGCAGAATTATGTGTAGCTGAAAACTTCTTGAGTGAGGTTTCTCTGAATGAAACGAGTCTCCAAGCACCCTTTTGGAATATGCTTGCTGCTCTGAGCCATTATATTAATGACCGAGCAATGCCAGGGAATTTTCTTAGTATACTCTACAGCATATGTTAGAGTACAATAATATTTCTTAAGTATTCATTCATCATCTATATACCAATGGAAGCTAATTCAAAACAACTATGTTTGTATCTTAATGGAAAACAATAAACAATGATCTAGCTATCATTCAAGTTTAAACAGTTCATAAAAATATAAATAAATAAATTAAAAAAAAAACAGTAAAGCAGTTGCTTGCCACAAAGGTATGACAGGAGTCTGTCAATTAAATATGTCATAGAGAAGAATTGTGAGGAAAGTGAGACCTCAGCAGAAAGACAACACAACCATTCATGCCTTACCCAAGCAAGTTAACCACTTGGCCATGGGATGGCCTATAAAAATAAAATGCAAAATTTGTCCTTGAAAATAACACTTATCATTTCTATATCTTGTATGTATATATTTCTATATCTCATTTCTCTACCTTGTATTCTCTTTTGGCAATTTGTGTGGTTGAAAATACTATTACTATTATCAAATAAATACTTTTTACACCACCAGTGCAAGTAATGATAACTTATGGGAAAATAACAACTAACAAATACATTTGCTTTTTGCCGTGCAGTCTGCAAGTCTTACCAAACTCTGCAAAATGTACTAGCTTGTAAAGTTTATATGCTAAGTTATGAGAAATTTTCACTTCAACTTTCTTAGAACTTGATGGTCTCAATATAAGCTTATCAGTATTCAACACCTTAACTTGCCTACGCATGGTCACAATCACTTAAATATGCACAGTTTCTTCTGCTTCATAAAATTTGCAATGGTGTCAAAATTCCTGTCATTCCCTAAGTGCCAATGGTGTAAATTTCCTGTCATTCCCTTATACACTTTTCAAAAATTGACATTATATTTTAAACACTGGTTTATTTAACAAATTACAAAGCATTACAAAATATTCCTCCAAGGAAAACCTGCAGGATTTTTTCTATTATGCAAAAAATGATGAGGACTCACAAAATCACCATCTGTTACTTCATATTTACAATACAGGTGATTATAAAAGAATACCCATATTCTATTGAATAATTAAATATCAAAAGTAATTGTGTGTCCAAAATGTTACTCTCTCAAAGTTTCCTTATTCTAATGGTGTGGTTTTAGTATAGCATGAGGTGCTAGTCTTATGTAATGTGACATGTAATGTCTTAAACGCCAAATTGCTGGTTTAGTAGAGGTGGATTTATCTTGTGGTCCCAGAGAAATCTCGATTTGACACCATTGGACTTTTCTTTTTATACTATATATAATCTATATTAAAAAATTCAATACTATATAAGTAATCTATATTAAAAAAATGTTTATTCCAAAAATATTTGAAATGTATATCATTTAAAGGACAGAATCATTGCAGCTGCTGCATGCATTACACCAGATGTACTGTGCTGAGTATGGGCAGAAACTGAATATCATGCCACCAAAGGGCCCACATAGGAGTCTATTTGAACACAAAACTACAAAAACGTCTTTATATTTTTTGAAAAACATCTTTATATTTAGTAGGAAATTAAAATGATTTACCTTATACATGCACAGCCAAGCCGTGAAATAGTTTCAGTTGGCTGTGCTACACATTCTGTCAAAACAAGGAATAATTGTTGTAGCATCAGTTTAACTCCGGTAGCTTCAAATGATTCTTGCTGCAGTTTTTCTGAAAATATTTTATTATTCCAGGATCACATATTTTTCTTGCATTTACAATACTCACAAAATAAAATCAAAGAGCTAAAAATATTTGAAAGACTGAAATTAAATAAAAATTAATTACTATTTAGGGTGTGTTTTATAAGCATCGCTTAAACATATATGAAATACTACAATGAACTACTGTTACCTGTCATGGTTGGTTCATTGGTTGTTTGAGATTTTATAGTGCCTGGGCAACAGGGCCATAATGCGCAAACAATATAAAAAAGACAGTAAAAGACAGACAAACCCACAACCAAAGTTAAAAGCAAAAAGTGTAAATGTAAAGGACAAAACCAATAAGTATACAAAAGCACAAAAAGATAAAATGAACCCAGTAAACAAGGTAAAATGAACAAAGCCATAAAATCACAGTCTACTAAAATAACCTGTATAACATAATGTTACCTGTCATATTTTGAATATAGTCGACAACTAAATCAGTTGCTAGTCCACAACATTGCTTGAAATTAGCAGCAAAATTGTCCCAACCTCTATAAATACGAGTAGTTCTCCTCAGCCAACTCTGAAGCATGGGAAGTAAGAGGTGATTTACACAATATACTCCAAAACTTGGACCTGCAAATAAGTGATATTAAACTATACAGAAATAAATTAGGTTTCATGTATTAAAGAAATGTTGCCTTAAGCATATTCACATTCCTGCAGAACATAAAAACTTTTCAAAATTTGCGGTTTTCATTTTTGTACTACATACCATCAAGTACTTTTCATTCATGATCTGATTATGTAAAAAAATTAGCTTTTCATCGATAATTGTAAACGAACATATTAATATTTATTTCCTATGATTGAAGTTTATCAAAATATGTAGCTTATTTGTTGAAGGCTGAACACTTATTCCACATTACTTTCTACAGTCAGCATAAACTCTTATTAGTAGGCTCAATGAAATAGAATAAGGAACAACATATCTACAAGTCAGAATTATAATCTGGTCATGATTATCATCATCATACATATTATACAGTACAATTTCTGATTTGCACACATTAATTTTTGTACAAAATCAAGTTAATAATCAATAATCAAAATCAAGCATAAGTGAACCAATGAAATAAATGATAAATTAAGTGTTCGATTCCAGGAGAGTCAGTGACAATTTTTCCAAGTTTGCTAATTGAATAATCAGGGTTTCTGTACAAATGTTCATAGTAACAGATTTATTCTTCAATTAAAAAAGAATGTAGCCTATTATTTTCAGAGTAATTTACTGCTGCTCAAAAACTAGGTTCTTCTTTCTCTTTACAGCAATGGTTTTCAAACTGTGAGTCACTATCCATCTATCCTAAGAGGAATGTATGCCATCGTTGTTTAATAAACAATACTATATATAATCATGGACTTTAGTATAACCTATTAAGCAAAAACAGTTTTTTTATTTGAGCTGGTCTCCTGCTAATATAGCAAACATGCTAACTCAATATAGAACTATAAAATTGACAAATATTTATGAATATGTTGTACAGTAAAGTGACAAATATTTATATGTTGTACAGTTATAATGGATGAAACTAGTGAACATATCTTGAGGTTGTAAATTTAAGATATGACTGTGAAAAGACTGTTTCTTGTAATCACATAAATACTAAACTCAGTGGGTCACATGAATACTGGCAAATTCAATAGTGGATGTAAGTGCTGACAAAACCAAGTGCATAAAAAATGTCAAACCTAAGAAGTTGAGAGTATCACAATAAAAAGAAAACACCATTCCGAGTGCTATCTGAATCAGGGGCGACCTGGAAAGTCTTAATGGATTGATTGGCATACTTAATTCTCTGAATTTTAGAAAACAAGTTATTCAAGACCTCAAGATGGAAGTACAGACCCATATCCTTTACTCTCCCCCTGCCCTCCCTTGGGTATGCCACTGATCTGCATTGTGTCCTGTTAGTGTATCTATATGTGATGTTGCTTGCACCAAAACATTATATTTTAGAATAATATAGAGGAAAAATTGTCATTAGCTGGGTGGGATCTGAACCCACGACCTCCTGATAACATGTCAGTGAAGAATTTATGCAGTTACAATAGGTTTAATATATATATAATGAGCATGTCACAACTTTAACAATAGATAATGAAATTAGACCACCTCATTAACAGTTAAAAATATGGACAATATCTGTTTTAAATAATTTTCAGACAATATCATGTATTATATTTCTGTAAAAATGTGGTGTATTTCTGTAAAAGGAATGTGTTATATTTCTGTAAAAATAGCAATACTTAAATGATCTTTAATCATTCAGCAAGTACATTTAAACCCAAAACATTTGTGAATCATAAAAATTATATCTATGCACTACATACTAAACACAGGCATGTTATTCACTTCATTTGCAAAATTTAATACTTTATTGTATATTGCTGCATTAAACTGCTACTTTTTGATACTGAAATGCTTACCAGGTACATCTTTTAAGCTGCGAAGCATACCAAATAAAGTTTCCATCGTGTGCGGTTGATAGCGGCGGGGACAAGTTGCAATAGCTCCTGCTAACCCTTCCAATAGTAAAAACCAAACATGGAGCACCCCAGTAGGTTTGTCTAAACTGTTTAGAGTCACCATGGAATCACTTATAGGTCGTGCAGAATTATTCTGAAATATGATGAGAACATATTAGAAGTTTTTTTTAGCATTAAAAAAGGTAATAAATAAATTAGTGTTATTTTTTGCTCTTTATTATGGGGCAGTAATGATATTTTTCAGGGGATGCAGAAATTTGCATTGTATCATGTATGTAGGAATGCTCATATCATTATAGGAGGAACTCTTGCTTAGTGAAAGAGCACCAGACATATTATCTGGAGGATTTGGATTTATATTCCACCCAGCTGAAGATAATCTTTTATTAAGATTGATATTGATGCATTATAGTTTGACTTTTTATATTTCATACATGCATATCATGATTTTTAAATAAAAATTACACTTCGATTTTGAAATGAAACTTTTCCATAGCTGTATTAGAAAAAATTTCCAGTTTGATTTAGAAGTTATTTTGATTTCAACTTCAGCACTTTGCACTAAGCTTTATATGCTACATAATATTTATATTGCATTCTTTTTAATTTTTTTATGAATCATATTTCTCTAAATGTTCCAGTTTTGAAATCAAAATAAATGTTTAGAAGCACTAGTTGTTGAGCTTAGTTTATGATGATCAGTAAAAGTTGTATGAATAAGCTGTTTGATAAATAAAATAATTTACTAGCAATGAAATCATACAGAAAAAAGATACATACAAGCACTACTATTTTTCTAAAAAAAAGGCTGGCCAAACAGAGGTTGAAAAATAAACAGAGGGTTGAAATTATGTGAAATGTAAGGCATTTACTGGTACATCTGTTAAATGGGTATGTGGTACTGGCTCATATCAGCGGAAAAACAGCCTGCATACAAGGACTACTTCTTGCATTCCACCACACTGATTCAAACACCTGTTCCACAATTTTATTTATTTATTTACTTGCTACATATAGGGCAGAGAAGAATCCTAGAAGCTCCTCCTAGTTTTTACAGACCTTCTCATACAAAGACATGCCCTACTAAGATTGAAGTCACTTCTGACCACTGCCTCAGATAGAGCTAACACAACACACAAAGTTTGCATTGCTGGAACAGTCACTAGCTCTATAACTACTATGCCAGTTAAGACAATTGCAAACATAATTTGAATCATTACCACATCAAGTATGATCATTATTATGGCAACCTACTCTGCATTGATTTCCTGGTTGGATTATTTATGAGTTTACAGCAAGTTTTTAAACAACTAAATCAATAGGAAAATTTTTATTTTGAGATATGATTTGTAAACTTTTAGCCTAAATTGAAAATAAGTGCTAAGAAAGATGATTTATTTTGTGAAAAGCTTTTATAACACAGCACCACTGTATGATTTTCAAACCCATGTTGAATTTAACAAAAATGATACACATCAGCAATAGGAAGTATTGATTTTTGTTTTACATGTATCAAAATCAGAAATATTTATTTATTAGAAATATTAATTTAATTTTACATATATCATAATTAGAAGTTAATATCTATTCAGAAATCTATTTCTAATGTGAAATGCTTAGTTCTATAGGATTTGAGCACATGGGAAGCTGAGAGTGTCTGGATTTGACAACCAAGTTAGGACAGAATGTTTGCAATCTATTCTTACTGAGGATTCATCAACCACATAGCTTTCTGAGTTATTTACTTTGAATAGATAGTTTTCCATAGCACTAATACCCTAAAGAGATATTTATTAAAATATTTATGCTATCATTATAATTTTCTTTAACACTTAATGGTATTTGTAAAACCTATTGTGCAAAATACTATGCTTTCTCTCTTAGAGGGGAAAAATAAAATCAGACTAAAGAATTGTTAGTTTCATCATAAGCACAAATGAGCAAGAATTTGCAAGTCTTTATGTATTTGTTTTTAATGTATTTGTCTAATCTAATAAACTGTTATAAGGTCTGAAATGGGGAAACCTGCATTTTTGGATTGGATTATTTTACCTCTGAGCGGCACTTTTTTGCACACCATGGACTAAATGGCCAGGCCACAAGGACCCTGAAGGCTCAGAGAAGGTTGGGGGAGGGGACCCACTGGAACAGCTGTTGGGAGACAGATGGTAGCCTCCCATCAAGGCCATCCAGCATGTTCTTTAACATGCACAGGGTATGGCTCTCCCGCACACGGGGCCACGGCTTAACGTCCCATCCAACGGACAGCGGCCTTTCCAAGCCCATCGGTGTCCCCCGCTGACCGTGGGCAGGGCGGGGAAATTTTGCGGAGATAAATCTCAATGCTGACCCAGCTGGGACTCGAACCTGGGAACTACAGATTACGAGCCTGGCGCGCAAAACCTGCATTTCATTACCCTTTAGAAAACAGTGTTGATTTACAAAATTATTTTATTAATTGATAACAGTCTAGCAGTTAACAATGCTAAATTTATTTTTATGAATAAATATTAGTTTGATGGCATTGTAGTTAATCAAAAATTAATTAACATACCATTTCACCTTCTGAGAAATTTACACCTCCCGTATCAACATAGCAACTACTTTCAAAAGTCTGAACAGATTGGTCATCCTGTTCTTTGAAATAGACAATTTCCATTCCAGGAATTACAGGATCTACTAAATTGGGCTCAGAATGAAGTTGGATCCTGGAATAAAATCCAACATTGAATCCCAAAAGTAAAAACATATATATATATAAAGTACATATATAAATCTTAGAGTTATGGAAATAATACTGACACACTCTACCAATCTAAGGAAATGGAAAAAAGCATACATAGCTACATATTATTTTAGCTAATATTGTGCTGGCTGTTTCTGCATGTACACATTACACTATAAAAATAGTAGAAAATACATTAAACTCACAAAAGAGTAATTGTAACAGAGTATTATTTATATACAAATTGCCTTATTGCCACTATGTTTATAAGTAAAACAATGCACCAATCTCATGAGATAACACATTGAACTAGGATAGGTTGGAACATTTTCTTCACTTATGAAGTTGTGTTCTCCCATTGATTATATAGAAGGTAAATGACAATAAGTGGCTACCAACAGTGACAGCATTATAATTATAAATATATTTATTTAAATTTCAGGGAGTATGAAATGTTAAGAGATTCCCATAAAAGTGTAGATTGGTTTATGACATTTTAGTAGGAACTGAAACTTTAAGTAAATATCCAAGAAGATTTAGTATATTAAATAGCTGGGTTGGGTGGGTTGTTTTACCTCTGAGCAGCACTTTTTTTCACACCAAGGGCTAAATGGTCAGGTCACATGAACCCCAAAGGCTCAGAGAAGGTTGGGGGGAGGGGACCCACTGGAACAGCTGTTGGGAGACAGATGGTAGCCTCCCGTCAAGGCCATCCAGCGTGTTCTTTAACGTGCACAGGGTATGGCTCTCCCGCACATGGGGCCACAGCTTAACATCCCATCTGATGGATGGCAACCTTTCCAAGCCCATTGGTGTCCCCTACTGACTGTGGGCAGGGCGGGGAATTTTGCAGAGATAAATCTCAACACTGACCCAGCTGGAACTCAAACTTGGGAACTGCAGATTATGAGCCTGGTGCACTACCGACTGAGCCACCCCCGCTCCATTATATTAAATAGCAAATGCTTAAAAAGGTATTTTAGTGTTAAACTTGATTTTGAATAATGATAAGTTATGAAAGGAATTACAACCAGCTACACCTACATCTTGTACAAAAAAAAGTGATTTGTTCTGCTTAAAGCTTAGAATGACTCTATATGTAAAAATCTTGCTTACAGATAAAAATTCAAAAACATTATGCTGTATATATAATTCAACTTTAGAAAAATGTATAATGGAGAATCAAAAAATTTTGATTTACTAGACCTGGAATATACACTCTTAATCAAAATAATTTACATACTTCGATAAAATAATCCATGAACCAAGAAAGCCGGTATGCAAATACCTCTTTGTCAGACATGCAAATGATTAAAGTTTCACCACCAATGAACATATAAGTTGTTTCCAGAGTGCATTTGAATCACATACCCAGTGGCTTAGGTAAGAGCTGTCAGACACTCGCTCTGAACATTCTGGCTGCATTATCAGGTATGTTCACTTCAGTTGCTGCTAATCATGCCTCAATGACACTGTAGAACACCCTACAAACAACTGAGTGTATTTAAGAGGGGCTGCATTGTTGGACTGTGGGAAGCAGGCTGGTCATTTTGAAAATTAGCCCACCATCTGTGCCGTAGTGATGCACCAGTGAGACAGTGTTGGCAGCAGTGGGTACACGAGGACACAAATACATGCTGAAAGGGTTCTAGTCAGCCTACACAGACAACTGGAGAGAGAGTTGTCTCATATTCTGACAAGCCCAAACAGCTCTGACAGCTTCTCTGTTCCCCAACCAGCAATATTGTAGCAGCCTCTACACAGCATTCTGTATAATTGCGGCAGGACTCAATTCTCGTCACCCCTTCTGATATCTTCCGTTAACCACCACCCTACATCAGCAGCTCCATGTGGAGTGGAGTCATGCACGGGAATAATGGCCAGCCTCCATCTGGTGTCGCACCACTTTCAGTGATGAATCCCACTTTTCTTGGAGTGGATGACCACCGCATTTGCATATGGGGGGACTGGGCAGCACTGACATTCGTACTCAGTTGTGGAACAGCACACTACCATCATTAGTAGTGTTATGGTGTGAGGAGCAAACTCCTATGGCAGCCGGTTGCCTCTAGTCATGGTAACAGGGAAATTAACTGCACAGTTATTCATTCAAGAGATCCTGTGACCCATCACCTTACCTTTCATGTCATGTCTGCCAGGTGTCATTTACCAGCAGGATAATGCCTGGCCATACATGGTTCGACTCTTCTGGGAGTGCCTCCATAGTGTTGCAACCCTCCCTTGGCTAGCCAAGTCCCTGCATCTTAAGTGTCTAGGGCACTTCCTACTGGCACTTACATGCCAGCCCTGCTCTTATACATAACAAAGATGTGTGCATATAATGTAAGGAAGAAGGCCTGCCAAATTGATAAAAAGTTAGTTTCTGCTTAAATCTTTTGCATTCCAATGAAGTTAAAATTTGAATATTCTATATATTAGGTACACTGGTTTAGGCAAGGTTAAATTAAGATTTGAGTTTATGTTTCGTTCATTAGATTAGAATAGTCTAGGTTATGAATTTGCTTACAAATTTTGCATTTCACTCCTTTGTGTCTGTTAGATTATGCTTATTCAAATTGGTTGGCTTGAGCATTAAATACATCTGTCGGGTTTGTGTTCATTACCAATAGTGTTACAATGTGTGATGAAAGTTTAGTGCAGTGCGAGTTTAATGACAATGTTAGGAAATGATTGCCTTGCATTTTTGCTGGGAAAAAATCTCTATAATTCGTTAAAACAAGAAACAGTGCACTATATAGTTCAAAACTGAAAACGGGCTGACCAAGGCTTTTTTTTTCAATGGAACAATGAGAAAAAGAGTATGCAGCTCATATGATATATTGTAGAATCTATGCAAACACATTGAGATTATAACTTTAAACAAAATATAGATTTATGATTCATAATATCATAAACACACTAATCATTGTAATCAGAATGAAAGCAATCTTAGCCTGGGTAAAGAAATGGTATTTAAGCTAGTTTTGTTAAAGAAAGATCATTCACTTTTTAGACTAATTATCATTTCACTTCAAACTAAAAATTACAGCTTTTCTTTTAATGGTTAGCAATAGAATGATAATATAATTTAGCAACTTTACAATAAAAATGCTTCATTTAAAGTTTTAAAAATTCAATTTTTTTATAACTAACAAAAAACTCACCTATTTGCAGAATTAAAAACAGGGCAGGTGGGTATAACAAACATGGATGCTAAAATTTCTGCACATCTCTCAAGATACTTCAAAGCAGCAAGGCACATATCAAGTGGAATTGCAGGATTTTCTAACATCTCAGATGACATTTCTTCCCCATTGTCCTGCATCTCAGCTAAAAATATTTTGACATCAGAAAGCTACATTGTTATACTAAGTGATAATCAGTAGCATATTTTCTAGGAATGTAACACCAACCTTATTCATTGTTTTTTTTTTTATTAAATTTAAAAAATATTTTTAGGAATAAATTATTTCATTGGGAGTGATGGTCAGGTTTATTTCTGACCTAAGGAGGTGGGGGAGGAAAGAACAGATTAAAAAGAAACAATGCCATTTCTTTTTAATTATTTTCAAGGAACACTGGAAGATCTGATACATTTTTAACTATATAACTAATGAAATAAACTCGACATATTCCATATCAACTAATAAATTAGCACTTTAGCGTCGATTTAAATTCTAGAGGAAAAATTGTCTTGAGCGGGTGGGATACGAACCCACGATCTCCTGATAACATGTCAGGTGCTCTGGACCACTGAGCTACAGGCTGCCGATCAAGATCTCCTCTAATTAGCGCTATGAACATTTCTTTTATGTCACATATAGGCACTATTCTGGGCAGTCTAGCCACAAGCAGCATTCAACTTACTGATAGATGGAAGCATACGATTACAAATCGAGTTTATTTCATTAGTTATTATCTGCATACTTGAAATCATATGCTTCCATCTATCGGCAGGTGGCTAGACTGCCCAGAATAGTGCCTATATGTGACATAAAAGAAATGTTCATAGCACTAATTAGAGATCTTGATCGGCGGTCAGTAGCTCAGTGGTCCAGAGCACCTGACATGTTATCAGGAGGTCGTGGGTTCGTATCCCACCTGGCTCAAGACAATTTTTCCTCCAAAATTTAAATCGACGCTTAAGTGCTAACTTATTAGTTGATATGGAATACGTCAAGTTAATTTCATTAGGTATTATCTGCACACTTGTAATCATATGCTTCCATCTATTGGCAAGTTGAAGGCTGCTTGTGGCTAGACTGCCCAGAATAGTGCTAATTAGAGGTGCTATAAGATCTTGATTGGCGGCTGGGGTAGCTCAGTGGTCCAGAGCACCTGACATGTTATCAGGAGGTCATGGGTTCATATCCCAACTGCCTCAAGACAATTTTTTCTCTAAAATTTAAATTGATGCTAAAGTACTAATTTATTAGTTGATATTTTTAACTAAACACAGTATCTGCAAATTCAGTCAGCAATTTGTGAGATATTGATTTATTTCATAGCACAAATAAAATTGTGTGAATTGTTATACTATCCAATATTAACACAAATTTAATTCTTAACTATATGAAATAATTGTTTGTCCTGAAAAATGGATAGACAAAGAAAATTTAAAATTTAAAAACGAATGACTGTAGCAAAATTAATTGATCCTATTTCACAATTCACTTAAAGTTATCAATGACCTCTGCATTACATCTCATATAATTTGCATTAGATCTGTAAATGGTAACTAGGCCTAACTAGAAAGAGAGCCATATACTAATCCTCTGTGATAATGCACAGAACTAGTCAGGCCTAGCACCTAGTCTTAGCCCTCCTTTTCGTGGCACAGGCCATTAGTACCTTTCAAAACAGACTCTGTTGTGGAAGTGAATGGACAGGGAGCTGCCAGATAAGTGTGGATTATTGATCTCAACTAGTATCGCTACTTTTCCAATTTTTTTTTTACCTGCTGAGGAGCAGTCAACTATAAAGGATCTTGCTGCTGACCTTATATACCAACCTGAATGAAATCATGGCTCTGAGCTTGATTATGGATCCTAAACTTGCTGCACTGGTGGGCTTCTGTTGAGAGAAAATCTTCCTGTGTTTTTCTGTTTGTTTGTGGACAGATGCACAGGGTATCTTATATCAGCTGGTGGATAATCCCAATCAGAGGCCACTGCAGGTACTTGAAACATTGCTTTATATGCAGGCACTGACAAACCTACCAGGAAATCCTACCAATATAGGTGACTTAAATGGCTTTATTATACCCCTATTTTCTATTGCAATTTACTACACCTCTATTTTCCATTGTAATAGATACTATATAATGAAAATAAGAATTGCTAATTCATTTTTATATTTTTTGCCTAATAATCAGAACAGTTTTTATGAAGAATATACTACTTATATGGCTTTATTACACTTTACTACATTAGTTTACCACAAATTTAATAATTACAAAGGAAAAGACAGGATTTATTAATATCCAGAAAGATTTTGATAATGCTAATCATAACATACTACTAAACAAGCTTTCCTTTTGAAGGAAGAGTTAATATGCAAAACCAGATCGTCTTATTTGAACAGAAAGCATTTAGCAGTGCATGAAGACATTAAAAGTGCTAAAAAAGTTTAGAAAGTATATGTGTTCCAGACTACTATTCTTTATTTAGATACAAATTTAATGGCAACTTAAATTCTTTTTCAGGTGATACAGTTAAGTATACAGGGTGATTCAGAATTCATCATCAATATTTGGTGGGGAGGTAGGTAATAAGAAACGAAGGAGATTTCACATAGGAAAGCATGGGCGCATATGCCATGTAGTAGGGCAAAATGACCCCAGTTCAATGATGGAAAGAACACATAAGAAGGAAGTGGTAAGGAAAAAACATTTATTATCTTACATGTAACATTTCTTTGCATTGGTTGTACAGACTTACAAGAGGTGCTCGAACTGCCGACCATGTGCTAGAATGCATGACTCACAACGGCGTTGCATGGACAGCCAGACCCTGTGGAAGATGCCTGGCATTTCCCGGATGTTTGAGGCAGCAACTTATATGCGTGCTACAAGATCCATAGCACTATCAACAGGGGTCTCGTACACCATGTTTTTCATAGCACCCCATACAAAGAAATCGATTGGAGATAAATCCGGTGAACGTGGTGGCCAAGAAACCGGTCCACCGCAGCCAATCCATTGACCACCAAACTGTCTGCGTAGGTAAGCACGCACAGCATTTGCGAAATGTGCAGGAGCGCCGTCATGCTGGAACCACATTCGCCGGAGACTACCATCAGGAACCTCGTTCAGAAGATCCGGTAACACAGTCTGAAGAAATGTTAGGTACTTGGCACCGTCCAAACGGGATGGTAGTAAATACGGGCCCAACAAACAGTCACCGACAATCCCAGTCCACACATTGACAGCAAAACGTTGTTGCGCAGCTCCAGGTCTTGTACTGTGTGGGTTCTGATGAGCCCACACATGCCAATTGTGTGTGTTGAAGACACCCTCTCGAGTGAACAACGGCTGTTCTCTGCATGAACCACTGACAAAAAATAACACGCTTGGGATGGTCGTCTGCTGCCAATAATTGCACTCTTTGCAGATGAAACGGATGTAACCCTTCATCGTGTAATATCCGCCACGCTGTTGCTTGCGAAATTCCAAACTGCCTAGCCATACCTCGTGTGCTAGCACCAGGTTGTTCCTCGATTTCCTGTAGGACAGCTTCCTCTACTGCTACTGTCCGTGCCGATCTGCGCCTCCCTCGATTAACATTACTAGCAGCAAACAATCCCGTTTCACGCAGTTGGCGATGAATACGTGAAAACATTTGATGCTGTGGCACACGGCGGTTTGGGAAGCGCGCTGCATACAATTGCCTGGCTCGAAGACATCTTTCTCCTGCCGCACCGTAAGTTACATGCATATCTGCACATTCATTCCACGTATACCGGTTCATGTTACTTCTGCAAATTCATCTTGTCGAATGACAACTGACTGCACGCGTCAAACAGCTGTGCTTCTGTATGAGAGGTGTGTACACACAGCGCCCTCTACACCACCATGCGTTCGTCTGCCCCCATACTTTCCTATGTGAAATCTCTTTCTTTTCTTATTCCCTTCCTCCCCACTAAATATTGATGATGAATTCTGAATCACCCTGTATAGTGAAGTTAGCACTAATATATTGCAATAAAAATGATGGTTTTAAAAAGAAGTTTGGCTTAATAAAACTAGCATAACAACAAAAACAAATAACACAAATTATATGTTTAATTTGTCACCTAGAACAAATTGTAACTTTCTTGAAAAATTTCATTTACTTTTTGTCAGTTTTGAGTTAGTAATTCCAATAATGGCATATCCAGGAAGTGGCAAAGGGGAGTTAATTTTTTAGTGCATTTCTTTAGGCTTTAAGTAGCAATTATTGTACCCAAGGGCAAGTGATCATGAGGGATGGGGGTGGAATCTTCAAGGTATCAACAAAAAAAGCCAAAAAAAACTTAAATAATTGAAAGTTTATACCCTTGAAAGAAGAATGGTGAATATAGTGATGTCACTGTAAACTTGGATGCAGTAATACTCTCCGTAGGAATAACCCTACATTTTATCACCTGTACTTTACTATTGTATGAAGGGTGTTCAAAAAGTTCATGACATACATCTGCAGAACAAGAACCATTGCACTTACATCAACGAAACTTTTACTGTCCTTCAAAGTACTCCACCCTCCAACATCTATGCAAAGTTGAAGATGTCTATGCCAATTCTGAAACACTTTGTGGTACTCCTGTTGGGGAATCTAACAGGAGTACATGCATCCAAAACTCTGGACAGACTTTTCCAAAACTCTGAATGCATTTTGCAAGGTCTTGCACCCTTAAAAAGAGCTTTCCAGCAAGTTCCATTTTAATTTTTAAAACAAACAAAAATTACATTGTGCAAGATTGGGTGAATATGCAGGATGAGGTAGCTGTTTTTTTCCCCCTGCTCAGATAAGCCATAACTTACTTGAATTTGTGAACACTGCCATTGTCATGAAGGAGAACCCTTGACAAGCCTATTGTTCGACGCTGCTCCTTTATTTCCTTAAACATTTTGGGCAAACAATGTTCGTGTAGATTGGACATTTATAGTCATTTTTTCAAGTAAGGTGTCCACAGCTACCACTCTTTGGGAATTGAAAAAAAATTGTGAACATCCTCTTCTTTGAATGAAAGTCTTCTTGGAGGATTTAGGGACACAGTCATCTTCCAGAACCCAACATATCTGTTGATCTTTCTGGAAGTTGCATATTAATAAAACCACATCTCATCACCTGTGACAATGTCTGTCAACTGTTTGGGGCCATTAGATTCAAACATTGCCTACAACTCTTTCCACGAGTCAACTCTAGTCCTTTTTTGCTGTTCTATAAGACTGTGGGGTACTCATTTGGTACAGATCTTTTGGAACTATAAATGTTGATGAATAATTGTTTCCACACTGCCAATCGATACACTGACATCTAAACTTATTGCCTGAACGACAATGTGTGTGTTTTCCTTAATGAGTTCATGAACAGCAGCCATGGTTCTCTCATTCAGTCTCCTTCAGTCTTCCTGCAGGAGGGGTTCTTTGATGTTCTGCCATTCTTCTCTGAATTTATGCATCCATCCAATAATAGTGCTATAGGAACAGGCATGATCCCCATATACTTGTGATAAATTGGCATTAAATTTTTCTGCATTGTTCCCAAACTGCATCCTTGTGAAAATGTAAAATCTTTCTGTCTTCAGTAGGCTCCATAGGAACAATGCACAGATTTTGCAGACCGAATTTTTATGCGCCACCTGCAAAGGGAGAAATGATAAAACAACCCTTGTTTTTAATGTATAATGACAAGTTTAGACAAGCTTACAAATAAGCCACATCTCATTAACTTCGGAGGTATGAGTGCAAATCTACAGACACATGTCAAGAACGCTTTGAATGTCTTCATAGCTTTAAAATGCATGCTATATTTAGGGAATGTATTAAAAAAATTATACCATTTAATCAACATGTTGGCAGAATATACAGTGAAAATAGATTTTGAATATTCAAAGGGGTGTATATAAAGCATTCATTCCTCCTGGATGAACCACTAAACATCAATTTGTTCACAAAACCACTCTTCACCTGCACTTACTTAGTCATTTACTCTACTTTAGTCATTATATTAGTTTTATAAACCCCCCCCCCCTCCTTAAAGAACAGTTTCTAAAAATTTTCAATAAATTACAGAATTATGTAAAATACATGTTGATATTTCTTAAAACCAAGTTTTATCACAATAATATATCAATAAACTAACAGCTTATAATTTCAAAGCAAATTCTAAAGCATGAAAAATTCAAAATGGATAAATACCTGGTCCTCTTACATGTTTTAACAAACACAAAAGACAGTCTACTGCGGCATATGCAAAAACAAGAACATTATTGGTCCCAAGGAAGGCTTCAAAAACATCCAAAACAACACGTAAATGATGTGCTTGCTCTCGTTCTGATTCTAGTGAAGGTGTTGACACTACAGGACCAGGCATTCTAACAGCTCGCAGTGCTCCAAATAATGGTCTCCATCCAGAGCGTATTTCAGTAGTACATCCTTCCACAAATTCACAAATGGAACTAATTATCTATGAAAAAAGAAGTGAAGAATATATTATAAATTGCATTATTTATCTACAAGTAAGAACTAAGACAACTTATAATATTATACATGCCATTACTCTATTTTATTTTTTGCACATTAAATAAGTATTATTCTGTATTATGCAATAAATATCTAGCAAAATTCAAGAATAAAACTACTTATATATATACTGCTATAATTTTTTCTGAATGTTTAATTCAAATCATGAAATACAAATTTTTCAAGGGAATGAATTGAAAAATAAATCAGAGACTAAGGTTTAAATTAATAATAAGCCTACTCAAATAAATAATCAACAGTTTTAGACTAGTGAGAAAAAAAATACCATCTTTAATTGGGTGTGAGATGTTAATTTTAAAAGATGAAACGAACTCTAAACTAGTACTTTCTATGAGAAATGGGAGGTGCTCTTTGCTATCTGTCAGCAATGTGGGGAGGGGGGAAGCAGTGCATAGACATAATAATCGCTCTGTCTACCTGCATGCAGTGAGGACAATGCATAGCCAATGAGAATCACTTTATCCATCTGGCAAGAATTTCAGGAATTCACCAGTAAAAAACAAAGTTTCATGGGGAAAAACTTATTGCAAAGGAATTTTCTTTCAAACATTCTTCATAAAATTTCAATGTATTAAGGTGATGATGAAAAATAAATCGATTTAAAGAGAGAAAATATAATAAATGAATGAAGACTGATTGGGAATTTAAAAAAAATCAGTCAATGAGAATTGACTGTATATTAAAAATGTATGTAGAATTTAACATTTCATTTAGTTTTGGATAAAAATGATAACTTGGAAAAACATAAAAATCACTGTACACTTGACTAATCACAAATATCAGTCACCTCTTACTTGTCTTTTGTTTTCCTTTGCTTTCCTGGATTCTGCTGCTCTTTATGTTTTTACAGGTATCCAAGGAATTTATTCCTTTTTTAACCCTTACCTGCTCTTATTTTTGCCAACCTGCATTCTGCTGCCTTTATGTTTTAAATAGTATATGGAAGTAACAATGCATATTACACTCCTAACATGATGGACAAGTATGTTTCACCCTAATCATTACACAATCTATGGATTTGGAATCTAAGTTCAAGTCATTCAAAGCAAACTAGATCAGTCACTTTTGAATGTGTTCATAAGGGTATAAAGGGTAAGATTATTTTAATAACAATCACCAATACTTAAGTCAATCAAAAAGTGATTACTATCTTACTGTAAAATATAACATATAATTATTAGTTACCTTAAATAAACATTTTCCTTTTTGTTGACATTTTCATGGACACTGAGCATGTTTTGAGAAAGTGAGCTCAGAATAGGCCTAAAGGTAGCTTTTACCACTTGCTCTTTTGAGTTATGAGCCATCGCCCTCTTTTCTATTAAAGTGGACTGAGTATGTCTGTCAATACAAAAAGCATTGTA
Source organism: Ryuthela nishihirai (assembly GCA_038380435.1). Classification (NCBI taxonomy): domain Eukaryota; kingdom Metazoa; phylum Arthropoda; class Arachnida; order Araneae; family Heptathelidae; genus Ryuthela; species Ryuthela nishihirai. Next base: position 129,284,127 of record JAWZYU010000001.1, on the reverse strand, counting down.
CAAATTTTATATTAAGAATAACTGCATGCCAGGTATCTAACTATTATTATACTAAATAGTAGGTAAGCATGTCCAAAATGAAAATGCACAGATGCTTTCATTATCCATCTGTTTAGTTATTTTGTCAGTGAATTAATGCATGAACTCTGGGTGATTTTACACACATTTATGGAATGCAAGTTAAAATGCTTAAAAAAAAATAGATGTTCGCTCTACATTTACTATTACCAACACTTATTGTAAATTGGTGTTTAGTTGGAAATACAGTGCCCTTATAAATACATATTAGCTAAAATCCTTTCCCTACCTCTTAAACAGTTCAGAAAATAACTGATTTTATATTAATTACTTTGAATGCTTATGTCTGTAAAACATTAATATTTAAAATACTCAACTCAAAGGCTTTATTCTACTTACTTGTTCTTGAACATCAGTATCACATAGTTCCAGACACAAAAGATTTTCGAAGGGCTTAAATAATGCTTCATTAAAATGAAAATGTGGCAGTTCTGAACTGGATGACAAAAGAGCACTAACAATATCATGAATTGTAGTTACTGCTTTCTTGGATATTACATGATCTTTGTGACATGCTGCCTGTACAAAAAATATAAAAATTGTAAGTAACATGGATTATAATCAAACATAAAATGAATATCAAATAAAGCATTAATAAAAATGAAACAGTACAGAAAACAAAAGATAAAATTATCATTCTAGATGTGATTCTTGTATGACGATTTTTCAAAATTTTATCAATTTGGAGGCAATGTGAAAGCGTTGTCTGCTTTTAAATGGTCCCACTTCAATGACTCTTTAAATATTGATTGAAGATTGTTGAAAATTGGCAATTTCACATTGCCTCCAAATTGATGAAATCTTAAAAAATCATCATACAAATTTCAGATATTTATGTTAATGAACAAATTGTTACAAGAGTTGTGCTTTATCTACTGAAATATTTTTTCACAAGTGTCAAAAGTTGAAGATAAATGCTTCCACTTCCATTCACTCTTTAAATATTAAATGAATATTGCGGGAAATATATTTAGAGAGATTTGAGTGACATCTAAAATTTATTGCCAATAACAGTTTTTGCGTAAAAGGTTTATTTTCAATGTTAGGGAGAGCTTTGAAAGTGGCTTTCCATTCACATAACATGGAAGTGTCCAGACACTTTTTTCAACATAGTGTATTTCAGTACTGGCATTTAACATATTTTACACAGAACTACTATAATTCTGAAGCAACATACCTCTACAAAATGAGGAGCAACTACACTCCATGATTTCATGACATGCACCAATGGTCTTCCTCCTCTTGCACAGCGTAACATAATATCACCAAGATGATACAACAAAAGGCTGTTACCGTGGGAACCAGAAGCACTGAAGTGAGCATAACTTTGAGTAAATAGTTGCAACTGACTTACGGCACATAATTCAACAAGAAACCCAATCAAAGCTGAAAGATTCAGTCTGCTGGCAGCTTCTTCAAATAACCTAAAAAATAATCCAATATGTACATAAAGACCAAAGAGAAAGTTACACAATTAAATATTTTGTGCATTTTACATACAGTAAAATCTGCTAAGATATTTCTATTTAAAATATTTTTCCTTATATTTCCATTTAAAATATTTTCCCTTATGACAAGATCAAGCTCTAGGTTCTTGTTCTTCTGTCCATGGCGCAATCATTTCTGAACTACCAAATTTCCTCATGTTAGGCCTTGATTCTTGGAAAAATATTTTAAACAGGTTATTATGAATATCACTCAGTTCTGTAATCAACAATTTTGAGACTGCAGAAAGTAATTATTAAAACAAAGAATATCTGATTTTTCCTGAATAAATATACCTGAAGAAAAGAATATATAAATGTACAATAAGAAAATATTATGTCGTTATATATTATTAATCAAAATATTAAAAATATTTATATAACTACCTGTCAACCAACTGTGAAAGTCCTTCAATTATCTCCAACAGTTGGCGATCTTTTATTATACCAGTTGTATTAGATATAGAACCATTTTGCTTAATCATTTCACTTATGTTTACCTTAAGTGGCATAGGTGAGCCTGGCATTGGTGGCAAGTCAGAAAATCCATTCCTACAGGAAGCAGATTAATTAAATCAATGACTACATTACTCTAAAAATATAAAAATAAAGTATATGTAGCAAAAATAATTTCAATTTGAGGAAAACACTAAAAATGCGCTTTGTTATTACATAAGACAATTTCATTATGTATGTAGAGACTATTTTATACAAAAAAAACTGAGTATAAGAGTAAAAGGGGTGCACAAATAATGTTGTAAAACAAACTATAAAACAGAGTAAGATGATTACAGTTGCACCTAGCTTACACACCCTTTCAAAGTAAATGTCAGATGAGATAAGATTATTATGAGGGGCTTGAGTATAATTGAATGATACTATCCAACATTTCACTATACAGGACAGTACTACATCTTATGGATGGCACCAAAAGCCACCTTCATGTGCTGGTTGAGGCCTAACAGAAAACTGACATTAAGGCTGCGAAGCAGCGGATAAAGTACCTATAGAAATGATCTAATTACCCTATTGTTGTCTAAATCTATCAGTTCATTCATAACTGGAATATTGGATCTTTTGAATTTTGAACCATGCCAAGGATTTGTTGCCAATATGGTTAGGTAGTATTATGGTCTAAATTTATATTGCAACTCTGACATAATTTGTGCTGAAAGTCTTCCATTTTTTTTAAAGGGTAAATTGGAGCTTTTTCTTAAAAAAAAAACAACCAAAAACATGATATTCGTTACTTAAATATCAGATATTTGGGGCAAATGTCCAAGTTTGAAGCTCTTGTGGTTTCGTGGATAGTTGGGTGAGGGGACCCATTGGACAGCTGTTGGGAAAAGGGTGTTGGCCTCCCATCAAGGCCATCCAACATGTTCTTTAATGTGCATGGGGTGTGGCTCTCCGACACACTGGACCACAGCTTAACATCCTATGAAATGGACGGCAGACTTTTCAAGCCCAACAGTGACCCATATTCTTTGTAGGCATGGTGGGGAGATTCAAAAAGTTATTGACATGCATCTGCAGAACAAAAACCATTGTACTTACACCAATAAAACTTTTACTGTCCTTCAAAGTACTCCCCTCCAACATCTATGCAAAGTTGTTAAAATCTATGATAATTCTAGAACATTTTGAGGTACTCCTGTTGGGAAACACTCAAAAACTCTGAATGCATTTTGCAAGGTCTTGCACCCTTAAAAAGACTTTTCCAGCAAGTTCCATTTTAATTTTTGAAACAACCAAAAATCACATGGTGCAAGATTGGGTGAGCAGGGGTAGCTGTTTGTTTTTTTCCCCCTGCTCAGATAGGCCATAACTTGCCTGATTTTGTGAGCACTGGCATTGTCATGAAGGAGAACCTTTGAGAAGCCTACTGTTGGATGCTGCTCCTTTATTTCCTTAACCATTTTGGACAAAACAATGTAGGTGTAGATTGGACATTTTAGTCATTTTTTTCGGGTAAGGTGTTCATAGCTAACACTCCTTGGGAATTGAAAAATTGTGAAGTGTTTACCAACATATCTGTTGATCTTTCTGGAAGTTGCATATTAATAAAACCACATCTCATTACCTGTGACAATGCCTGTCAACAATTTGGGGTCATTAGGTTTAAGCATTGCCAGCATCTCCTTGCATGAGTCAACTCTAGCCCTTTTTTGCTGTTCTGTCAGCTTGTGGGGACTCATTTGGTACAGATCTTTTGGAACCATAAATGTTGATGAATAATTGTTTCCACACTGCCAATCAATACACTGACATCTAAACTTATTGCCTGAACAATGATGTGTGGGTTTTCCTTAATGAGTTCATGAACGGCAGCCATGGTTCTCTCATTCATAGTCTCCTTTGGTCTTCCTACATGATGGAGGTCCTTGAAGCCCTACCATCCTTCTCTAAATTTGTGCATCCATCCTGTAACAGTGTCATATGAACAAGCATGATCCCCATATACTTGTGATAAATCAGCATGAATTTTTTGCATCATCCCCAAGCTGGATCTTTGTGAAAATGTAAAATTTTTCACCATTTTTAGTATGTTTCATAGCAACAATGCAGAGATTTTGCAGACCAAAATTTACATGCTGCCAGCAAAGAGGGAAATGATGATACGAGTTTGTATTTAACAAGTAATGACAAGTTTTGACAAGCTTTCAAATAAGTCATGGCTCATTAACTTTGGAGGAACGAGAGCAAATCTACAGACACATGTCAAGAACTTTCTGAACACTCTCAGTATCACTAAAAAAAGGTTCCACAAAAAAAAAAGGTTTCCATGAAAAAGGAGTTTGCATTCCAAGTTTGTAACCACAAAATATACCCATCTCAGAAATGCTTACAATAGTACTATGGCAATCATTTACATTTATATTCATGCTACTAATAATGACTGATATCTACAGCATATGACATATCACAAAATAGAGAAAAGACATATCAATGTAGGTGAGAGAGGGCAAAAATTTCCTTCTCTTTTGAATGCATTAAAAAAATGGAACAAAATTAATAACATGGCATTAAAAGTTTATGCTTTTTGCTTTCTAAATATTTTACTGTTGTAATTTTTCCTAGTTTTGAAAGCAACAGCAAATCATGGCAAAAATCCAATTGGTATTGGCAAATGGGTGAGTGGATTTCCCCAGGACTGCATACATGAATATTTACATTACTTATGCACAAAATACTTTGGCAGAAATCACTTATCTCATAGCAATCCTGTATGTGAACAGATAAGCACTTGGCCTTACAAGTTTAACTCCCATTCTGACCCATACACCAAATTATAGAACCTGAACTTTACTTTTGGCTACTGTGAGAAAATTCTACCCGACCTTCTAGTTTGAGCAATCAAGACAGAACTGTTTTATGTTTCTCTTTCATGGAGTTGGTTTCTATCAAAGGTAAAGAAGTTTTCATTTGCCCAACTGATTCATAATTGAAGTGCCTAGGAGATTAGTTACAGAAAATTTGGAGTTTTAAGGAACAGTACCAACTGAGGCAACAGTGAAACAAACAAGATAAAAAGAAAACTAGAAACAATAAAACAGATCAAAAACAGTAAAAAGGATACATAAAATATATAATAAAAGCTAGAGAAAAGCCCTGAATAAAAGTAATATAATGTAAAAATAACAATGGTGCACCATAAGATGAATAAAAGTCTAGAGTGAAAAGACTCGAGCACAGTGAAAATAAAAATAGCAAAAAAAACTAGCTAAAAATTTGGATGTGATGAAAATATCTAGCAAGCTGAAAAAATGCAAACAGGGAAACAGTAAAGGAGAAGAGTTGAATAAAAGAACAGAATACTTATCCTTTGCAGCAAGATAGTTGGTGCCATCTTGCTAGAAAAGATAACTATTTCTATTGACTTGCAAACTATCACAAATAGTGTGGTTAAACCTGCAAATCAGTATTTTTATTTTGGTTTGAAATTCAAATATAACAAATTGGTTTTTCCCAACTTTGAAAGATAAATACTACCTTGATGCTGAGTGAGAGTTTGAAATTTTCTTTGCTAAACACTTTCAGCAAAATGGCACTGGAGCACCACTTGCTAGCACAGAACAAAATGAATTTTCCTTATCTAAAAATGATATTCAAGATTTAATTGAGCAAAATACATGGCTAGCCAACAATCCAGATCTTTCACCTTTAGGCTATATTAGTTGTGAGGTACTGAAGACACAAGTTTACATTCTTGCTGAAAGTATTAGAAATAATAAGTTGTATGAAGAAAAATTACAATAGAACTTCATGGTGCAACAATTAAAATAAATTAATATCTTTAATTCTCTGTGACACTGTTAAATATTTAAAAGCACTTCAACAAAATATCTATGCTTCCTAATATCTAAAGTAATGAATGATATTTCATGTACCATACAGGTGACAAGGGAGAGAATCTTCATAGATGAAAGTTGATAGTGAGTGGCAAGTTCCTTTTATAAAGTCCTTGCCAGCTAGTAATGAGTCACAGCAGATTCAAAGAGGAGATGATGATGATGAAGGATGGAGTTGGTTGCTTAAGTTAAATTGCTTAAATGAGTCACAGCAGATTCGAAGCAGAGGGATACTGATGAGTTGGATGCTTAAAGGAAAATTTTCTTCTACTGATCAAAGTTTCATGACTGCAATGGGGTCAGTAATAATTGATGGTACTTGTGACAATGCACATTTTGTGCCCTTACTGTGGGTGCATCATCAGGTGGCAGTGAGCAGCCTTAGACATTGCTCTAAGAGTAGTTGTTTTTTGAGTGCAGGGGAGAGGGGTGTAATAAATTGCAATGTCGTTGGCTCAGCTCCTAGGTTCAGAGTGGTTGAGAGATGTGTGTTGGCCATAATGTGGTCTGCATGTGAAGCAGGTGAATATGAAAGTGCAGCATTCTTGTAACTCTTTGGCATTTGAGAATTTTGAGGAAAGCTATATCATGTGAATTTGCATTATTGTACATTCTGCTGGGATTATAAGGAGTGTGATAATTGTTTGACTAATTTAAAGTATTGTTAATTATCCGCTGTGTGAGATTTATAATAAATGTGTTAACATGGGAATTAGTATTGATTGGATGTATGTGTATATACATATATAGGGATCAAATAACATTTTGGTAGGAATTGTGGTTCCATTAGGTAGTGTGTGTATGCATGGGTTATTATCCTTTAATCATCAATTCCTAGTATGAATTTGTTATAACTTAAGCATTTAAATGAGGCCTGGGGATATGTATGCGATTGAAAGTGGAAATGAAAGGTATGAAGAGAAACAATATCCACAGATTTTCACTCAGTGAAAATCATAATATCCCCACCTATCAAATTCCAAGTCACCACTACAGAAAACATCCTCTAAAGTAAAATTAACTGAACTTTGCAACACGGACATCATTCCACTTTCCCCAGATTGGTGTTTGATCCTTAGGGTATATCAGCTACCTCTCAGAGATATGATGCTCCCCCTAATCATGCATCTCCATATATACCTATGATCATTGTTTCCACCTTCAATCATGTACATATCCCCAGGCCTCATTCAAATACTTAAACTATAACAAATTCATATTAGGAATTGGTGATTAGAGGATAATACCCCACCCCAACAAACTAATGCAACCCCCTAATGAAATTTTATTTAACTCCCTATGCACATACACATACATTCAACTAATATAAATTCACACATTAACATAGTTATTATAAATCCCATGCAACAGATAACTAACAATATATTAAATTAGCCAAATGATTATCGCACTCATTATAATCCCGGCAGAGTGTACAATAATGACAATTTAATTTATTCACATGATGTAGCTTTCCTCAAAATTCACATATCTTGGAGTTACCAGAATTCTGCACTCTCTTATTCTCCTTCACATGCAGACCCTATTATGAAAAAATTCTGGTAACTTGTGTTATTTTTGTAAATCAATTAAAATCTAATTTTGTAAAAGTATTAGAAATAATAAGTTGAATGTCCTTTCAATTTCCCAAATTTTTGTGAAAATTTAAATGCTTAAGTTATAACAAATTCATACCAGGAATTGCTGATTAAAGGATAAATAACCCATGCATGCACACACTACCTAATGGAACCACAATTCCTTCACTACCTAATGAAATCCACTATGACCATTGCACATCTCCCGACCACTCCAAACCTTGGAGCTTCTACTTACGAATTGAAAGAAAGTAACAATGGCATTGCAATTTATTGCATCCTTCTCCCTTGAAATCAACAAACAGATACTCTTAGTGCAATGCCTAAGGCTGCTCACTGCCAACTGATGATGCACCCACAATAAGGGCATGAAATGTGTATTGTCACAAGTACCATCAATTATTATTGACCCCACTGCAATCACCAAACTTTGATCAGTAGAAGAAAATTTCCCTTTAAGCATCCAACTTATCAGCATCCTCTTCTCCACTTTCAATCTGCTGTGACTCATTACTTGTCAACAAGAACTTTATAAAATGAACTTGTCATTCACTATCATTGGGTTGGGTTGTTTTACCTCTGAGCAGCAATTTTTTGCACACCATGCACTAAATGGCCAGGTCACATGGACCCCAAAGGCTCAGAGAAGGTTGGGGGAGGGGACCCATTGGAACAGCTGTTGGGAGACAGATGGTAGCCTCGCGTCAAGGCCATCCAGTGTGTTCTTTAATGTGCACAGGGTGTGGCTCTTCCACACACAGGGCAACAGTTTAATGTCCCATCCGACGGACAGCGGCCTTTCCAAGCCCATCGGTGTCCCCTACTGACCGTGGGCAGGGCAGGGAATTTTGCAGAGATAAGTCTCAACGCTGACCCAGCTGGGACTCGAACCTGGGAACTACAGATTACGAGCCTGGCATGCTACCGACTGAGCCACCCCTGCCCCATCATTCACTATCAACTTCCATCTATGAAGATCCTCTCACTCATCACCTCTATGATAAATGAAATCTCATTCATTATGTTTGACATTAGGTAGCATACATATTTCGTTGAAGTGTTTTCAAACATTTAATACTGTCATAGAGAATTAAAGATATTCATTTAATTTTAAGTTCTATGAATGTGTTGAAGTTGGTTTGAACAATTTGTCAGAGCAATATATTGACAGGTGCACTGATGAGTATCATTTTAATAAAATGGCATTCCATTGAACCATCATTCAAATAATTTTGATCAATACACTTTGAGTAGTTAAATAAAGAACAGGTAATTTAAACTTACCTTTTCACTTCACATAATTCTTATTAGAATGGTAATATTTTTTACCATTGGTAGGAATAACTTTGAAATAGGAAGTACAATCGAATTTAAAAATGGTCATTTAAAACACTTTTCAGTAATCTGTATAAAAATGAAAGATAGTAGAGGCACAAAATGACTTGTGAATGCAGACTTCAAGAAATACTTTTTATTGGAAAAACTGAGTTTCATCATGAGTGAGACTTGAACCACTGTTTCTTGAATTCACGCCAAGTATCACAAGATTTCTAATTTATTCGTGAGATGTGAATTAGAGTCCCACTCACAGCAAAACTCAATTTTTTAAACAATATATTTCTTAATAATAAAATGATAACAAATTCCAAAAAGCAACTTAAAATAGTTTTATTAATAATATGACATCATTTTTGCCTAATTTAGAGCATAAACAAATTGTATGAAGAAATCAAAATAGCAATTATCTAAAAATTACATCCATCAATAGAGGCAATAGTGTTATATACAGTATAAATCTTTATAGGAAAATAGTGCTGTTGATTTTTTTTTGGGGGGGGACAGGGGATTGATTCCTCATTTATCATATTTTACATACACATAAATCATATTGTGAATGAATCTCTATAAAAATCTCTTTCTCATAAATGAAACTTGTGAACAGAGGTGGTTATACCCAAAAGAAAGATTTGAAATCTCTCAATTATTTACAGCAAATATGAGAAGGGAATATGAATTGGATGAAATTATAAAAAAAAAACCACAAGAATTTTTAAATCACATAAATAAAACAGATGAAGGATCACAAAATATTTTTCTGCAGTGAGTCTTTGCCTCTTACGCTCTTCTCTGCATATAATGATTTTTCTGTATGATGATTTTTCTATGCAGTGTTACTGCCATGTTAAGAGAAATTACTTAAAGTCACAAGTCAATTTACTATGTATCAATTTAAAGTCACAAGTCAAATTACTATGTGTCACAGTTTTGAGTAGTCATGCACAAATTACCAATTCTTTGCATGACTACTCAAAAGTGCTAATCAAAATTACTTCAATGACTGTTCAATGGGATTTTAGTTTATTAAACATATTTGCTCAAATATGATTTCATTTCTATACATTACTCTCATGTGATGATCTTTCCATGAACCAATTAATGTGCTATTATATATGAAATTCTGGCTGGGAACCAGCCAGAAACCTAATACAGTTTAATAACTAATACAAGTCTCTCAATAAGTTGTCCTTTTTCTTATTTACCCCCAAAGAATTCAAAATGACAAGAATTTACAAATGCAAAATTTTAAAGTAAATTCTTCCTAAAAATGTTTTAGCAAAAATTATAAACACTTCGCTAAAGCCATTAAATACTTACTCTATTGTATCACTAACAGGAGGTAAGAACAGATCATCATTAACAGAGCCCTTTCTGTCTAAGTGGCTTAAAGTGTGTAAAGGTGGACGTGACAGTACAGATGGTATATGACTATGCCCACTGAAATATGTGTTTTCTAATTCCAAAACATACATGCAACACCTGAAAATAAATTTAAAAAAAGTTGCTTCAATATCAGTTTTTTTTTTAAATAATTTAACAGAACAAAAAGTTTTAATAACCTGAAGTTTACATTAAATTTTCAAGAAATAAATTCACTTCAGCAATTTGGGAACTATCTAATAGTTAAAACACATATTTAAAGCTTTAATATTATCAGCTTCCACTCTAATTATATGACACTACTGTTTGCGCAAATGACATTACAATAATGACTTACATTTAATAATGAGAAGATAAAAAAATTAATCCAACACATAATCTACAAATTGTTTTTACAACATAATTTTACAAATGTTTCTATTAATGCTATATAATAGGCACAAATTGTACAGTCATGCAATGAACTGGGAGTACGCATTGTACAGTCATGTACAATGTACAGTCATGCATGAACTGGGAGTACGACTGTCATAAAGATATATAAAAAATTCCAAAATATAAGCCTGATAACTAAAACTCTAAAATATGAAAAGGTTAAAACTAAAATATGAACTTTGTTATGTATATGAAGGCAGTTTCATATGCAGTTACTGATAGATACTTTATGCACACCTGATTATTTTCCAATCAAAATGTTTCTGAGACATAAACCTCTCATGTTAGTCATCTATTAGTCTCATGTTAGTCATCTGATGAAATAGCAAGGAATTTGCAATGCTTCAATACTTCCATCAAACTGAATGTTACTTATATGATAATGATTACGAGACTTGTACCATTACATGTTACAGTTTGTTTTTTATATTATCATATGTTTAATTTTATCTCTGCTGTAAAATGTTTTAATAATGTCATTTAAGGTCATACTCAAAATTTAAAATACTCTGTATTTTTTTGGGGGAGTTTTCCTTAAAACAAATTAAATACAATGAATTTGAAGTTGCCCTATCTCTTTTCTAAGCAACTACTGAGTTTAACATTTCAATGTGATTCTTCAGTTTTCTGTGTTTTTAATTTATAACAAGTTAATATTAACAGTTCATAATTTCATTACTTAGGAGAGAATATAAATAGTCACCAAAAAGTATGATAATTAACATCTTGTTACCAGAATGGATCAATTTCTGGGTAAAGGCAAATTATATTATAATGCATGAGAAATCAAAACAAATACCAAGCATTGATTTGCTTGTGTTTCTCCTTTTTCATTAAGGATTAGTTTAGATTGGGTTGTTTTACCTCTGAACAGCACTTTTATGCACACAATGGGCTAAATGGCCAGGTCACAAGGACTCCAAGTGCACAGAGAATGTTGGGGGAAGGGACCCACTGGAACAGCTGTTGAGAGACAGATGGTAGCCTCTCATCAAGGCCATCCAGTGTGTTCTTTAATGTGCAGAGGGTATAGCTCTCCCACACACAGGATCATGGTTTAACATCTCATCAGACAGACAGTGGCCTTTAAAAGTCCATCAGTGTCCCCTACTGACATGGTAAGAAACGATTGTTTTTCCAACATTTTCAATCTACAATTTTTGGGTTTCATAGTTGTGAGTCTGTTTCTTAGTATCATAGCTTGAGTCCGTTACTTAAAAAAAATGATTTACAACTTTGCGATTCACTCTTTTTCAGTGTCACAGTTTTGGAATTGGCTTGCAACTTTTTAAGAACACCACAAAGGGAGTTGCAATCTTGTCAGACTTATTCACCATTACCAATTTCTTATGAATAACCATTATTATTTCCATAATATTGCATATTCGTAAAATATATTGTTTTAATAATATTAATAATATTCCTTTGATTATGGACTTTCCTTACTACCCAGCACAGAGCAAAATTAAGATAAAACCCTTGTTTACAAACATTAAAATTTAAAGTTTATCCTTTCTCTTTCTTAGTGCTACTGAGCATGAACATCTAGTTAATTGTATTATCATTTTCTAGGTACACACATTTTATAGTCTACCTGCATATCACTGACTGAAAAACATATCTCCATATTTTACAAATAGTTTACATGCATATCACTTACTGAAAAACATATCTCCAGCAATCAGGACTATGACTGCCAAGTTCAAGCCCTCTGCTGAGAATGGCATCCATACTAAGAATATGTGAAGTATGCAAACGCAGTGATTTAGTCCTACCAACAAGTAAAGGTTTCTTTAAGTGCCGACGATATTCAACTTTTGAAGAAGTATTTTGGGTGTGTAAAGAATCTTGAGAGAGGGGACAAGATGCTGCAGTTAGCTGGGCAAACACAGCACTACATCTTGATTGCAAACCTTTATTTAAAAAAAAACATTTATTAGCTCAAGAATAAATAATAAACAAAAATAACCATATACTGAAAATGGATTCTTTTCTAGTTTATTCTAAACATTACAAACAGTAGTCCTTTTCTTATCATTTCTAAACCTTTTAAATCCAGTAAAAATTAGATCATAAGGACCCCAAGGGCTCAGAGAAGGTTGGGGGAGGGGACCCATTGGAACAGCTGCTGGGAGAGAGATGGCAGCCTCCCATCAAGGCCATCCAGCATGTTCTTTAACATGCAGAGGGTATGGCTCTCATGCACACAGGGCCACAGCTTAACATCCAATCAAAAGGACAGTGGCCTTTCCAAGCCCATCAGTGTCCCCTACTGATTGTGGGCAGGGAGGAGAATTTTGCAGAGATAAATCTTAACACTGACCCAGATGGGACTCGAACCTTGGAACTACACATTAAGAGCCTGGTGCTACTGACTGAGCCACCCCCGCCCCATGACATGGGGAGTGACCCACTTATAACCCATCAAAAAGTGGAAATATAAAAATGATTGTTTTGCTATAACTTTGGAATGTGAAGGCTGTATGTCACAAGTTGTATGCCAAATGAAAGCTTGTGACATGGGTAATGTTGTGGACGATAAAAATCTCTCGCCCCCCTTGATATCTTACTCCCTAAAAAGGGAAAATATGAAAGTCATTCTTCTATCTTCCAAATGCAAGGGCCTAAAGTTACGGGTTTGCTGTCAAATGAAAGTTTATATGAGGACCATCATAGACTACTTCAAATAACTCCCATCCTTCTCCCTTCCAAAAGGGGATGGAAATTTAGGGGCGTCTACTGTAATGAGTTATACCCCAAATTAACACTTGTGACATCTCCAATGTCTAGCTATCTCAAACAAGACTCCAAAAATATGGAGAGGAAAAATGTGATTGATGTTTACGAGTCATATATCAAAGTTTCTAAAGATAGGTGTTTTAGTGACAAAAAAAAAATAATTAAAAAATTAAAAAAAATATATCTATCTTCCTATATGTGCCCTAAAATGTAGAAAATAAACCTAAACCATATCAGTGGTGCAATCAGTCACTGAATTTGCATTCACCTCAAAGGAATATAGGACATCAATTTACCTACCTCAACAAGATTGGGGGCACCTTATTTCCCTTTGAACTGAATATGAATTCAGGGATTGATCACACCATCGATGTTTTAGGTTTATTTACTACTTTTTAGAGTACATATAGATAAGATAGGGTTTTTTTAATTTATTTATATTTTTGCGAATTCATTTAGGTTCACAAACCTCTTTAACAATATTCTTAATTTTAATGAACTCAATATGAAACTTTATATTTCCAAATTTCATACTATAGAACAGGGAGTGGTCAAAGCATAACTTGTGAACATTTAACTTTCAAAAAATTTGCTTACATCTCACAAAAGATGTTTATTATAAAGCCGTTTTTTGTGAAATAATTGTAATTTTTGAATTCTGATAGGTCTAAGATACATGAATATTACATACTGTATTTCTTTGATTCTAAGACGCCATCAATTGTAAGACGCCATCAATTGTAAGACGCCATCAATTGTAAGACGCACCTTAATTTCAGTATCACCAACACAAAAAAACTTTAATTCTAAGGAAAAAAATAAAACGCTAAAAATATATCTAATATTTTTATTATGATAGAATTCAATTTACTAACAACAAAAGTACCTACTTATCAGTAGGTATGTTATTTATCATTTCCTTCTGAATCACTATTAGAGTCTGATTCTTCCGAGTCATCGATATCTGCATCTGAATCAATATCAAAGTCTACTTCACATTCAGAGTCTGATTCTTCTGAGCCGTCTTTATCTTCATTATCCCATAATATATCGTCTTCTAAGCCATCGAGAGTGCTGGTGATGCAATATTTTTTAAATGACTGCTGCACTATTTTTTCGGGGATTAGCTTCCAAGCTGTTGATACCCATTCCGCCAATTTTGATGCCGGCGCTTTCTTAATTTTTCCGGAAGGTGTCAGCAGAAGGTCATTCAACAACCAGGTTCCAAGTTCACTATAATTCATTCATAGAGCTCCACTATAATGAAATAACAGTGGTTTCACATTTGGAAAGAGCGGGAAAATACCCACACCACTTTATTCTCCAATGGAACTAAAGAATGCGATAACGGTCAAACTTGGAGGCGGGGTTTCCGTGTAAAAACAAAACCTGTGGTGCAGTGTGCAAAGCACGGGAAAATTTTAAAAATAAACTGCAATTCTATGACGCCATTGATTCTAAGACACACCTTGCTTTTAGAATCTAAGAAATACGGTATTAGGATTTCATATTAATATGTTTATATTAATATTATTTATATATGTACTTTAATTAGCATTTTATTTCATAATTCTATATTTAATAATAAAAATTCCCATTATATCAAATGTCTTTTTTTTAACCAATACACACCTGCAATGGAAATGGAAGAGATTTACAAAAACAAGTTCAAAATGAAGTAATAAAAAACTACATATGTGATCATAATTTCTCAAGATTGGCATCACAAATTAAATATAGGGCTCCTGAAAGCTTCTAGTTTTAAATGCAGCTTTCTTTTGCTTCAAGAATCCTACAATAGGCCCTTCATTATTAGGATGCTTAGACACCCCTGCTATAATCATTTAAACAGTGAGTAAAATCATTAAAGGTCACTAGTTTCCATATTCAAATTAATCATTATCAATATCAATTACAGTAGGCCCTTGATTTATGATTGACTGATTTATGCCAATTTGAGAATTTTCTAGTAATTTTCTTAGTTTACCTCAAAAATTCTGAAACATTCTATTCCACACTGCTGCCACCAAAAAATGTCACTGTGCAGCACTACTGGGAAAGTGGACTCAACTCGCCTCAAACGTTCTAGAGTCTAGAACCTAGACGAAAGGCCATGGTATAAATATTGACGAACCAAGCATTGTGTCTCAATGTCTCAGATTAAAGACAGGTACTATGTTGTGTTTGATAGTAACTCTTTACTTAACAGCAAATTTATTTTAAAACTCAGTTTATGAAATTGCGTACTGTACTGTTTATAATTATCTGTGCTACATTACTGAAGTTTATTCTGTACTTTAACATTTACCTCAGAACTTTTAATAAATTTGTTCTTTAAAAAATAAAACTGGAAATATGTCTAGTCATAAGAGTGGAAGTGCAACTGCCAGTGAAAATGTTGCTAAAAGACCACACAAATCTATAACTTTAGAAGAAAAGATGGAAGTTATTAGAAGAATGGAGGGTGGACAATCATGTCCTACTGTTTGTAGGGAGCTACATATCGCTCCCTCCACTGTAACAACAATCATGAAAAATGCTGATAAAATT
This sequence comes from Ryuthela nishihirai, assembly GCA_038380435.1. Lineage (NCBI taxonomy): Eukaryota > Metazoa > Arthropoda > Arachnida > Araneae > Heptathelidae > Ryuthela > Ryuthela nishihirai. The sequence goes on along the minus strand of JAWZYU010000001.1, from coordinate 129,268,173 downwards.
AAAAAGACAATGTAAATAGCAAAAAGGAAAACTACTACAATTCTTAGATACTCACATGGTCCTGTGATTGGAAAAATGGAAAACAGTTACTCTCATTGTGACTGCAAATGAAGCTGATCTATTAGAAGAGGAATCAATGCAGTGTTACAGCCTTACTACCATGTTTTGCAGTAAAGGAGGCATCAAGCAATGCAAACAACCCTGCTTTCTTATTTTAAAAAGAAATCTGAAAAGCCTTTAACTGATCAAAAGATGGCAGATGATGATCCACAACCATGCCCTTCTTCTTGTCAGTAATGCCTATCTATTTACATTATACAAGTACATATTACGAAATAAATGTATTTTAATGCATGTATATAATATTTATGTTTAAAATATTAAAAGTTTTGTATTATTGTATGAGTCTCAATTTTCATACACCTGGAATGCATCTCATTGAAATACTTTATAATGCGGGTGTCATTTACACCAATTTGATATACACCAGCATCTCCAGGAACCTAACCCTGATGTAAATCAAGGGCCTAATATGTATCATAAATTTTAATTGGAATACCTTTAGTTATTACAAACATGCTCCTGTGCTAATTCAAATGATGTAAATCTAAAATACTCTGATATCCACAACAATGTTATTAAGTTCTCATATGTCAGCTTACTAGATATCAAAAAATTCAAATGACATTTCATGATGCCACTGATTATACTGTTTATAATTAAATGTCACAGGGTAAATATCAAAAATTTAATAATAGCTCTATAACACTGTAAATATGTAATAACATATCAGAAATAATGCAGATTGATACAACAATGAAGTTATCTGCATGATATCAGAATTGAGTTAGTTAATATTTCAAGCACAAAATTTAGCCTAGACTGAGTGCCATAATAGTATTCAACTTAAGTTTCATTACAATTTCTATTACAGGTGATTGTTATGGTAAGTATAGAATGACATTTTTTACACGGCTAGAGAAAGATCTACAAAAGGCAAGAATGTGAATACTGTAGAGTAACAAGGTAATGTTCTTAGTTTGATGGATAGCACCATGATGGTTTTCAAGTCCAATGGTTAATTTCTTAGTGCACATAAGATGGATGCTCTGGTGTATTTTACATGGTCTAATAGGTTCAAGCACTGATTTAATAAGTAAGTGTACCAAGGTAAGTTCAGATGTGATGGTCAAGTTTACCTGACCATATTATCTTACCTAAGTTTGATTACCTGACCTTTTTACCTTACCATACTCAATTCTGAACTTGTGTTACTAATTTTAGAAGAACTAGGTCATTAACTAGTAAATTGGATCCTAGAGCAGAAGTTATTTTAGAAAATTTCATCAAGTACATTATATTTTCATTTAAAGTAATATATGACTGATTATTTTTGGCTTATTTTAAGTTTATAGTTGGAATAAATTCTGTATATTACCTGTTAGAAGTTAGATCCATCTGCTCTGTTATGGGTCCTACTACATGTTTTGCACTGTTAAGAGTTTAAAGTACTTTTTTCTGGTCGGCTTTCTTTCACTAATGTTTTATATATTTACAGTGTTTTACAGTTTTTATTAAATTTTGCCACATTGTTAGCTTCTCCATATAAGTTAATAGCTTTGCCAAGCAGTCTAAAATGTAGATTCCAGAAAGCCCTCTTCTACTGTTGTTTCCTCAATAGCTGCATCATAGTTAGGAATAACAAAAATACTAAACAGAACATCATTTCTTGCAGAAAAGCAGATGTAAAAAATTAACTTAAAGTCCTTCCTTGAAGGCATAGAAAATAAAATTGGTTATTGTAAAAGAATAGGATGGTGGAATATTGATTACGACCAAAAACTGTTTTAGTTGATTTTCCCCATATACACTTTTTCTTAAATTACAGGGGGGGAAATGAAGAAGTGTAAAAATTTTAATCATTTTAAATCTTGGTTAATTATATTTGGCAGTTAGTTTTGAAAGTATGTAGTTATTTCCTTGTCTTGTTTGTACCACAAAAATAAATTAACAAAACTTAAATAAAGACCAACATCACCATTGCCACAGTCATAACAAGGATGAGAATTAAATATTTTTTAATGATAAAAAGCAATGGAAAATCTCAAAAATAGCTAAAACAAAATTCTGTTTATAATAATTATTGTAAAAAAAGATTGTGATCATGATACAGTTTGCTAGTTGCTACACATGAAATATTGCACTAAATTAATGGAAGTACTGAAACCAGTATTTTTCTAACATATAATTGAACTTGTAAGCATCCTACCAAATTTATGTTTTCATACAAGGTGGAAAATATTTGCAAGCCCATGAAAGACAGCAAGTATACATTGATATTTCATGTGAAGCTAAAATAATGTAAAAAAAGTTTAAAAATCCAGAATGATTATAGAATGATAGGGTTTGAACATTGTTAAATTTTTGATTTTACATATTTCTGAGATAGCACTTTTCAATTACAAAACTTTTAAATCCCATAAAAAACAATACTAATGATATTTTTATTAACTAAATAAATTCTAAGCTTCTAAATAACCTTTTACATAATTTGCCATTAATAAAATGTACATTATTTTAGATCTAAAGATTTACCAAAACTGTCATTCCACATGTTTTTTATTCATTACTTTTGCATTTAATTTGACATAATGAATTAAATACTTTGCATTACTTAATATTGAAATAAAAATTTAAATAATTATGAGAAATTATAAATTTAGTTGTTGAACAGTTCAATTATGAAAAGATAAATGAAATCATTATTGCACTAATGGAAACCATTTGTAAAGCTGTCAAAGCAATGTTAATATACTAAGCCCTAACTTTGGAATGTTTATTATACAATTGAACTAAATTTATAAGAAAACTATCTTTCCTATCTTTAAACCATAAATTTAAAGAAAAATAAATAGATAAAAAACTGACAATTCCTTTTTAGCAAATAAGGTTCCTGATGTGAGGTTCCCTAAAATTCTTCAGGTTTCTCATTACCAGTTTTTGAGGTTGCAAAATAAATTCAAATACGGTACAACAAGGAATACAACTAAAATAATACCTAATGCATTGCACAATTTAGCAGCTTTCTGAAGTCCATCTAAACTTTCAGCAATTGCATCTTTTGCTCTTCTGTGTTCTTCTTTGGCACCTTCTGTGCCCAAAAGAAAACCTAATGTGCTAGAAATTCCACAAGAATTTGTGCCATTTAGTAACACAGATAAAACCTCTAAAGTAATTTCCCAGCATCCTGTGAGAATTCGGCGGCAAAATTTCATTCCTGTAAGAAATTAATAAATTTAAATAGTATATTCATGCATTTTCTTATTTGTTATATGTTAAACAATATATTAAAAACATAAAATATATTTTATACTTTGTTTACTGTTAAATATACGTTCAAATACTAAATAAACAATGATTTCAAAGTTAAATATATGTGTTTTAACACAATAGGATGATGTTAAAAGTTTTGTAAACACAATATGTCAATTAATCATATTTTTGCATGCAACATCAAGGGAGAGTTTGTGTGGTCCTTAGCATTTGTAATAGAGTGTTTCATATTTATTTCCATATTGATTACCTATTTATATTCTGTTTCATTAGCATAATATTTTCAAATTTATTCATATTCTCATTTGTTGTATTAAAAATTATTATCCTTCTTCTATGATAATAAAAAGAGTGATGAAAATGATAATGAAATGAGTTATATTTATCATGTGTTTTACATTTGTGTTTTTGTGGCCATCATTCCGAAGTTTGATGGTTTAATGTGGCCCACTTATACAATTAAAATTAATTTACACAAATCACTGTCCAGGTTTCATATACTCTCAAAGCCAACTTTTATAAAAATTTGCTATAACAGATTTTAGTAAAAATAAGAATGTAAATGCATTTCATTATGTGCTTTTTTCACCAATGGATACTTAAGTATCTCTACGTTTAGAGGAGTAGAAGTCTCTATGCTTTTTTTCTCATCCACAAATGCTATATAATGTTAATTTTTTCACTTTATGTTTTTGAGCAAATGATACTGCACTTCTACTGTCATGTAATTTGTGTAAAATGACAATATTTTCATCCAAAGTTTTAACCCCATGTGATTCCTTTATTGTACTAACATTTAAAAAGGTTTTATCTTTTAGAGCCATATTTCAATTAAATGGAAATTTAATGAAAGAGGCAAAAAATAGAAATTTCACAAAGACTTAATAATTTTAACCATTTAATTGCTATGTTATTGTTTAGGAAGAATGCAATATTGTAAAGAAAATATAATAAAAACAATGTAACCTCCATGATATAGAATAAGAGCTGAATTGACTGCGAGATTGAATAGTTGTGCCACTTGCAGCAAGAAATACAAACTCCCTCTCTAGTGATGCCACCTGTTTTATAAAGTAATAGATGCACATCAATCTGAACATGTCTTGAGCGCCACATTCAATATATGCAATACAAGAAACACTGTACATTCAAGCATTTATAATTTGGTAGAAAATTGCCTGTTACTGAAATGCAGTTGTAGAAGATGATGTTTCAGAGTTGCACATGAAAGTTCATGACTCCATTTCAACCTCTAGATCTACAGAGGAATGAGTTGATGGAAAAGATGTATACAGAACTTTAAAATCATAGTTCCATCTCTTAGTAGTTGTATTTTAGATTTGGGTTGTTTTACATCTGAGTGGTATTTTTTTTGCACACAATGGGCTAAATCAGGCATGTCAAACACACAGCCTGCCGGGAACTGTTCTGCGGCCCACCAAGATTGATAACCAATACGTTTATTTAACTTTTGACAACACTGGATTCTTTAATTAAAATTATAAGTACGTACACGGTACATGAATTAAATAAACGAATTTCAGAAAACATTTCCATTTATATATAAGGGAAACTATTGCGCATAAATTTATATGTCGGAGCCTGATCGTAGAATTGTTCATATCATGAAATGCCCGATCATTTCATGAAATAGTGGAATTTCATGATATGAGCAATTCTACGATCGGGCTCCAACATGTATACACATGTCTCGAGGTCATTCAAATGTACGTACTTTGCGCATGGCAATGAGTCACGAAATGCCAGTAGAGTCGGAAGCTATTCGTTAGCAGTCAATGAACGAATACTGAGTTCTAGTCTAGTTTGCACATAACAATTTTCATCTGGTTTTTTTTGTTTTGCGGCCCGCGATTTAATATATAATACTTAATATGGCCCTCGGTGGTTAACGAGTTTGACATGCCTGGGCTAAATGGACATGTTACAAGGGCCCCAATGGCTCAGAAAAGGTTTAGGGGAGGGGACCCACTGAACAGCAGTTAGGAGACAGATGATAGCATCCCATCAAGGCCATCCAGCATATTTTTTAACTTACACAGAGTATGGCTCTTCCTCACACAAGGTCACAGATTAATGTCCCATCTGATGGATGGCTACCTTTCCAAGCCTATTGGGAATTGAACCTGGGAACTGCTGATTATGAGATTAGTGCATTACTAATTGAACCAACCTCCATCCCTTTGTATTTTGGAGTATACTTGGCTGAGGAAACAAAATGCACCCTATGAATGATATTTTACATTAAGTTACATAATAAAAATCTTGACTGATATTACTTAACTGGGTGCAATAGCAACTTAATGACTTAAAAACAGCTTAAAAAAGGGTGTCAAAATAAATACTCCACAACTATCATGTGCTTCTTCAGGCAGAAAAACATTAACTCCCATTGGACATATGTAGGAAAAGTTAATTTTACTTATAAGATTATGGTGTGTAACAAAATTCACCAATTTACAAATCACTGACAGTGTTTGATCTCAGAATAGTTGAAAGTTTTCTAGATGGTCACAAAATGATCTTAATTATAATAATACTGTTAATTTTGAAAGCTTCCCTTAAAAAGCTGCTCTTCTGCATGCCAGTAACTTCTGTAAATATGATTCTATTCCTTTAAAAAGTATATTAAATCAAAGCCCCCCCCCCCCAATACATTTAATTAAAAGTTCTAACTTTAAAAAAATAAAATAAATAAATACCCCTCAAGTAGCTGCTTGCTACAAAGGTCTGACAGGAGCCTGTCAGTATATACATCATAACAGAAGGTCTGTGAGAATGGTAGGAGCTCAAAAAAAAAAATCACACCATGCTTTACTTGGGGCTCAAACCCAGGTCCCTTTGATTACTAGCCAAGCACACTAACCACTCAGCCATGGAACAGCTCCATCTCTTCTATGGCTGCACAAGATGATCTGTCAGAACCTCATACCCCCACCCCCACCCCAAGAGCAGCTTGGCAAATAATGATGATATTGTATAGTGGAGCATCGGATGGCATCAGTCAACCTATTTCCACATAGCAATGACACACCCATCTAACTTTATTCAAAATTAATAAAAGTAATTCTACCCTTGTTATTACCAGCATAGCATCCAATCCACTGGATGTATAATTACACTTCAAGAACATAGTGGAATCCCAGTGATATAACATAAAACTATCATTTGTAAATAATAATTATACTCAAAGTACTTATTTTCCTCCTAATATAGTGGAAGTCTTCCAATATTAACTTGAATTAATAGAACAAAGATCAGCTTACATATCACCCATGCAGCTCCTGATATTTCCAAGATCCAACATCATGCTGTGATATGTAAATTGCCAAACTCTTCTCATACTAGTTTTACTCATAACAAGTAAACAATCCTCACCCTATATAAGACCATTGAGTGCAAATTATGGTTCTTTCTGCTTGAAGAAATGCCCAAGGTTTGGGTGAAAAATGCATCATTAATTTTGACCCTTTTTTATGTTGCTTTAAAGTCATTAAGTTGCTAGTGCATCCAGTTAAATATAAGATATAGTTTTTTGATATGTAAGTTAACAGTAATGTCATCAGTAGGCAGCAGTGTTGTTCCCTCAGCAAAGCATACTCCAAAATACATGTTAAAGGATGGAACATGATCTTTAAGTTCTACAAAGGTCGAGTACAATTGAGCCCATTTCTTGGTACATCTAATGATTAAAATGAAGTCCTCATGAACTTTCATATGCAGCTCTACAATATTATCCTCTACAATTGCATTTTAACAATAGCAACTTGTATACCAGAAAGTTGAAATCATCATTTATATGACTTGTCCTCAACTAATGATTCATACTCACAACTATAACTAATTTATTTCTTTTCATCAGCAGACAAGACCAGTTAATACTTAGAAAATGAAAACAGTTATTCCCTCATAAATTTCCTGTAAAGTGAAATTTAAATTTACCATATGTTGAATTATTATGTAGCTCAATGCAAATGCAATAAGTTTATTAATATATTTGTAACATAAATGTTGTAGTTGGAATTACTTTTTATTCTCAGAGTAGAAAAAGTTTTTTTTTTTTTAATTTTAAAAATATGGGGGGAAAAGACATTTATATATAGAAATTAAAATTTTCTTCTGTGAATCTGATTATAGCCATATTTCTTACCAGCTTCCATTGCTGGAGAACATTGTACATTGGCAACTGCTCTTTCCAATCGCCTGTAATCAGCCAGCTGTTGTGCTCCTGGTTGGGTACTTCCAAGTCCATCAACATCTGAAAGAGTCATAACCCAGCTACTGTCAACACCCAGCTCCAATCCTGCCAAAAATTAAAACCAAACACAAAACAAAATCTAATAAACTAAGTTTTAAAACAAAAAGGGAAAATAATAAATTGTAATAAATATAAGAAATAATAAAGAATATGGAAAAATAATTAAAACTTAAAATGTTTATTAAAAAACAGTAATAGGGTAGAGTAAAACAGCATTAACGCATCATCCACATATGGTATTAAAATAAAAAAACATACAGATAGCAATCAAAAGTTATACTGAAATTACCTTTATATTTATCACTCTCAGTACATTAGTTGTTGTAATATAATGTTCTTACCTGTTAAAAGATTTATCACAGCAGAGTTCTCTATTGAACCAGGGCTATAGCCAGCAGTCTCAAGCAGATTAATTGCTAGAACCTGTTGATAAAGTTCAGCTAGCCAAGTTGCTGAAAGATAGACTAATACTCCACTGCCATGTACTTCTTCTATGAAATGATTCTACATTAAAGAAAACATTTTACTAATAAAAAATTTTAAAAGGTCAAATGTTACAAACAAAATCTTCTAGTAACCAAATCTGCAAACATGCAACCATAACTACTCCAGCCCCATATCACCAGAATAAAAATTACAGCACTCTGCCATTTAATATATCAACTATATTTAAAAATGTCTAAAGCATGATTAATCTGCTTTTAAAACCATAATACAAAACTGATTTAAAAATAAAATTCATGTTGCAAAAACCTTTGATTACTTCTTTTAAAGTTCAACCATTTAGCTTAATGCTAATCACTCAGTTCATAGGGCACTCAGCATTACATAGCTTAAAAATATTTTTAGTAACACAAACTATTCTGAAGGCTATTACATAAATGAAATTGGTTCCTGCAGCTTAGAAAATATACCACATGTTGAATTATTGTGTAGCTAAATGCAATAAGTTTATTAATATATTAGTAATATAAATGCTGTTATATGTAATTAGAATTATTTTTTATTCTTAAAGTAAAAAGTTTTTTAAGTGTGGAAAAAGGCATTTATCAAAATTATTATTTTCTTCTGTGAATCTGATATAGACATATTTCTTACTGGCTTCAACTGCTGGAGAACATTGTACATTGGTTACTGTTTGAATTATAGGCAATAGAAATTGAAGGGTCTATCAGATTATGTTTCTTTAGAATCTAATTGCATTAATTCATTATTAAATTATTAATTAATCCGATAGAAGCTTGTCAGTTTATATGCCATAGTAGAAGGTCTGTGAGGATGGTGGGACTTCAGCAGAAACACAACACAAACAGCCATTCCTTATCTAGGATCCCTTTAATCAGTATCCAACCACACCAATGATGTGAAAAATAATAATAAAACATTATTACCTACCTCTGTTAAAGGTACAGCTTGTGAAGAATCACCGTAATAGTTATTTCGTATCAATTTCAAGTTCAGCAAAAGTGCAGAATACATTGCTAAATAAATACCATCTGCATTTAATATAGTAATATGAGACACAATATCTTCATCTGATGAATTGCTTGTGTTCATTGACTGCTGACTCTGCCATAGTTCTGAAAGATATTAAAAACCATACAATGATTTCTCATTAGCAAAATATAAATTTTTTTATAAAATTTCACTAATGCTTTTATATTTTATTAATTCTTACATTGCCATAGATTTGTGAGCATGTAGGATGGTAAACAATTCAGAAGCTAAAAATCATGTAAAAAAATTAGTGTATATAATATCAGAATATAGCTCTAATATTGTCAGATCTGTAAATGGTAGCAAGACAAACTGGAAGGAGAACTTTGTATTATTCACCTAAGATGACTACGCATTGCATTTAATGTACAATTCTGCTCTCAGAATATACAGACTGTTAGTGCCTTCCATAGCAGATGTTATTTCTTCTGAAAAGGAACCAATGGAAAGAGCCGTCAGCGTCATTTTGGCCTACTGATCTGGTGTTTTCTACAACGATTTTCCAAATTTTATATATCTACTGAGGAATGGTCACAACTTTTCAGGCTACTAGCATTAATAACCTAAATTAACAGTATGTTTTGGGGTCTAAGTAGAATTACAGATTGTCAACTAATATAAAACAGGCATGTATTAACTCTCCAGCCATTTATGTACTTATTCCTTTCTCTACCTTGTAGTTGCCATAGGAAGTCAAAAGCAACAGTCAATTGTTTGTTTGGATTGTTTTATCTCTGAGTGGCACTTTTTTGCACACAATAGGCTAAATGGCCAGGTCACAAGGACACTGAGGGCTCAAAGAAGACTGGGGAGAAGGGGACCCAATTGGACAGCTGTTAAGAGAAAGATGGTAGTCTCCCATCAAAGCCATCCAGTGTGTTCATTAACGTGCACAGGGTATAGCTCTCCTGCACATGGGGACACAGCTTAACATCCCATCTGATGGATGGTGGCCATTGCAAGCACATCAGTGTCTCCTAACTGACTGAGGGGAGAGTGAGGAGGTTTGCAGAGATAAGTCTCAAGTGCTGGCTCAGGTGGGACTCGAACCTGGGAACTGCAGATTAAGAGGCTGGACTGCTACTGACTGAGCCACCCCCATCCCACAGTCAGCTACAGTTGTACGACAGATTGTCGACTAATATAAAACAGGCATGTATTAAATCTGTTACCATCTACATGATTCATTGTTAGGCCATTATGAACATTGAAACAGATTTGTGTGATAGGGTATATATGTTAAAGTTGTCTGGAGAGTTAAGTAATAATGTTTAATGACAAAATCATTTGCTGAGTTCATAATAACTCGAATAGAATGCCAAAACTGATTTATCTCATCAACTGAACAAAATTTGTTGGTACCCTATCTTCTTCTGAAGTTAATATGAATTCAGTAAGTGATTTCAGTATTGATATTATTTACTTCCACCTTTTTACTTTATAGGGTGAATTGTAGTAATTGTTTGTAAAGAGGAATGGGAGCAATTAGATATGGCAGTGTTTCATAGCAGCCTTCCACAGTGAATGGTATGCTGTAGGGCAAATGATGCACAAGGCATCAGATCAAGCATGATGAATGATGGCATAAAGGTATGTGATATTCCATGGGCTTCTGAAAATAGTGCCAAATAATGTAATCAACCTCAGTATTGGAGCTTAGTGAAGAAGGTGGATAAAAAAGTGATGAATCAATTAATGTACAATCATTGATTTATATTGCTATATGTTAATCATTTTAATTTATATATCTTACTAAATACTATTTTCTACTAAACTAAAAGCTCTATGGCAGCTGACTTCACCAAAGTGGGGGGGGGGAGTACTGACATCTCAATTTTTAGCATGCCAGACTCACAACTACATTTCCAACCATGCCTGCAGTCAGACCTTTCACACTTATTCTATCCTCCTTCTGTAATAAAAAAGACACTGACAGGATTTGAAGGCATTGTCTTCAGATGACATTAAGATGCAGTTTTTTAACATAATATTCACACATTAAAAATACATGCCTGAAGGCTTATAACAGCTGTTTAATCAATAATCTTAAACTGCTCCCTTGAGCTTTATTCTACTAAGAACATTGTGTACAAAAAGTGGTATCTAGGGATAATATATAACTCAAAGTGTAAATGATTAAATGGAAATACTAAACATTTTTAGAGGCATGAAAGCACTTGTTAATAAACTTGGTCTTTGTCATACAGATTAAAATAAAGCTAACCTTCACAATAACTGGATGCAAATTCCTGAAGTGCTTGGTCTGCTTCAATTGAGCTACGTATTGCCAGAAGCTTAGGAAGAAATGATTGGAGAACTTTGACAAATCTCCGAGCATTCTGGCGTTCCTGTTGAGCAAATTCAAGACGTGCTTCACACAACCTTTCTACTCTTTCTCTTTCTTCCTTTCCAGCATCTTCTTGTCCTAACAGGGTATGTGGGACTTTCTTCCTTCTGTCTGCTTCCCTTTGAGCAAGTTGTCTTTCCTGCTCTTCCAAATCACGAAGCATCTTTAAAAAATATGAATCACATATAAATAAAAAAAAAATGTGAAACTATTTTCTCTAATAAAACTGAGCTAGCATGAAGTCAAATATTATTTATGAAAATTCATTCACAAAAGCCTTATCCTGACATTTTAATAAAATGCACTAAAATCATGTTTAGTCTCCATTTTAAGAATTAGTATGTTATATTATTAGTTATAGTTTATGGCTCACTAAATATACATGCGGCCAAAAAATTTTATGGGAAGGTAGGAGGAAAGGTAGGGAGGATTAAAACTAAAAGATATGGTAATGGAACGAAAAAATTCAATATAGTTGCAATATTCTTTACTTTCTACTGGTATAATATATTCAAATGCAAAAGTTGCACATTAGTTTCTCTTAATTGTTTGAAAAATATATAAAATTAAAAATAGAAAATTTAGTTGCTTATATGATATAATGTGGTGAAATGCAAATCAGCAGTAAAATCACTTCAGATGTTTCACACATGAAAATGAACTGTCAGCACAAAAGGTGCTCTCTAACCTGTCTGTACACTGTTTATTATTTGCCCATGAGTTGCAAATTAGAATTGCCATTTCATCAAAAAATATCTCAGGTATCATCAATGACTTGTTATAAGGCATCATGCCAGTGGAAGAATGGATCTTGCCACTCTCAAACCAATGTAGCCAGATAGCTGAATGTGTCTTGAATGGTGATCTCCAGGCTCTGGAAATTATTTCAGGATACAAGTGATGTCACTAGAAACCATCTAAGCAATCAAGAGTCACAATATCTTGAGACAACATGTGGCTTTAGCAGCAAGGCATAATAGTACACTGACTTCAGAACTTGCTTTGCTCACAGAAAAGAGAATTTTAAGGTGTTATTACATCATTCAAATGTTTATTTTCCAGAAGGATTCAAGGTTCAAGGTATAGTAAGATCATGGTGAAATTAGCCTCCAATAAGGGGCTTTCTACACCAGAAAGGATCCATATGGGGCTCTATGCAAGATGACCAGTGGTATGTCTCCCCTTAACTCTCTCCCACAGAAGAGCCCATATGAATTGGTCTCAGAAATATGCACATGGTATACAGGAACAGTGGATGACTGTTCTTTTAACAGATGAATGAAGATTCAGCTTCTCAATAAATATTCATCCGGAGAGAATATGAGACATCATCCTTCTACCATTTTAAAGGCAAAGGGAGGGATAGTTTGATAGCCTGGAAGGCATAACATCAGTGACTACACAAATCCCTACGTTTGTTAGATGGTCAGACTGCCCAAAGTATGTATCAGATAAGACTGTAGTTGCAGTGGGCTTGGGATTCATTTTAATTTATGAAAATTATGGCTCAAATGGTGGAACAATATCTTACATGTGAGGATACTTAATGTATCAAGTAGCCTGCAAAATTTTCCAACATCAGTCTTATTGAGCATTTCTTGGATACCTTGGGGAAATGGATTGGTAATCTCAGTCCTCCAACCAAAAACCTCCATGATCTTAGGATAGTCCTTTTGCACCAGTTGATTTTACTACCATCACAACTGACTGGAGAAATTGTTGGCAGCATGAGGAGCCACTGTGAATCCTGCATTGCTGCCAGGGATGATCACAGCCCTTAACATGGGTTCTCACTCAAATTCTTGAACTAACTTTCCTACCTTCATATAAACATGATAATACATTATCTCACAATTGCTATTCTTATGAAGAATTGCAATGAAATTACAGCTTAGCTATCTATAAATTTTCCTTAAAATCTAGAGAGACCTGTTTGAGCAATCAGAATTTTTAAGTTTGTAGCTTATCTTTTACACTTGAGTGTAGTATATAATTACAAGTAATGGAAAAATAAATGGGCCAAAACCAATTTAATTCACACAAAAAATTATTTCTTAAATCTTGACCTTCTATATTTTTTCAGTGTCCTAAACTTTAGTTGGAGTGGGGGGGGGGGTATGCCTATTACCTTTCAATGTGTCTGGCTGTTATTTGATATGATGGTCCCGTGGCCGAGAGGTTAATGCGCTTGGCTAGTGATCTAAGGCACCTGGGTTCAAGCATCAGGTAAGGCATGAATGTATGTGTCATTTTAATGCTGAGGTCCTGCCATCCTCTCAGACTTTCTACTATGGCATATAAATTGACAGACTCCTGTCAGACCTCTGTGGCAAGCAGCAGCTTGAGGGGGTATTTATTTTATTCTTTTTATTACACTTAAAAGGTTTTGAATATTACAATATAAAGATTTTATCAGAACAAAATAACCTTTTAAAAGAAATATATTTACCAGATCCATAAATTATTGAACCATACCACACATCAGAATTGGTTGTTCTACCTCTGACCAGCACTTTTTTTTTTCACATACTAGGCTAAATGGCTGGGATGCAAAAGACCCCAAGGTTCAAAGGTTGGGGGAAGGGGATCAACTGGACTGCTGTTAGCAGACAGATGGAAGCTTCCCATCAGTGCCATCCAGTGTGTTCCCACCACATGTCAAAAGATGTGCATGGTATATAGCATTTTAAGGCATTACTGTATTTGCACTCTTCACATACACATACACAGCAAGAAAGTGAGACAAATAAAATAAAAATATGCGGTATGAGTATCATTCTACAAAAGGCTGCTATAGATGTAACCTGTTAACCATAACCAGTTGGGATTGTGCTGTAGTTTCACATGGATTGTTCTGTGCATTATGTATTGCTGTCAGAAATTGATCAATGGAATCACTGTTTCTGTCACCTGTCAACAAATTTTGTGTAAAGCAAGTGAAAAGCCTCACTGAAACATATGAAATGCTATGAACAGCTTAGAGAGAGAATGTGAATTTCAGAGAGGATTTCAAAAGAGAAAATTCCATAGTAACCACATATTAGTAATGGATCATTACACTTGTAGAATTTACATTACACAGCAATCAAAATATTATATTAAATATTTCAATAATTTTGTTACAGAATATTTGAACATTGTGCATGACTTTTTTTTATAATTTAATTAGTGTGTTGCTTTGTTTTGACCAAAATTGTCTGCAAGTTGACAATCATCTGATACAATCTGGGGTCACTGAAACATTTTCTACTCTATTTTATCAGCCTAACACAATTTAAAAAAACTGACTTAATGAAAATTATTGCATTTGCAGTATATCAACATCATGAGGAGTGAAATAATTCAGCAACGTATAGATTAATTTATTATTTTAAAAAAATTGTGGGAATAGGAATTCATTAAATAGTCATTCAGCTCACATTATTTATGAATTACAACTTACAGTATTTATCAAGGAAAATATCACTAATAATACTTCAATATTAAATAAATTATAATACTGAAGCTGAAATACTAAATAAATGCTTACCTCATCATCCAAATTATCAGCACTAGATGGACCTTCAGTGGTGCTAGAAGATATATCATCCTCTTTAACTTCTCTAGCAATTTCTGCCACAGTTACCTGATGTTGTAGAACTTTAAGACAAAATACACTTAAACGTTCTGGTTCAATATTTTTATCATTATCTTTTGGTACGCTGGATATTTCTTTCTCATTATTATTATTATTATTTATATTTATATCTTCATTCATTACTTTGGAATTAACATTAACTTGATCATCTTGATTAGTAGTTTTATCAATGAAATTATTTTCTGAAACTGCATTGTATTCATTTTCATCTTCAACTGCAACCTCGATTTCATTTTTAATGCCTCTTTCATCTTGATTTGTTACTATCTCATTTCCAACTTCTATTTCTATGTCACTTTCATTTTCAATTTCTACCTCACTTTCATTTTCAAGTTCTATTTCACTTTCATTTTCAAGTTCTGCCTCACTTTCATTTCTGAGCTCTTTCAAATGACTAAAATTACAAGATACATTGGGCAAAGAAGAGTTTGAAGCATCAACTGAAATATCATATTTAACTGCATTACTTGTTTGATCTGATACTGATCCAATTACTTTATCATACTTCTGCACTTGCTGTTCTGCCGAGTTCGATTTACCAAGTTTCATTTTAAACAACTGATCAGATTTCACACCTGGAAAAGATGGAGTTTGATATGATAATACTAAAGTAATAAACTCGAGTGCAATCATATAAAAAAGAGAATAGAGCATTACATACTAATGAACATAAAAATATTATCACTTATTTCTCTAAAGTCAGCCAAAAAAATATAAGAACACAGCTTTTTATCTTTAATATCAAGTTTCTATGTAAATACAGTATAGAGATCATTAAATTTTATAGCCAAAGTATTTCAGAAAAAAATATCTAATAAAGCACATTAGTGATATAAAGTATACTTCTTAATTACTAAATGTAAATAATTCAGTCAGTTCAGGTTACTAAAAAAACTTTCTTAATTACAATGTAAATAGATCAGTTCTTCGTGTACTATGTGTTCAAACCTTATTAAAACATTGAGTTTCATAATTTATCCTTTGATAAGTGCAACAAACAAAATATTTGAAAATGGTCTTAAACATATTTTAAAATTTCAGTGCAATAGTCATTACATCACTTCTGTGTATAAATACATTTTTCTGACATTAATTTTAGTCATAAGGGTCTTGGGAATTCTACCTTGCTTGACTGCTTTTTTCTGACTACTTGAGAAATTGAAATTTTTAAATGCATATAATAATTTGAGACAAAACCTTACCTTTGTAATCAGCATTCTCTACTGTTCTAAACATGCTATTTATGTGATTTATATATTCTGTGGGAATCTTATCACCAGCACAAATCTCTTCCAAGCTTGCAAGTAAAGCTACAACACATGAAACACTTGTATAACACACACTGATATCATTGCTGTGGCAACATTCACCAAGGGAATCCATTGCACTGAAAATAAAATTACATTTCAATATGGATGCAATTCATATTAATGCAGCATGTGGCAACAGGGGTTTACTGAATGAATGGTTACTTTTGGTTTGAGTTATAATAGTGCCAATTGCAGATAATACACACACACACACACAAAAGTTAAAAAGAGGTAACACAAAAGTTAAAACTCTTCATTTGCCAAAATATATTTGGACAAATTTAATCAAATTTCACAGAAAGGTACAAAGCTGATGTTGTGATAAGTCATAAAAATTTATGCCATAATGATTTACAAAGCCTTAAAAAATGAATAAAATATACCAAAAAAAAAGATGTGTGGGGGGGAGGAATACAATACATATAGTCAATAGAGGAAGTGGATACCCTTGAACTAATGCAGGCCTGATTTACAACAACACTTCATGCCTTCAATAAGTGAATACAAATAATAGCAAGGACAATCAAGTTCACTTAATAATAAGGTCTCAGTGTTTGAGGAGGGGGTTGAAGGGTGGGAATGTCTTCTCAGGGCATCCCATTATGCTCTAATAAGTTGAGATTCAGAGAGGTACTCCATTCACAGAATATCTTCTTCCTCAGATACTGGTGAGTTGGTCTTGCTCTAAATCATCACCTATTGCACCAGCATAAGGAATATATGCACCACATAGGTATCAAGGATTTCATCTCGATATCTCAGAATATTCACTGAAACTCCAACAAACACAAGTATGTCTGTATAATACCTTCTCTAATTGATGCTGTGGAGCTAGTTCCCACCTCTTTTCCAGATCAGTACACATCTGCTACCTGATTATAGAGAAAATCTTAAGTAATCTGTAAACAGACCTAATTCCATTGTTTCTTGATCCAAGCTATTTGATTGTACACCATTTCAAGCAAGCCTGTCTATATCAGAAGATTAAAGGGAGTGCATAAACACCTTGATCAATGAGCATAAAGTCTAGCCATATGAAGAGTTTTGGTCACAAGCGAGACATAACCACCTTCATATGGTTGCAATGAGGTCTGAACATAGAGATTCTGCTCTCTTGTTCTATCATGACAGTAGTCTAATATAGCAATAATCTTGAGGTTGGGTTGTTTTACTTCTGAGAGGCACTTTTTTGCACAATAATAGGTTAATACCAAGGGCTCGGTGTCAACTTAGGAGACAGATGATAGCCTCCTGTTAAGGCCATCCATCGTGTTCTTTAACATGCACAGAGTAACTCTCCTGCACACAGGGCCAAGGCTTAACATCCAATTTGATAGATGTCAGCCTTTCCAAGCCCAGTGTGGTCCCCTTTCTGACCAAGGGCAGGCAGGGAGTTTAGCAGAGATAAATCTCAACACTGGCACAGATAGGACTCAAACCAGGGAATTACAGATTATTATGAGTCTAATGCACTACCAACTGAGCCAAGCCTTGTGCTAATCTTCAGTAGTGTTAATACTAGGGTGCCCTTCAACGAAGCTTCTGATTCTGTTCAGGTTATTTGGAATTGTTACCACAGCCTTGTGATAATAGAATGGTGGACAGCAAAAAATGTGACCACCTCCATGAGTGTCTGACCGGTGCCTACCTAATGGGAATGCCTGCCGATTTCCATGAATCTTTGTATTAACAAGTGTGTATAGGAAGCTTCAGAACTTGTCACATGAGGGCAGCACCATTCTGTGGTATGCTAACCTATGCTAATGGTAAGTATATAGCGATCTGGTCGAAGTCATGTGGTAAAGAATCAGACAGATGGTTAATCAAATACAATAAACTAGAATCTTTCTTGAAGATACAATGGGAATAACGATTTAAACTCTCTATAACAAAAAATATGTTCAAAAATAATCGCATTACAACTGAAAATTATTATTCATTAAAATCCGAAATTTTCAAGTTTTTACTCAATAATATTTTAATTTTTAATGTTAAGCACTCCTCTCTACTTGACATTTTAAGAATTTTAAAGATTTGTGAATTATTAATGTAAAACAGCATTATCATGTGATTTTAAATCTTACCAAATTAGCTGTGTTTATAATTATTTAAAAGATTACCCAATAATATTATTTAACTGTAATTCTTTAAAGAACAAAATTTAATTTTTACTTCAAAGCAATTATTATTTAATTTAATAATTTTCATTACTACTGCAATAGACTTTATTATTTAGGGGAAAACATGAGCAATAAATTTAAGTAAGATCATTTTGATATTGATCCCCTTTTTTTAATGAAGCACGAAGTGGAAAATTTGCTAAAAAAATGGTTTTTAAATGCCATAGGCACAAAGCACAGAATTGACTCTTTATACATTAACCTTTTTATTTCAATTATTTCTCCCAGCCTACAGGGCCCTTCCTGTTTCTTATATAAAGTAATGTTATTTTTTATCACATCCATTGACGAAGTTACATAAAGTAGTTCAGTTTTAATTATTTTTCAACTTAGAAGGATAAAGGGGCTACATTTAGAATATAGCTCTAAGGCTCCTACTTAGAACTTTGTTTCAGGGCACCCATTTAGAACTTGGCTCCCAATTGCTTAATTTGCCCTGGTTCATACATATATTTGTGCCATTCAAAATGCTGACAAACTGTTATAAACTTCCACATTCCGTTACTCATATACAGGATTGGTTTAATGATGGGGGGGGGGGGGAGGGCAAGATGTCTAGTCCCAAGAAAATGAGCGACGTTTTGAGTACTATATCTAGCACTAATTTTTTTAAATAACATATTATTTGAATTAGTGAAAAATTTTAAATCGGTAACAATATTATATTCAAAGAGAGCTATAGCGTTATCTTTTTACGTTATGTCAAAGATAATCTAACTTCAAAGCTTTATAACATCTAAAAAATGCTTTTAATGGGAAAATGGGATGAAGATAAAGTTTGTAGACAGTTACTTGTAGTCCTGTCAGTGCTAGGTTCTTTTCAAGCCGCTTGTGTGAAGAATCTTTGTGCAGAAGGATAGTTATCTCTACCTTATCAGGATGTTGCTGCTATCTAAGTGGTCAATACACACAAACTCAGATTTTGCAATATATATACGCACTTGATGCATTTAATGAAAGACTGTGACTGAAGTTAAAGATAATCAGATTTATCATCAATATTCGTTCAGTATTTAAAGAGTTATGGAAGCTGGAAAATTTAATAATAAATTATCTTGTTTATAAAAATTATTTATAATTATCTAACATTGGAATAATCATTATGCAGACTTTAAAATTTTTTATTTTATTAAATGATTTGAAACAATACTTATTATTTAGGTTTCAATTAATGTTTGAAGTAATTTCTTATGACCAATTACTGTTGTGAAATATCCTACGCTCCATAATTCCTTAAATATTAGATGAATGCTATTGAAAATCAAGATTTAAATAGATAAGATTATGATCTTTAATTTATTTTCAGTAATCTTTTTCCGTTAAATGCATATTTTAGAAGTTACAGAGCTTTGAAATTAGATTCCCATTCACATAACATGGAAATTCTCTAATATTTTGTTAGGGCAGTATAACTCAGTTCCATATATTATAAAGATATTCACCATTTGAGCTAATGGGAATAACTTTCCCTTGCTTATAATTCCTGCGATTCCAAAATATTATTTATTCAAAAGTGATCTTTGAAAATTTTTCCAATTACTCCTGTCAACTCATGTTATGTTGCTGACATAGTGATTTCAGCAACTTGTCTCGCAGATCCAGTTTGGAAGGGATTCAATAGAAACTGAATTTTATTTCATAAGTTTCACTTCTGCAAAACATCACATAACAGTGCATCACTGTTCACACTTCTAATTAAAAATGACAGCAAGTAGACAGAACAATAAATAAATAACATATGAACAAAGCCATATCAGAATCCAACTTTGAAACTAGCAGTAAACATTGTAATATCGTATACTGTTACAAAGTGGGTAGCAATCAAAACAGCAGATTGCCAGTGCCACAGCGGACAAAAATGTAACTAGTGCTGCTGTCGCTTCAGTCTTGAAATCGGCAGGCATTCCCATTACCTAGGCACCGATCTGACCATGTGGAAGGATGGTTCATTCATTTACGATCATCTGATGATTAACTGCCAAGCAATTAGTGACAATGATAACTTCATCATTGTGACACAAAAGTGGATACCAGTCAATAAATGTATTTCAGATATTCAAGTTGTAAGCAGACAACATGAAAACTGAAGTAGGCAACTTATTCTGCAATATTGATAGTGAACTTTAATAGATGAAAAACTCATGATCACACATTGTAACTTGCAAATGTAAATGATTTCAAAATACTTTTAAATTTTTAAATACGACTTTTTAAAATCCTGACTTTGATCATTAGTTTATCATCTATTAAATTCTGTGTTGTACATTGTTGTTCCGAACCAACAATGTTAATCTTCACTATTGCCAATATTGCAAATGAAGTCATCATTGTTCTATCTAGTTAGCTGGTAGTTGTTCCATCTAGAGTGACATCACTATATTGTTGGCAATTAATCACTAGATGAAACAACTGAGCTGTCTGCATATCCAGACTGTCTACAGTGAAGAAATTTGGTTTAATGGCATCCTACTGCATGGACTCTCACATAACTTCTGGGACTTTGCATCAAGAAGTTATAATAAATGACTCTGCCAACAAGAATTGACAGCCTTCAATTGTATAACTCAGGGCAAGTAGTCTTATGCTCTTTATTGGGTCTTTAGGATCAATTCATGAACTATGACAGGGGTAAAAATTTTAGAATTGTAATTTTAACTATGCAGTCCAATTGTGTAAACAAATTTCTTAAACAGGATTATATTATTATTAAATATTATTATATTATTAAGAGCCATCCCATGGCTGAATGGTTAGTTCACTTGGCTACTGATCAAAGGAACCTAGGCCCTGGGTAAGGCATGGATGTTTGCAGTTTTCTTCTGAGGTTCTGCCTTCCTCACGGACCTACTACAATGGTGTATAAACTGACAGACTCTTGTCAGACCTCTGTGGCAAACAGTTAGTTGAGGGGGTATTTTTTAATAGGATTATCACCATATTTAACTTTTACTAAATAGATACGGAAACAATAACAAGTTACAAAAATAATTTTTAATAAAAGAATTATGATGCTGCAGGTAAAAAAGAGCTCAAGGAGAGAAGACAATAATGTCCATTTTAAGTACTACATAAATTTGTATAATACTTGTCAAAAACTTATAACTTATTGAAAAACACTAACAAACCACCTGAACCTTAAGATGAAAAGAAACCTACTTCCCATTGATTTAATACTTCAGCAAATTAACAAGACTTGATATTTTCAGAACACCTAGCCATGTTACATGAAATTATATTGTACTATTTAGAAAGTAAAAACTTCAGCAAATGCAAATTAATGACTTGATATTTTAAGAACACCTATTGCCATGTTACATGAAATTTTATTGTGCTATTTAGAAACTAAAAACTTCTTTTATGAATAGCATCTTGCAAAATCAAATGCAATAAATTTCCTTCATAAGTATTTATAGAGAAATATAATTATTTCCATTTGTACAATATGTTTAACTAGATAGTTGTACATAAAAATACTTTTTATTATCTTCACACTTCTGACTCTGCACCTACTAATTGCTTTTTAATTGAATTAGAAACTTTAAGCACAATTTCATTTATATATGCTGGAATGAGCTAGAAGAGCCATTTCTAGGATTAAAAATTTAAATAAAAATGATTAGATGCAATGGCTAACTAACTCAGAAGTTAATTATTCTATCAATTATAAATTATTCTCTTTCAAATGGACTCTTATTGGTGGCTTTGCATTTTCCCCCCTTTCCTTGTAGCAGGTTAGAAAACAAAATTTCCTTCCTACTCTAAGCTAAGCATGGATTCATTTCAAGATTGATTCCTTCACACAATACTTCCAAAAAGGATTCAGTAAATTGCTAATCTTCATCACGAATGTCCTTGATGCTTTTGATTCTAGATGCTTATGCAATATGTTAGATAAGGTGGTTTGACTACAGGGGTTTAGCAAAATAACAGAAACACTGACGGCAACTGGAGTACATGCAATGTGCCATATGCATATCACAGGGATGACATCACCTGCAATATGAGGTATATAAAGGGGAGAAGTAGATGCCAGGTATCAGGTAACTGTACCACAGGAGGTGAAACAGCTGTTGTGGTGTAATTGTTGACAAAGTCAGATCTCAGTGACCTCCAAAAAGACATGATCATTGGTGCAAATCTTGCAGAAGTTTCAGTAACCAGAATGACAAAAATAGTAAGTGTAACACGATGAACTGTATTGAAGATTAGGACTACCTATCAAAAAAGGACAGGGAGTTGAATCCAAACGTTCAATTGTGGATGCCATACAAAGTTGTCAGATAGGGATAGGCTAATGTTGGCACGGATTGTATAATGGAAGCACAAGACCACAGCACCCCAAATAGCAGCAGAATTGAACACCAGTCAGAATGACCCCATTTCCATCATAACAGTTTGTTAGGAACTTCATTGTGCCGGTATTTATGGCCATGCTGCAATTCACAAACCTCTGATTACTAACATCAATGCAACAAAATGTGTAAGGTGGTGCAAAGAACATAAAAACTGGGATGCTCAAGACTGGAAACGTGTCATCTGGTCTGATGAACTGTGCTGCACATTGTTTCCCACCACTGGTAGAGTGTATGTCTTGCAAAATCCTACAGAAGTGTACTACTGACTGTCAAGCATGGAGGTGGATCCTTGATGCTGTGGGGTGCCATTATCAGGGCATTCCTTAGGGCCATTAGTTATTCTGCAGTCATGCCACATCCGCAATGTACGAATCCATTCTCGGGAACCACCTGCACCCAATGTTGTGGGCATTGTTCCCTACTAACTGTTCCTGGTTTCAAGCGTATAATGCACATGTGCAGTGTGTGAAACATGTCAAGTTGTGGTTTGCAGAGGATGAGGTACAGCAGCTATCCTGGCCCACCTCAATCTCCAGACCTCAATATTATTGAACATTTACAGGAATATCTGGAGCACAGTCAGATTACACTTTCCACCTCCAACATCGCTGGCACAGTTGAGCCATATTTTACAGGAAGAATGGTCCCACATTCCATTATTGCATGTGCATGACTTGTACAAGTCTATCCCACATCAAAGTGTCTGTTCTGAATGTCTGAGGTGGCCTACAGCTTATTAATAAGATGTTCTCCACAAACAGTACGTGTTTCCATTATTTTGATAAACCCCTATATGAAGTGATGATTAGGCAAAGGAGTCAAACATCTTTCAGCAGCATATTATAGGGAGAGACTATATCATATACTAATCAAAGATTTGTAAACTTATTCAAAAACCTTAACGAAACAACTGATCCTTGATAAGAAAAAGAACCCTAATTCCCATTGACTTAATACTTCTTGGTTTGGGCCAGGTGGTATACATGCAGAACAGATTAATGAATAGAGTTATGAACAGTATACCCAAAAAACCCAGAAAAGGAGATCTGGTAATCAGCAGTGCTAAGGAGTTGTGGTGCAATGATAAATGAATACTGCAATAAACTTCTATTGTCCTCTAGGTCAAAAACTATACTGAGGTTTTTTTAAAAACCTCTTTTTGGAAGATAATGCATTAATCAGCAAATGTACACGATACCTCACTGAACTGTTAATTTTATATTTAAATTAAAATATAAAGATAGCACGAAACAGGTTTTTCACAATTGCTTCAGTAGAAAAATGTATTTTTAAAGTTGAACACTGTGCTTACATTCTTATTAAATCTAAATCACCAGATCTCGTTTTTGTATCAGCTGTACCATGTAGAGGCTGTGCTGCAAACTGAAGTAGTAAATCTGGCTTCTTCATTAGCTGAAAAGTAATATAACAATTATAATGTATGATTAACAATATAAACAATGTAGATAACACACACTACTGCTAAAAAAATTCTTAGAGAACATTTTTATTAAAAAGATTTTCTAGAGATGTTCAATAATTAAGACTAGTGTTCTAAATTTTTGAAAAACTTACTTTCACATTTTTAGCACAAATAATTACACCACTTAATTTCACAGATTCTTCAACAGAATAAAAAAAACTAAAGGAATATCCACAATTAAAAGGACCTTCTTGCTCAGAAATTAATTAAAAATAACTTAAAATTCTCTGTCATTGAGCAATAAAATTTTAAAGTTTATCTTCAAACTATCTGTATGTTGAAAGTTTTTAGGAGAAAACTAAGAAGCTTTTCGGAGCAGTGACAGCACTCAGTCTTCAACAAAGTGACACTATGTGGCGAACCTAAAAACTTTCAACATACAGATAGTTTGAAGGATAAACTTTAAAATTTTATTGCTTAACAACAGAGAATTTTAAGTTATTTTTAAAGGAATATCATCTGATAGCTCAAAGAATTAATCATAGTAAGAATTCTATTTACATTTTGAACCTAAATTTTTATCTCCACACATAATTTAAAAGAAAAGGGAACAGATATTAGAACTGAACTTATTCTGGAAGATTTTAGCATCTGATGTGTGGTTCAAGAGTATAGTACTCTGGCATGTATCTGGAGAGTTGTACATTCGATTCCCGCTGCATCAGCGATAATTTTTTTTATATGTTTTAATAATTCAAGTCTATTTCTACAGGTAATCTGTGTATTTACTATGGATGGATTTTTAATAATAAATGCTTAATCATGATTGACCTCTGCATTAACAGCTAAATCATTAGCAATAATTGGAAAAGTTGCCTCTCCTGAAGTATAGATGGTGCAAGGTCCGCCAATCTCAGTGAGAGATTTATAGGTCTTATTCTGGAAGATTTTAGCGTCTGATGCATGGTTTAGGGGAGGGGTGCTCAGGCATGAATCAGGAGAGTTGCAGGTTCAATTCCCACTGTATCAGTGATAATTTTTTTCAGACGTTTTTAATAATTGATGAAGTCTATTTCTACAGTAATCTGTGTATTTATTATGGATGGATACTTTTTATCCACTGTTTTAAGTTTCAGACATTGAACTAGTTCTATTCTAAAGCACAGTGCAGTGACAAGCCCTTCTTTTAATATGCCAGTGGCATACTGAAAAAAAAAAACAGAGTGAAGTCCCCTCCTCGATACATGTGCCATTTTATGCAGAAAACTACAAATGAAGTAAAATGACATATACACTAAAATGAATAATACTATATAAATAAGAATAAATTATAATAATATATAGATGTTTCTCACTGTAATGATGTCATAGAATGTTTACATAAATTATTCTCTTCAAATATTAAAATAGATTGTCAGCTCTTTCAAAAAATTCACTAACTCAGTTTTGAGACAGCTTGAAGATTTTCCTACTATTTAAAATGACTTTTTTAGACAATTAAGCTATTGAGAATTTTGACATATTTATTTATATTTACTTTATTTACATATTTTGACATATTATCTTTGAGCAGCACATTTTTTCTCACAATGGGTTAAACAGCCAGGTCACATGGATCCCAAAGGCTCAGAGAAGGTTGGAGAGGAGACCCACTGGACAGCTGTTGGGATCAAGGCCATCAAGGTCATCCAGCATCGTTAAGCCATGGCCCCATGTGCGGGAGAGCCATACCTTGTGCACTAGAGTGAATCCCATACACAGGGACATGGCTAAATGTCCCATCCAATTGACAGCAACCTTTCCAACCCATTGGTGTCCCATACTGACTGTGGGCAGGGAGTTTTGCAGAGATAAATCTCAATGCTGGCTCAGCTGGGACTCGAACCTTGGAACTGCAGTTTACGAGCTTGGCACTCTACCGACTGACCACCCCCACCCCACACATATAATGTGTGTGTGTATATATGTAAGTTATACAATAATATGTGTATGTGGTATGTGTAAAATGTGAGCTACTACTGAAAAACTTCGACTGGACATGCTTATGCAAAGAGCAGCAGACATATCATAATATTTAAAACAACCTTTTATGTACTAGAAAAAATCTAAAAATTATCTTTTTGCTTGCCTCAATTATTCTAATTATTAAGACTTGATAATAGACAATATTAGCTGTATATTTGTTTAATGCCATTATGAACATTTAGATAACTTAAATTTAATTGTAATTAAATTCACGCTTTGCTTAGGTAAAAATTACAATCATACAATCATCAAGGCATATATAGAAATTATTTTGCAACTTCGAGAAAAATAATTTAAAATATAAGCAAAAATGGCAAATTTTTATATACCTCTTTGATAGCTTTCAGTGCTTCAAGTCTATGTTGAGGGGGAGGATAAAGAAGCATACGATGAAACAGTGATTCCAAAACTGGCCTCAGTGAACTAACACCTCCAATCAATCGCACCAATTCAATTGCTATACTGAAATATTTATAAAATGCTTATATATATATTTCAATTCAGATAAATATTGGTTTATAACTGCACTCAGATTATAAATAGAATACTGGACATATTTAAAAATTTCAGATTGAAGCATAATGCTACAGAAATTAAATCTAATCAGGGAATTTCTAAAATACAACTGATACATACACAAAATATAAATAAAAAAAAATACATATCTTCCTATATGCACCCTAAAGTAGAAAATAAATCTAAAACATATCGATTGTGCAATCAGTCACTGAATTTGTATTCACTTCAAAGGAAAACAGGACATTGGCAATCTTGTTGAGTAGGTAAATCAGTGCATTATTTTCCTTTGAAGTGAATATGAATTCAGTGACTGATTGCACCATCAATACGTTTTAGGTTTATTTTCTACTTTTTAGAACATACGTTTTTTTTTAATACATATATATATTTTAATTTCTTAATTTTTTTTTCTTTATTACTAAAAACACTTACCTCAGAAGCTTTCATTTGATATATGCCTAAAACATCGGCCACATTTTCCCTCCCCCATTTTCTGTTTGAGGTAGCTCATAACATTGAAAACATCACAAGCAGTAATTTGAAATATAACTCATTAAGGTATCCCCCCTCTAAATTTCCATCCTTTTTGGGAGGAGGGAAGAATGGTGGAGGCATAATTCAAAATAGTTTTCATATTATGCCCCCACCATTCTCCCCTCCTATAAGCTTTCATTGGACACTTAACTCGTAACTGTAACTTCTTTCATTCAGAAGATATAGCAGAAGAAAAACTTTCACATTTCCCCTATTTTTTGGAGGGGGGGGGGGGGGTATATTTTAATATAATCAAGTGGTTATATTTTTATTGTCCACAACATTCTCCATATCACAAACTTTCATTTGATATAAATAATAAAATAAATAAATACCCCCTCAAGCAGCTGCTTGCCACAGAGGTCTGACAGGAGCCTGTCAGTTTATATGCCATAGTAGAAGGTCTGAGAGGATGGCAGGACTTCAGCAGGAAAACGACACAAACAGCCATGCCTTACCCGGGGCTCGAACCCAGGTCCCTTAGATCAGTAGCCAAGCGTGCTAACCACTCGGCCATGGGACGGCTCATTTGATATACAACTTGTTATATTCAGTCCTCCGTTTCGAAGATACAGTGGAACAATTGTTTTTATATTTTCCCTTTTTAGTGGGGGAAGAAGGGGGATATTTTTATAGCCTGTGACACTCTCCATATCACAAGTTTTCATCTGGCATATTACCCATTACTTTCAGCCCTTGTGTTCTGAAGCTGTTGCAGAACAATCATTTTCATATTTCTCCTTTTTTTAGGAGGAAGAAAACATGGGGGATTAATTTTTTTATATTCTATGACACTCCCTGCATCACAAACTTTCATTTGATGCATAGCTTGCTAGTTTCAGCACTTGCATTCTGGAGATATAGCAAAACTTCGAGTTTCCCCTTTCTTAGGGGGAAGAAAGCAAGCAGGGTCAATTTATATAGCCTATGACACTTACCCACATTACAAGCATTTCATTTGACACATAAATCATTAAGTTTGTCCATCGCATTCAAGAGATATGGTGGAACAACTGTTCTGAAAAATCTACAAACCAACAAAGTGATAAAGGATGAAAAAAAAAAGCAATAAATAGATAGGTAAAAAACTTTCTAAAATACAAATGTATAAGTACTCCAACATAATAAAATCACAGTGTATGTATCAAATTTAATAAACCTTTATAACACTGTATATGATAAATAAATAAATAAATAAAGCAAAGCAGAAGAATGGCAGTATAATCTAACAGTAATAGTAACAATGCATATCAGGATATATGGTAAAAAGAATTTACAAGATGGATGCCAAAATTGCATAAAAGACATATTTGTCTATATTTTAGGTAAAGAGTCCTTACTACAGACAGAATGAACATTTCAATATATCTTTAGAATAAAATTCTTTAAGAGAGATGATAACAATATTTGGGATTTGTAGGTAAAAGTAAATGCCATGCAAGGAGAGATGTAACATTTTGATGTTTTTACAGTTCAGTGATTAATTTCAAGTGCACAAATAGCACTAATCAAAAAGGTCAGTAGCTTTGGTATTATAAAATTTGAGTGCAGAGAACTGTTCTAAGTTGGTGTCTACTTCATCTGATAAAATTACCCTACCATAAAAAAACTTACCTAACCAATTATCTTACCCAATTCCTGACTTGCACTACCAGTATTTTACCACTGCCTATACAGACACCAGATGATGTATTAGAATACATTTCATATTTTCGTTTTCACTGAAATTGTTGCTTATTGTTGTATTTTAAGATATTTAGTTAAAAAAAGGATTTTATGCTTTGCCATTTTGTTGCCAGATGTATCTGCTCTGCTGTGGGTCCTAGAAGCATTTCATGGTCTATTAGTTTGACCACATCTTTGGAAGGCCTACGGAAGATGTGGTCAAACTAATAGACAATGAAAAAATATCTAGGACCATAGCTGAGCAGACACATGTAACAGCAAAATGGTAAAGCATAAAATATTTTTCAACTAAATATCTTAAAATACTACAATAAGCATTAAGTCAAAATGAAAATATATTGTAATACATATGCAGAACTTGGTGTCTGCATAAACTCCAATGACTAGACACTAGTATACTTTATATTATATTATTATTTATTTATCATATACCAGTAATATTGATAATGCAAGTCAGGAATAGGGTAAGATCATAGGTCAGGGAAGCAGACCTTGATAAGGTAACTTGGTCAGGTAAAGTGGACCACCAACTTGGAACAGGTCGGTGCACTCAGGTTTTATAATACCAAAGCTACTAGGGGTGGGGGTGGCTCAGTCAGTAGCACACCAGGCTCATAATCTGCAGTTCCCAGGTTCGAGTCCCAGCTGGGTCAGCATTGAGAATTATCTCCGCAAAACTGCCCACAGTCAGTAGGGGACACTGATGGGCTTGGAAAGGCCGCCAACGATTGGATGGGATGTTAAGCCGTGGCCCTGTGTGCAGGAGAGCCATACCCTGTGCACATTAAAGAATATGCTGGATGGCCTTGAAGGGAGGCTACCATCTGTCTCTCAACAGCTGTTCCAGTGGGTCCCCTCCTCCAACTTTCTCTGAGCCTTTGGGGTCCTTGTGACCTGCCATTTAGCCCATGGTGTGCAAAAAAGTGCTGCTCAGAGGTAAAACAACCCAACCCAACCAAAGCTACTAACCTTTTTTGGCTAGCTGCTCTGCTATGTTCCTACATAAAACATAACAATTTGTCTTGAATGGCATTTACCTTTACCTACAAATCCCAAATATTGTTATCCTCTCTCTCTTAAAGAATTTCATTCCATAGAGATATAGAAATGTTCATTCTATGTCAAGGAGACACTTCTGTACCTGAAATATAGACAAATATATGACATTTTGTGAATTCTTTTTACTATATATCCTGATACACCACTGTTATCATTACTGTTAGATTATCTGCCTTACTTCTGCTATGTTTTATTTATATATCATATACAGTGTTATGGCATTTTTATTATATTTTTATAAGTACTCACTACTGAAAAAGTGTTTAAACTCATCAACTTATAAATTATGTTTTAAATATTTCCTACTAAAATTTATTAGTTACATTAATCATCATCAAATCTTTCTAATATATTTACATTTAACACTAAGATTATTACATTTACCAAAGCATTAATATTTTCCCACTGGATTTGAAATGGCTTACAATTAGATATTGCTTCTCCCACTAAAATGCCTTTTATGTATACTTCAAGACATCCTATTTATCCTACACTGCTACTTTATGTATACTTCAAGACATCCTATTTATCCTACACTGCTACTTGTTTAATGATGCTTTCTTGTACACAGAAGGAAATAAAAATTCCCATGTCAGAAATGGATATCATTTCCCTATTTCTAGATGAAGGATTAAAAATATATTTTATTAACTATTATGTTTATGCAAAAATCCACACTCAACTGAGAGCTAAGAAAAGCTGACCTTAGATATTCAAAGCAAACAATACTGTAAAGAACATTTTTGGGTAGTATATCTTTTCATCAGGGAATTTACACTTGAATATTAATAATTAAAAAACTTTTTTAATTATTAATTTGTGAGAAATTAACATTTATTTTTAAGATAATACTCAAATGACATATATGCAGGTTATATACAAGTATATGCTGCTCTACAATTTTAACTAGTAGGATAAAGAAGATTTTCCATGCTAAAAATTTAATGTCACAAAATCAAAATAAGTTTGCATCTTTGTCAATATATCATGCCATTGTATCTACATAGCCTACCATGATTGGTGAAAATGTTCAGTATAAGATATTCATGTAACATGATTACATATTAAAGTCGATTTAGTTAATATGTAATTAAAAGATTAGTATGATGACACAATGTGATTCCTCAAAACAATGTGATCAGTGATATAGATCTGACTGCTCAAAAAGAGCTCACCTATATAATTTCAGCATACACTCCAATTAAAAAAAAAGCTGACCTTAGATATTCAAAGCAAACAATACTGTAAAGAACATTTTTGGGTAGTATATCTTTTCATCAGGGAATTTACACTTGAATATTAATAATTGAAAAACTTTTTTAATTATTAATTTGTGAGAAATTAACATTTATTTTTAAGATAATACTCAAATGACATATATGCAGGTTATATACAAGTATATGCTGCTCTACAATTTTAACTAGTAGGATAAAGAAGATTTTCCATGCTAAAAATTTAATGTCACAAAATCAAAATAAGTTTGCATCTTTGTCAATATATCATGTCATTGTATCTACATAGCCTACCATGATTGGTGAAAATGTTCAGTATAAGATATTCATGTAACATGATTACATATTAAAGTCGATTTAGTTAATATGTAATTAAAAGATTAGTATGATGACACAATGTGATTCCTCCAAATAATGTGATCAGTGATATAGATCTGACTGCTCAAAAAGAGCTCACCTATATAATTTCAGCATACACTCCAGTTAACCCCCATTTAATGTGGATTCACTATAATGCATTTTCCTTTCCATTTATTTTAGTAAAATGCTTTTAAAATCTTAATATCATACAGATAAATACACATAAATATTTTGTGTATTAGACCACCCAGTTTTGCAACATAGATCAAATGAAGAATTATACAGTGATGAATTTTCATTTCAAATGATTCTATTGGCCACATTAGAAAAATGGCATCAAAAAAGTATAAGGTCATGGAGAAAGTGAATCAGTACCATCAAAAGTATAAGGTCATAGAGAAAGTGAATAAGTCAAGTGTGGAATCCTACATTCAAGATTTCTTGTTTCATGTAATTCCATTGGTGACTATCTTTTCATGACAAGAAAAACCACAAAAAATACCCCAATAATCTAACTAATTACCACCCCAAATTATTCCACCCTAAATAATCTAATTGTTTTCATGATTAACAACTCTAGCGGACTGTAACAATGGCAAGGCAAGTGCAGCACTAGCCTCAGGTGCACAAGATGAGGAGGTGTAGAAAGACAGCTATTAAACTATATTGGGGGGGGCAATTTTCTATTCTTGGCTCAGGTGCAAAAAGAGCTAATTATGGCTCTGAACTCTACAAGCAAACCACACTAGATTCTTCCATTATTAAAAATAAATTATAAAATTAGCTAATCAATCATCTATGTACACATTTATGCAAAATTGTTGGAATTTTTTAATAAAAACTATGAATTATTCTTGTTTGTTGAAACAAAGCATTTCTATAAAAAAATTTTAAAAAATAAATAAATTATGAAAAACAATAATAAAAAAAAGCTTAATGCAGGTCTCCTCAGAACACATCTCCTGCATTAAACAGGGGTTCTCTGCATTCTTAAATTATGAAAACTAATGGAAGTGTAATGCAAATAACAAGCAACTGATATATATGCAAATGAGTGTGCAAGTTTATTTTTAGTGTAGATCAGAAATATATTTCCCATTGCTTGCAAATAGAAATTTAAGCCTAATCATCCTAAATTATAAAAACAAGGCAAAAAAAGAATTCTCCCTTCTTACTATAAAGAAATAAACTGGAAATCTAAAAACATGCATACTTTAACACAGGTACTGAAAGTTTAATATAAAATTTAAAGAATACAAATTTTACTACCCTAATGATTGACTACATCTTGCTTGTTTAGGGTTTAATGATTCATTAAGAATAAGCCTAATTATACTAGTGGATATAACTATCAAACAAAACTATAGCAAGAAAAGAAGGAAAGTAAAACAAGGACATATAATTTTCCTACTTTTTAACAAAAGCACATTCTAAAGATTCATGAATAATATATTTACAATATTTAATTTTTTTTCAAGATTTTTATTTTATATAAAAAAAAGTTATTGTTTATATTAATAGTTTACATTCAAATCACACTATGTTCTTTTAAATGAATGTCAAAACATTTCTTAATGACAGCCAAATGTAGTATTAATCGTTGCTAACAATAATGTATCTTATTGGGCTTCTGGAACAAAGAGAGCTAATTTTTTATTAAGTTTTTAATAATGTTATTTAATACTTGCAGCTATCCTTACCATGCAGTTAGGTATATTTTACACTAAATTTTGTAAGTTAAATATTTTCTTATTTTCTAAAAGCATGAAAATTATTGCTATTATGATTCATTATTTATATTCTAAATGTACTTATATTACATTTGTATTATTGCAAAAATATTATAAGCATATATAAACTTTCTGATTATATGTCAAAAAATGAAGTTAATCAAAATTTATTACATTGCATTCTGAATCAACCAATGATAATGCTTAAAATTCTATACAATCGTACTTGTAAACTGTTTTAGCTTCTGCACTTTGACAAGATGGTGCTGCTGCTAAGCAACCTGATCCCCGACCAATTTCATTTCCATCTCCAGATATGCTTTTCTGGGATGACACAATATTCTTGTCTGTTTTTGGTGATCCCAACAAAGCAACCAGACGAGGACACAATTCTTGCCTGATAAAATATAAACATGCTATTAGAAAAACATTTTAGAATGAAGACTTTTTACACATTGCTAGCATTGAAAAAAAAATGCTTATGGTAAAAAAATACTGAATGCTAATCTTTTAATTTTTTTATGAATTACATTTACTGTAATATATACACTGCTGGCCATTAAAAGTGCAACATCAGGAAAGACAAGAGATATCAATTGTATTGTTTTACCTCTGAGCGGCACTTTTTTGCACACCATGGGCTAAATGGCCAGGCCACAAGGACCCCGAAGGCTCAGAGAAGGTTGGGGGAGGGGACCCACTGGAACAGCTGTTGGGAGACAGATGGTAGCCTCCCGTCAAGGCCATCCAGCGTGTTCTTTAACGTGCACAGGTATGGCTCTCCCGCACACGGGGCCACGGCTTAACGTCCCATCCGACGGACGGCGGCCTTTCCAAGCCCATCGGTGTCCCCTACTGACCGTGGGCAGGGCGGGGAATTTTTGCGGAGATAAATCTCAACGCTGACCCAGCTGGGACTCGAACCTGGGAACTACAGATTACGAGCCTGGCGCGCTACCGACTGAGCCACCCCCGCCCCACAAGAGATATCAAAGCCATATTTAGTGAATACATAGCTTATGTTACAAGGATCAAATGATTACAAATACAACTCAGTTAGACTTGGGGAATACAAAGAAATCAGTATCTTGTGTAGCCACCATGAGCAACAATAACCGCTGCTACACGGTCTGACATTGAGAGGATGAGATGTCAGATGTATGTTTGGGGAGTGTCAGTCCATGAAATTTTGATATGTAGCCAAAGTTCATCTGTTGTAGCTGATGTCTGGTGTGCTAGTTGTCATGAGATCATGGACCAGACATGTTCAATTGGTGAAAGATCCAGTGAACGTGCAGGATAAGGCAGAAGTGTCACATGGTGGCTATCCAGGAATTGTTGGATGATGCATGCCACATGTGGTCAGGCATTGTCCTGTTGGTAAATGGCACCAGAGGGTGCCTGAAGGTATTACCACAGGCTCCAACACCTCAATGATGTAGCGCTGGCTGTCCAAAATACCAGCAATGCATACAAGGCGTGTGCGTGAGTGGAGTCCAATAGCACCCCATACCATAACACCAGGGGTTGTACCTGTATGGTGCTGCATCATGCATGTCTCACTGAGACTGTTGCCATGGTACCACCAGATACGGATTCGTCCATCACGGTGCTGCATACTGAAGTGGGATTCATCTGAAAAGACAATGTGATGCCATTCACACCCTGATGCTACAGACAAAGTCGAACTGTACGTGTGGACACTGGTTGATGTGCAACACACCCTAACTGCTGCTAAGGTATTTGATGTGGCTGTACGATCATTCAAAGCCATGCGCATGAGACATGTCTTCTCGTTCATTTATGTGACAGGGCCGTTAAGATCCCTCATGTTGGTGAGTTCGTTCCTCCTCTACCCACTGATGCCATATTCTCATCACTGTGGCAGCATTCTGTCCAACACAAGCACCAATGTCTCGGTACAATAATCTACCTTCCCATAATCCCACAATTCTCCCTCAATCAAAGTCAGAAACCTGGTTGTGTGAATGCAGTGTTCTTCAACGGGGCATACTTGATCCTTCTTACACATTGTGCGTGAACTGTGTGCAAGAACTGTGAGCAAACACAATTCCACTGCTTTACACGGCTCTTTGTAATCTCCTCTTATACCACTTCCAGGGGGCATTACTGTCACATGATGTGCACATGTGCAGCACTTTGAATCATTTACATGTTCTCCCATGGGCTACCCATCTTGCATATTTCAGAACAATCTGATGAGTTCTTCCTGGTGTTGCACTTTTAATGGCCAGCAGTGTATGAAAGAAAACCTTCAATGAAGTTAAAATTTTCAAATTCTCTTTACAACTTGTTCTAAATGATAGGCTTCTTTAAGTAATATGTTGCTATTATCTCTGTATTGAAAGTGAATCAAACATGTAATTACCAAAGCAGAAATTAATTTGACAATTCGATTTCAAAATTGGGTATAACTGTTGGCCTTAGCAATTAAATTTGGATTCACTCCTTCAGTGGCAAAAAAATACACAGTGTTCTTCACAATAAATGCAACATGGCAATATCTTGTATTCTTGAAGCAATTCATGATCCTACCACAGCTTAAATGGTCCATAACCGAATATTAATGGTCATAACTAGTGTAAGACCCACAGCTAAATTATCTGGTAGTCGTCATAAATAAAAATAAATACCCCCTCAAGCAGCTGCTTGCCACAGAGGTCTGACAGGAACCTGTCAGTTTATATGCCACAGTAGAAGATCTGAGAGGATGGCAGGACCTCAACAGAAAAACAACACACACATCCATGCCTTATCCGGGGCTCGAACCCAGGTCCCGTAGATCAGAAACCAAGCACGCTAACCACTCGGCAACGGAACGGATAGTCATCATACTGGAACTAAAAATCTGTGTAAAAAGACTAATTTTCATTGTTACAGCAGTCATACAGGAAATAAAAATGTGCATCTACATTAGTACTCCTAAATTAATTTATAAAGATTCTGATTCGGTCAAAAGTCTATTTCTCATTTGGTTTACTTCTAAATATATTGATTACCAATAAAATATTTGCTTCAACAGAAGTATCTACATAATGATTATGTTTCTAACAGAAAGAATAAAAGGAGCACCAAACCACTGATCTGCATGTAAAAACTGCCATTTGCTCTATCAAAATCTTAATTCATGAAAATTGCTGAAGTGATAACTTAAGCAATAAAGTATCTATTCATTAACATTTACTGAACATTATCTAGGAAGCAATTTATAAGAATATTTGGAGACTATTGTGTTGATGGGAAAAAGTTTTAATGAGTATACATTAATAAGATAATTAATATAGCAAGCATCTAATAGGAAATAAAAGAATCTCAAAGATACATATAGCATATCAGGAAACCATTAATATGATCTTGAAGATTTTCCTATCCTTTCTCAGTATTCTGAATTTTAGTCCACATAACACACAGGCCTACTATATTAACTTTCAAATATTATACGAGAAAATAGACAGTTGTGGCAATAATACCTGAGGAGACAGTGCTCAGTAAAATGTATACTATTTTAGCTATAATAGTCTTCTGCTATAATAGACTTCTGCTATAACATAGATTAAATATTGCAAAAACATTAGGTAAAATTAACAATTTTAGTACTCTATGCTTTAAATTGTTATTTAACAGATAAGAGATCTCTCCTAAAAGATTGAAAACATCTGCATCACAGCATATCCAGGATTCTGATATATAAGCCCTCAAGCATAAATATGCTCACTCTAACAAGGATCTGCAATAGTCGAGTTTAACTAACTGTAAATGTTACGACTACTTATAATGCATTTATACAAATTTTATGTTATTATAATATCAGATATTTATGTTTCCATGTGTATCAATCATATTATCATAAAATCAGTATAGTGATATGTTTTTCAGATAACATATAATATATATTAACTTCAGTTTACTTCAAAACACTGTCTCCATCTTAGTACTAGGAATACACAAAATAAAACAAATTTATCAGTTAGGTAATATTTTACTACTGTGTATGCCTATAAAACAGTTTTCTTCTACTGCATAAAGAGCTTGATACTTAAACTGAAATGCCAATATATTAGGTTCCCCACCTCGTCATATAAATGGTTTATTCCAACGTGTAACACATCATGTGACAGTAGTGTGCAATATAAATCAGGAAGACCAGCTCTTTGAGCATCAGAATTTGATTGAGCTTCAGAATGAGAAAATGAGTGACCTGAGCAACTTTGAACAAGGTATGATAGTTGGTGCTGGGTGTGCAAATTCTAGCATCTCCCAAATAGCTGTCCTCCTGAGCTTTTCATTCCCAACAGTTTTGAGGGTTGCCGAGAATATTGTGAAAAGCAAAAAACTACCAGTGATTGACAATCTGGATGATGATAATCTGTGAATCAGAGGGGTCAAAGGAGATTGGCAAGAATCATGCAAGTGAACAGACAGGCAGGGTGATGGTGTGAGGAATGTTTTCCTGGCACACATTAGGCCCCTGATACCCATCAAAGGACATCTGAAAGCCACAGCATATTTGAACAATGTTGCTGACCAATTTTATCCCTTCATAGATACAGTTTACCCTCACTCAGATAGACAGGTTCAGCATGATAACACAAGGCATGTATCTTCACCACATGGTTCCAGGAATATGCTGATGAGTTTTTCTTGCTTCATTGGCCTGCACAATCCCCAGATCTAAACCCTATCAAGTATCTTTGGGATGAGGTGGTAAGACTGTTTGCAGTGAGACTGTGCCACCATCCAATTTGCAGTAACTGTGCAACACAATAATTTTTACATGGTACAACATTCCTGCACAATGCATCCAGCATCTTGTAAGTTCCATGCCCTAATGAATTCTGGCTATTCTAAAGGCCAAAGGAGGTATAACACACTACTAGGTAGGTGTACCTAATAAACTGGCATCTCAGTGTATATCCAAATACATTATCAAGACATTCAAACATAGTTTGAACAAGGTGATGAAATTAAAAAGTATTAACTTCATAAAAATTTAATTAGGTGAGTATCATCTCATGACATTATTAATCCTTAAAATCAAAACTGTATTGTTAACTTCAACATACCACACAAAATCCAAAAAAGCACAACTTTGATGAACCTCAACTTTTAAATTCCTTAGTATAGATAGTAAACACTGCAACAATAATGAGGTAACTAACTTCCCACGAGGGCTATAAAAAAAGTAATAACATAAATTTTATTAAACTCTAAAGTATAAATTTGAATAACAAGCATTAAAGCACTAGCAAATTAGCATTTTCATATTTCACACACTTTTTAAAAGCAATCAATGAAATACATACCTTATTAATTCACTTAACAATGGCAATTAAAATTTAAAATATTCTCTCTCTCACTAGGAAAATATTATTAGTGTAAAAAAAAATTTCACTTGAGCAGTTTTTGTCACTGATATAATTATATTTTCTACTAAAAAGGATATTAGAAAAAAGGAATTATAAAATATTTTTAAAACTATGAAACATGTACAAGAACAAAAAAATTCTGTATTCAGACAAACTGTGTGGGCCAGATTTTCACTATGTGGCCATACTGACCATCATGTATTTGATAGAATTCTGTGAATGCTCTGTTCTTTATCCTTAAATCCTTTGATTTTAACTTTGGTAATAGGTTTCCATGACTTCCATATCTTTACTTTTGCACTTTACACTTTGTTTGGACCAGCATGGCCTCAATTGCCCTTGTGCCATAAAACCCAAAACAACCAAACTGAGAATTCTCCGAGATGTCAGAATGAGATCCTTGATCTTTATGTCAAACCCTATGCTGCAGGTAACAGCTTCCTCCTAATGGATGATAATGCCTGTTTAATTCAAATGCATTTAGCAAGTAAAATTAGGAAAATAAAGTGTGAAAATGTTAAAATAATGGTATAAGTTGGAGGAAAAAGCACAAAATGCACAATTCATTTTAAGTTATAATTTATGGTGTGTATGATTTGGACTGTACAATCAGGTGCAAATTGCATTTCCAATGTAATGCTGCTTTACTGTGTTTAATATCACACAGTTTTAATAATCTGAAAATACTCTCTCTAAGTATCTGAGAGTTCTTACTTTGTCAAGTGTTATCATCAAGATGGGAATCTTGTTGATCCAAAACAGAAAAAATACCCTCAGGACAAAGAAAAATATTTCAGACCTTAATGAAGAATATATTAAACATTCACTATATAAACAAAAATCTTTAGAAGTATAACCTATATTTTATATATATATATGAATAGTTGATTTTTATGGAATGACAAGCAACATATAAAAAAGAATTAATTGTACTTTTAAAAAATTTTTATTACTGCACCTGCATGAGGGGTAGTAATAAAAATTTTTTGAAAATATCTAAAACTATATATTACAGCTGAAATGCCAAAATGCATTTATGGAACTACTCAACTTCATAATATTAATGTTTATATTAAAACTATAATAATAAATAAAAAATACCCCCTCATGCAGGTGCTTGCCACAGAGGTCTGACAGGAGCCTGTCAGTTTATATGCCACAGTAGGTCTGAGAGGATGGTAGGACCTCAGCAGAAAAACGACACATACATCCATGTCTTACCCAGGGCTCGAACCCAGGTCCCTTAGATTAGTAGCCAAGTGCGCTAACCACTTAGCCACGGGATGGCTACTAAAACTGTGGAAAAATTAAATCTTAAGGGCATTAAAAATGCTACATAGCAAGTGAATTAGATTGTTTTACCTCTGAGTGGCACTTTTTTGTATACAATGGGCTAAATGGCCAGGTCACATGGACCCCAAAGGCTCAGAGAAGGTTGGGGGAGGGAACCCACTAGAACAGCTGTTGGGAGACAGATGGTAGCCTCCCATCATCCAGCATGTTCTTTAAGGTGCACAGGGTTTGGCTCTCCCACACACAGGACCACAGCTTAATGTCCCATCCGATGGACGGTGGCCTTTCCAAGCCCATCAGTGTCCCTTACTGAACGTGGGCAAGGTGGGGAAATTTGCAGAGATAAATCTCAATGCTGACCCAGCTGGGACTCGAACCTGGGAATTGCAGATTATGAGCCTGGCCTGCTACTGACTGAACCACCCATGCCACACATAGCAAGTTAAAGAGGCAATGTGAAAAGCACTATTTCTTCAGATATGCAGAAATTACTATTACACTTCACTGAATATTTTAGGGGTAAACTTCCTTTGGACAAAGCTGCAGGATATCTGAAAATCAGTAGAACATTAGTTCCACACTATGGGGGTGAAAGTGGTCAATCCACAAGGACCAATACATATAAAGATATTAATTCCATGGACAATATTATATTGTCCCATCCGATGGACGGTGGGACATATATGGCATTAAAATTATCCGTCCATCGGATGGGACATCCATGGTAAACTTCCTTTGGACAAAGCTGCAGGATATCTGAAAATCAGTAGAACATTAGTTCCCCACTATGGGGGTGAAAGTGGTCAATCCACAAGGACCAATACATATAAAGATATTAATTCCATGGACAATATTATATTTGAACATCATTGCTGACCAAGAAGTTCATCACTTTAAAAATACAGTTATCCTCACTCGGATGGACATATTCAGCATGTGAATGCAAGTCTGACAATGTCTGTATATAAAAAAGGTCAGAATGCTTCTTTTCTGCATAGTTTTTCAAAAACACATACACAATTAAGAGTTTAATATTATTCAAAATTGAAATGCTTTTTA
This sequence comes from Ryuthela nishihirai, assembly GCA_038380435.1. Classification (NCBI taxonomy): domain Eukaryota; kingdom Metazoa; phylum Arthropoda; class Arachnida; order Araneae; family Heptathelidae; genus Ryuthela; species Ryuthela nishihirai. The sequence goes on along the minus strand of JAWZYU010000001.1, from coordinate 129,226,931 downwards.
AACAACAACAGAGGCATATCTAGAATTCACTATACATTGATTAATGTATTTTAATTATCCAAAAAAATATTTTCAAAATGTCATCTGCAGATCATCTATATACATTTTTCATCAAAAGCTAAGCAGATAAATAAAATGTGCATGTCTTGAAATATATTTGGACAAATTTAATCAAATTCCGCAGGAAGAGACCAAATATAATGTTCTGATAAGTCATGAAAAAATTTGGGCAAAAATGATTTACATATACCCTAAAAAATGAATAACGAAAAGTACATGAAAAAGGATGGATGGACTTGAACAAAATGCATAGTTAGTATCCCTACTAACTATAAATTTTGTATTCAAGTCCATCCCTCCTTTTTCATGTACTTTTCGTTATTCATTTTTTAGGGTATATGTAAATCATTCTGTTATCTCATGGCTATAACACCAACTGTTATGAATATCAATTAGTTCTAGAAGGGGATGTAGTCCCTTCTAGAACTAATGCAAGTCTCAGAATGTCGATTCATGCCCTCAATATAATAATCCCCTAATAAGATTCATGCCCTTCATAAGAATAGGAAGATATCAAGTCCACTATGCAATAAGAGAAATTATGAGATCCTGGAGGATTGGGGAAGGGATTGAAGGGTGGTAATAATTATCTCTAGGGCATCCCATAGATATTTTATTGGGTTGGGATCAGAAAAGAATGCAGGTCATTCCATTTGTTGGATACCTTCTTCCTCAAGGTATTAGTTGGTCAGTCTTGCTCAGTGTGAATGAGCATTATCATCATTAGGAGGAAATCATTACCTACTTGCACCACATAGGACTTGATGAGTATCATTTTAAGGGGTTCTAACACTAGGATACCCTTGAACAAATCTTTTGGTAACTATTTTAGTTGTTTTGGAGTTGGTGCCATAGCCATGAGATAACAGAATGATGGAAATCAAAGAATATAGCCAGATCTGTGATTGACCATCCTCTGAATTTATAATGGCTCTCTCCATCATTTGAGTCATCCAAAACCTTTTCTCTGTAGCATCATGAAGCAATCGGCTATTACAGGCTGATAATGCAGCATTTTAATTAGAAATTATGACATATATATGAAAGTACTCCTTCTATAGGGCTGTTTTGAATATTCTGTTACATGGGATTTAGATGCTGATTTATTTAGGTGTATTAAAAATCTTTCATCTCAACAGTTTTTCAATTTGCATTTTGGGTGATCTATGCTTAACTTTTGACAAGATGCATGTTTAAATATAAATATTTTATAAACAAATATTCAAGTACACAAAACATATTTGGGGAATTTGTAGATAGAATTATGCACAAATTCTAATGAATTTTCAAAAAAAGAACAGGAAATATATGGCTAAATACATTAAATGTTCTAATTCTTGCTAAGAAGCAAATCAATTATAAGAGCTCCACAGAAAACTTACAACTGGAGACATTAACAGTTTGAAGAAAAAAGAAGTAAAGAATGCAAGCTTATTATAATATCAAATTACAAATTTTGTATATTATTTTTGGTTATTATTTTCTTAACAATAAGTCTGCAACAATAATCTCAGCAAATCTCTGCTCTTTATCATAAAAGGTAAAAACAAAAACATATTTAGTAATGTAATGCACTTTTATTTTGAACATAAAATTTTGTCTTATACAACAGCAAAAGTTACATATTTACATTAATTTATACTTGGTTCTCTTATTGTGCAATATACGCACATAAAAGCTACATACCTACTAAATTCTTTCAATTTCTCACATAAATATGCCAGTACAGGAGATAGCTCTTCAACTAATCCTTCAAGTATGTTAAAATCTGAAACAAAATTGTAGTTTAAATGCTAAAATAAGCCATAAAAATTTCCTGTTGTAGAGCATGAAATAAATTTCAACAATGCTCTATGATCATTTCATAAATTATATACTTTGATCATTATTCATCAATTGTCAGTTATCAATTCTTTTACATCAAAATAATTATTAGACTGTAATGTCAATTTAAATAGAAAGTCAGTGTAAGTACAGGAAAATTTTCTGAACTGCAATAGCTTCTTAAAACAGAATAGTGGATAAAGCATTTTTCAGTTTTATGACATTAATGAATACAATATATATATATATAAATAAGCAAACAACAATAGATACAATATAATTCAAAAATTATAGCTCTTGAAAAAGTCTAGGAACACATTACAAATGAGCTGTACTTGTGTTTCAGAGTTGTTAGTTATAAAAGTTTCATTCTATATGCAAAACTACATATATACAAAATGAGAATTTAATACTGAATTCAAATCTTTCTATGGATTCACAATATCATAGGTAAATCAATACCATAGGTCTATGTAATGGAAAAAAAATATGGTTACACCTTTTCGATTCTTTTGGACATATTCTTATATTCAATTTTGTATGTTTCAAACTAATCATGCCATTCACAGACGGTTTTCCAGTTTCAAATTCCTTTTAGCATTTCCTATATGCTTGTTTTTATTAGCTGTTTCTAGTTTTTCTTTTTGGACAGTTATTACAGTGGATGCTGGAAATTTGGGCTTTTAAAATACCAGATAATCATTCAGACAACTTGAAATTATTTCTTTCCCTTAGCATTACTGATATTAATCCACCAGCTAGGACTATAAATAGGCTGCTGGTTTTTGCCTCAGATTCAGTAATTGCAAAATCTGCATCCTTTGGGAGTTAGATGTGGTCAGAAACTCAAATTTTATGATCTATTGTTTCTAGAAACAGCTGGGTCATTAACAAACTGTCACTTACTTTAGACAATCTAATACAAAAAGCTATGCAGGTACAATGTATTTGATTGGAGCATATTGGAATAAGCAAGCAGCACATATTACCTAGCATATGATAAACTTTGAAACTTAGTGATACAAGTTAGAACTTACACACTTGAAATGTCTACTGAACAATTAACTGTTGCTTTTAGTAGACAAGTGCTGCCATTTCTTTCAGACAATAATAAGTAATGGAAAGGAATTAAGCTCCCTATAGTGCTATTCATTTGTAGTAAATAGGCAAATGTGATAAAAAACACCCATGAGATCTCAAGTTTGAGTCTGGGAGGCGAATGGATAGTTTTTTTTCACACTTGTCTAATTACTAATAATAAGTAATGACTTACATTGTATGACACATAAAAATTAACATATATACCATGACTTATGAAAACAAACAAAAAAAATCACTCATTAGCTTCTGGATTGTCCAAATAATGTTCATAATCAACATATAATGCAACTAATTTAAATCATTAACTTCTGCAATCTTGTTATTCTATGAAAAACTGATTCTAAAAGTAATTAGCTTTGAATACGGCTTTCTACTGATATAACATTGGAGTGTTTGAATAACTTTGATAGAAGAAAATATTTACATTATTTCCTATACACTTAATTACAGATCCTACTTTGAATCCCATAACAGAGTGGAAAAATTGCTGTAAAAGCTGAGTTTGCTTCTAGGGTTATTCAGTTTTTTTTAATTTCTCTTTTTCACAATCCACAAATATTCTTAAAATTTTAGCAATTCTGTTCTCTTGTTTATCTCAAGGTGCACCCACTGGAATTCCTGCTAAGTAAAAATCATAAACTTTGCTTATAGTGATGCACATTATATCCAGTTAGATTAAAGAACTATTAGCAATCATCACAGCATCTTTATCATAGTGCTATAATATATATTATGTGTAAAAAAGGACTTACTGGATTTCAAAGCATCTTGTGATTTCAAAACATTTGCTATTGAACATTAAGGGGTTGAGCTTGATTCAATCCTTTAATCCCCATATCCACATGTATTTCAATTGTCTGTGTAACCAAAAACTGCCCCCAAGTTTATCAAAACAATTTTTTTTTAAAGAGACAGAATTCAACAATATCCAAAACCTCTTATGAAGACATGAGACAAAAGCTATTGCCCAAATCAACTTCACTCAGTCAATTTAAAATATCTTTCAGGCAGCTGACTTTATCAAAAACAAACAAAACTGGCATGTTTGAGACACATTATTGCAACTCATACTAAGAGGTAAGTGTCAAGTAGATTCAAAGATATTGTAATACTCCATCAATACTCCCTCATTTTTTTCTCTCTCTACTTGGGCAGGCAGTTTACATAATACATGGAAAGCAAAGTGACAGCTCTCAACAGAAAATTGTTAAAGCAGAAAATTCATTCTATTTCCAAATTCAGAGACTGTTAAGTTTAAACTATCAGAGATATGCTGAAAAGTTCATCATACTTAACAAGATTAAAAAATAAGAGCATAACTAGAATAATAAACCAGGCTAATATTCCATATAATGTAGGACTAACTCCCTTAATAATTTCTTTCGCAGAATAGTCTGTATATGAAGGTACAGAGTTAAAATTAAGACTGCTAGGCTTAATAAGTTTCATTGGGAGAATGATGTACAACTCTCCTTCTAGTAATGCCTAGCTACCACTTACATAGTGTATATACTGATATCAATTTAATATGCAATTTAATATCTATTTAATTTATATGTAATTTTTATCTAATTTAATCATTTAAATTATACTATACTTAAGATTAAAATCCTAGGAACTGGTATACTGATTTATTCCATGTCATTTAAATATTTTTAAACAATCAGTTTACTGGACATCTGACAATTCTACAAAAGACAGCATTTATGTATGGACTGAAAAAATAATTAGCTGATATATTTTAAGTTTTCTCATACAGTATGGATATATATATATGTTTTAAAAAATAATTATGTCACTGTAGAGCTCAAGAAATAAAGCTAAGAATAAACAGAGACTTACTAAAAGTTTTAAAGTACTACACTGCTAAGTATATACAGGGTAATTCAAAACTCTTGGGACAAACTTTAAGGGGTGATAGAACACACCTAAACAAGCTCTTTTTGTCATACAATGCATGGTCAGAACTCAAGCGGTGAAGCGCTAGGGGTTAGCAGTTACTGTGTCAGGAAATGAAGAAACAGAAGAATGACAGAAGAGGTTTGAAACAATTGCAGAAATTACAGAACAGAAAGTACAGAATTTTATTGAACAAATTATAGAACTGCTCAAAAGAGCAACCACCAACATTAATGCAGGCTTCAAACCTTCAACGTAGTGATTGACATATATGAGCAAAAACACCAGGCATTTCTTGTACAACGGCAGCGGCAATAAAAATCCTGGCAACAAGGTCCTCATTGAAATCGATGGGGCTATTGTAGATGAGGCTTTTCATATGACTCCATAGGAAAAGTCCAGACATGAGAGATCGGATGATCATGGCGGAAGAGCGATGGGACTACCTCGACCAATCCATCATCCTGGAAATTGCATCCAAGGCGTTCACGCCTTGATTCACGCAAGGTGTTCACATCCACGCTGAAATGGGGTGGCACTCTGTCGTGTTGGAACCACATATGTGTCTGAATGTTTGCTGGAACAGGGTTCAGTAATTCTGGCAAGACTTCTTGTAAAAATATGAGGTACATTCTCCCTTTCAGTTGGGCTGGCAGAAGGTATGGGCCAATCAAATGGTCATGGAGGATTCCAGCCCAAACATTTATGGAGAAACACCGCTGGTATGAATGTGGACATATGACGTGTGAATTACTGGTGGCCCACACATGTGAATTGTGGGTATTAAAAATGCCCTCATGTGCAAAGGTGCATTTGTCAGTGAATAAGACATGTGCATCAAAGTCCGGTTGCGCTGCAGTCTGCTGCAGGAACCACTGTGCAAAATCCACATGAGGCCGATAATCTGCAGGTGTCAAGGCATGCACCCTCTGTGCATGGTAGGAGTGTAATCACTCGTCTCGTAGTACTCGCCACACCGTCAACTGGGGCACACTTACAGCATGGAAAATTGCTGGTGTGCTACATTCGGGATGATCTCCAACCCTATGTAGAATTTACTCTGTAACACACGGCATCCTCACACTCTTTGCATGCCCTGTATCCTGCAAGCCGCTGACAAAGGAGCCTGTTTCGCACAGATATCGGTGCAATCGCTAAAAGGTTTTACGATCAGGTACGCGTCTAGTTGGAAAGCACTCCCAGTACAGTCTTTGGGCTTCCCTAACATTCCTGTCCGCAGCTCCGTGCGTGAAATGCATGTCCGCCTTCTCCTGATTCATGAAAAATCCATCCATTCTGCAATCCAGGTAGAAATGACAACGAGTGCGAAAACCAGCGCTTATAAGTGTTCACTGGAAAGAGCCCGCTAGTGCTTCATCGCTTGAATTCCAACCATGCATTGTATGACGAAAAGTGCTTGTTTAAGTGTGTTCTATCACCCCTTAAAGTTTGGCCCAAGAGTTTTGAATCACCCTGTATATATAAAATGAAAAATATTCACTTACTACTTTCATCATCAGATTCTACCTGGAGATATTCCTAAATATAGTAAGATAAATTTTCTAAGTTTCAAAATGTATATTACTCTAATAGTTTTAACATTTTATTATACAAAAAAAAAAACAGATTTATACATTATCATAAGAATTATTTATATAACAATCTTTAAGCTAAATAATGTAACAACTTCCTTATTTTGCTTTAGGATTGCATTTATATACACAATATTATATAGCTAATTGAAAATATTAAAGTTGTTTAACTTCAGTCTTTTAACACTTCCACCTGAAAAACTGATTCAGGTCCCTACCTGAAAAACTGATTTACATCCAGAGGCACACTATGAATAGCCAAAAAAATATAACTTCAGAAATTTTTGTCAAATAACTAATGAAAGAAATTATGGCATGTTATGTGCCAAATTAATCATTTAATTCTGGATTTTCTGAAAATAAAATATTTAGCAAAAAAAATTGTTTATTTAAATAGGGCTTTTATAGAAACATGTAGTAAAAATGCATCTGGAAATAAAAATTTATTTAAAAAAAAAATCATTATAATGCACATGAATAGAAAGGCTATATCATATCTGAACAGTAAAAAAAATAAAGTTTTATTAGAAATAAACAAAATTACTTTCTTTTCATAACTTTTTTTCTCGGTATCATACTTTGAGAAAAGTCACCACCTTTCACCAACTGTGTGTGATGCCCCCTCATTCACTTTACTTTACCTTAACCAGTTTTGTTTAATTTAGTTACATTTATCATTTTGGGGATTTTTATTTCATTTTTGGCATCACAGCGCTCGTTTACAAGAGTTAGGAGTTGCACATGCGCAACTCCGAACTTCCGATTGTCACCCGCTAAAGCGCGTGCACAAGGACACGCCCACTCTTGCATCATAGCTTGCACTGCTCGTCAATTTATGCAAATGTCTTTCCCGGCGTGCAACATGACACGTGCTGGCTTTGTACCTCTTGTTATAACCTGGTGACATGTTGTCACAGTAGCACAGAAGATAGTAGAGTAGAGAGAGTAGTAAAGCACAGCACAGTTTAGAGATCAGTTTTAGTTTGGAGTTTGTTGAAGATGTTTGTAGTAAGAAATGATCTAGTATCTTCTTTATTGAAGTTTTAGTGAGTGCTTTTTGGAAATAAATTGTTTGTTATTTAAACCTTTTGAATCTTTACTAATTTTTTTTCTCTTGAGAAACATTAGTTTGTTTTGATTAGCATTAACATAAAATTTTAACAATCATTTAATATTTTTGAATTCTTACTCATTAATGCTCGCTGGTATTTCGAACCCTAATTAAACTTTATTTTTGGCAATTTGTCAATTATTGCCTGGCGCCTGACTCAGCTATCCAAAGCATAAAAATAATTGGATCAGACAAGGGGTCCAACCTTTAAAAGTATTTCATTTCTTTGGAGCATTACATGTGCTATCATATCAATAAGCATGATATGATATAACATGGGTGTGTTTCTAGTGGCCACGAGTAGCAGAATTAACAGATATCAGCTTAAAAATTAAATATAAGTCTAGTGTTACCAATGAGATTATCACTCAGAAATCTATTTTTTCAACTCTAAAACTGATGATCTACAAATTGATCTGAAAGATCTCTTTGAACAGCTTATAAAGAATTAATAGTATACCTTTATGTCAGTGTTGAGAAAAGCACTTTTTGCTATTAATGCTTTATCATATATTCAAGAATATTCATGTCAATATTGTGAAATAATAGATGAGATACTCTAGTTATTCTGAACTGCTAACATATTGCACATTCCAATTGTATACTCTATTTTTAAACTACAAGAGGTAAACTGTAAATCTGAAAAACAGTGTACCTAGTAATAAATCTATATAATATGTCTGTGTCAGACATAACTCATAGGAAATCAACATAGATGCTTCAAATTTTCAGAAAATGTTTCTGGTTGTGGTCCAGGTTGCAGTGCCAAATTTCAAGTCAAAAGTCCAAAAGGTGGGGGGGGGGGGCTTGCTAGAAGCAAAAATATTTACCATGCTAATCCTACAGTAAATGATAATCACTGTCCAATTTATTGTTGCCATTTACTGCTCCCTAATTGTAAATGTAAAGAGTTAAAATAACATTTAAATCCGCTGCTGTTGCCAGATTCCCCACATTTTCAAAGGCATTATTAAGGCGTTACATTGCAGCTAGGGACCTGATTTTCTAACCCAACATGGGATCAGGCAGGGGGGACCCACCTACGAAATTTGGGACCTTTTGATCAAGTATGTCAGGAATTACAGAATGCCAAAATCTCCATAGTTTGCCATGGGCTATGAGAGTGCACGCCGGGTCAGCAATGATCTTTGCAACAATGGGAAATTCTCCATGTTCAAACTGTGCTAAAATGTTGGGGGGGGGGGATACTCACTAAACTAACCTTTAGTGCAGGAAACAACAGAATAAGCAGATTAAAAGTGAGACACGAGCTGTCACAATCTGTAGAAATGAAGCCACGGGCCAAGTGGGAACCTGACATTTAAAACAATCACTGGGCACAAGGGCACACTCTGCAGGAAATTTAGATCATGGAAACCATAGGGCAGCAAGATCTGTTGTAATAACAGAAATAAAAATTCTTAATAGCTTAAGTAGAAACTAAGCCATGGGCTATGAGATAGCTCAATGTTGTCGACAATGACCCAAGCAAACACCGGGAAATTTTCATGTTGAAAATCTGTGCTAAAGTGTCAGGGAGGTGAGGAGGGGGGTTACAAAATTTCCTTTTAATGCAGTGAAAATAAGAATATACAGATTAAAACTGACACCAGGACAGTGCCGAGTGCTGTTCAGCTAGTAGCAAATAATAACACTTTTCTATATATAACTGTTTGCAAATAATTTACCTCACTACCAACTTCTGTCTCTTGTAAAGTTGTACAAAATGACTGAAGAATTTGATTTGCTGTAGCCTGAGCAGCAGTGCGCACAGCTGCTGAGCCATTATTATAAACATCAACACATAAGGAGACAAGATGTAATACAGCACGGGTGCTAAGATTGTAGCCACTTGTACATGCCATCTGAAGAAGAATCTGTAAGCATAAGCACATAATACAAAATTTTAATGGATTACTTTGTTTACTCAAATTTTATTTCTATCACTCTGTAATAAAATTAGGTTTTTATCTTTTGACTGCAGATAAGTGAAATTCCCTACCTTTAATTCAATACGTAGAGATGAATTTCCATTTATCATCAGTTAAAGAGAAAAGCATATTTCCATCAATTATATGCTTAGAATTAACTACTAATCATAATGAAACATATAAAGTACATACATTTTTCATGATATTAAAATAATTTATATTGATATTGATTCATCTCACATAAATCAACTGGGCATTTTGAAAACAGATGTCAAATATTTTTTTAAAAATTACAATATATTTATCTCATAAATATATACTTAATCAGTCAAATGAAATTAAGGCATGCATTTTTCTTTACACCATCACTGCACAATTTTTTCTGTCATTTTCATGAACTTTTAAAATAATTGAATTAGTAGTACTGTGGTCAGAAATGAAATTTAATATTTCACTCATCTCTTTTAATGGTACAATATTCTACATTTTGCACAGTAATAAGGTCAAAGACCTTTTGGCATCCTTGTGACCTGTGGCAGGGACAATGTAACTGTTCATTGTTACAACAGAGAATGCATATTTACCTTACCTTAGAGTGTTCTGATGGAGTAGACCTTTAGTTACTGGTAAGGACAGTGTCTACTTAAGATATGTTTGCTGACTTCCTAGTATTCCCAGTTTCATCCTAGGCAAGGAAGCCTCATCTCAGCATGATGCCTTCTTCTCTTCAAGTGGAGGGTCTAATTTTAATCTGACTGATAAGAAGTGATTTAGGTGGCTTGCTCTTGCCAAAGTTAAATAATCAAAATTACCTTCAAATTCAGATGTTGGTTCTCTGTTCTATGACTAGATGGCAACATGAACAAAGATGTATTAACACAAGCAAAGAATTATTAATAAAACTGAAATGAGTTTAAAGAAGCTTGGCCAATAGATGGCAGCAAGAGTTGAGGAATAAATTCAAGTAGAAAGTTTGAATAAAATTTTTTAAAAAATTAGTGGCACCATTACAAATTAAAACTGAAGTATCTACTCAGGAATTATAAATGGGAAAATTAAGAAATCACACTGGAATTTAGAGAAAATAAGATATAATAGAAGTTGGTACCACAAAATACAGCACGAATTGTTTGAGTAAGGCAAGATGCTTTCAGATGGACCTTTCATTCCAAGATTCTTCAACAGCATGGTGTCACCCTAAAGCTATCCTTATTTCCTCCCATTAGCAGCATTTCCCTGAAATTTCCTTGAAATATAGATTGGACAGTGATAAACTGGGGCAGACTATCACATAATCTAAAGTTCGATAACGAGACTAATCCAGGAAAAGCATCTGCAGGTCACCATTTTTTGCTGCTAACTTCAAAAGAAGGACACATACTTTAATGAAAAAATGTTAAAACACAAAATTCAGAACAACAGACATATAATTGGTGAGTATCAGGGCTGAATCCAAAAAAGGAGGGGAAAGGTGCCTTAAAAAAAAAGCCCCCCCCCCCATTTTTTTTTAGAATACTACTAACCAGAATAGATGTGAAAAAAAAATATTAGGCATACATATTTTTTCTGCTTTTTTTTCAAAAAATTTGCTACAGATCACTAAAACGGAAAAAAAAATGCAAGAAATGTATACCAGAAAGGTATTTCAGTTCGTTTCAACATGATCTTCCCCCCCCCCTTCCACTTGGATCACTTGCCCTCTTCCTCCACCCCTTTATTTTTTCCAGATTCAGGCCTGGTGATTTATAGCCAGTTAATTACTTTTAATCCAAACTAGCGATCTGCATTACTTTCTACTTATTCCAATGGTGAAAAAAAAGATATGGTGAAAAAATATTTGCATGGAGCACTCAAACAGAAACAAAATTCAAGTTAATAATGGTGTATGCACTGATCATATGACTCATAAATAAATAGTACCAGTGGTATGGTATGGCAGAAGAGCCCTAATAGGCCTGGAACTGAAAATAAGACTCTTGGACTTATCATTTGAAATTAAACTAGCACAGCTTCTGAAGATAGCATCTCAAAGATGCCAACAGAACTTTGGTCTATTACAAAATACTATAAAATAGAGATGAGTTTGGTCCTGTGCCTGGCCCTGCATGGGCTTAAGCTCAGTTGGAACTTAAATTTTTTCTAATTATGAAAAAATAAAAGTAACCAGAAAAATTATTTCTTTGATTATGATTTAAATCTTTCAATCAGGGTTTACTAATTAAAATCAATAAATACTATTCAGTTACTAATTACTTTTTCAGGTATTTTCTCTCATTAACAAATCAGCACTCATATGGTTTTACTCAAGAATTTACAGCCTCTCTGAATTATTTCTAGCATTCTTATTTCAAAGTGACATTGTGTTTTTGTCTTCCTTTCCATAATTATTTTAAAGTTTGCAAAAATTCGAAATTTGTTTAGTACGATTTTTGTGAATTTTTTATAACTGTGTCAAAATTTTTGTAACCCAGACTTGGGTTCAGTAATTATCAAGAGTTTGAACTCAGCCTCAAATATTTGAGACTAGACTTATCTCTACTGTAAAACCAATCAGCTATTAAGTGTTGCAAAATCCTTCAATATTTAAACATTTATATTTTTATTATCATTCATGGCTAAATGTAAAACCATTTAGCGATGAAGTACTATAAAACTATTGAGTCATTAAATAGACTGAAATACTGAATTAGCATTGTTTTTACTATGATGATTTCTACAAATTAGCATAGAGTCATTTAAAGCATTGCTCTTCTCTGTAACACTACTAAAAAAAAAGTAGAAGCCATCACAAATTTTGGATATGAGGTATTACTACTTCAGGCTTTTGCAAATCATCTTAATTATTAACAACTTCACTGACCTCCATTCTGCCACTTGGAAATAGGCACTATTAACTGATGTTGCTAGGAATTAAAAGGGAACTTTTTATTAAATGTAATATATTTTTTCCAAGCACTTCAGAAACAGACTCTAATAATGGAAACTTTCTTACAAAACATTATCAGCATTAAACTATCTTCCACTCATTCTCAAAATTCTCTTACTTTAAGAATTTCAACTTGCACATCATCTTGATGAGTGGGAAGTGATATCACAGCTTGTAACAGCTGATAAGGAAGCCATTTTTCATCATCATCAATTTCAAATGGTGATTGAAAGCTCCTATCCCACACTATTCTCTGTAAAAAAAATATTAACATAAAAAAAATCAGATTCTTAAAATCGTTATGTCAAACAGTACAAAAAAATATTAAAACTAAAAATATATCTGGAATGCATCTCCTGTTTAGAAAATATAATTTGCCTTCAATTAGCAATATAAATATTAGATTGACTTATATAGCAAACACTTAAAACTACCTAAATTCTGAAATTTAAATATTAGTATTATAAAGAACTGTACACAGTTGTTTTTAAACATCGTTCTCTTGTGATGGTTCACCTTCACTTTTGCTTTACCTAACCAGTTATTTTATTTACATTATAATTATTATTTGGGTGCCTTACCCCTTTCTTTGAACCAGTGCCATTCCCCTTCCATCCACCTCCAAGTTCCAACAACTCATTCTATTCAGTGATGCTAACCTCCATTGGCATTGTGAATGCCAAGGTCACTATCATTTATCCACAATCAACTATGCAAATGCAGCATTCTGGTATGTGATTGCAGAAGTGTCTCAATCAGTATTCTTAAGGACCAGTTAGAATGAGGCTCTAGCTGAGCTACTGAGTTAGTGCAGATCGTAGTAGTAGTAGTACAGATACCATAAGCTCAGGAGTTCTATGTATGAACTCAATAATGAATTTATAATAGCTAGTTTTGCTCGGATTAATTTGTTTTATCGCTTCTTTGACCTGTATTTAGGCGAGTCCAATTTGAATAAACATTAAAATAACTTAAAATTATCTGTTGCTGAGCAATAAAAAATTTATTTAAAGTTTATCTTTAAAACTAATTGCTTGTTAAAAGTTTTTAGGGGAAAACTCGGAAGCTTTTTGGAGCAAGGACAGCACTTCATCTTCAGTGAAGTTTTATTGCAAAACAACAGACAATTTTAAGTTATTTTAATTAATTTCTGAGAAAGAAGGTCTTTTTAATTGTGAATTTTTGAATAAACAGTTTGTTTTATCAATTTCATTTCTTTTCCTCTTGAGCAGAGTAATGAGTTAGCTAAGTTCAGCTTATATTTAAGATTTTTTAGTGAACATTCATTTTAAACTTAATTTATTGCTAATTAAGCTCAAACTGAAATTGAACCTTAGTTTTTGGCATGTAGATTATTTTCCAGCAACCAAATTTCTAAGCTATCTGGCATTTGACTGATTATTAGGTTGGGTTGTTTTACCTCTGAGCGGCACTTTTTTGCACGCAATGGGCTAAATGGCCAAGTCACAAGGACCCCAAAGGCTCAGAGAAAGTTGGGTGAGGGGACCCGCTGGAACAGCTGTTGAGAGACAGATGGTAGCCTCCCATCAAGCGTGTTCTTTAATGTGCACAGGGTATGGCTCACCCACACACGGGGCCACGGCTTAATATCCCATCCGACAGACGGCAGCTTTTTCAAGCCCATCGGTGTACCCTACTGACCGTGGACAGGGCGGGGAGTTTTGTGGAGATAAATCTAAATGCTGATACAGCTGGGACTAGAACCTGGGAACTGCAGATTACGAGCCTGGAGCACTACCAACTGAGCCATCCCCGCCCCCAATTGATTATTAGGAGTGTTACACTCTCTTCAGTACAGTTATTTCCAATGTTATTTCTGGTGCAGTCAGCCTTTATAGTATACTAAAATTTCGTTGTTTTTCCATTGGCATTTGTTCATTGACAAATTTCATGTTCTAGTTTACCCACTGAATATCTAATAGAGTTCGATTTGTGATAAAGAGAGAGAAAACTAAAGTGATGAAAATTGGTCAAGCACATGGTGCTTCAGTTGCTTTAAATGGTTGCACTCTTGAGCAAGTGTCTCAGTTTAATTATCTTGAGAACTATGTTACAGATATTGGTGATGTGCACATAATAAAAGAATCGGAATTGTTGCTGGGACTTTTAAGAATCTATGCGAATGTAAAAAAATAGACATACATCAAAAGACCAAAATTATGCTGTATAATAGTTTGGTTCTTTCTAGGGTTAGTTATGGTAGTGAAACTTTGATGCTATGAAAGCAAGATAACAAGAAACTTGATTACTTTGATTCTAGATGCTTACACAGTATCTTGGGCATTAGGTGATTTGACTTTATAAGCCATAACGGGTTTAGGCAGAGAAGTTGGAAATCACCTTTGAGCAGCTTATTGTGCAAAGAGAGACTGCATTGGTTTGGCCATGATGCCTGTATGCATACCTTTAGATTGGCGAATAAGGTTATGAATAGCATGCCTAAAGGCTTCAGGAAAAGGGGGAGACCTAGGATGCAATGGGCAGACAATGTAAAACAGGACTTTGCTAGAATTGGCCTGCATTGACCAAATGAGACAACTATATCTCAGAACAAACATCATGTTTGGAGAACAAAATGCACAGTCTGGTTGGACCTCCATGGTAGGCAAGCGGGCAGGTGTCCATCCAAATGAATGAATGGAGATTCCCCAAAGTGGATATGGGAGTGTACACTTGCAAACATAGAAGTGCCAAGCCCATTTTTCTCTGCAGAGAATAGACAGTACTTTTTTTGGATATGTTAGAAAATTACACTCCTAATATCATTTTTTATCTAGATGGGGTATCCCCACATTTCAGAAACGTGTGATGAAGTCTGGATGACAATCTCATGATCACCTCATATTGGCTCATAGTACCAAACTATCTTATTTTTTCCTATAAGGTTACATAAAGGATAAAGTGTACTCATCAAAAGTGACTTTGTTAAAGAGTTTAAAGTCAACATTAGAGAGACTATAGCTAGTTACTCCAGAAATGTTGGTGTACGTGGTAAGAGCTGAGTTACAGGTTGGACATATGCTGACTTATACCTGAATTTGCCTTGAATTTGTTGACCCATAACAAAAAAAAAATTGATACACAATATTATCATTCACAGTATTTGTTACTGTGGTATCTCAACTTTTTAAACATATATTTGCATTTGAAATACTGGCATTATTTTGTGGAAACCCAGTATATGTGCTCACAAATGATGTTTTAAAGTTAATAAATCAAATTTACTTTCTAAATTTAAATATGATTGGTAGCTTAAATATATTTTTCTCATTATAAGCATGGTGTTAACTGCATTTAATCAATTTATGCTGCCTGCATGTTCAATTTTAAGGAAACTGTTCCAATAGCTGTTCCACACAAACACAAAGGAACTTTACCTGTAGCCTCAGTTCTTTACTTAAACAGTCTGCATAATACTACAATTTAATGGGCTCTGACAGATATGATCCAGTAGAGAGATGGCTCCATGGAATGCAATATCTTCCAGAGCAATCAAGGTGTACTGTTGTGCACACTATATACAAAAATTAGAGTAGAAGTACACAGTGTGGTAATTAAAATGAAAGTTTTTAATTCTCTATGACACTGTTAAATGCTTTTAAGCACAACACATGGATTATACTATCAAGTATCAAAAGTTATTAAGGATTGATTTACTTACCGTACATTAGAGAATGGGTAGTAACAGGAATTTCCGGGATGTTTTCGGTGACAAATTTTATAATCAACATTCTTGCCAACAAGAGACAGCCTCCACTGAGACATCACTTGTTGACAAGAACGTCGATTATTAAATTTGTCACCAAAAGCATCCCGGAAGTTCCTGTTACTACCCATCCTCTATGATACGTAAATCTCTCCTTAATAACTTTTGATACTTGATAGCATAGTCCATGTGTTGAAGCGCTTAAAAACATTTAACAGTATCATAGAGAATTAAAAACTTTAATTTTACACTATATGCAAGAAAATAATGCAAAAACATGCAAAGTTCTTTTCTATTCCTTTGTAACAGTTATGGGAATGGTTTTCTTAAAAACAGTGATATAATGCAATATAGATTAATTAAATGCAGTTAACATTCTGCTTATAATGAATCAAATATATTTAAACTAGCATTTAAAACATTATACATCATAGGATAACATGAATGTTCAATTTTCCTGCTGATACTCATTTTCATAACCAAGATCATATATTTTACTTCGCCTACTAAATGATTTATGTGAACTACTTTTTTTTTATATTTACACAAAATCTTCAAAAATTTACTTCTAAAAATATTAAGAGTGCTCTTATGTGCCCATGTATGTATATATGTGTACACAAATTGGAATTTATTATAAGTGAAATAATACACATACCTGGAAGCCACTTAAGGCATGACTGATTAATTTATTGTGTTTTGATTCTAATGCTAACTGAAGTGTATCCAGACACCTGTTTCTATAGAGTAAAATAACAAATAAACATATATATATATAACAAAAGTGTTTAATGTATATTCAATTATTTAAAACTGTGAATGTTAAATTACAAACAAGAATTCTTACCAATTCCTTACATGAAAAGGTAATTTTATGAACAAAATATTTTTGCAATGACTTATCTTTTAACTTTTCTTAATTATCCTGTCATCTTTCAAAATAAGTCATCATATAAAATGCTCATGTGATGACTTATTTTGGTTCAAATTATTCAGTTTGATTAAATTATACACTATTAGGAACTGTATGGGGGTAATCAAAACATAAAGATACAAGTGACACAATTTCTTGCATAGACATGCAGGCAAAGTACAACATGTTTCAACTTGTTTGCTGCATCCTTGGCATCATTTGTCATATGAATAGAGGTGACAGTGCAATATATATTAATTAACATTGCTATACTTTATAGTGTCTTGCTGTGTGCACACATAAAAGATAACTGTTCCTCTATAAGATTGCATCAAGAAAGAACAAGCAGTAATACATTTTTGGCATGCTGAAAGTGTACTCTCAGTGGAGATTCACAGAAGAATGTTGCCGTAGTCAGAGAGAGTTGTTTTAATCATCAAAATATCATACTTTAAATTCATTCAATACTTTCTTTTGCTATGGATGTCTGAGGCCATTCTGAACGATTTCCATCCACCAGACTTGTTTATCCATTTCTGAGGTGGTTTACCTACTTACTGGCATTTTTGTAATTTAAACAACTGTCCCTCTACTGCACCAAGACTCTTCTGTGAATCTTTGTTGAAAGCATATCTTCAGTGTGCAAAAATTATATTATTACTTATTGTTCTTCCTTGGTTAATCCAACAGAGAAGAGGTAATCTTTTATGCATGCAACAAGACACTATAAAGCACTGGCTTCTAAACAAATGACACTGGGATACAGCAAGCAAGTTAAAACATGTTGTGCTTTGCTTGTCTATGTAACAAATAATTCACTTATATCTGTACTTTGAACTACCCTCTCTTTTAATCATAGTTCACAGCATCAGTATTGTAAAACATTATTTAATCTATAAAATGTCAATGAATCAAAAACAGTATTTTGTACTTATTCAAAATTTAAGCATTAAAATAACTTGTAAAGTGAATCAAAATTTTTTTTATCATCAGTTTTCCTTCAGGATTGCTTTGTTTACAGTATCTTAAACAGTAAAACTATTCGTGATAATCTGTTTTTAGAAAGCAGATAGAATGAAATATTTATTATGATTCACACCCTACCCTATCAAATTTCATGCTCTTTGTGGGGGGGGGGGGGGGGGGAAGAAGGGATTATAACTTAAGGTAGTCTATGATGACACTCCCCACATCATAAGCTTTCATTGATATAAATCTCATTACGATACTCCCTAGCATTCAGAAGATATAGGGGAGCAATTATTTACACATTTCTCTTTTTAGGAGGAGGAAAAAAGGAGCCACATTTTTTATAACCCATGGTACTCCTCATGCCATAGGTTTGCATTTGACACTTTACTCTTGGCCCTTGTGTTCTGAAGATATAAAGGAACAATTATTTATGCACTTCCTATTTCTTACAATAGTAGCAGTAGTCTTTTTTTATAGCTTATAACACTCCTAATGTCAAGCTTACATTTGCTACATAATTTGGTACAATCAGCCACTACATTGCAAAGATATGGTGGAATAACTATTTTGACAAATGTACAAATCAACTGAGTTATCAAGAAAATAGCAACAGAAAGATTAGGTAAAAGATATATCAGAACTTAAAACTTCTTATCAATTCACTCAATCTAACCAAGAGGCAAACAAGGTAAACAACATATATAACTGTTTCAATTTTCTATTTACTTATCATGAAATAAATAATTAAGGATATGTCAATATTGACTCATTTGAATATTATTATATACACTGAAGTGCCAGTGAATTAGGAATAGCAACCTAGTAATGTGTTGGACCCCCTCTGGACCTGATAACGGCCGCCACACGATGAGGCAAGGACTCCACAAACTTGTGTAAATGTTCCACAGGTATGGTGACCCATGCATACTCCAGAGCTGTCCACAATTCTTCCACGGTCATTGCTGATGGGACACAGGCTCGAACACTCTGCTCGATGATATACCAAAGATTTTCAATGGGATTTAAATCTGGGCTTCTAGGTGTCCAATTCATTATTTCAGAGTAAGCAGAATGCTCCTGCAACCATGCAGTCAATACCCTGGCCAACCTGGACCTGTGAGATGAACAATTGTCTTGTTGGTAGATGCCATCTCCATTGGGATGCATGATGGCCATAAATGGGTGTAAATCGTCAGCTATGAGTTCTACGTACTGGGATGTATTGAGAGTCGTCGATACACATACCAAAGGTCCCACAGACATCCAACTGAAGACACCCCAGGTCATCACTGAGCCACCACCTGCTTGTACTGTTCTGACATGACATGCAGGATCCATAGCTTCATGGGGTTGGTGCCACACTCTGTCTCCCATCGGCGTGATGAAGTTTAAATCGGGATTCATCACTCCAGGCTATCCATTGCCAATTTTCAATGGTCCAGTTTCGATGTTCTTTAGACTAGGCTAAAGAACATCAAAACTGGACAATTTTATGCAAGGCATTGAGCCCGGTGGTGTGCTGTTAGAAGTGGGACTCTCGTAGGTCGGCAGGTCCCGAAGCTGAGAAGATGGAGTGAGTGTTACAGGGTCCATGCACTATCCCGGCTGGAACCCGTATTCAGATGGGAGGTTATTTCAGGTAATGTACTGGCCCCTATTGGTCCATACGATGTGGGTCAAACAGTGAAGCCCACGATCATTCGAGGCTGGTTGTCCTTTGCAGTTTGTCCAGGTACTTTTTTTTTGCCGAAATTTTCATATTCTCAGAACACTCTGGTAACTGTCGTATGAGAAAATCCAAGTTCATTTACAATTGTGTCCCATCCATTGGGCACCTATGATCTGCCCTCTATCAAATGCATCTAAATCCCGTGCTTTTCACATTCCACTTTTCACGATGAATGCTTGGGGAAGCCAAATCTGACAGCTATATACACCAGAGTTTCAGCCACGCATGCACGCAAATGTGGGACTGAATTTGGATAACATCTCCGATCCCTAATTCAATGGCACTTCAGTTAGATATTATTTAGGTATTTGTCTAAAACTTAACATTCAACCAACTATCGAAATGAATGACTGATATCATATTGCACTGGATATGTAATTATAGCATACACGATAATGCAGTATTTGACAAGATTTAAATAGCTGCTTTATTCACACCTTACTTTTAATCATAATAAAGGTTAAGAAATCTTTTTGTTTTTTTTACTATTATCATTCCTTATACCAATGGAATAAAAACCATTTAGCAATCAATGTTACACAACTAAAGTTATATGGTTATCTACTACAGCGTATACTCTTAACAAATAATAAACACACCAATATGTCACGAATATTTTAAAAAATAATGGACAGTAAAAGTTTTCCCTTTCAAATTACTTCAGATCTGCTGAAAGATTAAGTGGTAATTAACAAGAGAATACAATATATACTCTAATCAATACAGTAATATGTAAATTTATTTTATGAACTGTTTTTGGCATGCAAGTAAATTTTTTCCATCTCAGTTAATGTTTCATAATGTTCTACAAATATGCACTGCATTACTCATGAATTCCTGCAACTGATGAACTTTTGTTAATTGCACTATATAAGACTAATTTTACTAAAGGCTTGAAAAAATACTCAGGTACAAAGTAAAAAGTTCCAGAGCTTCTGGAAAATATTCTTATTTTATTGCTCATATAACTATATTAATCTGACATTCAAATAGAATATATGAATAGAAAAAGGCAGGTATTTTAAAAGTTGCAACAGCACAGAGGTTAGATTGTTAAACTGCAACATGACTTACATAATGAATTGCTTACAAGTCACATGGTTGCCAAACAGAATGCTCCAAAGTAACTAAACAGGCCTGAGCTAATTAGCAACTCCCATTTATGAGCATTTCAAGCATGACTGCCTTTGTTTACATTGTTTGCTATGCCTTTGTTCTTTTTTTATTATTATTTAAAAGTAGGAAAGATATAATCCTTGAGAAAAAAACTACAAATTTTTTATGTCTGAAAAAAGTGGCAAAATAAGTGTTACTTTAGAGTACAGCATGTTTCAATCAACCATCTCCACCATCCTGCTAAGCAATGACAAAAGCTACCAAATTGAGGGATGCCATTACCATAATATTTCTTTCTATGTTTATTTATTCTTTTAAGTATGTATCCATTAATTTTTGAACTTTTACCATGTTATTATAATGTTTTTGTCAGGAATTAATGTTCAAATTTTATATACTATATTTTTAAGGTGAAAAATGTTAACTTGTGATGGTCTTGGAATGAATTATGCCTTTACATGCATTTCCATATGTACATAACAAATTTTTCACATAATGAAAGTTTTTGCACAATGAATTAAATTTATTATGTGGGAGTCCAATATAATTTAATTGCATTTTTTTAACAGCTGGCATCTTCTGATAATATTCTTAGTTCTTAGTCACAAAATTGTACATTTAAAGCTGTTGCCAGCTTGATAAAGGCCAATAAAGCATTAAAAACTGAGAATTACATCAAAATTTTAATAAATATCAAAATCAATTCATTTAATTTGTATGTTAGTTAATTGGGTTAAACAATAGCAAGTTAAAAATATAAATGATTATTTTTATTTTTTCCACTGAAATTCATGTCATTACTCGTGTCAATATTTCTTGTTTCTTCTTTTATCATATCAGTGTAAATCATATATTTTTAGAAGTAACCAGAATGGTGATTAACAAAACTGCTTAAAGTAAACCTAATTAATGTAAATATTTGCATCTGTAAGAAAATTTAGACAAGCTTCAAGCTTACGTGTTTCTATATCTTTTACATTGAGTAATATTTATTTGTTTGAAAAAAGATAGGGATCAAAAACAGTAAAACATATAAATATTAAACAACGAAGTCAGATTTGAAAAAAAAAAAAACCATATTTCAAGCTGATGCATGAAAAAGCAATGGCTAGGAACAGTACCTTCTTATAAGTTAGCCACTTTCTATTATTTAGACTAAGATTTATTTGTTAAAATGCATACATACATATTTAATCCACCATGATCATAAGCTCAACATCAAGTGCATGAAAAAATATTTTAATGGTGCATTTCTAGCATACTGAAAACATGAACTTACTTTCAATTAGAATATTATAGTTAGTTCTACATATAACTTACCTTATTTCATATGGAGGTGACCTCATTAATTCATGCTGACTGGCCAAGAATTCTATAAAAATGTTTTAAAGAAATAATTTTACTCATAACCACTAAAAATATAATTTGTCATTTAAAAAATAACATGAAAAGTATGTTATTTTTCATTTTCAGCTTATCACAAATATTCTAATATGAATCTTGCAGTATATTCAAAATATACTCCACTTACATAATTAATATAATATCATTCCTGAAATATATGCTAGAAGCTATTTCGGGCAGAGTCTTTAAAATTGCTTCTGATACTTTTACAATAGCAGACAAAGACTGAAACCCCTGACCTCTCACTCATACTTCAGACCTCTCACTTATCACTTCCTCCTGATTCTCAAAATGGAAAAAGACAGAAAATGCTGAGAATGGAGAGTAGTTAAAATTTGCAAATTACCAGTATGCACAATAATCAATACCAGAAAAAGGACTTGCAGTCATGCCCTACTATAATAAGTGATGGGACTGAAATAGCAGAAAACCACTAAAAAGAAAAATAAATTACCATAAGAAGCAACACTAAAAGCTCAATCAAAAAAGTCAATGAAACCTTATACTATTTAAACCTTATACATACTATTTTACTGCACTTATCACATACCATGTTTTAAAGAAAAAAAATTTTCTTTAAAACATGTCAAATATATATATTTAAAAAACCTGCATTAATTCACAATTGATCTGATCAACCAAATTGCACTTAACTAGACATTTTTGCTCACTGATGTTAAAAATGTTATAAAGTTCTCTGTGAGAAATAATGATAAAAAATAATTATTTTGAAGGTTAAACTCATAGCATTATTGCTCAAAGGATCAGGAAAAATATTACCCTGTAATTATTAACCCTTTTAATGCTCAGGAAATTTCAGAAAAGGGTAGAGGCTATTAAAAACAGACTATTTGGACGAGTCCATTTCAAATTTCAGTCACTTTGGGCCATTATGGGTGTTAAAGGGTTAATTATATAATAGCTTATTGGAACTGAAGATTTATATCATATCAATGCAAAAAGATGCACAAAAGCATTTTAATGCCTTTTCCTGGTCACAGTTTATCCAAAGTGATTCTGTATGATAGTTGGGCTGATAGTTTTACCTTCGAGTGGCACTTTTTTGCATACAGTGGCCTAAATGGCCAGGTCACAAGGATCCCAAGGGCTCAGAGAAGATTGGGGAAGGGGACACACTGAACAGCTATTAGAAGACAGATGGTAGCCTTCTATCAAGGCATCCACAGCATGGGTATGGCTTTCCTTAACATCCCATCTCATAAATGATGGATACTCTCAGAAAAGGAACACCAATGGACTTTCCAAGCCCATCGGTGTTCCTCTTTCTGACTGTGGGCAGAGTTGGATTTAGAATCTGAATGCTGGATCTGATAGGTAAATAAGATTATCTGAAATAAAACATATAACAACATGTTTATATACCCAGGTAACATATAAACCAGGTAAAACCACAAAAAAAGATATAAACAATAAAACTTTAATAACATATACATCTTTAAAAATAAAAAAGAGAAACAGATGTTAATAAGAACATATCACTTCTGCTGAATATGAGATGATGCATGCTGACAGGATGTAAAACCAGGGTTTTAAATGGGGTTAAAAAACAATATATAAATACTCCCTCAAGCAGCTGCTTGCCACAGAGGTCTGACAGGAGCCTGTCAGTTTATATGCCATAGTAGTATCTGAGAGGATGGCAGGACCTCAACAGAAAAACAACACGTACATCCATACCTTACCCGGGGCTCGAACCCAGGTCCCGTAGATCAGAAACCAAGCGTGCTAACCACTCGGCCACGGGACGGCCCTAAATGGGGTTGTTCTGATAAAAAAAATAGGCATCTGAAAACAGGTCATTCAAAAACTACAGGACACTCTTTAAATTGTTTCTCATGTGGTAATTATCCATTCAGATCTGTTTTAAATAGAATTTTATCAGTTATTCTGGATATACTAAATAAAAACTTATCAACATACAATAAACTGCAAATGATTTGTATGAAAAATATTTAATTATATTTTGTAAAAAATATTTAAAATAGGCAATATTCAATTCTTTAAATCATAAATATAGAAAAATATAGATATATTCTGTCACTGTAACAAAATAAATTATACAAAGCTGTCATTTCATCAATTAAAATACATTTCCATTTGAACTTGAAACATATACAATGCATGAAATTTATCTAAAACATTTGAGAAAATGAACTATTCAGAAAAATAATTCAACTTTAACATCTCAATCAAGCTTTTCCTTTACTTTTATAGCAATAGCTACACAACATTAATGCAGCAAAATCATTCCTAAAAACTAGTTGCAAATAAACAGTAGATTGCTTACACAACTATGCAGCCCTTTTTATGTGTTTGTAATTACACATCAAACTAATTCTGTATGAATCATAAAATAATGATCTTAAAAGATTTAAAGAACAAACCTTGAGTTTCCATACATGATTGCCGAATTGATGCATGCTTGTTTGGTGATGAGTCTTTCATTATCTTTGTTAATATTTCTTCCATCTTGGTTTTCTTGTTATCTGATGAAGGAATGAAAAAAATAAGAAACTAAATTATTTATCTAAAAATAATTATTTACGTACTTCACTGCATTTACTAATGAAATATGCTACATTTCTGCTGAATAAACAGCTAATACCTAATGTTTTGGTTTTATGGAATTCATAATTTAATCAAATGTTTTCTCTAAAAAAAAGATAATTTTTAAACTTAATGTAATCTTAAAAAATTTAATTGTAAAAAGTACAAAAATTAAATGTATAATGTGAAAAATAATCTTATTCAAATGTTTTATCATACTATTCTTGCCAAAATTGTCACAGAACTATGTCAGAAATTCAGAATCTATGACACTTCTTAAAAGAGAATTTTTCTTAAACTATTAAGATTCTCAAACTTCAAAACATTGCAAATATTTTTCAGTTCTTTGTATTTTATGTTGAAACTGGTGTTTTTTTTTAGAAAAAGTTACTTTGCTATTAAACTACATCATCGTAAAACAATTCATTTCAAAATTAAGTATTTGGAGTATTGCCCAGAATAGCTAGCTGCAATAACAAAAATATTCCATATATTCTACATTGATTTGGATTGTTTTTATGCTGAGTAGCACTTTTTTACACACAATGGGCTAAATGGGTAGGTCACAAGGACCCCAGGCACTCAGAGGTTGAAGGAAGGAGACCCACTGGACAATTGTTAGGGGGAGGTAGAGAGAGGGTAGCCTCCTATCAAGGCCATCCAGTGTGTTCTTTAACATGTACAGGGTATGGTTCTATTGCACCAGAAGGCCATGGCTTAAAGTCCCATCAAACAAATGGAGGCCTTTCGAAGCCAAACAGTGTCCCTACTGACTGATAGCAGGGCAAGAAGTTTTGCAGAGATAAATCTCAACTAAATCTTGATACTGGTCCAGGCAAGACTCAAACCTCAGAACTACAGATGCACTAAAGCCTGGTGCACTACTGACTGAGCCACCCTCAGTGCCCATATGTTTTAAATGACAAGTTTTAATGATGTAATGTAATGCACATCTGCATAATAATTTGCATACACAGCAAAAACTGTTTATAAAATTAAATGTTAAAAATTATTGCTTTTTGATTACTTCACTTGACACCAGCAAGGAATTAAGGATTTTTGGTACACTGGACTAAAAAAAATTCCAAACCTCTCCCATCCCCATTTGAAAAAATGTATATTGCTCCTCAAGCAACCACTTGCCACAGAGATCAAATGGGAGCCAATTAGTACAATATTACACAGAGCTGTGAGGAAGATGAGACCTTAGCAGAAAGACAACACAAAAAAGAAATATCCATACATTATATGGGGCTTGAACACAGTTCCTTTGATCAGTAGCAAAGCATATTGCCACTCAGTACTGTTACATTAAGCTAGGAGTTCAAGTAAAAATGAATGATTCAACAGAACAAGATATTGGTTTTATTTTATATTTTTAAATTATACTCTAAAAACAAGAAGACTGCAGCTTACTTAACAAAGTCACTTAAGGTATTAATTAACCTTTAAGTAGTCTAAGTAGTCTTTAGTGACTCTTTGGGAGTAACAGAGAAGAAATCAACAGTTAGTGTTCCATTTAAAATAACATTCATCAATGACACAAGAGGCTATGATCTTTTTATAGCTTGTAATGTCAGCTTTATGCCAACGATTTTCAAATCAGATATTGCAAAATGCTCTTACAGAAAACCCAAGAAACTACAGGAAAAATGATAGAAAATACTAGTTTTATATTTTTACTGAAAACAAAATGACATGAAACAAAACAAATGATAAAATTATATGATCATGAGAAAACTGGACAATTTTTTGTTTTAAAGAGAGATCATGTGCTATACCTTCTAAGAATATGGAGAGAGGATTGTCACCTCAAAAATAACTAGATATCTTGCTTGATGGAATACACATCCTACCCCATCTGAAGAAATATGATGAAAGCAATTTTAAAAAAATATTTTTAATATTTATTGTTATATGCAGCAGCTTTTAACAATTTTTATATGCTAAAATGGCATCTTTAAATTCCGTACATATGCGTGGAATATTTTTTAGACGACTACACTTAACATGTTTCTTTCATCAGATCATACTTTCCTTATCATATTAGTCTTTTGACAGATACATTTGAAATGGGTATAGACCTGACATATTTTATAATTTTAAATATGTTCAGAGCATATTCATTAATGAAAACAATTATGCCACTTTTCAGGTGAGGTTCTTTCTAGTCATGGTAAAACTCTATCAAGGGAATCAACTTATCACAAAGTCAATCTGAATTATTTAAACACCATTTTTCGAAAACCATAAAAAGATAGAAACCAGACATTTCCATGTTGTTTTTTCTTTATTTTAAACCCAGACCAAAATGGATAATTGGCAATACTAGGAGTGGGGGTTGACTCATTCAATATCACACGAGAATCCCCACTATGCCTGCTTTAAGATTTATTATTCCCCAATGAGGATATAGTTTTTCCACTATCCCCATTGGAAAAGGGAACAATACTAATAGGATTGGAAAAGCCACTATCCATTGAATAGGCCATTAAGCCATGGCCCTTTACAGGAGAGCCATACCTTGTGCATGTTAAAGAATATATGGGATGACTTTGACAGGTAGCCTTCATCTGTCCCCTCTCCAGCATGCCCATTTTCATACCAAGCTACAAGTTCTTTGGGTGTTTGTGATCTGAACATATGGCCAATTGTGGTGTAAAAAAATTGCTACTTAAAGATAACCACTACTCATCCCAACTCACTATATTAGGGCAAAATTTATACTGCAATAACTGAAGCATATTATCTTATACAAATATTCGCTATTAATTTAAAAACGCTTATTCTTCGTAGGCTGAGAAGTCGCAGGAATAGTGGTAAACCCAAAGGGGATGATACTAAAGAGGTTTGAGAACCACTACTTTATGGGTGTTGTGAAAATTAAAGACAGACGAACACATTCATATTCATTCATTTATGAATTTCACAACTTCGTGTTAACATTCTTTTTAACCGTAAAAATTTCGGTTTACTAGACTTACAAGCATACAATGGAAAAAATACGAAAGACATACCGGCTGTTACCTGCTATTTCGAAAATGCCAACACCCAATATATTTGTCGAAACATACTTGCCACAAAAGTAGCCAATTTCAGTCTAAAATTTTCATGGTTAGGCAATTAAATCATAAGATTCCATGGTTATACATTTAAACCATTGGCAGCTTTTTAATCTCAAAAAATGCCTTAGAATTGTTCAAGGTATTGAGAATGTGGATGCAAACCTATTCCATATGCTACTTTCGTGTACTCCAGTTAACATTATTTACACGTTCCTGCCACTACTGTTGCCAACTTTCAGCAACATAATTATTAAACTGCATATCCAAAAATTTTCAAGGAATATGTTTTTTGAAATTAAAGAAATACATGAAATGTACTAAATATTTAAATGTTGAATAATATTTTAATATCATATGTGCAAGAGATTTAATATTACTATACTATTTCAGAAATGTTAAAACTGCAGATTAAAGGGACCTGAATTGGAGACAGTATAAATCATGATGTCTTTTTGCTGAGATCTCTTTTTTTCTCACAGACCTCTGTAGCGGATCAAGGAGAGGCACGGGCTATTTTGCCCCTCGGGTTGTTATGTTGGACTCTGCCGCCCTTTTCTCCAAGTCTGATCTTGTGTATTATATTACTAATTAATTTAGCTAAATTTTGGTCATTTTTAAAAGTAATTGAAAATCATTCATAATAAGTACCATCGAGGTTGTAAACACACAGGTTACCTGTAGATATAGAATTGAATAAATATATATATATACAAAAAAATTTTTTGCCGACGGTTTACTGATTATAGATGTCGTCAAGTATGCCACATTCAGCGAAAGATATGAAAGTCACTTGAAATAATTTACTGAAAAAAATTTGGTTTCATCCTAAGTGGGATTCGAACCCATGTCTCCCAAAAGCATACCCAACATGCTTCTGGGAGACGTGGGTCCTAATCCCACTCAGGACGAAACCAATTTTTTTTTTCAGCAAATTATTTCAAGTATTTCTTATCAACAGAACAGTTCCTGCAATACTTTATTACTGAAATAAAAAAATCGCATTGCGGAATAGATTTAAGGAGTCGATGGTTGGTTTAATGGTTAGAGCACTCTGGCATGTTTCCAGAGAGTCATAGGTTCGAATCCGGCACCGTCGGCAAAAATAATTTTTTCCATATATGCATTTATTGAAAAACATCTGATATAAAATAGTCATACTTACTTGAGTCAACTTTAGTACAGGTTGAGTCACTTTACTGCAAATATGCCAGCCGGCGCGTCGCACCTATTACATGTGCAGTAGTGCCGCTTCTGGGAATATCATAATAAAAAGACTCCTGAAGCTCTCTTATATAATTTCTCCCTGTATTATTTTAAGTAACAAAATTTGGAAACAAATAATTATCAACATTTGTTTCACACTGTCTGTTTTAGAAAAAAAATTAGAAGTTATACGTATATCGTTTAACTGATTTCGAGTTGTGGAGTTACATCTTACAGATATTATATTTTTTTAAGAAGTGTAAAAAAAATGATCTTTTTTTCTTCTCTTTTAAATTTCTTTTTAAAGTACTAATAAAATATTACTTCGCTGCTAGAAATTTGATGTTTAAGGGATAATGTTTAAGGAAGTAATAGTCAAGAAGTTTGCATTGACAGCCACAACATATCAGTCTCCCTCCCTCCTTGGGGCAAAATTGGAAAGTCAACTGCATGTATACATTTTTTTTTATTTTGTAAATACTATATACATGATATAATAATGAATATACATGATTTTTACAATCAATTTTATATCCTCGTTTAACGAAGTTTTCTTCCAAAAAAAGTGCAATTTTAACAAATTAAAAAGAAAAGGATCCTTTGTCAATTTCTTTGAAAAGGCTGTCTTCGATAAGACCACGATCACAAATTGCATACGTTATGGAGAAAAATTTTAAACGAGACTTTTAAATGGACCCACAATCGAGCGGGAAAAACTAAAAAGATGGCCAAGAGATTGGATTTCCACTGCAGTATAACGTTTTCTTCGCCGTTTTTAAAACATTCCTCGAAAAATGCGCGAAATGTGCGCAAGTTAAATAATTTTATATTATTAATATGCGCGAAATGTGCACAAGTTTAATAATTTTCAATCATTATATTTTTATTTACCAGAATTCTCAAGGGGGAGGGGTTTTGCCCTCTACCTTCCTTATCTGTCCCTGTTCTCCAGCAAGAGATGCTGCACACGTACTGCCATGTAATTTTTCTAAAATTTTATATATAATATCCTTATATTAAAAAAAAATACCCCCTCAAGCAGCTGCTTGCCACAGAGGTCTGACAGGAGCCTGTCAGTTTATATGCCAAAGTAGAAGATCAACACATACAACCATGTCCGGGGATCGAACCCAGGTCCCTTAGATTAGTAGCCAAGAGCGCTAACCACTCGGCCATTAAACTTTTATATTTAAAACCTTTAATTTCGAAATCAGCAAAAGACCGCTTGGCATTGTTAGCTGGAAATACAGTTTACCTTTCTAAAACTTCAAGTACATTGAAAGATCGAGCAAAATCTGAACTTCAGTTATTTAGAAATCTAACAAAAGACATCATCTATTGGGGTATTCGCCTTTTCAACCGGAAGCGGAAAATTATTGTAGGAAAAAGAATCCTCCTCATTTTGGATAGTGCTCCAGGCTGACACAAATCAGCAACACCTTTCATCTGATATCACCGTAGAGTTTATTTATATTCCTAAAAGCAAGGCGTCACTTCTGTTACCAATGAACAGGATGTCATTTCTCTAATTAAGGCATACTATTTACGTCGAATAATAAATAATATTAGAATTGAAAAAGGCAGGGATGGTCGAAATCAAACGAATGTGAAAGAGTTTTGGAAGCAATTTTAATATCATGCATTCGACTGACCTGGTACACATGGATTTGTGCGCTTTTAACTGAGGTATCGCCTTCCTCACAGATCTTAGTTATAGCGTATAAACTGATAGGAAATTTTTTTTTGTTTCTATTCCATTGAAGTTATCAATGAATCTTGGATAGAGATGAGTTCTGCAATGAAAGGAGTGTGGGTAAACTTCGGCCTGAGTTTGTTGTCTTCCAAGAACTTGCTATTCCAGCATCTGAAACATCAATGTATTGTTGCAATGTCGAAGGACAGGCATGGAGGGGATGGAGGAGGAGAATAGAGTTGTTACAATCCTATGTAGAACTCATAATTGACTATGAGCTAATGGAATTTGGTGCAGAAAAGATATCTTCAAAAGAAGATTAAAAAGAAATGTCCAAATTAAAAAGTTTTCACAGGAAAAAAATTGCCTCAAGTGTTTGTCCCAAACCAAAAATGCTCTTGAGCAGAGGTATCCAGCATATCCTCAAGAGGATGGCAACATAACAGTTGTTAAAGAAATGCGGAATTCACGCCGTTTTTATGTGCAGATAGATGAGGAAATGAAGAAATTGAAGTCCAGCAGTTGGGTTTTGGATACTTTTTTCACAAGAGATCCTGTGGTAATCAAAATAAAATATTGACGAACTTGATCCATTCGTCATTATTGATTCTGGTGAAGGACAGTTCCTTCAACTAACTGAAAATTTCTCCACCTTCTTCACTGAATACATCTAGTGCATTTCTCATGATATGTTTTCGTTATATATTGTATTATATGTGTATTTTTATTGCCATTTTATATTTTTGGCGCTTGTACGTATGAGTGTATAAACTATGTCTACCGTAACCACAGTTGGCTCAGTCAAAGGCACACCAGGCTCGTAATCTGCAGTTCCCAGGTTCGAGTCCCAATTCTGCATGGATAGAAATTTTTCTCTGCTGAATCCAACCTTTCTCTCAATGAGAAAAGGGACAACGATGGGCTTGGAAAAGCTGCCGTCCATCAGCTCAGCGTTAAGACATGGTTCCATATGCATGTTAAAGAACATGCTGGATGGTCTTGACGGGAAGCTTTCATCTGTCTAACAGCCTTCCAGTGATCTTCTTCCCCAACCTTCTCTTATCCCTTGTTGTGCACACAATGGGTTAAATGGTCAGTTCACAAGGGCTCCAA
Organism: Ryuthela nishihirai; assembly: GCA_038380435.1. Classification (NCBI taxonomy): domain Eukaryota; kingdom Metazoa; phylum Arthropoda; class Arachnida; order Araneae; family Heptathelidae; genus Ryuthela; species Ryuthela nishihirai. Next base: position 129,194,984 of record JAWZYU010000001.1, on the reverse strand, counting down.
GGGCCATACCCCAGCGCGTTCTTTAATGTGCACAGGTAATGGCTCTTCTGCACACGTCTAAATGGCTTAATATCCACTCTGAGGGACGGCGGCCTTTTCAAGCAAATCGGTTTCCACTACTGATTAAGTGAAGGTGCGAAGTGTTTTGCGGAGATAATCTCAAAACTGTCCCAGGTGGAACTCGGATTGGGAACTGCAGATTACATCCTGGCGCTACCGACTGCCGCCGCTTTTTGGACTGTAAAGATGTTTAGAAAATTCTTAAAATTCTTAGAATATTGTTACGACAGAAGGAATCTGGCAACCGAAAGCAAAAAGTTTCAGCCAACGAATAAGAACGTTGGGAGAATTTGGAGAAGAAGAGTGGAGCGTTAACGGTCGTTTTGTATTGTAACGGTCGTTGTGTATTGTAACGGTCGTTGTGTATTGGAACGGTCGGTGAGTTCGAAAATGGACGGTGAGCTGTTCTGAGACAGTGCGCGTAAGTATCAAGAAGTAACTTGATGTGTTGTGTATACGCGGAAGGATAAAAGTGGGATCTTTTATCGTTAAGTATCAAGAAGTAACTTGATGTGTTGTGTATACGCGGAAGTATAAAAGTGGGAACTTTTATGGCTAACTTCGAATGTCTACACGGACTGTCTTTTTGTTCGGCTATTGTGTGAAAAGTTATTAGCACAGGACGAGAATTGGTTTACGAGTGAAGATCTTCGGGTGACCTGGTAAATCAAGTAAAAGGTAGTATTTAGTAAAATACACAGAGCTGATATTGTGTGCTCTACGCAGGAAGATTGATGACTTGTGCATGTTAATAGTATATTTGTTAATAAGATACTTCATCCATATTTCCTTTGTAACAATTTACCTTGTATTGAATTTGGTTTTGAAATATAGCTTTTAATACTCACGCTCAGTGGCTATCCATTTTTGTAATACGCAACATTTGGTGTCAGAAGTGGGATTAATTAATTGAATGCCGTTAACTAGAAGTATGGATGAATTAGTAAAGTTGATAAATAGCTTCAAAGCCGATATGACTAATATGAAAGCCGATATGGCTGCGCTGATGACTGATAGGAAAGCCATTACTTCTACGCTGATGACTGATAGGAAAGCCATTATTGCTACGCTGATGACTGATAGGAAAGCCGTTATTGCTACGCTGGTGACTGATATGAAAGCCGATATGGCTACGCAGATGACTGATATTAAAAGTGATCTAGCTGCCCAAAGCGATAAAATAGGTGACTTGAAAGCCGAAATGGCCGCACAAAATACTGAGATGAGAGATGAAGTGGCTCCTCAATTTGGTAAGATTATTGATCAGTTCAAGGATAGTAAAACCGAACTCAATAGACAATGCAATAGTTTAAATGTTGAATTTGTCAGTGAAAAAGATGATCTTGATAGTGTTAAGTTAGATTGTAAACATGGAAAAGAAAAAGAGAAAGACAACGCATATAAAAATGTGGATCTGCTACTGGAAATCAAGAATCGTAGAGATAGCGCAGATAATGCCTTTGACCACGCAACTACTGGTAATGCATGGCAGAGTGTCTATGTCGCTGGTGACATGTCTAGGAACTGTGAAGAACAATCACACAGATCAGAGAGCTATGAGACTATACAGTACGCTTTGCACTTCAAAATACCTAGGTATACAAGTCTGGCACGATCTGAAGAGAGATCCACACGAAAGGTATTCTATTCCTCGCCGTCAGCAAAATGCGTCATGGACAATTATCGCAAAGGCAGAGTAACGAGTGGTAATGAGGGGGAACGAAACAGAGTTTACGTTTCGCAGAGTGGTCCGAGTAAAGAAGAGGTGTCCATTCATCATAGATACAAAGTGCCCTTCGTCGTTACCGGGGAAGTCGGAGAGATTTTTCCGAAGCATATAGCCACACTTGAATCGTTTATAGAAAGTGGGGATTTAAGGAAGAGGAATTCCGAAGAATGGCTTAGAAGCATAACAGGTGATGCTAGTAAAAGAGCTTCAGGCAGAGACGGTACTTCAAAGACTAACTTTCTGGATGAAACTAAGCCTCAGAGTTACGATCAGAGAGAAGTAAAGCCCTCAGACAATCTCAACGAAACCATGCTGAATTTCTTTTCTGAACAGTCAATGCGCAGATTTGGACATTATAACCATTTAGATTATAAGGATATAGAAAAGTTTTATCACGATTACAAGAGCTCTAAAGTGGACAATATCATGTTACAGAACTCGTCGCTGATCTCCAGAATGAACAATTTGGCAATCATGACTGATATTTCCCTGGCTAATTACAATGAGAGCTCCAAGAAAGTGAATTCGGAAGAAACAGCAAATATGACCTCCTCGGGTCATGTGTTTTGCTGGAGACCCGAGTGGCGCCATCGGATGGTAGATGAAAACAGCACAGGAGGTGTCGGCAACAAAGTGAGTCTTGTCTTGGCTCCTGCACTTGCTGCTTTAGGTCTCAAGGTCCCTATGATCTCCGGTCGTGCTCGCCAATTGACGGGAGATACTCTGGACAAATTGGAATCCATCCCTAGCTTCACAGTCGACTACACTAAAGATAAAATCGAGCAGATGATGGAAGACGTCGGATGCTGCATCGTAGGACAGACAGAGGAGCTGGTGCCAACAGATAAGGAGATTTACCGCTGCAAGGATCTGACGGCTACCGTAGATAGCGTTCCTCTAAGGAGATGCTCAATTGTGTCCAAAAAGCTGGCTGAAGGAGTGTGCGCTTTGGTTTATGATGTTGAATTCGGAAAAGGAGCTATTGATCTCATCAGTACAGAAGATGTTGCTGTTGATTTAGTTAAGAAAATGGTTGCAGCATCACAAGCTCGTGGAATGAAGAGTTTGAGTTGTTCAGCTGTTATCAGCAACATGGATTCACCTCTTGAAAACTCTGTTGACAACTCTCTGGAAGTGATGGAAGCTGTTCAGTGTTTCCTTGGTGACGGATCCTTGGAACTGCAAGAGCTTGTCGAAGAGTTAGGAGGAGAACTTCTGCGTTTGGTGAACATTGTGGATAATAGGGTAGACGAAGCAATGCCTGTGTCCACTCCACAATACGTACAAGAATTGCAACAACGACTAGAAGAAATCCATCACTCCGTTAGACATAACATCGACATAACAAGTGACAGAACCAAAACAAGATATGACAGTAAAATAAATGGAACTATTTTCAATCAAGGAGATCTTGTCTGGCTATACAGTCCACATAGAAAGAAAGGACTATCTCCAAAACTTCAGAAACCTTGGGAAGGTCCATATACAATAGTTAACAGGATTAATGACGTGGTATATCGCATTCGTCGACGTCCAGCTACAAAGTGTAAGGTGGTTCACGTGGATCGTTTGGCCCCGTTTCATCGAAGAACTGAAGAAACTTTGGAATCCAGAATTGTTCGGGACGAACAAGACCTAGGAAGGGGGCAGTGTTACGACAGAAGGAATCTGGCAACCGAAAGCAAAAAGTTTCAGCCAACGAATAAGAACGTTGGGAGAATTTGGAGAAGAAGAGTGGAGCGTTAACGGTCGTTTTGTATTGTAACGGTCGTTGTGTATTGTAACGGTCGTTGTGTATTGGAACGGTCGGTGAGTTCGAAAATGGACGGTGAGCTGTTCTGAGACAGTGCGCGTAAGTATCAAGAAGTAACTTGATGTGTTGTGTATACGCGGAAGGATAAAAGTGGGATCTTTTATCGTTAAGTATCAAGAAGTAACTTGATGTGTTGTGTATACGCGGAAGTATAAAAGTGGGAACTTTTATGGCTAACTTCGAATGTCTACACGGACTGTCTTTTTGTTCGGCTATTGTGTGAAAAGTTATTAGCACAGGACGAGAATTGGTTTACGAGTGAAGATCTTCGGGTGACCTGGTAAATCAAGTAAAAGGTAGTATTTAGTAAAATACACAGAGCTGATATTGTGTGCTCTACGCAGGAAGATTGATGACTTGTGCATGTTAATAGTATATTTGTTAATAAGATACTTCATCCATATTTCCTTTGTAACAATTTACCTTGTATTGAATTTGGTTTTGAAATATAGCTTTTAATACTCACGCTCAGTGGCTATCCATTTTTGTAATCCGCAACAATATCTTAAAAGTAGAATAAGTACTGAAAATATAGATTAACTGTACCTGAGCCTGAACAATTTACCTAGCAGAGATTATTAAGCCATGACAATGGAGGGAAATTTTCTCCTATTTAAAGGAAATAAATGTAACAGAAAGAATATAAATTAAATATTAGTTGTCCATGTAATCTAGGAAGATAATAATGGACTAGAGCAGCGTTTTTCGAACTGCGGTCCGGCCCATTAGTAGGTCGTGAAATCAATTTAGTGGGTCGCAACCACCATTTTTTATTTAATGAAATAGAATAAAAAATATCAGAGTGGATCTCACAGACTGGGGGCGATGTAAGATGCATTTCTTATTGTGGGTCGAGGACAAAAATGTTTGAAAAACACTGGACTAGTGGGCGTTAGACCCAAAATTCAAATAGAAGAAGAAGAGCTTAAGTTGCTGTTGTTATTGTTTATTAGTTAGGGCACATGTATAATGCTTTTTGCCAGTCCCAAAACAGGATTCTCTGAAGCGGGATTTGTTTTCTGCCACAATTCCGGTTGATCAGAGCAGAACGGAGATTGAATAAAAAGCCATCAGTTTCAATCTCGGATGTCGTGCTAATATTAGACGGAAACGCAGGAAGTAGTTTTTCCTGCTTCTTCGGGGGAAAATTTCATACTGTAACGTATATCAGAATAATAAATTATACTCACTTCTGCATCTCTAATTGTTTGCACATTTGATATTCTGGGGCGGGGATGGCTCAGTCGGTAGCGTGCCAGGCTCGTAATCTGCAGTTCCCAGGTTCGAGTCCCCGCTGGGTAAGCGTTAAAACTTATCTCCGCAAAACTCCCCGCCCTGCTCACGGTCAGCAGGGTCACCGATGGGCTTGGAATAGGCCGCCGTCCGTCGGATGGGACGTTAAGCCGTTAAGCCACACTCTGCGCACTTTAAAGAACAAGCTGGATGGCCTTGACGAGAGGCTACCATCTGACTCTCAACAGCTGTTCCAGTGGGTGCCCTCCCCCAACCTTCTCTGAACCTTCGGGGTCCTTGTGACCTGGCCATTTAGCCCATGGTGTGCAAAAAAAGTGCCGCTCAGAGGTAAAACAACCCAACTTGATATTCTTTTTCTTTTTATCGAAATAGACTTTTGATGGGAGGGATGTGAGCTCTCTTTGACTATTTTTTATTTACCCCTACTGTAACCCAGCTCCGAATTTAGGGGAAGGAGGACCCTTTGAGAAGACTAATAACCGGAATGGAAACGAAAAAACATTAAACATCTCCAAACTATTCAAGGCCAAAATCTTTCCCTTGCAGCGAATTTCGCATAAATATAATCAATAATCAAACTAAAGAGAGGAGACAAAATGCACCCTTATCGAACACCAGAAGTAATGCTAAACCAATTGCTACAAGCCTTACCAACTCTCACACACGACTCAGTGTTATTATAGAGAGCTTTCATTATGTTAGCTAACTTGTCTGGTACACCATATGATCTTACAATCAACCACAAATTATGACGATCAACAGAGTCGAAAGTCTTTTTGAAATCAACAAAGCTAGCAACCAAAGGTTTCTGAAACTCTAAACATTTCTCATGAATCTGCCTGAGTGAAAATATCTGATCCACACATCCCCTACTACTTCTGAATCCACATTGCTCATCACGCAATTGACTGTCAACCAGATTCTTAATTCTATTAAGCACAATAATGGAAAGAACTTTACCTGGAACAGAGAATAGGCTGATACCCCTATAGTTATCACAAGATCTGCGATCACTTTTTTTGAAAATAGGGATAGTAATAGATCTGGTAAAATCCTTAGGAACCATGCCTTTATCATAAAAGATATTCAAAATTTCAGTCATCCAAGTGGTAACTGAAACATTCCCAGCTCTAAGCATTTCGGTAGTAATTTCATCTACCCCTGGCGATTTATGAAGTTTAAGTTTAAAAATAACCAAAATAACTTCAGGTTGTGTTAAAGGACCGACATTAAAGCCACCAATGCATCTGTCATCATTGCAAACAATGGGAGTAGAACTAACCACATTGTATAGAATATCACTAAAATGCTCAGCCCAATTAGCCATGACAGAATCCTCACCTTCTATAACCTTACTTTGTTTATCCTTCAATCTCTGTATACCTGTCCGATTTCTACCACACAAAACATTAATATATATTATCTGGTACAGCTCTCTGCTGTTGTGCTGTCTAACTGCTTCCTCTACCTTGTCAGCCAAGCCATCAAGTTGATTCAAAGATTTCAATTTCAAAGATTCAAAGATTCTTATCAGCAGCTAACTGCTCCTTTACACATTTATTAAGCTCCCTGTAATGCTTTCTATTAGGACTAGTAGGGTATTGATTAAGGACATCTCTGCAATTCCTTCCTTCTGAAATACGCTCAAGTGTCTTATCATCAAATAATTCTGCCTCCTTTGCCCCTTTTACCTAAGCGTAATGTTAGTTTCCAAAAAAGCCAGTTTGAAACGATCCCATTCTTCCTCCACTTCAGTAGTAAGCAAACCATGACTGTCATAATGATTAAGTAACCTATCATGGTAAGTTTTAGCTAAATTGTGTCTTTCAGAGCTTCAGAATTAAAGGTAAATTTTTTATCCTTAGCACAACACTTCTTAAGTTTAAGTTGCAAGATACTTTTAACAAGGTAATGCTCAGATTCAATTTCAGCTCCCCTCTATGATCTGGTATTCCGAACAGAACTAGCCCAGTTGCTGTTAATTAATATACAAGGTGTGCATAAAGTCTCTTTACAATTTAAAAAATTTATTAAAAAATCAAATGAAAAGATAAATATTTGGAAATTATTGCAAAATGAGAATTAGATATTGAAGTTTTTTTTCCATCATTTAATACACCTCTATACGGGCACCATTAGTTGCACGAAGCACATGAAGACGGTACTCGATTTCTTGCCATGTTCGCTGTAGCATAGCCTCATCGATGGTGGCAATGCCATCAGTTATCTTTTGCTTTAGGTCAGTGATGTCCCGTATCTTTGTTCGATACGCGACATCTTTAACATAACCCCATAGAAAGAAGTCCAGGGGAGTGATATCTGGTGAACGAGGTGGCCAGGAAATTGGGCCATCCCTTCCAATCCACCGGTTTAGAAATGTTTGATTTAGGAACCCACGAACTTGCAGTGCCCAAAGTGGTGGTGCACTATCTTGCTGGAAAATGATGGTTGGTTGAAGGTCATCTAGTTGTGGTGCCACATATTCAGTCAAAAGGTCAAAGTAAACATTTGTAGTTAACTTTCATCCTCAGAAATTCGTTCCAGCATGTTAACTGCAAACTCTTTTCGTCTTGGTTTATCATTTGGCTCGAGTGCCTGTAAGAGTTGCACTTTGTAAGCGTACAATCGCAAGTTCTTGTGTAGGACTTTGTGCACTGTTGAACGTGGTAGCTCTAACTGTCTGGCATCAGTACGGATGGACGTTGTGGGAGATCGACTAAAGGCTTATCTTACACGATCGATGTTTTCCTCAGATGTTCTTGGTCGTCCACTCCTCCCTTTATCCAACACTGTCCCTGTCTCCATAAATTTCTTGTGCCATGTACGAATTGATGGACGTGACGGTGGATCTCTTCTATACTTAGTTTTGCAGTTTCGCTGAGTCTGCGTATCCGATTTCGTTTCAATAAACCATGATACACATTGTGCCTTCTCTTGAGGAGTAGCCATTTTTTAGAGTTTCTTTAAAAAATACCTCTTTCATCAACGTGGTGCCTGAAATACAAAAATGCAATGTGATTAAAAACTTTGATAACCACTTAGTACATAGAACAAATTTGATTAAGATATCTCATCAATTGCCTTTGTAATAAATATTTTAAATTGTAAAGAGACTTTATGGACACACTGTATAATCCATCATATTGTTATGCAGCCCATCTGGTGAAATCCATGTGTACTTATGTATGTCGCGGTGTTTGTAATAAGTGTTAGTTATACTCAAACCATTAAGTTTACTTACCTGTAGGAGACGTTGCCCATTGCCATTGCCTACCAATACCAAAAGGGCCTATTAACCCTCCCCAAAGGTCAGAGTCAGTACCAACTTTGGCATTCAAGTCACCTAGAACTAGGGTAATATCTCCTATTTTGACAGAATTCAAAATATCCTGAAGTTGTGTTAGTTTGTTTTTTTTTTCAGTGAAAATCAATTTGGTTTTAGAAAGAAACTAGGTACTGATGATGCATTATTGAATGTAACAAATAAAATATATACATCTATAAATAATAGTCATCATCCATTGGCAATATTTCTAGATATAAAGAAAGCATTTGATACTGTAGATCATAAAAAAAAATATGATAAAATTACAGGCTGTTGGAGTTAGAGGATTACCATTAAAGTAGTTTATTTGTTACCTAACTATAAGAGTACAGTGTATTAAAATAAATAAAAAAAAAATAAATACCCCCTCAAGCAACTGCTATAGGAGATATATATATAGCAATTGGAGACAAATTGAATATGGTGTACCCCAAAGATCGATTTTAAGGTCTTTACTGTTTATAATATACGTAAACGATACAAATTTTATTGGATTTAAAGGCAAATTAACATTATGTGCAGATGACACCTGTTTAACATATTGTTACGACAGAAGGAATCTGGCAACCGAAAGCAAAAAGTTTCAGCCAACGAACAAGAACTTTGGGAGAATTTGGAGAAGAAGAGTGGAGCGTTAACGGTCGTTTTGTATTGTAACGGTCGTTGTGTTGTAACGGTCGGAGAGTTCGAAAATGGACGGTGAGCTGTTCTGAGACAGTGCGCGTAAGTATCAAGAGTAACTTGATGTGTTGTGTATACGCGGAAGGATAAAAGTGGGATCTTTTATCGTTAAGTATCAAGAAGTAACTTGATGTGTTGTGTATACGCGGAAGTATAAAAGTGGGAACTTTTATGGCTAACTTCGAATGTCTACACGGACTGTCTTTTTGTTCGGCTAGTGTGTGAAAAGTTATTAGCACAGGACGAGAATTGGTTTACGAGTGAAGATCTTCGGGTGACCTGGTAAATCAAGTAAAAGGTAGTATTTAGTAAAATACACAGAGCTGATGTTGTGTGCTCACGCAGGAAGATTGATGACTTGTGCATGTTAATAGTTGATTTGTTAATAAGATACTTCATCCATATTTCCTTTGTAACAATTTACCTTGTATTGAATTTGGTTTTGAAATATAGCTTTTAATACTCACGCTCAGCGGCTATCCATTTTTGTGATCCGCAACATTTGGTGTCAGAAGCGGGATTAATTTAATTGAATGCCTTTCACTAGAAGTATGGATGAGTTAATAAAGCTGATGACTGATATGAAAGCCGATATGGCCGCACAATATAATGAGTTGAGAACTGAGATAGTTTCTCAAGAAGATGACTTGAAAGCCGAAATGGCCGCACAAAATACTGAGATGAGAGCTGAAGTGGCTTCTCAAGTTGGTAAGTTTATTGATCACTTCAAGGATCATAAAACCGAACTCAATAGACAATGCAATAGTTTAAATGTTGAATTTGTCAGTGAAAAAGATGATCTTGATAGTGTTAAGTTAGATTGTAAACATGGAAAAGAAAAAGAGAAAGGCAACGCATATAAAAATGTGGATCTGCTACTGGAAATCAAGAATCGTAGAGATAGCGCAGAAAATGCCTTTGACCACGCAACTACTGGTAATGCATGGCAGAGTGTCTATGTCGCTGGTGACATGTCTAGGAACTGTGAAGAACAATCACACAGATCAGAGAGCTGCGAGACTATACAGTACGCTTTGCACTTCAAAATACCTAGGTATACAAGTCTGGCACGATCTGAAGAGAGATCCACACGAAAGGTATTCTATTCCTCGCTCTCAGCAAAATGCGTCATGGACAATTATCGCAAAGGCAGAGTAACGAGTGGTAATGAAGGGGAACGAAACAGAGTTTACGTTTCGCAGAGTGGTCCGAGTAAAGAAGAGGCGTCCATTCATCATAGATACAAAGTGCCATTCGACTTTACCGCGGAAGTCGGAGAGATTTTTCCGAAGCATATAGCCACACTCGAATCGTTTATAGAAAGTGGGGATTTAAGGAAGAGGAATTCCGAAGGATGGCTTAGAAGCATAACAGGTGATGCTAGTAAAAGAGCTTCAGGCAGAGACAGTACTTCAAAGACTAACTTTCTGGATGAAACTAAGCCTCAGAGTTACGATCAGAGAGAAGTAAAGCCCTCGGACAATCTCAACGAAACCATGCTGAATTTCTTTTCTGAACAGTCAATGTGCAGATTTGGACATTATAACCATTTAGATTATAAGGATATAGAAAAGTTTTATCACGACTACAAGAGCTCTAAAGTGGACAATATCATGTTACAGAACTCGTCGCTGATCTCCAGAATGAACAATTTGGCAATCATGACTGATATTTCCCTGGCTAATTACAATGAGAGCTCCAAGAAAGTGAATTCGGAAGAAACAGCAAATATGACCTCCTCATGTCATGTGTTTTGCTGGAGACCCGAGTGGCGCCATCGGATGGTAGATAAAAACAGCACAGGAGGTGTCGGCAACAAAGTGAGTCTTGTCTTGGCTCCTGCACTTGCTGCTTTAGGTCTCAAGGTCCCTATGATCTCCGGTCGTGCTCTCCAATTGACGGGAGATACTCTGGACAAATTGGAATCCATCCCTGGCTTCACAGTCGACTGCACTAAAGATAAAATCGAGCAGATGATGGAAGACGTCGGATGCTGCATCGTAGGACAGACAGAGGAGCTGGTGCCAACAGATAAGGAGATTTACCGCTGCAAGGATCTGACGGCTACCGTAGATAGCGTTCCTCTAAGGAGATGCTCAATTGTGTCCAAAAAGCTGGCTGAAGGAGTGTGCGCTTTGGTTTATGATGTTGAATTCGGAAAAGAAGCTATTGATCTCATCAGTACAGAAGATGTTGCTGTTGATTTAGTTAAGAAAATGGTTGCAGCATCACAAGCTCGTGGAATGAAGAGTTTGAGTTGTTCAGCTGTTATCAGCAACATGGATTCACCTCTTGAAAACTCGGTTGACAACTCTCTGGAAGTGATGGAAGCTGTTCAGTGTTTCCTTGGTAACGGATCCTTGGAACTGCAAGAGCTCGTCGAAGAGTTAGGAGGAGAACTTCTGCGTTTGGTGAACATTGTGGATAATAGGGTAGATGAAGCATCACGTGTCTGCAAGGTTCTGCATAACGGCAATGCTTTGAACAAGTTTCGTAACATGTTAATAGAACAAGGAGTATCTGAAGATGTTGCAAGCTGGCTATGTGAAGGTAAAACAGAAAAAATATTGCTAACAGCCCGACACATCACTGATTTCACTTATACAGGAGAAACAGGTAAGGTTGTCGGATTAGAAGCTGCAGTTCTAGCAAGAGTATGGAAGGAGGAGATGGACCGAAGCGCTAAAAAGAATTATGGAGCTGATATTATATTTGTGAAGCACCTTGGGGATCAAATTGAATCAGGTGAAATATGGCTGAAGGTTCATCACGACAGTTCTGAATTAAGTGAAAGTCAACTGACAAAAGGGTCAGATTGCAGGATGAAAATTCTCCCTAGATTTTATGTCACTAATGACTTTCATTCCTTGTTACTGTTGATAGAAGTAAAAATCCAAAGAAGAAAACTTTCGACAAAGAAGAAAACTTTTTACAGGTTTTGCACGAAAACTCTTAGTCGATTCTTCTCCCTGCAGAGACATAAACGTGTTCACAAGGGCTATAGGCCTTACACATATTATGGTTGTGGACGAGGCTTCAGTCAGAAAAGAAATCTACGTCATAATGAGATTCGCTTTCATTTTGACACAGACGTGGTATATCGCATTCGTCGATGTCCAGCTACAAAGTGCAAGGTGGTTCACGTGGATCATTTAGCCCCGTTTCATCGAAGAACTGAAGAAACTTTGGAATCCAGAATTGTTCGGGACGAACAAGACCTAGGAAGGGGGCAGTGTTACGACAGAAGGAATCTGGCAACCGAAAGCAAAAAGTTTCAGCCAACGAACAAGAACTTTGGGAGAATTTGGAGAAGAAGAGTGGAGCGTTAACGGTCGTTTTGTATTGTAACGGTCGTTGTGTTGTAACGGTCGGAGAGTTCGAAAATGGACGGTGAGCTGTTCTGAGACAGTGCGCGTAAGTATCAAGAAGTAACTTGATGTGTTGTGTATACGCGGAAGGATAAAAGTGGGATCTTTTATCGTTAAGTATCAAGAAGTAACTTGATGTGTTGTGTATACGCGGAAGTATAAAAGTGGGAACTTTTATGGCTAACTTCGAATGTCTACACGGACTGTCTTTTTGTTCGGCTAGTGTGTGAAAAGTTATTAGCACAGGACGAGAATTGGTTTACGAGTGAAGATCTTCGGGTGACCTGGTAAATCAAGTAAAAGGTAGTATTTAGTAAAATACACAGAGCTGATGTTGTGTGCTCACGCAGGAAGATTGATGACTTGTGCATGTTAATAGTTGATTTGTTAATAAGATACTTCATCCATATTTCCTTTGTAACAATTTACCTTGTATTGAATTTGGTTTTGAAATATAGCTTTTAATACTCACGCTCAGCGGCTATCCATTTTTGTGATCCGCAACAATATACTAGTAAGAACTATCCTATATGTTTTCAGATGCAAATTCTGATATAAAAATAATTCGTAACCGGTTTAATAGTAATTATTTTCCATTTCTTCTTCCATTCCAATCCTATTCTTCCATTTAAAGAAAAATAACTTAATCTCAAGTATATTAAAGAAAAATAAATTAATTTATCATGAATTATACTGTCAAAATAATGAAGAATGTAATTGTCCTGAAATACCCATAGTATCATCTGTTTGGTCAGGGGTGGCCAACCCGCAGCCCGCCTTGAACATTTTTCCGGCCTGCGAGATTCATCACACTTTTACAAAATATATTTATTTTATAATGGCCAAAGTAGTGGAAACCAATGTATTAAAAAAATACATTATTTGTGCATCCATATATTCAAAAATTAACTGTCGAAATTATGAGAAAAAATTAACTTTGATTTTAAAATAATATTCTTGCGAATATATGACAGATATTGCCTGTTTTATCTATGAGTTTACAGTTATGAGTTCGCAGAATAAATAAATTATATTCTGCGAATTCATGATGTTTCACTCTTAAGAGACCTCAGTGACGCAGTGACCATCCCTAGATACGCACAGTTGATTGTTGATAGCAGAGCAGAGCACTTTACAATGTGCGTTTAGTATCATTATTATTATATTATCTATGTTTACATGTAAGAATAATAGTAAACACAATAATAATAACTCATTATGTTTCAATTTTTCACTCCAAAAAAATGTCTATAGTGGGTCTCAATCTAATATGGAGATATATAATTTTATATGCGGCCCGCGGAGTTATGATGCATTTCCAAAGTGGCCCGCAAGATCATTTGGGTTGGCCACCCCTGTGTTAGGTACTTAGGTATTTCGTTTGATGGTTGTTTAACTTGGAAAGAACATGTAGCATGGATTAAAAAGAAAAAATGTTTTATTGTTTAGCTCAGTTAGAGTCAGTAATATAAACTTTAAACAATTATTCATTCTTCAGAAACGAATTATTCGTTTAATGACTAATAGTTTATATATTCAGCAAAAAATTACCATTATTTCGACATATGCAAATTTTACCATTAAGACACGATTACATTTTCGAAATTGTTAAATACTTTTGTTTAAGAAATGAAAAAATTCTTGCTTCCACAAATCAGTATGAGTCCAAGTCAATTGACAATATTAATTATAGAATACCAGATTTGCATAAAGAAATATTTAGACTTATTATTTATATTTAGCTCCGAAAATTTTCTCCTTTATCCCGAATAAGATCAAAACGATTAGAAATTTTCATTTTTTCTGCAAAAAATTAAAATTATACATTCTAAACCTTGATGACATAGATACCTTTTTTACATTAGTAAGTTTAGTTTATTAGTTTCAATTAATCCAAATTCTTTCGGCGCATGTTATTTTTATTTTTTCTAGAGATCATTGTATTTCATGTATTTAATTTCCAATATATTGTCTACATCTGTAAATATATTAATTTTTAATACTGCAGACTCACGCACGAGAGTACTCTTGTGAGCTTTTCATTATATTTATGAAGTAATTATGTATAATTTATGTATATATGTATGTACAGTATATGTATTATAATAAATAATATAAATTAAGTTTAAAAAAACCTATCCTTCTCATCCTCATCGGCATCCTCAGTGGGGGCATAACAGCAGATAACATTCAAGTCTTTAACGCTTGTCTGAAATTTTGCTGTAAGAAACCTTTAATTAATGCACTCATATCCTAGAAGAGCATCACTAGCGTGTCTGCTGAGAAGCAGACCCACGCCTTGGTGATGCTTATTGTCGTCCCTCCCTGAAAAGAGAAATTTAAGATTATTTTTAAGAATCTGACCTTTATCTGTCCATCTGGTCTCTTGCAAGCCGAGAATATCTAAATTATAATGGTGGAATTCTTGTGTGAGGACATCAAGAGAAAAAGCTCTGTGCAGAGTCCTCACATTCCAACTACCTATGGAGAGAAAATGGTTAGTGGGATGTTTAAAGAAACTATGTTTATTGAGAGAGGGAATGCCGACAATATCAAACATCCCCCTAATCGCAGACATGGGGCAAAGACCCGTTCCCTTACCACTAAAGGCTGAAGCCATCTACACTGGAAGACTTCCTCCAATGTAGAATTTGACGATGCCAATAGAAGCAAAGAGTTCAGGTGCCTGCGATGATCTCTGCTCAGGATTATCCACCAGCTGATAAACATATCCTGTGAATCTATTCACTTGGGGCTGTCAACCCACAAACAAACAGAAAACACAGCGGAAGATTATCCCTCCACAGAAGCCCACCAGTGCAGCAAAATCAGGATCCATAATCAAGCTCAGAGCCATATATCTGTCCAGTCCAGTGGGTTTATATGGTCAGCACCCTGTGTGATTGACCACTCCTCAGCAGGGTAGAAAAAAAAAGTAGCCATATTTGTCCAGATCAGTAGGCCACACTAATCTGGCAGCCCTCCCCTTCCGTTCACTTCCACAAGAGAGTATCTCTTTTGAAAGGCACTAACGGTCTGCACCACGAGAAGGCAGGGTCGGATATTAGGAACTAAGCCTGTCCGGTTCTATGCATCATCACAGGGATTGGTGCATAGCTCTCCTTCCAGTGACTATCTAACTACCATTTACAGGCGCAATATATATCTAAATCTAATTTTATTGTTTGTGTCGTTGCTTTCCAGCTTAAACTAGCATTTACTACAAGGAATTCCTGTAAGAAATTGAATTTTAACTGAAATTTTAGTGAATATTTAAATTCCTAAAGAGAATTCTGGTTTTTCCCAAATAGCTTTCGTCATTTCTAATATTGACTAGTTAAAACTAGAATTAACTTAAATTTGGTTTTAACTGCAACATATACATTATAATTTGAGAAATAAGTTAAGCTTTCAGTTACATTATTTCATATAATATTAAGTATAGCCATAAATGTAAATATATACTGCATAATAAAAATGGACTTTATTCTCAACATAATATTAGGTTGAGAATAAAGTATTCTGATTATTTTTTCAAGAAATTAAAAAAAAATACTAACACAGAGAGAAAATTCTCGAAATTTCTGTAAACTCTCGCTAATGTGGAATATATTGTCACAATAAACACACATATATATTTCTTGCTCAAAACTTGAAATTTTTTTGACATTTTCTGTAAAAATGTAGGAAAAAGCTTATTAAATTTTTAAATAATAATATCTTTCTGTTTGTTATTTGAGCTATTTTCAATAAAAATGTTCTTGGTTATGGGAATCCTTCTTCCAAGGGGAAAACACCCATTGCACTCTCCTTCGGCACGGCTCTGACCACGGGATCTGAAAGGCCGCAGTCCGTCGGATGGGACGTTAAGCCGTGGCCCTGTGTGCGGGAGAGCCATACTCTGTGCACGTTAAAGAACACGCTGGATGGCCTTGACGGGAGGCTACCATCTGTCTCCCAACAGCTGTTCCAGTGGGTCCCCTTTCCCAACCTTCTCTGAGCCTTCGGAGTCCATGTGACCTGGTCATTTAGCCCATGGTGTGCAAAAAAGTGCCGCTCAGAGGTAAAACAACCCAACCCACGGGATCTGAAGACTAAAGTGAGCAGAAAATCACGGTTCCTAAGGAGAATTTCTCCGAAAGATGTTATAGAAGCAACACGGGCAACAGAATGAATCCTCACTTACAAGAACAGTCACTGAGCAGCATTCGCCTAGAAACTCTATAATGTTCAGGAACTTGCCCAATGACTAAAGCTTGTAAAATATATCCAGAGAATCGCTTTTGGTTACAGGCAAGCGTGTATACGAAAGAATAATGCTAAGTTATAAACGTAATAATTGATATGATCACCTTCTGAACTTTTGACTATACGGAGATATCCTATCGCATGGGCTACAAAGAGCTATGAGCTACTAGCGGACATTCTATCCAGCTCGCAGACAGTCCATTACTGTAAAAAAAATTACCGTGTAGTAGGTGCTAGAAATTTTCATAAATGACTTCAAGAGTGGCAAACGGGAGCCAATAATAAAATTTTCAAAGAAATTTTATATTTATTGTCAGAATCTTCCAAACTGAGCTCTGGCTATCGAGGAAGAAGATAAGAAGGTAGGAACCATCAGAATAACGGCTTAACGACCCATGGAATCACGTTTTTGTTGCAAGTTAGAAGCGAGTTGGGTTGTTTTACCTCTGAGCGGCACTTTTTTGCACACCATGGGCTAAATGGCCAGGTCACATGAACCCCGAAGGCTCAGAGAAGGTTGGGGGAGGGGACCCACTGGAACAGCTGTTGGGAGACAGATGGTAGCCTCCCGTCAAGGCTATCCAGCGTGTTCTTTAACGTGCACAGGGTTTGGCTCTCCCACAAACGGGACCCACGGTTAACGTCCCATCCGACGGACGGCGGCCTTTCCAAGCCCATCGGTGTCCCCTACTGACCGTGGGCAGGGAATTTTGCGGAGATAAATCTCAACACTGACCCAGCTGGGACTCGAACCTGGAAACTACAGATTACGAGCCTGGCGCGCTACCGACTGAGCCACCCCCGCCCCTAGACAGCGAGAAAAAGTTACCAGGCAGTGAGATAAAGATCTTACTTGGTAACCCATCTTTACTCAAGATGTACCAAGGATAAAAGTAAATTAAGATCGAAGCAAATAAACAAGTAGATCAGTCAGTTTCATCGACAGTAAATATTACTTTTCCCACAACAACTGCACTCTTTTCTAAAGCAACACTAGATACAATATTTCGCAATATTTTAGCATGAAATAGTGCTAGACCCAATGCGACTTTACCATTTACAATACTTGCGTAGATTTATTTTGAAGAAACCTGAGCTTCTCACCAGACCAATCATTTCAAACAGAACACAAACTTTAACTTTGTCTCCGGGTCTCTTCAAGAAAACCGCCCACAATTACTATAGTAATGGGAGTCTGAATACTAGACGTCAGGCATTATTCATTTTTAGCTCGTTTAAAAAACAACGAGCATATGTTTCCACTTTGTCGTCTGTCCATCTGTAGACATTCACTTTTTTTAATATAAGAGGTAATTCAAAAAAAAAAAATCTTTTAGGGTTCTATAGGTATTGATGAATATACGATTTACATTTTCCGAATTTCCCAATAGCTTTAATAACGCCCTCTAACTGTAGAAAAGTTGGAAAATACAAAACTTTAAACGAATATGCAAATGATCTATTCATGGTAGGAATTTTAACTTTTGGTGATTGAGTTTGAGGGGGCAAGAGATTTATATTGGAAGCTAAGATGTACCTCCCCTTATCCGTGAAGAGAGGGGGTGATAGGGAAAGGCAACTAATTTGTTTTAAGAGATAAATGAAAAAACCCTTTTGTGTTGTATAGAATGCCGTCCCGTGGCCGAGTGGTTAGCACGCTTGGCTACTGATCTAAGGGACCTGGGTTCGAGCCCCGGAATTAGGCATGGATGTGTGTGTCGTTTTTCTGCTGAGGTCCTGCCATCCACTCAGATCTCCTACTGTGGCATATAAACTGACAGGCTCCTGTCAGACCTCTGTGGCAAGCAGCTGCTTGAGGGTGTATTTATTTTTATTTGTATAGAATACTAATAAAATATTACTATATGCATCCATGAGTTCGAATTTCCACTGTTAGAGGCTGTTTAAGGCGGAAAATAAAAACTTCATTATCTTTTAAAAGCTGTACTTCTTATTCGCCACAGTTGATATGTTATTTTATAGTTGTAATTGATTCCGAGCGAACGAGCGTGTGACGAAGGCTGACACGTCACTGGTGGCAGAAATTGTCGGTTCCCTGTGATTTCCGCGAATGCTTGAGCGATCGGTCACATATTTCGTGTGGTAGTTCCATTTAGTTTTAGCCCTATTGGGTTAACGGATCGGGTTTCTAGCTTCAATGGGTTGGGAGTTATCCTTCGAAAAGTGTCCGAAATTTCTGGGGTCGCTGTCTTGTGAATGGAGTAGTAATTTTTAGTACTACGTTAACGGTAGAATGTGAATAAACTGATTGACGGAAAAAGTTTATCAATGAACATAAGTAGTGTAGTAAATGAGAGTTCTGGGCCTTTAACATTGGCCCAGAACTCTCATTTACTACACTACTAATATACGTTTTGCACAAACTTTTGGCGTGTGTTTAACTAGTACAGTGGACCTTCGTTATAGCGCTGCTCGCTATACCGCGCACTCGGTTATAGCGCGGGCGATGTTCGCGATAAGTTCAAACATGTTTATACAGGTCCGTGCGGCGTTAGTGAGTATCGCATTTTATTGTTACTGCGCATTGAGTAATTGTGTATGTATTGAGTTACCGCATGTATTTTGAATAGTGTTTAATTATTGTATGCATGATGAGTAAAAGAAAAGCTTACAGTGTGAAATTTATTGTGTCGCCACCGCGGCGCTCGGTATAACGCTGGTGTTGTTTACCGCCCGACATGCGCGTTATATCGGGGGTCCACTGTACTTCCATATTATATGATGGCTTTGGGTTGGGTTGTTTTACCTCTGAGCGGCTCTTTTTTGCACACCATGGGCTAAATGGCCAGGTCACATGGACCCCGAAGGCTCAGAGAAGGTTGGGGGAGGGGACCCACTGGAACAGCTGTTGGGAGACAGATGGTAGCTTCCCGTCAAGGCCATCCAGCGTGTTCTTTAGCGTGCACAGGGTATGGCTCTCCCGCACACGGGGCCACGGCTTAACGTCCCATCCGACGGACGGCGGCATTTCCAAGCCCATCGGTATCCCCTACTGACCGTGGGCAGGGAATTTTGCGGAGATAAATCTCAACACTGACCCAGCTGGGACTCGAACCTGGGAACTACAGATTACGAGCCTGGCGCGCTACCGACTAAGCCACCCCCGCCCCATATATGATGGCTTCCTCTGTGAAAAATATTAGCTTCCCCTTTATCTGACAGTTTACAACATCTGCAATGCCATCATGGATGCGACTGGGTAACAGAAGTCACCGTTAGATGTACTGTCTTGCAACAGTATTTTGCGAGCACATATTTAATGAAACTTCCTATCAAACAGCTCTTGCCATAGCAGTCTGAGAGTAGCCTGCTATATTACCTTACCAAAATATTAGAGAATTTCCATGTTATGTCAATGGGAATCTAACTTCGAAGCCCTGTAACTTCTAAACTATGCATTTAATGGAAAATTTTGACTTAGGGTAAATTAAAGATCATGACCAAATCTATTTAAATCTCGATTTTCAACAAATTTTTTTCAGTATTTAAAGAGTTACGGAAGTTGGAATATTTAACAAGGAATTATGTTATATGAAAATAGTTCATAATTGTCTAATACTGAAATAATCATCACTCAAATACATATATATTCTATTAAATTGTTTGAAACAATGCTTATTATTTAGGTTTCCGTAGCCGTCCCTTGGCCGAGTGGTTAGCGCGCTTGGCTACTGATCTAAGAGACCTGGGTAAGCCATGGATGTATGTGTCGTTTTTCTGCTGAGGTCCCGCTATCCTCACAGACCTACTATGGGGTATTAAACTGTCAGACTTCTGTGGCAAGCAGCTGCTTGAGGGGGTATTTATTTTTTTAATTCTTTAAATACTTAACGACTATTGTTGAAAGTTGAGAGTTAAATCGATTTGCTTATGATATTTATCATTAGTCATATTTTTTTATTGGATGCATATTTTAGAAATTATAGAGCTTCGAAGATTCCCATCGACATAAAATGGAAATCTGTAATATTTGGGTAGGGCAGTGTATATTAACAATATAGAAGTGGTTCCCAGTTATAGAGAAGTGGTTTTTTAGCAGAACGCCCCCGTTTATTTTTCTATTTTTCTTGGAAGGATATGTTAATCTATGAAGTACTCGATATCTATTTAATCTATTTCCACAGAAAAGTAAAAAAACACCTCCACTGGTATAGGAGACGAATTTCTGATGTCTATCGTGGACCTGCCGTCCCATGGCCGAGTGGTTAGCGCGCTTGGCTACTGATCTAAGGGACCTGGGTTCGAGCCTCGGGTAAGGCATGGATGTATGTGTCGTTTTTCTGCTGAGGTCCTGCCATCCTCTCAGACCTTCTAGTGTGGCATATAAACTGACAGGCTCCTGTCAGACCTCTGTGGCAAGCAGCTGCTTGAAGTTGTTTTTCAGCATATCTGAAACGTTTTGAGGGAATGGTAGTGTATCAGACAATATGCTATGCAATTTTGATGCAAATATCTGGTATAAGAAATGAGATTTTGTCAATGATTTTCAAGTAATTCTGCTCTTTTGCACTTTGGAACGAATATTTCTGTCGTCTTACGAACCCCCCCAGGGTAAAAACATTATATCAGATACGATATGCATTTTGTTTTTCACTTAAAATATAATCTGCAAAGTAGTAATAGCTTGAGAGTCTCTTGTGATTGTGTACTGCATTTTCCACCTCGAATTTTTCATTCTGTTTAAGAAAAAATCAGGCATTCGTCTTTGTATCAGATCAAACAACACCGTATGAACTAACAGTAAATACCTATTCAACCCTTTCATCAGTACTCCACGCCTTCTCTGCAAACACATTCCCCATTGTAAGTAGGCAAAACAGGTGAGCAGGCTGAGGCAGTGTGTTGGCCAGCTGCCATTCACATGTTGACCCAACCTTCCTTTGTGAGTTTCTCAAGTCGCTTCTCTAACTCATAATTATAGAAAATGAGCTGAGGGCGTTGCATAGAATAGGGCTGGACGGGAGAGCGAACTTGGCCATGTGGATATGTATTTGTGAGACTATGAGTGTATGTTGAGCTTTTGGCACGGGGGAGGGACCATCGGAAACGCGCATTCGAAACGTGTGAAGGAAATTACGGGGTCTGTACCTCTTCCTCTGACTCGCCACCAATAATGAACCGGTATATTCTTCCTTCTTCTAAGGTCACTAGCCGTTAAAGGGGTTGTTGCAGTTGCGTGGGGAACACTAAACAACTACCGGTGTTCTGTTTGAGGACAATACTTATGGTTTTGTTGTTTCCTTGTCCGTTCTTTGGACTCCGAAAGCGAATTCCCAATGTTATTTTGCTTCTTAAGATGAATATCATTTTAGCCGAATGATTCAGCTTGGAATATACCCAACTTCTAATGATATTTAGCTACGAACAGTTTTGTTACCAGATCTCTTGGAAATAACGCAAAACAGCAGTTTTGTCCACCTCACTCAGGGAAAAGATTTTGCTTCCAAAGCTGCTGCTTCTTTCTGAAGAAATAGCTAACGACTTCCAGTGCTTCTAATCAACTTTTTTTTTATCAGAGTTTCTTGCTTTTTTACACAGCAGCTAGCGAGTTCCGCTATTACTGCGGGATATTTTTTAACAGCAATATTTCTCAACTTTTAAGGAAGGAACATATTCGAGTTCCACTGGTAGGTCTACAGCAGTGTTCCTCAAACCTTTATGGAAGAATTATCTAACGAATTTCGGTGGTACTGATGTACTTCATAACACTGTTTCTCAATCTTTTATGGCAGGTATAGCGAACGAATATCGGTGATACTGGTGAGGTCTACAGCAATGTTTACCAGACTTTTTTTTTTTGGAAGATTGGGTTTTACCTCTGAGCGACACTTTTTTGCTCACCATGGGCTAAATGGCCAGGTCACAAGGACCCCGAAGGCTCAGAGAAGGTTTGGGGTGGGACCCACTGTTACAGCTGTTGGGAGGCAGATGGTAGCTTCACGTCAAGGCCATCCAGCGTGTTCTTTAACGTGCACAGGGTATGGCTCTCCCTCACATGGGGTCATGGCTTAACATCCCATCCGACTGACGGCGGCCTTTCCAAGTCCATCGGTATCCCCATACTGACCTTGGGCAGGGCGGAGAATTTTGCGGAGATAAATCTCAATGCTGACCCAGCTGGAACTCGAACCTGGGAACTGCAGATTACGATCCTGACGCGCTACCGACTGAGCCACCCCTTTTTGGGAAGAATTATCTGATGAATTTCGGTGATACTGGAGTTGTTCATAACAGTGTTTCTCAATACTTTTATGGAAGGAACAGCGAATTAATTACGGCGATATTTGGATAGTTTATAAGTGTTCCTGAAACTGTTACGAAAGGAATAGCTAACAAATTCTTATGGTACTGGAATAGTCCATTGCAGTGTTTATAATCTTTTATGGAAGAAACAATACTTACGAGGAGCACCACTGAAGATTTAGGGGCGGGAGTGGTTCATTTGGTAGCGCGCCAGGCTCGTGATCTGGAGTTCTCAGGTTCGAGTCCCAGTAGGGTCAGCGTTGAGATTTATCTCCGCAAAATTCCCCGCCCTTCCCACGGTCAGTAGGGGACACCGATGGACTTGGAAAGGCCGCCGTCCGTCGGATGGGACGTTAAATCGTGGCTCCTTTTGCTGGAGAGACATCATACCCTGTGCACGTTAAAGAACACCCTTGGTGGCCTTGACGGGAGGCTACCATCTGTCTCCAGTCTGTGTCCATCTGTGTTCCATCTGTCTCCATCTGTGTCCAGCTGTTCCAGTGGGTCCCGGATTTATTGTTTGATTTGAATTATTTAATCAGTTGAATCTGGTTCATTAAGTGCTGAAATTTTAATAGTGTGAATGCAATTTGATTGTTTCATCACTAAATGGTGCAGTGGTTTCAGTTAGATGAATTTAGTTGGATTCTTTTATTAGTGACTGTAAATGAAGCCTTGATCTAAATGGGTTCGGATCCCATTTCTGACACATATTTTCGGGCGGGGGTAGCTCAGTCGGTAGCGCGCAGGCTCGTAATCTGTAGTTCCCAGGTTCGAGTCCCAGCTGGGTCAGCGTTGAGATTTATCTCCGCAAAATTTCCTCGCCCTGCCCACGGTCAGTAGGGGACACCGATGGGCTTGAAAAGGCCGCCGTCCGTCGGATGGGACGTTAAGCCGTGGCCCCGTGTGCGGGAGAGACATACCCTGTGCACGTTAAAGAACACGCTGGATGGCCTTGACAGGAGGCTACCATCTGTCTCCCAACAGCTGTTCCAGTGGGTCCCTTCCCCCAACTTTCTCTAAGCCTACGGGGTCCATGTGACCTGGCCATTAACCCATGGTGTGCAAAAAAGTGCCGCTCAGAGGTAACACAACCCAACCTTGATCTAAAAAAAAAAGGGTCCAAGAGACTGGATTTCTACTGCAGCATAACGTTTTCCCCACCGTTTTACTACAGGTGTTGAAAACATTTCTTGAAAAATGCGTTAAATATACATAAGTTTATTAATTTTTTGCATCCATATTTCCCATACTAACATCCTCAAATTCGATGGGGATGCCTCTATTTCCTAGATTCGGCTATGGCCTGAATTCAGTTGGATTCTTTTACCAGTAACTTGAATGACTTCATTTACACGAATTTAGTTTACTTTACCGAGTGCTAGAGGTTTCACTAGTTTGTTGATAATTCAATTGGATTACACTGGTTTCCATAAATTAAGGAAAACTCAGAAAAATTATGATAACAAAAAAACTATATGAATGATTTTAATGAAATTTGATGGAAACATTAATTACAATGTTAGTTTCAGAATGGCATAAAATGTTCTACACTAGAAACATTTTTCGTTAAAAAATAGCACTAACAGGAACTTGTCCAAAAATGAGGTGTCAGAATGTAATGGGGAAAGTTCTTTAATAAAGGAGTGTGGTCACCACTTACAGTAATGCAGGCACGATAGCGATGTTCTACGTTGTTTATGATGCTGTGAATTTACTCAGTAGGGAGTAACGACCATTGTTCCTTTAAAGCAGTAATAAGCTCTCCCTTTGTTGCAGGTGGCGGGTTGAGGGCAGCAACACGTCTCCCTAGAGCATCCCACACATGCTCAATAGGATTTAGGTGTCGGGAGATCGAGAAGGCAGCCTTGGAAAGGAAGCCGTCCGTCGGAGGGAACGCAAAGCGATGGTGCTGTGAGCCAGACAGTCATACCCTGTGCACATTAAAGAACACGTTGGGTGGTCTCTCTTAGGCTTCCACCTGTCTCCTTGGGGCGGAGTGGCTCACTCGGTATCGCGCCAGGCTCGTAATCTGTAGTTCCCATGTTCGAGTCCCGGCTGGGTCAGCGTTGAGATTTATCTCCGCAAAATTCAACGCCCTGCCCACGGTCAGTAGGGGATGCTGATGGACTTGGAAAGGCCGCCGTCCGTCGGATGGGACGTTAAGCCGTGTCCTCGTGTGTGGGAGATCCACACCCTGCGCACGTTAAGGAACACGCTAGATGGCCTTGATGAAAGGCTACCATCTGTCTCCCAACAGCTGTTCCAGTGGGTCCCCTCCCCCAATCTTCTCTGAACCTTCGGGGTCCGAATGCAATGGGCAAAGTTCTTTAATAAAGGAGTGTGGTCACCACTTACAGTAATGCAGGCACGATAGCGATGTTCTACGTTGTTTATGATGCTGTGAATTTACTCAGTAGGGAGTAACGACCATTGTGTGACCTGGTCATTTAGCCCATGGTGCGCAAAAAAGTGCCGCTCAGAAGTAAAACAACCCAAAATCTGTCTCCTAACAATTGTACAGTGGGTTCACTTACCCTTTCTCTTGCGACCTGATCATTTAGCCCAATGTGAGCAAAAAAAAAAGAGTGCCGCTGAGAGGTAAAACAGTCCAATAATAGTTTCTACCTTTAGTGTTTTGTTCACTTTCTGACCCTTGACTTTTAAATTTCGGTTGCGAGTTCTGTGATACCCTCGCTCTGACTTCGTTGAGAAACGGAGTACTGATGGGCTTGGAAAGGCCGGCATCCATCGGATGGGATATAAAGCCGTAGTGCTTTGATTGGGTTGTTTTCTGAGCGGTATGTTTTTTGCACACAGTGGGATAAATGGCTAGGTAACAAGGACCTCAAAGCATAGAGAAGGTTAGGGGAGGGGACCCATTGGACAACTATTAGGAAACAGATGAAAGTCACCCGTCAAGGCAAACCGGCGGTTTTTTCTTACTTGCCAGGGTATGTGTCTCTGGTACAAAGGGGGCCTCTTCAAACCCATCGGTGTTCCCTTTCTCGCCAAGACCAGGGTGAGGATGAAAACTAGGTGACTGTACTAATTTTCTAGAGAATAAAGTCGAAGTATTAAAGATGTAAAATGACTGAAGACATTATGTAAATAATTGCACATCGAGAGAATTAGGAATACTGAAATACCTGGTTCGGGCAATCCTTGTCTGAGAGATTATGAGGATTTGTGATCTGGCTTTTTAGTCAATGTGGAACAATAAAGACCTCTAGGGTTGGGTTGTTGGGTTGTTTTACCTCTGAGCGGCACTTTTTTTGCACACCATGGGCTAAATGGCCAGGTCACATGGACCCCGAAGGCTCAGAGAAGGTTGGGGAAGGGGACCCACTGGAACAGCGGTTGGGAGACAGATGGTAGCCTCCCGTCAAGGCCACCCAGCGTGTTCTTTAACGTGCACAGGATATGGCTCTCCCGCACACGGGACCACGGCTTAACGCCCAATCCGACGGACGGCGGCCTTTCCAAGCCCATCGGTGTCCCCTACTGACCGTGGGCAGGGCGGGGAATTTTGCGGAGATAAATCTCAACGCTGACCCAGATGGGACTCGAACCTGGGACCTACAGATTACGAGCCTGCGCGCTACCGACTGAGCCACGCCCCCCCCCCCCCCCTCCCGATCTCTAGGGTGTCTACAGGAATCTTACACACCGCAGAGATGTGAAGAGGATTTGAACCTTGGAACATCAGAATACGGTAAGAAATAAGTTACCTCTTAAGAAGCTGCTTGCCACAAAGGTCTGATACGAACCTGTTTTGCCAATAACCAACAAATACCCCGCTTAGAACAATTTGTAAATTCGAGTATATGTTTGGGTTTAATTTTTATAAGGAAGTTTTTCTCACAAAATGTGTGCTAAATGGCAAAGTTAAAATGCCCAATGACTGGGCAGAAGACTAATGGAAGCTCCCGAGAAGACGATCTACTGTGTTATTTAACTCCCTCTCCTTTTTATCTCGTTTTGAAAAAAAGGGACATAATTGTTTCATTTTGTCACTGTCCGTCTGTATCTCTTTTGTTTATAAAAAAACATATGTTGGATAGGTACTTATATAATATTACGATTTGCATTTTGCGATATCTCCGAAAAGCTGGGGCGGGGTGCTCAGTCGGTAGAGCGCCAGGCTCGTAATCTGTAGTTCCCAGGTTCCAGTCCCAGCTGGGTCAGCGTTGAGATTATCTCCGCAAAATTCCCCGCCCTGCCCACGGTCAGTTGGGGACACCGATGGGCTTGGAAAGGCCGCCTTCCGTCGGATGGGACGTTAAGCCGTGGCCCATGTGCGGGAGAGTCATACCCTTTGCACGTTAAAGAACACGCTGGATGGACTTGACGGGAGGCTACCATCTGTCTCCCAACAGCTGTTCCAGTGGGTCCCCTCCCCCAACCTTCTCTGAGCCTTCGGGGTCCATGTGACCTGGCCATTTAGCCCATGGTGTGCAAAAAAGTGCCGCTCAGAGGTAAGACAACCCAACCCTAATTTCAAACGAATATTGCAAAGGATATATATTTATGCTAGAAATTTTGGTGGGTGAATGTGAAGGTCACGAAGTTTTCACAGGTAACAAATAATCCTTAGACCTAGAGGGGTGGGAAAAATTTTAATTTAAGTGAAAGATGTTTATAGAAAAAAATTAAAACTTCTTTTTGTGATCGCACTTCGGAACCTTCCTACAGCTATAATTGCGCCCTCTAACGGTGGGAAAGTTTGAAAATTCCAAAATTTCAAACGAATATTATAAACGTTATATTTATGCTAGAAATTTAACATTTTTTTTGTGGAAAATAAAGTTTCCATTGGCAGCAATAAGTAGACCTCTTACGCCCAGGGTTGATGGAAAACGCAGTTGTTTTATTTTGAAATACGTCCAGGGTTGATGGAAAACTTTTTCAGTTGAACTGACAAATATAATTTGCATTTTTCAAATACTTTGGTAGTCTTAATTTACATAATTAGAGATCATTAATATGGAAAAGGCAAAACTTTTAACGAATGCTGCAAGTGATCTGTTTATGTTAGAAATTTGAAATTTCGACGGCAGAGCGTCGAGGATCCTCGTGTCGAGCGTCGACAATCCTTGAGTCGAGAGATAATATTATATCTCTCGGCTCAAGGACTTTATAATCCTTGAAGTCGAGAGATATTCCACTGAGAGCAATAATCTGCCCCCTTTTCTCAGAGGGGTGTTAGAAAAGCAACTTTTTAAATTTACGAAGAAAAAAAGACAATTTTTATGTTGTATAATTACTAATAAAATGCTGCTCTTTGCATTTTCCCCCTGTCGCCTACTAGCTAAAATTAAAACTTTTAAGGACGTGTTAAGTAGGTTCGTGTTAAAAGTTTTCAATCCCACGGTTCTCTAACGAGGTCAGAGTGCGGATTGTCGGAGAAAAAAATCGACAGAAGAACAGTGGGGGATATCAGATTACGAGCCTTGTGTGTTACAGACTAAGACAGTAGTTCCGAAACCTTTTTTTGGGCTAAACGTCCTGTTTTTGGGTTGGGTTGTTTTACCTCTGAGCGGCACTTTTTTGCACACAATGGGCTAACTGGCCATGTCACAAGGACCCGGAAGGCTCAGAGACACTTGGGGGAGGGGACCCATTGGAATAGCTGTTGGGAGACAGATGGATACCTCCCGTCAAGGCCATCCAGCGTGTTCTTTAATGTGCACAGGATACGGCTCTCCCGCACACGGGACCACGGGTTAACGTTCCATCCGACGGTCGGCGGCCTTTCCAAGCACATCGGTGTCACCTACTGACCGTGGGCAAGGCGGGTAGTTCTGCGGAGAAAAATCTCAACGCTGACCCAGCTGGGACTCGAACCTGGGAATTCCCCTGTTTTTGGGGGTGAAATAGTTGGAAGCGGTGTATTTCGGGAGAGAAAGCTGAAATAAAATTGCATTGAATACCAAGAAATAAACTGCATTTTTTAAAGCATTTTATTGGAGTGGCACAGTGAAAAAGCTAACAAATAAATTTCAAAAACTGAGGCCATCAAGTTATTCCTTTTGGGAACTTTAATAAATTATTTAGAGCCTCATTTCAATACTTGACATTTTCGTCCATTGCATCATATGTTTACATTGTTTTTCAGTTTTTCACAACATGAAAAAAAATCTGTCAAAGTTATATAACTATATATTACAACTCATTTTTAATCTCCATACAACGTAATTTCAGATGCTGAATTTTTTTTCAGGCTTTTTTTTTTATCGAGGTGAGCGACATTCACAGTTTAAAAAGATTGCTTTTAAATTTATATCAAATTTAAATCTTTTGCCGAGGAATATAAATTTTCGTTATTTTCTTTATTCTTAATTAGCTTTAAGCATTCAATAATGGGAGTTTAATCCTCTTTACTGTTTTACAAACAGCGATTGAGTGAAATGGTTTGAAGGAGTCCTTTACAATGAAAATGGAGATATTCCTTTTATATAAATCCTTTCACAGTTTGATTGACTACATACAAGACAAACATAACGAAAATTGAGCATTTCAAACATTACAAAGAGGGTAGGGGAGATAAAACTCATTTTTAAAACAGATTTTTGTTAACAGTATTTACAGTTTCACATCCTAGTTGGTAACAAAGGTCAGTAAATGTTGTTTAACATGTTACACAATGACTACGAGGTAGACATCGCTCCTCTTTGTTACCACAATGGCGCTAAATGTTAATCTCTCTCTGAATTGAATTATGTTACGATACGGAGTTCAATTTATCTCGTATACACTTCCTTTTACTGTTGATCTGGGTGGAAGACTGATCAGTGACATTTCTTTTCTCACTTAAAAAGCGATGAGGAGGAGATGGACTTCTTAAAATTGTCATTCTGTTGTTTGCTAGTCCCCAAGGTTTGCTGTATTCTGTAGTATTCGTCACCGATGTTGACAGACTAGAACTCATGGCACTGTGAGCATAATTGGAGAAACTGAGACGCGATCCTTGCTCAACGTCGCTGTCCAGAATGTCATCACCGGTGTTGTCATCGTCGGTACTGATAATCTCTGACAAAGGGGAATAACTTCGGGAGTCGAGGTCCGTGATGCGTCCGTCCATGGTGAGTTCGGAATCTTTACGTTGCGACTTCGAGTGATTTGTATTGCGAGGGGGAATGTCGTTCTGAGTGACGGTGTCACTATCTTGGAAAGGTAGAGAGCGTCGGTTTGCAATCCAACTGCCACTTCGGACATTCACCAACCTGTTGATGACGGATTCGACTCTCTTGGAGTTTAAGTCTTTCGAGTTTGTTGCATTTGATATGCTCCCATCACTGTCACTAGTGTCCAGTAAAGTTTCGTTGTTGAAATTGGATTCCCTATTTTCGGAAGGTGAGTTCTTTTTCTCCTGTCCCGGCTGTTGCTGTTGGTAGCGTTGTTGTTGTTGCTGTTGTTGCTGATTGGATTTTTGTTGTTCCTTCTGCTGTTGTTCTTGTTTCTGCTTCTTAAACTTCTCGATTATGTGTGAAGGGATGGGTATCGGAATCGGAATCGGAACTGGAAGAGGTAGAACAACGGGAAATGGGACCATGACTGTTACTGGAGGAAGCAAAGATGATGAAGGTTGCGGAGCAGTAGGATGATGATGATGGGGTGGTGGTGGAACAGGGTGTGCCTGTGGTGGTAGAACAGGGTGTGCCTGTGGTGGTTGGGATTTCGGTGAAGGTTGTGAATGCTGTCCTGGATGTGAAGATGACCCTGATGATCCAGAAGGAGGTGGGGGTGGTGGACGATGAGGAGGTGGTGGAGGAACCATGTGTGGGAAAGGAGGGACAACCCAAGGAGGAAAAGGAACAGGCGGAGCACCGGGACGCATGCCAATTCCATGCTGGGCACGCAGAAATGCTTCCATCTGCTGCTGCGCAAAAAGGTGAAACGGAGGAGGGATCAGTCCAGGTGGAAGGAAAGGTGGTCTCATATGATCCATTCCTAGTCCGATAGGGGATGGAAGAGGTGGACCATGATGTGTTTGTTGCTGATGGTGCTGATGATGAGGTGGCTGAGGTCTGGGAGATGCCCCAATGGGTGGCGAGGACAAATTTGGCGAGGGTCCATTCATCAATGTGCTACGTGAACCAGCTGTAGGAGACG
Organism: Ryuthela nishihirai; assembly: GCA_038380435.1. Taxonomy (NCBI): domain Eukaryota; kingdom Metazoa; phylum Arthropoda; class Arachnida; order Araneae; family Heptathelidae; genus Ryuthela; species Ryuthela nishihirai. Next base: position 129,164,127 of record JAWZYU010000001.1, on the reverse strand, counting down.
TTTGTGGTGTCGAAGGATTAGGGTTGGAGGACGTGTTGACACTGCCACTCCCACCTATTGTTCGATCTCGATGCCTGATGTGATGATGCGATTGGATGTCGTCTCCGTTTTTTCCAGAGGAGTGTTTTGATGATGATCTTCCAGGACGTCTTAGCTTATCTTTTTCTCTGGAGACACGGTTAAAGTGATGTCTGGTCTCTTTTTCTTCCCTAAGGGAAACATTGAGTGGTTCTGAAGAAGACATTTGCGCAGCAGAGGTGATGACAGACACATTCTCGTGCGAATTAACATCTTCTCTCACCTCGATCGCCTCGTTTGACGAGTGCGAATGTCCGTTGCTGTGTGTCTTGCAGTCACGGAGCCAGAGCTCAGGAGTGATGAGATTGACGGAACCACTGGCAGCCATCTTGCACGCTGCCTCTTTGAGGTGTGTGTGCATCTGCAGGTGTGCCTGAGTCTCTTTACAGAAGATGTTCATCTTGTACTGGTTGAGGCACTTGTCGCTGCAGAACTGCAGCTGTTGTTCCCCATCCTGAAAGTCCACGTAGTTGACAGTGTGCCGCACGTGCTTGCACCAATCGCACACCTTGTTTTTCTTGAAAGACGCCCTTCTGCACTGGGTGAAACAGAGTTCACTACAGAACGCCTTGCAGCCGTTCGGTGTCTTCAGCGTGAACAACTTCATGCCCACTTTCTGGCACCAAGCACATACTATGCAACCAGGTGGTAAGTTCGGAGACTCTGGAATAAAAAGAGAAAGAATCTTAGATGACTCTTAGAAATCATTTAGATAAGGAAAGTCACAACTACACAACTCTTAAATTATTAGGGCGGGGGTGGCTCAGTCGGTAGCGCGCCAGGCTCGTAATCTGTAGTTCCCAGGTTCGAGTCCCAGCTGGGTCAGCGTTGAGATTTATCTCCACAAAATTCCCCGCCCTGCCCACGGTCAGTAGGGAACACCGATGGGCTGGAAAGGCCGCCGTCCGTCGGATGGGACGTTAATCCGTGGCCCCGTGTGCGGGAGAGTCATACCCTGTGCACGTTAAAGAACACACTGGATGGCCTTGACGGGAGACTACCATCTGTCTCCCAACAGCTGTTCCAGTGGGTCCCCTCCCCCAACCTTCTCTGAGCCTTCGGGGTCTATGTGACCTGGCCATTTAGCCCATGATGCGCAAAAAAGTGTCGCTCAGAGGTAAAACAACCCAACTTAAATTATTAATATTTCAGATTTTAAAAAGTAAATAATAAATTGCTCTTCAAGCAGCTGGTTGCCTTATAGTTCTAACAAGAGCCTTCAATTTAATACGCCATGGAGAAAATTTGTCAGGAAGGCGAGACCTCAGCAGAAAGACAACATAAACATCTACGCCTTACCTGGTGCTCTACCGCAAAACTCCACGCCTTGTCCACGGTCAGTAGGGGACACTGACGGGCTTGTAAAGACCGCCGTCCTTCGGATGGTACATTAAGCCGTGGCTCGTGTGCATGAGAGCTGTACTCTGTGCACATTAAAGAACACGCTGGATGATCTTGACGAGAGGCTACCATTTGTCTCCCAACAGCTCTCCCAGTGGGTCCCTTCCCCCACCTTCTCTAAGCCTTCGGGGTCCTTGTGACCCTGGACATTTAGACCATTGTGTGCAAGAAAATGCCTCTCAGAAGTAAAATAATCCAACCCAACCAACCCAGGGCTCGAACCCAGGTCCCTTTGATTAGTAGCCAAGCGTGCTAACTACTCGGTCACAGGGAAATGTACAGAAATTAGTATAATCTACTCCATGGGATGACCGTCCGTCGGATGGGACGTTAAGCCGTGGCCCCGTGTGCGGGAGAGCCATAACCTGTGCACGTTAAAGAACACGCTGGATGGCCTTGACGGGAGGCTACCATCTGTATCCCAACAGCTGTTCCAGTGGATCTCCTCCCCCAACCTTCTCTGAGTCTTCGGGGTCCATGTGACCTGGCCATTTAGCCCATGGTGTGCAAAAAAGTGCCGCTCAGAGGTAAAACAACAACAACAACCATGGGATGATGACCTTTTTTATTGTAAATTGCACGGTTTTACATTGCTATCTGCAATTCTCAGTTTTTGAAATATGTACAAACATATGAATGAAATAAAATATATTTACCGCAGTCTGTATGTCTTAAGGGACCCTTGATGCAAACAGAACAACTAGCGTTTTGAAAGCGTTATCTGAAGTAAATTTCATGCCCTCATATATATATTTACTGTAGACGAAAGCAAACTGAATAGATATTTTAGGAGAAAGAATAAACAATGGATTTATATCACTTGAAATCTACGGGCACTTCGATAATTCTCATAGATCATGATGCTGGTTGTCAGGAGATTGACACAAAAAAACTGTCGAATGGTCAACTGCGCAATCTCATAGTCTCTACAGTTATCAATCATGCTACGTCACTGCAAACGACTAGGGAATTATTGTACTGTCGCTCAAAAAAGTATCCGAACACTACGGTTGATTACAAAATTCAGAAAAAATATCTGGCAACGATTTTTTTTAGAAATTAGTGATCTGGCAACCTTCGTGTCACGTGACACGGAGGTTGCCAGATCACTAATTTCTAAAAAAAATCGTTGCCAGATATTTTTTCTGAATTTTGTAATCAACCGTAGTGTTCGGATACTTTTTTGAGCGACTGTACATCGCTTTTAACTTTTTTTTTTCGCCTGTATAATTTCTTATCTAACTTCGAGCATTTTCATTGAAATAAACTTTTGGCAATAATTTACTCTATCTGAGGGCTTGATCTTGAGTGGGGGGGGGAGGAGTAGCAAAGGAGCAATGCCCCCTCCCTTTACGAATATAATTACAAAAGAGTAAACATAAATATTTACCTATAATTTGTAAGGGTTCCTATTAAAAGACTACTAAGCAAAAAGGAAACTTTTTTTACCCAAACGGTGTTCCTATTTTCTGGCTCAATATATTGCCATACTCCTAAATTAATTTTTTGATCGTTTCTCGTTTTTATATGTTTAGCAGAATGCAATTAAATGAAAACATTATATATATAGATACACTCGCTGGCCAGATTATTACGAATACCTACCTAATGCTTGGGCGTGTGTATCAAGTATAGTCCCCAAGGTTCAAAGTTTTCAACTCTCTGAGCATAATTCCCTTGAAATGGGTTTTGTCACTACATTTTTACAACAATATGGGAGAGTTTCTGAGTGTTTCATTAACTGGAAGATGGAGAGCAAATATCCAGTATCCATCCTGGTCTCTTGATCTAACATCACTAGGTTTCTACCATGAGTTACTCTAAAGCATCCTGTTTGCGTTAGGAAGTCCCCAACTCTGGAGGGGCGGGGGTGGCTCAGTCGGTAGCGCGCCAGGCTCGTAATCTGTAGTTTCCAGGTTCGAGTCCCAGCTGGGTCAGCGTTGAGATTTATCTCCGCAAAATTCCCCGCCCTGCCCACGGTCAGTAGGGTACACCGATGGGCTTGGAAAGGCCACCGTCCGTCGGATGGGACGTTAAGCCGTGGCCCCGTGTGTGGGAGAGCCATACTCTGTGCACGTTAAAGAACACGCTGGATGGCCTTGACGGGAGGCTACCATCTGTCTCCCAACAGCTGTTCCAGTGGGTTCCCTCCCCCAACCTTCTCTGAGCCTTCGGGGTCCATGTGACCTGGCCATTTAGCCCATGGTGTGCAAAAAAGTGTCGCTCAGAGGTAAAACAACACAGCGTTAAAGAGGACGCTGGATGACCTTGACGGGAGGATACCATCTGTCTCCCAACAGCTGTTCCAGTGGGTCCCCTTACCCAACCTTCTCTGAGCCTTCGGGGTCCATGTGACCTGGCCATTTAGCCCATGGTGTGCAAAAAAGTGTCGCTCAGAGGTAAAACAACACAGCGTTAAAGAGGACGCTGGATGACCTTGACGGGAGGCTACCATCTGTCTCCCAACAGCTGTTCCAGTGGGTCCCCTTACCCAACCTTCTCTGAGCCTTCGGGGTCCATGTGACCTGGCCATTTAGCCCATGGTGTGCAAAAAAGTGCCGCTCAGAGGTAAAACAACCCAACCCAACAACCCAACTCTGGAGGAGCCGAGTCGTGAGATGAACCTTGCCGCCACATCATACCTCAGTCTGCGCCAAACCATTTCTAGAGAGGTAGGGATTGTAGCAACGGAGCCATGCATGAGTTCTCTGAGAATGCTACTAATCGAAAAGGAGGGGGGAAATTATTAGACACACATATATATTTCAAGATTTTTCATTAAATTTTATAAATATCACCAAAGAGGGGGAAGATTTTTATATTAAAATGGCGAACTAGTTTCAGCAACTCTAAAAACTACCTCATTGCAATTGAGAAATGGTCTCTCCCTCCCTCCCCCTTGAGACCACGACTGATTCACTCCTATATACTTTATAGGTTCAGAAATAGGTGAATAAGATGTTCTTAATATTTTATTGGGAGACTCTCTTATATTTAGAAACATTATTTTCAACTTCCAGGAGTGGGGAGAAAGATAATTTATTTTGTCCCCATTCTCCCCTGGAGGCTTATCCTCGTTTGCACAGGGGTAGAGTAGTTCAATCGGTAGCGCATCAGGTTCGTAATCTGCAGTTCCCAGGTTCGAGAACCCTGTCGTCAGTCAGAAAGGAGATATCGATGGACGTGGAAAGATCGATGTCTATCGGAGGGGATAAGTCGTAGTCCTCTGTGCTAGAGAGCCATATCCTGTGCACATTAAATAACACACGGGGTGGCCTTGACAGGAAGTTACCATCTATCTCTTAACAGCTGTTCAGTGGGTCCCCTCCACCTTCTCTGAGCCCTTGGGGTCCTTGTGACTTGACCATTTAGCCCATTGTGTGCAAAAAAACATTGCCGCTCAGAGGTAAAACAACCCAAGCCTCTTTGCACAAGTATCCCCCCCCCTTTCCTAACTGGGGGCGGGGGTGGCTCAGTCGGTAGCGCGCCAGGCTTGTAATCTGTAGTTCCCAGGTGCGAGTCCCAGCTGGGTCAGCGTTGAGATTTATCTCCGCAAAATTTCCCCGCCCTGCCCACAGTCAGTAGGGGACACCGATGGGCTTGAAAAGGCCGCCGTCCGTCGGATGGGACGTTAAGCCGTGGCCCCGTGTACAGGAGAGCCATACCCTGTGCACATTAAAGAACACGCTGGATGGCCTTGACGGGAGGCTACCATCTGTCTCCCAACAGCTGTTCCAGTGGGTCCCCTCCCCCAACCTTCTCTGAGCCTTCGGGGTCCATGTGACCTGGCCATTTAGCCCATTGTGTGCAAAAAAGTGCTGCTCAGAGGTAAAACAATCCAATCCAATCCTTTCCTAACCTTGTGCTAACCTGACATCTGAAAGAAATCAAAGCTATTTATTTCAAGCGTTGATGTCTGTCTTTAGGCTTTGTATTCGAAAGCGAAACTTATTGAATTTGTTTTCAGCATTATTGTTGTCAAAAGTGCATTTGCGATTTCAAAAGTTCTGTTCTACCTACTCTTCACAATAAATTTCAAGCGAACGTTTTGTCGAAAATGCGAAAACGTGACAGTTGCCACGAGCTTCTCAGTACGTACATGATTCAAGAAAACGCGAAATGATAAAAAAAAAAAAGGAAAAACAGTTTGTGGCTGTAAAAAAATAATGAATTACTCCACATCTTAATTATTTCATCAAATCTAAAAGTTTCGACAGAAATAACCTAAAAGAGAGGCGACAGAAATAACCTAAAAGAGAGGCGAAGAACAAATCAAAACCACACAGTAGCCTCCGATGTGAAAGTAATTAAGGTAGATTCCAATACCGATAATACTAATTTTAGAGCAATACAAAATTAAATAAGTGACGTTATATAAAAAAAAAATCAATCCCAATTCTCCATAATGACAGCGGCTGAGTGAAGAACTGGAAAGGGATCGGCCATCACAGCGCTCAAAGGAGTAGAAGAGGGAAAAAGTTCTTTCCATTGGCTCTGTGAACAAATAATTGAATCGATGGAATTTACATTAACAGGGAAATGAGAGAAAGATTGAAAAAAATAAACGCTTACAACTAAAATGCACCATCCCATCTGGAGAGAAAAACTAATCACTTGACAGAGAAGATAATTAATGCTAGGCCTGAGCTCTCTTTTCCCCTTGTGTCAGTTTTGAACCTGGAGGACGATGAATTTCCGACATTCCTCGGGAGTTATGCGATACGAAGCACGCGGACTCTTGTAAGGGTATGCGGAAAAAAAAATGTTATGTTTGAAACTTTTCTTCGTAATAAGCGTTGATGAATTCATAAAGAAATTCTACGGATACGGAAGATGCAGGAGGATGGGATGAAGAAATCTACGAACTATAATTATCACGGGGGCTGTTAAAAAGAGTGCGGAAAATCTCTGGCTTAAAAACGTACAGGAATAGAATGATATATTGCAATTTATTTTTAAAATGATTGTTAAAAAAATGAAAAACAAAGCAAGAAGTGCGCAAATTATTTCGAAAAGTTTTTTTGGTACAAAAAAGCTTTTTGTATTCCCTTTTTCTTAATCTGTATTAGAAACGCCACATTTAATAAATTCGCGTTTTTCGATGACATTATTAATTAAAAACGATTTATCACGCGCAGAAATAAACATTCGTTGCACTTCAGAATCTAAATATGTACTCATGATTAAATCGCTCGCAATTACTTAGACTGGTGGTAAAAAATAGTCTTTCACTATATTCGGCAAAAACAAGTAAAAAATTATTTGTCACAGAATGTGTGCGATTTAAAAATATTATGACAAATTATTTGTCTACTACGTAAGTAGTAATTGTACTAATTAAAACACTAATAATACTATTTAATTTAGCGAATTATTCGCTGCTTGATCTTAGGAATTTGCCTGCTACTAGACAATAGTAACTTACTACTTCTATTTGAGGAGAGGATTGGTTCAGTCGGTGTCGCGCCAGGATCGTAATCTGCAGTTTCCAGGTTCGAGTCCCAGTTGGGCCAGTGTTGAGATTTATCTCCGGAAAAACTTCCTTTCCTGCCCTCGGTCAGAATGAGGATATAGAAGGACTTGGAAAGGCCACCATAGTCGGATGGGACGCTAAGCCGTGACCTGTGTGCTGAAGAGTGATACCTTTACAAGTTAAAGAATAGTGGATGGCCTTGATGGGAGGCTACCATCTGTCTCCTAGCTGCTGTTCAGTGGATCCCCTTCCCCAACCTTCACTGAGACCTCGGGGTCCTTGTGACCTGGCCGTTTAGGCCATTGTATGCAAAAAAAGAATGCCGCTCAGAGGTGAAACTACCAGTCCAACTGTCATTCAGATTTAATTTGGATAAACTGTGACCAGGAAAACGTATTAAAATGTTTTTGTGCTTCTGTTTGCATTGATATGATATAGATCTTCAGTTCCAATAAGCATTATTGAGATGTTATAAAATAAAATGGTAAAGCTGTGGTCCCATGTATGGGAGAGCCACATCCTGTGCACTTTAAAAAACCCGCTATATGGCCTTGATGGGAGGCTCCCATCTGTCTCCTAACAGTTGTTCAGTGTGTCCATTTTGCCCAACCTTCTGTCAGCTCTTGGGATCATTATGACCTGGCATTTAGCCCATTGTGTGCAAAAAATGCAGCTCAGTGGTAAACAATCCTCCCAAATTGTATTCGACTTAAGGAATTTATTACATGATCTTAGGTACTTACTCAATATTTAACTTTAAATACTTACTGCTTGACCTACTAACTGTTTGATCTTAGATCTCTACAATGTGACCTTTGTAAATTATTCTTAAGAATAGTGATATCCTTGTTATTTACGTTGCTTTAGGTACTTACTCTCTACTTTACTACAGCAATTTACTCACTTTTACAACTGATCAAAGGAAATTATTATTTAATTTAAAAACGCACCATGCTCGTAATCTGCAGTTCCCAATTCGAGTCCCAACTGTGTCAACGTTAAGATTTACCTCCTTAAACCTCACCCTGCTCTCGGTGAGAAAGGGGCCACCAATGGGCTTGGAATGTCAGCCGTCCGTCGGATTGGACGTTAAGCCGTGGTTTCATGTTCGAGAGAGCCCTACTCTGTGTACGTTAAAGTAGACGCTTGATAGGAGGCTAACATCTATTTCCTCACAGCTGTCCAATGGATCTCCTTCCCACAGCCTTCCAGCTGATTTGCTTCTTAAGGCTAAGCGATTAATAAATCAGGTAGTATTTAGAACTCGATTTATTAATCGCTTAGCCTTAGGTCTTACTATTTTACCTCAGGTGCTTATTCAGTATTTAAGTAAAATAAATAAATACTCCCTCAAGTAGCTGCTTGCCACAGATGTCTGACAGAAGCCTGTCAGTTTATATGCCACAGTAGAAGATCTGAGAGGATGGCAGCACTTCAGCAGAGGAGGAGCAGAAAACAGCACGAACATCCATGCCTTACCCAGGGCTCGAACCCAGTTCCCTTAGATCAGTAGCCAAGTGTGCTAACCACTCGGCGACGGGACGGCTATTCAGTATTTAACCTCAGTAAATTTTTAAGAATGATGATTTTTAAAGGACAAGTTCTAATGAAATCTGATTTATTTGAATAGTCTAATTCGAAATACATTGAATTCTGTTGTCATCCTAGCAACCATTTTAGCTGAACAAATTACCACGAGAAACAGAATATCCATAGAAAGAAAATTTTTCATAATATTTGTTTCTTAATTATTGGCAAAGATGGGTGCAATTGGCCGATTGTCGCTGGGGCGGGGGTGGCTCAGTCGGTAGCGCGTCAGGCTCGTAATCTATAGTTCCCAGGTTCGAGTCCCAGCTGGGTCAGCGTTGAGATTTATCTCCGCAAAATTCCCCGCCCTGCCCACGGTCAGTAGGGGACACCGATTGGCTTGGTAAAGGCCGCCGTTCGTCGGATGGGACATTAAGCCGTGGCCCCGTGCTCAGGAGAGCCATACCCTGTGCACGTTAAAGAACACGCTGGATGGCCTTGACGGGAGGCTACCATCTGTCTCCCAACAGCTGTTCCAGTGGGTCCCCTCCCCCAACCTTCTCTGAGCCTTCGGGGTCCATGTGACCTGGCCATTTAGCCCATGGTGTGCAAAAAAAGTGCCGCTCAGAGGTAAAACAACCCACAACCCGATTGTCGCTGCCATTTCCAAAAGATGAATTAGTTTTTACACTTGAATAAATAAATACCCCCTCAAGCAGCTGCTTGCCAAAGAGGTCTAACAGGAGCCTGTCATATACTCCACAGTAGAATGTCTGCTAAGGATGGTGGGGCCTCAGCAGAGAGACAACACAAACATCCATGACTTACCCGGGACTCGAACCCAGGTCATTTTGATCAGTAGCCAAGCACGCTAACCATTCGGCCATGGGACACATAAATTTATAGAAAGAATCTATTCATAGAAAGGGGCAAGGATCCTTATAATCGTTTGACTATTACTGAGTAATAAACAAAGAAAGATGTGCAAAATGCCAAAAGATCCGGCGGAATCAGAGGCCACTTTGATTGGTTGATTGCACTGGTATCCAGAAGATGCTACACTGAAGAAGCTATTGCAATCCATTGTATGTCAGCAGGGAACTAGCTGGGAAATTCTAGAATTGCTAAAGTGCAACTGCTGAAGTGCAAAAAACTTTTATGGTGAAATGTGACTCAAGATAAATCTCGTATCTCCTTAAATCTCGATTTTCTTCAATATTCGTCCATTATTCAGATAGTTACGGAAATTTGAATAACAACAGCAATTTTCAGTCATAAGAATTAATCTCATAAGTTATTTAAAACATAAATAACAACTATTCTTTCAAACTGTTTAACAAAGTACATACTGTAGTTGAGAAATTTGTTAAATAATTTTTCATATTCGTCAATTTTTTTGTATGCGTCTTAAGACTCATTGAAGCTGTCATACATTACAAAAATTTTAAATCCGAAAAAAAACTATTAAAAATTGATAGTTATATATTGATAATTGTATTATTTAATTATTCCGTCCCATTTGTTTTGGTGAACGGCTCATTTTAGAAGCTTTAGAATTTCGAAGCTCGCTCAGTCGGTAGCGCGCCAGGCTCGTAATCTGTAGTTCCCAGGTTCGAGTCCCAGCTGGGTCAGCGTTGAGATTTATCTCCGCAAAATTCCCCACCCTGCCCACGGTCAGTAGAGGACACTGATGGGCTTGGAAAGGCCGCCGTCCGTCGGATGGGACGTTAAGCCGTGACTCCGTGTGCGGAAGAGCCATACCCTGTGCACGTTAAAGAACACGCTGGATGGCCTTGACGGGAGGCTACCATCTGTCTCCCAACAGCTGTTCCAGTGGGTCCCCTCCCCCAACCTTCTCTGAGCCTTCGGGGTTCATGTGACCTGGCCATTTAGCCCATGGTGTGCAAAAAAGTGCCGCTCAGAGGTAAAACAACCCAACCCATAAGACTATTTAAACTTACAACTCGAATGCTACTCGATTATTGATTCATAAATTACATCGACTGATCTACAATAAGCAATGAAAATTGCAGACTGCTTGCAAATGTACCCAGTCCCCGACTAACACGATAAATGCGTTAAAAAGAATCGTGTAAGGTGAAATCACATAGTCGGATACAAATTTTTCATAATAAATAATATGAATAGGGAGGTTGCGTTCCACAATCATATCCTGATTGACATATGCTTTGAGCTTTCCATCTGTTTATGTCTGTTTCATGCAGTTTACTAGTTTTTCTAAAAAAAAGAAACAGTAGTAAAGGAACAAACAAAAAACAGTTAAAGGCAATTTTATTTTAATACATGGTGAGTGTAGATTTGTCGAGTGCGATGAAGATTAAAACTGAGAAATTGATGGTCGTAAAAAATAATTACTGTTGGGTTCTGAAGATGACTAAAGGTATGTTTACAAGTGTTTCTACTCTACAGTGACAAGTTATAATTTTTAAACCAATCAGGGTAAATTTGTATATACATACATTCTCATCGTCAGCGTCAATTAAAATGTTCTCTATTGCTTACAAATATATATTACTTGTTTATAGTTGGTTAAACACATTAATTTGCTTACGAAGATGTGAAAAATCTGTTTGGAAGGGCTGAAATTGTGAGCAAGTATAGGTTAGATAGGAGAGACAAGGAAAACATTCAAGACATCTTTTTATATGGTAAATATAATAATGTAAACTCGTATGGAAAATAATGGAGAAATTGTGTTAAACTAAACGACCAATCTGTTAGTCGAAGAGCAGTCCAATTTCGAAAATCACGTTAAATCAAAATCGTGGTAGTCGGGGTTAAGTTGTTTTTACCTCCCAATGACGACTCGACTCATCGTGTGTGAAAAACTCGCGTGTGCAGAAACCATGCGATGGGCTAAATAGCCTAATCCCTCTTGTTTTACCTCTGAGTGACACTGTTTTAACACACTAAATGGCCAGGTCACAATTACCCCGAGGGTTCGGAGAAGATTGGGGAAAGGAAGCCACTGGATAGCTGTTATGAAATAGATGGTAGCCTCTAATCAAGGCCATCCAGCGTGTTCTTTAACGCGCACAAAAGTGCGCGTTAAAGAACACGCTGGATGGCATTCATTAGAGGCTACAACTAATTTCATAACCAGGCTTTTTTTTTGCTTTGATTATATTTTTGCTTTTATTTCATAACCAGACTACTTTATTTGCTTTGATTAGAGGCTACCATCTATTTCATAATTTATGGCGCCCCCCGCACACGGCGCCATGGTTTTACATCTCATTCGAAGGATTGCGACCTTTCCAAGTCCCTCGATTACCCCTACAGACCGAGGACTGAGCGGGGGTTTTGCGGAGATAAATCTCAACGCTGGCGCAGGTGTATAACAAAATATTGAAAGATATTTACATTTTAGAATAGTTAATAAAAGCATTTAATTATAGCTTATCAATTCTTTAGAGTTTTAATTCTCATAGATACTGTCGCTCCAAAAAGTATCCGAACACTACGGTTGATTACAGAATTCAGAAAAAATTATCTGGCAACGATTTTTTTAGAAATTAGTGAGCTGGCAACCTTCGTGTCACGTGACACGAAGGTTGTCAGATCACTAATTTCTAAAAAAAATCGTTGCCAGATATTTTTTCTGAATTCTGTAATCAATTATAGTGTTCGGATATTTTTTAATATATATAATGCGTATGAATATATAATGCAATGAATATGGAGCGTGTGCAGTTACCGTTCACAGCAAACTGGAGCTGTTGCGGTTAATGTTCACAGCACATTGGATCGTGTGAGCTCACAAAGACCTGGATCGTGTGGGCTCACTCACGGAAATATTGAGCGTGTACAGTTGCTGTACACGCTCCAGATATTTTTCCAGAATTCTGTAATCACGTGACACGAAGGTTGCCAGATCACTAATTTCTAAAAAAATCGTTGCCAGATATTTTTTCTGAATTTTGTAATCAACCGTAGTGTTCGGATACTTTTTTGAGCGACAGTACAAGATGGGTGTTAAACGATACGAAAGAAGGCAAAAAAAATTACCTGATATTTTTCATCAAAGTATTACACAGCAAAAGCCTTCGTTCGTTGAACAGACTTAAAAACTCTCGCATCTTTCAGTCATCTCACAGAATCGGCGAACTTCAAAGAATTTGTCTTCGGTATCATCGTTTTACAAAAGCATTTAACAAGACTCGTTAACGAACGCTCTAAGTGCTTAGGGCCGATGATGCTGATGCTGGCTAAGGATCAAGTCAACAACTAAACCTAATAAACAATTTAGCAATCAATAGAGGGAATGATGTCAACTGAAATAGATCTGGTGTAGCAGTACTCAAAGGATAATCCATGGGAATCCACTAAATGGCCCGAAATTCGAGATATTCTTCTATAGTTCTTAAATTCCACTAATAGATAAGGTTACCCTGATTAAGTTACACTAATCACAATTGCAAACATAAGCTGCAAGCATTATCCAATATTATCATTAATTTTGGCCACTCCTAAAACTGTCGATGATAGGAGGTTAGGAACCATTGCACTCTGGCTGAGTTGACCATGTGTTTTAGAGCTACAAGCATCTCCTTGTAGCTTTGTAGTAAAACAAAGTCATTTATCTCAAAAACTACAATGTTTTTGATTCGCGGAGATAATTGGCATCAGGGGATATCTTTGCAGCACTCTCGTATCTTTCAAATAACACACTATCAGTGCATTTCAAAGAATTTCAGTTCGATAATCATCTTCGTTTTTACAAAACATTTAACAAAAACTCGTTAAAGAACACTCTATAGAAGGACTCATTAAAGTATACAGTGTAGGACTGATGAGGGATTTTGGAGGGATGTTTTCTCAGGGTCTTTGGGTCATCTGCGGACCAATCAAAGTTCGAGAATCATCGATGACGGCGATTCGCCATATCGGAAAACATCGCTAATAAAAGCCCTGGAATCTCGAGTGAGCATTTTGGCTAAAATTAAAACGTTGTTTAAATCGGTGCACTTCTATCTGAGCAGAGCGGTGTAACGAAATCGCGTGATTTCTATTCTCACAATCCATCAGAGCAATTGCTTCTGATTGGAAGCGCAAAACCAACTCTCTTATCTGCAGTGGAACTGCTGGTGGAGCCATTCAAATGCTTTAAAAGCAAAGGAAAGAATGAAAAAAAGACAAAATTAACCTAATTTGGAGTCGCAGAGACAGCTATTTCTGAGCAATTTATAAGAGGAGGAACAGCAGACAAGTTAGCGAGAGCCAGTCACAAATTCACACGCACCCAGAGAGGAAGCCAGCGAGGGCGATGGCTCACAGCTTAACCGCAGATAAATATAAATGGGGTAATTAAAATAACTACTTTTTACTACCTTGGCCATCATCTGTCAACTGAATGGAAGCAAGAGTGGCAGGAAATTGACTTTAACCACCGTCGCCCAAGAAAAAAAAAACAACGTTCTCGTTGAAAAACGGGAACGAGACCTACAACAGTAATACGAAGAGATAGAGTGGAAAAAAAGAAGAGAAAAATCTGAACCAGAGAAGAAAAGCGTGTCATTGTTGCCTAGCAACACGTCCCGACATCCCGCAACAATGTGATAATAACACAGGAGAGCGAAGACAAATGGAAGAGAAGCAAAGGTTAGCTATAATCGGACGCAGACTCATTATTATTGTCTAGAAGCAGAGACACGAAAGTTTTGGGTAAGGATGAGATCAAACGTGCCTTTTGTGCGTGTGTGAGTGCGTGGGTATGATTGTGAGAGGTGGGGGGTAAGTGGGAGAAAGTTGAGGGGGTAGCGTAGAGAGGAGGGATGATTGGTTAGGTAAAGGGGCGGAGGTTTGGAGTGAAATAGGGGAGGGGGAACTGAACATTTTGTCAGGAGCGAATTTTAATGCGGCATGACTAATCATAGGCTTAGAAGTTCTGGTTCCTTAGCCGAATGAGCCAGCGTGGATGGTGGGAAGACGAAAATGGGAGACGTTGGAGGGAGACTCAGAGAGGACGAGAGGTGATGAGGCAAGGAGGGGGGGAGGGGGAGTGTAGGGAGGAGAGAAAGACGTTCGACTGTTTTTGATCTTTGCATGGAGCCACGGATGCGTCCAGAGGGAGATCCGTTTGGATGTCACGATCGGCCCCGGAGCAACAGAAGTACCGAAAGGGGGGAAGACCTGTAAGAGTATAATCGGTATGAAATTACCCCAGAGAGGGAGGCGGAGTAACGTAACAGGTGTCCTCTGGGCACTCCGCGGTTTACGCAGACGGCCCCTCATTAAATCTTTGTTTTGTGGAGATAACAGTGCGCGCCCTGTCATTTGGCGTGATTTATTTATTGGAGAGAGACTCGGAGATGCAGCAATGACACGAAGGCAGAGACCTCTTGCCGAATGAAACGTGGTCCAGCATAGCCGATGAAGGCAGCCCAATTGCCCGTTAATAGCGGGATTTATTTCTACCTGCTTTGAGGAGTTTGGTGTGAAAAGTACAGCGTTTAACAGCAGTTAAGTCTTAAACGACTAGTGCGAGAATCGTGGTTCTATATTGTATAAACGGAGCCAATTCGTTGTATTTGCTTGGAAGTAGTTGTACGAAAGAAGGCTGGATGCTAGTTACGTATTGTTATATTTTGGTGCGGATTTTTTTTTTACCAGGGAGGGTTGTAAGAGAGAGGAGTGTTCGCATTTGAGATAGAAAGGTATCATTCGAGAATAGTTTTTTTTTTAAGTTTCGTGTTTTGCACTTTAGTTTCAATGTTACGCTTTCTCATTTTGGAATGGGGCGGGGGTGGCTCAGTCGGTAGCGCGCCAGGCTCGTAATCTGTAGTTCCCAGATTCGAGTCCCAGCTGGGTCAGCGTTGAGATTTATCTCCGCAAAATTCCCCGTCCTGCCCACGGTCAGTAGGGGACACCGATGGGCTTGGAAAGGCCACCGTCCGTCGGATGGGACGTTAAGCCGTGGCCACGTGTGCGGGAGAGCCATACCTTGTGCACGTTAAAGAACACGCTGGATGGGCTTGACGGAAGGCTACCATCTGTCTCCCAACAGCTGTTCCAGTGGGTCCCCTCCCCCAACCTTTTCTGAGCCTTCGGGGTCCATGTGACCTGGCCATTTAGCCCATAGTGTGCAAAAAAGTGACGCTCAGAGGTAAAACAAACAAGAACTCATTTTGGAAATTTAAATACTAAAGTTTGTAGACAGAGCAAAAATTTCCATACAAATCGGGTTCGTTAGTTGGTTTATTTCTGAGAGGCAGTTTTTTGCACACAATGGGCTAAATGGCCAGGTCACAAGGACCCCGAAGGCTCAAAGAAGGTTGGGGGACGGGACCTACTGGAACAGCTGTTGGGAGACAGATGATAGTCTCCCTTCAAAGCCATCCAGTGTGTTCTTTAACGTGCACAGAGCATGGCTTTCCCGCACACAGGACCACTGCTATACAAATCGTAAAATTTATCGGTCTTCAAATGTGTAACATGGAAACATTCATCATCGTAGTACCCAGGTTCCTTTCCAGCGATCGAAACGAAAATTTTATTAATGGAGTAATATTATAGTGCCGTCCCATGGCCGAGTGGTTAGCACGCTTGGCTACTGATCTAAGGGATACAGGGTTCGAGCCCCGGGTAAGGCATGGCTGTTTGTCTCGTTTTTCTGCTGAGGTCCTGCCATCCTCTCAGACCTTCTACTATGGCATATAAACTGACAGGCTCCTGTCAGACCTCTGTGGCAAGCAGCTGCTTGAGGGGGTATTTATTTATTTTTTTTTATAATATTATAGCCGTCCCGGTGACCTGGTGGTTAGCGCGGTTAAAAAAATAATACAAAAGCTGCCTCAAGCAGCTTGCCACAGAGCTCTGTCAGTTCACACGCACATAGTAGAAGGTCTGTTAGGATGGCGCGATATCAGCAGTAAAACAACACAAACATCCCTACCTTAATCTGGAGCTTTCCTTACAGATCTCCTCTGTGGCGCTTTCAACTGACAGGCTCTGTGAGATCTCTGTGGCAAACAGCTACTGCAAGGACATTTTTTTTAAATAATAATATTACAAGAAAGGAATAACTGAATTGGATTTAAAGGGATGCAAAGAGCCTTCCACCATGCCTTTACGATTTCGAAGAGAATTTTAATAACTGGAAACAGAAAACAATATGTAAACTCATATTACATATTTTTCAAGGATTTTTTTAAAGGAGGGGGAAAACACACGTAGCAGTATTAATTGGCTGATAATTTAGAGTTTTAGTTATCTTTATTTCATTATAAAACGTAAGTTAAAGGTATAAAACTGCATTTCTTAAACGCACTGATAGAAATATTCCACACACTTGGGATATTGTGCACATAGTTTTCCGTTGAGTTCCATCATCCCGTTATGGATGTTCCTGCTCTTCTCACTCCAATCACGAATTCCCTTTCGAAGTCAGCCATATCAGCCTTTTTACCTATGGAGCACTTGACTTTGCTTTCCAATTTGGTTGATGGGCTTTAAAGTCTATTATCGCTTTATATCCTAATATGAGAATATAAACTTTTCTTGTAACATATTTAGAACTGAAGAATTCTTTTGCTGATGGACAGTCACAACATATAGGACAGAACAAACGACCATGTCATACTCGGGACTCGAACCCCGACAGTCACAACATATAGGACAGAACAAACGACCATGTCATACTCGGGACTCGAACCCCGACAGTCGTAGTGTCACAGCGAGCCAACGCTAACCACTGAGTCACAGAGGCGGCGACTTTGCTTTCTACATCAGTCAAAAATGTTTCTTCTGGATATGCTCGAGTCTTTCAACCCTCGCCTCCAGATGGCAAGGTTGGATGATGCTAAGAAACTGATCTCGTTTGTGTCACATAACCATCACATAATCATGATAAAAAGTCTTAAATCACATGGAAAAGATTCGCATCATGTAAAAATTGGATTGTTTCATTGTAGTAAACTTTGCGCTTATTTTGGTGTGAAAAAGACGTAAAGTGTGCAGACTTAGTTCAAAAATGTTCTCTTTTCCAATTAAGTTGCTATTAAGTTGCTTCTCTGGATCGAGTAAGCAGTACAGTTCAGCTAAACATAAATCACCGTTTCGTTTAAGTTACACGTCTGAAAATTGAGAGAAAGAACCTTTCTCATCGCGAAAATGAGTCGTTCAAGGGTGATGCACCACTTCTGAGTCTGGTGATGCATACAAAATTTCTTCTTGAAAGGTGCAGATCATTTAGTGGAAAGATCTTGTTCTGTGTTAACTGTCGATGATTGGTCATTCTTTCAGCGATGGTTTGGAAGTGATGTAGAAATCTCTTTTAGTTTTTCTTTATTTAACTTAGAAACATATAAATTCCCAATTTGCAACTGGAGGTATTTTCCATTGTTAAGAGACGACTTTGCTAAAAAAATCCGCAATTTCATTTCCCTGAACTCCTGCATGTGCAGGGATCCATTGCAAAGAAATATTTGATCGATGGTCTCAAGGATGTTTTGGAAATTATTCTTGAAGTGACATAGGTCTTCCCGAAGAAATAACAAAGATGAGCTACTATCTGTAAGTACAGTCGCTCAAAAAAGTATCCGAACACTATGATTGATTAGAAAATTCAGAAAAAAAATATCTGGCAACGATTTTTTTAGAAATTAGTGATCTGGCAACCTTCGTGTCACGTGATTACAGAATTCAGGAAAAATATCTGGAGCGTGTACAGCAACTGTACACGCTCCAGTTACCGCTCACAGCAAACTGGAGCGTGTGCAGTTACTGCACACGCTCCAGTTTGCTGTGAACGGTAACTGCACACGCTCAATATTTCCGTGAGTGATCCCACATCTAGTATCAAAATAATATGACCACCTACAGTCGCTCAAAAAAGTATCCGAACACTATGGTTGATTACAGAATTCAGAAAAAATATCTGGCAACATTCTTTTTACAAATTAGTGAGGTGGCAACCTTCGTGTCACGTGACACGAAGGTTGCCAGATCACTAATTTCTAAAAAAATCGTTGCCAGATATTTTTTCTGAATTCTCTAATCAACCATAGTGTTCGGATACTTTTTTGAGCGACTGTACAACACAATTAGACATTGGTTGTTTAAAACATCACTTTAGAGCCATTTCAACTGAAATTAACTCGGTAGTCATAACATCTGAGGCACCTTGCAGCCTGACAGTTTCAGAGTAAGACATTTCTGAGACCCAGAAAGCCGCTCCAGCTCTGAAGGTTTGTCTCCCTCATAACCTTGTGTTGAAATCAAATCAAAGAGGGGATGTCGGCATATGGAAGTACCTACATTATTGATCTTCTTCCCTGACCCAAAAAGGATCTTATCGGTCACTGGGTGGAAAGTGTGAAAAGAGCACATAAAGTCTTCTGGTGGACAGAGGAGGAACATTAGCCTCAGCATTCAGAGAAATAGATGGACAAAGACTTATCTGGGTTGGGTTGTTTTACCTCTGAGCGGCACTTTTTTGCACACCATGGGCTAAATGGCCAGGTCACATGGACCCCGAAGGCTCAGAGAAGGTTGGGGGAGGGGACCCACTGGAACAGCTGTTGGGAAACAGATCGTAGTCTCCCGTCAAGGCCATCCAGCGTGTTCTTTAACGTGCACAGGGTATGGTTCTCCTGCACACGGGACCACGGCTTAACGTCCCATCCGACGGGCGGCGGTCTTTCCAAGCCCATCGGTGTCCCCTACTGACCGTGGGCAGGATGGGGAATTTTGCGGATATAAATCTCAACGCTGACCCAGCTGGGACTCGAACCTTGGAACTGCAGATTACGAGCCTGGCGCGCTACCGACTGAGCCACCCCCGCCCCACTTATCTGGGCCAAGCAGATTCTTAGAGCTTGGTTTTGAATAATTTCTAGCTTTTTAAGAAGCAGTAGAAAAACCCCATATTCCAATAATGATCTTAAAATTGATCTGTAAAAATGGATCATTTGACGAGGCGATGCTCCATTCTTGCTGAGACCCAATGCATCTTAACCTATTAATAATAGTTTTAGAATTGGAGATCAGTTGACGAATATAGGAGTTACATTTGAGTTCAGCTACCAGAAGGATTCCTAAATAACAGTGTTCTATCACAACCTGCAGGGAACTTTCCACCATGCCTTTACGACTTGGGGCGGGGGTGGCTCAGTCGGTAGCGCGCCAGGCTCATAATCTGTAGTTCCCAGGTTCGAGTCCCGACTGGGTGAGCGTTGAGATTTATCTCCGCAAAACTCCCGCTCTGACCTCGGTTAGAAGGGGACACCAATGGGCTTGGAAAGTCCACGTCCGTCGGATGGTCCACACAAGCGGTGGCCCTTGTGCGGGAGAGCCATTCCCTGTGCACGTTAAAGAACACACTCGATAGCCTTGACGGGAGGCTACCATCTGTTTCCTAGCAGCTGTCCAGTGGGTCCCCTCCCCCAAGTTTCTCTGAGCCTTCGGGGTCCTTGTGACCTGGCCATTTAGCCCATTGTGTGCAAAAAGGTGCCGCTCAGAGGTAACCCAACCCAACTTTACGACTTTTATAGAACTTTGTAGGGACGCAGAATATTTACATCAGTAAGACATTTTGCATGCATTGTCATTTTTCGTCGCACTTCGTTTCGTAATTAACTCTCACCCCATGACACGTTTGCCAAAATTTCACTTTGCCGCTCCCAAATCCTGGTGTCCTTTCAACGTCCCTTACCCAAATTTATTTTGCTGATATGTCAACGCGATCTGGAACAAAGAAATTAATTTATTGCTAAGTAGAAATGAATCTTCAATGAGAGGCAAAAATGACCCCTCCCCCTCTCTAGGCTAAAAAATTTCTCTCCCCCTGATTTGATCCTTGTATGAGAATCAATAACAAATATAGGCATTGGAATTCAAAAGTCACGTGTTTTTTTTTTTTCGCTCTTCCTCGGAGATCTCGCATTGTCTTTTCTCCTACTCTCATCTCCGAGAGGGGCGGGGGTGGCTCAGTAGGTAGCGAGCCAGACTCGTAATCTGTAGTTCCCAGGTTCGAGTCCCAGCTGAGTCAGCGTTGAGATTTATCTCCGCAAAATTCCCCGCCCTGCCCACGGTCAGTTGGGGTCACCAATGGGCTTGGAAAGACCGCCGTCCATCGGATGGGACGTTAAGCCGTGACCCACGTGTGAGGGAGAACCATAATCTGTGCACGTTAAAGAACATGCTGGATGGCCTTAACGGGAGGCTACCATCTGTCTTCCAACAGCTGTTCCAGTGGGTACCCTCCCCCAACCTTCTCTGAGTCTTCGGAGTCCTTGTGACCTGGCCATTTAGCCCATTGCGTGCAAAAAAAGTGCCACTCAGAGGTAAAACAATCCAAACCCAACCCTACTCTCAACTTTCGATTCTTGTGACCTGGCCATTTAGCCCTTGTGTGAACAACAGTGCTGCTCAGAGGTAAAACAACCTAAATCAGGGGGCGGGGTGGCTAAGTCGGTAGCGCGCCAGGCTCGTAATCTGTAGTTCCCAGGTTCGAGTCCCAGTTGGGCCAGTGTTGAGATTTATCTCCGCAAAATTCCCCGCCCTGCCCGCGGTCAGTAGGGGACACCGATGGGCTTGGAAAGGCCGCCGTCCGTTGGATGGGACGTTAAGCCGTGGCCCCGTGTGCGGGAGAGCCATACCCTGTGCACGTTAAAGAACACACTGGATGGCCTTGACGGGAGGCTACCATCTGTCTCCCAACAGCTGTTCCAGTGGGTCCCCTCCCCCAACCTTCTCTGAGCCTTCGGGGTCCATGTGACCTGGCCATTTAGCCCATGGTGTGCCCAAAAGTGCCGCTCAGAGGTAAAACAATCCAATCCAATCCAACCTAAACCATCACTTACATGTTTATAGTAAAGTGCAATTAATTCGAAAATAAATTTTTGAAAAAAATCACGATTTTTCTGATTTACACTGTCAGCAAAATAAAAAAATCACAACCAATGAAACTTGTCCATTCTCTTGAGTATGAATATTTATTCTCTTACTTGACATCTTGGGCAGCAGGAGATAAATTGTTTACTGGTTTAATGAGCGTGACACAGACCAACAACAAAATAAAACAACTGAAATGAATAATCCTGTGAGCTCTGAGAAATCCTTCATTGGACTTTATTTTCAGTGACTTCCAGTTTGCTGGCAAAGAAATCATTGAGGCAATTGTGAAGTGATTGATACAGTCGTGGGGATCCAAATGCTCGCATCTCCCTCACGAAAGGCTTTATTACCAACGTAATTCTGATCGTGATTCGATTAAAATCGCATTAATGTAAACAACTTAATTGCAGAAACGACATGCAGATGGGTCCTCGAAGCTGCTGGGGAGCAATTTGGATAAATAGCTTTGACTTATTTGCCTTGAGGAGTGTAGAATCGTGGTCGGTTCCATTCAAATTGCTGCATTAACTGCACTTGGATATTTTTTTTTAGACTCTATTTGTGGAAACAATTTGACACTTGGAATCGCGCTTAATTTTGACGATTTGAACGGTTAAGTGTAAAGTACAAAAATGATGTGGAAATGCTTTAACATGATAACATGTTTTTTTTTTAAGTTTGCCTATTTTGCTGTTCTAGGAGGGGCGGGGGTGGCTCAGTCGGTAGCGCGTCAGGCTCGTAATCTGTAGTTCCCAGGTTCGAGTCCCAGCTGGGTCAGCGTTGAGATTTATCTCCGCAAAATTCCCCGCCCTGCCCACGGTCAGTAGGGGACACCGATGGGCTTGGAAAGGCCGCCGTCCGTCGGATGGGACGTTAAGCCGTGGCCCCGTGTGCGGGAGAGCCATACCCTATGCACGTTAAAGAACACGCTGGATGGCCTTGACGGGAGGCTACCATCTGTCTCCCAACAGCTGTTCCAGTGGGTCCCCTCCCCCAACCTTCTCTGAGCCTTCGGGGTCTATGTGACCTGGCCATTTAGTCCATGGTGTGCAAAAAAGTGCCGCTCAGAGGTAAAACAACCCAACTGTTCTAGGAAGAAAATGGTTAGTAGAGGGTGGATTGTGTTCTAGTCGGAAAATAATCCAATGCTTCGACTTTTTCTGTGTTGTTTTGTTTTGTCGTCAGTACTGTTTTAGCACACAGTGGGCTAAATAAACAGGTCACACAGCTCCCAAAAAGGGCTGGATAGGGGAGGGATTGAGTTGTTTAATCTTTGTGTACACTTTTTTTAACACAATGGGCTAAATAGCCAGGTCATAAGGACGCTGAAGATTCAGAAAAGGTTTCGGAAAGGGGACTTATTGAATAGCTATTAGGAGACACATGATAGCCTCCCGTCAAGGCCATTCAGCGTGTTCTTTAACGTGCATAGGTAATGGCTGTCCCGTTTAAGGAACACAGGGTATATGGCTTTCCCGTCTGCGCAGGGTACATGGTGCCACGGCTTAACGTCCGACACGACTGACGGCGGCCTTTCCAACCCCTCGATATGCCCTACTTGACCGAGGGCAGGGTGGAGAGTTTTGCGGAGATAAATCTCAAACGCTGACCAGCTGGTACTCGAACCTGGAAACTGCAAATTATGAGCCTGGCACGCTAGCGATTGAGCCACCCCCACCCTAAGCGCATGAAGGACCGAACCTGGAAACCTCAGAAAACAAACATAGCACGTTCCACCTCTCAGTATAAAATACGCCATGGAGAATACCTTCAAAGAATGCGAAAACTCATCACAAATACAACACACATCAGAAAGAAATCATCTCTTCAAAATTCGGTACTCGAACCCGGTTCCTTCCCTCTTCAACCAAATGCTGCAGCTGCTCGGCTACTAGATTACCTGCAGATACATCATTTCCCATTTATGATCACTTTTTGCGCCACACTCACCGTACAGTCGCTCAAAAAAAGTATCCGAACACCATGGTTGATTACAGAATTCAGAAAAAATATCTGGCAACGATTGTTTTTTTTTTTTAGAAATTAGTGATCTGGCAACCGTCGTGTCACGTGACACGACGGTTGCCAGACAGAAACTTTTTTTGAACGACTGTACCTTCTCACGCATTAAACTAAATCTCTTTAGTTTGTTTTAGACCAGTTGCGTGGAGACATTTTAAAGAGAACAAACGAAAGTAGAGAACTCATCAACAAATCCGAACCGAAATTTGGTGTCGCATTCGAACAGCAGTCTAAAGATTCGGTACTGATTCCTCCCCTAATTGGACGAAACCCGGTAATTATCCACCATTACCTTGTAATTAGGTCCAGTGTGTTTAATCAAGACAATCAGCCCTCCTTTCCATGCTTCTCTTTTTTGCTTCTTTCTCTTACTTCTCTTCTTCCCTTAATTACCACCAGCCACATACACATCTGAGACATCCTATGGCATCCGTTTCGGGAATTTTCCAGAAGCATGTGTTTGGATGATTTATCTGTCGCTGCTTTCAACGCCCTCAGAGTCCATACATTGGGAACGTCACTCTTTTCGTTTACCTCCCCCCCTCCCAACAAGCTATCCCCCCTCCCTAGTATGAAAAAAAAAACAACTGTCACGAGTTTGTCTCGAGAACATTAATTATTCGTGTTGCAAGGGGAGGAGGCCGCCATGCCTTACATTGTCGACTACATAGAGTGGGAGTGCCCAGATCGATGGTGGACTTTGAATGACTCCGGCTTCGAACGTAAGTGATGTGGCTGGTGGTGGCGGCGGTGTTGCACCTGGTAAAGCAAGTAAGCCAGAATCTCCACCGCTTTTGTGTCTTTGTAGCTTTCTTCTGTCTCTCTTGTCGTAAGTCGTGGAAGGGTTTGATTAAAGGCACAAGAAACTAAAGAGGAAAGGCAGCTGTCTGTGTCTTATCCTCCGTCAGTTACAAGACGACGTCTGTTCACCAACACCGAAGAATCTGACAATTTTTATCTTTTCGTTCCAAGTTTGCGTAGAGAGATTAAGGAAAGAAGATTTCTGAAAATAAGGGCTAAAGTTCTAAATCAATAATTGCAACTCGGGTGTCTTTTGTATCCATAATAAACAGTGTGAAACACACAAAAAGAGAGCAGTGCAACCCCTTTCGAGCAAAAATGACAAACGCTTCAAACACACTATGTTGCCAAAATTATTGAGAAATTTCTTTAAGTATGTGAATAAATAGTCATATTAAAATCTTCGTTTTGAAGAAAAGGTTCGTACAAAAAATGTCACTGAGATTCAATTGAAAATTTTTCATTCGACTCTCGCTAAATCTCAATTTTTAAGAATATTTAGTTAATGTTTAAAGATTATTCAAGTGAAACATTTAGCGACAGACTCTGTTATATTAATTCTGAACACTTTTCTTCAAAATTGGCAGGGACTGACTCGATAGCACGCCAGGCTTGTAATTTGCAGCTCCCAGGTTCGCTCTCACCTGAGCCATCGATGAGATTTGTCTCCACTAAATCTTTCCACCCTGCCTTCGGTCAGTAGTTGTTTGAGGGGAGGACACCGCGGGGCTCGGAAAGGGCTGCCATTCATTGGTTGGGACTTTAAGCCGTGGCGCCGTGTGCAGGAGAACCACACGCTGCACACGTTAAAGAGCATGCTAGATGGTCTTGACGGGAGTCTTCCATCTGTCTCCTAACATCTGTCCAGCGAATCCCTTCCTCAACGTTCTCTGAGCCCTCGGGGTCCTTGCGACCTGGCCATTTAGCCCATTGTGTGCCGATCAGAGGTAAAACAACCCAACTTTTTAAAAAAAATCTTATTTTCAAAGTTAAGGCGTTTTGAATGTGGTTTTCCATGTTTGGCTATTGATGAAAGGGACTTGAGTTCGAGACACGTGTAAGGCATGGTTGTTTTTCTGATGAGGTCTCGCCTCCTCACACAACCTCTACTATTGCGTATAAACTGACAGGCTTCTCTCAGACCTCCGTGGTAAGCAGCAGCTTGAGGGGGTTATTTATTATTTTCTAGTCCATTGGGTTGCGTTGTTTTACCTCCGAGTGGCTCTATAGGGCACACTATGAGCTAAATGATCAGATCGTAAGAACCCCAAGAGATTTGTTTTGTAATCATCCATCAGTTCCCATTTCTAACTTTGGAAGATGCAAAAATCGGAAAACGACAGACTTTATTCCCTTTGAAAACGCGCAATACATTTTCGTCAGAGGAAATGTCTATCCTTCTACTTGTAGTTCCATTTAGCTTCACTGTAGTAGTAGCTATAATCTTCACCAGGGTTGGGTTGTTTTACCTCTGAGCGGCAGTTTTTTGCACACCATGGGCTAAATGGCCAGGTCACATGGACCCCGAAGGCTCAGAGAAGGTTGGGTAAGGGGACCCACTGGAACAGCTGTTGGGAGACAGATGGTAGCCTTCCGTCAAGGCCATCCAGCGTGTTCTTTAACGTGCACAGGGTATGACTCTCCCGCACACGGGGCCACGGCTTAACGTCCCATCCGACGGACGGCGGCCTTTCCAAACCCATCAGTGTCCCCTACTGACCGTGGGCAGGGCGGGGAATTTTGCGGAGATAAATCTCAACGCTGACTCAGCTGGGACTCGAACCTGGGAACTACAGATTACGAGCCTGGCGCGCTACCGACTGAGCCACCCCCGCCCCAGGTACTGGAGAGAAAAACGGTATCAGTTCCATATTATCTCAAAAGAAAATCACGTTCAGGGCTCAATAATTTCTTCAGTGTGATTTTTAATGAAAAATATGTCTAAAGATAAATTAAAGATACCAATCAAATCTATCTAAATCTCGATTTTAAATAATATTATTTTCGGTATTCAAAGAGTTATGAACGATGGAATATTTAACAGGCGACAAAAAAATTTGAACACAAAATTTTATTAAAACTGGTTAACAGGTCAGAGATCATAGATGACTCTTCCACTACTCTACTGAGTCAACTATGACCTCTGAATCTGCTTTAATGTTTTAATTCAACTTTGGAATCAATTTTTTGTAGCCTGTTAAATATTCCAGTGTTCGTAACTCTTTGAATACTGAAGAAATATTGTTCAAAATCGAGATTTAGATAGGCATATTTTTCATTAAAAATCCTATTCAAGAAGTTATTGAGCACCGAATGTGATTTTCTCTCGAGGTAACATGGAACTGTTTCCATTTTTTTTTGTCCAGCACCTGTAGTTAAATATCTCGTTGCTTATATCTAACTTTAGCATCAGAGAGAGCATTCGAATCATCCTTTTTGTGTATTCAGGGCAGCTGTAGACCAAAAGCAGAGGCCAAACAGATGTTGAAATGCTAGTATCGTCAGCAATATGACAGGTGCGCTAATAAGAGGAATCTCTGTTGCAACATTTGCCTGCTCTAAAACCAGTCTGAGCTTTAGCAGGTTCATGGAAATGTAATTTATTACTTCGCAATGTCCGTCATCGGTTGGCACACAATAGATACACATTTTCTGCGCACAATGGACTAAATGGCCAGGTCACAAGGACCCTAATGATTCGGAGAAGACTGTAGGAAGGGGACCCGCTGGACAGCTGATATAAAACAGATGGAAGCGTCTGTCAAGGCCATCCAGCGTGTTCTTTAAGATGCACAGTTAAACGATAGACATACAATGTTTTGCACACAAAAATGGACTAAATGGCCAGGTCACGAAGACCCCAAGGGTATTAGAAGGTTGGAAGAAGGGGCCTCAGTGGACAGGTGATATGAGACAAATGGAAGCCTCTGTTAAGGCCATACATATGTGCACAGGATACGGCTCTCCTGCCCACGGGACCATTGATTAACGTCCTATCCGGCGGACGGTGGCCTTTCCAAACCCAGCGGTAATATCATAAGGAGAGGTGGGAGAAGGCATAAATTTGATTTTTGTTTTGTTTTAAATTGACCGTGAATCCTGTCAATGAATCCTGCCAATTCGAAAGTAAATTATTATGTCATGAACAATGAGGGATCACTGAATTATGACGCCCACCTCTTCCGTGTCATTTCAGTGGAAGCTAATTTCGAAGTTCTATAAGTTCTAATATAAGCTTTTTCTATGCGGAAATCTGACTGAGGGTAAACTAAAGATCTGAATTAAGTCTATTTAAATTTCGATTTTCAAGATCTATTCGCTTTGAATTTAAAGAGTTATGAAAATATGAACATTAAACAAAAATAGTGTAAATCCTAACAAAATTTCAAAATATAGAAAGAATTACATAAGCTTTTCAATATGCATCTATAGAATTAAATGGTTCGAAATAATACTAATTATTCAAATTATAATTAACGTCTGATATAAATTCTGCATTAGGCATTACTGCTTAAATATTTAAAGCTTCCGAGCGCAAACAACTTTTCACATTTTTTTGTGGCCCGCGTAAAAATCGAAAAAAAAATATTTTTTTTAAAATCTGGCTTTACTAAAATGAATGGTGTTTTAATAGACGAAAGGCGGAAATTTGAATAACACTATACATCTATCTACTACATCATTGGAGCCGAAATTCGCCGTGCCTTTTGAGATATTGTCTCAACATAAAATTAACAAAGTGATACCTTTTTTCCTATATGATACATGGGTTGGGTTGTTTTACCTCTGAGCGGCACTTTTTTGCACACCATGGGCTAAATGGCCAGGTCAAATGGACCCCGAAGGCTCAGAGAAGGTTGGGGGAGGGGACCCACTGGAACAGCTGTTGGGAGACAGATGGTAGCCTCCCGTCAAGGCCATTCAGCGTGTTCTTTAACGTGCACAGGGTATGGCTCTCCCGCACACGGGGCCACGGCTTAACGTCCCATCCGACGAACGGCGGCCTTTCCAAGCCCATCGGTGTCCCCTACTGACCGTGGGCAGGGCGGGGAATTTTGCGGAGATAAATCTCAACGCTGACCCAGCTGGGACTCGAACCTGGGAAGTACAGATTACGAGTCTGGCGCGCTACCGACTGAGCCACCCCCGCCCCTATATGATACATGAACTGATACATGAGGATGTCTGTGACAATGTAATGCACATTTTCATCCTTCAAATTACTCCTTTTCATGATTTTTTAGAGGTGCAGAAATAGATAGTTTTTTTATTAACTACTCTGAACACCAGTACAGTTCAATACAAAATCCGCAGCAAAAAACGTACTTTTACATAAATTTTTCAAGTTCAAAAGTTCATACACATAATTATATTATAAAGTATAAATTATAATTTATTTTATAGGCAGTTTTTTTTAAACAGATAAACTGAACAAACTGAATAATATGAAAGCAGTAAATAAATAAGAGTACTCTACTTGAGTCCGAGCTCGTGTATGGAAAGTTCACGAATATAACGTTTACAGAATTAGTTGCAACAGTGTTATAAAAATTAAGTATTGAAGCTAAAGTTTTATCTCTATAGATATTTCTCTACATCATCACAATCCACTAACCAATCCCATATTAATCTTTTAAAATGGATTCTTCTTCTATTATGGATTCTTCTTCTATTCTTTCATTTCTAATGTTAGTCGGCAGAGCAGATCTTTTATTATTTATGTAAAATGAGTTGTTTTGTCTATGAGAGTTTTTTTGCACGGAACTGGTTAAATTGCCAGGTCACAAGAACCCAAGTGCTCAGGGAAGGCAGAGGGGCAGCGTCCCACTGGACGCTGTCCCTCAGCCTTCCCTGAGACAGATTGGATTGTTTTACCTCTGAGCGGCCCTTTTTTTGCACACCATGGGCTAAATGGCCAGGCCACAAGACCCCGAAGGCTCAGAGAAGGTTGGGGGAGTGGACTCACTGGAACAGCTGTTGGGAGACAGATGGTAGCCTCTCGTCAAGGCCATTCAGCGTGTTCTTTAACGTGCACAGGGTATGGCTCTCCCGCACACGGGGCCACGGCTTAACGTCCCATCCGACGGACGGTGGCCTTTTCAAGCCCATCGGTGTCCCCTACTGACCGTGGGCAGGGCGGGGAAATTTTGCGGAGATAAATCTCAACGCTCACCCAGCTGGGACTCGAACCTGGGAACTACAGATTACGAGCCACCCCCGCCCCTCCCTGAGACAGATCATGAGTAGATAGAGTAAGAGACAGATCATGAGTAGAAGGAAGATGTTCAAGCGGTTATTTTGTTGCGGAAGTTATCATGCACCAAATAACCTTCTTAATCAAATGTCTAGGAGCTTCAACTTTATTGCCGGCCTTCACATACCTATAGTTTCGTAATATCGTTGAAAACTGAATGTGTCACCACGGTCCAGAAACTCAATCAAAAACATATGCTGAAAATCAAATTAAAACGTTGGTATACCGCACATTGTTCAGCTTTGGATGCTTCAATTTCATTCCAGATAAACCATCTCCAGACAAACGAAAAAGAAAATCATTCCAGATAAACTAAAAAGAGAATCATTCCAAGCAAAAGAATCCATTTTTCATGAATGCATTCTGAAAAATGTCCAGCTTTTTCCAGACATTTTCCAGAAAAACCTTCGCATTGAAGCGGACGTTTGTCTTTAATTTGTCTGGAATCCAGCAACGTCTATCCCGTCCAAAGAGATACTGATTCTGGTGTTCATGAGTTCCTTCTATGTATCCCCCATTTCCCTAAGTGAGGGTATAAAAATCACTTATTCTACAGGGTTCGGCCATTTCATTTGAACGACCATTATATAAATATACGAATGAAATAGAAAAAAAGGTTCTCAAAAATTGCAAAATATTTAATTGCTGTGCCATTCAATTTCCAAAATACAAATGAACTTAAATTGATAATTCACCTTAGTGTACCATTTTTAATATCAACATTAACTTTTCCGAGTATTGCATTAAAGGCTTCATTCTACCACAGTTTGCAAATACTTCAAATGAGCAATAACATTAGATAATCTCTTTAGTTAATCATATTACCAACCTGGAGCACCCGGATGTTTAGGAATCGCCGACAGCGCTGACACCATCTGCTGATGTTGGCGAGCCACTGCATCCGATGCCAAAGAAGAACCTAGAAAAAGATCCACATTCGTTATTGCCAAAGTAAAAATAAACCTTAATGTCGCTTTATGAATTTTCAAAAGTATCCACTACAAAACAAATGCAATATCAATGACAATATTACCTACTGCAAAGTAAAAGGGAAAGCTTCAGCATTTAAAGAGGTTAGGACCCCTCCTTAATACTGAGTAATGACCAAATGATTTTTATAAAAAGATGCGAACCAAAGACAAAATGTGAGCCATGCCAAATTTTTGCTTCAGCATTCAAAAAGTAAAAGAATCTTTGATTTGTCAAATAGCAAAAGTTAAAGTTTCAAAAATTGATACAAACTAAAAATAAACTTGCTAGAGGGGTTCATGGACTTGCCAGGGAGGGGTTATTATTTAGTTCAAGCTGTCTACTGACCGAAACAAGAATTTCATAAAAAAAAATCATCACGAGCATGGTGATAATCGTTTATTCGCTCAAAACAGAATATTCATAAAGGATGGGCTTTCGAGATCCTTTGTTTTCTCGAAACATTCTCTTCATAAAGGATTCATTTGACAGAACGAGGAGAATCCTTTGCACACTAAAAAAACAAATGGACATAGATTTGGGTTGGGTTGTTTCACCTCTGAGTGGCAGTTTTTTGCACACCATGGGCTAAATGGCCAGGTCAAATGGACTCCGAAGGCTCAGAGAAGATTGGGGGAGGGGACCCACTGGAACAGCTGTTGAGAGACAGATGGTAGCCTCCCGTCAAGGCCATCCAGCGTGTTCTTTAACGTGCACAGAGTATGGCTCTCCCGCACACGGGGCCACGGCTTAACGTCCCATCCGACGGACGGCGGCCTTTCCAAGCCCATCGGTGTCCCCTACTGACCGTGGGCTCGAAGCTGGGAACATCAGATTACGAGCCTGGCGCGCTACCGAATTAGCACCCTCCACCTCTTATGAAATAGGGCAAGACAGATTAAAAGATCTAAATCAAAGCTATCTGAATAATTTGTTTCCATTAAAATTCATTTTATATTTGAATAATCATGATTTCTGGATATTCAATATCAAAGTTTCTAATAAGACTTTTTTTTTCTCATAATCTAATTGAAAAGCTGAAAATAATTAGCTATATGAAACCATTTATTAAACACAGAAGAGCGTGACAAACAAGGACATTAGGATACCATTAATTTTTTTAGGTAAAATCCCACAGGACGAAAAACATTTCTCTTAAATGTTACATCTTTTATATAACGCTTCAAATAAAAAAATAATAAATAAATAAATACCCCCTCAAGCAGCTGCTTGCCACAGAGGTCTGACAGGAGCCTGTCAGGTTATATGCCACAGTAGAAGGTCTGAGAGGATGGCAGGACCTCAGCAGAAAAACAACACACACATCCATGCCTTACCCGGGGCTCGAACCCAGGTCCCTTAGATCAGTAGCCAAACGCGCTAACCACTCGGCCACGGAGCGAATATTGTTGAAAAACGGTATTTTAAGAAAAATTGTTTGATTCAAAAGTTTTTAACTGTTGTTGGATCTACGATTTTTCTCTGAAATGCTTATTGCAGAAGTTTATGTGGCTTCGATTTTAAGAATTATTAAAATTAAATTTCGAGAAGTTGTGCATTAATGGAAATAACTGGGATTCGAACACGGACCCCATTCCACTATGGAATATCATTACAAGAACTGAATTGTTCGTACAGTCGCTCAAAAAATATCCGAACACTATAGTTGATTACCAAATTCAGAAAAAATATCTGGCAACGATTTTTTTTTAGAAATTAGTGATCTGACAACCTTCATGTTACAACATTGGGGTCCTTCGTGTGTTGCGTAACACGAAGGTTGACAGATAAAAAAATATCGTTGCCAGATATTTTTTTCTGAATTCTGTAATCAGCAATAGTGTTCGAATATTTTTTTGAGCGACTGTACATCTCGAATATTTAAACCAGTCCTAGGCGACCCCTCGGTCGATACGGCTGAATGCATTTTTTTCAAATTCTTTCCGTGTTGTGCCAGTGTGAAAACGATATCGAAGCTCTATAATTTATATGCATTTAACGGAAAATATCCCTGAAGATAAAGATCATAATCAAATCTATTTAAATATCTATTTTCAACAATATTCACTCAGTGAAGAATCACAGAAGCTAATATGTTTCACGAAAGTAATGAGTCATAAAAATTAACTCAGAAATTAAAACTTAAATAACATGGGTTGTTGTTGTTGTTGTTGTTGTTGTTGTTTTACCTCTGAGCGGCACTTTTTTGCACACCATGGGCTGAATGGCCAGGTCACATGGACCCCGAAGGCTCAGAGAAGGTTGGGGGAGGGGACCCACTGGAACAGCTGTTGGGAGACAGATGGTAGCCTCCCGTCAAGGCCATCCAGCGTGTTCTTATAACGTGCACAGGGTATGTCTCTCCCGCACACGGAGCCACGGCTTAACGTCTCATCCGACGGACGGCGGCCTTTCCAAGCCCATCGGTGTCCCCTACTGACCGTGGGCAGGGCGGGGAATTTTGCGGAGATAAATCTCAACGCTGACCCAGCTGGGACTCGAACATGGAATTACAGATTACGAGCCTGGCGCGCTTCCGACTGAGCCACTCCCGCCCCCTTAAATAACAAGTATTATTCCAAGCCATTGAATAAAATAAATGTACAGTCGCTCAAAAAAGTATCCGAACACTATGGTTGATTACAGAATTCAGAAAAATATCTGGCAACGATTTTTTTTTTCGTTGCCAGACATTTTTTCTGAATTCTGTAATCAACCATAGTGTTCGGATATTTTTTTGTGCGACTGTACAATTTAAAAGTTTGCGTACTGATTATTTCAGTATTAGACAATTAGGAATGATTTTCATAAAATAATATCATTTTAAATATTCCAGCTTCCATAACACTCAAAGGATATTGTTGATAATCTAAATTTAAACATTTTTTATTATGTTCTTTAATTTATCTTCAGTCACATTTTGCCACTAAATGCATATTTTAGAAGTTATAGGACATCGAAGTTAGATTCGCGCTTACATAACATGGAAATTCTGCAATGTTTTGGAACGGCAGTGCATATCTGAAAACTTAATCCCTTATATTAATATTTACAATTGCTTTGCTTATAAAATATATAGCATACTCGTGGCGTTGGACTCGGGCATGATGGCGGGGGGGGGGGGGAGAGGTTAGATTCTCGGAATCTAACCTCACGGTACTCTGGAAAATCCTCATCCGGACCTCCGATGAAAATAGGCTGTCCGTCTCTGATTTAAAACCAGTTTCGAGTCCCACCTTGCCATCGTTGAGATTTATCTCCGCTAACTCCCCCCCTCCCTCTGCTCTCCGTCAGAAAGGGGCATCGATGGGTTTGGGAAGGCTACCGTCCATCTGATGGGATGAAAAGCCGTGGTCTCGTGTGGAGGAGAACCATACCCTATGCATAATAAAGAACACTTTAGATGGTCTTGACGGGAGGCTACTATCTGTCTTCCAAAAGCTATCCTGGGCGGGGGTGGCTCAGTCGGTAGCGCGCCAGGCTCATAATCTGTAGTTCCCAGGTTCGAGTCCCAGCTGGGTCAGCGTTGAGATTTATCTCCGCAAAATTTCCCCGCCCTGCCCACGGTCAGTAGGGGACACCGATGCGCTTGGAAAGGCTGCCGTCCGTCGGATGGGACGTTAAGCCGTGGCCCTGTGCACGTTAAAGAACACGCTGGATGGCCTTGACGGGAGGCTACCATCTGTCTCCCGTCAAGGATCTTGATTCGCGGATCTTGATTCTCCCAACAGCTGCTCCAGTGGGTTCCCTCCCCCAAGCTTCTCTGAGCCTTCGGGGTCCATGTGACCTGGCCATTTAGCCCATGGTGTGCAAAAAAGTGCCGCTCAGAGGTAAAACAGCCCAACCCAACCCAAAAGCTATCCAGTGTGTTCCTTCCCCCCCACAACCTTCTCTGAGCCCTTGGGGTCCTTGTGACCTGGCCATTTATTTCATTGTGTACCAAAAAAGCGCCGCTCAGAGGTAAAACAACCAACCTTGATATCAACAAACGGATCACCATTGCGTATCTACAATACGATTGGAACACTATAAAAAAGCAAAAAACAAAATATAAGAAAACGGCAACTAATTAATCTCTAGTAAATCTAAAAAAAAACTCCTCTAATGATACTTCACTTTGTCAGCTTGATCCATTGAGAAGAAATGGCATGCACGTGGCTTTTTTTCCCTCCCTAGGCGTGATGACATTTTCCCACTGGTCTGCCTTCCTTTCAATTTTCCTCTAGCCAGAGGCAACAGTCAGTGCTATTGTTAACGCCTGTCTCCATTCTCTCTCATCTTTCGGTTCTCATCCCTTCATCATTTCTTCTTGTCTCTCTCTCTCTGGTGGCCCTGCAACCTTCACCCCCCCCCCTCCATTCCCTCTCCTCCTTCCCCAGTGCAATCCAAAGTCTATCTTCTTCTCTCTCCTTTTGTAGCTCTGCCGCGAATCAAGATCCCTCGACAGAACGTCAGAGGTCATCCGCAATACACACCCAACAATGAGTCCCTCTTGGAGGGCAATCCTGTGCGGGTGCAGAGTTTTTATCGACAAATGGAAAAGCATCTTCATTTTCAAGTGATCGGTTTCATCTGAAGAGATGTCTGAAAAACGATACGCAACTTTCTTTAGGACAAATCTCAGTCAAATGTTTCATATAACCCAATATATTAACTACGACATTAAAAATTAAAGAGAAAACGTTTGAGAATTTCTCTAGTATTGCAAACCTGATTATATGTAAATGCGTGTTACTATTTTCAAAAATAGGTTTTTAAGGGATCCTAAATGTTCATTAGATTACCCACAAATCTATAGCTTTTAACAAGCCTAGATCTAGGGGCAGGGGGGGGGAGAGAAGGGGGCCCTGGTTCTCCCCTTTGAGAATGTTAGCAAACAGAACGAAAGCGAGAAAAGTACTTATCTTTCTAACTTCTAAACAATAAAGCTACAGCAAAGCTTTTGGTTAAGACTAATTTGATACCCTGCAAGTTGGGGCGGGGGTGGCTCAGTCGGTAGCGCGCCAGGCTCGCAATCTGTAGTTCCCAGGTTCGAGTCCAAGCTGGGTCAGCGTTGAGATTTATCTCCGCAAAATTCCCCGCCCTGCCCACGGTCAGTAGGGGCTTGGAAAGGCCGCCGTCCGTCGGATGGGACGTTAAGCCGTGGCCCTGTGTGCGGGAGAGTCTTACCCTGTGCACGTTAAAGAACACGCTGGATGGCCTTGACGGGACCACTGTCTCCCAACAGCTGTTCCAGTGGGTCCCCTCCCCCAACCTTCTCTAAGCCTTCGGGGTCCATGTGACCTGGCCATTTAGCCCATGGTGTGCAAAAAAGTGCCGTTCAGAGGTAAAACAACCCAACCCTGCAAGTTTCCTTTTCATACAAGGAGATACCCAGATGCCTTTTTATTGTTTTGATCAGGACGTTTACAACTTCCAAAATAACAAGTTTTATTACTGAAATTCTACAAAGTTTGCCCTTTCCTATCTCTCTCGGTGTGTGGTACCAACTTCAAACCTGGGAATGTTTGCAATTTAGGATTGGCAGAATCTTCCCAAGATACGAGATGATGATGAGGATAATAATACATTACCACTAAAATTGAGAGAAAAATTATATACTGGAACGGCGATCTAGTCCCTTGCCGAAGACCCCATTTAATTTTTCTCTGGCAATATTCAGTCATTTGCCCAAGCCCTCTTTCAATTTTCTTAGATTTAATCCAATCACTTACCGAAGACCACTTTTATTTTAATCCGGCTTAATCTAATCACTTGCCCATGCCCCCATTTATTGGGGCGGGAGTGGCTCAGTCATAGCGCGCCAGGCTCGTAATCTGCAGTTCCCAGGTCCGAGTCCCACCTGGGTCAGAGTTGAGACTTATCTCCGCAAAACTCCTCGCCCTGCCCACCGATGGACTTAGAAAGGCCGCCGTCCGTCGGATGGGACGTTAAGCCGTTTCTCTTTGTTCGGGATAACCATACCCTGTGGAGAACACGCTGGATGTCCTTGACGGGAGGCTACCATCTGTCTCCTAACAGCTGTTCCAGTGGGTCCCCTCCTCCAATCTTCTCTGAGCCATGGTGTGCAAAAAAGTGCCGCTCAGAGGTAAAACAACCCAACCTCATTTATTTTTCTCTGGTAAAATTCAGTCACTTCCTCAACCCTTTGGTTTTTCTCTGGCTTAAATTCAATCACTTTCCCACGTCTTTATTTTCTGTTACTTAATTCAGTCACTCTCCAGCCTTTTTTGCTTTCTTTCGTTTCATCCCCTCTTATTTTTCTCTGGTTTAATCCCGTCACTTGCTCACTCTCCCCCCCACCCCTTATTTTTTCTCTTTCTTAATCCAGTCAGTTGCCCTTCCACGTTTTATTTTTTCCCAGACACGAGTAGGGCTTTGAATATTTTCATATTCATGGAAAAATTAGCAAAACCAAGAAAGTTCATAATTTCTTTCAATCGTTCGAAGTAATTTTTTTCAAAGTCCTAATGAAGTCTCCATACAATAACACGACTCTACAAGTAACCCAATTTTTTGAGTTTGATATAAACAAGTGTAATATATCCAGCTATTGTAAACTAAAAATGTTAAACTTTTTAATATGCAAATGAGACATTCTTAACTTTCTTTTCAAAGATTTCTTTAAAACATAGGAAGGGTTGGGTTGTTTTACCTCTGAGCGGCACTTTTTTGCACACCATGGGCTAAATGGCCAGGTCACATGGACCCCGAAGGCTCAGAGAAGGTTGGGGGAGGGGACCCACTGGAACAGCTGTTGGGAGAGAGATGGTAGCCTCCCGTCAAGGCCATCCAGCATGTTCTTTAACGTGCACAGGGTATGGTTCTCCCGCACACGGGGCATGGCTTAACGTCCCATCCGACGGACGGCGACCTTTCCAAGCCCATCGGTGTCCCCTACTGACCGTGGGCAGGGCGGGGAATTTTTGCGGAGATAAATCTCAACGCTGACCCAGCTGGGACTCGAACCTGGGAACTACAGATTACGAGCCTGGCGCACTACCGACTGAGCCACCCCCGCCCCTACACACTTACCGGGTCTACAACCCTTGATTTGGCACTGCTTGATCAGCTAAGCATAAAATAATACTTAATTTAGCATCAAACATATTAACATGACATGGTTACATTAATTAAAATATTTTCCACCTAAAACTGGCAGCTACAAGATCGAGTGTTTGGCCATCTCTGCTCTATAACATCAAAAATATCCATTTAATAGAGAAATGTGATGAAGATAAAGATTGTATCACATCTTTTTATTTATATAACGAAATTATTATATTATATTTATATAACGTATATTTTTATATAACGTTGGGTTGTTGGGTTGTTTTACCTCTGAGCGGCACTTTTTTGCACACCATGGGCTAAATGGCCAGGTCACATGGACCCCGAAGGCTCAGAGAAGGTTGGGGGAGGGGACCCACTGGAACGGCTGTGGGGAGACAGATGGTAGTCTCCCGTCAAGGCCATCCAGCGTGTTCTTTAACGTGCACAGGGTATGTCTCTCCCGCACACGGGACCACGACTTAACGTCTCATCCGACGGACGGCGGCTTTTCCAAGCCCATCGGTGTCCCCTACTGACCGTGGGCAGGGCGGGGAATTTGGCGGAGATAAATCTCAACGCTGACCCAGCTGGGACTCGAACCTGGGAACTACAGATTACGAGCCTGGCGCGCTACCGACTGAGCCACCCCCGCCCCATTTTTTTTCTGCTGTGTTCTCATTTTTTTCATAGGTCTATGGCGTGCTACACATGTAAGCTCTTTTTTATATAACGAAAAATATGTTTAAAAAAAAAACATATTTTTCGTTATGGAGAGTTTAAATCGTTAATCCTGTTGTATCTCTGAGAAAGATTCTAGTTTATTGTATTTGATTAACTATCTGTCTGATTCCTTACCATATGACTTCGACCAGATCGCTATATACTTAACGTTAGTGTAGGTTAGCTTACCGCAGAACGGTGCTGCCCTCAAGTAGCAAGTTCTGAAGCTTCCTATGCGCGCTTGCTAACACGGAATGAATGAATGAATACCCCCTCAAGCAGCTGCTTGCCACAGAGGTCTGACAGTAGCCTGTCAGTTTATATGCCAAAGTAGAAGTTCTGAGAGGATGGCAGGACCTTAGCAGAAAAACGACACATACAGCCATGCCTTACCCGGGGTTCGAACCCAGGTCCCTTAGATCAGTAGCGAAGCGCGCTAACCACTCGGCCATGGGACGAGATTCACGGAAATCGGCAGGCATTCCCATTACGTAGGCACCTGTCTCTACCCTCAACCTCCTCTGAGCCATCGGGGTCCTTGTGACTTGGCCGTTTATGTGCAAAAAAGTGCCGCTCAGAGGTAAAACCCAACCAACTCAATCCCACCCCTCTGTCCCAATCATGCTTGATATTTAATTTTAAATTATATATGCACGAGCATTAATCTTTTAAAATGCTTTATTTGCCAATAAAAGTTAATTAACTTTTTACCCTTCCATTATGATTTTTTTCTTAAACTAAATTCTGTGGGAAGCCATTACTATTTCATTTGTAGTAAAAAATATCGCGGATCAGACTGATGCCACTTTTAAAGAGAAGCGAAAAAGAAAAAAGGAAAGGGGTTTGAAAGGTTATAAACTGGAAATAAAGAAAACTACAATTAATTTCAACAGCGTTAACAAATTGCTCCTGAAGTTGAGCTGTTCGAAGTTTCCCGGGCGGAGGTCAGTGGCTGTCCTGACAAGCGTAGTCAAAAGATCCACTGTTGTCCTGTCACACGAATACACGCCTCGCTGCACACTTTGCGGCTAAGTTTGACGCCCATCTTCTTTCTTTGAAGTAAAGAAGATTGTCGGATTGTTTTACCTTTGAGTGGCACTTTTTTGGCACACAAGGGGCTAAATGATCAGATCAAAAAAAGATCCCAGAGGCTCAGAGAAGGTTGGCGGAAGGGGACCCACTGGAAAGCTATTAGGAGACAGATGGATCCCTACCATCAAGACCTACCACTGTATTCTTCAGCGTGCACAGAGCATGGCTCTCCTGCACACGGATAACGGTTTAGCGTATCATCCGACGGACGAAATTGGGCATCTGTCCCAAATATCTGATATTTAAGTAGCGAATATCATGTTTTTAAAATAATGAGCTCGAATTTATCCCTTAAAACACTGGAAGACTCTCTGCACAGTTCATGTACAGAGTTGCAGTACAAATTACACCATAATGCTACTTAACCATATTGGCAAATAAATCAATGGCACTGTTCAAAATTCGAAAGATCCAAAATTAGAGATATGAATGAACCGACAGATTTCGATAATATTATAGTAATCTAGACGATAGGTACAGTCGCTCAAAAAAGAATCCGAACACTATGGTTGATTACAGAATTCAGGAAAAAATATCTGGCAACGATTTTTTTTAGAAATTATTGATCTGGCAACCTTCGTGTCACGTGATTACAGAATTCAGGAAAAATATCTGCAGCGTGTACAGCAACTGTACACGCCCCAGTTACCGTTCACAGCAAACTGGAGCGTGTGCAGTTACTGCACACGCTCCAGTTTGCTGTGAGCAGTAACTGCACACGCTCAATATTTCCGTGAGTGAGCCCACACGATCCAGTATCAAAATAATATGACCACCTACAGTCGCTCAAAAAAGTATCCGAACACTATGGTCGATTACAGAATTCAGAAAAAATATCTGGCAACGATTTTTTTTTAGAAATTAGTGATCTGGCAACCTTCGTGCCACGTGACACGAAGGATGCCAGATCACTAATTTCTAAAAAAAACGTTGCCAGATATTGTTTCTGAATTCTGTAATCGACCATAGTGTTCGGATACTTTTTTGAGCGACTGAACTCTCTCCGCTGTTTCGCAGCCTTATTGATAGTGTTCTGTGAGGCCTCGGCCAGCATGCGAAATTGGCTTTTGGTGCCATCCACGACATGTAGTACTGTCCTGTGTAGTGGAACATTGGATGGCATCATTCAATCACACTCAAGCACGTTAAAGAACACGCTGGATGGCTGGGTTGGGTTGTTTTCATCTGAGCGGAACTTTTTTGGACACCATGGGCTAAATGGCCACGTTACAAGAACTCCGAAAGCTCAGAGAAGATTGGGGGAAGGGACCTACTGGAACAGCTGTTGGGACACAGATGGTAATCTCCCGTCAAGGCCACCCAATGTATTCTTTAACGTGCGCATGGTATGGCTCTCCCGTATAAGGAGCCACGGCTTAACATCCCATCCGACGGACGGCGGCCTTTCCAAACCCATCGGTGTCCCCTATTGACCTAGGGCAGGGCGGGGAATTTGCGGAGATACGCTGGATGGTATTGAAGAGCCTCTACCATCTGTCTCCTCTGCCCATTGGGTCCCCTTCCCCCAACCTTCTCTAAGCTCTCAGGGTCCTTGTGACTTAGCAATTGTGTGTAAAAAAAAGGCCGTCCCGTGGCCGAGTGGTTAGCACGCTCGGCTACTGATTTATGGGACCTGGGTTCGAGCCCCGGTTAAGGCATGGATGTAGTAATGTTTTTCTGCTGAGGTCCCGCCATCCTCTCAGACCTTCTACAATGGCGTATAAACTGACAGGCTCCTGTCAGACCTCTGTGGCAAGCAGCTGCTTGAGGGGGTATTTAATAATTAAAAAAAGGGCCGCTCAGAGGTACATTTTTACGTGTACCACGTTTCATTTCTAGTTGATCAAAATGAAATTTTCTTTATCTCTTTTAAATGGCCACTTTAATTTTCATTCATTTTTTTTAAAAAAGAAGCCTAAGTAATCTTTATGTGTCTCCTTATTCCAAAAGAATGTCGTCTTTTCCAGTTACTTTTTTTCTTTTAGCGAAAAAAATCGAAGGAAAAAAGTAAGATGCGAAAGTAAATAGAGATGTTTTCCAGGTTTATCTCTAAAAAAGGAACAAGAAAGATGGAAAAACCAAATAGACGCCAAGACAAGAAAATAGAAAAAAACGAAAACTAACATTAAGAAGGGCTACTTAGAGCTTTCTTAAAGCCCATGAAGTAGACAACTTTCGAAGTTAAAAAAGTACTCATGGAGATAATATTTCTAAAAGCTCTTTTAAATACCAAAGTATTTTTAAAATATTTAGACGAAGAGACACAATAAGGAAAAAAGTTTAAAGTTCCTTATCTTAATTTAAATCCTCTTTTTTGAAGTTTTCTTTGTTTTTATCGTGTTACTTTTATTTTTTATTCGTCGCGAAATTCATCTTTTTTTCATTTATATAGAATTATTAATATAAAATTGATAAGATTATTAAATAAAATACTAAAACTAATACTTCCGTGTTCTATCATTTGTTTCACTTTTTAATCAGCGTGCTGTTTAAAAACAAACAAAGTTCAGGTAAACAGCTATATTATTGCATATGATATTAAAGAAACTCAAATACTAGATCGGCTTTTGCTTGGGTCTTTAATTCTATGTAAACTCACTGTAGTCGCGAAATAATAAGCCGACTTTCATTTAGGAATCCTAGAACATGAAAACGATGATTTTTCAAAACAGTTTGCGCTATTTTCAATTAACTTTCAAATGTAAATTCTTATCTAACATTGAGGTTGTTAAATGTTCAAATGTCCATAACTCTTTAAATAATGAAGAAATATTGTTGAAAATCGATATTTAGATAGAACTGATTGTGATCTTTATTTTACTCTTAGCCACACTTTCCCGTTAAATGCTTATTTTAAAAGTTACAGAGCTTCAAAGTTAACGTTCCATTGACATAACAAGGGTTGGGGTGGTCATATTTCAATGATAATTCAATGTACGATGCGCCTCTACTTTTTTATCACTGATCCTGTTAAACACGTCTTTTATTCTGTTAAATTTATTGAGTGTGTCTTTATATTTATTACTAATTAATTGCATGAGAAATCGGAACAAATGTGATAGAACTTCTGTCCTTTACATTAAGAAGCTTCCCATCCCTCCCTCCTCATCGCCACTGCATTAGTCTAGTTTTCAAGATACACGCCTTTCGGGGATTCGAACCCGAATCAGGACCTTTTAATCAGTTGTTGAGCATTGAAACCATTATACTCCATGTAAAGCCTTGCGCGGATATCAAAAGTTCTTTCTGCATCAGCATCCGTACCACAAGTTCTTCTCCGCATCCACAAATCTTTATCAGCATCCACATTCACAAGTTCTTATCCGCATTCACAAATCTTTATCAGCATCCACATTCACAAGTTCTTCTCCGCATCCACAAATCTTTATCAGCATCCACATTCACAAGTTCTTCTCCACATCCACAAATCTTTATCAGCATCCACATTCACAAGTTCTTCTCCGCATCCACAAATCTTTATCAGTATCCGCATTCACAAATTCTTCTCCGCATCCATAAATCTTTATCAGCATACACATTCACAAGTTCTTCTCCGCATCCACAAATCTTTATCAGCATCCACATTCACAAGTTCTTATCCGCATCCACAAATCTTTATCAGCATCCGTCTATATTG
Source organism: Ryuthela nishihirai (assembly GCA_038380435.1). Classification (NCBI taxonomy): domain Eukaryota; kingdom Metazoa; phylum Arthropoda; class Arachnida; order Araneae; family Heptathelidae; genus Ryuthela; species Ryuthela nishihirai. The sequence continues at coordinate 129,121,242 of JAWZYU010000001.1, read as the reverse complement.
TCTAATTAATAACCGTCGAGGTTTTGCAAATGCTTTCGATCCGCTGTATGCTTGAAAGTAAAAGAAATCAGGCTAGTGATTTTCTAATGACTAATAAATAACTGGAAAAATATAAAATAAAAAAAATAAATACCCCTCAAGCAGCTGCTTGCCACAGAGGTCTGACAGGAGCCTGTCAGTTTATATGCCATAGTAGAAGGTGTGGGAGGATGGCAGGCCCTCAGCAGAAAAACGACACATACATCCATGCCTTACCTGGGGCTCGAACCCAGGTCCCTTAGATCAGTAGCCAAGCGCGCTAACCACTCGGCCATGGGACGGCTAAGGAAATAAATACCCCCTCAAGCAGCTGCTTGCCACAGAGGTCTGAAGGAGCCTGTCAGTTTATATGCCACAGTAGGAGATCTGAGAGGATGGCAGGACCTCAGCAGAAAAACGACACACACATCCATGCCTAATCCGGGGCTCGAACCCAGGTCCCTTAGATCAGTAGCCAAGCATGCTAACCACGCGGCCACGGGATATACATTGTGATAAAAAAATAAACCTTTATTTCAGAAACGTATGCCTTACTAAATATTAGACAAAAATTTACCTAAATGCAATTTTGCAAATTCTTCTGGGTTAATTTTCCTTTTATAAGTGCAGTTACCAGAGATTAAGGGAACGCATTCCATTTCATTATCCAGTTCCTCTCCTCTACATTTCACTTTGTAAACTTGGTAATCTTCGCGACTGCAGTAATCTTCACCCCCGCCCCTATCCGCAAAGGACTAACTATATAACCAAAAAAGTAACCTTAATAAAATTTTTCAAATTCTCCTGGGTAAATTTTGCTCTTTTAAATGCTGCAGTCATCCTCGATTAATGGGAAGATGTTCCATTTTTATTATCCAGTATTACCAGCTATCCGCATTAACAACAATTTTTTTACCAGCGGTTTTATCCGTGTATCTTTCCAGAGCTCTAACTATATGACCATAACAACATAAACAATAGAAGATGGCAATGCACAGATACATATCGAAGGGTATTTACAGTTTAAGAGATAAATGATACAACTCCGCCTCTTTCAAACTTCAATCCACAAGCCTTCCATCCAAACAGTGGCAGAAATTGTGTGCGATACCAAAACTCGATGAAGTCAGAGAGCATGACAACAGAGAGTTGTCGAAGAGAGAAAGGACTGTAGAGAGTTCACTTGCTTCAGAAGGGGGGAGAGCATCCATAATCACGTGAAAACGTCATTTGTGTTCCTCTAAGTACAACATTTAAAGAGAGTTGAACCAAGTTGCCCAAAACAGAAAAATCGGAAGCCACCTTTGCATTTTCTTCTTTCTTTCCACCGACATTGGGAAGAACGACAGAAGGTTCTCGAGAAGGAAAAGGAGGAGGAAGAGAAGGGAGGGGGAGGAAGCCAGGAGGGAGGGAGAAAACGCACTTAATGACGTCATTATGCGAGGAGTCACTGATCCATTTGGTCCGTATGCTGACAGTCGGCATCATTAACGGTAATTAACAAGCTCAGGTGACAAATGTCTCCCTCTCACATGGGGACAGTTATTACTGATTATTTGGGGACTGAAGGAGTGAGCGAGTCGGGTATCTTCCCGCCTACTGAGTGCATGTCGAACCTAAGGGGTGGGACGGGACCGTGGGAGGGGGGGAGGGAGACGAGGGTGAGTTAGTTGTGTTAGGGGATAAGCGTTGGTCGATAGTCGATGTCGTTTACAACTTCCGAAGTCGTGGATCATTGTTCAGCTCAACTCGACTGACTTTTGAACTTTTTTTCTTTCATCCCCCCCCCTCCTAACTCTCTTTTACTTCCATTTGGTGATTAAAGTATTCGCGACGTATGAGGCACTTACGATTTTACTGTAGAAGATGAAGTTAGTTCTCCTGTTTTTTCTTTTAAATATTAGATTATCCATCCTTTTCAAATAAGTAGTTAACTTTAGGGCTTTCCTTTCCTCTCTGTCGAGTTTGGACAGGACGTTAATTTTCTGACTGTAGTTATTTTCGACACTTTTTAGTGTAAAAGAGAATGACAGCGCTACTAAATTGTAAGTAAGCAATCACACCGTTTAACAAATGTTTGCCACAGAGGTCTGACTGGAAACTGATACCATGGAAGTCCGTGAGGAAGGGTTGGGTCGTTTTACCTCTGAGTGGCACTTTCTCGCACACAATGGGCTAAATGGACAGGTAACAAGAACCCTGAGGGCTCAAAGAAATTTGGGGAAGGAGACCCACTAGATAGCTGTTAGTAGACAGATGGTAGTCTCCAGTCAGCGCCATCTAGCGTGTTCTTTAACGTGCACAGGGTATGGCTCTCCTGCCCACAGAGCCACGGTGCGCATCGGTGTCCCCTACTGACCGAGGGCAGGGTGGAATTTTTAGGGATAAATCTCAACGCTGGCCCAGCTGGGACTCGAACCTGAGAATTGTAGATGATTACGAGCCACCGAACGAGTCAGTCCCACCCCCTGTGAGGAAGGCTAGTTCTCAGCAGAATGGAAACACAAAATAAGAGATTTTTCATGCCTTATCCCGGGCTCGAACCGGTCTCTTTGATCAGGGATAATTTTGGTGAGAGAACTGCATTTTCCGTTTAAACAGGGGTGGCACACAACTCAAGGCCTGCTAGTGCTTTTCGTGCAACCCGCAATCGCGAGTGTTCATGTCAAAAATTTTAACAACATTTGACATTATTTGTTATTCTTATTTACATATTTGTAAATAATGTAATTATTTCTACAATTTTTTTCAGGAAGTGTTTATGTGTAAAGTAATGCTTCAGTGTGCTCTACATGTTAAAATTTTAAGGTCACAGACACACACTATCTCTTGGGTGGCCCGTAGCCACAGAAATATCTCTTGGGTGGCCCGTAGCCACAGAAATATCTCTTTTGTGGCTGTAATCACAGAATTATCTCTTGGGTGGCCCGAAGCCATAGAAATATCTCTTGGGTGGCCTGTAGCCACAGAAATATCTCTTGGGTGGCCTGTAGCCACAGAAATATCTCTTGGGTGGCCCGTAATCACAGAAATATCTCTTTTGTGGCCAGTAGTCACAGATATATCTCTTGGGTGGCCTGTAGCCACAGAAATATCTCTTGGGTGGCCCGTAATCACAGAAATATCTCTTGGGTGGCCCGTAATCATAGAAATATCTATTGGGTGGCCTGTAGCCACAGAAATATCTCTTTTGTGGCCCATAGTCACAGATATATCTCTTGGGTGGCCTGTAGCCACAGAAATATCTCTTGGGTGGCCTGTAGCCACAGAAATATCTCTTGGGTGGCCTGTAGCCACAGAAACATCTCTTGGGTGGCCCGTAATCACAGAAATATCTCTTGGGTGGCCTCTAACCACAGAGATATCTCTTGGGTGGCCTGTAGCCACAGAAATATCTCTTGGGTGGCCTGTAGCCACAGAAATATCTCTTGGGTGGCCCGTAATCACAGAAATATCTCTTGGGTGGCCTGTAACCACAGAAATATCTCTTGGGTGGCCTGTAGCCACAGAAATATCTCTTGGGTGGCCTGTAGCCACAGAAATATCTCTTGGGTGGCCCGTAATCACAGAAATATCTCTTGGGTGGCCTGTAGCCACAGAAATATCTCTTGGGTGGCCCGTAATCACAAAAATATCTCTTGGGTGGCCCGTGATCACAGAAATATCTCTTGGGTGGCCTGTAGCAACAGAAATATCTCTTGGGTGGCCCGTGATCACAGAAATATCTCTTGGGTGGCCCGTAATCACAGAAATATCTCTTGGGTGGCCTGTAGCCACAGAAATATCTCTTGGGTGGCCTGTAGCCACAGAAATATCTCTTGGGTGGCCTGTAGCCACAGAAATATCTCTAGGGTGGCCCGTAATCACAGAAATATCTCTTGGGTGGCCTGTAGCCACAGAAATATCTCTTGGGTGGCCCGTAATCACAGAAATATCTCTTGGGTGGCCCGTGATCACAGAAATATCTCTTGGGTGGCCTGTAGCAACAGAAATATCTCTTGGGTGGCCTGTAGCCACAGAAATATCTCTTGGGTGGCCTGTAGCCACAGAAATATCTCTTGGGTGGCTCGTAGGCACAGAAATATCTCTTGGGTGACCCGTGATCACAGAAATATCTCTTGGGTGGCCCGTGATCACAGAAATATCTCTTGGGTGGCCCGTAATCATAGAAATATCTATTGGGTGGCCTGTAGCCACAGAAATATCTCTTGGGTGGCCTGTAGCCACAGAAATATCTCTTGGGTGGCTCGTAGGCACAGAAATATCTCTTGGGTGGCCCGTTGACAGGCAAAAGTTGTTTACCATGGTTTAAAACAACAGATGAACAGAACCAAAAAAAAGGGAGGGGGAGGAGGAGGGAATAATGGTTGCGATTTAATTTTTCAGAGAACAAGCTTCGGACTAAACACTTTTAGTAAGAGTACGATAAGAACTATTTAAAGAATGTCTCTTAATCTGTTCTCCTGAGAATCCGTGATTGTTTAATTATTGTGTTGTCATGTTCATTTTTCTTTTCGCATAGTTTGTTTAAATTCTTTTGTTTCGTTTCATTATGAAAGAATCGGAATTATTCTATTTCGATATATAAGATGTCGTCATCATATTTTATTTATATACTACTGTCGTAACATTTTTATGTATGGAAAATAAAGCTCGTCTATATTTCCTGCACTTAAGCTATTAGCTGTAGAGGACAGAGATACAGAGACTTTTTATCCTAAGCTTTAGGGTAAAAAGTCTCTCTGCATCTGTGAGATGATGATCAATAAATGTATATCTCTATACGTATATTTAAAAAAAAAAGGGAGGCTTAAATTACGTCCATTGATGATCCGTGAAATTAAGCGCTATTCTGATATTGCATTTACACTTGTGTGGCCACACTTTATGAAGTAGAGGGTCAGACGGACTTAACGCATAAGACAGTGGGGCGCGGGTGGCTCAGTCGGTAGCACGCCAGGCTCGTAATCTGTACTTCCCAGGTTCGAGTCCCAGCTGGGTCAGCGTTGAGATTTATCTCCGCATAACTTCCCGCCCACGGTCAGTAGGGGACACCGATGGGCTTGGAAAGGCTGCCGTCCGTCGGATGGGACGTTAAGCCGTGGCCCCGTGTGCGGGAGAGCCATACCCTGTGCACGTTAAAGAACACGCTGGATGATCTTGACGGGAGGCTACCATCTGTCTTCCAACAGCTGTTCCAGTGGATCCCCTCCCCCAACCTTCTCTGAGCCTTCGGGGTCCATGAGACCTGGCCATTTAGCCTATGGTGTGCAAAAAAGTGCCGCTCAGAGGTAAAACAACCCATAAGACAGTTTGATTCATATGCACTCCGAAAACTTTGCAACGAATTTTTCAAGAACCATCAGTGTGCTATTTCATAGCTTTTACTGCTGAAGTGGGAGTGGGTGGACAGGAGCTGGTCTGGGAGTGGACCCACAGATCAGGGCGTCAAGACTATCCAACGTGTTCTTTAACGTCAAGAACCATTTTCAAGAACCATCAGTGTGCTATTTCATAGCTTTTAGCCAGCGTGTTCTTCATAGCCAGCGTGTTCTTTAACGTTTCATAGCCAGCGTGTTCTTTAACGTCAAGAACCATTTTCAAGAACCATCAGTGTGCTATTTCATAGCTTTTAGTGCTGGAGTGGGAGTGGATGGATAGGAGCTGGTCTGGGAGTGGACCCACAGATCAGGGCGTCAAGGCTATCCAGCGTGTTCTTTAACGTGCAAAGGGTATGGATCTGGCGCACACGGATCATGTCCCATCCGACGGACGGCGGCCTTTCCAAGCCCATCGGTAACCCCTACTGACCGTGGGCAAGGCGGGGAATTTTGCGGAGATAAATCTGAACACTGACCCAGCTGAGACTCGAACCTGGGAACTACAGATTACGAGCCTGGCGCGCTACCGACTGAGTATTGTTATGAACACTACATCGTGAGTTATAATTGTTATGAGCACTACATCATGGATTGGATTGTTTTACCTCTGAGCGGCACTTTTTTGCACACCATGGGCTAAATGGCCAGGCCACAAGGACCCCGAAGGCTCAGAGAAGTTTGTGGGAGGGGACCCACTGGAACAGCTGTTGGGAGACAGATGGTAGCCTCCTGTCAAGGCCATCTAGCGTGTTATTTAACGTGCACAGGGTATGGCTCTCCCGCACACGGGGTCACGGCTTAACGTCCCATCCGACGGACGGCGGTCTTTTCAAGCCCATCGGTGTCCCCTACTGACCGTGGGCAGGGCGGGGAAATTTTGCGGAGATAAATGTCAACGCTGACCCAGCTGGGACTCGAACCTGGGAACTACAGATTCCGAGCCTGGCGCGCTACCGACTGAGAGGTCACAAGGACCCGAAGGCTCGGAGGAAGTTGGGAGAGGGAACCCACTGGACAGCCATTAGGAGACAGATGGCAGCCTCCATCATGGCTGTCCAGCATGTTTTTTAACGTGCACAAGGTATGGATCTCCCGCACATGGAGCCACAGCTTTGCATCCCATCCCATGGATAGCGACTTTTCCAAGCCCATCGGGTGTCCCCTACTGACCGAGGGCAGGTGGCATATTGTGAGATAAATCTCAATGCTGGGCTAGACGAGCTGGGAACCTAGAAAGTTAAGATTATGAGCCTAGCACACTACCAACTGAGCCACCCCCACCCCACCAAATATGGTATTTCTAATATAGAAGCATTCACAATATCCCATAGAAATGGTAAAAAGTGCGACTACTTTTTAATCTCCTCATTTCATAATTCAGTCCTTACTTAGTCCACTTTCAAGGAATTTATAAAAAAAATAGATAACTTTTTTGAAATTATTCTGGCAAACTTTCGTGTCACGTGACACGAAGGTTGCCAGATCACTAATTTCTAAACAAAATCGCTGCCAGATATTTTTTCTGAATTCTGTAATCAACCATAGTGTTCGGATATTTTTTTGAGCGACTGTACATAGCTACGTAATTTGAATTTCGCATTAGCCTTTTCTTTAATAACGAGATATTTTTTACGTCATTGAGAAAAAAAACTGAGAAAAAAAAACCCCGCTCTCTCTCTATCTTCAAAATGATGTTTTCCCATAGTCGTTAATTGCTAGTGTCCTCGACAGATGGCAGCACCAACCGAAACCTCCACATTTACGAAAAAATGTCGTCCGAGTTATCGGTTCCTTCTCGTAACCGTATCTGGCAAACTGGACAGACACGAGGGCTACGTCACGCCAACTGACGTTTGGCACGCCCACTTTTTTCATTTACTCTGATGACTCAAACGTTGAAAAATGGCCACCTAATTTAATAGCATCCTGACACTACCGCTCCACACAGAACCAAAAAACTACTATAATGTGTTCGAAAGTGGGGAAATGACCTTGGCTCCGGAACTGGTAAAAAGGCTACGAAATTACTCTTCGAGTACATGCGAATGAATTTGAATTAAACAGCTAGTTTTTGGTAAACGATTTCCCTTTTCGGGTAAATGATCCCTGCTTAGTCATGAGGCATTAGCTGTATTGAAAGTTACTAATGGCCGATTGTTTGGATTCAAGTTTAAATTGTCAATTTAATTGTCTTAAAAGAATTATTTTCAGACAGGATTTGCAGTCAATAATATTAATAGGTGTAAGTGACCAGTGTTTTGTTAAATCTTTTTTACGTTAATGTCGAAGAAGGCAACATTGTCGGCTTAGTTGTGGAAACACTGTTCTCTCAGAGGGGTTGTGTTAGGACACATTGGGTGTGTCCTCTAGAAAAACACTGTTCTCTCAGAGGGGCTGTGTTAGGACACAGTGGGTGTGTCCTCTAGAAAAACACTGTTCTCTCAGAGGGGCTGTGTTAGGACACAGTGGGTGTGTCCTCTAGAAAAACACTGTTCTCTCAGAGGGGCTGTGTTAAGACACGAGGGGTGTCCTGTGGAAAAACACTGTTCTCTCAAAGGGGCTGTGTTAAGACACGGGGGTGTCCTGTGGAAAAACACTGTTCTCTCAGAGGGGCTGTGTTAGGGCACAGTGGGTGTGTCCTCTAGAAAAAACACTGTTCTCTCAGAGGGGCTGTGTTAAGACACGAGGGGTGTCCTGTGGAAAAACACTGTTCTCTCAAGAGGGGCTGTGTTAGGACACAGTGGGTGTGTCCTATAGAAAAACACTGTTCTCTCAGAGGGGCTGTGTTAAGACACGGGGGTGTCCTCTAGAAAAACACTGTTCTCTCAGAGGGGCTGTGTTAGGACACGGGGGGGAGGGTGTACTCTGGAAAAACACTGTTATCTCAGAGGGGCTGTGTTAGGACACGGGGGGGAGGGTGTACTCTGGAAAAACACTGTTATCTCAGAGGGGCTGTGTTAGGACACGGGGGGGAGGGTGTACTCTGGAAAAACACTGTTATCTCAGAGGGGCTGTGTTAGGACACGGGGGGGAGGGTGTACTCTGGAAAAACACTGTTATCTCAGAGGGGCTGTGTTAGGACACGGGGGGAAGGGTGTACTCTGGAAAAACACTGTTATCTTAGAGGGGCTGTGTTAGGACACGGGGGGGAGGGTGTACTCTGGAAAAACACTGTTATCTCAGAGGGGCTGTGTTAGGACACGGGGGGGGGGAGGGTGTACTCTGGAAAAACACTGTTATCTCAGAGGGGCTGTGTTAGGGAACAGGGGGGGGGGTGTACTCTGGAAAAACACTGTTCTCCTAAAGGAACGGGGAATGGTTCACTCGGTAGCTACAGTTCATATGTTCGAATCCCGACTGGGTGAGCGTTGAGATTTATCTCCGCAAAACTCCCGCTCTGACCTCGGTTAGAAGGGGACACCAATGGGCTTGGAAAGGCCACGTCCGTCGGATGGTCCACACAAACGGTGGCCCTTGTGCGGGAGAGCCATTCCCTGTGCACGTTAAAGAACACACTCGATAGCCTTGATGGGCGGCTACCATCTGTTTCCTAGCAGCTGTCCAGTGAGTCCCCTCCCCGCAACCTTCTCTGAGTCTTCGGAGTCCTTGTGACCTGGTCATTTATCTTATTGTGTGCAAAAAAGTGCTGCTCAGAGGTAAAACAACCCAAATCTCACCCAAGGAGCCACGGCTTAACGTCCTATCCGAAGGACGGCGGCCTTTCTAAGACCATGGATGTCCCCTACTAACAGAGGACAGGGTGGAGAATTTAGCGGAGATAAATCTGAACGCTGGCACAGGTCGGACTCGAACCTGAGAAATGCAGATGACGATCCTGTTCCGCAACCGGCTAAACCTCCCTCCTCCTCCCATTGGATGAGACGTTAAGCCTGGCTCCGTTGGGTTGGGTTGTTTTACCTCTGAGCGGCACTTTTTTGCACACCATGGGCTAAATGGCCAGGTCACATGGACCCCGAAGGCTCAGAGAAGGTTGGTGGAGGGGACCCACTGGAACAGCTGTTGGGAGACAGATGGTAGCCTCCCGTCAAGGCCATCCAGCGTGTTCTTTAACGTGCACAGGGTATGGCTCTCCCGCACACGGGGCCACGGCTTAACGTCCCATCCGGCGGACGGCGGCCTTTCCAAGCCCATCGGTGTCCCCTACTGACCGTGGGCAGGTCGGGGAATTTTGCGGAGATAAATCTCAACGCCGACCCAGCTGGGACTCGAACCTGGGAACTGCAGATTACGAGCCTGGCGCGCTACAGACTGAGCCACCCCCGCCCCGCCTCGCCTGGCTCCGTATGCAGGAAAGCCATATCCTGTGAAAGTTAAAATCACACTGGATGGCCTTGGTGGAAGGCTACCATCAGTATTCTAACAGTTGTATAGTGGATCCTCTTCCCCTACTGATTCTGAATCCTAAAGGTCTTGTTGTTGTGACCTATCTCATCGTATGCGAAAAAAGTGCCGCTCAAAGGTAAACCAGCCTGCATCTGTTACAAGTCAAAAAAATTCTTTATCGAGATATCAGACACTAAAATTCCTTATAACTTTAAGAAACATATATGTAGTCTCCCACTAGAAGAGTAATTATTTCCAAGTGCCACCTCTCACCCGAAAAAAAATGTTGCGGGGAGGGGGTTACTTTTATAAAAGCTCAGAATACATTTTATGTGTCTGAAACACTGCTGTGGGGAATTACTAATTTCTTAAAAAAATGAAAGTAACAGAAATTATTTCACATAAAAAATTTATTTCTCCATCTAAAAAGGTCTTTAAAGTTAGCATTAATGTTCTGCGAAATTATTCGTTATCTATTAAGCATCCGTCACTGAAGAAAAGTTAGAGAAATACCTTGTTAAAGTTTTACAGAACTGTCGACTTGCCGGCTGAGTACGAGTCCGAGTCTCGGCAATAGCTGAGGGTTGAAAGCTACATTTCATTTTCCGGTCAGGAATCTCAGCAATGTGTTGCGTTGTAGTCTCAGCACAACTGGATGTCGGAGTCTCAACCTATCTGTGGGAAGGAATCTCATTCTCACCTGTGGATCGGAATCTCAGCCATATTTGTGGGTCATGCCGAGTGGTTAGCGCGCTTGGCTACTGATCTACGGGACCTGGGTTCGAACCCCGGGTAAGGCATGGATGTTCGTATTGTTTTCTGCTGAGGTTCTGCCATCCTCTCAGATCTTCTACTGTGGCATATAAACTGATAGTCTCCTGTTAGACCTCTGTGGCAAGCAGCTGCTTTAGGGGGTATAATCTGAGCAGTAGTGACGCTTGGTTGCGGCTCGAGCAGTCAGCTACTGCCGAGATGCACGACCCACAAATAGAGCTGCGATTCCGATCTACGGGAGAGATTGCGATTCCGATCCACGGGAGAGATCGCGATTCCTTTGTGGGTCGGAATCTCAGCTTCATTCGTGAATAGGAATCTCAGTTTCATTTGTGGGTAGAAATCTCATCTTCATTTGTGGGTAGGAATCCCAACTTTGAGAGTTCGAACTCAACTTCATTTGCGATTCAGAATCTCAATCTCGTCTGTGGATAGGAATCTCAGCCTCATTTCCGGATACAAACTCCAGTTTTCATTGCTGGTCAGCACCTTAGCCTCATTTTCATGTCGGTTGTCCATTCGTGGATGGTTTGCACTGTTGAAAACTTACTCGGTTGCTTTCTCTTTTATTTATGATATTGCAATAGGCATCCACGAAAAAATTGCTCTTTTACAACAAAACTTATAAGGCTAATGAAAACAGATGGAAAATACACTTCCTACCAAAATCTTAGATAATTTCCAAGTTATGTCAATAGGAATCTAACTTCGAAGCTCTATAAGTCCTAAAATATGCATTTAATGGAAAAATATGACTGAAGATAAACTAAAAATCACAACCAACTCTTATTTAAATCTCTGTATTTCAGCAATATTTATTCAGTATTTAAAGAGTTATGGAAGTTGCACGATCTTTAATCTTTGTTTTGTTTATATTAAGTTTTAATATGGGAAAAAAACTTTTTCAGCTTCTGGATTATGTCTACGCCATTATAAAAGATATATATGTACTACTATATAGCTTCTCTTTATAAATACACCACTAAACAACAGTTACATGTTGTTGAATTCCTAGACTGTTCCTATGGCACTATATGGGCCATTAAGTCAGTGATAATCTAAGTGTTCCCACACCTTTCCCTTAAGCTGTCGAGCACTTGGCCTATTTCTATATTACATGGGGGGGGGGGCTTCTTATAATTATTGAGTCACTGAGCTATTGTGACTCCACTCTTATCGGTTGCTTAAGTTTTTAAGCCCCTGAGATATTTCAACACCACTTTATGTTCTTAAGCTACTGAGTCCCTGACCTGTTCTCACATTGCTATTTAGATCCATTAAGTTGTTCAACCCTGAGTTATTCCAACATCATTTTATGGCCCCGTGAGCATCACTTCCATTTTCATGACTGGAAATTGGGGTTAAAGGTGTTACATAGAAATCTCCGTAAACTGAGGTTAATGGTTTTTCTGGTTCGGAATTTTTGTCAGGCCTTCAACCTGGATGGGTTAGGTTCTTATACCTCTGAGCAGCACTTTTTTTGCACACAATGGGCTAAATAGTTAGGCCATAGGGACTTCAAGGAGGAAACCCATTGGACAGCTGTTAGGAGACAAATGATAGCCTCCTGTCAAGGCCGTCCAGCGTGTTGTTTAACATGCACAAGGTAACCTTCGCTGAGTTCTTGGAGTCCTTATTCCCTGACTATTTAGACCATTGTGTGAAAAAAAAGTGTCCCTCAGAGTTAAAACAACCCAACCAAGTTAAAAGCCTGACGGCTTTCATTCACAAGGGGTCACGACTTAAGTCCAAAATTGACAGTAGCTTTTCAAGTCCATTGGAGTCCCCATTGGAGGGTGGGATCCAATGGATATAAATCTGAACGATGGCACAGTTGAGACTCGAACCTGGGAACGGGAAATCACGAGCCCTTTAACAGGTAACTGCTCTTTGGATGCAATGCTAAGTCATGGTTCCGTATGAAGTAAACATATATTCTGTGCTAGTTACGAAACAAGCTTGATGGCTTTGATCGGAGATTTTAACGTTCAATGGGTTTCCTTTCCTAACTCTTCTCAGATCCTTCGAGCCCTTGAATTAGCTTAGGGGTTCTCAATGTGGGGTACGCCGTGAAAGCTCAAAAGTCGTTAGATCTAGTAACAAAGTAAAAATAACTGCAGTTTTATCTTTCTATACAAGGGATACGTACACGAAGGTTGCCAGATCATTAATTTCTAAAAAAAATCGTTGCCAGATCATTAATTTCTAAAAAAAATCGTTGCCAGATCATTAATTTCTAAAAAAATTGTTGCCAGATATTTTTTCTAAATTTTGTAATCAACCGTAGTGTTCGGATACTTTTTTGAGCGACTGTACATCTTTCTTTGCTGATTTTTTCCCCTTCTATAGATGACCGGTTTTCCAATATATACTTTTTTACAAATAGATGGCCAGAAATATTTAGATTCGATATATACAAAGAATTGTACAACTAAAACAGTTTTGAAAAGAGATGTGTCATCTGGTGAAATTTTCAGTTTGCAGTTACCACAGTTTTTTTTAACTATATTAGAATTAAAGTTATGTGTGAAGGCAAAATTTACGGATAATAAACAGCAGCTCATTTAGAGGTCCAGGGGCCCTAAGCTGAACAACATTTAGGGGCCCTATGGAATTTTAAGAAAGAATAGTTATGCATTCACAGAACGATTTCGGGGCCCTTCAGTAGTTGGGGCCGTAAACTTCCCTTAGTCCTCTTATCGGTAAATCCGCCTCTGATAATAAAAATAATTCTTATGCTATCAGGAAGGATTTCATCTCTTATAAAATCGTTTTAAATGGAGACAATTTTCAATGAAGTTACTAATCATAAAATGTAGTTTGAAATTCAATACTTTTTTTTTAATATGAACTTTTTGTCTGACACTAAATAAATTTTGGTTATTATATATAAACACTGTATATAATAATATATTTTCCCTTTTCAATAATTTCCTAAATGACAAAAGCATTCTTAAAAAAGTCTTGGAGAATTCCGGATAACTTTATCATGAGGCATTGCGGATAACTTTATCATGAGGCATTGCGGATAACTTTATCATGAGGAATTGCGGATAACTTTATCATGAAAATTTTAGGATAACTTTATCATGTGGAATTGCGGATGACTTTTTAATGAAGAATTGCGGATAACTTTTTCATCAAGAATTGCGGATAACTTTTTCATAAAGAATTGCGGATACCTATGCGATACTTGCTTTTTCGCATGTAGATACGTTCTTTATATCAGCACGGTGCTCATCTTCATTCGGTAAAATGTCCATTTCTGGATTGCAACCGAAAAACCATGAGGTAAACTTTTCATTTCAAAAATGTTCAAACCTAGACAACAAGTGGCCAACCATGAAATAAACTTTTCATGGTTGGCCACAGTTATCAACTATGGTATTTTCAAAAACACACACCTGATTTTTGATCACAATCAACCAACCAAAATGCAAATTTTATAAGTATTTTTTTCCACGTTTTTAACCTCAAGTATGACTTTTCAAAATTTTCATGGAATCCTTTTAGCCAATCTTCTTTTTCGGGTATTTCTCCTCATTCATATTTTGGGTGGCAAGAGACGATTTCACTTCAGATTATTTACGCTGAACAAATTAAAAATTGAATTTCTCTTCCAGAATTTTCTAAGTACTCGCGTAATTACTCTCACAATGATAATGTCTTAGTGAAAGAAAGAAGCTTTCACTTACCATTAAGAGTTCAGACTTAATTAGCATAGACCAATTCCTGTCACGGTTTTTCTAACGCAAAAAAAATGTAGTATCCAACGAAAATAAAATGATGCTCCTGTGAAACATGTTTTTTTCCTACATTTTTGAGGCAAACACTCAAGAACAGCATCGTAATGAACCTGGGGGAGGAGCCCAGAGGTTGTGGGGGCACGACTTCAATTACACCCCCCCCCCCCCCCCCCCCCCCCCCGATGCTTTTCTATCGTAGATAGAAGTCACGAAAGTCAGGGAATTAAAAATACCAACGTAAGGGAAAAAAAGAGATTACCTTTATAATAAATAAGAGATACTTCGTAATACATCGTTTATCCCACGTACTGAATTGTTCTAACCGCTCAGCTTTCGAAGATAGCGGAGCATTTTACGCAAAAGATTTAAACTTGGGTTGTTAAAGTTGATCTGATTCTTCTATGGATCTCATTAAGAGGAAGAGAATGTAGGATGTGATTTTGGCTTCCAACTCTTGATGAAGAAGCTCTCCTTTTTCGCTATTACCGTGTCCCACTAACTGAAAGCACGATGTTCGTGATCGAGGGGATGGCCCTTGTGCAGGAGGTGTATGCAGTTGGGGGGAGGGGGGGAAAGAGGAAAGTATCAGGAAGAAGGAGACTCTACAAGAGAAGAGCGAAAAATTAAGAAAAACCACGAGCTCTTTCAAAGACAGGTATTGTGCTTGTTTGTGCTTTTAGTTGATCAAGTGTTGTGGAACACAATGTGTCATTTAGGGGAGCAATTGTCCTTTTTTTTTGTTCTTTTCGTGCGAGACAGAAATGCGTTTATTGTTAAGAGGTCAGAAGTAGATGAGTCTTTTGTTTCCTGCGGGAAGATACGCATTGTGGAAGGGACGAAATGAATTTTCTTGAGGCGTTGCTTTTATTATTCAGTAGTTTCGTGAAAAGTTGTGTTCATGTCGTCTTGTGTTCTCGTTTCGCTTAATGAAGAGGTTTATTTCATATTTAGTTAATTAAATGAGCAATAAAGTGGGATGTACAGAGTTGTTAAGAAAATTGGGCTACAAGATTTTAGTTTTGAAGAAAGTGTACATTACCTTCCAAGGTGTGTTTGGATTTGGGTTGTTTTACCTCCGAGAGGCACTTTTTTTGCACACAATAGGCTAAATGGCCAGGTTACAAGGAACCCGAAGGCTCAGAAAAGGTTGGGGGAAGGGGAAACACTAGATGGTTGTTGGGAGACAGATGGCAGTCTCCAGGCAAGCCATACAGAGTGTTCTTTAAAGTGCACAGGGCAGGGCTCTCCCGTACACAGTGCACGGCTTAACGTCCCATCCGACGGACGGCGGCCTTTCCAAGCCCATTAGTGTACTATAGGGACAAGGGCAGAGCGAGGAGTTTTGCGGAGAAAAATCTCAACGATAGGCCAGGCAAGATTCGAACATGGGAACTGAAGATTACGACCTAGCGCGCTACCGACTGAGCCACTCCAGCCCCAAAGCTACATTCAAAGCTATCTAATTTTGAAAAGAATCATTTTCTGGAAAAATGCCACTGGAGATAAATTAATTTTCCCGTTTAAATATCTCTAAATTTCGATTTTCAACAATATTTGCTTTCTATTAAAAGAGTTATTGAAATAGGAACATTTAACGGCAAATGTTGCTATCCCACTCGCAGTGGCGGACTGAGGATTTTGTCGCCCCTATGCCTAAAATAATTGCCCCCCCCCACCCTTACTATTGATCCAAGGGACCTGGTTCGAGCCATAGGTACGGCCAAAGCCGTCTGAAGAGAAAGCCTGATGTCACGTGACTAATGACGTCAAAAGCGGGGGCTGTGCATCGCATCATAGCTTGAGCCAGCGGATCTGATTCATTTCTAATTCGATGTGTGTGTTATTTAAATGATTTCATTTCTTATACTGAATTGGATCAAATATCAATTATAAAGCAACTTATCATAAATGTATCGAAGAATTTCATTCTTGTAGATTGAATATTTTATTTTGATAGACATGAAAACACCCTCATTTCTCAATGGCAAAAATATTCAATAAACATATTATCTGAAAATAGTTGCATATATTTTTATTAATTATATTTAATTGTAAATGGTATTATACGAAAGTGGAATTTTAAAGCATAACTTTATTGATTTTTTTGAAAAATTTTGTAAAAATTTTTTGAAACGAAATATATGAGCTACATTTGCAAACATATTGGAAGAGATAAATATCTATTCTCAGGTTAGCAAAATATATACATACTAACTCCAGATAGGGCTTCAAAATTCCACTTTCGTATAATACCATTTATAATTAAATATAATCAATAAAAAATATGTGTTACTATTTTCAGATAATATGTTTATTGAATATTTTTGCCATTAAGAAATGAGGGTGTTTTCATTGCTATGAAAATAAAATATTTCCTACAAGAATGAAATTCTTCGCCACATTTATGATAATTTGCTTTATAATTGATATTTGATTCAATTCAGTATAGGAAATGAATCATTTAAATAACACACACATTGTGGGGCGGGGGTGGCTCAGTCGGTAGCGCGCCAGGCTCGTAATCTGTAGTTCCCAGGTTCGAGTCCCAGCTGGGTCAGCGTCGAGACATATCTCCGCAAAATTCCCCGCCCTGCCCACGGTCAGTAGGGGACACCGATGGGCTTGGAAAGGCCACCGTCCGTCGGATGGGACGTTAAGCCGTGGCTCCGTGTGCGGGAGAGCCATACCCTGTGCTCGTTAAAGAACACGCTGGATGGCCTTGACGGGAGGCTACCATCCGTCTTCCAACAGCTGTTCCAGTGGGTCCCCTCCCCCAACCTTCTCTGAGCCTTCGGGGTCCATGTGACCTGGCCATTTAGCCCATGGTGTGCAAAAAAGTGCCGCTCAGAGGTAAAACAACCCAACCCTAACACACACATCGAATTAGAAATGAATCAGATCGGCTGGCTCAAGCTATGATGCGATGCACGCCCCCCCCCCCCCGCTTTTGATGTCATTAGTCACGTGACATCAGGCTTTCTCTTCAGACGGCTTTGGTACGGCATAGATGTTTGTGCTGTCTTTCTGCTGAGGTCCCGCAGACCTCCGCGCCATCTTCACAGACCCACTATGACGTATAAACTCACAAGCTCCTGTCAAGACCTCTGTGGCAAGCAGCTGCTTGAGGGGATATGTTTATGAACCTATTTTAGTATTTAAAAACTGAATAAACTAAATATGAAACCAAAAATTATTATAACTGAGCATTTATAAATTTATTTTGTATGAAAATACTGGTATATTACATACTAGCTGAACGGCACCCTGAAATGTCCGAGTCTCCCTATTAATCTGTATATTATTATTTTGACTGCGATAATGTTTATTTTGTGAGCTCAGAGGTAAAGCAACCCAACTCTCTGAGAGGCCCATCTGTCTCCCAACAGCTGTTCCAGTGGGTCCCCTCCCCCAACCTTCTCTGAGCCCTCGGGGTACTTGTGACCTGACCATTTAGCCCATTGTATGCAAAAAAGTACCGCTCAGAGGTAGAACAACCCAACCTAACCCCTGAGAGGCACATTTTTTGCACACAATGGGCTAAATGGCAAGATCACACGAATTTTCACGAAGTACCCCGAGAGTATCCCGAAGACTCAGAGAAGGTTCGGGGAGGGGGCCCACTGGACAGATGTTAGAAGACAGATGGTAGCTTCCCGTCAAGCCCATCCAGCGTGTTCTTTAACATGCACAGAGTATGGCTCTCCCGCACACGGGGCCACGGCTTAACGTCCCATCCAACGGACAGAAGCCTGTCCAAGTTCATCGGTGTCTGCTACTGACCAAGGGCAGGGCGGGGAGATTTGCTGAGATAAATTTAAATGCTGGCCCAGCTGGGATTTGAACCTGGGAACTGCAGATTACGAGTCCGGCGCGCTACCGACTGACCCCCCTCCTCCCCGCACCGACGTCGACACTCGTTTCTCATCCTTCCGCTGTGTGACGTCAGAGGTGGAGGAAAGTTAAACCATAGTTCAATAAATAATTATGTGGAAAAAATTATTGCCGACGGTGCGGGATTCGAACCCACGACTCTCTAGACTCATCCTGAGCGCTCTACCGCAAAACCAACCATCGGAAAATAATTCGTTTCCACAATGTGGCCTTTATATCTTTCTCTGAGTGTGGCGGACCTAACGCCATCTAAAATCAGGAAAGACAACTTAAATTCCAATTGTCGCTAATGAAGCCATAATTATTTTTTGTATTTTATATTTGTGTTTTAATATATACCATAAGCCAGGGGTGGGCAAATAGCGGCCCGCGGGCCACATTCGGCCGGCTAAGAATTTTTTGTGGCCCGCCAAGACAGTCAGAAAAATCCGCCTTGAACCGAGATTTCCTTCCCGTGCACGACCGAAGATTCGTCTCGTATTTTTCACTAGGACGGCCACGTCAATACGCATGCGCAGTGTAGATACGAAAACAATTGCCCACCCCTGCCATAAGCTATAGTTATATTCCGTATTTATATTTGAGTTCTTATATTATATATACGGTAAACAATGGTTATTCTTTGTCCACAAAAGTATTTATTGATTTAATGACTTCAAAGTCAACAGGTAACTATATTCACTATTTATTCACATATACGGTAAGCAATAGTTATTATTTTGTATTTTATAATTGCATTTTATTTATTATATACGATAAGTAATAATTAGTTTTTTAATATATACGATAAACCATATTTTTCGGGGGGGGTGCATTTTATATTTGTGATTTCATTTAATAAACAGTTCTATCATTTCCGTGAATTTCAAAATTAAACAAGTTTTCCGTAATCCGACTTTTGTTTCAGAATTAACCATACTTTATTGTACATATAGCGCAGAAAAATTCTGTGAGGAAAGCAAAAGCACTTCAGACAGGCTATATACATTAAAAAAAACACATCTGCCTTATTTGGGACTCGGAATTTTTTACCTCATAGCCGAGCACGCTAACCACTCGACCAGTGGGACGACACATCAAGAATAAGCCAAATGGATAAAGGTAAAAAAAAATGTTCCCGAGGCTAAAGAATTTGCAGGAGATATTCTTCCGAAGATAATTTAGGTCACGGGTCAGCAACCTTTGGCAAGATTGCGAAACACATTAAGAGATATAATGAATATTTTCACGAATTAAAGAGCCTCGGGTGAATTACATTTTCCAGAATAAATATCTTCAAATTTACAGACGTGTACTTTGTTCTTTATGCAGCCCTGGGCGATGAATGATTCTTGAACGACAGAAATTACAGTTTTATTTCGCATTTTCAGTTCCCTTCTTTCGCTTCTTTTTTTCAGTTTTGTTGCTGAGACTTATTCCCATTATCGATTTATGTTCCAATGAGAGAACATAGTGACAATCACAATAACTATGTGTATGATAGAACAAATGACCAGGGACTCGAACCCTGCAGTCACAGTACCACCGCTAGCCAACACCGAAGAGTCTCGTTCACGTTTTTTTTAAATTTGATTGTGTTGTTTATCTCTGAGGGTACGTTTTTGAACACAATGGGTTAAATGACCAGGTCACAAGGATCCCAAAGGCTCAGAGAAAGTCTAGAAGAGGTGGACACACTGGACAGTGTTGAAAGGCAGATAGTAGCCACCCGCCAAGCCATCCAGCGTGTTCTTTAGCCTGCACAGGGTATTATTCTCCTGTATATGGGTCCACGGCTTAAAGTCCCACATGATGTACGGTGGCTTTTCCAAGCCCATCTATGTCCCCTACTGACAATGGCAAGGCGAGGAGTTTCAAGCCCATCTATGTTCCCTACTGACCATGGCAAGGAGAGGAGTTCCAAGCCCATCTAGGTTCCCTATTGACCATGGCAAGGCGAGGAGTTCCAAGCCCCTCTATGTCCCCTACTGACCTTGGTCAGGCGAGGAGTTCGAAGCCCATCTATGTTCCCTACTGACCATGGCAAGGCGAGGAGTTCGAAGCCCATCTATGTCCCCTATTGACCATGGCAAGGCGATGAGTTCCAAGCCCATCTATGTTCCCTACTGACCATGGCAAGGCGAGGAGTTGGAAGCCCATCTATGTCCCCTACTGACCATGAAAAGGCGAGGAGTTCCAAGCCCATCTATGTCCCCTACTGACCATGGCAAGGCGAGGAGTTCCAAGCCCATCTATGTCCCCTACTGACCATGGCAAGGCGAGGAGTTCTAAGCCCATCTATGTCCCCTACTGACCATGGCAAGTCGAGGTGTTCCCAGCCTATCTATGTCCCCTACTGACCATGGCAAGGCGAGGGGTTCCAAGTCCATCTATGTCCTCTACTGACCATAGCAAGGCAAGGAGTTCCAAGCCCATCTGTGCTCCCTACTGACCATGGCAAGGCGAAGAGTTCCAAGCCCATCTATGTTCCCTACTGACCATTGCAAGGCGAGGAGTTCGAAGCCCACCTATGTCCCCTACTGACCATGGCAAGGAGAGGAGTTCCAAGCCCCTCTATGTCCCCTACTGACCTTGGCAAGGCGAGGAGTTCGAAGCCCATCTATGTTCCCTACTGACCATGGCAAGGCGAAACGTTCCAAGCCCATCTATGTCCCCAACTGACCTTGGCAAGGCGAGGAGTTCCAAGCCCATATGTATCCCCTACTGACCATGGCAAGGCGAGGAGTTCCAAGCTCATCTATGTCCCCTACTGACCATGGCAAGGCGAGGAGTTCGAAGCCCATCTATGTCCCCTACTGACCATGGCAAGGTGATGAGTTCCAAGCCCATCTATGTCCCCTACTGACCATGGCAAGGCGAGGAGTTCCAAGTCCATCTATGTCCCCTACTGACCATGGCAAGGAGAGGAGTTCCAAGCCCATCTATGTCCCCTACTGACCATGGCAAGGCGCGGAGTTCGAAGCCCATCTATGTCCCCAACTGACCATGGCAAGGCGAAACGTTCCAAGCCCATCTATGTCTCCTACTGACCATGGCAAGTCGAGGAGTTCCCAGCCTATCTATGTCCCCTACTGACCTTGGCAAGGCGAGGAGTTCCAAGCCCATATGTATCCCCTACTGACCATGGCAAGGCGAGGAGTTCCAAGCTCATCTATGTCCCCTACTGACCATGGCAAGGCGAGGAGTTCCAAGCCCATCTATGTCCCCTACTGACCATGGCAAGGCGAGGAGTTCCAAGCCCATCTATGTTCCCACTATCCATGGCAAGGCGAGGAGTTCCAAGCCCATCTATATCCCCTACTGACCATGGCAAGGCGAGGAGTTCCAAGCCCATCTATGTCCCCTACTGACCATGGCAAGGCGAGGAGTTCCAAGCCCATCTATGTTCCCTACTGACCATGGCAAGGCGAGGAGTTCCAAGTCCATCTATGTTCCCTACTGACCATGGCAAGGCGAGGAGTTCCAAGCCCATCTATGTTCCCTACTGACCATGGCAAGGCGAGGAGTTCCAAGCCCCTCTATTTTCCCTACTGACCGGGGAGTTTTACGAAGATAAATCTGAAAGCTGTCCCACGTGGGACTCG
Source organism: Ryuthela nishihirai (assembly GCA_038380435.1). Taxonomy (NCBI): domain Eukaryota; kingdom Metazoa; phylum Arthropoda; class Arachnida; order Araneae; family Heptathelidae; genus Ryuthela; species Ryuthela nishihirai. The sequence goes on along the minus strand of JAWZYU010000001.1, from coordinate 129,099,504 downwards.
TACCTAGATACTGCAGATTACGAGCCTGGCGCGCTATCGTTTGAGCCATCTCAGCTCCATTTCAATTTGGTTGATGGAATTTATGACCTTTATCGCTTTATATTCCAATGGGAGAACATATCCTTTTTTATGATATATTTAGAACTGAAGAATTCTCTTACTGAAGGACAATCAAAGCATAACTTTTTTACAAGCGACCATGCCATAGCGGGGGCTCGAACCCGTACTGCAGCAGTTACAGTGTCACCGTGAGCCAAAGTTACTACTGAGCCACCGAGGCGGCTCGTTCCCTCCTATATTTGCATGCTACAGATATATTCAATGCACAATAATTTTCGAACGACTGCTTTGTTGTTTCGATTTTTAGTGCAGAGATCCTTTACGAAGAGTTCGTCAGGTTAGGATATGAATTAGATTCGCTAGTTAAAAAACATTAGCGTGTTATTTTCCACAATCATTCACGAATCTAGAAAACAAAAATGCAAGTGACTCGATCGAACAGAAAAAAATGTAAATTGCGGATGAGCTAGAGAATGGAATATCATTGCAGTATAACATTTACTCCTCCGGTTTTAGGAGGCGGGGGTTTCTCAGTCGGTAGAGCGCCATGCTCGTAAACTGCATCTTTCCAGGTTCGAGTCCAGCTTGGCCAGCGTTGAGATTTATCTCCGCAAAACTCTCCATCTTGCCCTCGGTCAGTAGAGGACATCGATGAGCTTGGAAAGGACGACATCCGTCGAATGTGATGTAAAGCCGTGGTACCATGTGCGGAAGAGCCATACCCTGTACGCTTTAAAGAATACGTTGGATGGCCTTCACGAGCCTCTGCAGATGGTAATCTGTCTCCTAACAGCTGTCCAATGGATCCCCTCTCTGAGCTCTCGGGGTCTTTGTGACTTGGCCATTTAGCCCAGTGTGTACAAAAGCGTGCCACTCAGAGGTAAAATAAACCGAAGAACTCTTTTAAAAACCACTAAAAGGAAAGGTTTATTTTACTTTCCGTTTTAGTGGTTTTTAAAAGAGTTCGTTGGAAAAAAAAAACATGAAAAAATTCAGAAATTTAATCATTTTTGGATCTATTTCTCTTACTAGAATTCTCAAGGGTAGGGGAAGGTAGGCATTCCCTCTTCCTCCATTCCCAGACGCTTGATCATGCCCGACCACAACTGCGACAAAATTTGTTTAGTTCTAAACCCGAAACCACTAAATTTCAAAGCTGTGTTCAGTATCACACATATATATTGTTTCATGGTCGGATTTAGGAGGGTGGGTTCATCCCCCCCTAAATTTTAATAATATAATTTAATGTAAATATTTAAAATAAAAATATTTAATGTAAAAATTTTAAATTGAAATAACAATTTTAAGAATGTTAATAATATAAAACAGAGTGAAAAAAATATTAAACCTATATATTGTGCATATTCCTAGACATTTTTTCAACAATCACTCAAATTCATTAGACTGTTTTTCGTCTGAGAGGCTTTTTTGTTTGCACACAATGGACTAAACGATCAGACTCACTAGGACCCCAAGGGCCCAGAGAGGTTGGGAAGGGCCACACTGGAGACGAGACAGATATTAGCCTCTCGTTAACGCCTTCCAGAGTATTCTTTAAATGCACAGGGTATGGCTGTCCCGCACAAGGAGGCCACAGTTTTACGTCCCATCTGACAGATGATGGAGGCCTTTAAAGCCAATAGCTCTTCTCTTCCTGATTAAGGGCACGATGGGTTGGGTTGTTTTACCTCTGAGCGGCACTTTTTTGCACACCATGGGCTAAATGGCCAGGTCACATGGACCCCGAAGGCTCAGAGAAGGTTGAGATAGGGGACCCACTGGAACAGCTGTTGGGAGACAGATGGTAGCCTCCCGTCAAGGCCATACAGCGTGTTCTTTAACGTGCACAGGGTATGGCTCTCCCGCACACGGGGCCACGGCTTAACGTCCCATCCGACGGACGGCGGCCTTTCCAAGCCCATCGGTGTCCCCTACTGACCGTGGGCAGGGCGGGGAATTTTGCGGAGATAAATCTCAACGCTGACACAGCTGGGACTCGAACCTGGGAACTATAGATTACGACCCTGGCGCGCTACCGACTGAGCCACCCCCGTCCCCAATTCCATGGGAGTTCTGCAATCAAAGTTTTAGTTATTCATCAGCCTTTGAAAGGTGCCAATACTTGCAAGAAAATCTGCTGTTTTCTTTCCTTCTATATTCTGTTGTATGGCTCTCCCGCACACTGGGCCACGGCTTAACGTCCCATCCGACGGACGGCGGCCTTTCCAAGCCCATCGGTGTCCCCTACTGACCGTGGGCAGGGCGGGGAATTTTGCGGAGATAAATCTCAACGCTGACTCAGCTGGGACTCGAACCTGGGAACTATAGATTACGACCCTGGCGCGCTACCGACTGAGCCACCCCCGTCCCCAATTCCATGGGAGTTCTGCAATCAGAGTTTTAGTTATTCATCAGCCTTTGAAAGGTGCCAATACTTGCAAGAAAATCTGCTGTTTTCTTTCCTTCTATATTCTGTTGTATAACGTGGCGTCTTTTACAAACTTGATGATTAGAAGATATATTTTATTTTTATGGTTCTTAGGGGGAAAGAATACTTTCAAAGAAGAATTCTTGCACTCCGAGTTTTCTCATTTCATCAAAGAGAATATTTCGATGTACAGAGTAGGCTGGACAGCTGAGGATAACTTGTAGCACGGTTTCATTTACATTACAATTTTGGCATTTGCTGGTCTCCGATTTTTTCATTAGATGCATTTTATCATTTAAACGTGTATGTCCGGGGCGGGGGTGGCTCAGTCGGTAGCGCGCCAGGCTCGTAATCTGTAGTTCCCAGGTTCGAGTCCCAGCTGGTTCAGCGTTGAGATTTATCTCCGCAAAATTCCCCGCCCTGCCCAGGGTCAGTAGGGGACACCGATGGGTTTGGAAAGGCCGCCGTCCGTCGGATGGGACGTTAAGCCGTGGCCCCGTGTGCGGGAGAGCCATACCCTGTGCACGTTAAAGAACACGCTGGATGGCCTTGACGGGAGGCTACTATCTGTCTCCCAACAGCTGTTCCAGTGGGTCCCTTCCCCCAACCTTCTCCGAGCCTTAGGGTTCCATGTAACCTGGCCATTTAGCCCATGGGGTGCAAAAAAGTGCCGCTCAGAGGTAAAACAACCCAACAACCCAACGTGTATGGCCTGTTCTTAACCGAGTGATTTTGACTTGGTCTTTTTTTTTTTGAGGCAAGAGCATGTTTTCGAGATATTTTTGGACACTAGTCTTCTATGACTGGGTGCCAATGAAGTTTGTTCTGTGAAAATGTTTTGTAGACTTTCCAATGGTTGCGAATTGATGATTGCCCTGAATTTGTTGCGAATTGATGATTGCCCTGAATTTGTTGCGATATTGTGGTAGTTTTGGATCATGGGAGTAGCACTATTGATTTCTTTAGTTTTTCAGCAATCTTATTTTCAGTGAGTCCTATGTGGCTAGGCACCCACTGGAAAGATATTATTTTTTGACAGTTTTAGAGTTGTAGGATGTCTTGTGCTATATACTGGTGGCAGCATTTGTAGGGTTCTTTTTTCATGGAAAAAAGTGCTGCTTTACTGTCTGTAATAAACACAATTCTTTTATTTCTTTCCTGTCCATGTTAAGGTTTCTTTCAGTGCCATGAGTTCTGTGTCTGTTGAGCTGGTACATGGGTTGGGTTGTTTTACCTCTGAGCGGCACTTTTTTGCATACCATGGGTTAAATAGCCAGGTCGCATGGACCCCGAAGGCTCAGAGAAGGTTGGGGGAGGGGACCCACTGGAACAGCTGTTGGGAGACAGATGGTAGCCTCCCGTCAAGGCCATACAGCGTGTTCTTTAACGTGCACAGGGTATGGCTCTCCCGCACACGGGGCCACGGCTTAACGTCCCATCCGACGGACGGCGGCCTTTTCAAGCCCATCGGTGTTCCCTACTGACCGTGGGCAGGGCGGGGAATTTTGCGGAGATAAATCTCAACGCTGACCCAGCTGGGACTCGAACCTGGGAACTACAGATTACGAGCCTGGAGCACTACTGACTGAGCCACCCCGCCCCGCTGGTACATGGTGTCAGCTTGAACATAAATCTATAGTTGTCTTCTTTGTCGTAGAATGCCCCTGAGGCAAAGTTAGTTTTCTTATTTAGAGCTCCATCCGTAAAATTTTTTTTATGTGAGAGGTAGAGAGACTCCAGGTGCCTTTCAGTTTTCTCCAGAATATCTTCTTGAATGTAATAGTGTTTGCAGTTTGTGATTCCTGGAATAGCTGTTATTATTTCTGGAATGTCGAGAGTTCAGGGTGGCAAACCTGAGAGCCATTTGAATTTTCCTTTCATCTGTTTTATATCTTCATAGATGGGATCTTGTTTAAAACATTGTAGGATTTTTCCTGTGGGTATAATGTTTGTAATTTAAAAAAACAGATGATGAATTTTGATGCCTGGTGGCCACTCTTAGGAAACTTTTTTCACATGTTCCTGCAATATGATTTTAATGGGAGGCATTTTAATGGGAGGTTTCTGCCAGAATAGAAATATTGGGACATGACGGGTTGGGTTGGGTTGTTTTACCTCTGAGCGGCACTTTTTTGCACACCTTGGGCTAAATGGCCAGGTCACATGGACCCCGAAGGCTCAGAGAAGGTTGGTGGAGGGGACCCACTGGAACAGCTGTTGGGAGACAGATGGTAGCCTCCCGTCAAGGCCATCCAGCGTGTTCTTTAACGTGCACAGGGTATGGCTCTCCCGCACACGGGGCCACGGCTTAACGTCCCATCCGACGGACGGCGGCCTTTCCAAGCCCATCGGTGTCCCCTACTGACCGTGGGCAGGGCGGGGAATTTTGCGGAGATAAATCTCAACGCTGACCCAGCTGGGACTCGAACCTGGGAACTACAGATTACGAGCCTGGCGCGCTACCGACTGAGCCACCCCCGCCCCCTAGGACATGACGGAAGTTGTCCTGTGAAAAATTTTAGGATTTTATACTGAGATATCTCAATTTTTTGTTTTAGTGTTTCCGTTGCATTGACTGTTAGGTAGAGATCATATTCTATTTTGGGTCTCAGGATTGCTGAGTAAAGATTTATTAGGCATTTGGTTGCACATCCAGGTTGTACTTGCCATTGTACTTACATTTTGTTGTTGAAAATAAGACCTAAAAATTTGTGTGATGCCACCTGTTTGATATTTTCTTCCTAAATTTTAATATTAATTGCTGGTATGGCTCTTCTTTTTCTACTGGAGGGTAGCATTACTGTTTTATCTTTCGAAATTTGAATGTACCATTTTTTAAACTATACTTGAAGCAAGTTTACTGAGAGTTGCAGATTTTCTCCCAACTTGTGGGAGGAGGTGTTGCTACTCCATATGGCAATGTCATCCGCGTAGACTGAAATTTTGGTGTGTGACGGTAAAATATATGGCAGGCCATGCAGATAAATATAGAGAAATAGAGGCGAAATTATGCTTCCCTGGATGATGCCTGTCTGATAAGTTTTTTTTTCTTTGAACGTTACAGAACCAGTCTTAGGGATCCTTGTGACCTGGCCCTTTATCCCATTTTGGACAAAAAAAAGCTTCTCAGAGGTGAAACAACCCACAAGGCACAACAGAAATAAAAGTATCGCAGAAATTGCGAAAGAAAATCTAAATATCATCCGATCCATTCTTTCTTATCCAAATATCCTCTGCATTTATTTCTGTTCGATATCTTCTGTCCGTCTCCTCCACCCCCTCCAGCATTTTAACCCTCCCACTCCCCTTTGTTCCCCCCTCCCTTCCTCCATCAAGTGCTGCGCTGTGTTAGCAACACGCCCAGCAACCATCATCACCGCCACAGCCACCTCTACTGAAACCGGCAGCATCATCCTCTCTTCTCTCTTCGGCAGTGCCCTTCACCAACCTGTACGGCCCCAACCGAAGTGCGCCCAGAGAGAGGCAACATCTCGGAGTACGTCCAGAGGGGCGTGGCAGCAGTGCTGTGGCCGGGGCCGGGTGAATCACGATCCGCGCCGATCCAGGATCCTTCTCCGCCCGACATAAATCGTTGTCGGCGTCACCTGCGGCCTGTACCGCCACCACCACCGCCTCTGCCAGCTGGTGGCCTTCCTTCAATCCACTGCTACTTTATAATTACATTAATTGTAGTCAGGTAAGGGGGAGACAGGGAGGGGGTGTGAGGCCGAGAGATGCTCCGAGAGGGGTGGTCACCAGTCTACGTTCTTTTCTGCCTCCCTCTCGCGAAGTCTTCTTTTCCTCAGAGACTGACCGATTGACATCGGTGACCCTTCGTACACGTGCAGGCAACCTCCTTCCACTCGGGATATTCCCTCTTTCTCGTTGCACTGTAAGGTTGTGTGTACACTATCCTAAAAAAAGTCATGGGACAATCTGTGAACATGTTTGATGCGTTGGTCATCTTTCTTAATTCGTTAATTGTTTTCTGTATGCGACATTCTTACGATTATGATTCTGCTTTGAAGAGTTAAGGGGTTGGGTTGTTTTACATCTGAGAGGCACTTTTTTTTTACACACAATAGGCTAAATGGCCAGGTCATAAGGAACCAGAGGGTATACAGAGGGTTGGGGGAAGGAGACCCACTGGACAACTCCAAGGAAGCAGATTGAAGCCTCCTATCAAGCCCATCCTTCCCCAAAGCCCAGTGTTCTTTAACATACACAGGGTATGACACTCCTGTAACACGAAGCCACAGCTTAACATCTTAACCGACGGACGGCGGCTTTTGCAAGCCCATAGATCTCCCCCTTCTCATCGAGGACAGGGTAGTGGTTAGCGGAAACACGTTACTCGAACCTGGAAATTGCAGATTATGAGCCCTGACACTCTACCGGATGAACCCCCCCCCCATCCCATCAAGGACATTCAGCGTGTACTTTAACGTGCAGAGGGTATGGTTATAATCAGACGGGATCACGGCTTTCCAAGCCCATCAGTGTCCCCACAAGACTGGCGCAGATGTAGCACAAACTTCGGAATGATAATTTCACGATTGTGATCAGGAGTCAAGAAAAAATTAACATATGCTGTCTTATGCAAATGACCACTTTCGGAAGACAGCGAATGATAGCACTCTCTTTCATAGGACAACGATGATAGTATTCTCTTCCATAGGACAACTGATGATAGTGATCTGTTTCATACTACAACGGATGCTAGTGTTACAGGACAACGTATGATAGTTCTCTCTTGCACATGAAAAACGGATAATAATGTTCCTTTGAGCAGGACAATAAACGATAGGGATTTCTCGAAAAGGACAAAGGATCATAGTGATATCTGGAAAGGACAACGGATCATAGTGCTTTCTCGAAAAGGGGCAAAGGATCAGAGTGATACCTCGAAAAAGGACAACGGATCATAGTGCTTCTTGAAAAGGACAAGGGATTTTTGAATGGATGATATGCTCTCTTGAACAAAACAACGGATGGTAGTGCTCTTTTGCACAGGAAAACAGATAATAATATTCTTTTGAGCAGGACAATAAATAATAGGGATTTCTCGAAAAGGACAACGGATCATAGTGATATCTGGAAAGGACAACGGATCATGGTGATTTCTCGAAAAGGGGCAAAGGATCAGAGTGATATCTCGATAAAGGACAACGGATCATAGTGCTACTTAAAAAGGACAACGGATTTTGAATGGATTATATGCTCTCTTGAGCAAGACAACGGATGATAGTGCTCTTTTGCAAAGAAAACGGATAATATGTTCCTTTGAGCAGGACAATAAATGATAGGGATTTCTCGAAAAGGACAACGGATCATAGTGATATCTGGAAAGACAGCTGATCATAGTGATATCTCGAAAAGGGACAATGGATCATAGTGATATCTCGAAAAGGGACAATGGATCATAGTGCTTCTTGAAAAGGACAACGGATTTTTGAATGGATTATATGCTCTCTTGAGAAAAACAACGGTTGATAGTGCTCTTTTGCACAGGAAATTGATAATGTTCCTTTGAGCAGAACAATAAATGATAGGGATTTCTCGAAAAGAACAACGGATCATAGTGATATCTGGAAAGGACAACGGATCATAGTGCTTCTTGAAAAGGACAACGCATTTTTGAATGGATTATATGCTATCTTAAGCAAAACAACGGATGATAGTACTCTTTTGCACAGGAAAACGGATAATGTTCTTTGAGCAGGACAATAAATGATAGGGATTTCTCGAAAAGGACAACGGATCATAGTGATATCTGGAAAGGACAGCTGATCATAGGGATATCTCGAAAAGGGACAACGGATCATAGTGATATCTCGAAAAAGAACAACGGATCATAGTGCTTCTTAAAAAGAACAACGGATTTCGAATGGATTATATGCTCTCTTGAGCAAGACAACGGATTTCGAATGGATTATATGCTCTCTTGAGCAAGACAACGGATGATAGTGCTCTTTTGCACAGGAAAACGGATAATAATGTTCCTTTGAGCATGACAATAAATGATAGGGATTTCTCGATAAGGACAACGGATCATAGTGATATCTGGAAAAGAAAACGGATCATAGTGCTTTCTCCAAAAGGGGCAAAGGATCACAGTGATATCTCGAAAAAGAACAACGGATCATAGTGCTTCTTGAAAAGGACAAGGGATCATACGCTTCTTGAAAAGGACAAGGGACTTTTGAATGGATTATATGCTCTCTTGGGCAAAACAACGGATGATAGTGCTCTTTTGCACAGGAAAACAGATAATAATATTCATTTGAGCAGGACAATAAATGATAGGGATTTCTCGAAAAGGACAACGGATCATAGTGATATCTGGAAAGGGCAACGGATCATAGTGCTTTCTCGAAAAGGGGCAAAGGATCAGAGTGATATATCGAAAAACGACAACTGATTAAATTGCTTCTTGAAAAGAACAACGGATTTTTGAAAGGATTATACGATCTCTTGAGCGAAACAACGGATGATAGTGCTCTTTTGCACAGGAAAACGTATGATTATGTTCCCTTGAGTACGACAATAAATGATAGGGATTTCTCGAAAAGGACAACGGATCATAGTGATATCTGGAAAGGACAACGGATCATAGTGCTTCCTCGAAAAGGGGCAAAGAATCAGAGTGATATCTCGAAAAAGGACAACGGATCATAGTGCTTCTTGAAAAGGACAACGGATTTTTGAATGGATGATATGCTCTGTTGAGGAAGATAACGTATGATAGTGCTCTTAGACACAGAAAAACGGATGATAAGGTTTCCTTGAGTAGGACAATAAATGATAGAGATTTCTTGAAAGGAAAACGGATGATAGTGGTTTCTCGAAAAGGACAACGGATTTTTGAATGGATGATATGCTCTCTCTAGAGCAAGACAACAGATGATAATGCTACAGGATGCGGATGACAATGCTCTATTGAAGAAAAAACAAGGGATGATAATGCAACCAATGTTATCATCACTGGTTAACTGTCCCTGCATCACATTCAATATCCATAACATATAATACGACGTTAAAGTTGCTTTTCATCTGTACCAAATAATATTGATGTACTAAATATTAACACCAAATTCATTTGGTACCCCGAATACTTTCACTATCAGCTGACATTGACTTACAGTATTTCCGAAGTCTGCTCCTTGTGTCATGGATAATATGTGACTATCAACTTACATCTATGCTGCAACTCATGCGCTGAGTTTCAAACAGGTCTACCACCATTCAAGATGGAGGAAATTTCAATTTCACAAAGTGTAGATTAGAAAGAAAGACGTCCATGCCTTATGTGAAGTTTCAACTCTGACTGGGTTGAATTGTTTTACCTCTGAGCGGCATTATTTTGTGCACAGTAAATTAAATGGCTACATCACACGTAACTCGAGGGCTCAAAAAACGTTGGGGGGAGGGTACCCACTGGACAGCTGAGAGAGATGGAAGCCTCTTGTCAAGGCCATCCAGAGTGTTCTTTAATAGTCCACAAGGTATGACTCTCCAGTACATTGACTACTGCTAATCAGCTCATTCTTTAAACTTGGGTTCCTTTGCTATGCAGAAAAGCACGCTAACTCTCGGCAATTGTGAAAAACTATGTAATATCGATGTCACAAGGTCTTCGTTCTAATTTTGTGAGGAAGCAGAAACCTCAGTAGGAAGAGAGCACATACACAAAACATCTCTGCTCGATGTATAAGATTTGAATTCGGTTCCTTTTGCCCTGCAGCAAAGCACAGAAATTTCCATCCCATAGTAAGGCTAAAATACGGATCCTTTCATTTATATGCAACAACGCTAACTACTAGACCTGCCAGACAGTCTTTCCTCCATACGGGGCCAGCTTAACGGCCCAGCCGATATACGACGGCCTTTCCAAACCCACTGATGTTCCCTTTTCGCCGAGATCTAAATTATCTGGTCACAAGGAGTGGGGACTCTGACAGAGTCAAAATTATGTACTCACAAGGAGTTGCAACTCGAACAGGGTCTAAATTATCTGGTCACAAGAAGTTGGGACTAGCACAGAGTCTAAATTTTCTGGTCATAAGGAGATGGAACTCGAACAGCATCTAAATTATGTGGTCACCAGGACCTCAAGGACTAAGAGCTGGATAATATCCATCAGGGAGACGTTAGGAAACAGATGAAGCCTCCCATATGGTCATCCTCTGTGCGTTTTTAAAGTGCAAAGGTTATGGAATCACATGCACGAGGATCGATGGACGGGAATGGCCTTTCCAAGCCCACGGGTGTCTCTCACCGATAACAGGATAGGGATTAGTGGAGTAAATTCTCAACACTAACACAGTTGGGACTCGAATAAGTATAAGGATATACTTGGGAGACGTTTGGAAACGGATGGAAGTCCCCCGTCATCCGTTTCCAAACGTCTTGGATCCAGTTGTTTTACCTCTGAGCGACACTTTTTTTTTCACACAATGAGCTAAATGGCCAGGTCACAGGGACCCTAACGACTCGGAAGGTTGGGATAAGGGTACCTACTAGACCGCTGTTAGTAAACTAACTTCGATAGTCTCCTTTAAAGGCCATCCCGCATTGTCTTTAACGTGCACAGGGTATGGCCCTCCCTTACACTGAGATACGATTTTGAATCACATTTAACGGACAGCGGCCTGTCCCAACCCATCGGTATCCCCTACAGACAGAGGGTAGTGTAGGAGGGGGGGGGGGGGTTGCTGGCTTTTTTTAAAGTGCAAATGGTATGGGTTCACACGCACAAATACCATAGCTTAACGTCCCATCCGATGGACGAAATGGACTTTCGAAGCCCACCAGTGTCCCCTTTATTATCGACAACACTTCAGGGGCTACAGGAAACAGAGGACTTTTCGCTCGATAACGTCAGATTACGGATCTATCACGGTACCGATTGTATCAATCTTCCCTTAATATTACGCAGCAAAACTCTACATTTCACTGGGGCGGGGGTGGCTCAGTCGGTAGCGTGCCAGGCTCGTAATTTGTAGTTCCCAGGTTCGAGCCCCAGCTAGGTCAGCGTTGAGATTTATCTCTGCAAAATTTCCCGCCCTGCCCACGGTCAGTAGGGGACACCGATGGACTTGGAAATGCCGCCGTCCGTCGGATGGGACGTTAACCGTGGACCCGTGTGCGGGAGAGCCATACCCTGTGCACGTTAAAGAACACGCTGGATGGCCTTGACGGGAGGCTACCATCTGTCTCCCAACAGCTGTTCCAGTGGGTCCCCTCCCCCAACCTTCTCTGAACCTTAGGGGTCCATGTGACCTGGCCAATTAGCCCATGGTGTGCAAAAAAGTGCCGCTCAGAGATAAAACAACCCAATCTACATTTCACTACACTCCATAACAAAATAACAAGAACTCATTTAAGCAACAACTCTTTTCAATTAGACATCGGCGAGAACGTGAAAACAAAAAAATTCATCCTTCATATCTCTCTCTAATAACTTTTTCCATTTGAGTCTTATTCATTTTGCATCCCCCGAAGAGATGTTTTCCACTCCCAACCTTTCACGTGCATTTAAACTGAGATTTGAATTCAATGTTGTTAAATTTTTTTGTTTCTCCGGGATCAGAAGTTCTCTGCTGAGCATCATCCTGTTCCCCGTCAGCTTCCCCCTCCTCTTTTCGTTCTTCCCCTCTACTGTCCAGCTGAGTGTAGCCAGAGGAGGAGGAGAAGCTGGATGGAAGGAAGGGAAAAAAAAGCAAGCAGGCGTCACACAGAACATCAAGACTGCCCTATTCCCTCTTTTCCCGCGTTGCTGTAATTAAAGTAATTATAAGTAAGCTACACAAGGAGGAGAAATGAAATGGTGGGGAGGGAGGGGAAGGAGGAGGAGGAGGAGGTTGGAGGGGGGTAGGAGGGCGTCATTCTGAAGGTTACCTTCTTTGGGGGACGCCTTTCATTCTCCCTTTTTTTTCGTATCTGTCAAAGTTAAGAACTTCTTTTATCTTGTCAATATGCCATTCGTCGATGGCTTGCGCATCACTATCGCTTTCTGTACCTGTCATGCCATCTTTTCCGTTTCTTCCAGACGAAATTGTAAACAAGATTGGATCAAAATTAAATTTTTGTTATTCTCTGTGATGTTGATAAGGGCTGACACCATTACATCATGGCAAAATATATTCCGACACTTTAAATTCTCTGTGCATTTTAATTTTTCAATGTTCTATGACCCAAATAAGTTAATGACTAAATCTGGTAATTTCGATAAAATCTTTTACTAATTTAATTGCTTTCACATTGTGACTGAGTCGGTTTATTTCAACGGTTTATACGTTGGGTTTTTTTTAAACTGAATGGCACTTTTTTTGGTACAAATTTTGGGTTTAAATACTGAGCTGATAATCTGAGCCTTTGGGATCCTTGTGACCCCAAAGGCTCAGATTAGGTTGGAAGAAAGGAATACACGGTACAGATGTTAGGAGACATATGGTAGCCCTCCAGTCAAGGCCATTCAACTTGTTCTTTAAGGTGCCAAGATTATGGCTCTCCAGCACACGGCTTTACATTCCATAAGACAGACGGCGATCCTTCTCCAGCACACGGCTTTACATTCCATAAGACAGACGGCGACCCTTCTCCAGCACACGGCTTTACATTCCATAAGACAGACGGCGACCCTTCTCCAGCACACGGCTTTACATTCCATAAGACAGAAGGCGACCCTTCTCCAGCACACGGCTTTACATTCCATAAGACAGACGGCGATCCTTCTCCAGCACACGGCTTTACATTCCATAAGACAGACGACGACCCTTCTCCAGCACACGGCTTTACATTCCATAAGACAGAAGGCGACCCTTCTCCAGCACACGGCTTTACATTCCATAAGACAGACGGCGACCCTCCTCCAGCACACGGCTTTACATTCCATAAGGCAGACGGCGACCCTTCTCCAGCACACGGCTTTACATTCCATAAGACAGACGGCGACCCTTCTCCAGCACACGGCTTTACATTCCATAAGACAGACGGCGACCCTTCTCCAGCACACGGCTTTACATTCCATAAGACAGACGGCGATCCTTCTCCAGCACACGGCTTTACATTCCATAAGGCAGACGGCGACCCTTCTCCAGCACACGGCTTTACATTCCATAAGACAGACGGCGACCCTTCTCCAGCACACGGCTTTACATTCCATAAGGCAGACGGCGACCCTTCTCCAGCACACGGCTTTACATTCCATAAGACAGAAGGCGACCCTTCTCCAGCACACGGCTTTACATTCCATAAGACAGATGGCGACCCTTCTCCAGCACACGGCTTTACATTCCATAAGACAGACGGCGATCCTTCTCCAGCACACGGCTTTACATTCCATAAGACAGACGGCGACCCTTCTCCAGCACACGGCTTTACATTCCATAAGACAGACGGCGATCCTTCTCCAGCACACGGCTTTACATTCCATAAGACAGACGGCGACCCTTCTCCAGCACACGGCTTTACATTCCATAAGACAGACGGCGACCCTTCTCCAAGCCGTCGGCATCTCCTTTCTGATCGAGGGTGAGGTGGTTTAGCGAAGATAAATCTTAACTCTAACACAACTGGAATTCAAACCTGGGAACTGTAGATTACGTGCCTGGCGCGCTACCGACTGCCCCCCCCCCCCCCCCCCTACAATTGCGTAGGTACCATTTTGTTTACATAATAAACTAAAAATAAGTATTATTTTTTGAGGTGCAATTCTTTCGTTGTTTTAGAAATCTACAAGCTTTATTTTAATATATACAAGTTTACCTATAATAGGAGCTGCGTAGGGCGAATGCCAATTGAGGCGAGACTAAGACAGCCCAGCTGATGTCATCAAAAGATGGAAAAGGAAGATCAATAACATTTTGGAAACACACTGCTCTAGTCCAAACAATAGAGAACTTAAATGTTTTGTCAATGGGAATGCAATCTATTAACCCTTTCAGACCCTGTGTACATTAAAATGTACATTATATACATTTAGTACACAGGAAATGGTGCCTGTGGGCTTGCAATGTTTGCAAAAGATATTGCAGGCATGCACAAGCTCCAGCTCGTGGACTAATCAGGCTCTTTTAACGATTTTATTCGGCCCGAGTGAAAATTGGAAAAAACGAAATAATTTTTTTTTTAATCTGGTTCTAGCGAAGTGAATGGTGTTTTAATAAGACTTTTCGATTGTATTGTTTTACCTCTGAGTGGCACATTTTTTGAATACCATGGGCTAAATGGCCAGGTCACAAGGTTCCTGAAGGCTCAGAGAAGGAAGGCCAACAGCTGTTCCTAGTGAACAGCTGTTGGCTGATGGAGACAGATGGTAGCCTCCCGTCAAGGCCATCCAGCGTGTTCTTTAACGTGCGCAGGGTATGGCTCTCCCGCACACGGGGCCATGGCTTAACGTTCCATCCGACGGACGGTGGCCTTTCCAAGCACATCGGTGTTCCCTACTGACGTGGGCAGGGCGGAGAGTTTTGTGGAGATAAGTCTCAAAGCTGACCCAGCTGGGACTCGAACCTGGGAACTGCAGATTACGAGCCTGGCGCACTACCGACTGAGCCACCCCGCCCCGTTTTAACAAGACGAATGACGACAATCTAATTAACATCATTCAGTGATCCTGTCCCTCCTTCACACAGTGCTTCAGTTTTTACGTTAAAGTAAAAATATTTTTATTTTTATTTTAAAATGTTTAATTTCAATTTTTATTTTTAAACAGTTTTGACGTTAAAATAAATTACCTTGATTTTAAATTTTTTTCGTATTATTTTATGTCTATGTATATGACAAGTAAAATGCAATAAACAAAGTTGAACTTTTTTTTGTTAGTTTTATTGAAATCCCCCCTCCCAGCCCACAGTAGACCGAATCTAAAAAAATAAGTAAAGAGGGGTCGTCCGGAAGAAAAGGGGGAAGAGGAAGAAGTCGAGTCTGAATGAACCGGAACGCCACTTCGGTATCAACAGCTTTCGTCCGTTTTTGAAATACTTAACAAATTTCTTGAAAATATAAAGAAACGATATACACAGTCATATCAGAATAATATGACCACCCACGGAATCACAGTGTACCCGCCCAGGCGCGTCACAGAGTGCTGATGACAAGGTCGACTACACGGAGATATAAGCGATCAACCAGGACAGATGAGCCACGAGGTGCTGTAGGACAGATGAGCCACGAGGTGCTGTAGGACAGATGAGCCATAGTGCGTAACATGAGCACAATGGGCAGAGGTATTGATTTGACGGACGTTCAAAAAGGAATGATCATCAGCTACCGCACCAAGGGTGAAAACCTCTCGGAATCAGTAGACTTCGTGGACTGTTCACGAGGTGCTGCAGTAAGGGTGTATCAAGAATGGACCGCTGGCACACCGAGTACCTCCAGACATCTTAACTGTGGAACCCCAAAGGCCATCGACCCCAGAGGTGAACGTCGCCTCCGTCGACTGGTAAAAGGCAATCGCAGCAATTGACCACTCAAATGAACCCTGGGGTTCAATCGCAGCAATTGACCACTCAAATGAACCCTGGGGTTCAATCGCAGCAATTGACCACTCAAATGAACCCTGGGGTTCAATCACAGCAATTGACCACTCAAATGAACCCAGGTACGTGTCCCTGATAACAGTAGAGCAAACCCTATTATGCATGGGTCTCTGGAGTAGATGCTGCGTAAAAGCACCCGTGTTAACCAAGGGCCATCGGCAACGATGGCTGCAGTTCGCATGGGACTACCATCATTGGACAGTGGAAGAGTGAAAAAAGGTTGCCTTTCCAGCGAATCGAGATTTCTACTCCACAAAAGTGATGGGCAGTGGCAGATAAGGCGTCAGACACACAAGAATCAACACTCGGACACGCTTGTTGGTCAAGTACAGGCCGGTGGTGACAGTGTGTCTGGGGGATGTTTTTCTGGTATGACCTGTGACTTCTGGTACCACTGGATGGGTCCCTGAACGTCAATGGCTGCCTGTCCATCCTCGCTGACCACATGCATCCCTTCATGTTGGACGTTTATCCTGGTGGTGATGGTGTCTACCAACAGGATAATGCGCCCTGCCATGTCGCTAAGGTGATGCGTGACTGGTTCCAGGAACACAACAGCGATGTCTCCGATCTCCCTTGGCCGGCGAAATCGCCCGACCTCAATCCCATAGAGCACTTGTAGGACCATTTGGATCGACAGCTTCGGCGTGCGGACCCACAACCACGTCATCTCGGGAACCTCTGTGCTCTGCTAGAGTCCGAATAGACACTTGTGTCTATGGCAACCTTCCAGGACCTCGTTGCGTCCATGCCACGCCATCTCGCCGCTGTCATCCAGGCCAAGGGTGATTATTCCCATTATTATGTAAGTGGTCATATAATTCTGATACGACTCTGTATACTGTATATGTTTAAGATTTTTTTTCTCCTTCTTTCCAGTGTCTAGCGTTTTCAAAGGAGAAGCATGTCGTATCGGTGTCTAGCGTTTTCATAACCTCAGAAATTTATTAAATCTTACATAAAAATATTGTTTTAAACCATTTAATAAAATATACATTTAAAAGTTAGCATAATGATTATACGTCAAATGAATTAACGAAACAATTAATAAACAATTCTGAATGATTTTTATAAAACAAGAAAATTTATTGTAAAATATTCCAGCTTCCATAATTTTCTAAATATCGAACGAAAATTGTTGAAAATCGAAATTTCAATCGATTTGATTTTGATCTTTAATTCATCTTCAGTCACATTTTCCCATTTAAAGCATATTTCACAAGTTATAGAGCTTCGAAATTAGATTCCCACTGACATAACAAGGAAAATCTGTAATATTTTGAGAAGGCTGTGTAATACCAAAAAAAAAAAAGATTAGGAACAACTCAGTTCCACTAGAAATGCCTTTACTTTTCGAAACTGACATTTATCCAGAAATGTTGGTTCGTTCTTTTTTCTCATTTTTTAACTAAATAGGCTGTGAGGTTTTTGCCCTTCATAAGGTGAACATAAAATGAAATAAATTACCCCTTTTGCAGCTACTTCAGCTTGAGTTGTAAAACAATGTCTCGAATAAGAATCTGAAATAAAAAGGAATTTATTGAAGCTTCTGGTGTCCAAATTCCGCTCATTGGATTGCCTACGAATGTTATTTAGCATGTGATGAGTAAATATATCATTTGTTTGATATATCTAACTTTGTTATTCATTTATTAGTTTCCACATAGTTCTGAAATCACCTTTGGAAAGTTAAATACTATTGATGTG
Source organism: Ryuthela nishihirai (assembly GCA_038380435.1). Lineage (NCBI taxonomy): Eukaryota > Metazoa > Arthropoda > Arachnida > Araneae > Heptathelidae > Ryuthela > Ryuthela nishihirai. Next base: position 129,081,762 of record JAWZYU010000001.1, on the reverse strand, counting down.
CTTAATTTTGACGTTAAGGTCCTATAAATTAACGAAACTTAAGTTCATTTTCATTAAGTTATATTTTGTTTGTGTTTTTGACACATTAATTAAAATGACGTCTTAATTATTATGCATTCATTAATTTTAATTAGGACCTTCCCCGTTTTGAAATCAGTTTACGTTCAAAATGCAGCATGTTAAGCATATCAATATGTGTACATTTAATACAATCAATACAATGAAATATCGCTATGATTAATGGCAGAATCTGGTATGTTGAAATTTGAAATTTAGTTTAAGGTAAATACTCTAAGAAAATTCATCGAAAAATGTTATTATATGTGGTAAATATGATGAAATAAGTTGCTTATGTCCTTACAAACATTTTCAGATAATATTCAAATGATAGTTCACATCTGGAATTATAAAATATATCCATTCCTGAGAATAAAACTATTTAAAGTTGGGTTGTTTTACCTCTGAGCAGCACTTTTTTTTGCACACCATGTGCTAAATAGTCAGGTCACAAGGACTCCGAAGACTCAGCGAAGGTTGGGCGAGGGGACCCACTGGAACAGCTGTTGGGAGACAGTTGGTAGCCTGCCGTCAAGGCCATCCAGCATGTTTTTTAACGTGCACAGGGTATGGCTCTCTCGTACACGGGGCCATGACTTAACGTCCCATCCGACGAACGGCGGCCTGTTCCAAGCCCATAGGTGTCCCCTACTGACCGTGGGTAGGGCGGAGAATTTTGCGGGGATAAATCTCAACGCTGACCCAACTGGGACTCGAACCTGGGAACTACAGATTACGAGTTTGGCACGCTACCGACTGAGCCACCCCCGCCCTTTAAAACTATTAGAGGAAGAATTGTATGTAGTACATTAGACAACATATAATATGCAGGGTAATTAAAAATGACCTGAGCAAGATTCAAATATTTGTTTTCAAACAGCGAAAAGACAGAAAGAAATGAAACTTATCCCCCCCCCTCCATTGGAAAAAAAACAACAAGTAATAGTTTTCTTTGCAAATACGCAGGAGAATTAACTGTTATGTGTAACTCGATAAAGAGAGATCAACAACAAATGAACATCAACCTCATCTTGATTGTTGGATTCGGCAAAGGGGACTCGTTTTCTACACCAAATTTACTTCTATTTCGTTAAGAGGGAGCTTTGTCAAATATAAAGTTTTAAGTTTCACCATTGCTTGCAGCTTTGGACAATTCATAAGAGAGAGTAAGAATCAATACTAGGAAATATGATCGTCATATGCAAGAAATGTTTTGCAGGAAACTGAATAACGCTTCGACGTGCCCAGAATAACACGGTTCTGTGCACAGGAGAGCCATACCCTGTGCAGATTAAAAGAATACACTGGATGGGCTTATCAGGAAATTTCCTTCTGTCTTTCAACAGTTTCCCAATGGATTCCCCTTTCAATACCCAGTTTTGAGTCCTTGGGGCCCTTATAACCTGGCCATCTAGTTCATAGTGTGCACAAAAGTGCTGCTCAGAGGTAAATATCACAATGCACAATGTAATCTTCCTTTCACACTCATCAGCTGGGATTTCATAGCAGCTATAAACCACATTTATAACTGGGATTTCATAGCAGCTATAAACCACATTTATCTAGTAGCAGGAAAATATTTGCTGGAAAATCTACTGTAAACAAAAAAAGAAGAAAAAAACCTTAAGGTTTAAAATACCGTCATATGGGTTTCGCTTTCAAATGATTCTCTACAGCTGAAGGAGGAATAATAAAAATCCAAAATAGTACATTTGGATCAGGGCAATGGCAACAGATCTATCGCAATCGATCGGTCGATCTCAAAGCGTGTCGTGGTCGATCAATATCGATTGGTCAATCTCAAAGCAAGTCGCGGTCGACCGCGGTCGATCTCAAATCAAGTCGTGGTTGAACGCGGTCGATCTCAAAGCAATTCGTGGTCGAATGACGTCAGTAGGGGGAAAACGAGACTTCTAACTCAGTGGCGGAGCTATGTTAATCCTATGGGTTCTGCCACCCATGTGTTTCAAGCTGGTGGCGGAGCACATTGGTCAGAATTCTCGTTGTTTTTTAAGACTGAAGTCGGACAATGGTGAATAAAATACCTCCCTCCAGTAATGTATTAATCTGAAATTATATTATTCAGTTAAATTGCAGATAATAATGAGCATAAAACAGATGGTATTGGATAACAACTCAATCGTAATTTCCACCAACATCCATGGCGGTTTTCCGACGTCATCGACCACGCCCCCACAATCCCCCTTATTAATAATAATTCATAACTCATATTTAATTAATTAGTTCCGTCCCTCTTTATTAAAAAAAAACCCAACCATTTTGACCGCAAATTCCCGAATAAGTCCCTTGGTTTGTACCCTCAACCGAAATTTTTAAGTCCAGACTCTGCCATTTTGAATCCTGACTGACCTATTAGAAGTTCTACCATTTTAAAATATTTTTACCCAATAGCATTTTTTCTTTTCATATACTGCGGACAGTTTTATTCCAGTTTCTGCAGGATAGTCCTTCTTCTAGTATAAATACGACATCCATCAGTCAGATTCCTCATTCAGTTGTCAGACGTCGACAGTGACGGTTCTCTGCAGCTGCGTTTCCGTGATTTTTTTCAACTGTTAGAAGTCAATAGCGATAGTTTTCGACGTCCGAGTATAGTATAAAAACGGCTATTTTACAACTCACTGCTACATAATGTATCCATGTGACATATGTGAGAAGGCTTTCACGCTCCAGAAACATCTCATTCGTCATATGAGAAATCATAATGGGAATAACCTGTTTAAGTGCTCTGAATGCGAATCGACATTCTCAAGGAGAGATGACGTCCGACGTCACGAGTTATCCCACACCTCCAAGAAAACCTACAAATGTGAAGAGTGTGCAATGGAGTTTGGGAGAAAAGACAGTCTTTTACGCCATCAAAGAAAGCCCCACAATAATAAGCGAAAACGTCCTGAAGATGAAAGGATTCCCCGGAAGAAACAAAAACCAGACCCTGAAGACCCCTGTCAGTTTACAGAAGAAATGAAAAGGACCCTGTCAACACATAAGCTGGTGGCAACGGATGAAACATCTGTTGACCTCACCTTTTTCCTTGAATCCTCACGGGAGTCACTCATAACACATCTGAAAGAAGAATTGACCTCGAAAGGTAGCATTAAATGGTACCTTGCTGTACAAGTACGCTTCAGGAGAAAAGTTTCCACTTCTACCTTCGAACACTGCACTCCATTTTTCCATCATCTTCATACAGTGAAAGGTGTAAAACTCGGTCTGTCACCATTTGATGATAAAAGATATATTTTAGAAAATGGTTATGACACCCTTTCATACGGTCACTACTAAATAATGAAAATATAATATAACAGAAAAAACGAATATTTCACTGTGAATTTTAATATGTTTGAGCTATTTATGTATAAAAATATGATAATTTTATTCCGAATGTATGCATATAACCCCTATATATGTAAAAAATATTGCATGTCATTATTATATGTAGACAGCTGCACGTTAAACCATTTCCTCTGTTAACCTTCATTTTTGTAAGCAGGCTGTAAAATATATCTGTAACCAATGTAAAAAAAAAAGCATCATTGTGAAATGTATAAAATTTTAAACCAATGGAAATCATTACACGTGAAGCCTACGCATTGTCATTGTATCTCCAAATACTTTGAAATCAATTAAAATTTTAAAACGAAATATATGTGTCGTCTGAATTTCTGAGTCTTATCTTTAGCAAGTGGGGAGGTAAACAAGCGTTAGCGTCACTTCTCACGTGACTTTTTCCTGTGGCGCTCATACTCCTGACTCATTTCCGCAGCTCGCATCGCGTTGTAACGTGCTTGAGGAATCACCTCGCTCACTGGGAGAAAATCCTTCTGGGATCCATTTCTGGGATTACACTTATAATAAAAGGTTGGTAATTCTCTAAATTTTCATGGTTTATCAAACATTACTTATAATTTCGCGATGTAGTGACGTTCTCAAGTATTAAGAAGTGATGAAAACATAAGATTTCCTTTCAAAGTTGGCTGGAGACGCTTGCCTGGTCATAGGCTAATCGGAATGAGCCACCTCGAAATCAGCGGGGTTTTTTTTGAAGCCATCACTTCTCTATGAATAAAATTCGTCTATACTCCTCTGTATTATATACAGGAAATTATCCTTTTCCTTTATTGTAAAGTATTAATATTCAGTAAAAATCTGCTCTAAAACACTTTATCGCCACATGGATGATGTAATAATCTCGATTATTTCTCTGCAAAATCTACGTGAAGTTTCCGTCTCTGCAAAGTGAAAATTAGAATTTCATTCCGTGCTGATAATTTTCTCATAAACACAGCACTCAGTGCATTTATTGAAGTCCTCCACTTCTGAGAAGTGATCGCTTCAAAAAAAAAACGCTGATTTCGAGGTGGCTTGTTCCGGGTAGCCTATGACCAGGCAAGCGTCTCCAGACAACTTTGAAAGGAAATCTTATGTTTTCATCACTTCTTAATACTTGAGAACTTCACTACATCGCGAAATTATAAGTAATGTTTGATAAACCATGAAAATTTAGAGAATTACCAACCTTTTATTATAAGTGTAATCCCAGAAATGGATCCCAGAAGGATTTTCTCCCAGTGAGTGAGGTGATTCCTCAAGCACGTTACAACGCGATGCGAGCTGTGGAAATGAGTCAGGGGTATGAGCGCCACAGGAAAAAGTCACGTGAGAAGTGACGCTAATGCTTGTTTACCTCCCCACTTGCTAAAGATAAGACTCAGAAATTCAGACGACACATATATTTCGTTTTAAAATTTTAATTGATTTCAAAGTATTTGGAGATACAATGACAATGCATAGGCTTCACGTGTAATGATTCCCATTGGTTTCAAATTTTATACATTTCACAATGATGCTTTTTTTTTTACATTGGTTACAGATATATTTTACAGCCTGCTTACAAAAATGCAGGTTAACAGAGGAAATGGTTTAACGTGCAGCTGTCTACATATAATAATGACATGCAATATTTTTTACATATATAGGGATTATATGCATACATTCGGAATAAAATTATCATATTTTTATACATAAATAGCTCAAACATATTAAAAATCACAGTGAAATATTCGTTTTTTCTGTTATATTATTTTTTTCATTATTTAGTAGTGACCGTATGAAAGGGTGTCATAACCATTTTCTAAAATATATCTTTTATCATCAAATGGTGACAGACCGAGTTTTACACCTTTCACTGTATGAAGATGATGGTTGCTACTTTCAATCCTTGTCAATTTTACTCGACAAGGTGATTTGTTTATCAAGCAGTCTCTGCAATCCTTGTGACGAAGGGTTCTTTTTACGATGTATTTGGGGACTCCTTTCCCTGTCTTCTTTTCCTCATGTAAACTCAGAAGAGAATACATTTTAGAACGAAGGCCTGCAAATTGTTTGATAGGTACTCCTGAAAGTTAATCTTTCATTTTACCTAGTACCTTTTTATTATGTGTACTATGCAAAACATGGTCTATGTGACAGTCGGACGTATCAAAATGATCTATATCGACTTTCATATCAGCATACACGTCCTCGGTTTGAAGCTCGTAGCACAGTGAATCTATATCAGTGAACAATAATTTAGCTTTTTCTCCATATTTTGGACTAATATAGTCATAATGAAAGCTATACATCAATATTTTACTAATATCTAGAATACTGAAACCAGCATAGATAGGCCTGTTGAGTTTCAATTTAGTTTGCTTTGATTGTACACATGCGAGGTCGTTATCAAAAACACGAAAAGCGTGAAAAGCAGGTGATGCTACGAATTTACATACTCTCTTCGGGTTCTGAGTCAATTCAATTTTCACTGGATTTCTCAAATTTTCCATCGTTTTTCCAAACACAGCATTATTCATCAGTTTGAAAAAGTCCTTCTCGAAGTCGTTTCTAGCTTTCTTCCGCTGATCTGTATTAAATTCTATATATGGTTTTAGCCAGCAAGACTGATTAAATTCTAAAACGCGATGTATTTTCTTCAGCTGCATACCGAAGGCTAAATATTGTTTAAGATTTCGATAATGAAGGACATATTTTTCCTTAGAATTTAGATTTGGGGCTAATTTAACGACTGATTGGCTTTTATTTATTCCAAGGTTTTGGGCAATCTCTTGACAATATGGTGATAGCATGTTGCTGGTAATCTGAAGTTTCTCAGGGGCTAGTGGATAATCATTATGCTTGTCGTGTAGAGAAACTGGATAATCTAAATCAACTTCCAATATGTACCCTTTATTCGAATCATCAGCAACTGTGGTAATATCTAGATCTTCTATTTCTTCTTTATTAAGCCATCGAAAATCGCTTTGAGGGAGACATTGTGACATTGCCCATCCATAAAGATTGTTGGCATCGTAGTACATAATGTATTTATAGGGTAACTGAGGATCATAGGTGTCCAAATACTTGTTGTTTGCAGTACTAAAACGAATAGCATATCACAGAAATTCCCCCTCGTATGCCTTTTTCCAGGAAAAGGTACATTGTAGGGTCAGTTATCAACTCAAGATTTACATTTGTCATTTTTAAGCATGCTTGCCAGGCTAATCCAGGAGCTGTGTAAACATGACCGGGATCGATTTCATATTATCGGATGCATAGTTTTCTGAAACTTTCGAAAACATCAGCAAAGAGGAGCACGTCTGTCTTCAGGTACAAGTCATGATACTGGCCTAGTTTTTTTATGTTGAATGCATTCCATACTCTTATTGCATGGGCGTAGTCTTCTTCCCCTAGCGCTTCTTCTGTGAGTTGGTTGTAAAATGCTTCACGTGGTGGTAATACTGTTTCTTCAAACTTTTCACTGTTGTCGATATAATCATAGGGGTAAACTCCTTTTCTCAAAACCAAATGTAACCGTTCAGTTTCAACATGTTCCTTTAAAATATGGAACTCATCTGGTAATAAATTATTTACTAGCTTCTCAAGAGATGTGCTTAAAAACTGATAGGAGTCTATAAAATGTAATGTCCCCAGGGAGAAGGCTATGTATGTTTCCATGTTATTGGGAATGTAATTAATGTTCTTATTTTCGATTCTGCCGATTCCCTGCATAATAAGGTGGCTATCATATCCCTTTAGGTTGTAAAAGATAACTGGAATCCTATTGGTTAACTTAAAGTTCAGATTACAGGAATTATGGGCAGCTCCTCGGAATTTACCTGTTATATGATCGTGATCTCTCACACGATCTGCTCCTAGAGCATGCTTACAAATATGACAGTCAGTAGCGTTGTGAAACAATTTCTCTTCATGATTCGAGAGTTGCATTGGCTTTTATCATCGACAGTAAATTTTTGATGTTTTTTCTTCTTCTTTAAGCAAACGTTCTAAAAATTCTTCTACTGCATTAGGACCTCTATAAACTACTGGAGGTTTATAGCTGCAGCCATCAGGTCCAACAACAAGATATGCAAATCCCTTTCACTTTCAAATTCAAATCACTTTCACTAGGAATGATTCAAAGTCGGCATAAATCACGTATGGAATGGGCTGCTGAAACTTAAAATTTGTGAATTTCAGCCATTTCTCTTCTTCAGTTGGGAATTCTACTCTCTGGGGTCCATGTTCTTGACAATAGGGAACATGATCCTTTAAGAGTGATTCATTTGCGAAACGGTGAAGACAGTAATCACAGTAGAAACGTACACCGTTATGTTTGGTGAGAGGACTGAGAAGTCTACTCATATTCTTAATGGAGCAATAATGTTGCTTTTCACCATCCGATAACAGAAGGAGATTTGCATGTGCTTTAAATCTGAATGGTGTGATGTAAGAGTGGGGACACCTCTTTCTCATATCCAAAAACATTGACAGAAATGTTGTTCATTTTTTCGAATTTTGATATTTGATTTATTGTTACGGGGAAAATTAGTCCAGATGTGTTTAATTTTTCTTCTAAATGAATGTAGTTGTTAAGGCGTTCAGTGTCTCCTATAGCGGGATAGATAGAGGCTAAAACAGACCAGACAAAACATTTTTGGTCAGAATTACATACATTAACAATAGCACGTTTTAATAGTAATTCTCTTGGGGTGAGGATATAACTAGACCCTGCAAGAGGGGTATATTTTCCAATGTTCATTTCAGCGTGGAGTACGGCATCCAGTATCCATCCGCTATGAGCTCCTTCAAATTCTTCAAATGAGGCCTTAATCTTCCAATACGCCGAATCCAAATCTCTGCTTAGGGATGATGTAGGAAGACTTGTGACACAGTTTCTTCGGAAAAATGCAGTGCAGTGGTCGAAGGTAGAAGCGGAAACTTTTCGCCTGAAGCACACTTGTATAGCAAGGTAACATTTAATGCTACCTTTCGAGGTCAATTCTTCTTTCAGATCTGTTAGGAATGACTCCCGTGAGGATTCAAGGAAAAAGGTGAGGTCAACAGATGTTTCATCCGTTGCCACCAGCTTATGTGTTGACAGGGTCCTTTTCATTTCTTCTGTAAACTGACAGGGGTCTTCAGGGTCTGGTTTTTGTTTCTTCCGGAGAATCCTTTCATCTTCAGAAAGTTTTCGCTTATTATTGTGGGGCTTTCTTTGATGGCGTAAAAGACTGTCTTTTCTCCCAAACTCCATTGCACAATCTTCACATTTGTAGGTTTTCCTGGAGGTGTGGGATAACTCGTGATGTCGGACGTCATCTCTCCTTGAGAATGTCGATTCGCATTCAGAGCACTAAAACAAGTTATTCCCATCATGATTTCTCATATGACGAATGATATGTTTCTGGAGCGTGAAAGCCTTCTCACATTTATCACATGGATACATTATGTAGCAGTGAGTTGTAAAATAGCCGATTTTATACTACACTCGGACGTCGAAAACTATCGCTATTGACTTCTAACAGTTGAAAAAAATCACGGAGACGCAGCTGCAGAGAACCGTCACTGTCAACGTCTGACAACTGAATGAGGAATCTGAATGATGGATGTTGTATTTATACTAGAAGAAGGACTATCCTGCAGAAACTGGAATAAAACTGTCCCGCAGTATATGAAAAGAAAAAAAATGCTATTGGGTAAAAATATTTTAAAATGGTAGAACTTCTAATAGGTGAGTCAGGATTCAAAATGGCAGAGTCTGGACTTAAAAATTTCGGTTGAGTGTACAAACCAAGGGACTTATTCGGGAATTTGCGGTTAAAATGGTTGGTTTTTTTTTTAATAAAGAGGGACGGCACTAATTAATTAAATATGAGTTATGAATTATTAATAAGGGGGATTGTGGGGGCGTGGTCGATGACGTCTGAAAACCGCCATGCATGTTGGTGGAAATTACGATTTAGTTGTTATCCAATACCATCTGTTTTATGCTCATTATTATATGCAATTTAACTGAATAATATAATTTCAGATTAATACATTACTGGAGGGAGGTATTTTATTCACCATTGTCCGACTTCAGTCTTAAAAAACAACGAGAATTCTGATCAATGTGCTCCGCCACCAGCTTGAAACACATGGGTGGCCGAGCCCATAGGATTAACATAGCTCCGCCACTGAGTTAGAACTCTCCTTTTTCCCCTACTGACGTTATTCGACCACGAATTGCTTTGAGATCGACCGCGTTCAACCACGAATTGCTTTGAGATCGACCGCGTTCAACCACGAATTGCTTTGAGATCGACCGCGTTCAACCACGACTTGATTTGAGATCGCCCGCGTTCAACCACGACTTGATTTGAGGTCGTCCGCGGTCGACCGCGACTTGCTTTGAGATTGACCAATCGATATTGATCGACCACGACATGCTTTGAGATCGACCGATCGATTGCGATAGATCTGTTGCCATTGCCCGTGATCTAAATGTACTATATTGGATTTTTATTATTCCTCCTTCAGCTATAGAGAATCACTTGAAAGCGAAACCCATATGACGGTATTTTAATCCTTAAGGTTTTTTTTTTCTGTTTTTGCATACAGTAGATTTTCCAGCAAGTATTTTCCTGCTACTAGATAGAATGTGGTTTATAGCTGCTATGAAATCCCAGCTGATGAGTGTGAAAGGAAGATTATATTGTGCGTTGTGATATTTACCTCTGAGAAGCACTTTTGTGCACACTATGAGCTAGATAGCCAGGTTATAAGGGTTGGGTTGGGTTGTTTTACCTCTGAGCGGCACTTTTTTGCACACCATGGGCTAAATGGCCAGGTCACATGGACCCCGAAGGCTCAGAGAAGGTTGGGGGAGAGGACCCACTGTAACAGCTGTTGGGTGACAGATGGTAGCCTCCCGTCAATGCCATCCAGCGTGTTCTTTAACGTGCACAGGGTATGGCTCTCCCACACACGGGGCCACGGTTTAACGTCCCATCCGACGGACGGCGGCCTTTCTAAGCCCATCGGTGTCCCCTAGTGACCGTGGGCAGGGCGGGGAATTTTGGGGAGATAAATCTCAACGCTGACCCAGCTGGGACTCGAACCTGGGAACTACAGATTACGAGCCTGGCGCGCTACCGACTGAGCCACCCCCGCCCAGGTTATAAGGGCCCCAAGGACTCAGAACTGGGTAGGGAAAGGGGAATCCATTGGGAAACTGTTTAAAGACAGAAGGAAATTTCCTGATAAGCCTATCCAGTGTATTCTTTTAACCTGCACAGGGTATGACTCTCCTGTGCACAGAACCACAACTTCACATACTCTCTGACTGTAGGCGGTTTCTTCGAACTCTTTTTTTCTTCGGAGAAGCGGGGGAAAAAATCTCATTTCCCAGGCGGTTGAGATTCGAACATAGAAACATCAGATTACGAGCTTAATGCGCAAACAACTGAACAAACCTCTTTTCTGTAAAGCGAAGTTCTTCCCATAAAATATTAAGTAACGTCAGATAGTTGCTACAATATATTCCTCGTCAAATATCTACTAAGGCCAGATGATCAGTTAAAATTCTTTGTAAAACAATTGATTAATCTAGCTCATCTTGAAAACGAGACAAGTTATTTTAAATGAAGAAAAATAAATAGTTACAACAGAACTGAATAATGAAAGGATTATTGCAGAATTTTTATTACCACAATTAATTAAATACAATTATAAAGACGATATAACGAAAGGTCTCTGTCAATAAACAATAATTATAAATTTAACGGATGGAAACTGGAGCGTGAGTTCAAAAATAATAATTAATAACAATAATTCTAAAATATGCAATTTATTACAAAAGTATGAATGAAAACATTTATATAAACTAAATTCAACCAACATAAATCTTCATCAGTATAAAAATAAATCTTCAGAAGAACATAACACCTTATTACTATTCCCACAAAGAGTTGTTTCGTCTACAATTCTTACTATCTCCACTCAAAGCTTAAAATAAGGCTTTTTTTACAACATTCGATAAGTGGCACAATAATATTTGTGAACGAACCTGTAATCTATCAAGAATAAGCTTACCAAATCCTGAACAAACTAAATAACTATACACCAAATGACTGCCTCCTAAGATTTTATCATTAAGTACTCCAAAGCTGCGGCTAAGTATACTGGTTTCTCAGAACCAATTCTTTTCAGAAGTTGATCACCACGCACAAGACAATGAATTCTTCTTTTCCTTTATTTGGATTGGATTGTTTTACCTCTGAGCGGCACTTTTTTGCACACCATGGGCTAAATAGCCAGATCACATGGACCCCGAAGGCTCAGAGGTTGGGAGAGGGGGCCCACTGGAACAACTGTTAGGAGACAGATGGTAGCCTCCCGTCAAGGCCATCCAGCGTGCTCTTTAACGTGCACAGGGTATGGCTCTCCCGCACACGGGGCCACAGCTTAACGTCCCATCCGACTGACGGCGTCCTTTCCAAGCCCATCGGTGTCCCCTACTGACCGTGGGCATGGCGGGGAATTTTGCGGAGATAAATCTCAACGCTGACCCAGCTGGGACTCGAACCTGGGAACTACAGATTACGAGCCTGGCGCGCTACCGACTGAGCCACCCCCGTCCCCTTTTCCTTTACTAGTTTAACTAACACGATCACACTAATAAACTTATATAACCTCCCACGAACACACCAAATAAAAACATTTCTTCTTTATACTACAGTGCACAGACTAAAACAAACTACGTTTTCCTTCAAACAAATTCTTCATAATTACAACTCTCTTGTTATTTATTTCTAAGTTCGTTCGAAGTGGTTAGTGACGTGATTCTCACTCTGAAGTAAACGCAAGAATCAAAAAGATACATCACATCACGTTTCATTATTGCTCGTTCATCTGTCGTAACAATACTAAGCCTTCTTCAGCATTCAATTCGATTTCATAGCGCTGTTGTTTATTGACGTTAATAAAATGCTGAAGCCGACTGAACAGCAATAAAAATGCGTTTTAATTGCGCTAAATTACTACTAAAGAATGTCTGCCTCACATTAGTCTGTAACACCACTTTCTTACTAACGACGCCTTTTTACAAATCCATATTTTTCGAGTCAGGTGGTAACCTTAAAAGTAACTGCCTTCAAATTTCTACTGATCAATTACGAAAATTAGACGTAATTTGCCATCTCTTGGACTATATATCTTCATCTGTTCTTCTTGTATACCATTAACTGCTTAATGTCGTAAATAGATTTAACAAAGAATAAAAAAGAATCGCAAATCAATCGGATGACAGATTAAGGAGAAAATGGCAGAAAGATCATCGGTTTTGCTGTTCTTCATACAAATAAAAAGTCACTTAACACCAGCATTTTATAAGCAGTATCTAGCCTCGTTTATAAAACCATCGAAGATGGTTTATAATAAGCGCAAATATCCTCTCATCTCCCCTTGACGAAAGAAGCAATGCCCTTTGACCTATCCCCAATTTTGACGGTCCCCCCCCCCCTAGTCCACCCTTCTCACGTTCTTCTATCTTTAACTTGTGTAATGGACTATTAGGCCTACTCAGGCTGTCGCAGAAAGTGAAAAACTTTGGAAATTATAAAACGACGCAGCTAATTTAGAAAATAACGTTAATTGCGTACCGCCCGTCAAAGTTTTTTCCTTTTTTCCCCCCTATCTGCCCCCCCCCCCCCTCCTTCATCCAAAGTCGGGGCCGATAACGGTCGTGATGATTAATCAAAGTATGGACGTGGTAATTTTCTGGACAGAAACGGTTGCCAGGTAGCACGTTTTGAATATTTTTCCAGGGTGTGTAGGCAGAATTTACGAGCTAAGTGGGATTGGGGGTAATAAAAGTATAAAGTAGATATATCCGCGGAAAAAAAAATGGAGATTTTTTGACGAGATAAAAATCTGGAAAATAGACAACAGATTTAGTGTCAACTGACTAAGCAATCCTGCTCCTTATTTTGATCGTATCTCTGGCATAATTAATAGCTTTGGAATATTCCAAACTGAAAAGAATTTAAAAATGTTTTAGAACGGTCTTAATCAGGGATGTAAAAAAACCTTTTTTTGGCATCAAACCGAATAAAATTTTTTTTTTGTGGGCCGATAGTTAGAAGCGTGTGTGGGTGGGGCATAAACAGAACGAAACAAAGATTTAAATTTGTTTATTACATTTTACTTGTCGTATGTATATGTAATGTTCGAGCCCGGGTAAGGATGGATGCTTCTGTTATTTTTCTGCCATCTTAAGAGGTCTTCTACTATGGCGTATAAACTGATGGATTCCTGTCCAGACCTCTGTGGCAAGCAGCTGCTTGATGAGTTATTTATACGTATTATAGTACAGATAAACGTTACGCACATTAGAGAATATGCCGTAAGGTTTGAGAACTAGAAAAATGGATGGTTTTGAAGGCAGATTTTTCATGCGATGATCATTTTGATGATGATTGTACAGTTTTCGACAAACCTTTCTGAAAAGATTTCGTTTTTCATGTTAAGATAACATTTGCTCTTACAATGTCATATTTCTTGCATAATAAAATTAAATTTCACATTACACTTTTTATAGCATTTGGCACGTGGGCGCTGGAAGGAATCATTTCGGGGGGGGGGGGGGGGGGGGACCGGAAAGGAAACGCAAATCAATTCCTTAAGGTAGAAATATTTAGGTCGAGTCGTTCGTTAATGAGAGGGGTTGAGAATACATCAATCGTGTCTACATCATATCATAATAAAACTAAGAATGCCCAAAACACACATACATGAAAAAAAACATTTTTTCATATTAATAAATAAAAAAGAAATGGCGCACTCTTGAAAACTAAAAAAAGCGTAAGAATCAAGATTACATTTCATTAAAAGAAATTAAATTTTCGTACACCAGTATTGTTCAAAATAAATATGTTTTTGATCAAATTTTCTATGGGGGTGAATAACTTTTCTTCTTGCCTCATCTCCGCCGACGCCCAGGGGCGGGGGTGGCTCAATCGTTAGCGTGCCAGGCTCGCAATCTGTAGTTCCCAAGTTCGAGTCCCAGCTGGGTCAGCGTAGAGATTTATCTCCGCAAAACTCTCCGCCCTGCTCACGGTCAGTAGGGGACACCGATGGGCTTGGAAAGGCAGCCATCCGTCGGATGTGACTTTTAGCAGTGACACCGTGTGCGGGAGAACCATACCCTGTGCACATTAAAGAAAACGCTGGATGGCCTTCACGGGAGGCTACCATCTGTCTCCCAACAGCTGCTCTAGTGGGTACCTCCCCCAACCCTCTCTGAGCCTTCGAGGTCCCTGTGACCTGGCCATTTACCCCATGGTGTGCAAAAAAGTGCAACTCAGAGGTAAAACAACCCAATCCGCCGACGCCCATGATATTGCAATGATATTTCCCATTACAGAAAACCTTCTTCAACATTCATCCAAAAAAAAATCCATTCCCAAAAGTCTGAATGCTGAATATGTGTTTTTCAAGCACAAAACTGGCATTCCTAACAAAAATGCTAAATATTTACAGCAGAAACGTTTAAGGCAAAAAAATTCTCTGTTTTGCAATGGATGAAAAAAACTCGCAATCGATGCATATATGTATATACGATTTGTATTTTTTTTTGTGAGAAGAACATTGCCAGAGGAAGCGCACCGGTGTTCACCCTGCAGAGGAATATCCATAAATGTCAGGTCGCCGTTCAAAAGAGATGTCAAGGAATATTTCCACGCAGACGCCATGGGGAATATTCAATAGAGACAAAGGAATTTATATTAAATCGGATGAGGGTGTGCCACCCAAACCAGATAGACCCGTCCATCTTGTTGACAACAGGGAACTTCCAAACCATATCCGAAAGAGCATCTGGATGCAGAAACGAAGATTTTGAGGAAAAAAGTTTTAAAAATTGAAAAAACAGAACAAAACAAGCAGTATACACTAAGCGAAAACTTTATTAGGTACAGTCGCTCAAAAAAGTATCCGAACACTATGGTTGATTACAGAATTCAAAAAAACATCTGGCAACGATTTTTTTTAGAAATTAGTGATCTGGCAACCTTCGTGTCACGTGACACGAAGGTTGCCAGATCACTAATTTCTAAAAAAATCGTTGCCAGATATTTTTTTTTAATTCTGTAATGAACCATAGTGTTCGGATACTTTTTTGAGCGACTGTAGGTGGTCAAATTATTTTGATAATACATCGTGTGAGCTCACTCACGGAAATATTGAGCGTGTGCAGTTACCGTTCACAGCAAACTGGAGCGTGTGCATTAACGGCACACGCCGTTACAGTTGCTGTACACGCTCCAGATATCTTTCCTAAATTCTGTAATCACGTGACACGAAGGTTGCCAGATCACTAATTTCTAAAAAAATCGTTGCCAGATATATTTTTTAATTCTGTAATGAACCATAGTGTTCGGATACTTTTTTGAGCGACTGTAGGTGGTCAAATTATTTTGATAATACATCGTGTGAGCTCACTCACGGAAATATTGAGCGTGTGCAGTTACCGTTCACAGCAAACAGGAGCGTGTGCAGTAGCTGCACACGCTCCAGTTTGCTGTAAACGGTAACTGGAGCGTGTACAGTTGCTGTACACGTTGTAGATATTTTTCCTGAATTCTGTAATCAAGTGACACGAAGGTTGCCAGATCACTAATTTCTAAAAAAATCGTCGCCAGATATTTTTTTGAATTCTGTAATCAACCATAGTGTTCGGATACTTTTTTGAGCGACTGCACAGCTTCATGTTATGTCAATAGTAGCTTAGATACAAAAAATCAATAAACTTTCTTAAATAAAATTTTTATAAAAAAAACAACGCCATTGACGTTAATTCAAAGATCTCAATAAATTCTATTCAAATCTCGATTTTTTAACAGTATTCTTTCGGTGTTTTATGGACATTGGAATGTTTTAGCAGCAACGGTGTCAGTTTAAAAAATTGCTCAAAAAAAACCAAGTTAAAATTTGAAAGCAGTAACCGTTACACTAAATTTTACCAACACGTGTAGAGCATTTTCAGCAGTTCTTGTAATAATAATAATGTTAATTTTCGCCAATTTTGAATTTGTTCACAGAGCGATCCATCTTGCTAAATGTTTCAGCTTCCATAAATCTTTAAATTCTAAACACACATATTGGAATCAGTGGCGGCTCGCGTATAGGCACTGTGGAACTGCAGCACCCCCAATTTCAATTTGATATTATCGATAACATTTAATATAATGAGTCCTTTTTTTTCTTTAATTCTTTCTTTATACTTGTACAATATATAATCCTTAAGCTTAATGACAGTAGCCATCCCCCAGTTTATGAAAAAGATACAAAAATCTTTGTATGGAACTGTGCGCTTCACAGTACTAGCGGCGAGGTGTTTGACTGTTGTGCGCATGCGGACATAGGAAGCTACACGCTAGGTTGCAAGGGAGAGAGAGCACTGTCGTTCCCGCAGTGCCGACCCTGGCGTGCTGGTTGAAGGTAGTTTTTTTTACTCCGCGTGTATTGTGCTTAAAAACCGTGTACCATATTCTTGAATGTGATAAAGTGTAGAATTAGATTATTATCCTGCTTCCAGCTATTCTATTTGATTCATTTTATTTCGCCCAAATTAAAACAAGAAGAATGGATTTCATTTTTAAATGAATAGATTAAGCTTGAACTGTAACAATTTAGGTTAAAGTAAGTAAAAAATGTTTGATTTTGTTCTTTTAGGATTTTATCAAGTTTCTGAATAAATTTTCTTTTTATACATGTTTGTTTCCTTTTGCACAATTTTAAAACCAAGGCTAAAATTTTTCTGGAGCGGCACCCCCACTAATTTTAGCTACGAGCCGCCACTGGTTGGAATTGAGATTGAAATAGATTTGATTGGAATCTTTAAATTATCTTCAGTCACATTTTTCATTTTTTCATAAAAACCTTATTTAAGTAGTTACTAAGCTGTGTATCTGAGTTACTATTGCCACCAGGCCCAGATCTAGAAAAAAATAAAGGAGGAGGCGGGGAGTCCCGCGCAAGAAAAGACTGTTGATCGCAGAGCCAGTTCACCAATGAGTTGGGTTGGGTTGTTTTACCTCTGAGCGGCACTTTTTTGCACACCATGGGCTAAATGGCCAGGTTACATGAGCCCGAAGGCTCAGAGAAGGTTGGGGGAGGGGACCCACTGGAACAGCTGTTGGGAGACAGATGGTAGCCTCCCGTCAAAGCCATCCAGCGTGTTCTTTAACGTGCACAGAGTATGGCTCTCTCCCACACACGGGGCCACGGCTTAACGGCGCCATCCGACGGACGGCGGCCTTTGTTCACCAATGAGGTTATTGCTCTATTCTAAAATGAAAATGAAAAATAAGAGCGATTTACTCTTTAAATTCAAACCATTTCACCACAAAAGGGATAAAAAATTCCTCTTCATAAAACGTTCACCTATTTTCTTTACCACGGAAAAGTTCCATGTCCCAATCGGGTCAGACTTCAGCGATCAGTAGCCAAACTATTATTCATTCCTTAAATACTACCTCACAAGCAAATAGTGCAAGGAAACATCTCCCCTTTAAAACAACAGCACTTTTCTACATCTGTGGCCACTTAAGCTTCCAACTTGCAGATAAATAATCCACATCAGTGATATCCAAGCCACGAGAATGTAGGTCAATAGCCTGAGACACACTGTAAATTTGAAATGCAACTGCGAGTGACCGCGCTGTTGTTTAGCTACTGTTGCTCCTCACAGATGTGAAGGTGACGGAATAGATGTTGAGTATGCATAGGCTGCAGTCAACCACGCCTTTGAAGGAACCAGACACTGCGCTGCGACGTACGCACGCATCACGCATAAAGCACGATCTCTCTCTCCACTCCCCCCCCCTCCACCTCTGCCTCCCTCTCATGCACAATAGGACCATTAATACTCGCTTGTATCGGTCAAGTCCCGTTCGCTTCAGGGGACTATATAATAAATAGACTTTGTAAGTCTCTTAAAAGCTTTGGGGAGTAATATTGGGTGCAATATTTGAAGGATGGCAGATCATTTTATTCCCGTTAAAAAATAAATATTCTCTCAATCAACTCCTTGCTACAAAGGTCACAGGGGCGGGGGTGGCTCAGTCGGTAGAGCGCCAGGCTCGTAATCTGTAGTTCCCAGGTTCGAGTCCCAGCTGGGTCAGCGTTGAGATTTATCTCCGCAAAATTCCCCGCCCTGCCCACGGTCAGTAGGGGACACCGATGGGCTTGGAAAGGCCGCCGTCCGTCGGATGGGACGTTAAGCCGTGGCCCCATGTGCGGGAGAGCCATACTCTGTGCACGTTAAAGAAAATGCTGGATGGCCTTGAAGGGAGGCTACCATCTGTCCCCCAACAGCTGTTCCAGTGGGTCCCCTCTCCCAACCTTCTCTGAGTCTTCGGAGTCCTTGTGACCTGGCCATTTAGCCCATGGTGTGCAAAAAAGTGCTGCTCAGAGGTAAAACAACTCAACCCAAAGCTACAAAGGTCTGTGAGGTTCGCTGGACTTCAGCAGAAAACTATACCGACATCCATGCCTTATCCGGGGCTCGAACTCAGGCCTTTTGATTAGTAGCCAAGAACGCTAAATACCCAGCCACGGTTACCATTAAATATGGGCTGTACTCTGTGGTATGATGGCGTTTGGAAATCAAAGGAAGAATTCATCCTAAAATTATCGATTACTTCAGTTGTTTCAAAAATAAGTTTAAATAAAAAATTAATGCAAATTTAAATTATAACACACACAGCCAAAATAAGGGCGGGGATGGCTCAGTAGGTAGCGCGCCAAGCTCGTAATCTGTAGTTCCCGGTTCGAGTCCCAGCTGGGTCAGCGTTGAGATTTATCTCCGCAAAATTCCTCCCCCCTGCCCACGGTCAGTAGGGGACACCGATGGGCTTTGAAAGGCCGCCGTCCGTCGGATAGGACGTTAAGCCGTGGCCCCGTGTGCGAGAGAGCCATACCCTGTGCACGTTAAAGAACACGCTGGATGGCCTTGACGGGAGGCAACCATCTGTCTCCCAACAGCTGTTCCAGTGGGTCCCCTCCCCCAACCTTCTCTGAGCCTTCGGGGTCCATGTGACCTGGCCATTTAGTCCATGGTGTGCAAAAAAGTGCCGCTCAGATGTAAAACAACCCAACCCAACAGCCAAAATATCCAGAATACATTCAAGAGATATCTAAGATGACCAGCGGATATCCACTGGTCATCTTAGATATCTTCCGGATGTATTCTGGATATTGTGGTTGTGTGGGAAACAAAATAACAAATGAATTGTCCTTCAAACAGCTGTTTACCATAGAAGTTTGACAGGATCCTTCCAGTTTAACCCCCCCCCCCCCCATAAAGAAAATCTGTTAGGAAGGCGAGACCTCAGCAGAAATACAACACAAACATCTATGCATTAACTCGGGACTCGAACCCAGGTCCCTTTGATCAATAACCAAGCATACTAACCTCTGGCCACCTAGGAATTTAAATTGCCAATAATATTGTAATATAAAGTATATGACCTATATGTTGAGACAACATAATATTTATATGTAAATACCTTCATTACAACCGATATTGTGTCCATTATAATCTGCAGTTCCCAGGTTCGATCTCAGGATTGAGATTTATTTTGATAACCTTTTCGTCCCGTGGCCGAGTGGTTAGCGCGCTTGACTACTGATCTACGGGATCTGGGTTCGAGCCCCGGGTAAGGCATGGATGTTCGTGTTGTTTTCTGCTGAGTTCCTGCCATCCTCTCAGACCTTCTACTATGGCATATAAACTGACAGGCTCCTGTCAGACCTCTGTGGCAAGCAGCTGCTTGAGGGGGTATTTATTTATTTATTATTACTCTGCCCTCGTGATGAAGGGGACACCGATGCGCTTGGAAAGACCGCCGTCCGTCGGAGAGGACGTTAAACCCTGACTGCATCTGCAGGAGAGCTCTTTACACTACGTAGTTCCCAGGTTCGAGTCCCAGCTGGGTCAGCGTTGAGATTTATCTCCGAATAACTCCCCGCCCTGCCCACGGTCAGTAGGGGACACCGATGGGCTTGGTAAAGGCCCCCTGGATGACGTAGGTTTTCCATGTTTCCCAACAGTTGCCATGGATCTCTTTCCCCAGACATCTGAGCCATTGAGGTCCTTGTAACCTGGCCGTTTAGTCCATTGTGTGCAAAAAAATGTCGCTTAGAGGTAAAACAACTCAACTATTTATTATCTTTCACTACTAATCATAAATAAAATTATCAATCGTATATTAATATTAATCATTAGACAACATTAATAAATCCTGTAATACATTTTAATAATATAATATAATGATAAAATAACTATAATGAAAAATCACTATAATATAACGACAAAAAAAAAGATTTAATCGAGTCTATCTAAACCTTCATTTTTAGTAGTAGTCGTTCAAATAAATATTTAAAGCTTTATGGAAGCTGAATATTTAACAGAAATATTCAAAATCTCAAAAGCTATACCATAATACAGGGGTGGGCAATTGTTTTCGTATCTACACTGCGCATGCGTATTGACGTGGCCGTCCTAGTGGAAAATACGAGACGAATCTTCGGTAGCGCACGGGAAGGAAATCTCGGTTCAAGGCGGATTTTTCTGACTGTCTTGGCGGGCCACAAAAAACTCTTAGCGGGCCGCTATTTGCCCACCCCTGCCATAATGCAAAGTCATATGTATTTATCTCAAACGTTAATTGAAACACAAAAAATAACTGTTAGGTCTAACCGTTTATTAACATAATTGTGCTCTTAAAAGTTTAATGATTCTTTCAATCTCAATTGTACTCAATCTTTGGCCAACTATTTTAAGGAAAAGCGACATTACTGTTAAAAATTCCAACCTTCCATAACCATTTAATCCATTTAAGATTTATTTGTTTAATACTCTTCAATTAAAATATCGGCATCTGCTTAAAAATACTTCCAAAACAAAATTACATTAATAGTAAACATGAAACTTATTTCTCAGATTAAACAATAAATAATTATGTTTCTGATTCTTAAAAACATTTGACTTAGTCAATTTGGGGCGGGGGTAGCTTAGTCGGTAGCGCGCCAGGCTCGTAATCTGTAGTTCCCAGGTTCGAGTCCCAGCTGGGTCAGCGTTGAGATTTATCTCCGCAAAATTCCCCGCCTTGCCCACGGTCAGTAGGGGGCACCGATGGGCTTGGAAAGGCCACCGTCCATCGGATGGGACGTTAAGCCGTGGTCCCGTGTGCGGGAGAGCCATACCCTGTGCACGTTAAAGAACACGTTGGATGGCCTTGACGGGAGGCTACCATCTGTCTCCCAACAGCTGTTCCAGTGGGTCCCCTCCCCCAACCTTCTCTGAGCCTTCGGGGTCCATGTGACCTGGCCATATAGCCCATGGTGTGCAAAAAAGTGCCGTTCAGAGGTAAAACAACCCAACCCAACTTAGTCACTTTACCCTTTGCAACACTTTTGTGCTCACAATGGGCTAAATGACAGGTTACAAGGACCTCCCTCCTCAAGGACTCAGAGAGCTTTGGAGTATTTCAAGAATGCTTTCAACAATTAAAAGAGAGTGTAAAAAGTGTATCTGTGATATATTTCACAGATAATTAATATTTTCGTAATAATTTTTTTCTTCTGAATTTTAAATTATTTTAAAACGTTTTGCCTCATTGCTTTTCAGATGCGTTAGGTATAATCTCAATCCGCAATGCCTCAGACTCGTATCTGATATTCCCAGGTTCAAGTCCCGCCTTTGCGTTTACATTTTTGACCGCTAAGCCAAAGGGGCGAAGGTGGCTCAGTCTGGTAGCGCGCCAGGCTCGTAATCTGTAGTTCCCAGGTTCGAGTCCCAACTGGGTCAGCGTTGAGATTTATCTCCGCATAACTCCCCGCCCTGCCCACGGTCAGTAGGGGACACCGATAGGCTTGATAAAGGCCGTCGTCCGTCGGATGGCACGATAAGCCGTGGCCCCGTATGCGGGAGAACCATAACCTGTGCACGTTAAAGAACACGCTGGATGATCTTGTCGAGCCCCCAACCTTCTCTGAGCCTTCGGGGTCCTTGTGACCTGGCCATTTAGCTCATGGTGTGCAAAAAAGTGCCGCTCAGAGGTAAAACAACCAACCAACCAACCAACTACTCAGTCTGAGTCTTTGTATTCCCTTGACCATTTAGCCCATTGTGTGCAAAATAAAGTGCCGCTCAGGGATAAAAGAGTCCAAACCTAAACCCATCATCTTGTTGATTACCGCTTTAGACTGATCGTTAAGGCAATAATAGCTCTATAAGGGTTTGTAAAACAGAAACTGCTAGTTTAAATTCTGGTTGCATTTAAATCACAAACAAAAAAAGCGAGAGTTATAAAAGCTGTCGTAATTGACCGTGGATAACACGAAGTAACTCAATTTCCCCTTCCTATTGCTAGTTCCTTTATTTCTTGCCAGCACCTCTTCACAAAAGGTGGTTCACACCTGAGCTCCGTATCAATTTGCTGACAACCAACGCCCAGTGTTATTATTATATTAGCAGGTAGAATAACAGACACAACAGACTTCAACTTACCTTCCTGACTGGGACTGACGCTTCCTGCCCTACCGCTGGGGGGTCGGCTGACTCCCTGGGTGGGGTCTTCGGAGCCGCTGCCCTCGGGCGTCGAAGCGGGGGAGGTGGCGCTCGCCGCGAAGTGCTGCAAGTTGAGTCCTTGGGTGTCCCGACTGTCGACCTTCTCATAGCCATACCAGCCAAGGAGTTCGTTCATTGTCGTCTCCGCGTAGTCCTGAAAAAAGACAAGGGGAGGATGATATTCACGGATGGAGATGATGATATTCTTTGATGAAGATAATATTCACGGATGAAAATGATGATATTCACGGATAAAGATGATGATATTCTTTGATGAAGATGATGATATTCACGGATGAAGTTCATAATATTGAAGGATGAAGTTGATGGCATTCATTGATGAAAAGATTATATTATTTGATGAAGAGGAGGAGATTCAAGGATGGAGATATTCACGATTGGATATGAGAATATTCACGGATAAAGATTAGGATATTCATTGATGAAGATGAGGATATTCACGAAATTCATTGATATTCACGATTGGAGATGATGATGTTTATTGATGAAGATATTCACGGATAATGATAAAGATGAGGCTATTCACGGGTGGATGATGATATTCATTGATGAGGATATTCACAGATAATGATGAAGATGATGATTTCACGGATGGAGATGATGATATTCATTGATGAGGATATTCACGAATAATGATGATGAGGATATTCATGGATTGAGATGATGTTATTCATTGATTCACGGATGAAGATGATGATATTTATTGATGTAGGATGATGATTTTCACGGATGGAAATTTCGTGTCATAAAGTTACGATTCCTGACGAATGGTGAATTTTTTTACCTTTATAAACAAAGATTATAAAACGAAAATTACATAAAAATTTTTAAAAAATTCATCTTTCTAAAATAGAAGGTAATAAACAGTTTGGAATTAAACCATTTGAGTCAGTTAGTGCAGCAATGTATCTCATATTTTCCCATTGGAAAGGCCACAAAGATGGTTCATTTAAGTACCGCCAATCTATTTCAGAAAATCCGAACAAAGGCTGACAAATCTCAATTACCATTCACTGGCGTGGAGAGACTTGAACGTGTAGAAATGCCTTACATTTACTTAAGGAACTGCAAAACATGCTTAACACTTCTGGCGAATATGGGATTCAAAAAGAACGAAGATTTCCATTTTCCGGTTTCAGCACCCTCTAGCAGTAGAAATTTGAACTAACGGATGGCTGGAAAAATGCAAAAATAGTAATAATATTTTATTAATGCCTATACAACACAAAAGGATCTATTAAAATTTAAAAAAAACTATCTTTTAATCCTTTTTAGAAGTTTTACTTTGTCAATGCCTGATCTTAAATTTCTATCATAAATGGATAGTTTGCAATGTTCGTTTAAAATTTTGGCATTTGCCACCGTTAGAAGACGCTTTTAAAGCTATTATTAGGAGATTCGAAAAGTGCGAATGGTAATATTTCATTAATAATTATCCAACCCGAAGAGTTTTTTTTAATCTATAAAAGACAGAAAAAAATAGAACATCCACAGATAGAATATAGACAACAAAATGAAATCATTAACTTTTTTTTTTCAGATTGACGCTCCGAGCAGATGGTCTGCTCACCTCTGCTTGTTACTTCCAAAGATAGGAAAAACTGCAACCCTGAATTGCGGTAAAAATAGATGAAACAAGATTTTTCCAAATTTAATTTCCCCGAACCTGTAGATATTTACTATATTTTCCGCCTCATTTACTAAAATTTTGGAGAGGACCCCCCCCCCCCCCTGCAATAAATTAGGTTTTGACACCTACCAAGACGAAACGGAACGCAACAGAAAAAAATCAAACAATTTGCCAACGCAACACTAGAAATATTGTCAATTATGTTGACCACATAGTAGCTTTACTCTTCGGAGTTGTTCGGTTGTTTTTTTTAAATCTGAGACCATTTTTTGCTCCATAACGAGTTCAATACTTAGGTCACAAGGACCCTAATAAGTCTCAGAAAAGGGATGGGAAAAGGAATAATGGGTAGCTAATATCTTCCTCTAATAATTTTGATACATAATTATTAAGGGGAGATATAAGCCTCCCATTAAGGGCATTCAGAATGTTTTCTAACGTGCACAGGGATGTGGCTTTCCTTCGCATTGGACCACCACAACTTTAAGGTTTCAACATAGTAGGTCTATTTAAGCCTATCAGTTGCTTGTTTCTCAGCATGGGGAGGGAATAGGTAAGTAAAGATACTCTTCATCAGCAAGCTCTTCTGGGTAAGTATAGGTAAGTATATTTTATTTATTTCTTTTTTTCTTGTTGACCCTCACGAGAAAAACCAAAATTCCAAAGTGGCTGCTCACTTTGGGACCATTTATTCCGGTGACTTAGCAGTACTTTCTGATCACCGGCCACTAGTGGTAAAGCCCTAGTGGACCAGTCGCCTGCCGTGCAGGGAAGGTGCATCATTGGAGGATTCTGCCACTGGAAGCGGATGGGAGCAAGGTCTAATCGGTTATTTTTCCTTTTTTTTAATTAGATCTTGCACAAGGTGCTGCAAAATATTCCATTAAATGCGCTCAACAGAGAATGCTGATTGACGATTTAATGCAACTTTGTGGTGTCTTGATCCCTCTTTTTCCTTCCACATTAGCTGCCTATGTGTGGAGGGGTTTTCTCCTGGTTAGAGCAAAACACTCTGACATGGATGGTGCCTTGACGTGGCGTCAGAGCTTTTCACTAAACCATCTGGCAGACATCTTTCTATGTAACAGAAAATGCTGATTGACGATTTAATGCAACTTTGTGGTGTCTTGATCCCTCTTTTTCCTTCCACACCAGCTGCCTATGTGTGGAGGGGTTTTCTCCTGGTTAGAGCAAAACACTCTGACATGGATGGTGCCTTGACGTGGCGTCAGAGCTTTTCACTAAACCATCTGGAAGACATCTTTCTATGTAACAGAAAATGCTGATTGACGATTTAATGCAACTTTGTGGTGTCTTGATCCCTCTTTTTCCTTCCAAACTAGCTGCCTATGTGTGGAGGGGTTTTCTCCTGGTTAGAGCAAAACACTCTGACATGGATGTTGCCTTGACGTGGCGTCAGAGCTTTTCACTAAACCATCTGGCAGACATCTTTCTATGTAACAGAAAATGCTGATTGACGATTTAATGCAACTTTGTGGTGTCTTGAGCCCTCTTTTTCCTTCCACACTAGCTGCCTATGTGTGGAGGGGTTTTCTCCTGGTTAGAGCAAAACACTCTGACATGGATGTTGCCTTGACGTGGCGTCAGAGCTTTTCACTAAACCATCTGGCAGACATCTTTCTATGTAACAGAAAATGCTGATTGACGATTTAATGCAACTTTGTGGTGTCTTGATCCCTCTTTTTCCTTCCACACTAGCTGCCTATGTGTGGAGGGGTTTTCTCCTGGTTAGAGCAAAACACTCTGACATGGATGGTGCCTTGACGTGGCGTCAGAGCTTTTCACTAAACCATCTGGCAGACATCTTTCTACGTAAAAGCAAGCAACGTAACTACAACAAAAGTCTCATATGATTTAAACATTATAGTCCAAAGGGAGGAATAACTCCACTAACCGAATCTCGAAATGATAGTAAGACAGAAAAAGGAAGTATTCCAAGAATTCCAAAAGCAAAAGTGAGTGTAATTAATTTAATCTTAAGGTTTCCATTACAATGTGAACTTTTCCTCAGAAGACATAGTCTGAAGTGTTGTCTACACTTCGTTTCACACATTGAACCCTAAATCTAAGTTCTGTTAGAGACAAACCACCAACGGTTGTTGGACGATTTGTCTTGTTATAATTTTGAGTGGGGTACGACCCACTCAAAATAATAACAAGAAATAATAAAGAAATTTTAAATTTAGTATTCATAATTCGTCATGTGGAAATCAACATAAATATCATTTTTATATTCGCTTTATAATCATTATTTGCTGTGTTATATAAACAATCACATTTACTTTGGGAATCAGTGTTACGTCGTCTGGTTTAATTTATTGAATTTTAACATTTTGGTCACCGTCCGAAATGTTAATGTTCTCTACTTTGGCGTTATTATATATATTATGGGTCAGCATTTTGAAGTGACCTGTGACACTTGATTGGCTGATTCTACCAGTGCAACCAATAGTCGTAGATCTCGTTACTTCACCGAAAGTTTTCATTTGACTCTCCCAGGCTCAACAGGCCTAAACTTTTATTATTTAAAATATTATTAATTATTCTCATCAGTGCTGTATGACAGATTTTTGGCATTAATTTTTCCCATTAATTTTTCCATTATTCAATTCCAACCCATTAGGGTTGGATTGTTTTTCCTCTGAGCGGCACTCTTTTGCACAAAATAGGCTAAGTGGCCAGCACCCCAAAGGCTCAGAGAAGGATTGGCGAAGGAGACCCACTGGACAATTGTTAGGAGACAGATGGTAACAAATAGTAAGGATAATCTGATAAGGCAGGAATGCTTTCCTTCCGATATATATCGTCTTTCTTCTGAACTTATCCTGGATCCGGGTTCGAGTCCAGGATAAGATATTCATTGTAATCTGGATGCAAAGGAAACGGAAGCCTCCCTTTAAGGCCATCCAGCGTGTTCTTTAACGTGCACATAGGATATGACTCTTCTGCACATTGGACCACGGCTTTACGTCCCATCGGAAGGCCAGCAGCCTTTCCAAGTGCATCGGTGCGACTTTTATGACCCAGGACAGAGTGGGGATTAGCGGAGATAAATCTCAGCGTAGGCTGACCTGGGAACACTCCTGATTCAATCTAAGGCTTGAACGTGGGAACTACAGATTATAAGCCTGACTTTTTTTTTACAGAATAATACATACACATAATTAATAAATAATAGTATTTATATATATATAATTAATTTAATACTACTATCTTATTCTGTAACTAAACCGTTACCGTATGTTGGGGCAGGAATTGGTTCTATCGATAAGGCGAGACTCAAATTCTGCAGTTCACACGTTCCAGTCCCAGGGTTGGGTTGTTTTACCTCTGAGCGGCACTTTTTTTGCACACCATGGGCTAAATGGCCAGGTCACATGGACCCCGAAGGCTCAGAGAAGGTTGGGGGAGGGGACCCACTGGAACAGCTGTTGGGAGACAGATGGTAGCCTCCAGTCAAGGCCATCCAGCGTGTTCTTTAACGTGCACAGGGTATGGATCTCTCCGACACACACGGCTTAACGTCCCATCCGACGGACGGCGGCCTTTCCAAGCCCATCGGTGTCCCCTACTGACCGTGGGCAGGGCGGGGAATTTTGCGGAGATAAATCTCAACGCTGACCCAGCTGGAACTCGAACCTGGGAACTACAGATTACGAGCCTGGCGCGCTACCGACTGAGCCACCCCCGCCCCCGTTCCAATCCCAACTGTTGTAAGGATTGAGATATAAATTTTTCTCTGTTAACCTCAGTCTACAATCGGTCAGAAAGTGAGACACTGATAGGATTGGAAGGACTGTCGTTCTTCGGATGAGACGTCAAACCAAAACTCTTGTGTTCGTTAAAAACACTCTGATGACCTTAAGGAAGCTACCATCTATTTCCTAATAAATGTCCAGTGGATCCCCATCCCCATTGTTCTCGGAGCCGTTGGAGTACTTGTGGCTTTACCATTTAGCCCATTTTATGCAAAAAAAGTTCCTCTCAGCTGTAAAACATCGCAAATCCATAGTCTTTACAGGCTAAAAGTCACGTTGAATGATTTTGACGGAGATGTTTCCATCTCCGTCAAACCTAACAAGCTGTACAGTGGATCCTCTCTTTTTCAAATTTCCCTAAGCTTGTGACTTCTAAAATAAGTATTTTTTTCTTGTTTTGAATAATGTGATAGCAGATATTGATATATTTCATTAAGATCTTTATCTCGATTTTCAACAATATTCGTTCAATATTTAATGAGTTATGGAAGTTTGAATATTTAGCGGTAGCAATACCAGTCTTAAGAAACTTATACAAAACTGATGAATAGTGAAAGAATTCTTTACACAAAGTTCTAAAATACAAACTTATTTTATTAAACATTTTGATACAATACTTTACTAAGTTTTAATTAACTTCTGAAATCAATTTTTGTGGCTGGCATTGTTATCGTTAAATATTCAAACTTCCATAATTCGTTAAATGCTGAAAGGAATATTGTTGAAAATCGAGATATTGATTTATTTGATTGAGATCTTTATCTGCAATCACATTTTTCAAAATAAAAGAGGACTTATTTTAGAAGATATAGAGCTTTGACGTTAACTTCCCACTGACATAACATATGGTTGTTCCTTAATTTATGGACTTCAGTGTATGTATACTCATTGAATTATGACCACCCTGCATATTATATCAGTGGAAACTAAATTCGAATCTCTACAACTTCTAAAATAATCATTTTTATGAGAAAATATGACTGAAGATAAAAAATTTCAATCTAATCTGTTTAAATCTCGATTTTAAACATGCTCGCTTTGAATTTAATGATATATGGAAATTTGAATATTTAACAACATCAATGTAAGTCCTAAGAACATTGAAAATATCGAAAAATTTAACCAACACAGACTTTTTAAATATGCACCTTCTTGTATTAATATACTAAATGGTTTGAAATAATTATTCTTATTAATTATAATTAACTTCAAAGGTTAATTCTAATGTTTGACATTCCTGTTATTAAATAATTAAACGCTCATAGCTCTTTAAATGTAGAACATATATTGCTGAAAATCGAGAATTAGATTTGATTGAGGAAATTAGACAAGTGTGAAAAAAATGCACCCATCGAACACCAGGACTTTTTTTCACACTTGCCTAATTACTACAAATGAATATCACTCTAGTGAGCTTCATTCCTTCCAAAAAGGGGCGGGGGTGGCTCAGTCGGTAACGCGCCAGGCTCGTAATCTGTAGTTCCCAGGTTCGAGTCCCAGCTGGGTCAGCGTTGAGATTTATCTCCGCAAAATTCCCCGCCCTGCCCACGGTCAGTAGGGGACACCGATGGGCTTGGAAAGGTCGCCGTCCGTCGGATGGGACGTTAATCCGTGGCCCCGTGTGCGGGAGAGCCATACCCTGTGCACGTTAAAGAACACGCTGGATGGCCTTGACGGGAGGCTACCATCTGTCTCCCAACAGCTGTTCCAGTGGGTCCCCTCCCCCAACCTTCTCTGAGCCTTCGGGGTCCATGTGACTTGGCCATTTAGCCCATGGTGTGCAAAAAAGTGCCGCTCAGAGGTAAAACAATCCAACCCTTCCAATAAGATTTGATTGAAGTTTTTAATTTATCTTCAGTCACATTTTCTCATAAAACGCTTATCTGAAAAGTTACAGATCTTCGAAATTAGCTTCCACTGACATATCATGGAAGAGGTTGGACAAAATTAAATTACTATTGACTGTAGATTTGAATTAGATAAAATAATAATATGAAGAATGGGATCAAGTCATCTCTGCTCTTAAATACATTATATCTATTTTAATTTCAGTCCTCAAATGCAGATGACCTCAGTGAGATCTTTCACAACAACTCTTGAGCCAAGGACTCTTTCTTCGTCAACATGACATTAGCCTAACAGAATCATGTTAATGACTGTCGGGCGTGTGCGGGACGACAGGTGACAGTTCATGTTGACTGACGTCATCGGTCGCTCCACCCTCCACTGTGAAGTTGGGCATCTGACAAGGCTAGTAGGGTAATTTGGATCCGCCCCGAGGAGGTGACATTGTTTCTGAATGATGGCCGCAGAGCCAAAGGAATGTGTGTTTAATTTAAAGATAGGACTCTGCTCATCGTGTTGTTTGTAATTCCACAAGTGAAGCGAGTCTAGAACGAGTACAAATCATTACTTATCATAATTACCAGTGGGTTGTGGCTCTCCACTGGCGCCCGACCATCTTCTGCCGTACAGCTCACTGTCTAGGGAAGCAGTCCTATTCCGCTCTAGGGGAAGATGCCTACAGCAAACGGCACGCTATCGTATTGTTTTTTTTTTACACTGTCTCGCTCTTCGTAAGTGGGGCTTAATGAAACGTTTTTCTGTGAGTGTGGTTTAGAGTTTATCAAATTAATTTCTTCTGTGTAGTAGTACGTCTAGGACTTGCAACTACATAAAAGCAAAACAATTCTCTGAGAAACATTTTCTCACGAAAGAGTGGTTCTAATTTCAATCACTGTATATCAAAGAGAGACTGTAAAATCACACGTGATGATCGAACGGAGACTGTGAAATCGATGATTGAGAAATTGCACCCATCGAGTCATGGACAAGGCGGGCATTTGCATTTACTTATTTTTATAAATTTCACATTCATGGCTATTATTATTTCCTTCACTTCACTATGGTAAATTCAGTAATTGGGTTATTTCTTGTCTCTCTATACACTAGTATTTTTTTAGTAATGGGAAAAGAAAGTTGTAAAGCTGGTCTTCCACAGACACATTTTGGTTATCCCTTGAAAACATTTCTGTTTGCCCCCATGAACTGTGATGCATTTGAGATTCGAACAAGGAATCATTGAAGGTTGAAATGCAGATGACCTCAGTGAGAGGGGCGGGGGTGGCTCAGTCGGTAGCGCGCCAGGCTCGTAATCTGTAGTTCCCAGGTTCGAGTCCCAGCTGGGTCAGCGTTGAGATTTATCTCCGCAAAATTCCCCGCCCTGCCCACGGTCAGTAGGGGACACTGATGGGCTTGGAAAGGCCGCCGTCAGATGGGACGTTAAGCCGTGGCCCCGTGTGTGGGAGAGCCATACCCTGTGCACGTTAAAGAACACGCTGGATGACCTTGACGGGAGGCTACCATCTGTCTCCCAACAGCTGTTCCAGTGGGTCCCCTCCCCCAACCTTCTCTGAGCCTTCGGGGTCCATGTGACCTGGCCATTTAGCCCATGGTGTGCAAAAAAGTGCCGCTCAGAGGTAAAACAACCTAACCTCAGTGAGATCAAAGTTCACATTTTATTTATTAACATTATCTGGATATTGGTAAACAAAGAACACTTTAAATGAGGGAGGTCCAGCAGCTAGCTAACCAATTTCTTATCAAACCTGGTCATTTTACAATTTTAGGATTAAAACGAATCCCTTAGTGCAGAAGTGAGCTAACTTTCTTTTCAAAAATGTTCACTCTTACAGTTGATGGATTAAATGAGTAGTTTAGTGCAGTCGTGAGCTAACTGATGTCTTATCGTAAATGTTAAATTTACAATTGAGCAATTAAAAGGAATACTTTAGTGCAACAGTGGGCTAAACAACTTTATTATCAGCAACGTTCTCTATGAAATTGCGAGATTACAGTGAGCACCTTTAGTGCAGCAGTGGACTAATCAACTTTTTATCAAGAATGTTCGTTTTTTAATTGAGGAATTGAAATGAATACCTTATTGCAGCAGTGGGCTAACCAACATCTTATCGAAACTGTTCCCTACAAAATTAGGGGATTAAAATTTGCACTTTGATGCAGTATGGACTAATTCACTCTTTATTAAAAATGTAAAATTGTTATGTAAAGTTCGATAGTAGTTGTAAACCGAGTTATATCTGAAACACAAATTGGTATAAAGTTTATTAAATTTCTTATATTCCACTCGTAGAGCATTATAGGGTTGGGTTGTTTTACCTCTGAGCGGCACTTTTTTGCGCACCACGGGCTAAATGGCCAGGTCACATGGACCCCGAAGGCTCAGAGAAGGTTTGGGGAGGGGACCCAATGGAACAGCTGTTGGGAGACAGATGGTAGCCTCCCGTCAAGGCCATCCAGCGTGTTCTTTAACGTGCACAGGGTATGGCTCTCCCGCACACGGGGCCACGGCTTAACGTCCCATCCGACGGACGGCGGCCTTTCCAAGCACATCGGTGTCCCCTACTGACCGTGAGCAAGGCGGGGAATTTTGCGGAGATAAATCTCAACGCTGACCCAGCTGGGACTCGAACCTGGGAACTACAGATTACGAGCCTGGCGCGCTACCGACTGAGCCACCCCCGCCCCTTGATCACACTAGAAATCAGCTATATGTAGGTATCATTTGTAAGGTTAAATCAAATCCAAAATTCGTGGGTTAGCAAAATATTCTCTTTACCCACTTAAATTTTCAGGGGGGCAGTTGCCCGCTTTGTTCATTTTCCTTCGCACGTCACTCTCAGTGGAAGACTGGAAACTTGTCGTACGGTTAGATGAATTGCGTTATACATTGTTTTAAATGAATCCGAATTAGTGTGTGTCGACAGCCTCATGAAGTATTGGACCCACCACATATAGCTATTATTGTTCAAGGTGCTGGAGGCAGTGTGATGGTGTGGAGAGCATATTCTTGGCACGTATTTTATCCTGTAGTTTCTATGCAGGATAGTATCATTTCCCGGAAGTGTGGGGGTGGGGGGTGGCTCAGTCGGTAGCGCGCCAGGCTCGTAATCAGCAGTTCCCAGGTTCGAGTCCCAGCTGGGTTAGCGTTGAGATTTATCTCCGCAAAATTCCCCACCCTGCCCATGGTCAGTAGGGTACACCGATGGGCTTGGAAAGGCCGCCGTCCGTTTGATGGGACGTTAAGCCGGGGCCCAGTGTGCGGGAGAGCGTGTGCGACACGCTGGATGGCCTTAACGGGATGCTACCATCTGTCTCCCAACAGCTGTCCCAGTGGGTCCCCTCCCCCAACCTTCTCTGAGCCTACGGGATCCATGTGCCTGGTCATTTAGCCCATGGTGTGCAAAAAAGTGCTGTGCTCAGATGTAAAATAACCCAACCCAGCCCGGAACTGAAAGTCTCTTGGGCAATCAGGTGCTGACGATGATGCATCATTTTTACCCCAACAGAGATCACATTTTCCAGGATGATTATGCACCAATTCATCGCTCTCGAATTGTACAGGGGTGGCCACCTTCCCTGGCCTGCACAATCGCCTGATCTTAATCCAATCGAAAAGATATGGAACATTTTGGAACGCTCTATTCAAGTGCACAGATTTCTAACTTCGAGATGTTCAAGCCATTACGTGCAGGAAAGGGTGGACCAAAATCTCTCCCTCCCCTCGGCTATATTTCAAACGTATGCGGGAAACATGCCACGCCCAGTCCGGGCTGTCATCTCTGCCCCTGGAAGCCCGAAGTATTAGGTAGATATTCGTAGTAATATAGCTAGGCCGTGGTACATCGTTTCTTACGGAACATATTTCAAGCGTTCTGCTTGGTAGATTTTGAGTGTCTACATTAGTTTTCCAGAATGCTGGCAAACACTAATTGGAAAGGCAATAAAAGTTCCACGAGAGCTTCAGAATTGAAATATTTACATAAATAAATCAAAATATGAACGATTTGT
Source organism: Ryuthela nishihirai (assembly GCA_038380435.1). NCBI lineage: Eukaryota > Metazoa > Arthropoda > Arachnida > Araneae > Heptathelidae > Ryuthela > Ryuthela nishihirai. The sequence goes on along the minus strand of JAWZYU010000001.1, from coordinate 129,047,450 downwards.
TATTGGTTCGTGGCACGCCAAAGATAAAAACAACAATTTGAGAAGACTACTAATTAAACATACCTCTTCAGACAACCATTTGTCAGGAAGATATGACAGGATCACAGAGAATCCTGCTTTGCGAGGTGACAGGCTAATGTTTGCGTGCCAATGGGGAACAAGACATCTATTTTTGAGGAGAGTGATGCCAAGTAATGTGTTTCCTTTTGGCAACGGAAGTGACGTCTTAAATTCCGCTCACGCACGGAGATTTTTATATACACCTATCGACGTTATTTTTTTTTTAGTTGTATTGTTAATGAAATGTTCATTTTAATCAATTTTTTTAAAGTGTAAAACGTAAGAACTTTTTAAAAATAAGGAGTTGGCCATCGAGTTGTTCTTTAATTGTAGAGAATAGCTCTACCACACACGAGCTACAGTGCATAAATGTTAGGTCACAAGGATCCCAAGTGCTCTAAGAATGTTGAGAAGAGGTATCCGTTTGACAGCTGTTAGGAAACAGTTGCAAGCCAAACAAGTCAAGGCCACCCAGCGCATTTTTTGTCGTGTTCAAGGCAAGCATGTACCCACCATTTAGTTTCGTGGGGGGGACTTCAATAGCATTTTCCAGTTACTAAAATATTCCACCGGACAGGAAAGGTCAAGATGAGCTTATATCAAAATAAAATTTTAAATCTTATTTTAGTGTAGGACATAAAATATGGGTCTAAAATAAAATTATCCAAAGATAATTCCTTTGAATTTCAAAGCAAGTAGACAAGTTTCAAATTTCTTATGAAATGATCGAATACAGAGCCCCCCCCCCCCCCCGATACGTTCCTGGTTCAGGAGGGTATGAATATATGGTTCTTCTGCACAAGGGGTATTTAGGTAACACGGTCTAACATCTTACAAGACGGACGACGGCCTTTACAAGTCCGTCGGTTAACCTCTCCTCATTCGTACCCAAAACGGGTTGGGTTGTTTTACCTCTGAGCGGCACTTTTTTCCACACCATGGGCTAAATGGCCAGGTCACAAGGACCCCGAATGCTCAGAGAAGGTTGGGGGAGTGGACCCACTGGAACAGCTGTTGGGAGACAGATGGTAGCCTCCCGTCAAGGCCATCCAGTGTGTTCTTTAACGTGCACAGGTTATGGCTCTCCCATACTCGGGACCACAGCTTAACATCCCATCCGACGGACGGCGGTTTTTCCAAGTACATCGGTGTCCCCCTACTGACCGTGGGCAGGGCGGGGAATTTTGCGGAGATAAATCAAAGCTGACCCAGCTGGGACTCAAACCTGGGAACTGCAGATTACAAGCCTGGCACTCTACCGACTGAGCTACCCCCACCCAAAACAAAGGATTTTCACTGGCGATAAATTGAAGATCTCACACAAATCTCTCTAAATTTCACAGGCCCTAAACGGAATTTAAGGGAAGAAATTTTAAATACTGACATAATAGGAACTCGAACCTGGGGAACATCAGATTACCAGCTAAGCGGTGTGTAGTCAATCTCCTTCCCATTTTCAAAAGGAAAACAGATAAATTGAAAATACTGGGGAAAAAAAACTTGAAACAACATCGGAAGGAGAAGAGACTTTTTTTTTTTCATTTTGCTCCCACCCTCCTTCCCCGAAGTTCTTGAAAAAACACTGAGCATTATTTTGTTCTTTAGCTCCTCACTCCAACATAGAGAAAGCAAACAATTGGAAATGTGCAAAATGTGATAATTTGACATCCTTTTCACCATTGAAAATATTGCTTCTTATGCCCATGAGCACCAGTAATCCTTTTCTTTCATTTTTCCGATAATCCGACAAAATCCACTCATTCCAGATAATCGAGATTTCCCTCTGTAGAAAATGTTAGTGCTCTCATTCCGAAACCGCCAAAGTGTGCCGAAGATGGTCAATAGCTGTGAATATGCCACCAAGCATGACAACCTCAATAGCCATGACTTTTTCAACGTATGTCACACGAAAGAATGATTCGCACATGAAAAGAATGAAAAAAGAATCGTCGAAGGAAAAAAAAACCCCACACATTTGGGAAAATAGAGTCTAAAATATGGGCGGATTGAACTCGGGCAAAGATTTCTTTTTTTGAACCCCACCACCACTATTACCACCATCCCATTTTCACCTCGAAACAATTCCGTCCTCGTCCACCGTAATGTGTCGGACGGGGGGGGGGGGATGCGGATCACAGCCTGTAACAGAAGAGACAATGCATTTCTTTCATTTGTGTTTATTACAAAGGCCGCTCATCTTAGTCCTTGTATGCGTCAAGATGGAGGAGACGAAAAGATGAGGGGGAAGAGAGGGAAAAAGTTGGCCTCACTTTGACGCACCCAAACTCACAAAAGGACGGATGAAGTAAACGCAAATATAGAAGAAAAAAGAATCAAAGGGGAGGAGACAATGATGGCGGAAGAAAGAAGAAAAAAAATAAAATGGATGGGAAAAAGGGAGGTAATGATGTGACACTTGAAAAGGAAATAAACATAGTAAAAAAATGGATTTCTAAAAAAAATAAATTTATGAAAAAAAAGGAAACAAAATCGTCTATGGAAATTAGAAATAAGTAAAGGAAGACGTTCATTAGATCTTCCTTTTCTTCGACTGGAATAAGGAAAGAGTGAAGAGTTCACTTCCTTGAGAAATTGCGCAGAAATATTTGTGCGAAAGTTTTTCGCTTTCATTTTTATTTTCAGGGTGTTTGTTTTGAATGAAGACCACAGATGAACTCTTTTGACGCCGTATCAATGACGGGTGATCTAAAAGGATTTTTTTTTTCACTTTCATTTGCTGTTGTGAAAACGAATTGAGGTCTGGGATCATATCAGGCGGCGTCACTCAAGGGAAAGAACAATGCTCCGGATCAAATTGATTTGGGGGAAAGAAAATTAGCATTTCTGTTTGACCAATTATCTTTCATCTTCTCTTCAAGTTTCGAGTGAAAGATGTATCTTAAAAATAAGTGTGTGTATGGGAGGGGGGATTATTTCATTCAGTTTTTTTTATAGTAATAGCTTCTTCCTTGTTTCATTTCAATATTCTAAGAGAAAAGGATTAAGTGTGCTGACTCGGTTACAGTCTGATTCTTTGGAGTACTTCCCTTTTACACAACCTTAGCGGCTTAGACATGACTCGTCTAACAAACACTTCTAACGTACTCTTTTGGCTAACAAATATTTCTTAATTAACTTGATTTTGGCTAACAAATATTTCTTAATTAACTTGATTTTGGCTAACAAATATTTCTTAATTAACTTGATTTTGGCTAACAAATATTTCTTAATTAACTTGATTTTGGCTAACAAATATTTCGAAGGTAGGATTTCGACTAACAAATATTTCGAAAGATTTTGGCTAACAAATATTTCGAAAGATTTTGGCTAACAAATATTTCGAAAGATTTTGGCTAACAAATATTTCGAAGGTAGGGTTTCGACTAACAAATATTTCGAAAGATTTTTGGCTAGCAAATATTTCGAAGGTAGGATTTGGACTAACAAATATTTCGAAAGATTTTGGCTAACAAATATTTCGAAAGTAGGATTTCGACTAACAAATATTTCGAAAGATTTCGACTAACAAATATTTCGCGGGTAGGATTTCGACTAACAAATATTTCGAAAGATTTTTGGCTAATAAATATTTCCAAGGTAGGTTTCGACTAACAAATATTTCGAAGGTAAGATTTAGAGTGAAAACCATTTTCAACCTACGATTTCGACTACTAACCATCTCAGAAGTACGATTTAGACGCAACCATTTCAAAGGTGATTTCGGCTTAAAAATACTTTGAAGGTACGGTTTCAACTAACAACCATTTGGAAGGTACTAATTCGATTAATAACCATTTCATAGGTACGATTTCGACTAACAACCATTTCAGAGGTACGATTTCGACTAACAAATATTTCAAAGATAAGATTTCAACGGAGAACTATTTCGAAGGAAAAATTTAGAATAGCAACCATTTCCACGGTACGATTTCGACTAACAACCATTTCCAAGGTATGATTTAGACCAACAGTCATTTCGGAGGTACGATTTAGACTAAAAACTTTCGAAGGTAGGATTTCCACTAGCAAACATTTCAAAGATATGATTTCGAGTAAGAAATGTTTCGAAGGTACGATTTCGACTAACAACCATTTCAGAGGTACGATTTAGACAACAACCATTCCGAAGGTATGTTTTCGACTAATGAACATTTTAAACATAAGATTTCGACTAAGAAATATTTCGAAAGTATGATTTCGACTAATAGCTATTTCGGAGGTAAGATTTCGATTTTGAACTCTTTCCAAGTTGCGATTTTTACTGATAAAATTTCCAGTGTACGATTTTGACTAACAACCATTTTCAAGGTACGATATCGACTAACAACTTTTCCGTAGGTAAGATCGATTCTAAAGAACAATTTTCGTTTACCACATCGTATTCAGAATTTTACGAACTGATTTAACAAATTCCATCTTCCTTTTCATAAGATACAGTTTGTTTCATGTCCAAGAGATGAAAAAGTTTGTTTAAAACGGATGAAAGTTCATAAATAGAAATTAATTTCCATTTATATGTTGCTTAGGCTGGCTCAGTCGGTCTCGCGCCACGCTCGCAATCTAATACTCGCAGGTTCTAGTCCCATTGTGCTTTCGCTGAGAATTTCTTCCCTAACCCTAGTTCTTCCCTCGGATAAAAAGGGGATACGGATAACTTGGAAAGAATGACGTCCATCGGATGAGACATTAAAATGTGACTCCTGATGCAGGAGAGCCATACACTGCGCTCGTTAAGGAACACGCTATATGGCCTTGACTGGAGTTTTTGGGCTCGTTAAGGAACACGCTATATGGCCTTGACTGGAGTTTTTGCGCTCGTTAAGGAACACGCTATATGGCCTTGACTGGAGTTTTTGGGCTCGTTAAGGAACACGCTATATGGCCTTGACTGGAGTTTTTGCGCTCGTTAAGGAACACGCTATATGGCCTTGACTGGAGTTTTTGCGCTCGTTAAGGAACACGCTATATGGCCTTGACTGGAGTTTTCCATATGTTTCGTGATAACTGTCCATTGAATCCCAATCTTCTCTGAGCTTTTGTAGTCTTTGTGACTTGGCCATTTAATCTACTATGTGCAAAAAAAGTGCCGCTCAGAGGTAAAACAATCCAAATTCTCCAATCTTCACGGTGCTCTCTTAATGCGATGAAGTTAAAATAATTTTCAGTTTTCAACTACATATTTCCAAGAACCATCACACATTCTTATTAAAATGCATTTGAGATCATCCATTAATTATTCTCCAGTGCATCGGAATCATAATTTGAATGATTTTTACTTCAGTAAATCTTCCGATGTATCCCACATCTGTCATAAGCCATCCAACGTCATTCCGTCAGGTATCAGAGAGCCTGTCTCTTGCATCCTCACATACCATCCTAAGTAGCGACCGCCGACAGCCAGCAGTAGCCCAGAGGATCCCATCACAGGTCAGCCAGCCGTTCTCCAGCGGTCGTCTCCCACTCCTCAATAGCCAGCTGAGCCTCAGCAGCTGGGTACCACTGCCTCCGCTGGTGGGCGGAGCTCCATATTTCATTACGTGTAGCCCCGCTCCACAAATTAGTTCTTTACTACGTAGGTTAGGGATAATGAGTGGACTGCCGGCCGAGATTATTGATACGTAATATAGATTTTGTGCTCAAGAGAAGGAAGGGGGAAAAAATAAGGAAAACGAACTTCATTAAGGTGCATGGAATTCTTTTCTTTCCAATAGTAGCATTCTCATCACCGACATCGGGATCATCATCATAGCCGTTTCCAGTCTGTTAAATGCACGTTTTGTTTTTGGCCATAAATATGAGTGAAGTGTTAATAATCTTTTACAATGAGGTCATTAAGAAACTTTCACGGCGTAGGTCGAAGCACGTGTGAATAAAAATAAATACAATTTTTTTTTTATCAGTAGAGATTTAATTAGATTCTGGATTTGATCATGTCTGGACTTGGGAGTCGCTTCTCTATGAGTGATAAATGGAAAAGGGTTAACCCCCAACAGCGCTCAGGGATTTCCCCAACGTATCTTTTCAAGGGTTGTACTATCCGTTGATTTCCATGGGAGAAGCACGAGTGTCAACTAGGGAGACTGAGCAGTTGACACTTTTCACAGGGATAGTAAGTTATTTGACAGTTCATGACAGGTCATTGACATAAGTTGTATGAAAATTATCGAAACCATAAGAAGACGATCTGTAAATCTATATAAAGACAATCTGCGAAGAAGCGAAACTTCAGTGGAAAGATAAAACCTGGAAAAGAAATATCCAGATATTCTGCTTCCAAAATCCAAATATTTAGTATGAATAAAATGCATCTGTGGGAAATACGTTTGTGGACTTACAGTTATCACGTGCTGTACTATTTACAATCCTCTTAATCTCTCCACTGTAGTGTATAATAATTAGTTTCTTTTTTAAATTCCCCCCTCCTTTTTTCTTACCCTTTTCGTACCGAAAAAAAAAAAACTCGACTTGTTGAAATTTTCCTTCCACTCCTGTTGCTACATGTTTTAACTTTAATATCTTTTAAAACTCGAGTCGGATATTCCTTTGTGGTGATAGAGGCATGGGATGAATCAGTTGGTAGTGCGCTAAGCTCGCAGTCTGCAGTTCCTTGGGTCGAGTCCCAACTGCCCCTGAAGGTTCCTTGGCTCGAGTCCCAACTGCGCTGAGAATTATCTCCGTTAACTCTCGTTCTTCCCTCGGCGATAAAGGATACACTTATGGGCTTAGAAAGGAAGCCATTCGTCGGATGGGACGTTAATCCGTGGGCCCGTGTGCAGGACAGTCCTTTCCTGTGCACGTTAAAGAACACGCTGGATAGATTTTACGGGAGGATTCCATTTGTCCCCTAAAAGTTGTCGAGTGGATCTCCTTCCCCAACCTTCTCTCAGCCCTTGGAGTCCTGGTGACTTTGTCATTTAGCCCTTGGGGGGCGGGAGGGGGCTCAGTTGGTAGCGCGCCAAACTCGTAATCTGTAGTTCCCAGGTTCGAGTCCCAGCTGGGTCAACGTTGAGATTTATCTCCGCAAAATTCCTCGCCCTGCCCACGGTAAGTAGGGGACACCGATGGGCTTGGAAAGGCCGCCGTCCGTCGGATGGGACGTTAAGACGTGACCCCTTTATGGGAGAGCCATACCCTGTGCACGTTAAAGAACACACTGGATGGCCTTGATGGGTGGTCTTCCAACAGCTGTTCCAGTGGGTCCCCTACCCCAACCTTCTCTGAGCCTTCGGGGTCCTTGTGACCTGGCCATTTAGCCTAATGGTGTGCAAAAAAGTGCAGCTCAGAGGTAAAACAACACAAACAACACAAACATTTAGCCCCTTGGTGTGCAAAAAGTGCCGCTCAGAGGTAAAACAACCCAACGTTTCTTGAAATAAAAGTATTTTTAAACAAGTTGTGTTGTTTCGCATATGGCGATAAATTGGTTATTGTAATTTTTTTCTTTAAAATACTCTAATCTACAATACACAGACTACAATATACAAGGGTCAGTACTCTCAATATAGCTGTTAAATTCTAAAGGAATCAAACTATACTCTTTTGCCTCCTTAGAGCCTAGAATGCATCTCACCACACTGAGTTAAACTACTAAATAACTTGACTTTGCGCCAAGTTAAGACGTGCCAAAAATATTGAGAAGAAAACTGGCCTCTTTATTTTGTTGCCTTTTGTTATCGGCAGGCTCTGTCTACCCCTAACTCGCACAGTGCTTAGAGAGGAGTATCTGCTTCCTTCAGCGAACATACCCGTGTGTATTAGCTTCAAATGATGCAATAATTATAGATGACCAGTCTCAATGGGCTGGAATTTGTTCTTATGGGAGAAACCATGGATTAAACTGTGTAAGCATATAGCCAGATCATCAGTTCATGCCCCATCGGAATTTTAGGAGTGTAAAATAATTCCTTCGATTACGATATAATAAAAGATTTTATTCCACGTATTAACATATCCTAAATCCATTTATTATTCTATTCCAATTTCTCATCTTTAATTATCTATAACCGAAACTAGGAATAGACGCTTCGTTTCTCTATCTTAGGTAAATCATCCAAAAAAAAAAAGAATTATCTCTCTGATTATTTTGCTGGGATAAATATATGTGTAAGAATTCACGTCCCTGCCTCCGTATATGGAGTCTGATTAGGGTTGGGTTGTTTTACCTCTGAGCGGCACTTTTTTGCACACCATGGGCTAAATGGCCAGGTCACATGGACCCCGAAGGCTCAGAGAAGGTTGGGGGAGGGGACCCACTGGAACAGCTGTTGGGAGACAGATGGCAGCCTCCCGTCAAGGCCATTCAGCGTGTTCTTTAACGTGCACAGGGTATGGCTCTCTCGCACACGGGGCCACGGCTTAACGTCCCATCCGGCGGACGGCGGCCTTTCCAAGCCCATCGGTGTCCCCTACTGACCGTGGGCAGGGCGGGGAATTTTGAGGAGATAAATCTCAACGCTGACCCAGCTGGGACTCGAACCTGGGAACTACAGATTACGAGCCAGGCGCGCTACCGACTGAGCCACCCCCGCCCCTGATTAGGGTTCATTTGCTGTATTGCAGTGTATCGTTGCAACCAATTTATGTTCAGTAAATGTGATAGAAGTTCATGTTCTCAGATCGTAATCCACACGCTAGTTCAACCCGACTCTGAACTGGGTGTATTGTTTTGATGCTAACTGCATCACACACTTGCATCATCTTTGGTCAACATCTGTTGATCATCATCTTTGGTTAACAGATAGAACAACTAGCACAACCAAGAAATTTCCTGGTTGCGGACTCCTGCTTTAACCGAAATCGCCGTGTGCATGAAAGCCATACCCTGTGTGTGTTAAAGAAAACCCTAGATCTACATAAAGCTTCAACGATAGACTTCCACCGGTCTCCTAACAGCCATCCAATGGTTCCTATCCCCACTTTTCCACCGCCCAGTACTGACTCAGAATCTCTCCCAACAGGACCTGAGTTGGGAATTTTCTCCGCTAACTTCAGTTCTGTTTTCGGTAAGAGGACATCGATGGGCTTCGAAAGGGCGCTGTCCGTAGAATTGAACCTTACGCCGTGGCCCTTGTGCAGGACAGACATCCTGTACACGTTAAAGAACACGCTGAATGCCTTCACCGGAGCGTTAGATTTATCTCCTAACATCCAGCCAGTGTATCTCGTTATCCAACCACCTCCGAGTTTATGAGGTCTTTGTCACTTGGACATTTAGTCCATTGGTGTCGTTTTGTCTCACCTCTGAGCGGCACTTTTTGCACATAACGGGGTTAAATGGCCAGCTCACAAAAACCCCAAGGACTCAGAGAAGGTTGGAAAAAAGACTTACTGGGCAGTTGTTAGGAGACAGATAGTAGTCTTCCGTCAAGGCCGTCTCACGTGTTCTTTAACGTGCACACGGTATGACTCTTCCCCACACGTAGCCACAGCTTAACGTCCTATCCGATGGATGGCGACCTTTCCAAGCCCATTGGTGTTCGCTTTCTTCACGAAGACAGGGTGCGAGTTTAACAGAGATAAATCTCACAGTTGGGATTTAAACCTATTAAGTGAATAAAAGTGCCTCTCATGATGTAAAATTACCTTCAGGGTTCTTGTAACCTCAGCCCACTAAGTGCTCTCAGAGGTGAACAGCCCATCCCGGAATCTACTTTTGAGTACTGACTCAGCCGTTAGGTATTTCACCCTTGCTTGTTCTTGAATCTAATTGTCTCCTTGACTCACTCTGATATGAATTCAATTGCTTAATATATCTGTTAGTTTATATTAATTTATTATCTTTCATTTTCATCATCATCATCATGCAGCTATGGGCTACGGAGGTTCAACCAGACAGTGTAATTTTGCTCTCCAAACACATCTGTCCTCAACTATAACTGCTGCATTTGGCTACTGTAGGCCAATTCTAACAGGTCCTGTTTCGAATTGTCTGTCCACCGCATCCTAGGTCTTCCCCTCTTTCTGAGGCCTTTAGGCACACTGTTCATAACCCTATTCGCTAATCTATAGTTATGCATACGGTTAACACGGCCAAACTAACGGAGTCTCTCTCTGCAGAATATGCTACTTAAACGAGGTTGCCGACTCCTTTGTTTAACCATTGTTAACTCATCATTAGTTACAAATTCAAACCACCTAATCCCAAGATACTGCGAAACATCTAGAATCAAAAGTATCAAGTTTCCTATGTTTACAAAGGGTCCAAGTTTCACTACCATAACTAACCCTAGAAAGAACCAAACTATTATGCAGTCTAATTTTAGTCTTGAGGTGTATAAGCCTATTTCTCCACACTTTCCACAGATTCTTAAAAGTCCCAGCAGCAATCCCTATTCGTCTGTTAATCTCATGCCGCACATCACCAGTATCTGTTACATAGCTCCCAAGATAATTAAACTGTGACACCTGATCAAGACTGCAACCATTCAGATTAACTGAATCACATCCTGCCTGACCAATTTTCATCACTTTACTTTTCTCTCTGTTTATAACCAAATCTACTCTACTACCAGTCTCATCAACATCTCTAATGAGAGTACATTTCATCAGCAGCATTTGCCAAAAGGGCTAAATCATCAGCATAATCTAAATCAGAAATTTTCGTATCTCCAGACCATTTAAGGACAAAATCTTTCGTTTGCAATGAATTTCGCATAACATAATCAATAACCAAGCTAAAGAGAAAAGGAGACAAAACGCACCCTTGCCGAACACCAGAAGCAATGCTAAACCAATTCCTACTTACCAACTCTAACACATGACTCGGTGCTATTATTATAGAGAGAACTCGAAAATGCAAAATTCAAACACTTCGAAGAAAATCATTATCTTTCTTATAGTCATAATGAGGAAAAATCTCTCGGAAGATAAACAAAACTAAGCAATCTAAATCTATTTCAGACGTAAGTTTCAGTAAATCCTTTTTCCAGTCTTTTATTAATACGGATGGCTCTTTAATCCTCTAGAAAAGAGAAGACTCCTTGCCTTTATTAGAGATTAGCATCCAGCTCAATGCAACACAGAACAGAATCTTCTAATTAACTTGACTTCAAGCCAAGTTATCATGTACCAAAATTATTTAGAAGAAAACTGATCTCTTTATTTTCTATCCTTTCTTTTCATCAGACTACTTGGGATGCTCTAAGCATCTAACACAATAAAATCTCCCGGATGAAATGAAAAAAAATGCCAAGTCTTTTAATCCCCATAGCCGATTTTTATTTGGATTACTGAGAATGTTCTCATTATGTAAAGAGTTATTCGTTCACAGCCTGAATTAAATTAACTCGAACATTCTCAAACATAAGTTAGGTTTCTTTTTCTTAATATTAAAATAAAACCTGGAATATTTTATTAATAAAGATTCGCTATTTCTGAAGCTCGAAAATCTGCAGAGAATAAATGGAAAAATCATAATTCTCTTTTGGAAAATTTTAATCTCTTTTTAAATGTTATGATAAAAAAATCTTCAGAAGCACTTCGAAATTGTTATCTAATGAATAATAGAAATGTTTATCTATCTCATGCTGATCACAAGATGTAATTGAATTGGCAGTTGATGACGTAAGAATTTCTCGGGGCATCAAATTTATCCACTCAAATGTTTAGATTCAAATTATAGAATAGCCAATAAATGAACAGCAGATAAGAAACTCATTCTTGGAACTTTAAGAGTTCTAATTGCGATGATCTACATTTTAATTAAAATGCATCAGAAAAATGATGGTCTGCAGGAAGAGTTAGAAAGTGGGCCGAAGAAAAAGGGCACTACTCGTAAGGAGTCCATGGTGACGAAAATGCTGGGGAAAGGGACGTACCCAGAGAGGGGGGGGGGGGGGGCAAAACATCTTGACCCCCCTCCCCCCGAAAATCCGCTCGTCTTATACGAAATATCAAACTTGTCTACCTGCCTTGAAATCCAAAATAGTTGCCTTTGTATAATTTTATTTTAGTTCCATAGTACATGTTAGACACTAAAAATAAATTCATAAAACAACTATAAAATTTGTTCCATATAGTGAACCCTCCCGAAAACAAAATTCTCGCCCCTCCTCAACACTAAATCCTGGGTATATAGGTGCCTGGTTGGAAACCACTGACCCCGAATTTACGAATGGAAGAAGCTTGAATCACTTGCTCACAGAAATTTAATTAATACTCTACACTTTATTTTCTTATCGTATTCTCTACCAATTGACCAACAATTAATGCCACTGCCTCTGTTAGAGCAAACACACAAAGTTTACTCTGTTGATGACATAGTGTCAATGCTTGGCCTCGCCACTATGTCAATTAAGACGTTATTTTTTACATCTAAGCATAGGAAGTAGCTTAAAGTATGCATTTTATTTAGTGAATCTACAATAAAGACGTAATAATAAATTATACTCCAAATCATTTAAATATTCTATCTGTCTTAGATAGTTTGCTTTTCCAGCCCTCGAAGTCACTTGCTCTTCGGGGGATTATTTTGTAGCCCCATAGGAAATTTCATGGCCATTCGATTTTTTAATATTAGAGACTCCTGTCTGTCCAAGAGCTCATAATCTGCAGTTCCGAGTCCCACCTGGGCTAGAAGCGTCGGGATTTATCTCCGCTAAATTCCAGGTAAAGTTCTTTCCATGATTGTGCTTAATAGAATTAAGAATCTGGTTGACAGGCAATTGCGTGATGAGCAATGTGGATTCAGAAGTGGTAGGGGATGTGTGGATCAGATATTTTCACTTAGGCAGATTCTTGAGAAATGTTTAGAGTTTCAGAAACCTTTGGTTGCTAGCTTTGTTGATTTCAAAAAGGCTTTGGACTCTGTTGATCGTCATAATTTGTGGTTGATTGTGAGATAATATGGTATACCAGACAAGTTAGTTAACATTATGAAAGCTCTCTATAATAACACTGAGTCGTGTGTGAGAGTTGGTAAGGCTTGTAGCAATTGGTTCAGCATTACTTCTGGTGTTCGACAAGGGTGCATTTTGTCTCCTTTTCTCTTTAGCTTGGTTATTGATTATGTTATGCGAAATTCACTTCAAGGGAAAGATTTGGGCCTTAAATGGGCTGGAGATACGAAAATTTCTGATTTAGATTATGCTGATGATTTAGCCCTTTTGGCAAATGATGTTGATGAGATGAACTCTTTCATTCGAACTGTTGATGAGACTGGTAGTACAGTAGGTTTGATTATAAACAGAGAGAAAACTAAAGTGATGAAAATTGGTCAGGCAGGTTGTGATTCAGTTAATCTGAATGGTTGCAGTCTTGAGCAGATGTCACAGTTTAATTACCTTGGGAGCTGCGTAACTGATACTGGTGATGTGCGGCATGAGATTAACAGACGAATAGGTATTGCTGCCGGGACTTTTAAGAATCTATGGAGATTGTGGAGAAATCGGCGTATACACCTAAAGACTAAAATTAGACTGTATAATAGATTGGTTCTTTCTAGGGTTAGTTATGGTAGTGAAACTTGGACGCTGTGTAAGCAAGATAACAGGAAACTAGATGCTTACGCAGTATCTTGGGTATTAGGTGGTTTAACTTTGTAACTAATGATGAGGTTAGGCAAAGGAGTCTGCAACCTCCTTTAAGCAGCATATTGTGCAGAGAGAGACTCCGCTGGTTTGGCCATGTTGCCCGTATGGATAATTATAGATTGGCGAATAGGGTTATGAACAGTGTGCCTAGAGGCCTCAGAAGGAGGGGGAGACCTAGGATGCGGTGGGCAGACAATGTCAAACAGGACCTTGTTAGAATTGGTGTACAGTGGCCGGATGCAGCAGATGTAGCTCAGGACAGACATGCTTGGAGAATTAAACTGCGCGGTCTGGTTGGACCTCCGTAGCCCATGGCTGCTTGAGGATGATGATGATGATGAAATCCCTACCCTGCCCTCGGTGAAAAAGGGAACAGCGGTGGACTTGGAAAAGCCGCCATTCGTCAGATGGGACTCAAAGCCATTGCTCTGTGTGTGGCAGAGCCCTACGCTGTGTACGTTTAGGACTCAAAGCCATTGATTGCCCTGTGTGTGGCAGAGCCCTACCCTGTGTACGTTTAGGACTCAAAACCATTGCCCTGTGTGTGGCAGAGCCCTACCCTGTGTACGTTTAGGACTCAAAGCCATTGCCCTGTGTGTGGCAGAGCCCTACCCTGTGTACGTTTAGGACTCAAAGCCATTGCCCTGTGTGTGGCAGAGCCTTACCCTGTGTACGTTTAGGACTCAAAGCCATTGATTGCCCTGTGTGTGGCAGAGCCCTACCCTGTGTACGTTTAGGACTCAAAGCCATTGATTGCCCTGTGTGTGGCAGAGCCCTACCCTATGTACGTTTAGGACTCAAAGCCATTGCCCTGTGTGTGGCAGAGCCCTACGCTGTGTACGTTTAGGACTCAAAGCCATTGATTGCCCTGTGTGTGGCAGAGCCCTACCCTGTGTACGTTTAGGACTCAAAACCATTGCCCTGTGTGTGGCAGAGCCCTACCCTGTGTACGTTTAGGACTCAAAGCCATTGCCCTGTGTGTGGCAGAGCCCTACCCTGTGTACGTTTAGGACTCAAAGGCATTGCCCTGTGTGTGGCAGAGCCCTACCCTGTGTACGTTTAGGACTCAAAGCCATTGATTGCCCTGTGTGTGGCAGAGCCCTACCCTGTGTACGTTTAGGACTCAAAGCCATTGCTCTGTGTGTGGCAGAGCCCTATCGTGTGTTTCTCCTATTACAGAATACTTTATCTTACATTAATACCTAACTGACGAACGTTACGAAACGGTAATTTCGTAAAAGTAGAAAATAAAACACTTCCAGTTGATTAACATTCGTTGCGTAAGACATTTCTCAGTTGATGAAGTCTCGTACCCAAGTGGAAAAATATAAACAACAACAACGCCCACTTTGATACGTAAATAATGTATATTACTTAAAAAACACAGTCATCGCCTGACCCGGAGCTGATAAAAATAGGTCGCCAGAAAAATAATTAATTGAATAAAATGGGCCTGAATGCGGTTAGGGTGCCGTCTTTTCTTTAAAAAAATATTTTCTCCAACTAATAAGTGTGTATATATTTTCCCCTTTGTTTAATGGTCTTCAAAAAATATTCTTGCAAATATACAGAGGTGTAATAAATATGTTACTATATTTATCGCTAAGTTCCGGTTATTCAAATTCTCCAATCACGCGGAGTAGCACCCATCTAGAACGATTTCTGGGCAAACCTCTGGTTCAAGTTCAAGTTCCAACTGAGTTTGCTTTAAGAGATTCCTTCGCCAAACCCCGCTCAACCATTAGTGATAAAGAGAACACCCATGAGCTTGGAAAGACCGCCGTCCGTCGCATGGGACGTTAAGTCCTTATGCTGGAGAGCCATAGCCTGTTCAGGTTAAAACTGAATGGTCTTGTCGGGAAGATTCCCTCTGTCTTTTCCATCTGTCCCTTAACAGCTGTCCAGTGCATCCTCCTCCCCGACTTTCTTTCAGACTTTGGGGTCTTGGTAACCTTGCCATTTCGTCCTTTAGCCATTTAATGAGATCATTAAACGAATAAAGATCAGTATTTTATAGATCAGCCCTTTGCTTTAATGACCGTTTCTGGAATAAAATGCACTAATTTTAAAAAGAGGTCTTTCACATGGCGACAAGGAGCATTATCGTCCTGAAAAATCCAAGATTTATCCACATTTATTTCTAAACACTCCTGAATCTGGATCATCAATCACCATTCCTGTATAAAGCTTTTCTCTCCTTTTTAGTGTCTCAGTGAAAAAAACCTCAAAAATAAAGGCACGTAATATTTACATTATATTGCAAAAACGTTACAGTACATTCGCTCAAAAAAGTATCCGAACACTATGGTTGATTGCAGAATTCAGAAAAAATATCTGGCAGCGATTTTTTTTTAGAAATTAGTGATCTGGCATCCTTCGTGTACATGGGGCTCGTACACGAAGGATGGCAGATCACTAATTTCTAAAAAAAATCGTTGCCAGATATTTGTTTTTTGAATTCTGCAATCAACCATAATGTTCGGATACTTTTTTGAGCGACTGTACATTAAGAGCTCCCTACCTTTTAAACATTCTTTTTACTTTAGAAGAGTGACAAAGTGAAGTAGGATTGTGTATTTTACCTCTGAGCGGCACTTTTTGCACACCATGGACTAAATGGCCAGGTCACATGGACCCCGAAGGCTCAGAGAAGGTTGGGATCCACTGGAACAGCTGTTGGGAGACAGATGGTAGCCTCCCGTCAAGGCCATCCAGCTTTAACGTGCACAGGGTATGGCTCTCCCGCACACGGAGCCACGGCTTAACGTCCCATCCGACGGACGGCGGCCATTCCAAGCCCATCGGTGTCCCCTACTGACCGTGGGCAGGTGGGGAAATTTTGCGCAGATAAATCTCAACGCTGACCCAGCTGGGACTCGAACCTGGGAACTACAGATTACGAGCCTGGCGCGCTACCGACTGAGCCACCCCCGCCCCCACACAGAGTGAAGAATAAAATGATTCAGTTCTAAACTTTACTGTTGGTTATAAAGAACGAAGACTTTCAGTTATGATACTCGACTTAATAACAAGATCATGTTGCTCTTTATAAGATATCTATAGACCAGCGATCAATACGGGTACATTGACATTAAGATTTGGAACGACGAGATTCCAGAGGATACTACTGCAACGGAACAATATAGAACTTTTAAATTTAAATATAAACTATATTTATTATCAAGGCAATAATAGTGTCACCCCACAAAAATTCACGTTCTCAAATAAATATATAAATGAAGGCCATCTGTAATGTTTTAAATTTAAGTGTATTTCAGGAGACATTTATTCAAAATCTACGGCTTGTTATATTCTCTTTTTTCACCTGTGAACTGGGGCGGCTCAGTCGGTAGCGCGCCAGGCTCGTAATCTGTAGTTCCCAGGTTCGAGTCCCAGCTGGGTCAGCGTTGAGATTTATCTCCGCAAAATTCCGTGCCCTTCCCACGGTCAGTAGGGGACGCCGATGGGTTTGGAAAGGCCGCCATCCGTCGGATGGGACGTTAAGCCGTGGCCCATGTGCGGGAGAGCCATACCCTGTGCACGATAAAGAACACGCTGGATCGCCTTCACGGGAGGCTACCATCTGTCTCCCAACAGCTGTTCCAGTGGGTCCCCTCCCCCAACCTTCTCTGAGCCTTCGGGGTCCATGTGACCTGGCCATTTAGCCCATTGTGTGCAAAAAAGTGCCGCTCAGAGGTAAAACAATCCACCAACCCAACCAAAATTTCAAATTTCTACCTGGAATAGGTCGTTTGCAATATTCGTCCAAAATGTTGCTATTTTCCAGCTTATTCCTTCGATAGTAGAGCTTTTGGAGTGACAAAAGTGTTTTATGTCAAAAGTTATTACTCATATAGAAAAAACAATTTTCATTTTCACTGAACTCCATCCCTTGAACCTTATTTTATAAATCACTTGAAAGGACAACATGTGTTCATAGAATATTTATTATTGCTTGCAATTAAGAAATGAGAGAACTGTTGCATGAGATCTCTACTGTTTTGTTGGCCATGGACTTTGAGATTCAGTAATGCTCTCTATTCAGCTCTGTATAGAAGATCTATCACGATGTAATTAGTACCGATATTGTCAATAGCAAAAATTTGCTTTTATCGTCTACGGTGTTTATCTCTGAATGGCTGAGATTTATTTCCTCAAAACTCACCACCCAGATCTCAGTCAATAAGGGATACCGATGGGCTTGGAAAGGCCATCGGTATCCCGATTGGAAGGTATCCCGACTGGAAAGGCCCCGGATGGATGGATTCGGAATGGAAGATTCGATCCGTCGGATGGAACGTAAGCCGTTGCTCAGTGTGCGGGAGAACCATACCCTGTTCAAGTTAAAGAACACTCTGGATGGCTTTGGCGGGAGGCTACCATCCGTCTCCTAACATACGTAGTACTCAGAGCAGGTACCGTTCCGAGCTCTTGGAGTCCTTGTAACTTGTCATTTAGCCCCTTATGTACAAAAAAGTGCCACTCAGAGGTAAAACATCCCAACCTCTGAAAGGTACTTTTTTACACAATAGGCTAAATGGCCACGTCACAAGGACCCCGAAGTGTCAGAGAAGGTTGGGGGATCCACTGGACAGCTGTTAAGAGACAGATAGTAGTCTCCGTCAAGGGCATCCACCGTGTTCTTTAACGTGCATAGGGTATGGCTCAGCCGCACACCGAGCCACGGCTTAACGTCCCATCCGACGGACGATGGTCTTTCCATGCCGTCGGTGTCCCCTACTGATCGAGGGCATGGCGGGTAGTTTTGCGAGATAAATCTCAACGTTGGCTCAGGTGGAACTCGACCCGGGGCTGCAGACTACGAATAGTATGTTATCGATGCGCAAAATTATCAATGGACAGAGATTTAGCCGGAAAAATTTAGGGGTGGGCCTAATTTTGCGGGATCGAAATCCTGACAATATACTTTATATAGGCCATCCAGCATGTTCTTTGACGTTTGGGTATGGCTCTCCAGAGCATGGGGTCACGGCTTAACATCCCATCCAACGAACGGCGGCCTATTTCAAGCCCATCGGTGTCCCCTAATGACCGTGGGCAGGGAGTTTACATAAGTTACGGTGAGATGAAGCTGTAGATGAAGTTTGGTTATCCTAGCTCTGACCGTCTAGCAGGAGATGTCAGACAAACAGACACAAACTCTATTTTATATATAGATTCGTGTAATATTTTTGTGGTTATAAATGGCAGAGCGGAGGTGGCTCATTCGGTAGCGCGCCAGCTCGAAATCTGCAGTTTCCAGGTTCGAGTCCCAGCTGGGCCAGAGTTGAGATTTATCCGCAAAATTCCCCGCCCTGCCCACGTTCAGTAGGGGACACCGATGGGCTTCGAAAGGCCGCCGTTCGTTGGATGGGATGTTAAGCCGTGACCGCATGCTCGGGAGAGCCATACCCAAACGTTAAAGAACACGCTGGATGGCCTTGACGGAAGACTACCATTTGTCTCCTAAGAGCTGTTCCAGTGGGTCCCCTCTCCCAACATTCTCTGATCCTTTGGGGTCCTGGCCATGTATCCCATGGTGTGCAAAAAAAGTGCCACTCAGAAGTAAAACAGCCCAAACTTTATAAATGGTTTAATTTAAAACGTTTTTTCATTGAAACGTGTTAAAAAGCATATAAACTGACAGGCTCCTGTCAGACCTCTGTGGCAAGCAGCTGCTTGAGGGGTTATTTATTTTTTTTATTTAAATCAATGACCTTTCATCGGTTTCCATCTTTAATCTTGTAGACGGCTACCGTTTCTATCACTTAGCAACTATGTCATTTTTTAAATTGTTTTAATGCTTTTTATTTCAATATTTAATATTCATGATGAAACGTAATAAATGATAGATAAACTATAATGCAACTATAACACAATATAAGGGGAAAAAATATTCTTCCATTGGATTTTGTTGAAACCTACTACCCACTATAGGACTAACATATATTTCCCCTTTGAATGATGCATATTATAGTGCGTTTTCACGATAACGTGGTGTTCGTCAGGAAGGCAACTATCGCGTTATAGTGGAACCGATTATATTTTATCTGTTGATATTTATATTTTATTCCATTGAAATGATAAAATCCACGTCACCGTTTGAACTTGGAGACGAGAAAATGTCCCCGGAGTGGCAAACGAAACCTTACATTTCCAAGGAGTAACGAACAGTAAAAGAACTGTATATTTAAAGTTGGGTTGGGTTGTTTTACCTCTGAGCGGCACTTTTTTGCACACCATGGGCTAAATGGCCAGGCCACAAGGACCCCGAATGCTCAGAGAAGGTTGGGGGAGGGGACCCACTGGAACAGCTGTTGGGAGACAGATGGTAGCCTCCCGTCAAGGCCATCCAGCGTGTTCTTTAACGTGCACAGGGTATGGCTCTCCCGCACACGGGGCCACGGCTTAACGTCCCATCCGACAGACGGCGGCCTTTCCAAGCCCATCGGTGTCCTCTACTGACCGTGGGAAGGGCGGGGAATTTTGCGGAGACAATATATATTTAAAGAATCAAGGAGTTATACATTTTAATGAGTGTTATGAATTGGCAAAATCGTTATGAACTGAAAAATGTTGGGTCAAAAAAATTTGAAATAAATGGGTCATATTCGGTATATTCATGATACGTTTCAGAAGCAAGTTCGCCAAGTCTGCTGCAGAATCAAAGATTTTTTGATTCTGCAGCAGACTTGGCGAACAATTTTGATTGCTGGAGCTAGCAATTTTAGAAAGCATTCATCACAAGAAATCCATTGTCTAATTTCATCAGCAATCAATTTGCGAAATAGCTAGTCTCTCAGGTGAAAATCTGGTTTGATTGCCAAATCGATTTCCTTACTTAAAGTTCAGGAACTCGAATGTGTGCCTCAACGTGTTATCTACATGTATTAGACAGAAAAATGGTAACAGTCGATTGGGTTGGGTTGTTTTACCTCTGAGCGGCACTTTTTTGCACACCATGGGCTAAATGGCCAGGTCGCATGGACCCCGAAGGCTCAGAGAAGGTTGGGGGAGGGGACCCACTGGAACAGCTGTTGGGAGACAGATGGTAGCCTCCCATCAAGGCCATCCAACGTGTTCTTTAACGTGCACAGGGTATAGCTCTCCCGCACACGGGGCCACGGCTTAACGTCCCATCCGACGGACGGCGGCCTTTTCAAGCCCATCGGTGTCCCCTACTGACCGTGGGCAAGGCGGGGAAATTTTGCGGAGATAAGTCTCAACGCTGACCCAGCTGGGACTCGAACCTGGGAACTACAGATTATGAGCCTGGCGCGCTACCGACTGAGCCACTACCGCCCCCAGTCGATTGGAAACAGTTATCAGAAAAATTAAGATAACAGTTCCATGTTATCTCAATAGAAAATCACATTCAGAGCTCAATAAATTCTTCAATACATTCTTTAATGAAAAATATGTCTAAAGGAAAATTAAATATCTCAATCAAATCTATTTAAATCTCGATATCAAAATAATATTTGTTCAGTATTCAAAGAGTTTTCAATGCTGAAAAATACTAGTAGAGCCAATTACGATCTGGAATCTCTTAACCTGTTTTAATGCTTTAATTAAATTTTGGGAACTATTCTATGTTGCCTGTTAAGTATTCCAGCGTTCATAACTCTTTGAATACTGAACAAATATTGTTTAAAATCGGGATTTAATCGAGATCTTTATCTTTAGACATATTTTTCATTAAAAAACATATTGAAGAAGTTATTGAACTATGAGCTAAGTACCGCAAGTGGTCAGCTGTTGCGATATAAATGGAAATCTCTCGTCAAAGCCATTCAGCATGTTCACGGAACCACGGCTTAAAGGGCCATCCTACAGACCGCAGCCTTTCCAAACCATCTGTGTTCCTTTTCTGACCAAGGGTTGGGTTGATTTTCCTCTGAGCGGCACTTTTTTGCACACCATGGACTAAATGGCCAGGTCATATGGACCCCGAAGGCTCAGAGAAGGTTGGGGGAGGGGACCCATTGGAACAGCTGTTGGGAGACAGATGGTAGCCTCCCGTCAAGGCCATCCAGCTTTAACGTGCACAGGGTATGGCTCTCCCGCACACGGGGCCACGGCTTAACGTCCCATCCGACGGACGGCGGCCATTCCAAGCCCATCGGTGTCCCCTACTGACCGTGGGCAGGTGGGGAAATTTTGCGCAGATAAATCTCAACGCTGACCCAGCTGGGACTCGAACCTGGGAACTACAGATTACGAGCCTGGCGCGCTACCGACTGAGCCACCCCCGCCCCCTGACCAAGGGTACAGTGAAGTTTTATCTAAGATAACTATCAAGGCTGACAGTGTTGGGACGCGAACCTGGAACTGTAGATTACGAGACTGGCACGCTACCAACTTAATCAACCTCCAAGCTCAAAAAATTTGCTGGTATTAAGCTTCTTTCTTGCTGTTCAAAGTGAAACAGTCCCGTGACTGAGTGGTTAGCGAGCTCGACTAGTGATCAAAGGGACCTGCGTTCGAGCCCCGGGCAAGGTAGGAATGTTTGCGTTGTCCTTCTACTGAGATCTCGCCCTCGCAGACCTTCTACTATGGCGGACGCTTAACTGACAGGCTCCTGTTGGACATCTGTGGCAAGCAGTTGTTTTTTCTCTGAGCGGCACTTTTTTTGCACAAAATGGGCAAGTCACAAAGACCCCGAGAGCTCAGAGAAGGTTAGGGGGGAGGGGGACCCACTGGACAGCTGTTAGGAGATAGATGGTAGCCTCCCGTCAAGGCCATTCAGTGTGTTCTTTAACGTGTTCATGGTATGGCTCTCCCGCACACGGGGCCAAGGCTTTACATCTCATCCGACGGACAGCGACCGTTCCAAGTCCCTCGATGTCCCCTACTAACCGAGGACAGGGCGGGGAAGTTTTGCGGAGAAAAATCTCAACGCTGACCCAGGTGTGACTCGATCCTGGGAACTGCATATTACGAGCCTGCCGCACTACCGACTGAGCCATCACCGCTCGCAAGCAGTTACTTGGGTAACGTTTTTTTTCTTAACTTTTGAGATTTCTAGTGTCCTCTTTCCTAGTTCCCAGATTCCGTGTCCTCTCTTCTCACGGTAGCGGCGGGGGTGGCTCAGTCGGTAGCGAGCCAGGCTCGTAATCTGTACTTCCCAGGTTCGAGTCCCAGCTGGGTCAGCGTTGAGTTTTATCTCCGCAAAATTCCCCCCCCCCCCTGCCCACGGTCAGTAGGGGACACCAATGGGCTTGGAAGGGCCGCCGTCCGTCGGATGGGACGTTAAGCCGTGGCCCCGTGTGCGGGAGAGCCATACCCTGTGCACGTTAAAGAACACGCTGGATGGCCTTGACGGGAGGCTACCATCTGTCTCCCAACAGCTGTTCCAGTGGGTCCCCTCCCCCAACCTTCTCTGAGCCTTCGGGGTCAATGTGACCTGGCCATTTAGCCCATGGTGTGCAAAAATGTGCCGCTCAGAGGTAAAACAACCCAACTCTTCTCACGAAGCACAATCGGCGATCAAGTGACGTTACATCAGTAATGCAACGATCTTATCGCAACTTCCCTACCCTTCAATAATGCTTTCATAACCATAGATATTTCTCAAAGTCCAAGTTTTAAGGTGTTTTGATATCATGAATGTCGATCACATATGAAGCATTCACTTCTCTTAATTTAATGGTTACGTCCATGCCCAGATCTAGGGTTGGGTTGTTTTACCTCTGAGCAGCACTTTTTTGCACACAATGGGCTAAATGGCAAGGTCACAAGGACCCCGAAGGGTCAGAGAATGTTGGGGGAAGGGACCCACTGGAACAGCTGTTAGAAGACAGTTGGTAGCCTCCCGTCAAGGCCATCCAGTGTGTTCTTTAACTTGCAGGGTATGGCTCTCTCATAAACGGGGCCACGGCTTAACGTCCCATCCGACGGAGGGCGGCCTTTCCAAGCCCATCGGTGTCCCCTACTGACCGTAGGCAAGGCGGAGAGTTTTGCGGAGATAAATCTCAAAGCTGACCCAGCTGAGACTCGAACACCCCCCCTCCCCCTCCAGATCTAGGGTGGAGGGGCCATGTCCTCCTTGACACCCTCCCCTAGATCCGGACCGATGGACATGTTCCCTTTGAGAACGTTTTTTCTTTTAGAATATAATTTTTATTCATAACAGTAAAGAATACAAATACATTTACACTTTGACCCGCAAAGCTAAATAGCTTATCTGCAGGAAAATGAATAAATTATATTAAACATAGGTTAGCAACTGGAATGGAGAAGGTATTAAACTTATGTATGTTGCACTCATTTTTCAAAGAAAAAAAAATTTTTTTAAAGCCCACGAAAACTTGGAGAAAATTTATACTCGAAAGATAATCTAGTCTTTCTCCCCCCCCCCCCCCCACTCCCTGCTCCGCTCCCTTTATTCTATCCTAGATCCGGGCTTGGTGTTTCGTCAGGGAATTGATATTATGATTCCCTATTTTAGTTAATGACATATTATGTTAATAAAGAGTGATAGATTGTGAATCCTTTCCCCGCCCTGCCCACGATCAATAGGGGACACCGATGGGTTCTGAAATTTTGCCGTCCGTCGGATGGGACGTTAAGCCGTGGCGCCGTGTGCGGGAGAGCCATACCCTGTGCACGTTAAAGAACACGCTGCATAGCCTTAACAGGAGTCTACCATCTGTCTCCCAACAGCTGTTCCAGTGGGTCCCCTCCCCCAACCTTCTCTGAACCTTGGGGGTCCATGTGACCTGGCCATTTAGCCCATGGTGTGCAAAAAAGTGCCACTCAGAGGTCAAACAACCGAACCCAACTATGAATCCTATTTTAGATAACTTAATGGTTATAAATAATTAATGGTTATAAATAATTAATTCATTAAGAAATGTAAGAAATCATGAAAAAAGCAGAAAAAAAAATAATATAACGGCCGCCAAAAAAAAGTCAAGAATTTTTTTGTTGGTCTCTGTTGGCTTAAAACAAATTACTTTTCAATATAAAATTGCTCACGATTTCCCACTTTCTCACCTAGATGTTGTCTTAGTTTGATTAATTATCGCAACGTTTGGCTTAATTGCAAAAACTTCAATTGAAGTTGTTTGCGGTGCAGTTTTAGTAAAACAAAATTGGAAAACTAAAACTACCCGAAATATTTTATTTTCCGAGACAATACATTTAAAGTACATGTGAAAACTTAGCGTGTAAAAAAACGCACAGATTAACCAACTCTGATTTTAACGAGAGTTAATCTCGAAACAAAATCTCACTTGAGGAAAAAAACCCAGAAAAGATTATCTCTACGCGAGATAATCTTTTCTGCATATTTTACAACTCTAATCTAACCACCGATAAACTTCTCTCCCAATCACCTACGCATTAATCTCCGCGGTGCCCAAACTAAACAACGGGTTAGTCTGCGACAGACAGACGGAAGTTTCATCATCATTGGGAAAAGAGGAGCATCATTAACTCCGATGCAAAGGGCCCCAACTGGAGTGGGAAGCGACGGGAGCGTCTTCGGCCCCCGGTCCCTAATGTGGCAGGGCGCCCGGCTGCCCCTGGAAGTGAACTTCGCCGCCTTGCTCTAGGGGCGGGGTTGGCCATAACTATAGCCCCTACATAGCAGACGGCTGCGCCACCATTAAAAGGTCCCTGGGCCCGGATGAGCACATTGATTTCTTGATAATGTGTTGCCACCGCTGTGATGAACGACTTTTCTCCCGACCACAGTCGAGACGGGTACTGCCACGTGCCTCGCTCAAAATGTGACAAGCGCGCATCGGGTGGGGGCGTCATCCCAGATCACTGCGGGTGGGGGGAGAGAAATATACGGGAAGCAAGATTTGGGGGGGGAAGAAATAGATAGAAGGATATAAAGCTTTGAACTCTACTGCGAAAAGCTCTCTCTTATCCGTACACAAACATGCCTAATCCCCAGTTCAATGAATTGCACTGTGGGCTCACGTAAAGATAAATACTCGATGAAAGCTACGAAAAGCAGCAGCGTTCATCTCTGCACGTTCGTTCAATGATGCGAAGGGGGGAATGCTGATTCTTTTGCTGGAGTGGCTCTGTAAAGAGTGAGATGGCAGAAAAAAAATGGAAGCTCTTTTCTAACAGCGAGAAAATGAAATTGTGGACAAGAAGCACAGTTTGGAGCAGTGGAGAAAGGAAACGTAATATACACAAAACGTTTATCACTTAACCCTTCAGAAATTGCCTAATATCGTCAGGAATAAAAATTTATAATTAATTATTCAAATAAAAGACTGGTAGTTATGGCCGAGTGGTTAGCGCATTTGGCTACTGGTCTAGTGTTGTTTTTCTGCTGAGGTCCTGCCATCTTCTCAGATCTTCTACTTTGGCATATAAACTGACAGGCTCCTGTCAGACCTCTGTGGCAAGCAGCTGCTTGAGGGGGTATTTATTTTTACTAACGGACCTGGGTTCACTGGTAGTTATGGCCGAGTGGTTAGCGCATTTGGCTACTGGTCTAAGGGAACTGGGTTCGAGCCCCGGGTAAGGCATGGATGTATGGTGTCGTTTTTCTACTGAGGTCCTGCCATCCTCTCAGACCTTCTACTGTGGCATATAAACTGAGAGGCTCCTGTCAGACCTCTGTGGCAAGCAGCTGCTTGAGAGGGTATTTTATTTATTTAGCTGCAGAAAGTTTATAAATGTAAACTATCCATAACACAGTTAAGATTCAATATTCTTGCTCAAGTTTAAGTTTACATAAAAAATATAAATTTAGTAATATATATTAATTTATACGAATCTAAATACCTTTTATATATAAGAGTAAATTCTATATTCAATATTTCGAGATAAAAATATTTAGACAGAGTCATTCGTTAACGACTTCATTTACGAATACAGCAATCAAGCATACATCATACCTTTACACAACTAAATATGCCCGATAACGAAACGAAAAAAAAATCAGTTGGGTTTTTTATCCTGAGCAGCACTTTTTCTGCACACAATGAGTTAAATGGCCATATCACAAGAACCCCGAAGGCTCAGAGAAGGTTGGGGGAAGGGTTTTTTTTGTCCAGTGGACAGCTGTTGGAAGACAGATGGTAGCTAGCCGTCAAGGCTATCCAGCGTGTTCTTTGACGTCCACAAGGTATGCTGCACCCAACCACGGCTTAACGTCCCACCGACGGAAGGAGGGCTTTCCAAGCCCATAAGTACAGTCGCTCAAAAAAGTATCCGAACACTATGGTTGATTATAGAATTCAGAAAAAATATCTGGCAGCGTTTTTTTAGAAATTAGTGATCTGGCAACCTTCGTGTCACGTGACACGAAGGTTACCAGATCGCTAATTTCTAAAAAAAAATCGTTGCCAGATATTTTTTCTTAATTCTATAATCAACCATAGTGTTCGGATACTTTTTTGAGCGACTGTATCAGCTTTCTCACAGAGGGCAGGGCGGGAGGAAACTGAGAAAGTTTTTGTTGACAATATATTTAAAAAAGTTTCTTTTTTTCATATTAATAAATAAAAATAAATTATGTTTCCGAAAAGAACATGTGATAAAAAAAGGCAAAGATTACGTTTCGTTAAGGAAAAAAACCACATTTAATTTTTTCGTAGATCTGATATTACAGTATGAAACGGAATTCAACATCCATGATTACCATTTACAGTCCTGAAATGGGGAGCGGGTGCTCAGTGAGTAGTGCGCTAGATTCGTAATCTACAGTTCCCAGGCTCGAGCCCCAGTTGATCCAGAGTTGATATTTATCTCCGCAAAACTCCCCGCCCTGCCCTCGGTCAGTAGGAAACACTGATGGGGACGTAAGGCGATGACCTCGTGTGAGGGAGAATCATACCCTGCGTACGTTAAAGAACACGCTTGATGGACTTGACGAGAGGCTACCATCAGTCATCTAATAGCTATCCAGTGAGTCCAAACCTTCTGAGCTTACGTGGTCTCGGTCCTTTTCGTGTTGGGTTGTTTTACCTCTGAGTGGCACTTTTTTGCACACCATGGGCTAAATGGCCAAGTCACAAGGACCCCGAAGGTTCAGAGAAGGTTGGGGGAGGGGACCCACTGGAACAGCTGTTGGGAAACAGATGGTAGCCTCCCGTCAAGGCCATCCAGCGAGTTCTTTAACGTTGGGTTGTTTTACCTCTGAGCGGCACTTTTTTGCACACCATGGGCTAAATGGCCAAGTCACAAAAACCCCGAAGTCTCAGAGAAGGTTGGGGGAGGGGACCCACTGGAACAGCTGTTGGGAAACAGATGGTAGCCTCCCGTCAAGGCCATCCAGCGAGTTCTTTAACGTGCACAGCGTATGGCTCTTCCTCACACGGGGCCACGGCTTTTCGTACCAACCGACCGACGGCGGCCTTTCCAAGCCCATCGGTGTCCCCTACTGACCGGTGGCAGGGCGGGGAATTTTGCGGAGAAAAATCTCAACGCTGACCCAGCTGGTCCTTTTCGTCACCCCGGGTGCCGATCGAGCTTGGATCTTTATATCCTTGCACATTTGCAAACCGGGGAATAGATTAAAGTAAGGTTTCTTCCGGTGGTCAGCTTTCCTTCTATAGGGCTGTTGCCATGTGAGGCTGGGGTTGAGGTGCGCCTATAGGGCGTATTCCTTGCCCCCGGCACTAGATGGTCATGGCTTTTCATAACCAGGTAGTGCTGTACAAGCGGAACCGGGAATTGCCGTGGTTGCATAAGATCGCAACAAAAGAGATTCATTGGTCCTTTTCGTGTGACCTGGTCATTTGTCCCATGGCAAAAAAGCGCCGCTTACAGATAAAACAGTCCAACCCAACAGGCCGTAAAAATAATGCTTTCACTAAACGGTTATATCAGCGAAATGTTTCAGATTACAATTTAAAAAAACTAATATTTGTGAAAACTGAAAGGGTGATGGAAAGCATTACAAGCTAGTGACGAAAGCATCTAGTGCCACGTTAGCTGGCAAATTCCTTGCATCTTTTGCCCTACACGTTTAGCGCCGACGATTTCGGAGCTACGTCGTTCCAATTGTTGCTAGAGCATCAGTTCTGCGGAAAGTGTATTGATCGATTTGATGTTAGTGCTTCCCTATCTGGCTCCAGTGAGTCATTATTATCAGAGGATCAAAGACTGCTAAATTCCTTTTTCCTCCTCAGTGCTCCTCCATTTAGCACGAGGTTCTCGTTTTAGGGAGCACAACCACTTCAACGGTTGGTGAAGTGTTCTGTGAATCGTCGTTGGCTTTTTTTTTATTAGAGACTGTGTGTGAAGTTTAATAAGAAATAGATGTGCTATTAATTATATTCACAGCTCATATTGGTTATTTGCATACTTTTCACACACTATTACGCTATATTTATTCATATGATGACATACATGCAGAGGAAAAATTGTCTTTAGCAGGATGGACCTCTTGGTAACCACGTAAATGCTCTGACCGCTGAGCAATCATCCTCTATTATCGATGTTAAGTCTTACATCACGGTTGAGTCTCAAGAAGTCGTCTTTGATTGCATTTGGGGACTATCTTTAAGAACCATCGAGACAAGGGCACATGATGGGCTCACTCAGGAACTACCCAACCATTATGCTACTTTTAATTATAAATAGCTTATATTTTCACCTTCAGATTTACTGCTGAAGCTAGTGTCATTTTTTTCTCTTTTGCAGACTGAACGATGAATTTAAAACTAAAAATTCAAGTTTTATTATTATAAATTTCTTAATGAATTTAAATCAACATATTTAGAACTCGAAAGCAAAAGTTTCACTTGGTTGTTATAATTCATATTAAAAATATATATATAACTAAAAAACAAAGTAATTAATTAACCAATTAGTTGATTTCAACAATGATCAATATAAGAACATGGGATTTGCATAACAGAAATTAGCATGAAACGTCATAAGCAGTGTGTATATAATATGAAAACAAAGAGTTTTAAATTTAAATATTTTAAAAACAGAACTTTTAAAATATCTGCTCCTCTTCTTCGTATTTCTTTTGAATTTTCCTTAAAAATGTACAGAATACCTTCATCAGCTGTCTTGCAAAACTATTGCTTGTCTTTTTTTTACGTCAATTAAGTAGTCCCATTACATAGACAATACTTATATTTTTCATTCTAAAATTATTATTGGTGGACTCTTGTGCTAATCTTTATAACTAATGTTTATCTATAAATGTATTTTATGTAGAAAGAAAATTATTTGTATTTATTATCAAATATAATAATGCTAATTAAACAAATAAATATTCTCCTAAATAAAATATATCTATAGACAAACATTAGTATAAAGATTAGCATAGAATCCACCAGAAATAATAACAGAATAAAAAATATATGGAGTGTCTATATGGTAGAACTACTTAAGCTGACGTCATAAATTTTGTCCCCTGGCTTTCTGTTATAAGAGGTGTTGCTTGACGGAAGGCTACCATCTGTCTTCCAATAGCTGTTCCAATGGGTCCCCTCTTCCAATCTTCTCTGAGCCTTCGGAGTCCTTGTGACCTGACCATTTAGCCCGTTGTGTGCAAAAAAAAAGTACCGCTCAGATAAAACCCAAAGCTTACAAAAAATCAATTATGACCTTTAAACAATACACAAAGATTAAAGTAAATAAATGAGAAGTTCACGCATCTCCCCTGTTTCTGTAAGTAATGTATTTTTGAATATTCCAACGTATTTTGCGCATCCGGACATTTACGAAATCCCGATCCCAAAACAAACAATGATCTGAAAGATCATTGGTTACTTTCTCAGTGTTTGACAAGTAATGAAGATATCAAACAACCAATGATCTGTTCCAGTGTTTCTCAAACTGAGTCAACCTCTCCTCCCCCAAACCCCTGGGAGCTGTGAAGCTTAAGGGCCTCGAAATCACAGGATCGTCTGAAGTGTTAACATCAGTTTCAACTTTACCAGTACCACTACGTCGACATTATCTAATGGAGGTAAGAAAAGCTATACGAAACAAAAATATACGCACCATGCAAAAACCCGAAAATATAATCTTGATTATTTGAAACAAAGGCTTTCAAAATGTAATTCGTATCTCTAAAGGGAATCGCGAGAAGCTTGGAAGAGAACTATATTTAAAACAATTAGACATTGCCTTAAGAATGAAATAACCATCCGCACCTGGTGGTGGATGGTTGTAGTGGTCGGTCCACTACGAAGACAAGATAAGATAGGCAAGGACCAAACACCGAGGTCAACCGTGACAGCGGTGGTTGGCCCTTGCCTGGCCTGGACCTACTGAGTCATCCTCCGAGAGTATTCCACCCTTACCGCCATCCTTCTCTTCTTTCCTTAGTTCACCAAAAACTTTCTGGTGCTGCACCATGTTGTCTGGAGCATTCTGTTGTGAGAATATTCTTTGCTCAATTCAAGTATCACCCTCTGCACAAAACTCTACCAATAGCTTCTCTCAGTCCCTACTCCTTTACCAACCCATAGCTCCATGATCAGATGCCAATGCAATATATGGTAATAAACGATGCAGCAGACAATTGATTAGGGTTTTTTTTTATTTTTACTTACTTGGTCATCTTTCACAGAATTTCGATCCATCCCTCAACCAGAGCTTTCGATCATCACCAAAATTTAATTTACGAAAGAATGAAAAAAGAATTCTAACTTCCTTTTTTGCCTCTAATGACACAAATAAATGCCTTCGAAGTATGCCTCGGGTCTGAAGGCGCAGGCTTCCCAACTAGGAATGAGAGCAAGCACATGGCTAAGCATAAACCAAACAGGAAAGGGCAAAACAAAAACGAAACACCAACATCTCCCAGCTAAACAACCACCGCAGGCTTCGGTCGCGCATCGGAACAGAACGCGACCTACCACGCGACGACCAGGAACGGCGGTGTCACATGACCAAAAATTACTGACAAACGAAACCTTACGCGGTTGGGACTTGAGCTCTCCTCTTCCTCTCTCCATCCCCAGCATCTTCCCGCTCAGTCACTTTCTCTTGCGGCACAACACCGTAACACGGAGGTGTCTAATGTTTCACAATCTCTCTGTCTCCAATCTCCAACGGCAGCCTCCAGTTTTCTTCTTCCAAGCAAATGAGAAATCCGTTATTGGCTCTTGTGCTTCGGAGAATCATCTTTCAAATTATGGAGGAAATGCAAATGTCGCTAAATGACCTGCTGCTGGTAATGTTGCTGCGACTTACTGCTGCTGCTGCTGCAAAACAATGCACATACGCACGAACACAGATTTCTAAAGACATGCGCACTGACCTCTTCTCACCCACCGTCATTTTTTTCTCCTTCATCCTTCTTTTTTATCCCCCCCTCTCCTCCAACTCTTCACTCGAACCTCCCACCTTCTTTTCTACCTCACACATCCGACCGAGCATCTCCCAAGATGATATCTCCCCGCAGAAGAAGACTGGAAATGTATACCTCTGAAGAAAACTAATGAGTGTGTGACGTTTGCCGAGGAACACGAGAAGTGGCGCGCGAGCAAAGGATCGGATGTCACCCTCATGCCTGTGCAGTCTGGGGACATGTAAACCGAACACCCCCGTGAGCTCTGCTGTCCGCTGTAAGACCGCCAAGGCTAACGTTACCTTCTAATGGACCTATGCACAAACACACGACTGCAGTACTGCCTCTACCACTCTTAACTGTTCTCCACTGCTAGAATTACCCGCTGATGATCAAATAACATTGTCCACATGGACAGGCTTGTGCATGTGGAATTGGAATCCTTTGCCTCTATCTACTTTTCTCCTTGCTGGCTTTTGATCCCTTCATCGTTTTGAATTGCGATTTTTATTTACCACCCACATGTTTCCTCTGTTGCTAGGCTCATCTGGAATATTTAAACTCTCAACAACAAGATTTATCCAGGACACGAAGTGGTCTTTAAAAAAAATTTTTTTTTATTTGTGGAGAATATGAATTCGTGCACAGGAAAAAAGAGAGTTTTATTATTCTTAGAAAGCTTTGTACTTTGGTTCGTACATTCGATCTCGTAATGGTTTTCTGATGGATCAGTTGGAAAACATTTCGCGTGTCTTGTAATTTGTTTCTAATAATTTTTCACGCATTACTCGGCTTATATTTTTTTAGAAAATTACTTCAGTTACTAATCTGTGATTTAAAAAAAAAATTGCAAAGCTTCCAAATGCCAAATACATTTTGAAACAAAATATCCAACTTTTATGTCATATTTCAGAATTTAAAACATATTAGGAAGTTCAAATGTAAAAATAAATTCCAGTTATTAAATACCAAATTTACGTAAGTTTGATCGTTAAGAAAACACAATTTTTTCCCCGCGCAGCCAATTGCCATGGAGATATGTCAGGAAAGAAAATCACGTGACTTCGTTGGTCGAGGACTTATGGTACAAGAGCAACTTAGTCTATATTGCACCAAACAAAATATGGTGCAGCCTCTTCACAGCGATAGCAGGACCGAGGGTGGGAGATAGTAAGGCAAGGTCATCTGCGTAAAGTGTAAGATGAATGCGATCAAAGGAAGGTAAATCGTGTAAGTATAAAGAGAAGAGTGTAGGACCCAAAAGGGAGCCCTGAGGCACACCTGCAGAGATGACTCTTCTTGTAGACATGGCAGATTTAATTTGGACTTGAAATGTCCTATTGGAGAAATATGATTGGATCAAACAGATGAGTCCAGATGGCACTTCGGCTTGTATAAGCTTGTATAAAAAAGGCCGTCCAACCAGACGCGGTCACGTCCAGGAAGACAGCTGCAACGGACTCCTTTTTGTTAAGGGATTCGGCGACTTTCTCCACCACCCTAAGGATCTGGTGTTCGGTAGATCGATTCTGCCTGAAACTAAACTGGATCTCAGGCAGAATAGGTTGGCAGCCTATAAAGTCGTCAATACGATTGAGCAAAATCTTTTCAAAAAGCTTACTAATTCTAGACAGCAAATTGATAGGACGGTATCTGGATGGAATAGCGGAGTCCTTGCCTGGTTTATGTAAAAGCTTGACGATAGCATTTTTCCAGACATCAGGAAATATAAGATTTCGAAGTAAATAATTAAATATCGAACAGAGATGCACAATGGCTTTCTTTGGAAGATGCTTGAGCATCATGTTCGATATTTTGTCTTGACCCGAGGCTTTATTCAATTTTAGGTGTTTGATTGCCAGCTGAATTTCCAGCGGTGATGTAAAATTCACCCTGGATCGATCTATCCGATCGAAATGGAGAAGGGATTCCCTCACCAATCGACAGGTATGATGGTCAGAGAGATCAAAGTTCTCACGGAATTGCAATTCGAGGGCATCCGCAAAAGTCTCGGATTTATATCTTCATCACTGAACTTTAAACCAGTTTCTCCATGTATAGGTGGGAAACTGGCAAATGGTTTCTTTAAAGCTTTAATCATCTTCCAAATGGAATTGGTTTAATCACGAGTAATAGTTAAAATATAATATAATTACCAAAATAAGTTCCGG
Source organism: Ryuthela nishihirai (assembly GCA_038380435.1). NCBI lineage: Eukaryota > Metazoa > Arthropoda > Arachnida > Araneae > Heptathelidae > Ryuthela > Ryuthela nishihirai. The sequence continues at coordinate 129,013,455 of JAWZYU010000001.1, read as the reverse complement.
TAGTTATTCAGCTTCATTAAATGTAGAATACATGTATATATTAATATACGATATAACAAATAATTAAAGTAAGTAAAATATCATGCAGAGGAAAAAAATGACTCATTCAAAATTTGAAACTAAGGCCTATTCGTTAATATTTCTGGAAAAAAAGTTTATCGCCGACATGGCGGGAATCGAACCCGCAACTCTCCAGATTCATGCCAGAGCCCGTTACCATTACACTACGCATCGGACGAGAAAACCTTTCAGAATTACACCTTATAAATCTTTAACTAAGATGCGGTGGATCTGGCGCCATCTATACTTCAGGAGAGGCAACTTTTTCCAATTATTGCTATTCATTTAGATCAGTGATTCCCAAACTTTTCTGGACCATCGCCCCCTTTAGAAGAGAACAAATATTTCAACGCCCCCCAGTCCATAGTAGTTAATTTTATATGAATTAAAATATTGTTGCATATTATCTGTACCTAATTTATCTGTTTATTTATCTATTAAAAATCATAATACCGCCCCCATGGAAGGTTCCAGCGCCCACTGGGGGGGGCGGTATCGCCCCCGTTGGGAATCTAAATTTTAGATGTTAAGGAGAAGGTCAATCACCCTTAAGCGTTTATTATTAAAAATCCATTCATAGTAAATACACAGTTACCTGTAGAAATAGACTTCAACATTAGAAGAACTGAAAGATTTTCTCGTCCGATGTGTGGTGTAATGGTAGCGCGCTCTGGCATGAATGCAGAGAGTTGCGGGTTCGATTCCTGCCGTGTCGGCGACAAAAATTTCTTCAGAAATATTAACTACTGTTGAAGTCTATTTCTACAGGTAATCTGTGTATTTACTATTAAAGGCATATTCTGTCTTTCTGACGTTTTTCATTTCCCATAGAGCTTGTCTAAGTATATTCTGAAAAAATCACCTGGTAGACTTACAGTGACAAGCAGGTTGTATTTTTTTTTCACATGTATATATATTATTACCAGTATATGGTCATACCCTTATACCACAATATGGTGTAAGGGTATAACATATATGGTGTATATATGGTAGAATGATACCAAGATATTTCACCGTTGTCCAGGATGATTCAACTCCAAAACTTTTTTGGAAATCAGGACTAAACATGTTATTGAGTTTTACAAATAATATGTGTAGAATAGAAATTTGAAAAATTAGTCGTAGATTTTAAGAGTTATTCTACTGACAGCAATAACCTACCCACTTTTCTGAAAGAGGTGTGGGAAATACAACTTTTTAGATTTAAGAATTAAAAGACAAATACTTCTATGTTAGGTAATTACTAATGGAAGATTATTTGCACTTTTTCCATCATCTGCTACCTCAAATTAAAACTTTTAAAAAATGAAACAGTTGGTAAAGGAAAAACTTCTCTTTGAAAACGAGATTCTCATATGCGCGAGAGGCGATATGCGTCCTTCTAGTCAGTTCCCAGTACGGATTCACAGAATATCCTGTGAATATACTGGGTGATCCAAAAGTAACAGAAAAAGTAAAAATGCAATAATTCGAAAAGTATAGACGGTAGCACGATGCGGTTTTCACAGAAATGCACAGAAAGACATGGGATTTTTTTTAATAACGAAAAATTTTATTGCCAGAATAGTTACATTTGCCACCGACAACGAAATAATGCGTGACAATCCCGGTGCACCGCAGTACTGAGACTGCATATCACAATAAGGGAGTTGTCACTGAAACCACTGTTGACTAGCCAGGTTCCTGACTGTCTAAAGCTGACTTACATTGGATCTGCCTTATTGCGGGAGAAGACCTCATGAAGAGAGAAACACTGCTTGGGATTTTTAGCCTGTCTGTAGAAATAATTATTGAGGTGCAGTGAGAGTGGGATCTTTTGGGATTTTTGAACCATTGCCCAGCACTCACTGGATTTTGTCCAAAATACTTTGCCAAAAAATGAGATGGTATCTTTTGAATTTAGAGCCGAAAATATAATATGATATCCTAACTTTTTGCATGGGGAAGCTAACATGATGGAGAGTCTTCAGGCTCTCCCATCGATAAGTCACACTTAATAGGGCTGCAGTCCCGTTCTGCATGACCTTCAATTTCATCCTCTCTGCTGGGACACCAACTGGCGGCCTCCCCAGCAATACCTCGAGCCGGACTTCGCAGCAGCCGAGCAGACAGTCCACATGACTGGGGACTCCAATCCCAGTCTGCAGGCCCCACAAGGCCATTCCATCCAATCTCCATGACACCCCAGACTTCGCTGGGGCGATAAAGGAGCCCCAGCGAAGCCAAGAACCCGAAGTCGACTGGAGACCAAGACGACCTATGACTTCGCAGGGGCCGACCAATAAGTCCACTCGACTCGTCGTCAGACCCTCGGCCAGCTCCTACATCAAGGCCGCAAGGCACGCCAGAAACACCGACAAGCCGGCACCCAGTTTCACAGAGGCACCTTCAAATCCTTCAGCATGTCATATAAATAACCTATACTTGGAAGCCTAAAGTTACTGGGGACTCTTAGTTTGGCTTTTCCATCGATAAGCCGTCAACCGGGGTCACCACTCCCAGTCGCGAGCCTTCAACTTCGGCCTCTCCATTGTGAACGGGCCAAGCCCCCCAGAGAACAGTATTCCGACCCCAATATCACAGAGACAACATCAGAATCCACTGGACCTAGTCACCACTCCGGTCTGCAGAAACTCAACATGGCCCCTCAACCAGGGCTGCAGCTCTTTGTTTCTCCCGGAACTGGAGACTCTCTTACCGTTCTCGAGTAGCCCAATGCCCCTCCACCAGAAACTGCAAGATGTCGTGAACCCCAGAGAACCAGCGATCCGAACCCAACTTCTTAGAGGCACCGTAAGCGCCACCCCCCTCGACAAGGAGGTCCCACTTCGGGGGGGATTTGCCACCGACAGGTGGCGCTTCAGTTGTGTCAGTAGTTTGTACACCTCTGGTAAATACAGGGTGGGGAGTGGGTCCCGAAGGACCCACTCCCCATGGGGAAAGCACGTGCTCCGTCTCACGACACTACATGTGCATAGCAACTAGAGGCTTGGAAATAGAAGATGAAGTTTGTCTCAGAGGAGACCAGTCAGGACATGGAGTATGGGTGGCGTTCAAGGGGGTGCTGAGTGCAGCCTGGGGAGAAGGTAGGAAAATAAGTCAAAGAGAGAAAGCAGCCACGGAACTCAAAGGAGAGAGTCCCGAAGCCGGCAGACAAGCCAGCCTATGTCCCTCAAGTGTGCCCTGACACGGGCACTCTCGATGGACACCGAGACCAGTTCGCCTGCTACCTCATTGATCGCTTGGGAGTCCCTGAGTTCGTTAGCGAACCCTTCAGTAATCGGACATCTGAGGATATAGTGCCCGACGTCTGCATCTGGAGCCCCACAGCCGCAGTAACTGTGGGCAGAGATTTTGAAACGCTCCAGGTATTTGGGGAAGCTCCCATGTCCTGTTAGGACCTGCGTCAAATAGTGGTCAGAGGATCTCAGGGATACTGACCCTTTTCAAGAATGTCTTTGTTTGAAGACCATTCTCAGTCGTATCCCAGAGCCTCTGCCACTCCTGAATGGTACCTTGGCCAATTATAGACTTCAGGGTAGTTTTTGAAGTCTTTACCGCTATCACAGGTTGAGTGTTATTACCTTATGGAACGGGCCAGTTGGTCGGCCCGCTCGTTTCCTTCATGTCCTACGTGTGCCTTAATCCAGGAGAAAGATACCCTGGGCATGCTCTGACTGCCCAGGATGCACTTGATCTCATTCACTATTTGATGCCTGTTGGTTGCATCTTCAAGTGCATGCAGAGCTGCTTGGCTGTCTGTGTACAGCCTTATGTCGTTGTTCAGACCACCGTCATTGAGGGCCCAGTTAAGGGCCTCCCTGATAGCGAGCAGCTCTGCTTGGAAGGCCGAGCCATTATTTGAAACCTTCCTCTGAAAATCATACACTTTGGCCCCTTCATTGAAGACAGTGAAGGCTAAGCCCACACCCTCCTCGCTCTTGGAACCGTCGGTGTATATTTCAGTATCTGTACCTGATGGTAACTCCGTGGACCAGGGCACACATAGTCTCCTTGTGGGATGCAGATCCCACTTAGCGGTATTTACCTCATAATCCTCAGGGTCATATTGGACTCCGAGGAATGTTGCCTTTTCCTTAGCCTGCAGGACTCTGAATATGGTCGCTTCTTTACCGACCGTCAAAAATAGCGGAGGGATCCCTGCGAGTACCAGAAGGGCATCCGTAGATGTCGTCCTGTATGCTCTGGTAATTCGCAGTAAAGCTGGTCGTTGGGCTGCAAGCAGCTTTCTACACATTATGGAGTGGTCCGTCGGGCGCCACCAGGCACCCGCACCATATGTTAGGATCCTCTCCGTTCCCCTAAGATAAATTTCTTTGAGGACCTCGCTTCTGAGTCCCCATGAGACGCGAGCCATACGCCCCAGCTTACACATAACATTTGTGCATTTAGCTTTTAGGTCCTGTAGGTGTGGGATCCAGCTCATCCTCTCATCCAGAGTGATCCCCAGGTACTTTAATGTTGTCGCATGGCGGATATTTTCGCCTTTTAGTTTGAAAATAGGATATCTCTTCTTGAGGACACCCTCCTTAGCAATAGTCATTGATGTAGTCTTTGCAACGCTGAACCCAAGCTTATTGCGCAGACACCATCCTTCCAGTATTTTAATTGCTGCGTTGCCAGCATCCTCCAGCTTAGCTCTGGAGGACGCTGTTATGGCAAGCAGCAAGTCATCTGCGTACGCCTGGAGCCAGACTCCCTCGGGCAAAGTCAACTCCAGAACAGAATCAGCGACTAAGTTCCAGAGGAACGGTCCGCTGCACGACCCTTGTGGGCAGCCTCTTTCCAAGTTTCTTGAGGCAGTCCCGCTAGCATGTGAGTAGGTGACCATCCTCTCGCTGAGGTAATTGGCCACTAGAGTGAAAATGTTCCTGGGACAGGAACTTTCCTTCAATTTATTCAAGATTGCAGGCCACCAGACGTTGTCGAACGCGCCTGTCACATCCAAGGCAATGAGAGAGGTGTGCAACTTGTGCATTTTATTTATCTGAACAATGTCCACCACCTGTTTGATAGCGGCGGTGGTGGACTGGTCTGTTCTGAACCCAAATTGCTTGGGATTCAAGAAACCGTTCTTATGACAGTGGTAGTACATCCTGTTTGTCAGGAGTTTATCTAGCACCTTTCCCAACACCGGCAGCAGACATATCGGTCTGTAGGATCTTGCATCTGCCGGATCCCTACCTGCCTTGTTGAAGAGGACAAGGTCCGCCTGTTTCCAGGCGGTTGGGAAGGCTCCCAGATTCAAGCACTTGTTGAAAAGCTGGGTGAACAGGCTTTTATGTTCGTTAAACACCTGAGAAACGATCTCCACTGTCAGAACATCGTTACCCGGGGCTTTGCCCCGGGCCATTTCCCTGATTACCTCTCTCACCTCCTCTTCTGTAAACGGGACGTCATCCGGCGTATCCGGTGGAGTCCTACAATTTTCCCTAAGGAGTTGATGTTCTGCATCATCAGAGCTCCTGTCATCTTTAGGGAATAAGTTATCTAATAGTACCTGGATGGTCTCGCCAAAGGAAGTGGTCTTGGATCCATCTTCCTTGCGAACGTAAGCAATTTCCAGGGGTTTAAAATCTTTATCCGTAGCTAGCCTATACTGTAACGTGAAAGGGTTCTGTGCAGAGACCTCGCTGCAGAACTTCTGCCAGGAAGTCAGCTGCGCCTCTCGTATGGCGAGCTTATACTTTGCTTGTTCCTTCCTGTACAGTTCCTCTCTGGCACTTCTCTCCACATTGCGGCACCTTTGATATCTCCGTCTGAGAGCTCTTACTCTTTTCCTTCTAATTGTGAGCTCAGGTGTCCACCAAGGCACTGATTTATTGCCCGCTCTGGGTCGCCTTTTAAACCCGAAGGTCATCTCACATCCAGTACATAAACATTCAGTCAGTTCTCCCAAGATGTTATCTAGAGAACTGCTATCTCCTATGTCACTGACGCGCTGGCCGATCTTCACCAGTTCCGGTGACACACAGCGCATGAGCTTGCACCAAACAGGAGCTTTGCCCACCGCAAACCGTCGTGCATGTTGTGGCGGAGATGATGTTCCGCCCACCTGGAACATGATGTAATTATGGTCGCTGTTAGAGACCATGTCGCTGACGCACCAGCCCTGAATCAGGGGAAACAACCGAGGTGATACCAGGGTCAAGTCTATCCAGCTCTGCCCTCTTGGGCCAGTAAATGTAGCTGGAGTATCCCAATCATTTAATAAATACAAGTCAGCCGAGTTGATAAAATCAAGTGTAATATCTCCTCTGACATCTTGTCGGTTTGAACCCCACAGGGGATGCTTCGCATTGAAGTCCCCGCCGATAATTACGGTCTTAGAGTTAACCCGAGCCAGGACGTTTTGCAGCTCGGTTAACAAGTCCTCAATGTTGTTGTTTGGAGGACAGTAAATGGAGATGGCGTGTACTATTAACCGTCCATACCCAATCTCCACTACTACAATTTTATCTGTGTGATATGCCAGGATGGCATTCACCTTGGGGTTCAAAACAACAATTCCAGCTTTTGGCTTGGTGCCTTTTTCGCAAAATTGCCTGCTAGTCAGAGGGCAGTGGCGCAGCACAGTTCGCAAAGCAGCTAGAATTACAAATGTTCAATGTGACGGCCGTCATTCATGAGAATGGCCGTCAGACGTGGCACGACACTCTGCACAGCATCGAAGAGGGTTTCAGCTGTAATTCCTGTCACATGATGGCGAATAGCTTCTTTCAACATGGCCAATGACGTCGTCCGACCTCTGTACACCTGTGACTTCAAGTAGCCCCATAACCAAGGCGTAAGGTCTGGAGACCTTGGTGGCCATTCGTGCGGGAAAGGAGCGACTGAAGACACGGTCATCGCCAAATGTCGATCGCAGCTGGTGCTGGACAGGACCTGTGATGTGCAGAGGCGCTCCATCCTGCATGAATGTTACACTATGGAGCACTTGCCTCTCTTGCAAGGAGGGAATGATGCTGTCTCTTAAAAGCGCTGCATAACGCTCACTTGTGACAGTAACAGTTCGAAATATACAGCTGTGGACTTCCTCAAAGAAAAAGGGGCCTATAATGAATGACGCAGTGAACCCGCACCACGCTATCACCTTTGGCTGATGCAAAGGAGTTTCCACAATCGCGTGTGGGTTCTCTCTCGCCCAGATGCGGCAGTTGTGTGCATTTACACTTCGATTAAGCGAAAAGTGCACCTCGTCAGTCCACAGGACGTTTGACAGCCAGTCCGCATTGTTTCCCATCTGTTGAAAAGCCCAATTTGCAAATTCATGACGTCTCTCGAAATCGGTTGGTTTCAGTTCCTGTACGTGTTGGATTTTGTACGGATACCTCTTGAGGATGATCCTGTGTAATCGCCACACAGTCCCGTACGAAATGCCAGTTCGTCTTGAAATTTCACGCGCACTGCATTCCCCATGTACGAAAGCTGCCGATTGTGTGTCGGCCTCGTGCACAACTGCAATAGTTTTTTTGAGTCTCCCGCTTCTTGCACGTGCTTCCAAACTGCCAATGTCCTCAAACCTTTTCATCATGGCTATCAGTGAGGAACAAGACATCGGTCCCTTTCCACTTCTAATACCCGGCATCGAACGATAGATGCGCAAAGCCACACTTGCACATTCGGAGTTCTGATAATACAGCTTAACTAAAAGTGCTTTATCTCGTAACGATAACATGCCTCACCTTGGCCGAACGTTTAACTTCGGTAATAAACGTTAAAAATGCGGAAAGTTTAACTTCAGTATTCACTACATCTGAAATTTGCGTACCTCACGGCAAAGTCAGATTGATCAATATTCGCAGTCTCGCACCGTTTGAGGAGTGGCGGCAGGCTGATCTGTTTAAATAGCGACAGGCAGCAGCTCTGGGACCGCTACAGCGCCACCTGTCGGTGACAAATGTAAATATTTTGGCAATAAAATTTTTCGTTATTTAAAAAAATCCCATGTCTTTCTGTGCATCTCTGTGAAAACCGCATCATGCTACTGTCTATACTTTTCGAATTATTGCATTTTTACCTTTTCTGTTACTTTTGGATCACCCTATACCTAATGAATATATTTATAATATTTGTTAGTGATGAATAACAGATCACAGCAAACTCGTATGAACAGTACACCACAGGGTAGGGTTACCTCTGAGCGGCACTGTTTTTGCACAGAATGGACTAAATGGCCAAGTCACAGGACCTCCAAGGACTCAGAAGTTTGGGGAGAGGAACTCACTGCAGAGCTGTTAGGAGACAGTTGAAAGCCTCTTATGAAGGCCATCCAGGAGTGTTCTTTAACGTGCACAGGGTATGGCTCTCCCGAACACAGCTTAATTCTCAGTCCTATCCGATTCTCAGTCTTAATTCTCAGTTCTATCCGATTCTCAGTCTTAATTCTCAGTCCTATCCGATGTATTGCAGCCTTTCTAAGCCATCGGTGTCCCCCTCTCTGACTGAGGGCGAAGGTGGAGTTTTAGCGGAGATAAATCTCGATGATTTTCCAAGTGGGGTTCGAACCTGGGAACTGCACTTTGCGAGTACTTCAGAGGTATTTGAGTCTCTCGCCCTGGGCTTTAGCATTCATAAGCACTCAAAACAGTTAAAATGTTGAAAAAAATTCTAATTTTATTTGGTAAAATATTTTATAATCAGTATAAATTACTACTTTTGTACATATCTCATTTTTTACTTAGGTTACGGTTTTAAAAATAAATAAATAAATAAATCTCTCCTCAAGCAGCTGCTTGCCACAGAGGTCTGACAGGAGCCTGTCAGTTTATACGCCATAGTAGAAGGTCTGAGAGGATGGCAGGACCTCAGCAGATAAACGACTCATACATCCATGCCTTACCCGGGATTCGAACCCAGGTCCCTTAGATCTGTAGCCAAGCGCGCTAACCACTCGGCCATGGGGCGGACTTAATACCAAATATAATGTAATTTTTGTTATACACACTAGAAAAAAGCATATTTTTTTAATTTATAATTTTTATTTTCCCTATGTGCAAGTTTCTATAATACATTTTATATTTCCTATTTATGAATGTCTGTGATTCAATTTATTTAATCTGCTACATAACTTTCTTCAATTTGTAAATTGTAAAATTTTTGCAGATTGCGGGCGCTACCCCTCCCGAAACTTCTGCGGGGCGGGGTAGCTCGGTTGGTACTGCGCCACGCTCGTAATCTGAAATTCCCAGGTTCGAGTCCCACCTGTTCCAGCGTTCAGATTTATCTCCGCAAAACTCCCCGCCCTGACCTCGGTCAGAAGGGAACACCGATAGGGTTGAAAAGGCCATCGGAGTTTTAATGTTTTACGCTGTGGCACGGTGTACGAGTTGTGTTGTTTTACCTCTGAGCGGCACTTTTTTGCACACCATGGACTAAATGGCCAGGTCACATGGACCCCGAAGGCTCAGAGAAGGTTGGGGGAGGGGACCCACTGGAACAGCTGTTGGGAGACAGATGGTAGCCTCCCGTCAAGGCCATCCAGCGTGTTCTTTAACGTGCACAGGGTATGGCTCTCCCGCACACGGAGCCACGACTTAACGTCTCATCCGACGGACGGCGGCCTTTCCAAGCCCATCGGTGTCCCCTACTGACCGTGGGCAGGGCGGGGAATTTTGCGGAGATAAATCTCAACGCTGACCCAGCTGGGACTCGAACCTGGGAACTACAGATTACGAGCCTGGCGCGCTTGATAGCTGTTAGGAGACAGATGAAAGCTTCTCATCAAGGCCATCCAGCGAGTTGTTTAACGTGCACGGTTACGACTCTCCTACACATCGGCCACGGCTTTAGATCCCATTTGTGGCGGGATGCCACAGTAGGTAGCGCACCAGACTTGTAATCTGCTGTTCCCAAGTTCGTGTCTCAGATGGGCCAGCGTTGAGATTTATCTCCGCAAAATTCCACTCTCTGCCCACGGTCAGTACGGGACACCGATGGACTTGGAAAGGCTGCCATCTATTGGATGGGACGTTAAGCCATGGTGGAAGAGTCATACCCTGTGCAGTTAAAGAACACGCTGGATGACCTTGACGGGAGGCTATCATCTGTCTTCCAACTGTATACCAGTGGGTGACCTCCCACAACCTGCTCTGAGCCCTCGGATTCCTTGTGACCTGGCCATTAGCCTATTGTGTGCAAAAAAGTGTTGCTCAGAGGTAAAAAAAACCATCCCCATCTGACGAAAAGCGGCCTTTCGAAACCCATGGGTGTACTTTTCTCGCCGAAGGTAGGTGAGGGTTGAGCGGAGATAAATTTAAACGTTGGCACAGTTCGGACTCGAACCTGGGAATTGAAGATTACGAGCATGGCGCGCAACCGACCGAGAGACCCCCGCCAGAGGGACCTTCTTGATGTGGCTCAATGTCCTATATGACAGACGTATACCTCTTCAAGCCCTGGGGTCAGTGTTGAGATTTATCTCCGCAAAATTCCTCGCCCTGCCCACGGTCAGCAGGGGACACCGATGGGCTTGGAAAGGCGGCCGTCAGTCGGATGGGACGTTAAGCCGTGGCGCAGTGTGCGGGAGAATTATACCCTGTGCACGTTAAAGAGCACGCTGGATGGCCTTGACGGGAGGCTACCATCTGTCTCCTAACAGTTGTTCCAGTGGGTCCCCTCTCCCAACCTCTGAGCCTTCGGGGTCCATGTGATCTGGCTATTTAGCCCATGGTGTGCAAAAAAGTGCCGCTCAGAGGTAAAACAACGCAACCCAACTTCAAGCCCATCGATTCTTATATATAATAAGCGATTCTTATATCAAGAGCGCAGTGAATGTCAGTGGAGAAATTTAAATGCAGCTACAGTAGGAACACTCCAACTTAATAGAAGTTTGGATGAACCTAATAATTACAATTTAAAAAAACTTCATTTAAGTCATTTACGTTTTTTATTACTCCAGAGCATACCGAACATTATTAGATTATCAGGAAGAAAATCAAGTCGATTCAAACTTCATTAAATAAAGCCATCAAACAACACAATAATTCTGATTATTCTTCGCTTATTGAAAAAGCCGCACAGTTTTTTGTTTTTACCTAACGATCTCACATTTGATACCAGACACATGAAGAGGCAAAACTCTCAGAGCATAAGTTTCAACTTGATGAAGAAATTCCAAAGGTAAAAAAACCCTACGCATAGTCATCTCCAAAGAAATACCAAACAGGTACAAAAACAGTTACCTAATGGAAAAGAAACGTGAGAAAGTTACGTACATCAGACAAACAGCCAATCTCAGGCATCTGAAAACTGAGGAGAGAAATTCAGATACATTAGATTCGGTTTATAAACATGGATTTAACCATTACTGTATGTTTTGCGTGCTATTTAAAGGCACGTCTCGCATCCTTGGGGGAATATGAGAGCGAAACCAACAGCAAACCATCATAAAGCAGCAGAGTTTTTATTGCATTGTAGCGTAACAACCCCACTGCTGCTCCCATTAATGAAAGATATCACCTTACGCGAAAGACGCGGCCACTTAATTGACAGAGCTGCAGAAGCTTTAATAAACGTCCCAGAGATGGCTGCTGTTGATGCTTTGTAGAATGGTTTCCGAATACACAGCCATTTTGATTGAGATACACAATGAGAATTGTACGAGGACTTTATTAAGGAAAAGTTTCAGACTTCGGTTACTACTGAATACTTTGTGGTAGAACTGAACACATGTCAGAGACGTATTAATATAACGTAGACTTCTTCGTACGAATTGTAAGAGATATAATATATAGACGCGAATCTGTTGACCAGCTAGCCTTTGACTTCATTGTTAGGTGCATTCAGCTAGCATTTGGACTGATAAATTAGAGGACAGAATAACCAGTTATCCTGCATCCCTTTGCATTTGAGTTTAACTGTTCCAAGTTCTGATAAAGGAGTACAACGGTGCATCGGTCCTACAACAATGGAAATACGGACGCACACATATATTAAGCAAAATACCGGTGGCATTGCCATTTCAAACGCCAGTTGTTCTGCTAGACACCTCACAGCAGGACGAATTATCTGCGATTGTAAAGGAATCGGCTACGGCTTTAACCGCGCTCTAAGCAGACATTCAAACTCGGGCAAATGGACAGCATTTGCGGACAGAAACTAAGCGTTCGCTAAAAGGGTTGCAATGCTTTCAATGAGAGGGTCGAATGTGATTTCGCACGGAGTGGGAGAAATCTTTGGCTGACGACTGCAAATTACGAGAAGTTGATTCAGCGAAGTTAATATGAAGAGCAACGGAATTCCTTTTGTTTCTCTCGTATCATTTGTCGGTTGATTTTCGCGGATTTGTCAAAGGAGATGTTTTACATTGCTCATCTGGAAGACAATCATAGTGAGTTTATGGGTGGGTTGTTTTACCTCTAAGCTACTGTTTTTCGCACGCAATGGCTAAATGACAACAAAGTCACAAAGATGCCAAGAATTCAGAGAAGTGGAGAAGGGGATTGGGTTGTTTTACCTCTGAGCGGCACTTTTTTTGCACACCATGGGCTAAATGGCCAGGTCACAAGGACCCGAAGGCTCAGAGAAGGTTGGGGGAGGGGACCTACTGGAACAGCTGTTGGGAGACAGATGGTAACCTCCCGTCAAGACCATCCAGCGTGTTCTTTAACGTGCACAGGGTATGACCCTCCCCCACACGGGCCACGGCTTAATGTCCCATCCGACGAGCGGCGGTCTTTCCAAGCCCATCGGTGTCCCCTACTGACCGTGGGCAGGACGGGGTGGGGATGGGTTGTTTTACCTCTGAGCGGAACATTTTTTGCACACCACGGGCTAAATAGCCAGGTCACAAGGACCCCGAAGACTCAGAGAAGGTTGGGGGAGGAGACCCACTGGAACAGCTGTTAAGAGAAGATGGTAGCCACTCGTCAAAGCCATCCAGTGTGTTCTTTAACGTGCAGGCAATGTTTTTTTTCATACACGGGACCACGGCTTAACGTCCCATCCGACGGGCGGCGGTCTTTCCAAGCCCATCGGTGTCCCCTATTGACCGTGGGCAGGGCGGGGTGGGGAAGGGGATCCTTTGAACATCTGTTACAAGATAGATGGAATATGTCTGTTAACTCTATTCAGCGTGTTGTTTAACATGCACTGAGTATGACTCTTATCCTGGGGCGACGGCTTAACGTCCCATCAGCAGGACGACGGTCGTTTTAAGCCCATCACGGTCTACTTTCTCTCTGAGAGCAGGGTGGGTGGTTAGGAAGATAAATCACAACGCTGACTCAGTTGAGACTCGAACCTGAGAACTGCACATTATGAGCCTGTCGTGGTACCGACACCCAACCTTCTCCCGTAAGTGAAACAGATCCACTGGACAATTGTTCGGAAAGGGATGTAAGTCTCTGGTCAAGGCCATCCAACGTGTTCTTTAATTTTCAAAGGTAGGGATCTCCTGATCACGAGAACCATGACCAACGGAAGCTGATCTTTCCCAAGTCCATCCAACGTGCTCTTTAATTTTCAAAGGTAGGGATCTCCTGATCACGAGGACCATGACTAACGGAAGCTGATCTTTCCCAAGTCCATAGGTGTCGTTTTTCTCATCGACCGCATCAAACAGATACAACTGGGGATCACAACATGAAGCATTCGATTGCGAGCCTAGTTCGCTGTCGACTGAACGATTCTCATAATGTGTTAGGCATCAAATGAATATATATGACATGGAAAGTCGCATAGATTAATAAAAATTGCAGCTATCCTTTCTTCCCCTGTAAGAAAAGGGATTGATGGTAAATAATTACTCCATTATATATATATACTTATAAACTTTACTAATGGTATTAAGTTATATTATTCAAAACAACTAAAGAATAATGGGCATGTTATTCTAATAGATAACTGTGTTGAAAGCTCTCCAACTTTGAAAATAATCTTTTAAGAAAAAGATAATTAGAAATTGGTAAAAGATATCAATCTAAATTATATCAATTTTCAATAATAATCTCTATCATACAAAAAGTGAAAGCATGAGTCAAAATTGTTATGCCCAACCGTTTGCTAAATTAAGTGCAATCTCTGAATTGCAATACAATTCTGTTTTTGCAAAATTTAGTGAAATATTCGGAATGTGACTAATTTGCTTAACGTTCAAGCTCTATTATTGAAAAAAAATCACTAGAGAAATTCCAATGACATTAGCATAACAAGTGATATTTTTCCCCCACAAAGGAATTATTTTTCAAAAGGTAGGAAATTTGGGACATGGGTTTCCACTGGTAAAACCTAGGTTGACTGGTTTTACATCACAGTAGCACTTTTCTACACAAAATGGGCTAGATGAACAGGTTACAAGGACCCCAAAGTGTCAGAGAGGTTTGAGAAAGGAGCTATCGACTGAACAGTTCGCATAAAAGACATCTGCGCACACTGGACACGTATTAGGGCCCAGATGGATGACTCTCGTCAAGGTCTTTCAGGGTGAACTTTAACGCAAACACTGTATGGTTCTCCCGCACACAAGGACCCGGCGGTTGGCCGAGTTGATAGTGCACCAGGCTCGTAATCTACAGTTCTCTAGTTAAGAGTCCCAACTACCATTCTCCCCACGGCGAGAAAGGGGTCATTGTAAGAAAGGCAGCCACCTGTCAGATGGAACCGTATGTAGGAGGGCGATATCGTATGCATGTTAAGGAGCACACTGAATGACCCTGATTGCTATTAACTTTGACAGCTACTTGGAGACAGACTTTCATTTGTCTCCTAATAGCCGCTTATGTAAATAAATATTATGTTTACAGTTCTTTGCGGAAGTTACAGTTAGAATTCTGATAGCTCGTCGAAGAGGCAGCATCTTCAGCTTCTCTTTTTGTGCAATTCCTTTGGTAAATATCTTTACCCGACGTGGAAACAACAAAACGTAAATAATATAATTTATTGATTACATGATTAGCAACACTACAAGTTACTGGTGTCATTTAGTATTTCTAAGACAGAAGAAAATAAAAATCTATTGCAAACCTTTGCGCCTTACCCCCCCCCCTCCCCCCTAACCCTCCTGAATCGGGCCCTGGGAAGAGAAGATTTGTTGTTGAGTTGTTTGTAAGTCTAGTTTTTTTTAACAACACGAGCTAAATGGACCAATTATAAGAATCGAAAGAGGTCAAAACCAGATAGGAGAAAGGTTGTTCGGTTGTTTTACCACTGACCTGCAATTTTTTTGCACATAATGGGCTAAAGGCCAGGTCATACGAATCTTAAGGACCCATAGAAGTGGATGAAGGGGAACCATTGGAAACTTTTAAGAAACAAATGGAAACCTTCCTTCATAAACTTTTTCAAACCAGAACGTTCTTTAGTAGGCACAGGAATGGCTGTCCTGCACACTGGACCACGGCCTAACCTCTCATCCGACTGATGGCAGCCTTTCGAAGGCCAATGATACCCCTTTCTCACCGAGAACGCAACAGATTTCAGTAGAGAAAATTTTAATCACACCTTTTATTGCTGCATCATGGTCACTCCACTTGGAAAAATAATATTACGAGACTTGCGTGCTCCCTACTGAGCCACTACTCCCCCCTCCCAGCGGAAGATGATCCACTGAACAGCTGATAGGAAAAAGAAATCTCCCGTCAAGGCCAATCCAGCAGTCTCGTCAGTGTGCGCAGGCATTGCTTTTCTTGCGCACGGAAGACTCAGGGATTAACAGCAGAACTCAGAACTGATTCAAGACAACAACATCGGTGTCCGCTTTTTTTAAAGAGGGAAGCACGAGTATTAATGGAGAAAATATCAAAGCAGGCATAAAGTAGGAGAAGGAGGCCTCTTATCTGTCCTTTTAACAGCTGTTCAGTCTCTTTGGGTTGTTTTACCTCTGAGCGGCACTTTTTTGCACACCATGGGCTAAATGGCCAGGTCACATGGACCCCGAAGGCTCAGAGAAGGTTGGGGGAGGAGACCCACTGGAACAGCTGTTGGGAGACAGATGGTGGACTCCTGTTAAGGCTGTGCTGCGTGTTCTTTAACGTGCACTGTTTACGTGCACTGTTGTTAGGGTATGGCTGTCCCGCACACGGGGCCACGGCATAACGTCCCATCCGACGGACGGTGGCTTTTCCAAGCCCATCGGTGTCCCCTACTGACCGTGGGCAGGGTGGGGAATTTTGCGGAGATAAATCTCAACGCTGACCCAGCTGGGACTCGAACCTGGAAACTACAGATTACGAGCCTGGCGCGCTACCGACTGAGCCACCCCCGCCCGTGTGTTCAGTCTCTATTCAAGTCCTAGTCACTAGGGATCCTCATAACTTTGCATTTTGCACTATGTAGAAAAACAATGCAACAACCGAACTGAACAAGACCAACTCGAGACTCAACTAATACAAAGTCACATTGCATAGCAACAAAAAACAACTTCCATGCATTTTCCGGGCTATGATACCCTGTCACGACGGAGAAAGGAATTGTTTGCACCAATTACACAGAGAGTTATGGCTGTAGAAATTCGCCATATGAAAAAGCCACCCAGGTCGGACATGGCAGAGGTTATAAATCAGTGTAACTAGTAGTCCACTCTAAACGCTGCGGACGGGTCTGACAAGCTCACCGTGGGTTACTTATTACTTTAAGAGCTATTAAAGAAGAAAGTCAGACTTTCATTAGTGTGATAAAGTGATATTCAGAGAGGATTCTGAGCTGCGGGTAGCAGCACTAAAAAAAAGCGATAAAGACAACAACATGTTACAGTGGTAACATAAAGTAAGGTTAAAAAGCAAATGTGAGGAAAAACTGTCTCGAATATGACGCATGCGTAATATGAAAATGTAGAATATGTGAAGGGTTATTAGAATTCGAAAATGTTTAAACAATGTTTTTAGAAATTGGCTGAACTGCAACTTTTCTTGCAGCAAAAGAATCTAAGTGTCCAGGTCACAAGAACAAGTCTCAGGTCAACTCCGGTACTTTTTACGTTGGGTTGTTTGATCTCTGAGCGGCACTTTTTTGCACACCATGGGCTAAATGGCCAGATCACATGGACCCGAAGGCTCAGAGAAGGTTGGGGGAGGGGACCCAATGGAACAGCTGTTGGGAGACAGATGGTAGCCTCTCGTCAAGGCCATCCAGCGTGTTCTTTAACGTGCACAGGGTATGGCTGTCCCGCACACGGGGCCACGGCTTAACGTCTCATCCGACGGACGGCGGCCTTTCCAAGCCCATCGGTATCCCCTACTGACTGTGGGCAGGGAATTTTGCGGAGATAAATCTCAACGCTGACGCAGCTGGGACTCCAACCTGGGAACTACAGATTGCGAGCCTGGCGCGCTACCGACTGAGCTACCCCCTAGTTTTTACGCTGTTGTGTTACACAATTAGTAATGTCTCGATCACAAGAGAGTTGGATTTGTTTTAACCGATAAATTTCGTTTTTAAAGAAAACGTATTTATATTAAAAGGGCGAAACAACTCAATTTGACATGAACCTTGAAAAGGTCCTTATGACCCGGGCACAAGGCCTTTCACAGTGGGAATTGGGTTGGGTTGTTTTACCTCTGAGCGGAACTTTTTTGCACACCATGGGCTAAATGGCCAGGTCACATGGACCCCGAAGTCTCAGAGAAGATTGGGGGCGGGGACCCACTGGAACAGCTGTTGGGAGACAGATGGTAGCCTCCCGTCAAGGCCATCCAGCGTGTTCTTTAACGTGCACAGGGTATGGCTCTCCCGCACACGGGTACACGGCTTAACGTCCCATCCGACGTTCGGCGGCCTTTCCAAGCCCATCGGTGTCCCCTACTGACCGTAGGCAGGGCGGGGAATTTTGCGGAGATAAATCTCAACGCTGACCCAGCTGGGACTCGAACCTGGGAACTACAGATTACGAGCCTGGCGCGCTACCGACTGAGCCACCCCCGCCCCTCACAGTAGGAATCATGAGGATCATTTGGCCATGGCCTCGGGCCTCAAGCTCAAAGGAGGTCTGAAATTTTGACACTTGTTAATTTTTTGATATTAGATGCAGCAATAAAAGATGTGATTTAGTAAAAGATATAATTTTTTTGCTGACGAGAATCGAATATTTCTTTTCTTTTGTCTTTCTTTTGAGGTCTTGCCTTATTCACATATATTTTCTATGTCATACTGCACCATAAGGTCCTGTGAGACCTCTGTAGCAAGCAGCTACTTCCTGGGAATTTTTTTTTATATAGATTTGGTAAAAATAAGAATTTAAAACTTTCGTAAATAATAATGGCAATTCTTTTTTTTTCGGGTAAGGGGCCTCAAAAGTTGAAAGTGTTCTAAGCCTCAGGAGTGGATTATTTTGAGGTCTGGACCACTTGAGAGGCTTTTTTTCACACGTCCTCTCTTGAAGTGTAGAGTATAGAGAAAATATAGAGTACTGGTTTCGTGGCTACGAAACCACTACCAAAGCCACGAAACCAATACTCTGTACTTGTCAGGGTGAAGGTTGGGTTGTTTTACCTCTGAGCGGCACTTTTTTGCACACCATGGGCTAAATGGCCAGGTCACATGGACCCCGAAGGCTCAGAGAAGGTTGGGGGAGGGGACCCACTGGAACAGCTGTTGGGAGACAGATGGTAGACTCCCGTCAAGGCCATCCAGCGTGTTCTTTAACGTGCACAGGGTATGGCTCTCCTGCACACGGGGCCACGGCTTAACGTCCCATCCGACGGACGGCGGCCTTTCCAAGCCCATCGGTGTCCCCTACTGACCGTGGGCGGGGCGGGGAAATTTTGCGGAGATAAATCTTAACGCTGACCCAGTTGGGACTTGAACCTGGGAACTACAGATTACGAGCCTGGCGCGCTACCGACTGAGCGACCCCCGCCCCTGTCAGGGTGAAGGGTTTGGTGAAGATAATCTCAACGCTGGCGTAGTTGGGACTCGAACCTGGAAACTGCAGATTACGATCCTGGTGAGCTACCGACTGAATCAACCCCTCTCCCCTTCATGGTGATATGCGAAAGGGCAGACAAAGAAAACACGGGTAGACCAAGAACGAAATAGTTTGGGGAAAAAGAAATACTGTTCTGAACTGGACGAAGTGAAAAACTGGTAAACATTTGGAGGAAAAGGAGTCACTGGAAATCATGGCAGATTCAAGGAGACATTTTTCCAGTGGAAAAATGCGTTTATGGAAGATGAGGATGCTCTTCACCTGGAAAGAGGGATGGGGGATGATGGGTTTATTGCAATTATAGCTTTAAGCGAAATACATTGGTTTCCAAAAATTAAGAAAAATCCTTATGTTAAATCAATGGGAAGTAGATCGTAGATCATATAATCATATCCGATGTACCGGGTAATAATTTTACCCCTAACCAACTCCATCATAAAGATATGCCTATTTGGCATGAGTAAGAACAAAATATATTAGTAACAAATATATAAAAGCTAAAAATAGCAGTGAAATTGTATAAGAAACCTAAAACGGGAGAACGCTACCGTTTTAGGCCTCTTGTACTTGTTCAAAACAGTATGATCGTAAAGAATCAGAGAAGAAATAATCTCATTGGGATTATTGTTTACAGCCTCATAAAATCTTTTTGAGGTGCTTTTTATGTGTATATGTATGGTCGATGCCCAGGTCTTCATGAAGTTGTCTGTTAGTGACAAACCAAGGGGCATCGACCGCAGTACTCAAAATCTTGTTCTGCAAGACCTGAACCTTGCGAATATTGGTGGATGTAGTATTCGCCCATATGGATGAAGCATAGAGAATCACCTGTCTGATGATCATACCATAGAGTAAAAGCTTATGATCAATCATTAAAACGCAATTTCTCCTAAGGAATGGGCCTAGCTGGCCCCTCAATGAATTGACTTTGGAGGTTATATTATTTATGTGATAGTCCCACTTTAACCTCTTATGTATAACAACCCCAAGATATTTGACTGAATCGCTCCAATCAATGGGAATATCTTGTCAATGGAGGCAAGTGGGATTCATAATACGCTTTGCAGTAAAAAAGGTGGCAGAACTCTTGTCAGAGTTAATCTTTATCTTCCATTTTTCGTACCATGTGCCCAGCTCGGTCAAGCTATGCTGCAGCCTCTTCGCAGGCTGCAGCATAGGACCGAGGGTGGGAGACCGAGGGTGGGAGATAGTAAGGCAAGGTCATCTGCATAAAGTGCAGAGCTGTTATTCGTAGATCGTAGATCGTATAATCATATCCGATGTACCGGGTAATAATTTTACCCCTAACCTACTCCATCATAAGATAAGCCTATTTGGCATGAGTAAGATCAATGGGAAGCTAAACTCTGTAACTTCTAAAAGTCATTGAAGTTTGAATATTTAGCAGTAACAATGCCAGCCACAAAAATTGACTTAAGAAGTTCATTAAAACTTAGTAATGAGTATAGTATCAAAGTATTTAATAAGTTTGTATTTTAGAACTTTGTGTAAAGAATTCTTTCACTATTCATCAGTTTTGTATAAGTTTCTTAAGACTGGTATTGCTGTTGTTAAATATTCAAATAACTCATTAAATACTGAACGACTATTGTTGAAAATCGAGATATTGATTTATTTGATTGAGATCTTTATTTACAATCACATTTTCAAAACAAAAAAACTTATTTTAGAAGTTATAGAGCTTTGACGTTAGCTTCCCATTGACTTAACTTAGGGATTTTCCTTAATTTATGGAAAACAGTGTACTTAAGCTCAGAATTGAAAAACTGAAAATTCAAACTGAAGAACTAAAGACACCGCGAAATATTTTTTTTCCAATTTTTGAAATTACGCTCTATTTTTACAGATAACAGATTTGAAATTTAAGGAGAAAAATTTTCGCTTGAAAATTTAGAAGTCTTCTGAACTCAACCCTCCTTCTCACCAAATAAAATGGAAAAGAGAAAAAAATTGCTTTAAACTTGAACTCGAGTTCTATTATAGGAAAACACAGCACAGATGAGTATCATACAGCACAGTTGGGGGAGGGGGCTCAGTCGGTAGCGCGTCAGGCTCGTAATCTGCAGTTCCCAGGTTCGAGTCCCAGCTGGGTCAGCGTTGAGATTTGTCTCCGCAAAATTCCCCGCCCTGCCCACGGTCAGTAGGGAACACCTATGGGCTTGTAAAGGCCGCCGTCCATCGGATGGGACGTAAAGCCGTGGCCCCGTGTGCGGGAGAGCCATACCCTGTGCACGTTAAAGAACACGATGGATGTCCTTAACGGGAGGCTATCATCTATCTCCCAACTGCTGTTTCAGTGGGTCCCCTCCCCCAACCTTCTCTGAGCCTTCGGGGTCCTTGTGACCTGGCCATTTAGCCCATGGTGTGCAAAAAAGTGCCGCTCAGAGGAAAAACTACCCAGCACAGTTGGATATCTAACACAGCATGTGATTGGGTTGGATTGTTTTTGATCTGAGTGGCACTTTTTTTTTACACACAATAGGCTAATGACTAGGTCACAAACACCCTCCTCCTTCCCTCCACCCAAAAGATTCCTTAGACAAAGTTGGGGGAAGCAGATTCATTGAACAGCTATAGGAGATGGATGGTAGCCTTCTGTCACGATCATTCAGTGTGTTACTTAGCCTGCACAGGGTATGGCTCTCCTGCACAGAGGGCCACAACTTAAAGTCCCATCTGATGGACTTTCCGGGTCCATCGGTGTCCCCTACCTGGGGCAGGGGGCATTTTTTTAACATCAAGGAAAGACAAAGAGAAGAACCAAGAACCTGACATACAGAATCAGAATGAAAGGGCCAGAAAAAAAAAGAGTTAAAATATTTTTTTAAAGTAGTTTATTAGAAAAATAAGCAGTAACGAGGAATTCCTCGAGATTTTCTTTTAATAACTTTGGAAGAGAATGGTAAGAAGAGTTATTCAAATATCTTAAAGTCATACCTCGTGTTACTTCAAGGTCGGATAAGCGTCAAAATAATGGATATGATCATCTCGGGTTCCAACCAACGATTAAATGGTCAAGGCCGATTATAAACCGGCTAGTGATGTGGCAATGCCGCCATGGAATACACAGACAATACAACGAATTTTTCAATGCTGCAAAACTTAATTAAGTTTAACAATTACTCATACTTCCTTGTTTGTATATTACGCATGCTAAGTTGCGTAGGCTGCCTGGCTCTTCACTCCCCTAAAGAATATGAATTTTGATTTCATGTCATCTCATTCAGAAGTTGCTCTCGGTAAAGTGCCGTTGGGTTGTACCGATAGAAACCAATCAATGATTACAAAGAGCAATGTTTCTTTCAAATTAATGGGTAGAAAGAGCAGAGCCTTCCTTTGAATTCGGTTGGGTTGGGTTGTTTTACCTCTGGGCGGCACTTTTTTGCACACCATTTGCTAAATGGCCAGGTCACATGGACCCCAAAGGCTCAGAGAAGGTTGGGGGATAGGACCCACTGAAACAGCTGTTGGGAGACAGATGGTAGCCTCCCGTCAAGGTCATCCGGCGTGTTCTTTAACGTGCACAGGGTATGGCTCTCCAGCACAAGGAGCCACGGCTTAACGTCCCATCCGACAGACGGCGGACTTTCCAAACCCTTCGGTGTCCCCTACTGACCGTGGGCAGGGCGGGAAATTTTGCGGAGATAAATTTCAACGCACACCCAGCTGTGACTCGAACCTGGGAACTACAGATTACGAACGTGATTACGAATTAGTTCACTATGTAAGTTCATTGGTGATTGTAATGGACTCCCTAGTGAGGGGAACAGTTGGCTCCTTTGGTAGTGCGCCCGATTCCTAACCTGACAATTCCAAGCTCGAGTCTCCACTATCTTGCGTTGGGATTTTATTCGCTAATTACTGCTCTGTCCTTGGTAAAAAAGGGAAATAGATGGACTTCGGGTGATCACTGTCCATTAGTTGGGACGTTAAGCTATGGCCCAGTGTACAGGAGAGCCATACTCTGTGCACGTTAAGGGCGGTGATTAGATCAGTGGTTCATAATCTTCAGTTCCTAATCTCGAATACCAATTCTTCCAAAGTTGAGATTTATCTCCACTAAACCCTAACCCTGCCCTAGGTCAGAAAGAGGATACCAATGGGCTTGGAGAGGCGTCTGTCAGATGGGATATATCATAAAGCCATGGGCAGTGTGCAGGAGAGAAATACCTTGTGCACATTAAAGAACACGTTGGATGGCCTTGACGGGAGGATACCATCTGTCTCATAACATCTGTCTAATGCGTACTCTTCCCACAACCTTCTCTGAGCCTTTGGAATTCTTGTGACAGTAATTTAACCCACTGTGTATAAAAAAGTGCCGCTCGGAGGTAAAGAACCTAATCCAACCTATTCATGTTAAAGAACACACTGCATAGCCTTGATGGGAGTCTTTCTAATAGATGTCCATCAATTCCCCTTCCTCAACCCAGCTTTGAGCTCTTGGGGTTCTTGCGACCTTATCGTTTAGCTTATTTTGTGAAAAAAAAGTATCGCTAAAATGCAAAACAACCCAACTTTCTCTAATTTTATATTTGCATGAAATGTTTTGCCAAATACTGAAAATTTTCGAGTTTAATTTTCTTTGTAAGTTGCCACTAAATCGTTGAATACTTTGATTAAACTACCTATTCCTATACTCAGTCCGTCAGCAAAGTCAAGCATACCCTAAACTATGTAGGAAGCTCTACTCACCTCTGGGCGACTCTTTCTATCAGTTGGTGTGACGACGACCGTTCAAAGGGGTGCTCTATCTGGAGCTTTCTCCGGAGACCGTGCCACTGTCACCTGAGACAACTCGCAAGTCCCAGTGGCTGACGGACATTCGAGAAATATGTACAGGCGATGAGGGCGTGTGTGTGGGGGGGTAGTACGATGAGAGTTGGGTGGGTAGGGGGAAGGAGGTAGTGGCAGAGGGGGAGGGCTTGATCTCGAGTTTCCCCGGGGACAGGCGGCGTGTCTTGTAACTTGTGTTCCGAGACATCGAAGTGTTAAAACAGGCAGGCCGCCTAGGCGCCATGTTGCGACCGGTAACTGGAGATGTGGATATCAGTTGCAACACGGAGCAGGGAATGATGGGAGGATAGAGGAGGAAAAAAATGAGACGGGACCGGAGAGGCGAGGGCCGAATCTGCTTTCGTAATACGTGTCATATGGCACATCACGTGACAAGCAGAAGGTTTCAGATTTGTTTAACACATGTTACATACCATAGGGTCCGTTTTTTTTTCTTACTTTTATTTATGTTCATTTTGATATTTTCTCTTATTTTTTTCCCTCTCTAGGATCTACAGAGCTGACGTATTGTGTGCAGAGAATGATCCAATGAAATCGAATCAAAATTAGAACCTTGTTCGTTTATAAGTATGGCTTTTATTATTCACATCTGTGGATTTGCATTTTTTAAACGGTGACGCGATATTTTCTTAATTGAACGTGTTTTTTCCCCGTGGATAAAAAGTAGGAGATGTAGAGTTCCTTACGTTCAGGATGAGTTAGTGAAAGATTTGGAACATTTAGCCGGCCCCAGTAAATTTGCTTTTGCGGGCTTTTAAATCTAAATTCTAAAAATAATTTTGATTCCGTTAAATATAAAGAACAGTAAATTTTTATATTTAATGGGATCACTATAATGAATATACAATGCCTTAGATAGGTGAGATGGAGCCCGGGTCAGTTATACAATGGGGACCCCCACCCCAATATATGCTTTAAAAAAATCATAATTTTCGTCAATAATTAAAAGAAATTTTATATTAGAAAAGATTTATATTGTTTTACAATGTAACACATTATTCATTGTCACGTGTATTTGACACATAATTTGACAATGTATATTTGGGATCAGTCGTTTCGGATCTAAAGATAATGAAGGGGAGTATATGATCTTCTCCCCCCCCCCCTCCATATATCTTTAGTTCCGGACTGTAGCGAACCTGGGAAAGAAATCTGTTAACTGTAGCGAACCAGGGAACCGTAGCGAACCTGGGAAAGAAATCTGTTAACTGTAGCGAACCAGGGAACCGTAGCGAACCAGAGCACTATCAAGTCTGGGATCTGTAGCGCACCTGGGAACTGTAGCAAGCCTAGGAAATGTAGCGAACCTGAGACCTTAGTGAGCCTGGGAACTGTAGAGAGACTAACAACTGTAGCGAGACGCGCGAAATCGACTAAGCCCCACCCACCCCAGTTCAACTGGTACTACTTGGTGTGACGACGACCGTCCAAAGGGGTTGGCTAACTGGAGCTTTCTCTCCTAGCTTTTTTTTATGGCCATCCAATCCATTTCATGTAAAAGAAGGAGGCCACCTTTCCAACTCATCTAAAGGAAGGAGTTTGACCTACCCAATCCATTTCAATCGCATCTAAAGGAAGGAGTTTGGCCTATATCCTTTCCAATCTCATTTAAAGGAAGTAATTTGGCCTACCCAAATTTTTTACCAATCTCATCTAAAGGAAGGAGTTTGACTTACCCAATCCATTTCAATCGCATCTAAAGGAAGGAGTTTGGTCAATCCAATCATTTGCAAACTCATGTAAAGGAAGGAATTTTACTAAATGACATTCACTTCATATGCTGATTACCGTACAAATTACTCCTTCCAGTAAAAATAAAAATATTCCGAGGAGTAATTGGGGGAAAGAAAGATCTGGTCATGCGTTCAATTGCGATATGGGAGGAGGATTTAAATTCCAGCTAAAACAGAGTTACATAATTTATGGCTGATCCCTAACTGAGAGTTTTGTGGAGTTTGGCGTTACACGTACGTTCGGCAGATGCCAAACTTCAAATTTCAACCCTCTCCTCTCTGCCGCTTCAGAGATTCAGAAATTCAGAAAAACCAACGAGATAAAAATCCTTTTGTACAGTCGCTCAAAAAGTATCCGAACACTATGGTTGATTACAGAATTCAGAAAAAATTACTGTCAGCGATTTTTTTAGAAATTAGTGATCTGGCAACCTTCGTGTCTCACTAATTTCTAAAAAAATCGTTGCCAGATATTTTTTCTGAATTCTGTAATCAACCATAGTGTTCGGATACTTTTTTGAGCGACTGTAGGTGGTCATATTATTTTGATACTAGATCGTGTGAGCTCACTCACGGAAATATTGAGCGTGTGCAGTTACCGTTCACAGCAAACTGGAGCGTGTGCAGTAGCTCACACGCTCCAGTTTGCTGTGAACGGTAACTGGAGCGTGTACAGTTGCTGTACACGCTCCAGATATTTTTCCTGACTTCTGTAATCACGTGACACGAAGGTTGCCAGCTCACTAATTTCTAAAAAAATCGTTGCCAGATATTTTTTCTGGATTCTGTAATCAACCATAGTGTTCGGATACTTTTTTGAGCGACTTTTTTGAATGTTCATAAAAGATAAGTGATTCAATGCTCAGCTGGAGTCTAGCAATCCATCAAAGCAAAGCCATTTAAACCTTGTCTAGGGAACCCCAAATATAATGTCATTGTGAAATCATGTCAAACAAATGCAAATAATATGTAATTAACAAAATACTCAAAATTGTTTTTATTATATAATTTAAAATTTCTTTTATCAAATGATAAAAAGAGACTTATTTCTTGAAATATTTATTAAATATATTCATATATTTATACGATTATATGGAAGCCGTTTGTGGCTGACCTCGTCCGCATCTGAAATATCTCAGGCTTTGTCAATGACCGTTCTCTGATGAATCCTGGTTTGTCAAGAGAGGAAAAAGACAGCGATGTAAAAATTTAAGGCACAAACCAATTATTTCACTTTTCAAGATCATTTGCTACAAGTATTTTGAACAATTTATGAAACTTCCGCATATTTTTCGCAATATTCCTTGTCAGAAAACGAAATGACAGATGACATCTTAAAAAAGTATTTTTTAGTCATTCCGGTGATTTAAGAATTTATTTCGTCTCCTACGTGGGGGAGAAAAAAGAATTGTATAAAATGCGCAGCCTCGGTAGCAATAGTATCACTTCGTTTTGAGTTTTTTAATTCGTAGCGATTTTGTTCGCACAATGGACCATCCAATCTATTCCATCTAAAGGAAAGAGGCCACCTTTTCAATCTAAAGGAAGGAGTTTGATCTATCCAATCCATTTCAATCGCATCTAAAGGAAGGAGTTTGGCCTATATCCTTTCCAATCGTAAAGGAAGTAATTTGGCCTACCCAAATCTTTCTAATCTCATCTAAAAGAAAGAGTTTGATCTTTCCAATCCATTTCAATCGCATAAAGGAAGGAGTCTGGCCAACCCAATCATTTGTAAACTCATCTAAAGGAAGGAATTTTGCCTATATCCTTTCCAATATCATTTAAAAGAAGGAGTTTGACCTACCCAATCCGTTTTAATCGCATCTAATGGAAGGAGATTGACCACTCCAATCCTTTACTTCTGTAATTTCATCCGTGGGAAGGAGCTTGCCTTTTTATAATATCCGAAGGAAGGAGTCTGCCTTTCCAATACCATCCAAAGGATTCTTCTTTCCAACACTATACGAAGGAAGAGTTCTGCCTTTAATACCATCAGAATAAGGAATGTGTCTTTATAATACCATCCGAAGGAAGGTGACACTCTAATCCCTCTATAGGAAGACGCTTGACTTCCAATCCGATCTGTGCCCCATTTCTCATTTAGGGCACAATAAGTAACAAAAATCTCGATTTTGTTAACAGGTGGGATTCGAACCACGAAACGCAATTACGAGCAGACAAACCACATACCTTAGCCGGCTTTCACAGACACTCTTTCTGAAAGACATCAGAAGAACAATCTAGCCTCATTTTCCCCCACTTATCTTCTGTCACAGCAGCTGATTGTGCCATCGAATGTGCACAGTAGTCCATTGAGTTAACCACGCGGTCACATCCCTCCCTCGACAAGTATGTGAGTGCGGGCGTATTTATTTACGTTACGAGAGTGGCACGTGCTCTGTGCCAGACGTGCTTCCGCTGCTTCCTACTGCTGTTCTCAGTTGAAGCTTCGTCATTCTCATCGCACGTTAGCTAAGCATCACTCCATCCATCTAACTGCTTCACTCTTCCAGATGTTGAAGCGCCAACTTCACATACATGTACATGCGCGTAAAAGATGGGCGCCTATTTGGACACTGCCTGCCGTTGGTGTGGAGGGAGAGACGATTTACGACCGAAGAAGATCACAAATGGAATGCACAATAAATGGCGGAGCTTTCATTTGGATATCGCTTCTAGGTTATTAAATTATAATCTCTCGCTCTAGCGGAAACTACAAGATGCTATTTTGTGAATTGCTGGAAGAGGGAAGAGAAAATGCTATTTTGTGAACCTCAGGAGATGAAAGAGAGGGAAGGAGAAATTTTTATTTTGCGGAATTCCAAGGGAGGGAATAACGCAAGAGATGAGAGGAGGAAAATCTATTTCGTGAAATTCCATGGAAGTGAATAAGGAAAAAATGAGAGACAGGGAAAAATTATTTCGTGGAATTCCATGGGAGGGAATAAAGCAAAATCAATGAGAAGGAGGGAAAAAATTATTTCGTGGAGTTCCATGGGAGGGAATAAGGCAAAAAAAAAATGAGGAGGGAAAAATTATTTCGTGGAGTTCCATGGGAGGGAATAAGGCAAAAAAAAAAATGAGGAGGGAAAAAATTATTTCGTGGAGTTCCATGGGAGGGAATAAGGCAAAAAAAATGAGAAGAAGGGAAAAAATTATTTCGTGGAGTTCCATGGGAGGGAATAAGGCAAAAAAAAATGAGAAGGCGGGAAAAAATTATTTCGTGGAATTCCATGGGAGGGAATAAGGCAAAAAAAAATGAGAAGGAGGGAAAAAATTATTTCATGGAGTTCCATGGGAGGGAATAAGGCAAAAAAAATGAGAAGGATGGAAAAAATTATTTCGTGGAATTCCATGGGAGGGAATAAGGCAAAAAAAAAATGAGAAGGAGGGAAAAAATTATTTCGTGGAGTTCCATGGGAGCGAATAAGGCAAAAAAAAATGAGAAGGAGGGAAAAAATTATTTCGTGGAATTCCATGGGAGGGAATAAGGCAAAAAAAAATGAGGAGGGAAAAAATTATTTCGTGGAGTTCCATGGGAGGGAATAAGGCAAAAAAAAATAAGAAGGAGGGAAAAAATTATTTCGTGGAATTCCATGGGAGGGAATAAGGCAAAAAAAAATGAGAAGGAGGGAAAAAATTATTTCGTGGAGTTCCATGGGAGCGAATAAGGCAAGAAAAAAAATGAAGAGGTAAAAATTATTTCGTGGAATTCTATGGGAGGGAATAAGGCAAAAAAAAATGAGAAGGAGGGAAAAAATTATTTCGTGGAATTCCATGGGAGGGAATAAGGCAAAAAAAATGAGAAGGAGGGAAAAAATTATTTCGTGGAGTTCCATGGGAGGGAATAAGGCAAAAAAAAAATAAGAAGGAGGGAAAAAATTATTTCGTGGAGTTCCATGGAGGGAATAAGGCAAAAAAAAATGAGAAGGAGGGAAAAAATTATTTCGTGGAATTCCATGGGAGGGAATAAGGCAAAAGAAAATGAGAAGGAGGGAAAAAATTATTTCGTGGAGTTCCATGGGAGGGAATAAGGCAAAAAAAAATGAGAAGGAGGGAAAAAATTATTTCGTGGAATTCCATGGGAGGGAATAAGGCAAAAAAAAATGAAAAGGAGGGAAAAAATTATTTCGTAGAGTTCCATGGGAGGGAATAAGGCAAAAAAAAATAAGAAGGAGGGAAAAAATTATTTCGTGGAATTCCATGGGAGGGAATAAGGCAAAAAAAAATGAGGAGGGAAAAAATTATTTCGTGGAGTTCCATGGGAGGGAATAAGGCAAAAAAAAATAAGAAGGAGGGAAAAAATTATGTGGAATTCCATGGGAGGGAATAAGGCAAAAAAAAAAATGAGAAGGAGGGAAAAAATTATTTCGTGGAGTTCCATGGGAGCGAATAAGGCAAGAAAAAAAATGAAGAGGTAAAAATTATTTCGTGGAATTCTATGGGAGGGAATAAGGCAAAAAAAAATGAGAAGGAGGGAAAAAATTATTTCGTGGAATTCCATGGGAGGGAATAAGGCAAAAAAAATGAGAAGGAGGGAAAAAATTATTTCGTGGAGTTCCATGGGAGGGAATAAGGCAAAAAAAAAATAAGAAGGAGGGAAAAAATTATTTCGTGGAGTTCCATGGAGGGAATAAGGCAAAAAAAAATGAGAAGGAGGGAAAAAATTATTTCGTGGAATTCCATGGGAGGGAATAAGGCAAAAGAAAATGAGAAGGAGGGAAAAAATTATTTCGTGGAGTTCCATGGGAGGGAATAAGGCAAAAAAAAATGAGAAGGAGGGAAAAAATTATTTCGTGGAATTCCATGGGAGGGAATAAGGCAAAAAAAATGAAAAGGAGGGAAAAAATTATTTCGTAGAGTTCCATGGGAGGGAATAAGGCAAAAAAAAATAAGAAGGAGGGAAAAAATTATTTCGTGGAATTCCATGGGAGGGAATAAGGCAAAAAAAATGAGAAGGAGGGAAAAAAATTATTTCGTGGAGTTCCATGGAAGGGAATAAAAAATACCCCCTCAAGCAGCTGCTTGCCACAGAGGTCTGACAGGAGCCTGTCAGTTTATATGCCACAGTAGGAGATGGCAAAAAAAAAATGAGGAGGGAAAAATTATTTCGTGGAGTTCCATGCAAGGAAATAAGGCAAAAACAAATGAGAAGGAGGGAAAAAATTATTTCGTGGAGTTCCACGGGAGGGAATAAGGCAAAAAAATGGGAATGAGGGAAAAAATTATTTCGTGAAATTCCATGGGAGGGAATAAGATAAGAGATTAGAGGGAGGGGGGAGAACATTTTACTTCGTGGGATTCCATGGGAGGAAACAACAGTGGGAAAACAGTATTTTTAAAATTTCGAAAGAAATGGGAAAGAAAGAAAACGTTACTTTGCGAATTACAAGAGAGTGAAAGAGAAGAAAATACTAATTTTTCTCACTCCAGGAGATGGATGAGAGAGAAAAAAAAAATTGTATTTCGCGAATTCCATGGAAGAGAAGAGGAGAGGGAAAATAATATTCCGTAAATTCTAAGAGAGAAAGAGATGGAGTGAGAAAGTACTGTTTTTAAAACTTTGAGAGAGGATGAGGGAGAAAAAAATGCTCTTCTATAAATTCTGAGAGTGGATTTTATAAATTCCAGAGAAGGTTAGGGAGGAAGATTCCCTGGAAAGCTGTTAAGAGAAAGATGGAAGCTTCCTGTCAAGGTCATTCGGATGATTCTTTTATGCTCACTGGGTATGACTCTCTTCAACACATGGCAACGACTAAATATCCCATCAGAAGGACGGCGGTCTTTACAAAACCATATGTGTCTCTTTTAACACTGAGGACAGTGAGAAAATCAGTGAAAAGAATTTAAAAGTAGGCGTTATGGGGATTCGAACTTAGAAACATCAAGGTTGTGGGTTGGGTTGTTTTACCTCTGAGCGGCACTTTTTTGCACACCATGGACTAAATGGCCAGGTCACATGGACCCCGAAGGCTCAGAGAAGGTTGGGGGAGGGGACCCACTGGAACAGCTGTTGGGAGACAGATGGTAGCCTCCCGTCAAGGCCATCCAGCGTGTTCTTTAACGTGCACAGGGTATGGCTCTCTCGCACACGGGGCCACGGCTTAATGCCCCATCCGACGGACGGCGGCCTTTCCAAGCCCATCGGTGTCCCCTACTGACCGTGGGCAGGGCGGGGAATTTTGTGGAGATAAATCTCAACGCTGACCCAGCTGGGACTCGAACCTGGGAACTACAGATTACGAGCCTGGCGCGCTACCGACTGAGCCACCCCCGCCCAAACATCAGGGTCCAACTGGTTTTATTTTACCTATGAGTGGCACTTTTTCGCACACATATAGGTTAAATGACTAGGTTAGAAAGGGCTCTTAGGTTTCAGAGAAGATTGGGGGAAGTAGGTGAGCACAAAGTCACTAGGGAACTAGGGAACCCACCTGTCAGCTTAGAAGACAGATAGAAGCCTTCTGTCAAGGCCATCCAGCGTGTTCTTTAACGTGCACAGGATATATGGCTCTCACTCTGCCAATGTCTCAATGCCTGGGCATTGGACACTGCTTTAGTCGACAGACGGCGACCTTTCTATTATTTATTTCCCATCGATATCTTCTTTCTCACGAGGGCAGAGTGAGAGCGTGCAGAGATAAATCTCAAAGCATGCCCAGTTGGGACTCGATTCTGGGAATTGTAGTTTATGAGCCTGGCGCGCTAGCGACTGAAGAAACATACAAAATGAGAAGTACAGGGAATTCACTTTCAAGTTGGAACCGAACCACTGTACTCTCTAGCAGAGCCCTATAAAATTTGGCTCTTTCTATACTACTTAGTCTGCAAAATAAAAGATCCAGAACTTGAGCTTGCTGTCGTTTTTACCTCTCTCAGGTTCATCGCAGTAAGAGCAGCCAAACAACATGAATCACGAGAGTGGCACGTGAAAAATGCGCCACGCACAGCAACGTGATACGCAGCGAAAGATAACTCGCCGAATTAATTGTTCGAGTCACGTGTCTGGCAGACACACGACTGAAGCCACGGTACGCAAGCGCAGAAGGCCGACACTTTCTGAAGGCGCAGCGGAAGAAAGGGATTCTTGCGCACATCTCGGCATATGGCTCGCTACTTATAAAGTAAACCCAAAGTAAACTTGGCAAGGTAGTAGTAGCTCGTCTGGCACTTGCTGAATGCGGGGCTAGCTTATCCGAAGCTGGAGATGAAGGGTGGGTTAACGGCAGCCAGGAGAGGGGGTAAAATAACAGGCTACGCTATAAAACTGAGTGAAGCTGAGCAACTTGATCGGCGCTTCACTCGAAGCTTGCAGGGCCCGCCCGGCTCGCCAACTAATGAGACATAAGATATCGGCGGCTAATGTTGCCAGGGAAGAAATATTGCAGAAGCTTTACTTTGGGTCTCAAGTAGCTGCAACGGGAGACAACCCGTAACAGGAGAACAGAGACGACCTGAACCAGCCAGGTTTTCTTCAGCTACATAAGTTTAGGTTGCACAGTCGTACACTGAAGGCAAACATAAAAGAAGCAAAAAAAAAGAGTAAAAAAGAGAGAGAAAAAATCTTCAAGGGAAAGAGAAAGTGGAGTAGAGTGAAAGCACTTCTTACTGAAACTTTAGGACGTTTCTGAAGTGATGTGGGATGGAGGAGTAAGATGATACCTGCAGGAAGTCCGGCTGCAAATAAAACTTTGAAAGGGAAAGGAGTCCTTCCAGCACATTAATTTTAAATATTTTATTACTTGAACGTTTGAAAATGATGGAGGAAAGGCTTACGTTGTTGTAAAGGTTCCTCCTGTCACCACATTCTATCAACGTTGGGAGAAAAATTGTGTTATCCCAGGTTTTTAAGCGGATTCTGTGGAGAAGAGGAGAAGCACTTCCATCAGTAGTTTCTTTTTTTGAGAGTGGGAAATTAACTGACGCAGCTGCCAAAAGGAGGCAGAGAAAAAAATGCTTCTAGTATTTGGCGTCGGAGTGATTCTTAATAGAGCAAGTTCAAAAAAGAAAAAAAACGTTCAGCTAAGGAGTGAAAGTTGGCTGCTAATCATTTGGATGAACGGAATTAAGATGTTTTACCTGTGAGCTGTACTTTTTTCTGTATGAAGCAAACCAGGCGGCCAAGACACAAGGAGTCCAAGGTACAGAGCTGGATTGGGGAAGAAAATATACTGGTAGCTTTTAAGAAGGAGATCGAAACATTCGACCAATACAGCGTGTTCTTCAATATGTAAAGGATATGCCTCTTCTGGATGCAGAAGGGTGGTTTAATGCTTCATTTGACGGGCGCAGTCTCCCATGGTCATTTCTCACCGGGGAGGAGCAGGAGGGGTTAGAAGAGAAAATCTCATCCCAGGCACAGTGGGGTTGTGTTCTCTCACCTCTGAGAGATGATTTTTGAGGAAACGGTGATCTAAATAACCAAGTCACAAAGACCTCAAAGCTCAGAGTTCAATAGAGGAAGAGGACTCAGTAGATAGCTGTTTGCAGAGAAATTGAATCCATCCGACAAGGCCTTACAACGTTATCTCCAAGCTGTTGCAGAGAGTTGGGTTGTTTTACCTCTGAGCGGTACTTTTTTTGCACACAATGGGCTATATAGCCAGGTCACAAGAACCCCGATGGCTCAGAGAAGGTTTGGGAGATGTGACCCACTGGACAACTGTTAACCTTCCCTTCTAGGCCATTCAGCGTGCTTCTTAACGTGCACGCGGTAT
Organism: Ryuthela nishihirai; assembly: GCA_038380435.1. Classification (NCBI taxonomy): domain Eukaryota; kingdom Metazoa; phylum Arthropoda; class Arachnida; order Araneae; family Heptathelidae; genus Ryuthela; species Ryuthela nishihirai. The sequence goes on along the minus strand of JAWZYU010000001.1, from coordinate 128,979,241 downwards.
GGGATTTTCCGCATACGGGGTCACGGCTTAACGACTCATCCGATGGACGGCAGCCTTTTCAAGCCCATCGGTGACCCCTACTGACCGTGGGCAGGGCGGGGAGTTTTTGCGGAGATAAGTCTCAACGCTGACCCAGCTGGGATTCGAACCTGGTAACTGCAGATTATGAGCCTGGCGTGCTACCGACTGAGCCAGCTCCGTCCCGCTGTTGCACAGAGTATGGCATCCTGAATACGTAGCCGAATGCTTACTGTCCTATCCAATGATCAGTCATTAAATTCTCCTTTATGATCAAGGGCAAGGTGGGGATTCAGTGGAGATGGTTGGAGCTCGATCCTGATAAAATCTGATATCAGGCCTGGCGCGCTGCCGACTGAGTCAAACCCTATCCTTATGAATTGAGAAGCGAAATGAAAGAGGTATGAAACTCATGCGAAACTGAAATGTACGAGGCTGAATGAATTAATTCGTGAACTGCGGTAACCAACAATTACCAGCTTTTCCTACGAGTTGATACATGATATGTGGCAACACAGCGAGTCTTTAATGGCAGGTAACAGTGTGTACAAGTTGAAACACGTTGCGATATGGTCGCAAGTAAGAGCAGAACAGTACCCAGTCAGTCTCTGTTATTTTCTCGCTTTATAAAAGTTGGTCGTTTGTGTGTGTGATTTTTTTTGCTGGGTATGGCTGATCTGGCAACTGAGCAGCAGTATGTGATACGTCAGTGTGTTCGACGAGGCTTAAGTGGTGTACAGACTGTCGCAGAAATGAATCAAGTGCATGGAACACAGTGCTTGGTTGCCCAGATCTTGGGTCTCCTACACAGAATAGCACCGTCTGTGAAGCGTTTGTGTACTGTGAAGCGTATATACTGTCTGAATTGTTCCGCAGCAACAGGTCACAAAGACACAAAACTCAGAGTTGAATAGGGGAAGAGGACACAGTGGACAGCTGTTTGCAGGCCGATTGACTCCTCCGTCAAGGCTACGCGGCCTGTACCAAAGCCCTACCTGGTCTATTGGATAGCGTTGAGTTGAGTTGTTTTACCTCTGAGTGGCACTTTTTTGCACACCATGGGCTAAATAGCCAGGTCACATGGACCCGAAGGTTCAGAGAAGTTTGGGGGGAGGGGACCCACTGGAACAGCTGTTGGGAGACAGATGGTAACCTCCCGTCAAGGCCATCCAGCGTGTTCTTTAACGTGCACAGGGTATGGCTCTCCAGCACACGGGGCCACGGCTTAACGTCCCATCCGACGGACGTCGGGAATTTCCAAGCCCATCGGTGTCCCCTATTGACCGTGGGCAGGGCGGGAATTTTGCGGAGATACTATTGGATAGCGTATCTGACTACTAAACCAGGGGGAGTGTCTTTGTATAAGTATTTGAATGTTGTAAGAGAAACTACGACAAGCTACATAAAGCTTCTAGGCTATCTCCGTCCTTTGTGTAGGGAGCACTTTCTTCCTTTTTAAAAAAATTAAACTCTCGAGCGATTGGATGTATCGTTATTAGTTTCAGCTCTTTTGAAAAATAATATGCGATTATTGTTTTCATTCTGTTGCCTGCCTATCTGTCCGAACGTAACATTTTACTTTTTAGTTTTAAGACGTAAAGGAAAAATTCCTTTTGTTCTAGTTAGGTGTTAATATTATTTTACGATTAGTATTTACGAAATCTACTAACAGTTCGATTTACACCGTAAAAGAGCACTAAAATGATGAAATTTTTAAACGATTATTGTAAACAGTTTATTGATGAGAGAAATGTAAAATTTCGGTGGTCGAGTGTGGTGTTAAAGAAATCAAGGGGTACCCTCTGTCACCTCTGGCGGGTCCAGTAACCCCTACCTTGCCTTCTGTAAAAAAAGGACACCTGTAGGCTTGGAAAGGCCGACGAATGTCGGCCGTGGCTCCTTGTGCAGGAGAGCCATACACTGTACACGTTAAAGAACACTCTGGATTGCCTTGACAAGAGGTTTCTGTCTGTCTCTTAACAGTTACACAATGTATCCCTTTACCCTAAGGGGCGGGGGTGGCTCAGTCGGTAGCGCGCCAGGCTCGTAATCTGTAGTTCCCAGGTTCGAGTCCCAGCTGGGTCAGCGTTGAGATTTATCTCCGCAAAATTCTCCGCCCTGCCCACGGTCAGTAGGGGACACCGATGGGCTTGGAAAGGCCGCCGTCCGTCGGATGGGACGTTAAGCCGTGGCCCCGTGTGCGGGAGAGCCATATCCTGTGCACGTTAAAGAACACGCTGGATGGCCTTGACAGGAGGCTACCATCTGTCTCCCAACAGCTGTTCCAGTGGGTCCCCTCCCCCAAACTTCTCTGAGCCTTCGGGGTCCATGTGACCTGGCCATTTAGCTCATGGTGTGCAAAAAAGTGCCGCTCAGAGGTAAAACAACCCAACCCAACCTTTACCCTAATCTTCTCTGAGCCTTTGGATTCTCGTGGCCTGATCATTTAGCCCATTTGCGTGCAGAGAAACTGCCGCTCAGAGGTAAAACAACCCAATGGAATGGGAAAGGCTCGATTTTTTGGGTTTTTAAAGATAAATAGAGAATTTTTTTCTAGGTTGTATAAATGCTATATAATACAAATGCTATATAATGCTCAGAGATAAAGTAACTCACCTGTTCAGTGAGTCCCCTTCCCCAACCTTCTATAAATCCATGGGGTCCTTGTGACCTGGCTATATAGCCCGGTGTGGGTAAAAAAAATAAATGCCGCTCACAGGTAAAACAACCCAGCGGTAGTTTTTAGCATATTATCATTTATTCTTCTTTTTATGCATTCAACATCCTTCCGCATTTAACACTTGAGGAGAACTGAATGTCTTTAACATCGCCATAACGTCGCAGAGAAAACGAAACACTCACGATACAGAAATACTTCATTTCCGACATTTGTTTGGACGAAATGAGCGGCAAGATGTAAGCAGAAGTGAGCAGGAGAAACAGAGGGAGACTGGCAGCGTGGGGATGAAGTTGCACGAGGGAAACAAGGCTGGCGTGTAACCGGAGCCACGTGCTGCCTGATGTGGAGCAGATGGACAGAGGCTACAGGATCCGGATGCAGCACCTCTCACCATCCGCATGAATTCATCCCCTCTGCTTTCAGTTTCTTATCAACATCTGAAACATCCACACTCTTCGTTTCCTTGGATTCACTACGAAGATGATTTCATTGATGAACCTTCGATTATCTCTTCTAGTAGGAAGGATTATCATTCTTCCAGAAAAAAAGTGACAAATTATGTAAAAATTCAGTCTCTTCTGTTGAATATGGAACATTTTTTTTTCATTTCAAAATGCAAAAAATAAGTTTCGTTCCCTCTCACCCGCGATCGCGATTTGCTGGGAATTTTGCGGTGATAAATCTCAACGCTGGCCCATCTGGGACTCGAACTTGGGAACTGCAGATTTGGAGCCTGATGGGCTACCGACTGAGCCACCCCCCGCCCCAGGTTGGGGTAGGGGATCCACTGGTCAGCTCTTACGAGACAGATGGAAGCCTTTCCGTGAGCCATTTAGCGTGTTCTTTATCGTGCATAAGCTATGGCTCTCCTGCACATAGAGTCACGGCTTAACGTCCCATCTGATGGACGGCGATATTTACAAACCCATCGGTGTCCCCTTTCTCACCGACGGTAAACGGTAGTTAGCGAAGATTATTCTCAAAACATTTCCACCTCGAACTTGAGAATATCAGATTACGAGCTTGGCGCGCTACCGACTGAGTCAACCCCGCCTCTCATCTGTCAGTCCGTAGACATAATTTTTTTTAGCTATGTGTGTGTCGTTTTTCTGCTGAGGTCTTGCCATCTTCTCAGATCTCCTACTGTGGCATATAAACTGACAGGCTCCTGTCAGACCTCTGTGGCAAGCAGCTGCTTGAGGGGGTATTTATTATTTATTTATTTATATATATATATGGTTCGAGCCCCGGGTAAGGCGTGGATGTATGTGTTGTTTTTCTCCTGAGGTCCTGCCATCCTCTCAGACCTTCTACTCTGGCATATACACTGACAGGCTCATGTCAGACCTCTGTGGCAAGCAGCTGCTTGAGGAGGTATTTATTTTTTTATTTTATACATTTGAATATTTTGAGTTATAATAAGTATTGGTGAAATATTAAAATTTCTACTTTAGAAATCTCTCAACAATATCGCCCCCTAGCTATCGAAAACTTTGGAAAATGCCAAATTTTTATGATTTATTTATGCTAAAAAATTTAAATTTTGGTGGTGTAGTATGAGCGTCATCAGTTTACCTTGACAACAACGATTTCTCTCCTTAATTCCAGGGGGTGGGGTCCTTGTGACCTGGCCATTTATCCCATTGTGTGTAAAACAGTGCCACTCAGAGGTAAAACAACCCCGAGGGATTTCGTTCAAGGAAAAAAAAACGAAGAATAATCATCATGTTTCATAGATGCTAATAATAATTTATTACTCTTAGCATTTTCCAAATCATCTTGGAAAGTTACAAACTTCATTCTCTCTGAAAAAGAGCATCCCATATTTGCTGAGGCAATATGTTCTTCTTCTTCCCATATTCATTTCACTCTTATTAATAGTGCACAAGTTCTTTATAAGCTGGATTTTGAATTGAATAAGTTTATTAATACTTATTCCTTATATTCTTATTTATTATACTAATCTAATTACATACTGTTTATTAATACATTAAAACACAGGCAAACTCACAGGTGAAAAAGGAGAATATAATAAGCGGTAGCTCTTGAATAAATGTTTCTAGAAATACTCTTAGATTTAAAACTTTACACATGGCCTTAATTTATATATTTATTTGAGCACGTGAAATTTTGTGGGGTGACACTATCATTGCCTTGATAATAAATATAGTTTATATTTAAATTTTAAAGTTCTATATTGTTTCGTTGCAGTAGTATCCTCTGGAATCTTGTCGTTCCAAATCTTAAAGCCAATGTACTGTATTGATCTCTGGTCTATAGATATCTTATAAAGAGCAACATGATCTTGTTATTAAGTCGAGTATCATAACTGAAAATCTTCGTTCTTTATAACCAGCAGTAAAGTTCAGAGTATTCTATCATTTTATTCTTCACTCTGTTCACAAAATTCTCCATAACAACTTGTAAATGTTATATATATTTACAATTCCATTTTCTGCCATCAAGTCTTGTACCGGAGATCTGTGATTTAATCTTAGAATATATTTCATATTCACTTTGGCTGATAAAATAAACTATTCAAATTGGCTAAACTAGTATCTACCCAAAGGCTAATTCCATATATTAATTGTGGGTATCATAATGCATTAATATAAATTTATCAAAGTTTTATTTTTATTTTCAAAGTTTTAGTTTTTAGAGAACTCACTTTCAATTAGAAGATATTATATTAATCACTTACAAAAGATTTTATTTTTAAACATGACGATGTCAAAAAATTTTCATCATTTGAATTCTGAAGAAAGTCCTTATTTCCTGTTATTTTTCAGTAATTTAATTCGAAAATTTAATGTACTGGTTTCGAGTGACAAGAATATGACTAAAAGCTTTACTAAACACGAAACTATTTCCTAAGGACTTAGTCATCTAAAGTGTCTGTCTTCCCCACATCTGGCATCATCTAACAGATCCATTATGAAATGACAATAGCATGTATTCGTAACTGACAATGTAAAATGACAATAGCATGTATTCGTAACTGACGTAACCACAATTTTCAAGCATAGAATGCTTGAAATCTGTTTCGGGTCATTTTTAGAAATTGATCTGTTTTGCTTAATTTTTACATCAGAATTGTGGACTCCTCAGCCATAATTTTTTTTATCACTTTCAGCTATTATTTCCAAAGAGATCATATGACAGAAAAATGACTCTGTCTTTGGCATTTGCTCATCATGAAGCCATTAGCTGCCTATTTGATTTCTTTTGATTCCGTTTCGTAATCTTTGCAGCAGAAATATCCGTAAAGCAAGAAGGGCTTTCCATCACAAAAAGGCTAAAAATTTCTATGGAAATCTAAACTTAATTCAGTATACTAGAAAAACTTTGCATAAAACAGAAGAACAAAAACCTTGTGACATCGGTGTTACACAATTCTTCACAACTGCCGAGAGTTAAAGTGTTTTGCTGCAGAGCAAAGGAACCAAGTTCAAATCCCATACATCGAGCAGAGACTGCAAAGGAACCAAGTTCAAATCCCATACATCGAGCAGAGACTGCAAAGGAACCAAGTTCAAATCCCATACATCGAGCAGAGACTGCAAAGGAACCAAGTTCAAATCCCATACATCGAGCAGAGCAAAGGAGCCGAGTTCAAATCCCATACATCGAGCAGAGCAAAGGAGCCGAGTTCAAATCCCACACATGAGCAGAGCCTGCAGATCAAAGAAACCCAGTTCAAATCCCATACATCGAGCAGAGCCTGCATATCAAAGGAGCCGAATTCAAATCCCATACATCGAGCAGAGACTACAAAGGAACCCAGTTCAAATCCCTACATCGAGCAGAGCCTGCAGATCAAAGAAACCCAGTTCAAATCCCATAAATCGAGCAGAGACTACAAAGGAACCCAGTTCAAATCCCATACATCGAGCAGAGACTACAAAGGAACCCAGTTCAAATCCCATACATCGAGCAGAGCCTGCATTTCAAAGGAGCAGAGTTCAAATCCCATACATCGAGCAGAGACTACAAAGGAACCCAGTTCAAATCCCATACATCGAGCAGAGACTACAAAGGAACCCAGTTCAAATCCCATACATCGAGCAGAGCCTGCAGATAAAAAAAACCCAGTTCAAATCCATACATCGAGCAGTGATTGCAGAGCAAAGGAGCCGAGTTCAAATCCCATACATCCAGCAGAGACTGCAGAGCAAAGGAACCCAGTTCAAACCCCATACATCGAACAGAGCCTGCAGATCAAAGGAGCCGAGTTCACATCCCATGCATCGAGCAGAGCCTGCAGATCAAAGAAACCCAGTTCAAATCCCATACATCGAGCAGAGACGTTTTCTCTCTGACGGGTTCTCTTCGTGCTGAGGTTCCTTCTTCCTCACAGATTTTATGATGTATTAAACTGACAGTGTACTATCGGACCTCAGTGGCAAATGATCTGCTTGAGGAGTAATTTCATTTATAGTTGCCAGGGTTAAATATATAGACGGAAGATTGTGTATACTGAACGTTCAAACTCTTTCTCATAAATCAAGAATGGTAAAAGACAAGGTGGTTCACTTGAGATTATCACAGTCATTGAAGAAACTAAATCAGGGACGTTGCAGCCGTATATTTTGAATGTATTCCACTGTCAGTCATCATCTACTGCAGCCGTATATTTTGAATGTATTCCACTGTCAGTCATCATCTACACTGAAGTACATCATCTTCCACTGTCAGTCATCATGTACAGTCATACTAAAATTGATCGAAAAAATATTTTACGTTGAATAATCTCAGGTGTAGCAAAAAAATTAATATTTTTTAGTTTAACGAATTGTAAACCTTAGTGTGTGTGTGTTTTTCTTTTGCTTTTCAAACATGTCATTTATTTTTATTTATTGTTTTGAAAAAACTTTTGTTACTTGTATGGCGCTTTCAATAATAAATTTCTTGTTTTTCGTTTTGTTTTCTGGCATCTTTCATGATACATGTTCCTCTAGCTCAGTGTTGCGAAACGAAAAAATTATTGTCTATGTATCCATAAAGGATATTTTTAGAGTTGACTCCAGTTTCTGTACCTTCTTCAATTTCATGTCCGACATGGGCGTCTGCAGAAATATTTTCACCAAAAACAAATCAATGTTTCAAGATAGAAATTTTTAAGCGGAGCAGTTCGTTAATGAGAGCAGTGGCGAAAATAACAATCATTTATATATCATACCATAATACATACATAACATGCCCGAAAACAAAACGAACAAAAAAGGAAACTTATTATTGAAAATACATGTTAAAAAAATGCTTTTCCACAATAACACTTTAACGACAGGTGAAATGTGACGAAAGTCAGAAATTTCAGTTTTGGCCAGCATTTTCCGTTGTTTATGAAGCCAATGCCTTATTTCGACCGTAAGCCTAATTGATTAGGGAAATATGCAGATTCATGTATCTCTTCTACAGTGGGTTTATAAATAAATATAAGCAAATGGTATACTTCGAAAACAAAACAATGCGAACATTTTTTTTTTAAATCAATATTATATTGCGTTACGGAAAAACAAGAAAGCGTCATTTTTTGGTAAACTTCATTTAATTTTTCCAGTGATTAATATTCCGCTCTTGCCACCCACTGCCGACGTTCATATTTCCCTTAAACCTTATCATCAGGTATCTGCTATCATATACATAACACCAAGTATCTGCTATCATATATATATACATATAACATCAGGTATCTGCTATCATATATATATAACATCAGGTATCTTAGCCGTCCCGTGGCCGAGTGGTTAGCGCGCTTGGCTACTGATCTACGGGACCTGGGTTCGAGCCCTGGGTAAGGCATGGATGTTCGTGTTGTTTTCTGCTGAGGTCCTGCCATTCTCTCAGATCTTCTACTGTGGCATATAAACTGACAGGCTCCTGTCAGACCTCTGTGGCAAGCAGCTGCTTAAGGGGGTATTTATTTATTTTTATCTGTTATCCCATATATATAACATCAGGTATCTGCTCTCATATATATATATAACATCTGGTATCTGCTATCATATATATATAACATCAGGTATCTGCTATCATATATATATAACATCGGGTATCTATCATATATATAGCGTCAGGTATCTGTTATCATATACAGGGTGACTCTGAAAAAGTGGGCAAAACTTTACGGGGTGGTAGAACGCAGCTATACGAGCAATATTCGTCATAGAAATTATGGGCGGAACGCAAACGGCGAGCCGCTAGGTGGCGTTGGAAATGGTATAAAAGGGTCGGTCCTCGCACCCAAAAAATGTGCGTCGGTCCCTATCCCGCAGGTGTGAAGCCTGCATTACAGCTGGCGGCAGCTCTTTTGAGCAATTTCTTTGCGCATGTACCTCAATTACATTCCTGTTAATAAAATGTTTTCTGACGTATCTCCTCTCCTTCTTGTGTTCATTCTTTAAATGTGACAGTGGAAAACTACCTTTTAACTTCTCACCGCTTGCGTTCCGACCATACATTCTATGACGAATATTGCTCGTATAGCTGCGTTCTACCACCCCGTAAAGTTTTGCCCACTTTTTCAGATTCACCCTGTATATAATATCAGGTGTCTGCTATCATATAGTATACATAACATCGGGTCTCTCCTATCATATATATAACCTCAAGTATCTGCTATCATATATATATAACATCATGTATCTGCTTTCATATATATGTAACATCAGGTATCTGCTGTCATATATATATAACATCAGATATCTGTTATCCCATATATATATAACATCAGGTATCTGCTCTCAAATATATATATAACATCTGGTATCTGCTATCATATATATATAACATCAGATATCTGCTATCATATATATAACATCAGGTATCTGTTATCCCATATATATAACATCAGGTATCTGCTCTCATATATATATAACATCTGGTATGTGCTATCATATATATATAACATCAGGTATCTGCTATCATATATATATAACATCGGGTATCTATCATATATATAGCGTCAGGTATCTGTTATCATATATATAATATCAGGTGTCTGCTATCATATAGTATACATAACATCGGGTATCTCCTATCATATATATAACATCAGGTATCTGCTAGGGATAGAGAGTTAGAGAAGCTTATTGCTTCTCTAACTTTCTATCCGTAGAAGATACCTGATGGCTTGTATCAGGCCCGATTTATAAAAAAAAATCTAGGTGAGGCCAAGAAACCCAATCGAGCAGAAAAAATGCAAAAGCGCGGGGGGGGGGGGGGCGCAATAGACTGGATTTCGAATGCAGTATAAGATTTCCTCCTCCGTTTTACAGGTGTTATAAAAATCTTGAAAAATCCATGAAATATAAAAAGTTTCATAATTTTTTGTCACTTTTGCCATTATTAGCATTCTGAAAGGGGGGAAGGGGCTATGCCTCCCTAGATCTGCCCTGGCTTCTACATCTCTGGAACTTCCTACATGTCTCATGGATATTTGTCCACATGGTAAATCACATCGCCATGCTGAGCGCATGATCGGAATTTTAGAACTTCCCGTTGCTTTAAAGTGGGGCACCTTCACTTTCATAGAACGTGCATTGCTCTTCAAACTATATTCTCACGAAGTCAGCAGGGGCGGGGGGGTACGACGGGGAGTTTCCCTTCCAATTCCCGAAAAAATTGATCGAAAAATTATTTTACGTTGAATAATCTCAGGTATAGCAAAAAAATTTATATTTTTTTAGTTTAACGAATTGTAAATCTTAGTGTGTGTGTGTGTTTTTTTTTTTCGTTTTTCAAACATGTCATTTATTTTTATTTATTGTTTTGGAAAACTTTTGTTACTTGTATGGCGCTTTCAATAATAAATTTCTTGTTTTTCGTTTTGTTTTCTGGGATCTTTTGTTGCATAAGAAGGAAGTCAACAACTACAACTAACAACAAACTAACGGTATGATGTAAATATGCAGGGCCGGAACTGGAAAGGGGGAATAAGGTGGACCTGTCCTCCCCTCTCTCCTTTGAAGGGGCGGGGGTGGCTCAGTTAGTAGCGCCCTAACCTCTTAATCTGCAGCTACCATTTTAGTTTCCCACCTGGACCAGCGCTGAGATTTATCTTCGCAAAATTCCGCACCCTAATTCAGTAGCGTACATCGATGGAACGTTAAGCCATGGCTTGGGTTGGGTTGTTTTACCTCTGAGCGGCACTTTTTTGCACACCATGGGCTAAATGGCCAAGTCACAAGGACCCCGAAGGCTCAGAGAAGGTTGGGGGAGGGGACCCACTGGAACAGCTGTTGGGAGACATATGGTAGCCTCCCGTCAAGGCCATCCAGCGTGTTCTTTAACGTGCACAGGGTATGGCTCTCCCGCACACGGGGCCACGGCTTAACGTCCCATCCGACGGACGGCGGATCTGTAGTTCCCATGTTTCGACCACACACGGTCAGTAGGGGACACCGATTTTCCAAGCCCATCGGTGTCCCCTACTGACCGTGGGCAGGGCGGGGAATTTTGCGGAAATAAATCTCAACGCTGACCCAGCTGGGACTCGAACCTGGGAACTACAGATTACGAGCCTGGCGCGCTACCGACTGAGCCACCCCCGCCCCTCATAAGCCATGGCCCCTTGTGTGGGAGAGCCATACCCTGTGCACGTTAAGAACACGCTGGATGGCCTTGACGGTAGGCTTCCTTCACTCTCTTAACAGTCGATTCAGTGGGTCCCCTTCCCCAAACGTTCTCTGAGCCGTCAGGTTCCTTGTGACCTAGCCATTTAGTCCATTGTGTGCAAAAAAAAGTGCCGCTCAGAGGCAGAACAAACCAAAAAATCCAACCCAAACTTAGTACATAGCCACTAGGAAAATATTATCAGCAGGTAAAATTCTCTATATAAAAACGAAAACATATATTTTTAATAAATAATGAAGTGGGGGAAGAACTATATTTTTATAAGTGAATGAAGAACTATATTTTTAATAAGTAATATAAACTTCCTTACTTATTAAAGTTTTTATAAGTAAGGAAGACCTATGTTTTTTTAATAAGTCATAAAGTGGGAACCGTCCCGTAGCCGAGTGGTTAGCGCGCTTGGTTTCTGATCTACGGGACCTGGGTTCGAGTCCCAGGTTAAGGCATGGATGCTTGTGTTGTTTTTCTGCTGAGGTCCTGCCATCCTCTCAGACCTTCTACTCTGGCATTATAAACTGACAGGCTCCTGTCAGACCTCTGTGGCAAGCAGCTGCTTGAGGAGGTATTTATTTATTTATATTATTAATAAAGTGGGAGAAAGAACTATATTTTTAAGGAATCAATGTAAAAAAAAAACGTTTTTATTGAAATGATATGAATTGATAAAATCGTTTAGTTTGACTTACAAAAAACGTATGAAGAAAATTTTTGAAAAAAAAAATAAGCCTTATTCAGTATATTATTTGTTTCATGAGCATCAAGTTCTTTTTGCAATGAGCTACGGGTTGGTAGGGTCTGGTTTAAGCAGCATAATTTCAGTTCTGGGTAGTGTATTGTTAGGATCATTAATTTGTGATCAAATCACAGAATTGGCGATGGTGATTCCGGATACGACGTCAGATCAATCTTTTCGTGCATTCAATGAAATGGTTAGCTTCATTACACCTTGCATCTCCTGTAAAGAAAATTTTCAGGAAAAAAAAAAGCACTTTGGAAAAAATAGATCATCGGTAGAACAAAAACACATAATGTGAAGCTTCTCACATAAAAAAAAGAAAGAAAAATGCGCGGAATGAATGATACAATAATTAAATTCTAGGCGAAAGCTACCACAGAACAACAAAGAACGTGAAAACGAATGCCAGAGGTAGCCAGCTTTTCTGAAACCTCTCGCTTCACGCGCACATTTCGCCTCTACTAGCGTGTGAGCGAGAGACATCGAGGGAAGAAAATGAGGGGAAAGAGAAAGAGAACGCATCCTGACGCTACTCTCTCTCTGCTGGTTACTGATAACGGTGACGTCTTACTCGTGACTTGGACCGATTGCAGCTTGATGAGCAAAAATAATGGAAACTATGATTAATAGCCTCCCCTTGCGTGCTCCCAATGCGCCCCGCCCTCTAGAGAACAATTGATTAAGGCAATGAGAAATACCAGAGTCTTTCTAGGGCACCTCTTTTCAAGAAGGGAGACAGCCTAATTTACCTAGAGTTGTACCTTGTGAAATAAATGTAAGTTCGTTCGTGTTTTCGAACGATGCGTTTTGGTTTGCTTTACTGATTTCTCTTTCTTCTTTTTTTTTTATCTTTAAACAAGGCTGTTAATATGTAAGTTTTCTTGAAAGAGCTCGATGATCCAATTCATTGTCCAGAATTCTGGATATGTTTAACGTCAAGAGATTAAAGGCTACGAGAACGTTAAGCGAATGTCATTATTTATAAAGAGAAGGCAAAGGAATGACTGAAGTTTAAAATGTCTGACTGTGTAGAGGTCTTCTTATAATATCACTATTGACTGTTAAGTCACCAAGTCTGTAAATAATGACCTTTTTTTTTTAGCTTTTTGGAAGAGTCTGTGCAGAGGTTTGAGAGATAAGTTATTAAGAGCGACGTTGATGCATCTATTGAAAGGATGTTGCGAGTTCGGTGACTCAACTGGAATCTCACTGGTTAAGAGGAAATTTCTAGACATGACTGTCAAGTGGATGAATATTTTTCTTTGCCTTTTCGAGAAACGAAATAGTAAAATAAAACTGCATCTAGGAGGTGCGGTGGAAGCTTAATCGACAGAGCACCAGGGTCTTAATCTCCAGTTCCCCCTGGACCAGGGTTGAAATTTATTGCGCTAAGTCCTCTACACTCCCTTGGTCAGTATTCCCCGCCCTGCCCACGGTCAGTAGGGGACACCGATGGGCTTGGAAAGGCCGCCGTCCGTCGGATGGGACGTTAAGCCGTGGCTTCGTGTGTGGGAGAGCCATACCCTGTGCACGTTAAAGAACACGCTGGATGGCCTTGACGGGAGGCTACCATCTGTCTCCCAACAGCTGTTCCAGTGGGTCCCCTCCCCCAACCTTCTCTGAGTCTTTGGGGTCCATGTGACCTGGCCATTTAGCCCATGGTGTGCAAAAAAGTGCCGCTCAGAGGTAAAACAACCCAACCCAACCCTTGGTCAGTAGGGGACACCGATGGCCTTGGAAAGGCAGCCATCGGTCGGATGGAATAAGTCGTGTTTCATTGTGTAGGAGAGCCATACTCTGTGCACATTAAAGAAAAGAACACGCTGGATGGCCTTGACAGTAGGTTCTCTTTTGTCTTCTAACAGTTATTCAGTGAGTCCCTTCCCCCAGCCCTCGGAGACCTTGTAACCTGGCCATTTAGCCCATTGTGTGAAAAAAAGTGCCACTCAGAGATAAAACAACTCAACTCTGTGTATAGTATAGATATAATATACAAGGTCATTATAAAAGAATTTCATGTTTTAAAGCGATATACTATATAACATAATTAGGTCACAAAAATAATTCTGTATACAAAATGTCAAGAAGCTGTTAAAGTTCCGATTTGTGTCCAACAGACTCCAATGTTAGCGCCATTAAAAAATAAATAAAAAAAATAAATACCCCCTCAAGCAGCTGCTTGCCACAGAGGTCTGACAGGAGCCTGTCAGTTTATATGCCATAGTAGAAGGTCTGAAAGGATGGCAGGACCTCAGCAGAAAAACGACACATACATCCATGCCTTACCCGGGGCTCGAACCCAGGTCCCTTAGATCAGTAGCCAAGCGCGCTAACCACGCGGCCATGGGACGGCTTAGCGCCATTACTGGGATGATATTCAACCCTCCGTCCGTAAGTCAGCTCAGTAAGTCTGGTGTAATACCTGCAACAGTTGCAGTGATTTTTTCAGTGCTGTAAATTGCGAATTGTTTTTTTTTTTCGGAAAAAAAAAATGTTTTTAAAATATCCCTTCAAAAAAAATTTATCCTATATAAACAAAGAGAGGAAATGCCATATTCAAAAAAATTTATCAAATCGATATTTTCTCGTGTGCTATAAACTCGTTCCATCTGTACAAATCCAGCGATTTGGAATTTGGCTAGAGACACCATTATATGGGATACTAAGCCCACGATGACATACCAAAAAACTTTAAAAGTCCTTTATATTATGGACACATAATTACTTCTGTTACTAAATTTTTTAATCAAATATAGCAATTTAATATATATATTACTATAGTAACTATTATCCCCCAGTATACACACACACTTACAGAATGTAAGTATGGGTAACAGAGGAAAAAATTATTAAAAGTATTTATATTCGATGCATTTTTCAAGAATTCTTTTATAGACCTGTAAAACAGAGAGAGGAAATGCCATACTGCGTTGGAAATCCAGTCTCTTGTTATCTTCCCTCATTTTATCTTTTTTCCCGCTCGATTGTGCTTTTTTTTTGTCTCTCCCCCCCCCCCACTGTGTTTTTTTTTTATCCGGACCTGCCTATTATATATATGTATTTTTTTCCTCTCCGTTCTAGTAATATTTTAAAAACTATTCGTGCAAAATATGTCTAATACTGTATATAGATTTACTACCTTTTTCGATTCCGTTCCGATTATAAAATTATATTTTTTAATTTAAACTGAATTACTAGTCATAAATTATCAGTTAAAAAGTTGTCTTTTTTATTATAATATTTAATTTAAAATATTAATTTGTTATATAGAAACATATTTATTACATATATTAATTTATTACACAATGAGTTATAAAAAAGTGATATGGTTATACAACAAATTATATAAAAAAAATTTAAAATACAGTAAAAAATAAACACTGTTCTGAGGCTGATGTCTAACCGGCGACTGACTAAACACTGCTGATGAAACATATTTTGTTAAAATGTGTTATTAGATTTTCATTATAAATCAAATGTTCATATTTAAATGTCTTTCCTAAACTGATCATGAGTAAATGGCCTTCCTTGGCAAAATAAAAAGTTGGCAACCCTGTTGAAACACATCCTGGAAGGAAAGTTTAGGCCTGTTGAGCCATAACCTCCTACACGATATCTAGCCCGGACAATCTAGTAAAATAAAAATTAATTTTTAAATTATTCGAGCCCCGGATAAGGCATAGATGTTTGTGTTATTTTTCTGTTGAGGTCCTGCCATCCTCACAGACCTTCTACTATGGCATATAAACTGACAGGCTCCTGTCAGACCTCTGTGACAAGCAGCTGCTTGAGGAGTATTTGTTTCCATTTTTTTTCTTCTAATTATTAGAATTAAAATACTATGAAATAAAACTGGTAGTTTTATTTTTCTCAAATTCCCTAATTAATTTTAAAACATTTATAGGTATTTTAATAAAGTAATAAGGAATAAATAATTTTTTAAACTTTAAACAAATTAAATCACTTAAAGTTTGACGCATATTTAATTTTTTTCTTTCTTCCCTCTTTTCGTTGGACGGCTGTCCGGGTTCGGTGCATCTATGTGGCTCTGGTAGAACTTGGTGCAACCAAATGAAGATTTTCACACAGCAACAAGTCTTCGATTATTAGTTGTATTGCTTGAATCAGCCAATCAAGTGTAACGGGCCACTTTGAAACGGTAACCTATCCTCATGCAGTTCATTGCTATCGTATTTCAGCGCATGTGTGCAATCGCCATAATAGATAATGTTAAGATTAATAATAAATAAATACCTCCTCAAGCAGCTGCTTGCCACAGAGGTCTGACAGGAGCCTGTCAGTTTATATGCCACAGTAGGAGTTCTGAGAGGATGGCAGGACCTCAGCAGAAAAACGACACACATCCATGCCTAAATCCGGGGCTCGAACTGTTACTAAATTTTTAGTGGGCGGGAAAATAATAAATAAATTTGTATTATATAAACTGAATCAGAACCGGCGATGGAAAATAATAAATAAATTTGTATTATATAAACTGAATCAGAACCGGCGATGGAAAATAATAAATAAATTTGTATTATATAAACTGAATGACAAAGTCAATGCTGTGATTTTCTACGTAACACCTGAAATGAAGACTCCAAAATGAATATAAAAATGGTATTATGTTTCTTTAGATGGCAATGAACACTAAATTTGAAATTGGGTTAAGTTGTTTTACCTCTGAGCGACACTTTTCTTTACACAATGGGCTAAATGGCCAGATCACAAGGACCCAGGAGGCTCAGAGAAGGTTTGGGGAGGGGATCCACTGGAACAGCTGTTGGGAGGCAAATGGTAGCCTCCCGTCAAGGCCATCCAGCGTGTTCTTTAATGTGTATAGGGCACACGGGGCCACGGCTTAACGTCCCATCCGAATGATGACGGCCTTTCCAAGCCCATTGGTGTCCCCTACTGCAAAATCTCCGCATAACTCCCAGTCCGCAGGCAGGACTGGGAATTTTGCGGAGATAAATCTCAACGCTGATCCAACTGGGACTCGAACCTGAAAATTTGAAATTAGTTTGTTATTTCTTGTGATTATTTTTTGATGAGGCAGTGTTCTTCTAGTTAATTAAATACGAAGTGGAAGAAAAGAAAATGAATAAAAAGTCGCTGTTATTTCTTCCCAGATTCAATCGCTGGCATTTTAAACATGAACAAATTTCTCTAAATTTCGAAATCAGAGCCAGCAGCTAGCAATGGGAACTGCACACACAATGTAGTTAATGCGGATTTCATTCGTACTAGGTTTCCTCCGAGCTCATCAATCTTGAAACTGCTTTTAGATCGTTCGCAAGACTGAGAGTGAGAAGTCGTAACTAATGGTCATTAGAGCTTTGGAAATCGGTACGTGAGATTGATTCGCGAGTCAGTTGCATGTCGTGAGTCTTGCACTATCCACGTCTGCACTCTAGGCTCTTTATGTAAGAGATGTTCAATTGTTTCACCTCTGAGCGGCACTTTTATTGCACACAATGGACTAAAAGGGTCAAGTCACAAGGATCCCAAGTGTTTACAGAAGATTGGGGAAGGGGACACACTGGACACAGCTATTAGGAGACAGATGGAAGCCTCCTGTCAAGGCCATTCAGTGTGTACTTTAACGTGCACAGGGTATGGTTCTCCTGCACATAGACTTGTTAATTAAGAACAGTGGACAGTGAACGAAAAACAATGCTTTGTTAATTAATAACAATGACCACTTAATGGACAACAATGGTTTTAAGTAATAACAAAGACCATTTAATGTAAAATAAATGGTGTGTTAAGTAATAAAAATAGACAGTTAATGACAAACAGTGGTTTGTTAATTACTAACAATGACCATTTAATGGACAGCAATGGTGTGTTAAGTAATAAAATGGACAATTAATGTCGATATTTAAATAAAATAAAAATTAATTAAAAAAATAAAAATAAAATAAAAAATAATGAATAAAATTAATTAAAATTAAAATGGACAACAATGGTTTGTTAATTAATAACAATGACCATTTAATGGACCACAGTGGGTTTTTAAGTAATAACAATGACCATTTAGTGGACAACAGTGGTTTTTTAAGTAATAACAATGACCATTTAATGGACAACAGTGTTTTTAAGTAATAAAAATGGGCAATTAATGGTCAACAATAGTTTGTTAATTAATAACAATGACCAGTTAATGGACCGCAGTCGTTTGTTGATTAATAACAATGACCAGTTAATGGCAACAATGGTTTCGTAATTAATAACAATGACCAGCTAATGAACCGCAATCGCTTGTTGATTAATAACAATGGCCAGTAAATTAGGGAAAGGAACTATACTGGGAAAAGTACTATATTAGGGAAAGTATACACTATATACTAAAGGAACCTATAGTATATACTATATACTAAAGGAATCCTTTAGTACAGTCGCTCAAAAAAGTATCCGAACACTATGGTTGATTACAGAATTCAGAAAAAATATCTGGCAACGATTTTTTTTTGAAATTAGTGATCGGGCAACTTTCGTATCACTTAACACGAAGGTTGTCAGATCACTAATTTCTAAAAAAAACTTTGCCAGATATTTTTTCTGAATTCTGTAATCAACCATAGTGTTCGGATACTTTTTTGAGCGACTGTACATACTATATACTAAAGGAATCCTTTAGTACATACTATATACTAAAGGAACTGTACTATATTAGGGAAAGGATTAATACTGGACAGCTGTTAGGAGACAGATGGAAGCTTCCTCATCGATATTAATAACGGCGTGCTAATCAAAGATAATTGCCAATTAATTGACAACAATGGGTGTTACTTAATCTGCCAGTTAATTGACAACAATGACTTGTTAGTTCAAAACAGTGACTTGTTAATGGGCAACAATTACTTTTTAATTAAAAGCAATGGTAGTTAGGAACAACAATGGCTTCTTAATTAATAACAATGACCAGTTAATGTGGCCCGTGTTTGTTTACTCATCCCGCATGTCTGTTACAAATGGTTTGCATTGGTGCATATGGTGCATATGGTTTTACATTGGTACCTGCATAATTTCCTTTAATTGATATTCCTGTTTTGTGAAAATAGTTTGAAAAGAAATATGTATTTTTATAAAAATTAGTGATTTTAGCGTCAGTTTCATGGCGTATTTTATATTAACTGAATTATTTAATTGTACAAAATGGGTTTTATTTTAAATAAGAGCTTGAATTCATTATGCAACATGAGTGTTTGCAAGAGGGATACTACAGGAAAACTGGTCAATTGAGAAAAAAATATGTTTTTTACATATTAAAAAACTCAAAAGAGCTCACATGTTATTTATTCCTTTTTTTTTTTGTTTTATGTCTGTACCAAAGATTTTGTGCTGTCTTTTATTTGTGTCTTTTCCCGTATATTAAAATGGTACACAATGAAATTTTCTTCCTATTACAAAAGAATGTAAAACAGATCAATGAAACTTTTCTCCGTAGACAGAGGGGGATGAAAAATGTTAGGACCCAATACTTTATTGCAAGCAGGCCCCGATCTAGAAAAAAATAAAGGAGGGGAGGGCAAGCAAAGCAATCGAGCCGGGATAAAAGTAAAAGGGGGTGGGGAGAGTGGATTACCCTTGAAATATGACATCTTCCCCTCCTTTTTAGAGGCCTTTAAAATGTCTTGAAAAATGCGTAAATAATCCACAAGTTTAAAATTATTTTGCCTCCATTACCCTGATTAGCATTCTCAAAAATTTCTGCTTCCCTCCCCGATCCTGCCCTGAATATAACTGAAAAGTCTCATAAAACTGTTGGGTTGGGGTGTTTTACTTCTGAATGGCACTTTCTTGCACACAATGGGCTAAATGCCCAGGTCATAAGGACCCCAAAGGTTCAGAGAAGGTTAGAGGAGGGGACCCATTGATAGCTGTTGGGAGACAGATAGTTGGGTTGGGTTGTTTTACCTCTGAGCGGCACTTTTTTGCACACCATGGGCTAAATGCCCAGGTCACATGGACCCCGAAGACTCAGAGAAGGTTGGGGGAGGGGACCCACTGGAACAGCTGTTGGGAGAAGGATGGTAGCCTCCTGTCAAGGCCATCCAGCGTGTTCTTTAACGTGCACATGGTATGGCTCTCCCGCACACGGGGCCACGGCTTAACGTCCCATCCGACGGACGGCGGCCTTTCCAAGGCCATCGGTGTCCCCTACTGACCGTGGGAAGGACGGGGAATTTTGCGGAGATAAATCTCAACGCTGACCCAGCTGGGACTCGAACCTGGGAACTACAGATTACGAGCCTGGCGCGCTACCGACTGAGACACCCCCGCCCCGGAGACAGATAGTAGCCTCCCGTCAAGGCTATCCAGCGTGTTCTTTACATTTCTACACAAGGTATGGCTCTCTTGCACATGGAGTCACGGCTTTCCAAGCCCATCTATGTAAGCTTTTTCAGCGAGGGAAGAGTGGGGGATTGAGATAAATCTCAATGGTAGCAGAGGTAGTATCTTAAAAGGCATAATAATATTATATCTTAAAACTATGTTCCAATCTTGAATTATATTTTATGAGCATGTCATAAACTAGCTACTCTTAACGTGATAGTTGAATAGTTTTGCATATGTCCTTTCGTAGCTGGAATATTAATTTAGGTGTGGCCGAGTGGTTAGCGCACTTGGCTACTGATCTAAGGGACTCTGGGTTCGAGTCCCGGATAAGACATGAACGTTTGTGTTGTTTTTCTGCTGAGGTCCTGCCATCCTCTCAGACCTTCTACTATAGCCTATAAACTGACAGGCTCCTGTCAGACCTCTGGCAAGCAGCTGCTTAAAGAAGTATTTATTTTTTAGCCGTCCCGTGGCCGAGTGGTTAGCGCGCTTGGCTACTGATATAAGGGACCTGGATTCGAGCCCCGGATAAGGCATGGATGTATGTGCTGTTTTTATGCTGAAGTCCTGCCATCCTCTCAGACCTTCTACTATGGCATATAAACTGACAGGCTCCTGTCAGACCTCTGTGGCAAGCAGCTGCTTGAGGGGGTATTTATTTATTTTTATTTTTTTTTCGTTTAAAAAATAAAGTGATCACAGGTGACGATTTCTGTTAGCTCGACTTCTGATTACTTGGAAAATATATATATATATTTATTTTAAAAAATTAAGAAATTCCTTCTTTAACTGTAAGTAACGAGGTTCAACATAAAAGGAAATATGCCTAGCATGTTGATGAAGTGTTAATAAAACAACCAAATGCTTGACCCACAGAAATTTCTGGAAAAATTCCTTTTTTCTCTTAAAATAGCTTAGTAATTTTTTTTTTCTTTACAAATGGTTACCGTCAACTTCTTGATATACGAAAAAAAAAATGCAAGTGATGAAGTTCTTTTCCATTTATATGGAAAATGCTCTGCTGGTTTTTCCTTTTTAAAACACTATCGATCTAGGACATAAAATAAGTTGAGAAGAATCACGTGTTGAGTGCAAAACCACGTTCAAAAGCTACTTTTTTTTTTAAAAAATGCTTTTCGTAAAAAAAACTTTTGTAATGCCTTTATTTTTCTAAATAATATGTATCCATAATATGTACATTGATATGGCAAATATTCCCAAGTATATAATATAACAGTTATTATGTACAGTTTAATTAGCTTCTGAGATAGATTCTTATAAATGGCAAAGTTGCTGTTAAATTTTGCAACTTGTATAATTCTTTAAATTATGAGTGAGTGCTGTTGAGAATTAATATTATTATAACAACTAAATCAAGCAGGCACGTGCACAAAAAATATTTTCTGTGTGATCTAACTAAATTTCAGGGTGAGGACGTGAAATAAAAAATGCAGATGGATATAATTGCAATACTGTTTATATTCTGTTAATTTTTTTTATTTACATGCCACAGAATGTATATGGGTTAAAAACAAGTTACCACAAACGCAAAAAAAAAAAGCTTGTTGAACTTTAATCTTTAATTTTTTCTACAACTCTATAATTTTCAGAGGGACTGGGTCTAATGGGCCGCTCTTATCGCTACATGCTTGATATCACATAGAGTCGCTCAAAAAGTATCCGAACACTAGGGTTGAATTCAGAAAAAATATCTGGCAACGAATTTTTTAGAAATTAGGGATCTGGCAACCTTCGGGTCAAGTGATTACAGAATTCAGGAAAAATATCTGGAGCGTGTACAGCAACTGTTCACGCTCCAGTTACCGTTCACAGCAAACTGGAGAGTGTGCAGTTACTGCACACGCTCCAGTTTGCTGTGAACGGTAACTGCACACGCTCAATATTTCCGTGAGTGAGCCCCACACGATCTAGTATCAAAATAATATGACCACCTACAGTCGCTCAAAAACGTATCCGAACACTATGGTTGATTACAGAATTCAGAAAAAATATCTGGCAACGATTTATTTTAGAAATTAGTGATCTGGTAACCTTCATGTCACGTGACACGAAGGTTACCAGATCACTAATTTCTAAAAAAAATCGTTGCCAGATATTTTTTCTGAATTCTGTAATCAACCATAGTGTTCGGATACTTTTTTGAGCGACTGTACATATTCAGCATCAGTTTTCCCTTAAAATTTAAAAAAAAAAAGATTAACTTTGAAATTGAATTTTCACTGTCATAGCGCGCGCGCGAGTGTGAGGGTATTATTTATTCAATTTAATTTCCTACTTAACAATTATTTTGGCAACCAATTCTGAGCTGTGAACGATCAGTCGCTTAGCACCATATGCTTGCAATCTAAGATTCCGGATTTTGCTTGTTTTGCACTTTTGTAATCCAGGGAATAATTCAGACAGGGAATAACGACGAACTTAAGCAAAAATCTCTCATAAGGTATGTTCAACCGTTATCCTTTTGACAAGAGTTACACGCGTTCTGCTCTTTATTACGGAGCTAGATGACCTCGACTGGAAGCGATATGTTTCTCTTGATAGTTGCTCTCAGCTCACACTGCTAACATAGATTAAGAAGCTAACTTGGCAATGAAGAACAAGAAGGCACTCTTGGCCTCAAGACATAAAAGAGGTGTAATTTTAGCGATTGGTTTGGCATTGTTAGTGGAATTAAACAAGGGTGCATTTTGTCTCCTTTTCTCTTTTGTTTGGTTACTGATTATGCCATGAAGAATTCTCTGGAAGGGGAAGAGTTTGGCCTCAAATGGTCTAGAAATTCCAAACTTTCTGATTTAGATTATGCTGATGATTTAGCCCTGTTGGCTAATGATGTTGATGAGATGAATTCTTTCATTAGGGCTGTTGATGAGACTGGTAATAGAGTAGGTTTGATGATAAACAGAGAAAAAACTAAAGTGATGAAAATTGTTCAGGCAGGCTGTGGTTCAATTAATCTGAATGGTTGCACCCTTGAGAAAGTGTCTCAGTTTAATTATGTTACAGATATTGGGATGTGTAGCTTAAGATAAGAAGAAAAATAGGGATTACTGCTGGGATATTTAGAAATCTATGGAGAGTGTGCAAAAATTAGTGTGCATTCCTAAACACTAAAATGAGACTGCATAATGGTTTGGTTCTTTCTAGGGTTAATTGTGGTAGTGAAACTTGGACCTTTTTAAAGCAAGATAACAGGAAACTTGATGCTTTGGATTCTAGATGTTTACGCAGTATCTTGGGCAGTAGATGGTTCAACTTTGTAAGTAATGATGAGGTTTGGCAAAGGAGTCGGCAACCTCCATGAGCAGCGTATTGTGCAAAGAGAGACTATGTTGGTTTGGCCATGTTGCCCGTATGGATAATTATAGATTAGTGGATAAGGTTATGAACAGTGTGCCTAAAGGCCTCAGAAAGAGGGGGATATCTAGGATGCGGTATGTCAAACGGGACCTTATTAGAATTGACCTACAGTGGCGAAATGTAGCAGCTGTAGCTCAGGACAGACGTGTTTGGGGAACAAAATTACACTGTCTGGATGAACCTCCTTAGCCCATAGCTGCATGAGGATTTTGCATGTCTGTACACAGAAGTAAATGAAAAATATCATCTGATGGGTTATTATTTAAACCCTGCAAAATTCGGAATATCTAGATTCCTTTTTTTTCGATGTTACTCCTTTGGTATAAGGATAGAACTGTTAAAGACATTCCTATAGTAAGTATAGAACAAAAAGGAGAGGTGAAAAGTTTTGCCCTATTCCCTGGGGATTGCGAATTACATTGAAAATGTATTCATTCAGAAATGTCTCCTCCCCAATGGCCCCCGAGCATATCCTCCACCTAAAACAATTATTAATTTACTTATTAACATCCATTCCATTCATTTGTAATATTCAATCACTTAGTATGCCTCTGACCCATCTCTTCAACGTATCCGAAATTGAGGCCAAGGTTTCAATACAGTAGTTTATTTTACCTCAGAGTGCACTTTTTTTGCACACAATGGGCTAAATGTCCATGTCACAAGGACCTCAAGGGCTCGAAATGATTGGGGGAAGGGGACTCACCAGACAGCTTTTAGGAAACAGATGGTAGCCTCACGTCAAGGTCATCCAATGTGCTCTCTATCGTGCACAAGTTATGGCTCTCCTGCGCACGGGGCCACTGACTAATGTAACCATCCGACGGATGGCGACATTTCCAAGGCTATCGGTGTCCCTTTTCTTCTGACTGAGGGTAAGGAGGATATTTAATGGTGATAAATAACACTGGCACAGTTAGAACTCGGACCTGGGAACTACAGAGTACGAGCATGGCGCGCTACCGACTGAGCCAACCCATGTCCTCCAACTACACAGGACTCAGAAATATTGATATCCCGACCCCACAGTCACCAAATAAGACCGACGCTGTCATCCGTACCACATCGAAAAAGATGATCATCCATGGATCATGTTGGATCTGCTCCTCATCAGAATCAATTCGTCTTGAAAAAAAAGTACCTCTTTTTAACGTATTCATGATCACTATTTTAATTTCTCAATGTATAAATCCAACGTTAACACAGCAAACTAAAATCTTTAATATTCATACAAATTCTTCGCTGCTTTGTCTTTTGTGATGAAGAATTTCCTCCTTTAAATTTCTCACTGTTTCAATCCCAGAAACAGTATTAAGGATTAAATGTCTTTTTCAAGGAAATTAAAAGGAGGAAATTCTTTTTCTACAAATTTCTACTTGGAGTTTTTCGTGCATTTAGATGTTGGAATCGCAGATTTGTTCCACTGAAAATCGTTGAGTTTCCCACAAGCAATTATTCATTATGTCATGATTATTGATATTCATTAGTTCCGTACTAATTGTTTGGTACTGTGTTAATTCCTTTGAATTCAAACGGTTACAGGAATAATTTCTTTATTCTCCAGTTGAAAAGCATATCAAAAGCTTCTGTAAAGAAGTAGTTCTCTCTCTCTACCAACGAGTATCTTCAGAGTTGGTTCTAGTTTCGTGCCTAAATTTAATTTTTATAAGGATCAGTTATTCCAGTCTCTTTATCTCAAACCTTTACCTCTCACTGCTTTTGATATTCTATCTCCACACATTTTTCATGAGTCTTCTTCTTCTCATTGCTCTTTTTGCTCCATCTTCAAATATTTTTTCTAGGTCTTCTTCCTCTCATTTTTATAGCCTTCCTCTTCCTTCCATTGCCTCTGCCATTCCATCTCCCCAATTTTTTCATCTTCCTCGTCTTCTCGTTGTTAGTGCTACTTCATCTTTAAATATTTTCTCTAGATCCTCTTTCTCCTCTCATTGCTTCTGCCACTCCATCTCCTGCCATTTTTATAGGTTCAATTCTTCCTCTCAGTGTCCCTCCCGTTCTAGCTCCCAACATGTTTATAGGTCTTCCTCTTTTTTACCTTGCAATCTGCTTCTACATCTTCGTATGTGGGGTCCCTCTTCCTTACATTGCATTTGGGGTGGGGGGTGGAGGCTCAGGGGGTCTGCTATCTCCACACATTGTTCAGCCAGTACCTTGCGAGGTTCGTAATGTGCAGTTCTCAGGCTCCAATACCATCCAGGCCAACGATGAGATTTATCTTCTCAAAACTCCCTATCCTTCCAGGGGCGGGGGTGGCTCAGTTGGTAGCGCGCCAGGCTCGTAATCTGTAGTTCCCAGGTTCGAGTCCCAGCTGGGTCAGCGTTGAGATTTATCTCCACAAAATTCCCTGCCCTGCCCACGGTCAGTAGGGGACACCGATGGGCTTGGAAAGGCCGCCGTCCGTCGGATGGGACGTTAAGCCGTGGCTCCGCGTGCGGAAGAGCCATACCCTGTGCACATTAAAGAACACGCTGGATGGCCTTGACGGGGGGCTACCATCTGTCTCCCAACAGCTGTTCCAGTGGGTCCCCTCCCCCAACCTTCTCTGAGCCTTCGGGGTCCATGTGACCTGGCCATTTAGCCCATGGTGTGCAAAAAAGTGCCGCTCAGAGGTAAAACAACCCAACCCTACCCTTCCCTCGGTCAGTAGGGAAACATCGATGAGCTTGGAAAGGTTGTCGTCCGTCGAATGAGACATTAAGCCGTGACTCTGTGTGCGCGAGAGTCATACCTTATGCACGTTAAAGAACACACTGGATGGCTTTGACGAGAGACTACCATCTGTCTCCTAGCAGCTGTCCAGTGAGTCCCCTTCTCCTGACCTTCTCTGAGTCCTTAGGGTTCATGTAACCTAGCCATTTAGCCCATTGTGTGTCAAGAAATATGTCGTTCAGAGGTAAATAACTTAACCCTTTGAAAAATGAAAAAAATCAACTGGAAACCTCACGTTACGAGCTAAGTACTGCGAGGAACACTTTGTACTCCCATCCCACACACCTTTACCTTCATGCTCACATTATTTTTCGATATAATGTGAATTATATGTGCTTCATGCACATATAATTCACATTATATCGATCACTGGAAGCAGCGATCCACATTTTGCAATAACTCCACTCACATTACTTGTTCGGCGCATAAATATGTTAACAGTGTTGGATTGAATGATCAGTACACTCAAGTTACTAGTAACCAGATATATCAGTTAACTCTGCTTACTGTATTGCAAACCGCCAAACTTCTCGGCTTGATATAAGAGGAATAGGGCGTGGCTCAGATATTCATCATCAACCGCTAGAAGCTCTTTATCATTATGTGAACTAGATCTTCAAGTGAAGTAACACGAGGCGATTGTGATATATAAACGAAGTTATCAGATTTTTTCAACGCCCCTTCCCCTACCCTACCAATGACAGAATTTGCCATACCCCCAACATCACTAGCTCAGTGTGCACTGACTAGACAGAATATTAGAAACTTTTTCATGTTATGCCAGGGGAAAGCTGCAACTCCCTAAATGCGCATTTCATTATAAAATTAATTTCTATAAGGATCGATTATTCCAGTCTCATCCCCCCCCAACCTTTTTTTATCACTTATTTGCTTGGCAAATCGCCTTTGCCATTCCATCTCCTCACATTTTTTATAAGTCATCCAAACATTTTTTCTGCGTCTTCTTCCTCCTCTTATTTTACAGGGTCTTCCTCTTTCTCTCACTGCTTCTTCCCTTCCATCTCCCCACATTTTATAAGTCTTCATCTTATTATTGCTTCTATTACTTGATCTTTAAATATTTTTTTCTGTCTTCTTCTCACTTTTATAGGATCTCTCTCTTCCTCTCACTTTTATATGATCTTCCTCTTCCTCTCACTTTTATATGATCCTCCTCTTCCTCTCACTTTTACTGGATCTTCCTCTCACTTTTATAGGATCTTCCTCTTCCTCTCACTTTTATAGGATCTGTCTCTTCCTCTCATTTTGATAGGATCTTCCTCTTCCTCTCACTTTTATAGGATCTTCCTCTTCCTCTCACTTTTATAGGATCTTCCTCTTCCTCTCACTTTTATAGGATCTTCCTCTTCCTCTCATTGCCTCTGCGACTCCATTTCGCCTCACTGAAGCTAACTTAAAGATCTAAATCAAGTCTCCCTAATAATGAATTTCAAAAATATTTAATCAGTCTTTAAAGAGTTATGGAAGCTGCAATATTCAGCAGCAGCAATGTCAATCGCTAGAAACTTAAACGAAGTTGACGAATATCGAAAGAATCACACACATATAGCAAAAATATACACATATTAGATTATTTCATATAATAATAAGTAAGATTTAATTAACCCCTGTGGTAAATTCTTATGACAGATATTGTTACTTTTAAATATTGAAACTTGCATACGCCTTTAAATAATGAACAAAAATTATGAAAATTGAAAGTTATATACATTTGAATGTGTCAATTTATTTACACTCGCATACACTTTTACTACAAAAGCAGCACACTTTTACTGAAAAGAACAGCGCATTTTTACCACAAAAGCTGCATACTTTTACCTCAAAACGAGCAGACTTTTACCACAAAGGCTGTATATTTTTACCTCAAAAACATCACACTTTTACCACAAAAGCTGCATACTTTTACCTCAAAACTAGCACACTTTTATCACAAAGGCTGTATATTTTTACCTCAAAAACGAGCACACTTTTACCACAAAAAGATTATTTTAGAACTTAATAAAATCGAATTTGTCTTTCCAATGCCATAATATGAAATTTTCTCTAATATTTTCATCTAGATAGAGTGTTAAATGTAGTTATCTTTCATTGTCAATAGTAATCATTTGATACTGAATAAATATCTGACAACGATTTTTTTAGAAATTAGTGATCTGGCAACCTTCGTGTACTGTACACGAAGGTTGCCAGATCACTAATTTCTAAAAAAAATCGTTGCCAGATATTTTTTCTGAATTTTGTATTTTTTTTTTCGGATATTTTTTTGAGCGATTGTAATCTAGATCATATCTTTTAAAACCATATAGAGTCCCGCTGTCAAAGATTGGATTTAGTGGAAATTTTTTTATATATAAAATAATTGTTTAGATGATATTTTTGAAAAATAAATCAAATTTGAGTTTGAAAAGAAAAATATTTGAAATTCATTCGCAGTTTAAATCGGGATTTTTATGAACGCTGTAGTAGTCAGACAGAATTTTGAATTCTTGCTCTGCTTTTTGATATTTATTTATTTCCATTCCATTTGACAAAGGTCATCCAAAGCGCGAGGAACAATCGTTTCTGACTGTTGCCTAGGTTCGAATCCCTGAGGAACAAGAATTTTTATGATTTGTTTCTTCTATGGTTCTGCTTCCCTCACAAGAGATTTCTGTAACGAAAAAGTCGTTGTGTACAAGATATATTATCGTTGTTTACTGTTTTTATTAACCTACACTGGGTCAACATCCCCGTTGGAAAAATTCTGCCTGCGTCATTGATCATCAACATCCGAAGACAGAAAACCATTAGATAGCAAAATAAAATTATCCGGCATCAACTGCTTGCTGCGGAGTTCTGGCAGAAGGATTGCCGAAAGTGTTGTAAGGCAAATGTTTCATGGTGAAGTCACAAAAAATTTCGAACATATTATTTACAAAAAATCTAAAAATTAAACAATAATAAGACAAATAATGTTATATAATAAATGTTATTAATGTATCAATGCATTATGATATTTATAAACTGAAATGTTTGTATTTTAATACTATGTACAATTTATTAAAACTACCGCCAATTTAATAAATAAAAATTGCTTAATATTTTTATTGGGTTTAAGAAACCAAGCAATATAAAAATGAAAAAAATTCTAGAATCAAACTAATCTGATGTTTGTAATGCTTAAATTAAAATTAAAATGTTATTATGGGTTGCTATCAAAACACTGTGAGAAGCAGTTAGCTGGAAATAAATTTACTTTTAATCTTTTACTATGTTTATTTGACGTATAGTTGATGATTACTCTCATAGAGAACATTTTCTCAAATGTAATGGTGACTTCTTTATGGTAAAAAAAATAGGCAAACAGCGACTTCTACAAATTTTAATTTTTGTGAACATGACATTGGGTTTCATTCGAAATCTAAACTGGCTACGTTAAAATTTGACGATTTTTTTTTTTTGGAAAAAAAAATTATACCTTGGATGAAAGTATAGGGGTATTTCTAATGAAAAGATTATATTTTTCTCTTTAAATTTCCTTTGTATATAAAACTTATTACGGTACCAAAATATTACAGAATTTCAACCCTGTGTTGCCATTCCAGTGATCGAATGGTTAGCGCACTTGATTACTAATCACAGGGACCTGGTTCGAACCCCTGTAAGGCATGGATGTTTGTGTTGTCTTTCTGCTGAAGTCTCGCCTTCCTCGCAGATCTTCTCTATGGCGTATTAAACTGACAGGCTCCTGTCAGACTTCTGCGGAGGGGTAACTTTTTTCCATTTAATGTTACGTCAACGCAATCTTTAGATTCTAAAGATACTACTGTGCCGCGGCACACAGTTTGCGAGACAAACTGTGTGCCGCGAGAGATTTTCAAATTGACACTAGATATTCCAAAGATTTCATTTTGACTTGACTTGTGTTATCGACGTGCTTTAATAAAAATCTTTCAGATTTTATCAACTGGGATCTTGTAAGTATTTATCAAGCTTTTTCCAAATTTTGGTATTAATTTTTGATTATTTCAAGCCATATAGAATGGACAAATATTTAAAACAAACACCGAGTTATGAATTAAAGAACGAGAGCAAATCTTCAAGTAAAACCAGGCTGATGACTTCAACAAAGCGCAAATATAATGACGATTATATAGAGTTTGCTTTTATTCTTTTTTAGGTGTGCCGCGGAAAAAAAATTAGATTCAGTGTGCCGCGGGAAAAAAAATTAGATTCAGTGTGCTGCAGAGTAAAAAAGTTTGCGAGACACTGCTTTAGAAGATCTAGCTCTATAACTTATAATATATCTATATAATATGCATTTAATAGAAAGATGTAACTGAAGATAAATTAAAGATTGTTGGCAAATCTATTTAAATCTCGATTTTTTAACAATATTTGTTCAGTATTTAGAGTTGGGTTGTTTTATCTCTGAGCGGCACTTTTTTTGCACACTATGGGCTAAATGGCCAGGTCACAAGGACCTCGAAGGCTCAGAGAAGGTTGGGGGAGGGGGACCCACTGGAACAGCTGTTGGGAGACAGATGGTAGCCTCCCGTCAAGGCCATCCAGAGTGTTCTTTAACGTGCACAGGGTATGTGCTCTCCCTCACACGGTGCCACGGCTTAACGTCTCATCCGACGGACGGTGGCCTTTCCAAGCCCATCGGTGTCCCCTACTGACCATGGTAGGGTGGAGAGATTTGCGGAGATAATCTCAACGCTGACCCAGCTGGGACTCGAACCTGGGAACTAATCTACAGCTATCTAGTTACAAGCCTGGCGCGCTACCGACTGAGCCACCCCCGCCCCAGTATTTAGAGAGTTTTGGAAGCTTCAATATTTCACAACAGTAATGCATCACATGAATTTCCCACAGAATTTGATTAAAACTTACACGATAAGTATTGTTTCAAACCATTTAATAAAATAACTATACATTACAAAAGTTGGAATAAAGATTATTCAAATATGAGACAATTTAAATGTTTTTTATAAAACAAGATAATTTATTGCGAAATATTCCATCTTCTATAACTCTTTAAATACTGAACGAATATTATTGAAAAACAAGATATAAATAGATCAGCCATATTTTCCCATTAGCGGATGAGGTAGCGCGCCAGGCGTAATCTGCAGTTCCCAGTTTCGAGACCCAGCTGGGTCAGCGTTGAGATTTATCTGCGCAAAACTCCCCGTCCTGCCCACGGTCAGTAGGGGACACCAATGGACTTGGAAATGTCGCCGTCCGTCGGATGGGAAGTAAAGCCATGGTCCCATATACGGGAGAGCCATACCCTGTGCACATTAAAGAACACACTAGATGGCATTTACTTGAGGCTACCATCTGTCTTCCAACAGCTTTCCAGTGGATCTCCCAACCTCCTCTGAGGCTTCGGGGTCCTTGTGACCTGGCCATTTTGCCAATTGTGGGAAAAAAAGTGCCGCTCAGAGGTAAAACAACCCAATTGAAGAAACATTAATTTACAAGCCGCAGTGGGCGAAATTGGCGACCCTATACATCCTTTTGTGCTGTCTGTGGAAGATATTCTTGAAAAAATGTTTTATTGCACTGATTTTTTTTAGGGACAGAAAAACAATGAAAATACGTGCTCATTTTCTATAGCTGCTCGACGATAATTGCTAAAAGCAGTTTTTTTTACCGTTTTTTTATGTGGACGCTTTAGTTTTTTAAATCTAAAAACCGCTGTTGCTTCGATACGTTTTCTGTACTGAAAAAGATTATATTCTTGCAAAGAAATCTTCTGACCTGACAGTAATCTCTATGATATTTAAAAAAAACTTTAATATCGCTAAACGCTAAAAATAGACATTGATGCACATCTGAATTATACGACTGGCCGCTACATCTTATCACTTCATTCATAATTTTTTCGGCTTAATTCATATTCAATGAAATCCATTTTGTTTCCTTCATTTACTTTTCATCATTTTAAAATAATTCAAATTGCATTAGAAAATTATTTAATTTACTTTATTTACCTTCTTTATTTAATTAAATTATTAATTATACTGATTTCCTTGTATGATTATAAACCTCTGGATTACGTGTTTTAATAAATCTACAGCTATCTAGTTTCAAGAACTCAGTATTTGTTTCTCAAACCACATGGTATTTGGCCCTTCATATTCTAAGTCAGGTGTCTCAAACACGCGTATCTCGAATTCATTCTGCGCGGCCCACAAGCAAGACGATATTATCCTAATCACGCGTAACGAACTGTGACTTACTAGCCTGGCTGCGATAACTTCACGCACCTATTCAGAACACAATCACTTTCAAGCTGAGGAAGAAGGCATCACAAACGAAATAGATTTAGCTTTAGGTATCAAAATTATGCAACGTTTAAATACTAAATAAATAAAAAATAAATACCCCCTCAAGCAGCTGCTTACCACAGAGGTCTGACAGGAGTCTGTCAGTTTATATGCCACAGTAGAAGGTCTGAGAGGATGGCAGGACCTCAGCAGAAAAACGACACAAACAGCCATGCCTTACCCGGGGCTCGAACCCCAGGGTTGGATTGTTTTACCTCTGAGAGGCACTTTTTTGCACACCATGGGCTAAATGGCCAGGTCATATGGATCCCGAATGCTCAGAGAAGGTTGGGAGAAGGGACCCACTGGAAAAGCTGTTGGGAGACAGATGGTAGCCCCCCGTCAAGGCCATCCAGCGTGTTCTTTAACGTGCACAGGGTATCTCTCTCCCGCACACGGGGCCACGGTTTAACGTCCCATCCAACGGACGGCGGCCTTTTCAAGCCCATCGGTGTCCCCTACTGACCGTGGGCAGGGCGGGGAATTTTGCGGAGAAAAATCTCAATGCTGACCCAGCTGGGACTCGAACCTGGGAACTACAGATTACGAGCCTGGCCACCCCCGCCCCTCTCGAACCCAGGTCCCGTAGATCAGTAGCCAAGCGTGCTAACCACTCAGCCACCGGACGGCTTAAATACTAAAACAACACTATAATTATGTTTTGCTTATCATTGCTTATAATCAAGGCAGCTCGCCACTGATTGTTTAAATAAAATGCTGTCCGCCACTGATTGTTTAAATAAAATGCTGTCCGCCACTGATTGTTTAAATAAAATGCTGTCCGCCACTGATTGCTTAAAATAAAACGATGTTGGCTTCTTATTGCCTAAAATAAAATACGATCCGCCAACGAATGCTTAAAATAAAATGTGGCGCGCCATCGATTGCTTAAAATGAAATACCACCAGTCATTCATTGATCGCTTAAAATGAAATGAAACTCGCCACTGATTGCTTGAAATAAAATGCGACCATTCATTAATTGCCTAAAATGAAATGCTGCCCACATATATTAAAAGCGTCTGATGCGGCCCATAAATTATAGTTCGAGTTTGAGATTCCTGTTCTTGGCGATCACTTTTATTCCTTATCACTAACAATCGAATTCAGCTTTCCTAGCTAATGCCTAAAGGGTAGGGTGGGGGTGGCTCGGTCGTTATCGTGACAGACTCGTAATCTGCAGTTCCCAGGTTCGAGTCCCAGCTGGGTCAGCGTTGAGATTTATCGCCGCAAAACTACCCGCCCTGCCCACGGTCAGTAAAGGACACCGATGGGCTTGGAAAGGCCGCCTTCCGTCGGATGGGACGTTAAGACGTGGCCCCGTGTATGGTTGAGCCATACCCTATGCACGTTAAAGAACACGCTGCATAACCTTAACAAGAGTCTACCATCTGTCTCCCACCAGCTGTTCCAGTGGGTCCCCTCCCCCAACCTTCTCTGAGCCTTCAGAGTCCTTGTGACCTGGCCATTTAGCCCATGGTGTACAAAAATGTGCCGCTCAGAGGTAAAACAACCCACCCAAGCCTAAGGGGTTATAGACTGTCCTGAATCCACTTGTGGATCGAATGATAATTTAATACTTTTATCTAAGAAAAAGCAGCGATGACTTTCAGCCGAAACATATGGGAGCACCTTACACCTCTTGTTTTTTCATAATAAAAGAAAGAACATAGATGTACTTTTATTTATTAATTAGAGATTTAGGTTAAATGAAAGACAAACTGTGTTTCATTTAACCTAAATATATTCCTATAACAACTTAAACAAGAGACATTAGACTTGTCTAACTGTACCTAATAAAGTGACCGCTGAGTACGTATATATTCCGTTTTTACCGATATCTATTTTTTATCATTTATTTTCAAACGAAACTGTGAAATTTTGCAATCCGGTTTCCTGGAGACAGATTTTTTTTTCACAGTTACTATTACTAAATTTTTTTATTAATTTAACTACTGTAAATTTCAGGGTATTTTAAATATAGATTTGTTTCAAAGTTAGTTAATTGGGCTTTATATTGTCAAAATATGTCTTTTTTTCCCCCTAGCTTTTTTTGGGTAGTGTTGTTCTATTTAAAAATATAAAGCAAAAGTTTTTTTTTTTATCCTTGGATCCAGTGGCGGTCAATAAGGAGGGTGCAAGGGGGGGGCATTGCCCCCCCTGCCTTAATATTTCTTTTTGCAAAAGACCTGTAAGTTTTTTTATTCCTTTTTTCCGCAGACAGCCATTTTTGCATTCTGAAGGGATTAGCAGCGTAGGGTTTAGTCACCATTTTCTATATCTTATTTTTATTAAGATCTCAATTACTAAATAATATTCATTAGTTGTGTGCCATATTTAGACTACAAAATCCTTTATATATGACTAAATGGCATCCTACAGACTTGAGAATTAGACCGCCTCTGCCTGATTCAAAGGGCTTTGATTGTTTTAGCCTTACTGGTGCCCAGAAAAAATAATAAATAAATAAATATCTCCTCAAACAGCTGCTTGCCACACAGGTCTGACAGGAATCAATTAAATTAACACCTCCTACAACAGAAAGCCAGACGACTAAATTTATGACATCAGCTTAGTAATCGTACCATATAGACACATCTTATATTCTTGATTTTAGTATTACTAATGGTGGATTTTATGCTAATCTTCATATTAATGTTTATCTATAAATATGTTTTATTTAGGAGAAAATTAATTTGCCTTAATTAGCAGTATTATATCTGATAATAAAAACGAATAATTTTTTTCTTAAATATAGAATAATAGATGAACGTTATTATAAAGATTAGCACAAGAGTCCACCAGTAATAATATTAAAATCAAAAATATAAGAATTGTCTCTATAGTAGGACTACTTAGTGATATGAAAAATATGGCCTACTGTTACAGGAATGTTGGTTTAATACGCTATACATAGTAGAAGACGTGTGAGGATGGCGGGATCTCAGCAGAAAGCCAACACAAACATCCATGCCTTACCCGGGGCTCGAACCCAGGACGCTTTCATCAGCAGCGAAGCGCACTAACCACTCGGCCATGGGACGGCCCCAGAACAACCCCAGGTTATATCAGTGGGAAAACAATTTCGAAATTCTATATTTTCCAAAATAAAAAAATTTCAGAAATGTGATTAAAGATTAATAAAAGATCTCGGTCAAATCAGTCTAACTGCAATATTCTTTTCTACAATATTCGCTGTATTATAGAAAACACAATATATTTTTCCTACAATATTCGTTGTATTTAAAGTTATGGAAGCTAGGATGGAATTGGTAGCAGCAATGCTTCTTACGAAATTTATACAAAATCGACAGATAGTTCAAGATTTATGTATATTACCTTCCAAAATATACAATTATTTTGTTAAATGGTTTGAAGTAATGCTCATTATCCATTATCCAAGTTTCAAATTATTTTCTTAGATAAATTCTTATGATTGGCATTGCTGCTATTAAATATTCAAGTTTTCAATAATTCTTTAAATATTGAACGAATATGGCTGAAAATCGAGATTTAAACTAGTTTTGGCGGACATCTTTGAATTGTCTTCAGTCATATTTTTACCCATAAAAGTTATTTTAGAAGTTATAAAAAAAATACTCCCTCTAGCAGCTGCTTGCCACAGAGGTCTGACAGGAGCCTGTCAGTTTATATGCCATAGGAGATCTGAGAGGATGGCAGGACCTCAGCAGAAAAACGACACCACACATCCATGCCTAATCCGGGGCTCGAACCCAGGTCCCTTAGATCAGTAGCCAAGCGTGCTAACCACTCGGCCATTATAGCGCTCCGAAATTAGCTTTCCATGATATAACTACAGATTGATTTAGATTACGATCTTCAGCTAATTTTCAAAATTAAATTTTTCTTCATAAAAAGCTTATTTTCAAAGTTAGACAATTTCGGTGTGTTCCCATTATTATAACCCATACATTAGTTCTCAATTTTTTCAACATCGTATTATTAAAATTATCGGGTTGTAACACCTTTAGGACACCAGTTGTGCTTAATATATATAGCGTACCCCTTATATAGATAGATAAACTATAGTTATAGTCAGTAATAAAGTCAGTGTTTTATTTATTCTCATTTTTATACTATAACTATAGTTTTATCTATCTATATAAGGGGTACGCCAGTTACATATACATTTCCAGGGAGTACGTGAAGCATAAAAGGTTGAGAACCACTGCTTTAAATAATATACCACTGCTGGTTATATTTCAATAATATGCTTTTATCCTTCTAAAAAATAAGTGATGTCACGTTTCTTCCCACCCCTGGAAATAAAATAGCATTTTGCTACTTAATAAATTTCTCAATTTTACTTCAGCTGAAAAATATAAAGTCACTCTTAACACTGATATCAAATTTAAAGGAAAATTTATCTTGAACTAGGTGGAATGCGCCCCTAGGTTTCTACTTTATTAATTTAGTTTTTATGTCATTTATAAGGATAGGGAAATTCCGAAAAATGTGGCCAGCCAGCTGTTTTTACCACAAGCTAGACCAAAGGCATATACGAACATGGGGAAAAGAGACAAAAACATTTTCCATGCTTTAATGTACAAGTATATTAAAAAAGACCATTGGACGAAATTAATTATATTGCAGTGGCAAGCAGCTCCTTGAGGGAATATTTATTTTTTATTTTATTCAATGGTGAAAGTTGATGTTCTTCTCCATGAAAATATTTTATTATTTTAGTTTTTTATAGGAAAGTAACAAACCACGCCAGAAGATTTACTCGCCAATGACGAAATAGGATTTCCCCACTACTGGTTATTTTTCTTTTAAAATTGGTTAGGGGTTCTCTTATAGTTAACATTTCTTTCTTTTATCATATTTGGAGCGTTTTTTTAATAATATTTTAATAATAATAGCTTTATTTATGTTTCAATATGGTTATATACATAAAACACCCGCTAAGCCTTATGGCTTGTCAGCAGGATTCCTCTAAGCATATGACGGGTTAATTAAATAATAAGCCACGTATAATGGAAAATAAACAGATAATCAAAAACAACAACAACAACAACAACAGCAAGAAAAAAACGCAATGATTAAAACACATACAAGAAAAATTACGCATATATATAAAAATAAACCTATGCAATCATATATTATAAACCCAATTATTTCACCGCGCTGTAATCTCTATTATTAACAAAATTATTACTATTGTACAAGTCGTCATTTCACACTAACATTTTAGTTGCTTTAAATTAGGGTTCTCAACGTGGAGAACGCGTTAAAATATTTTGGGGTACGCCGTGAGAGCTCAAAAGTAGCTAGATCTAGTAATAAAGTCAATGTTTTATTTTATTCTCATTGTTATACTATAACTATAGTTTTATCTATCTATATAAAGGGGTATGCCAGTTACATATACATTTCCAGGGAGTACGTGAAGCATAAAAGGTTGAGAACCACTGCTTTAAATAATACCTGATACAGGATGTGACTTTTCAAATATTTATATCATTATATCGTCAGTTGCTTTTCGCCACAAAACCACAAATAGCCAATCAGCCCAAGTTCTCCTTGAAATCGTAAAATGCTATTTGGTTTAGCATTTCGGTGAGTGTGTGTGGGGGGGGGTGGGTGGGCTTACGGAAACGTTTCTGCCGTTCTTGTACTTCAATACAGACTCTTTTCATCAGGGATAGGTAAATAACATTCGGAGTGGACATTTCGAAGTGATAATTTTAATAATTCAATGCTGGTAAAAGCTAGAAAATAATCGAAAGCATATCCACAGGTGTCTTACTTTTCAAATTAACTTTTTGTATAGAATAATCACTGGATATGAATATAAGATTTCAATCCAAATCAATTTATAGATTTCAAATAAATTTCAAATCCATCTCAGTTAAAACTAGATCAATCCCTAGAATCTCTCTAAAACTTGATTTAAAGAGATGACTGAAAATCAAAATTTAGATCTCACTGAATCTCGATCTTTTGGTATTATTCCTTTGATACTTAAAGAGTTATGGAAGCAAAACATCGAAACATGGTATTTATCGGTCAAGAATTTTATGTCCAAAGCATAAATATAACTACTGTATCAATGGTTCAATTAAAAAATACCCTTGAAGCAGCTGCTTTCTACAGAAGTCTGGCAAAAACCTGTCACGTGTATATGTAATCGATAGGGGAAGATCTGTGAGGAAGGCGAGACCTCAGCAGGGGATCTGTGACGAAGACGAGACCTCAGCAGGGGATCTGTGACGAAGACGAGACCTCAGCAGGACCTCAGCGATACCCAGGCCTCTTTGATCAGTAACCAAGTTCGCTAACCACTCAGGATTACTATATTTAATAATAATCCTGAGTATTAAAATTATATATTTTGAAGTTTGAGCACTTATTCTTTAAATTTTCGCCAATATGGGGGGGGGGGGAATTCTTAGAAAAAGGGAGTCTATTTAATTTAGATTAAAATTGCTGCCTCTTTAAGGGGTTCAGTTCGTAGTAACCAGAGGTTGGAAACGAACATAACAATAGCCGATAGGGTTATGTAAAAATATTTTTTTATTACTGCAAACGTATAATAACAATATTTTTGAAATATCATGGTAACAAATAACGTTTAT
Source organism: Ryuthela nishihirai (assembly GCA_038380435.1). Classification (NCBI taxonomy): domain Eukaryota; kingdom Metazoa; phylum Arthropoda; class Arachnida; order Araneae; family Heptathelidae; genus Ryuthela; species Ryuthela nishihirai. The sequence continues at coordinate 128,939,783 of JAWZYU010000001.1, read as the reverse complement.
GTACACAAGATAACATTTCGTATTAGGTTTCGAAACGTTTAAAACAAAAAAAATTGTGTTGGTCTGTCAGCACTAAATAATGCTAACACAGAAAGCAGCGACATTTAATATTTGCTTAAAGCCGTCCCGTGGCCGAGTGGTTAGCGCGCTTGGCCTACTGATCTAAGGGACCTGGGTTCGAGCCCCGGGTAAGGCATGGATGTGTGTGTGTCGTTTTTCTGCTGAGGTCCTGCCATCCTCTCAGACCTTCTACTCTGGCATGTAAACTGACAGGCTCCTGTCAGACCTCTGTGGCAAGCAGCTGCTTGAGGGGGTATTTATGCTACTGATCTAAGGGACCTGGGTTCGAGCCCCGGTTAAGGCATGGATGTGTGTGTGTCGTTTTTCTGCTGAGGTCCTGCCATCCTCTCAGACCTTCTACTCTGGCATGTAAACTGACAGGCTCCTGTCAGACCTCTGTGGCAAGCAGCTGCTTGAGGGGGTATTTATGCTACTGATCTAAGGGACCTGGGTTCGAGCCCCGGGTAAGGCATGGATGTGTGTGTGTGTGTCGTTTTTCTGCTGAGGTCCTGCCATCCTCTCAGACCTTCTACTCTGGCATATAAACTGACAGGCTCCTGTCAGACCTCTGTGGTCAAGCAGCTGCTTGAGGGGGGTATTTATTTTTTTTACTTATTTATCATGTAACTCCCATTTTATACACTGGAAGTCTTAAAGAGTTAGATTATCGAAAATTACACGCAATTTACAAAGCAAATTTTGGCCTCCCGGGTGTTCAAGTTTTGGTTGGGAAAATGATTTTATCACAAAAATTATTTTATCAGCTCTAGAAGAAAATCTAAGAAAAAAACTTTGCGAAAATCTATGAATAGTATAAAACAAATTATCCCTTAAAAGGCTGTTTTCTATGAAGGTTCTGAGCTGCCTGTCAGTGTAATGCACCATAGGAAATATCCTTGAGGAAAACCAGACCTTAACAGAAAGACAACTCATAAAAGCAACATCTCCACCTTATCCAAGGATTCGTACCCAGGTCCTCCGCATGTAGCCAAGCACATTAACCACTCAGCCACCGAATTTTTTCATATTTTTGCATTTTTGTTTCGTTCATTTTTCCAGTCCATTATTAATTAGCGAAAAAACTTGAAAGGAAAAATGAGGAATTTGAGTCTTTTTTATTGTCCTAGAAGTTTCTTAGGTCTTTGCATTTTGGCAAATAATTGTATAACGCTATGAGCCGTTTCGTACTATTTAGTTTAGGTTTTCAGTATATAATTATATTTTAAAAATATGCCTTTCTTACACAGTTACGAAGTACATAATAAAATGAAACCTTATTTCATCCCTGGTTATGTAGAAATTAAACAACCTTGGTCTAAGTTGATATTCCGCATTAACGTGTTTCTGTCGTGTGGGTTGTTGGGTTGGGTTGTTTTACCTCTGAGCGGCACTTTTTTGCACACCAAGGGCTAAATGGCCAGGTCACATGGACCCCGAAGACTCAGAGAAGGTTGGGGGAGGGGACCCACTGGAGCAGCTGTTGGGAGACAGATGGTAGCCTCCCGTCAAGGCCATCCAGCGTGTTCTTTAACGTGCACAGGGTATGGCTCTCCCACACACGGGGCCACGGCTTAACGTCCCATCCGACGGACGGCGGCCTTTCCAAGCCCATCGGTGTCCCCTACTGACCGTGGGCAGGGCGGGGAATTTTGCGGAGATAAATCTCAACGCTGACCCAGCTGGGACTCGAACCGGGGAACTACAGATTACGAGCCTGGCGCGCTACCGACTGAGCCACCCCCGCCCCCTGTCGTGTGGGCAAATCTATATTTGCTAAAGAGCCTCTAACTTTTTAATCCTTGTGGCCGAGTGGTTAGCGCGCTTGGCTATTGATCTAAGGGACCCGGGTAAGGCATCGATGTATGTGTTGTTTTTCTGCTGAGGTCCTGCCATCCTCACAGACCTTCTACTATGGCATATAAACTGATAGGCTCCTGTCAGACCTCTGTGGCAAGCAGCTGCTTGAGGGGGTATTTATTATTAATTTTAATATAAGCAAAAACTAAGTATTTTGCAACTAAAATTTGAGCTACCTAGCCCACTAAAAAGTAATAGATATATATTTCCTTTTCAGAAACACATGTATTTACTTTTAAGCTATTTATGTATTGGATTTCTCTGAGCAAACCTATATTAGCTACAAAAAGCTCGTCTTTCTATTTTTAACATAAGCAACTAAAATTTAAACTATTTTTCCTACAAATAATGAATAAACAATAAATGTGGAATTTTTTATGCATACGAAATTGCTTTTATTGTTATTTTACACAGACCAATGGAAACGGTTCCACATATCACATATTGGATTCCTTTCTAAAAGAAACAAAATAATTTCTAGAACAGGACGGAATTTAAATAATTTAGGGGATGGAGTAAGTGATGGATTACTCCGGAATGGACCAGAACGCCGTTCCAGTACTTTTTTTAAGAAATTATGTTCGTCAAACAATAAAAAAGTTTTCCTTCAAGAAACTTCTTGATACTGAAGTCTGATAAGCGACTGACACCAAGAAGGTTGATGAAGAAGACGAGAACTCAGCAGAACGGAAAAGTAACATCCATGCTTTCACCGGGAATCGAACACAGATCTCTTTAATCCACAGTAAAGCACACTAACCACTCCGCTATCGATTTGGTAAAAAAAAATAAAGTTTGCCTTCGAACAACCGCTTGCCACAGAGTTCTGACAGGAGCCTGTGAGTAATAATGCGCAACAGAGAAATACTCTGATGCAAGTGAGACCTCAGCAGAAAGAGAAAAAACATGCTTATCTTATCTGGGTTCGAATCCAGGTCCTTTGATCAGTAGTCATGCGCGTTAACCACTCGGCAAAATATTTTCCCCTCCATCCTATTAGTCTGTTTAAAAAGATATTATTTCAAAACATAATACCTGCATTTACTACGTAAGTGTTAAATATTATTTGATATGTAATACTTGTATTTATTCCTGGTTATTTGTCATTAAAAAATATTTTTTTAAATATATAAAATACTTGAACTTATTCCTGGTTATCTGTCTTTAAAAAATATTTCTTAAATATATAAAATACTTGAACTTATTCCTGGTTATCTGTCTTTAAAAAATATTTTTTTAAATATATAAAATACTTGAACTTATTCCTGGTTATTTGTCTTTAAAAAATATTTTTTTAAATATATAATACTTGAACTTATTCCTGGTTATTTGTCTTTAAAAAATATTTTTTAAATATATAAAATACTTAAACTTATTCCTGATTATTTGTCTTTTAAAAATATTTTTTAAATATATAAAATACTTGAACTTATTCCTGGTTATTTGTCTTTAAAAAATATTTTTTTAAATATATAAAATACTTGAACTTATTCCTGGTTATTTGTCTTTAAAAAATATTTTTTAAATATATAAAATACTTAAACTTATTCCTGATTATTTGTCTTTAAAAAATATTTTTTAAATATATAAAATACTTGAACTTATTCCTGATTATTTGTATTTAAAAAATATTTTTTAAATATATATAATACTTGTATTACTCTTCTCCTGTTATTTAAACAATCGGGGGATCCCCTCCGATTGTTTAAATTCATCCTTGAAATTCATTCTTAAATTCATTGCTTAAATTCATCCTAAAACATCATTATTTTATCTTTTTCATCCTTTCACGACAAAGGATAACATCTACAATTATCAATTTTAATTTTATTTCTGAAAGTAGAAAAATCACATTACATCGAAAGGAGCCCCCAAATGAGATTTCACTTTCCTCTTGAAATAATTAGCAAGAAGAAAAATCGCCGCTTACCTTGATGTCATCATCTGGTTCCTGTTTGACGGACACACCACTTTCATCGTAGCCGGTCAACAAGCGTCTTTTGCGGCGACGGGGCGACCCGTCCGCCGCGTTCATACTCGTAAGCAGAGGTCAAAGTCGGTCCTCCCGCTCCGTCGGTGTCGGGGTACGGAAAGCAGGTCCCAGTTTTTCTCTCTCACCGCAGCAGCAAAGCAGACGGCCGAATTAGGCCTACCATGGCCGAGTCGGTCTCTGTCGATGAGACATCGACTCTCATCGGCTCATCGCTTTCCATCAAACTCCTCTCTCTTCGGGCCACACGTCGATCTAACAGTCCTCCCTATCTAGTTCTCAATTGATGCGCTAGCATGGTTCCTGCGCTCGGCCATCACGTAAAATTTTCGGTGTCCATTTACGAGCCAGGGCCGATCGAGAACTGCCCTGAGAATGACAGACGATTTCCGGAAGTCGAGAGTAGCGAGCAGCGAACGATCGAAGCGCCTCGCTCCGGCAGTTTGAAGCTGTTTGTTGTTGTTGCGATCGTCGCTGGCGGCAAGGCTAAGTCAGCCATTGGCTGCTTGGAGATGGCGTAGGGGAATGCCTACCACGTGAGGCAAGTGACAACAAAAGTGCAATAGCTGCTGGCCATCGCGATGCGGGTAATCTGCATCACTAAGAGCAGTTGTGAGGAGTAGGTCGCTGTTTACTCCTCAAAATATTGTTCTAAACTACAAAAACTGTTATTATGGGTGAAATGTTATTGGAAGATTCTAATTCTCTTTCAACAGCGACCTTAACCTGTTGAAGTAGCCAAATTAATCATCAGAAATAATTTCAAATTTAACTTATTATATCAATGATCCGTCCAAGATCTTATTTTACCTTTCATACAGTGAGTCACATCCATTTTTTTTAGGGTAAGGATCCCTAAAATACCCTTTGTTAACATTATCTCCTGACAAGCACGGAAGTGTTATCTTGCACTTTTTAATTTAGTTGCATTTGCATGTAAGTATAAAATCTTAATTAATAAAAAAGACTGGAGTTTTCTCACTTTGTAGCGGTTCAGGCTTGTAATGGGATGATCCTAGATTCGAGTCCCAACTGTGATGGATAAGGTTTTCCTCCCTGACCTAGATAAGAAACACCCACTCTCCCCTTTGTAAAAAAAAGAGACATATACGGAGTTGGAAAAAGTATCTTCAGTGGGATGGGATGTTAAATGAGAACCACAGTTTAACGTTTCATTCGACGGACGTCGATCTTTTCAAGCCCATCAGTGAGCCGTGGAAATGAAACAGATCAACAGCTGCGGCATCTTTTTAAAAGTTTACATCATATGGGCAAGTGCTTGGGTTATCATCATTTGCTCAGTGTTGAAGATCGAAGATTCTGTATTCCACGAATTTAGTTTGCTATCGTGATCATCATTCAGCACGTTTATGTATTGAATTATCTGATATCGCTTTTCGAATGTGTAGCTCCAAATTTTGAATTCTCTTGATTGAATAACACAGTAATAAATTATCACAGGAAAAGTCCTGTAGACAAGGAACATTTGAAAAATTGAGTTGAAAAAAATTGGTTGGCCTGACTGGGATTCGAACCCAGGTCTCCCGGAAGATGGGTTCGAATCCCAGTCAGAGCAACCAATTTTTTTTCAACTCATTTCTTCAAGTGTTCCTTGTCTACAGAACTTTTCCTGTGATAATTTATTACTGAATAGTTTATATAACGCTGTGAGCGAGAGTGACACATATTACTATCATAAAAAATGTGGCGAATTGGCTGCCCAACTCCTGATAATAGATGGCGCCACCTGTGACTCAACAAGAAGATATATACGTCCCTTAGTTGAAGGGATGGTTAGTCCCTCGGTGGTCTAGCGGTTAAGACTTCTGGCAGACTTGGGTTCGAATCCCAGTCACGACAATCAATTTTTATTCAAGTGAATAACACATTCAAATATACAATGATGCTTACAACGATCGACTTGATCCTATTGAATCATTAAAGTGTGTGTCTAATTTTAATATCATTCGTAACATTTCCTCTGGCTGGAGGTACAGTCGCTCAAAAAAATATCCGAACACTATGGTTGATTACAGAATTCAGAAAAAATATCTGGCAACGATTTTTTTAGAAATTAGTGATCTGGCAAACTTCGTGTCACGTGACACGTGACGTTCGTGTCACGTGACACGAAGGTTGCCAGATCACTAATTTCTAAAAAAATCGTTGCCAGATATTTTTTCTGAATTCTGTAATCAACCATAGTGTTCGGATATTTTTTTGAGCGACTGTAAGTCAAAGAAATTGCAATCAGCGATGTAAAATTTCAATTAGATCGCTTGTATTAGTATACAAATTACGTTTCGACCCCCAAACATTATCTAAAACAAGTGAGACTAAAAAAAGTGGACTATTAAAACAAGTGAGACTGAAAAAAGTGGACTATTAAAACAAGTGGATCTTTCGGGATTGTAACTAACGAAACCAAGCCTCACACAAAACAAGTGATTGTCATTATCAACCGCATATTTTACACAGTGATATGGAGTTCATATTATTTCATGATTTTTATCTTCGAAACATAAATATCTTCAGATATATTTATCATCTGTTAAGAATGGAATCTCCAGAAACAGATTTCTCTGGATGATGAAACGAGTCCAAAATATTTGCAAACTGTGCAATCAACTAGGATCACTAAATCAGTAGTAAAGAATCACAGGATAAGTCGTTTAGACATGGAACTCATGAAATGATGAGCTCATCATTTCATGAACTAGGATCACTTTTCTCTACAAACAGGGGAGGGGGTGACTCAGTCGGTAGCGCGCCAGGCTCGTAATCTGTAGTTCCCAGGTTCGAGTCTCAGCTGGGTCAGCGTTGAGATTTATCTCCGCAAAATTCCCCGCCCTGCCCACGGTCAGTAGGGGACACCGATGGGCTTGGAAAGGCCACAGTCCGTCGGATGGGACGTTAAGCCGTGGCCCCATGTGCGGGAGAGCCATACCCTGTGCACGTTAAAGAACACGCTGGATGGCCTTGACAGGAGGCTACCATCTGTCTCCCAACAGCTGTTCCAGTGGGTCCCCTCCCCCAGCCTTCTCTGAGCCTTCGGGGTCCATGTGACCTGGCCATTTAGCCCATGGTGTGCAAAAAAGTGCCGCTCAGAGGTAAAACAACCCAACTCTACAAACATTTTATTGGGGTTTTTACTTATTGCGGTGTAAAAATTAAGAAAAATCAGCCTGTTCAACCAAATAACAATTGAAGTATCCGTATCATTTGCGTAACTATTCGCTGGTATATTAAATGTATTTTGGTCTGTGTTTTGCTGATTGTAATATTTTGCTGGAGAGGCTTTTGAATCGTGAAAATTTTAAAAGTGCATGCACCAAATATGTTCTCTATAAGAATGCTCACAACTTTCAATCGGAAGTTACTCCTTTCGATTCCTGGCTGGAAAGAGAGATCATGCAGAAATACTTGTCAAATATTTCAGCGTAATCTCTCGCAGCACTTTTTTATTATTAGTGAGAACTCTCATCACTTATGCTATCATTGCGATTCAGTCGCCTTAAACCAGTTTTCATTAAGTTATTGATGGATCCGATAAATACAACTGAACTACTTTGAAAAGATGCTAAATTTCCTTTTAAAACTGAATTTCCTTTTAAAATATCCTGTTTCAATCGTTTCCTATGGGTGTTAATTGATAATGAATTAAATAGTATCTTTAAATATCAGACTGAACGTTATAAAATACATTAACTCTGTAAAGGAAGAATGAAAATGTTAGCTTATTGAATTACTCGGTACGATTTGCTTAACAAATGCATCTCCATCTTAACTATCTACCTCTAACTAGCTCTGTCCTCAGACCAGTGACCTGTCATTCTGCATGTGGATGAATCTTGCTCATTTTAAAAAATGAGCTCTTGTCAAATTTCGTAGTCCCTCCTTCTAGATATTCAACTTTTTTCTTTCAAAGATGAAGAAAAAATTCTTTTTTGGGTTAAATAAGTACAAATTAAATATTAGGAATTAACCGAAACTATCCATGGTTTTTAACTTCTACCATTCCAGCGATAAAGTTCGAAAAGGGTAAAACTTTAAACAATTATTGCAAACGATCTATTCATGCTTGAATTTCAGATTTCGGTGGTAAAATGTGGTGGTCAAATGGTTCACAATGGTAGGTACCTTAAAACCTTTTTTGTTGTAAAGTGAAAAATTCTTCTTGGTTTAGAGCACTTCACTATTGATCAAATGTATCTGGGCTGGAGTCTCAGGTAAGGCATCGATGTTTGCGTTGACATTGTGCTGAGGTCTTGCCTTCCTCACAGATCTTCCCCATGGCGTATTTATATTTGACAGGCTCTTTTCAGAACTCTGTAGTAAACAGCTGCTAGAGTGGGTTTTTTTTCAGGTACTAATGAAATATTACCACTTGAATTTTCTGAATCATCCATTAGTTCCTATTTACACAAAGACTACACGTTCGGAAAAGCATGAATTTTACTCTTTTCAAAAATGAGTATTCTATACTCTGCAGAGGCGATCTGTTATTCTTCTAGATACGCTGTCCCCTGATCCTAGAAAGAGTAATCCCCCTTTCTGAAGCTTTTGGCAGATATCGAGCTCTATCTGTCTCAGTTTAGGAGCTGCTCATAATCAGCTGCATTTTCGATCTGAATTTCCCATTCTTTGTCGTGTTCGAGAGTTATCTTTAGATAGATATGACGAGAGAGAACACTTACTTGAAGAGTGTTCTTGAATATGTTCTTAGATATAGCAAGTTTGCACAGCGTTTCAACTGCTCATCTTTACAATGCTGCAAATGCTTTGTTCTGATAGAGAGAAAAGCAGGTTAAAACAAAATCCGAAACGAAATTTTTTATTGCATTTACCAGGTCTACACGGATGAAATCAAAGTCGTAATTGAAAATGCTAAATACATCATTTCTCTAAACTGCGGACATGTTCTTTCCAGTTGCAACTTGTAATTATATTTCGGTATATGAAGGATACTACGACCATACAAAGGTCATAGGTATGTCACCCGCAACTTTTCCTCTTCAAGGCATGCGACATAAACTACAATTATATTCCGCGTTTATTTAAAATAATTATCCATACAAAGTTATAACACATCTAGAACTACACATCTATACTTGTCGATCTGACTTCAAACAAAAATTTAATTCCTAACAGATACTTCTGAAAGAGTGGCTCAGAAGATTCGAGTTCGAACCAGGTACAACCCACAAGCTAGTAATACGCAGAGTCATGTACTCTCTAACTGTAGCTGTGATGAGTAGAGGGTTTAATAATAGACAAATGCAAATTTGGTTTAAACAATAACAAAAAGATTTAAATTTTCAAATGAACATAATTCCTCCACCAACTTATAAAGATGGATAAATTCACATTACAATACGTTATCATATTTCCAACCTATTCAAATGAATTCGATTATGAAGTGACAGTCAAAATATTAAAGAAAAGTGACAACAATCAGATTAATGTGAATTAAAATGATTATACCCTGATTGAAGATTTATCCATAACGAAAACGGAGTTCCTCTGGACTACAGTTGTGCACTCGGAAATAATAAACAATTATTTCGAAGACAGGAGACCGAACACGGGTCCTATTAGCACCATCACCCCGCACAAAATCCCCTTGCCGGCTGAAGCAAGTCAATAACTCTGGCAACCCCGGGAATTCTCCAACACTAGGGGCCAATCAGATGCCATCCCCGGGCAAACACAACGTCAGCAGTATTTCACAAGTGGGACGGAGTCTTGTTTCCAGATCCCAAAAGTAAAAAAATGAAATTGCAAATACCAATAGGTCCCCGACCTATCAGGTATATGAAGGACAGTACATCCATACAAAGGTTCATAACTTTCACCGAGATTCAAAATAGGACAGCTGATGGATATACCTCTAAATGGCTTTTCAAAACTCTGGGCAAATTTCAATGGGAGATAGGGAACACCAAGTTTAATACAAGACAACCCTTTTTCGTCTATGAATGTATGTCCGCTGACGTAACCCTTTGGTGCTAGAGGGCGCTGTTTGGCGGCGCTGCAATTGGCTAGAGGGGAGAAGTGGGAACGGAGAACGGACTTGTGTTTGCCGTCGACATTCGTAAATCAAACACATTACGTGTAACATGGAGTGTTTCACGACTGCTGAGATGGCTGACATGCATCTGGCGTATGGGCTGCCAATGGAAACGGAAGAGCTGCTGTGTGGTTGTACAGACAGCACTTCTCAAACAGACGTGTGTCAAACCATCAAACATTTACACGTTTGCACCGGTAACTGCGGGGAAACTGGAACATTCCATGAAAACATACATGACACTGGTCAAGAGAGAACCATACACACTCCTGACATGGAAGAAGAGATCCTACAGCGGATTGAGGACAATCTAGGCACAAAATGCAAGCTGTTGCACGTAGCCTCGGTGTGAACCACGCCCTCGTGTTGAGAGTGTTGCACGAGCAGCAGTTACATCCATTTCATCGTCAGAGAGTCCAGACATTGCAACCTCAGGATTATTCTTTTCGTGTGGAATTCGTGCGCTGGTTTCTGCAGCAGACTGTGGTGCAGCCTGATTTTCCAGCTCATGTGCTCTTCTCAGATGAGGCCTCTTTCAATGTGAGGGTGTGTTTAATGTGCACAATTCTCATGTTTAGGCGTATGAAAATCCACATGCCACATGGTCATCAACAACAGATCGCTATCAATGTTTGGGTGGGTATCGTCCACGACATTTTGATTGGGTCATACCTGCTGACTCCCCGACTTAACAGGCAGATTTATCGGGTATTTCTTGAAGAAATGTTGCCGGGACTGCTGGAAGATGTTCCCGTGGCTATTCACAGACGGTTTCATCATGATGGCACCAGCACACTTCAGCAATGATGTGCGGGATTATCTGAACGCCACATTTGGAGGCCGATGGATAGGCCGGGGTGGACCCGTCGCCTGGCCACCAAGATCGCGCGATTTAACATGTATCGATTTCCTCCTCTGGGGACACATGAAGAACCTCATGTACGAGACTTCCATTGACTCAGATGAAGACCTTGTCGCAAGAATCGCTGTCGCGACTGTCGACTGTTCGCGAAATTCCGGGAATCTTTCAACATGTACGGCAAACAATGCTTCGACGCTGTCATGCACGCAATGCTGTTGCCGATCGCAATTTTGAGCACCTTCTTTAAATAAACATGTTGTTCACATTTGTTTCCATTACTTTATGTACCAGCTCCACCGATATTTCTGTCAGTGCCCTCTAGCACCAAAGGGTTACGTCAGCGGACATATGTACATTCATAGACGAAAAAGGTTTGTCTTGGTGTTGCAAATTTCAATGAGTTTCTCATTGAAATTTGCACAGAGATTTTGAAACACCCTGTATATTGAAAGATTTGCTCCAACATCAATGTTTTAATCTATACATTCCTATGTCGAACTGGAATCGATATCACAAGCACATTCGACTGAGGTTTGTATAAAATTATTGACATGTTTCGATAATGCACCATAAGTGCTTTCTTGAAAGCCTGGTTTAAATATATTTATATATCTACATGCTTTGTTTCTGATATCTGATATCTTGAATGAAGTTAATGAGCTCCAAGCCTAAGGCTTATATCTCGAAGTCTAAAATAGTACCTTATTGACAATAACAGAGTTAAAACACATAAACCTCAAAGGGGCCACAAGGGCAAAACAAATTTGCTATAAAAAGCACAACTAAAAGTTAAACGTGCGAGTGTTAAACACCATTATCTTTAGACGCTAGAATTAGTTTAAAACCAAGGGATCATAATTGATCAAGGAACTTATTATATCATAAGGATGATCTCCCACTGTTTCAAAAAAAGGTCTGCACGAGCTTCTGAATGTGAGTTTATATGTGGGTCAGTGCTCAAATCAATGTGAATGGTCTTGTTTTTTTTACAAACCAGGGAACACTGACCACAGATCTGAGATTTTTTTTTTTGTTTCGTAGATCGTATAATCATATTCGATGTACCAGGTAATAATTTTACCCCTAAACCATCTCCTTCATAAAGATATGCCTATTTGGCATGAGTAAGAACAAAATATATAAGTAAACCACCCTTAGGTGGGCCCCTAAAGGCAAACATAAGAAAAACTATAAATAGCAGTAAAATTGTATAAGAAACCTAAAGCGGGTAGGTCTCCTCAGAGAACGCTACCGTTTTAGGCCTCTTGTACTTGTTCAAAACAGTATGATCGTAAAGAATCAGAGAAGAAATAATCTCATTGGGATTATTGCTTACAGCCTCAAAAAATCTTTTTGAGGTGCGTTTTATATGTGTGTGTATATATATATAGTCGATGCCCAGATCTTTATGGAGTTGTCTGTTAATGACAAACCAGGGGGCATCGACCGCAGTTCTCAAAATCTTGTTCTGTAAGACCTGAATCTTACGAATATTAATGGGTGTAGTATCGCCCATATAGGTGAAGCACAGTATTTTTTCTAAAGTGAAAAGATTTACTAAATAGGAATTTTTTTAATAAATCCGGTGGTAGCTAAGCTGAGATCCATTGTACAATAACATATCCGTTCATATTAGATAATGTATTTGTATATATAAAATAAAATTAACTGTTAGACAAGGGAAATAACACGTTGCTTTTTATATGAGCTTTTGTTTTATTATTGAAAACTGACGAATTTCATATTACGTGTAGAGAGAAAGTGTTGAAAAAGTTCCGAATGATAATAATGTATACATGTAAAATTTCCCTAACTAGAGAATAGATATTAATAATGTTTTCAGTAGGAGCTCTTTTAACCGACCTCCGCTTAACCGACTCGCCGAATTAACCGACGCTCTCCATTCTCTTGATAAAACTTACTGACTAATGCCCACGTCACGTTGAACGCTCGCGGCTAATAGACTATTCTACAGGGCTCCCGTGCACTTCTGCTCCCACAAGTTGAGTTACATGCTTACCAAGAGTCAATTGTATTTGTTCGCAAAACTGTTTATGCCAATTTGTTATTGTAATTATGTATCTGAATTAAATATTATTTAACTCGATGAAATATGAGTGCGAAAAGAGATTTTTGGGGGGATGTTTTACTTTTCAGCGGCACTTTTTTTTTGCCTATAATTTGCTAAATGGCCAGGTCACAAGGACCCTGAAAGCTCAGAGAAGGTTGGGGGAAGGGACCCACTGGACAGCTGTTAAGAGACAGATGGTAGCCTCCCATCAAGACCATCTAGCCTATTCTTTAACGTGCACAGGGTATGGATCTCCACCAAATGGGATCACGGCTTTACCTCCCATCCGACGGACGTCGTCCTTTCCAAGCCCATCGTCGTTCCCTACTGACCGAGGGCAAGCTGGGGAGTTTTGCGGAAACAAATCTCAACGCTGGCCCTATGGGGACGAATCTGAGAACTTCAGATTACGAGCATGGTGCGCTGCCGAATGAATTGTCGTTTCTATGAACAACTAAGTTGAATGCTTTGGAAAGACTCCATGAAGACGAGTCGATAAATTGCTGTCGAATTTGGTGTGGACGAGACAGCTGTAAAAGATTGGCTAGAAAAGGAGAAAATCTAGAATGATTCTGCACTCAGATTGCTTTACAAGTGTTTTTCAATTCTCGCTCCACTTTAAAGAATCCAAAACTGGAAATCGTAGACGATGCGTTATAGGCGTGGTCTATGCAGGGAAGACGATGCGGATCTCTAATCGGAGGACCCATGCTCAAAGACGATCCCTTGGTCCTACATCAACAGATCGACGGCGCCGAAAGTTTTACAGCAAGGACATATGGCTTTGACCTTGGTTGGGTTGGGTTGTTTTACCTCTGAGCGGCACTTTTTTTGCACACCGTGGGCTAAATCGCCAGGTCACAAAGACCCCGAAGGCTCAGAGAAGGTTGGGGGAGGGGACCCACTGGAACAGCTGTTGGGAGACAGATGATAGCCTCCCGTCAAGGCCATCCAGCGTGTTCTTTAACGTGCACAGGGTATGGCTCTCCCACACACGGGGCCACGACTTAACGTCCCATCCGACGGACGGTGGCCTTTCCAAGCCCAGTGCTGTCCCCTAATGACCGTGGGCAGGGCGGGGAATTTTTGCGGAGATAAATCTCAACGTTGACCCAGCTGGGACTCGAACCTGGGAACTACAGATTGCGAGCCTGGCGCGCTACCGACTGAGCCACCCCCGCCCCTTTGACCTTGGAAAAGACGTCAGGATATCCATGTGTTGAGAACAAGGAGGGAAGAAATAATCCGCAGATCAAGCTGCTGCTCAAAATTTTACAGAAGAGTTAAATTCATTTATCGATAGGGAAAAATTGATTGGAGAACGACTCTGCAATACAGACGAAACAGGTCTGAATCCATATCTTACTCTGCTGCTCTTTATATGAACTTTACAGAGAAGGTGTGATCCAAAACTTAAACACCATAGATATCGATTCTTTGTCATTGGGAGACCTCCTTCTTCACGGAGATTCTTCTAAAAGAGTGGTTATCTGGATGGATATTCAACAAACTATCTAGGAACCTCTGGTTTGTTTTTTAGAATATAAGAAATATTCTAAATTTTATAATATTGAAAAAAAAAGGAAAATTTAACATAATATTAATGATACTATATTTGTAGAACTTATGGACCTTTTATAAACTCTACACTATTATAAATGTGGAGCTAACTTGTCGAGAGCTAAAGACCACCAGTTTACATTTTAAAAAAGTTTTACCTCTTCCAGAAAAATGGCAAAATATACTACTATAAAAAAATAAAAAATAAATACCCCCTCAAGCAGCTGCTTGCCACAGAGGTCTGACAGGAGCCTGTCAGTTTATATGCCATAGTAGGTCTGAGAGGATGGCAGGACCTCAGCAGAAAAACAACACACACATCCATGCCTAACCCGGGGCTCGAACCCAGGTCCCTTAGATCAGTAGCCAAGCATGGATAATTAATACTAGTTCTAATAAAATACATTAAAACAATAATTAAGCAATATCTACTAGCACAATCTCATCGTGGATAGAAAGGTTTAACTTCCCTTCCATGCGGTGAAAATAATAAAAAAAGATTTGAATCGAAAAATGATGCAGCGTAAAATCGCAAGTTTTCAAAATATTACAACACATAATAAATAGGGAAGTATGTGATAAAAACACATTTTAAAAAATGCCAGGGGAGAACGCATGCACGTTGAAGAAAGAGACAGCTGCAGATTCAGATGAGGTTGGGGAAAGCAAAGGAAGGGGGCACTGCAATTAACAAATGTTCTTGCGAATCCAACTGGAAACGCACGCAATTGAGCCGTTCTGCTGTTACACGAAAGTGCGGAATTTATCTATTTATCATTTCACTATCGAACGATCCGAAGTGTCTCCTCAGGGCAATCTTTCTTCCAGCGTATTTTTTCCCCAAAATTCTTATTTCTTATTTATAAGTTTTAAACTAATTAACAAAGCGTGAAAGTGTGCGATACCTATGACGCCGATTCTGGGGCTTGTTTTACCTCTGAGCGGCCCTTTTTACACATCATGGGCTAAATGACCAGGTCACAAGGTTGGGTTGTTTTACCTCTGAGTAGCACTTTTTTGCACACCATGGGCTAAATGGCCAGGTCACAAGGACCCCGAAGGCTCAGAGAAGGTTGGGGGAGGGGACCCACTGGAACAGCTGTTGGGAGACAGATGGTAGCCTCCCGTCAAGGCCATCCAGCGTGTTCTTTAACGTGCACAGGGTATGGCTCTCCCGTACACGGGGCCACGGCTTAATGTCCCATCCGACTGACGGCGGCCTTTCCAAGCCCATCGGTGTCCCCTACTGACCGTGGGCAGGACGGGGAATTTTGCGGAGATAAATCTCAAGGCTGACCCAACTGGGACTCGAACCTGGGAACTACAGATTACGAGCCTCGCGCTACCGACTGAGACACCCCCGCCCCCCGATCACAAGGACCCCGAAGACTCAGAGAAGGTTGGGGGAGGAGACCCACTGGAACAGCTGTTAAGAGACAGATGGTAGCCACCCGTCAAAGCCATACAGTGTGTTCTTTAACGTGCGCAGGGTATGACTTTTTCCACACACGGGGCCACGGCTTAACGTCCCATTATACGGACGGCGACTTTTCCAAGTTCATCGGTGTCCTCTACTGACCGTAGGCAAGACGGGAGTTTTGCAGAGATAAATCTGAACGCTGACCCAGCTGGGACTTGAACCTGGGAACTGCAGATTACGAGTCTGGCGCGCTACTGACTGAGCCACCCCCGCCCCGATTCTTCCGTCTTGTCCTCGTTAACGATTTTGGTATAAACAACGTCACTGCTGAAAAAATCAAATTTAGTATTTTTTTCAAAAATGATGTTGTACCAATAACAAGTTGGGTTGTTTTACCTCTGAGCGGGGGGGGGCGGGGGTGGCTCAGTCGGTAGCGCGCCAGGCTCGTAATCTGTAGTTCCCAGGTTCGAGTCCCAGCTGGGTCAGCGTTGAGATTTATCTCCGCAGAATTTTCCGTCCTGCAAACGGTCAGTAGGGGACACCGATGGGCTTGGAAAGGCCGCCGTCCGTCGGATGGGACGTTAAGCCGTGGCCCCGTGTATGGGATAGCCATACCCTGTGCATGTTAAAGAACACGCTGGATGGCCTTGACGGGAGGCTACCATCTGTCTCCCAACAGCTGTTCCAGTGGGTCCCCTCCCCCAACCTTCTCTGAGCCTTCGGGGTCTTTGTGACCTGGCCATTAGCCCATGGTGTGCAAAAAAGTGCCGCTCAGAGGTAAAACAACCCAACAAACAACCTCTGAGCGGCACTTTTTTGCACATAATGGGCTAAATGGCCAGGTCACAAGAACCCCGAAGGCTCAGAGAAGGTTGAGGGGAGGGGACCCACTGGACCAGCTATTGGGAGACAGATGGTAGTTTCCCATTTAAGGCCATCCAGTGTGTTATTTAATGTGTATAGGGTTGACTCTCCCAAACACGGAACCACGGTTTAAAGTCCCTTCAGACGTTAATCCGTGGTCAGACTGGCGGCGGTCCATCCAAGGTAGTCTATCCAACATCCTTTGTATCTGTAGTTCACCATAGGTCTCCCCTACTGACCTTGGGCAGAGCGGGGAGTTTTGCGGAGATGAATCTCAACCCTGACCAACGCTCAACCCACATGATCTATCTGTATAAGATTATCCTGAGATAATGTCAAAAGTATGGAGAATTTCTTCTTGATAATGTAAGTCATATCCTCATAAATAAATTAAAAAAGATCTAAGACCGAGCCTTGAAGATATGTGTAGGGCAAATTAAATTTTGCTCTCTCTCTCTTTAAGAAAGACCTGCAATCTTATTTTCCCATTTCATCAGAAAACTCTTGAAGCAAAAATTTAACTAATTTATAGAAAAAAAAATCCTCTTTGGTTCGAAAACAGTTCTTTGTGAACCTTATCCGAAATCATCCCTTGTACGATTTAATTTCTTCACAAAGTTGTAGGGGCGGGGGTGGCTCAGTCGGTAGCGCGCCAGGCTCGTAATCTGTAGTTCCCAGGTTCGAGTCCCAGCTGGGTCAGCGTTGAGATTTATCTCCGCAAAATTCCCTGCCCACGGTCAGTAGGGGACACCGATGGGCTTGGAAAGGCCGCCGTCCGTCGGATGGAACGTTAAACCGTGGCCCCGTGTGCGGGAAAGCCATAACCTGTGCACGTTAAAGAACACGCTGGATGGCATTGACGGGAGGCTACCATCTGTCTCCCAACAGCTGTTCCAGTTTGTCCCCTCCCCCAACCTTCTCTGAGCCTTCAGGGTCCGTGTGACCTGGCCATTTAGCCCATGGTGTGCAAAAAAGTGCCGCTCAGAGGTAAAACAACCCAACTCACAAAGTTGCTCTGTGGACAGAATTAGTGATATACCTCTATGGACTTTTACTGATTTTAAACGGGCTCCTTAAAATGATTAAATTATTTGTTATTGGCTCTTGTTACACAGGCTCACAGTGATAAAGTATAAGGTAAGAGACTGCATTTCCTTTGCAATGTAACATTTTCTCCTCCGTTTTAGAAATTTTTAAAAATACTCTTGAAAAATATTTGAAATATGCACAAGTTGAATAATTTTTGGCCTCCATTCCAGTACTAGCGTTCTAAAAGGGAAGGGAAGGTCACTTCCCCCCCCCCCCTCCCAGATCCGTCCCTGGTCAAGACATCTGGGTTAGTGATAAGGGGAGATGCTTTTTTGTATATATGCATATGAAGCAATTTTTGTAGCAAAAAATTTGTTCTCTTCTTTTAATCATGAAAGGTACAGTAGTTTGCCTCGTTGAGAACAAATCTAAATTGCTCTATCAGTTACCAAGCCTTCAGACAAAGGGAAGGTCACAGTAGAATGTTACCAACTAAAAAGAGCAAAGGAAATGAGGATGAATCGTTTGACTTTGCTAAGGAAATCAAAGATATCGTGGAATTCTTCAGGAAATTGAACTTGGGTAATATATTATTCAACGTCAAAAACTTTTGCCTTAAATTCAAGATGGCTAAGGATTGGACTGAGAGAATCTCAGTAGGCATCGAAGCCTTTGATTTTGTTGCTTCTCTTTTCGATGGATAAGTCCTCCTCCTCTTCGAGTAACCTTCGTATTGTTGCTTGGAACTCCAGTGGTCATAAAAGCGACTTATTGGAGTTCCGAAGCCTTTTATATTCTCAGAAAATTGATGCTGCACTGCTTTGTGAAACACATCTCAGAGCCAGTGACAGCATCAAAATCCCGAATTATAATATCTATCGGAATGATAGAGAACACAACAGAGGGGGAGGCACGCCTATCGTTATCAAAAACGACATTCCTCAATATTGCCTGCCTATCCCTGACTTGAGGAATATTGAAGCCTCTATTGTGGTCATTCAACATACTAATTTGAGGGACATTAAACTAATAGCGGCTTATAAGCCCCCAAATTCTGAAATCCTTATCAATGATCTGGACAAACTCTTTACTCCTAGAACTCCGACTCTGCTTGCCGGAGATCTTAACTGCAAGCACCAGTCATGAGATTCTAATGTGGGGAACAAAAGTGGTCGTTTTTTGCTTGACTATGCGTCAAGAAAAGATCTCATCATAGACGCTCCTAAAGAGCCCACTTTTTCCCCCCACAATACCATGCATAACCCAGATGTCCTTGACATTGCTGTTTTTGGACACTTTAGTCTGATATCCATGTGATTCATGAGCTAAGCTCTGATCACGAACCTATCATTATTATTCTTGGTAACGAAATTACTGAAAATATCATCTCTCACAGGATCACCAACTGGGAGAAATATTGATTCCTTGTCAACGAGAAAGTTAATGGAAATGCTAAGTACAAAACTCCTACTCTCATTGACAGGGAGATTTCTACATTTAATGATAATATCAAGAGTGCATAACTGTTTGCAAGCAAGATTAAGGAGAGTCAAATTGATCCCAATAAGCTTCCTGATGACATTCTTGAGATGATCTCTCTTAAAAATAAAGTAAGAAGAGATTGGCAAAAATATCATAGGCCAGGAACGTCTCAGGGAGCTCAAAAACTCTGTTCGCAATAGGATTCGCGAGCATCGATTCCACTCTTGGGACAAAAAGCTGTTATCCCTTACAACAGAGAACAATTCCATCTGGCGAATGGCCATTGCCCTGAAGAAACCTGTTTCAGATTATCCTCCGATTCATGGAATGAATGGTATTGTTTACAAGAACGAGGACAAGGGGAAAGCTTTTGCGACCACCTTGGAAAATCAGTTTCAGGACAATGGTGATTTTTCAGATGAAGAAACTTCTGAAATTGTTGAAAATGCACTCGATCACTTCTCCCAGGTGGCGATCTCTAACATTCGCTTTACAACTCCTACTGAGGTTAACATCATCATCATCATCATCCTCAAGCAGCCATGGGTTACGGAGGTCCAACCAGACCGTGCAATTTAGTTCTCCAAGCAAGTCTATCCTGAGCTACATCTACTGCATCTGGCCACTGCACACCAATTCTAACAAGGTCCTGTTTGACATTCTCTGCCCACCGCATCCTAGGTCTCCCCTTCTTTCTGTGGCCTTTAGGCACACTGTTCATAACTGAGGTTAACAAAGCAATTAAATTATTAAAACCCAGAAAGTCCTCCTTGATGAAATCACGAACACCATGATCAAACAACTTCCGCCTAGAGCCATTGTTTACATCTGTTCTTTTTTTAACAACCTTTTACGTTTAAAACTCTTCCCATCGATCTGGAAAAGAGTTGTTATTAAAATGATACATAAACCGGGGAAAAAATCCAATCTTTCTCCAGAGTTATCCACCGATCAGTTTGCTCCCATGCTTAGATAAAATTTTTGAGAGAATTATCTTAAATCGCCTATTACAGAATACTATCAGAATGGCCTAATTCCAGAAGAACAGTTTAACTTTAGGCGGAAGCGATCTACAGTTCACCAACTGCTACGAGTAGTGGAAAGGGTTGCCGAATCCTTAAATAAGAAAGAGACCGTCGCATCCACCTTTCTGGATGTGGTCAAAGCTTTTGATAAGATCTAGATCGACGGCCTCATCTTTAAAATGATTCAAGCCAACTTCCTTTCGGGTGTGACCCACATTTTACAGTCATACCTGAATGAAATAACATTTTGTGTTAGGATTGGCAACTGCCTTTTCACTGTGAGAAACATAGATGCAGGTGTCCCATAAGGCTCCTTGTTGGGCCTTGCTCTATTCAACTTCTATATGCACGATCTCCCAGATCTCCATCCTGTTTGATCATGTGCTCTCAAAGGCTCAAATTATCAGATGTAAACTTGCACCCCTGGTAAGGTGCAGCTCGAAATTGCCTCCAAAAAAGAAATTATTTCTTTATAAGACTCTTCTGTGGCCAGTCCTGACATATGCCTCACCAGTGTGGGGTAATATTACCAACTCCAATGTCAGGATTCTTCAGAGCTTCGAAAATAAAATCCTCAGATCTGTGGTCAGTGCTCCCTGGTTTGTGAAAAACAAGACCATTCACAGCGATCTGAGCACTGACCACATATACACTCATATTCGGAAGCTCGCGCAGACCTTTTTCGAGGCAATCGGAGATAATCCTTATGATATAATTAGATCTTTGATTGATTATGATCCATTGGTTTTAAACCAATTCAAGCATCCTAAGATTATGGTGTATGACACCCGCATGTTCAACTTTTAGTTGTGCTTCTTTAACAAGTTTGTTTTGCCCATATGGCCCCTTTGGGGCTTATGTGTTTTACTTTTGTTATTGCCAATCAGGCACTATATTAGACTTCGAGATATAAGACATAGGCTTGGAGCTCTTGTTCTCAACAAGATATCTGATATCTTTAATTAATATGAAGATTAATATTAGCATAAAAGCGTTGTTTTCAACAACAACGCTATCTATGTTAGTGTCTCAGAAAACTAAAAATTTTCTTATTCGCTGCTAATCTCAACGCTTGCTGATTATTTCATGCTTATTCTTTCGTAGTTGCAGATTAAAAATAAGATGTAGTCCATGTCTCGATTTCTATAACCTGACTCACTGCAACTGCTTCAGTATCTTTTTTACTCATATCAGTTAACCCGACGTTTTCCCCAAATCCTTGAGTCGTGCACGTGAATAGTTTTACAATTTTTCAATTTCAACCTTTCGAAATTTAAAGAGAAGAGGGAAAGTAGCATCCTAAAAGCATCCAACCATGTATATGCATTTGGGGGTTGGGGATCATTGTTATTCATGGCCTGGATAATGTATCATTTCATCAGAAGGAAGAGAGGGAGGAGGAAGTGCATCCCCCCCCCTTTGATCTGATAGGCCTAAAGATTGGGTTGGGTTGTTTTACCTCTGAGCGGCACTTTTTTGCACACCATGGGCTAAATGGCCAGGTCACATGGACCCCGAAGGTTCAGAGAAGGTTGGGGGAGGAGACCCACTGGAACAGCTGTTGGGAGACAGATGGTAGCCTCCCGTCAAGGCCATCCAGCGTGTTCTTTAACGTGCACAGGGTATGGCTCTCCTGCACACGGGGCCACGGCTTAACGTCCCATCCGACGGACGGCGGCCTTTCCAAGCCCATCGGTGTCCCCTACTGACCGTGGGCAGGGCGGGGAATTTTGCGGAGATAAATCTCAAAGCTGACCCAGCTGGGACTCGAACCTGTGAACTACAGATTACGAGCCTGGCGCGCTACCGACTGAGCCACCCCCGCCCCGAGGCCTAAAGAAGAAAATCTGAACAGTACTTGAGATCAAACATCTCAATACTCAAATTACGAACTTGAATTTCAGTGTTTTGTTGCACGTTATATTTTAAACATTATTTCTTCAACCTCCAAAGCAATTTTAATCGTAATGAATAAAAGAAAATAAATCTGTTTTAAAGAAACCGCAGGTTAGAACCAGACATAAAAAATAAGAAAGCCATGAACAGAAGTAAAAACCAAACGGGATATTTGGCATTACAGTCAGTTTCTTTTCCCTGAAATGGAATATGATCTTCAGGTAACATTCGACACTGTAAATTGGAATTGTTTTCTCCGCATTAATTTTTCATTATTCTGTTCACGAATTGTTATGAGCGCTACTTGTTTTCAATAATTCCTTTTTTCCACTTCTTGTCAAGTTACGAAAAAAATATTATTCAGAAATGAAAATGCTATTAGGATTACATTAATTCCTCCACTGTTAAAGTCAACATCAACAAATCGGGTTGAAACTTGGAAGTCGAAGAGGAATAAAATTCCTCAGCCACATTTTTTGGAGTTCCAATCCAGCTTTTTCCAAAAGAATATGAGACGGCAAATACAGTATATAGGATTCGAATCCAGACTCTCTGAATTAATATGATGTATCAACCTTTATCATTTCGAATCCTGGCTCTTTGAAAAGAAGTACCTCTCAAAAGCAAAACAACACAACTCAAAACCGATTGTGGTTCGTTTTCTATCATGTTATGAATACTTAATTGCAAGTATTACTTAGATACTGAATTCAAAGCGAAATGTGATAATTTTTCCACTTTGCGCAAATAAGTGTCACATTTATATAAGCACGTACAATTAAATACGCGATCATCAGGATTTTTCTGAAACATAAATTAATAGGATGGATAGCACTTCACTTAAACGGCTCTGGTCTTGAGAAAATTCCTCAGTTTGATAAGCTTAAAACTGTACTACAGATATGGAAGCCAACTCATGAGGAGTGATAAGAATGAGGAAAATAGATGGATTCATGTGTGGTATTACTGCACAAATGATGATCAGGTTAGACCAGTGGTTCTCAAACTTTTATGCTTCACGTACCCCCTGGAAATGTGTATGTAACTGGCGTACCCCTTATATAAATAGATAAAACTATAATTATAGTATAATAATGCCAAATTAGAGACTTTGTTAGTAGATCTAGCGACTTTTGAGCTCTCATGGGGTAAACCAAAAATTTTTACCACGTACCCCCTGGGTTAAACAAAAGGAGTCGTCAACGGCTTTTAAGTAGCCTCTTATGGAAATAGAGTATGCATTGGTTTGTGTATATTTCCTCTTGTAAAGTTACGAAAGTTTTTAAAATGCTTGAGGAACAGAGGTGAATTTGGGCTCAGTTTCCCAAGCCCGATTTGGAAAAAAAAAACTAATCTGACTCATCATAAGACACGTCAGACAAGAATGCACTTTCCTAATCATTTATTTAATTTTTGCATTATTTATTACAATAATTTTATGACGAAATTAAAGTGTTAACGCTCTTTGGAATGGAAAATATTAGAAATACTAGTAGAAACAGAAAGTTCGTGGGTAGCATCATTATAAACGGAAAGAGCCATTCATTTATTAAAGACACAAAATACCTAAAAGATAATCAAAAGCAGAATGGTGCTTATTTTTAATTACTAAAGACTGATTAAAAGGTTCAAATTATAATCAAATAATATTTTATATGAAGTGTTTCGCCAAAAGTTTGGCGCAAAAGGTATTGATAATTCTTCCCATAAATAAGTTCATTCATAGCTTGCTACCACTCCATTTACAATTAAATCCCGCCAAAAGTTTTGCGCCAAACATATGTCCATTGGTAACTTCATTCACAGCTCTCGACACGTACTACTCGCAACGTACTACTCCATTCCTAAAGTAGGCGACTGCAGCGCCCCCAGATATCTCGAAAGCATTTTAAGGGATTATTCCCGACCCACGGCAGCTACGAACCGATCTGTTACACCAATATAGGGTTAGACTAAGTGGAACCACCCCACCATATTTGCGATCGATTGTTCAAGTAGCCGCGGAACCACGGGGAAACTGCCAATTTCTGCCACCGATGACGTCACCCCGCACGTAAATACGCCTAAGATATAATATGATGATGATTACTTTTCTTTCTAAAAATCGCAAGAAATATTTGAAATTTAAATTGTTCTGAGCCCGAGCCAGAAATTGTATCTCTGTTGTTGAGGAACCTAGAATAAAGTAGATGGAAATGTGAAAGAGGATCCTATTAAAAATGGTCTTAAAATATCGAATGCAGCAACTGGTTGGACCTCTGCAGGCTATGACTACTTAAAAAATGGGTATTTCATGTTTTTTAGCAATTTTAGTGATTGGCTGGTGTGTTACTTCCCGCCAAGTATCGCTGTTGATCGTGTTCTAACTAGCAGATTTATTTCCTCCGAAAATTGATGCTTATTTTTATACAAAGAATTTAGTTACAAAGAAGCAACTGAATGATCTCTATGAAGTGTCCTATAGGTATTCCAAAAAACAATCAAATAAACGCTAAAAGCAAAAAAAATAAGTCATACGTCCTATCAACTAAATACCATAGGATCTGAGCATTACTTGTATTTATCTAAATATTGCAAAAAACTGTTTTTTGCATTTTAATGGAATTCGAAATCAATAAAATTACTTAAATGTCTTGAACAATTAAATATTTTTTTTCTTTCATTCTTAAGGGTCTTTTTCTTTTTAAGTTATTAAAAGAAAAAGCTATCGCTTGCGCAAAGCTCACTTGCAAAACATTTCTGCTGTCTAATTGATTAAGTAGAAAAAACAATCGAATTTTTTAATGCTTTCATCCGTTCCTAACATGTGTCATGTTTCCCCAATGATCCTGAAATCTTCCAATAGAAGATGTGATTGGACATATCTGTTTACAAGACGTAGAGCAAGCTTTGATTTCCAAGATATTTGCTGCGAAAGCTTGTATCGAATTCAAAGACCACTGAAAGCTGATCTCTGCTGTTGGCATACACCAAAGGCAAGTATTAAACAGTACCAAGGACGTAAGATCACTCATCAACTGTAGTTTTTTACTTCTGATTGTTTTCGAAAGATCGCCCATCACCTAAATTATGGATTCTCGTTACACGCCTCGCGTTGCATATGGATGCGAGTATCTTATATCCAACAATCAGAGTAACAGCAAATATTCACAGTCAGCTGCACTTGTGGATATCTTATAAAGATAGGCTCTTAGGAAAATAACTAGGTATTAAATGTACCTTACTAAGAAGACTACCAACCTAAATTGCACAAATTTGGATAAAATTGCATTAGCAGAACTGTATAGATTTAATCGTTTTGCGGCCATAATTAACTACCAACCTGATTTAAATAAGGAGGTGATTGTTGAATATTATGTAATCCAGTAATTTCCATTACCCTAAAGTGTAGTGAATGGCTTGCCAACCAACCTATGGGTAGTCCTCAGCGAAATTGAATGCTGGACGACATATCTGCAAGGAATGCAAAACAATATTTTTAAAAATATAGTAATTTAGCAGATTTTTCTTATTAGTTATTGGCTGGTTGTTGTGTATAGTTGGGCTGATTGTCGTTGTCATTTTTATTTTAGGAAGAAACGGGTTGGGTTGTTTTACCTCTGAGCGGCACTTTTTTGCACACCATGAGCTAAATGGCCAGGTCACACGGACCCCGAAGGCTCAGAGAAGGTTGAGGGAGGGGACCACTGTAACAGCTGTTGGGAGACAGATGGTAGCCTCTCGTCAAGGCCATCCAGCGTGTTCTTTAACGTGCACAAGGTATGGCTCTCCTGCACACGTCACCATGGCTTAACATCCCATCCGACGGACGGCGGCCTTTCCAAGCCCATCGGTGTCCCCTACTGATCGTGCGCAGGGCGGGGAAATTTGCGGAGATAAATCTCAACGCTGACCCAGCTGGAACTCGAACCTGGGAACTGCAGATTACGAGCCTGGCGCGCTACCGACTGAGCCACCCCGCCCCGGAAGAAACAGGAAATATTCCGTTTGAGCAAAGACTGAACACACCCTAAAAAAATATTTTAAAGTATTTAATATAAAATAAATAAATACCTCCTCAAGCAGCTGCTTGTCACAGAGGTCTGACAGGCTCCTGTCAGACCTCTGTGTTTATATGCCATAGTAGAAGGTCTGTGAGGATGGCAGGACCTCAACAGAAAAACAACACAAACATTTATGCCTTACCCGGGGCTCGAACCCAACAGCGCGAGTAATGAAGGTCCTGATTCAGTTAATCAATGAGATTTGTGATTATACGCGATGTTGGAATATTGACTGATTCTGTAAATGCACATTCTGAAATATTGTTATGCTGAAGTGCTAGTTTATGGGATTATGGGATAATGGGACTAAGGGAAAATTAGCAGCCTGGATTGGCTACTTGCTATCCCAAGCCCGTGGTCGAGAGGTCAGAAAAACCTCCTAAACGTAACAGTGCAATGAAACAGAAATATTCACTATGAAAACTTAAAAAAAATATTAATAGTTTTGAAAAGAAAGTCTTTGAAGATCGTCTGATCTTCGAACGTTATAAGAGTTCAAAAGTCACTAAAGAATCAAACTGAAAGTCTCAAATGGAGCTTAGGAGGCCGGTGTCTTTCAGGAACTGCAGAAAATTTTTAGAAATCCTGTACACAACATGAGAGTTTTGTCTTCTGTCCAGGATGGAGCTGATAGAAACATCTATGATGTTGATCTGCTGGAGACTGTAAGCATATTATTTCTTTGGAAATCAGCTAGTTAAAACAACGGTAGTAAATGAAAATTAGCAGCTTGGATTGACATTACCATCTCCATCTGAGAATATGTCCAGTTGGCATAAGTAAAAACGTATAACTAGTAAGCCACCCGTCGGTTCCTAGAGGCTAATTAACACATGCATCGTGAGTAATAGTATATACAATTATTTTCTCCATAAATCAAGCGGTAGGAAACTTTGTGTATTGAAATATTAAATTTAGATTAGGGATTGCAAAGTGATGATCAGGGATACTATTTATTTTTTCCTGGATGAATTTCTGAATGGAGATAGTATACAACCCATAGTTTCTTAACTACGAATTAGGAATAGAAAAATGGAAAATTTAAGTCGCATGGAAAACAATTTTTTATGGCGGATTTGTGGCTAAAAGCAAACATCAACTTGATTTAAATAAAGGAGGACTGTTTAATATTGCGCAAATGTTCTATAAATATAGTAATTTAGAGGATTTTTCATATTAGTTATTGGATAGCTGTTGTGTATAGCTGGGCTGATTGTCGTTGTAATTTCTGTTTCATGAAGAAACGGGAAATATTCCGTTAGGGCAAAGACCAAACACACCCTAAAAATGTTTTTTAAGTATTTAAAAATAAAATAAATACCCCCTCAAGCAGCTGCTTGCCACAGAGGTCTGACAGGAGCCTTTCAGTTTATATGCCACAGTAGAAGGTCTGAGAGGATGGCAGGACTTCAGCAGAAAAATGACACATACATCCATGCCTTACCCGAGGCTCGAACTCAGGTCCCTTAGATCAGTAGCCATTTAATATATAATAAATAAAATAAATACTTCCTCAAGCAGCTGTTTGCCACAGAGGTCTGACAGTTTATACGCACATAGGAGAAGAAGGTCTGAGAGGATGGCGGGACCTCAGCAAAAAAAACGACATATTCATCCATGCCTTACCCAGGACTCGAATCAAGGTTCCTTAGATCAGTAGCCAAGAGCGCTAACCACTCGGCTTCTTTTTTTATGAATTCTGTAAACAGTTTAGATAATTAAGGCCCTGATTTACTTTATCAATAAGATGTGCGATTCTACTGGACAGTAAAAATATATACTAATTTTACCTATGTAATGAAATCGATTTAATTCGGGTTAAACGTAGATCGTAGATCGGTAATTCGTCTATAGAGTATCAGGTACAAAAGTACCCATAACCTCCTCCATCTTAGCATGTGCTTAATTGGCATCAGTGTAAAACAATAGTAAAGTAAACCACCTTAAATGTGGTGGGCCCCTAAGGGCAAGAAATCAAAAAACAACAAAGTATAAGGATGCACAAGAGACCTAAAATGGATAACTTTCTGTGCTGAAAACCATCATTTTAGGCCTCTTGTATCTATTCAAGACTTCATGATTGTAGTCAAAAAGGCAAGATATAATCTCATGCGGGTTGGATCGAACTGATTCGAAGAAACCACGCGAGATGAACTTAATATAAGAATAGATGTGATCGATGCCCAGGTCTTTTGTGTAGCTGTCTATTAGTTACGAACCATGGGGCATCGACCGCACATCGCAAGATCTTATTTTGCAAGACCTGGATCTTGTGGATGTTGGTAGGAGTTGTGTTCGCCCAAATTGGCGAAGCATATGAAATGACGGGTCTGATGACCATATCATAAACCAATAGCATGTGTTCAATAGATGGAACAGAATTTCGTCTGAGAAGAGGTCCCAGCTGACATCTGACATTATTCACCTTGGTGATGATCCCATGTATGTGGGGATTCCACTTGAGCTTTTTGTGCAAGGTAACTCCTAAATATTTAGCAGTATCTTGCCATGTAATAGATTCATTCAAAAGTAGTAAAGTTTGAGAGTTATTAATTCTCTTGCCACTGAAAAGGATGGCGTTACTTTTTTCAGTGTTTAGTTTCACTTTCCATTTATCATACCAGGATTCCATTACATCCAGACAATTCTGGAGTCTCCTGATTGCAAACTGAACTCCCAGAGAAGGGGAGATGAGAGCAATATCGTCTGCATATTGAGCTATGACAATTCGATCAAATGTTGGAATATCATAAAGATACAATGCGAAGAGAGTAGGGCCTAGGAGCGAGCCTTGCGGAACTCCAGCGGCCATTACTCTCTTAGTAGAGATGGAGGATTTGATGTGAACTTGAAAAGCTCGATTTGAGAGGTACAATTGGAGAATACGGGTAAGGCCCGTAGGAATCCCTACCTTGGTTAGTTTGTAAATCAGGCCGTCTATCAAGACACGGTCAAAAGCCTTGGCCACGTCCAGAAAGATGGCAGCAACTGTCTCTTTCCTGTTTAGTGCTGCAGCAATAGTTTCGACCACTCTAAGGACCTGATGTTGTGTTGATCTCTTGCGTCTGAAACCAAATTGCGAAACTGGTAATACAGGATGAGTGGAAAGGAATTCATCCAATCTGTTGAGTATAATTCGCTCGAACAGTTTTCCCAAACAGGAAAGCAGACTGATGGGCGATAGCTGATAGGGAAAGAAGGGTCCTTACCCGGTTTATGAATCAACCTGACATAGGCATTCTTCCAAACCTCCGTAAAGATATGGTGCCGGAGGAGGAAATTAAAAATATCACACAGATGAGTGGCCTTTTTTGGAAAGTGCTTCAGCATCCTATTAGAGATGTTGTCGGGACCTGAAGCCTTGTTTGGCTTCAATTTATGGATGGCCTGAATCATTTCAGAAGGAGATGTAAAAGAAATCCTTTCTTCCTGACAGAAACGGAAAAGAGTTTCTTCCACCTCATCACAGGTGTCATTGTCATTAAGGTCAGAATTCTCCCGAAATTGCGACTCCAGGGTATCAGCAAAAGCTTCAGATTTGTCGTTCTCATTATAACACATACCAGCCGCCCCATGGATGGGGGGGGGGGTAGTTTATACGAGGATTCTTTAATGATTTCACCATCTTTCAGATGGAGTTGTCACTTGTAGAAAGTGAGGTCAGTTTCTTATTCCATGTAAAACTACGATGGTCCAGGAGTTTTTGTCTGACTTCAGTTTTGAGTAATAAAAATTCTTGTCTTGAACATCTCTAGATCTCTGCCATTTGTGTTTGGCTTTGTTCTTGAATTTTGCGAGATCAGAGAGAGCTCTCGGAAGAATGTAAAAATCTTTACGTGGTTTTTGTACAGTGCTGGCATCAACTCTTGATTGAGTCAACAAATCAGTAAAAGTAAGGATTGAATCATTGATCTTTCTTAGAGAAAGGGAATTGCAAGATCCTGAGACTTTTTTTTTTCATTAAGAGTTGATTTATAGAGCTCCCAGTTCACAACACTAAAAGTATCTGGAACAATAGTAACAGATAAGAATAGTGTTATACAAACTGGCAAATGATCAGAATTCAGATCGTTATGAACGCTAAGTTCATATGTAGGTAAAAAATTTTCAAACGTGACCAGATCTAAAACCTCAGGTCTATGCATGAAATTATATGGGTAAAATGTAGGCTCACTAGGAGCATCCACAATGATGCCGTTAGATGTGGCATAATCTAAAAGAAAATTTCCATTCTTGTTTCAAGTTCTAGAATTCCAAGCAACATTTTTGGAATTTAAATCTCCTGCCAAAATTGTAGGAGTATTGGTGTCAAAAATGATTTTAAAATCGTTCAGAAAAAGATCAGAATTGGGCGATTTATATACTGCATAAACATTCAAGATTCCAAAAGAATCATCGTTAACTGCAATAGCAGTAACTTCCAATGTGTTGAAATTTACAGTTGGTAAAAGGTGATGTTTAACCCTTTCAGGACCATAAGGTTTCTAAGAGTAAATATTAGTATGTAACTGTTTATTTTAGTTTTTTTAGACATAAAATAAATAAAAATCATAAGAAAAATACATAACAATGTGTAGTTTTTTTGGAATTTTATGGGAAATATTTTTCCCAATGGACTATAAAGGTAACACAAATTATAGTTAGGCTTATTATGCAATATCTTTTATTTATTGGTTTATTAGAACAAAATGTTAACTAAAATAATACAAAATTATGAAATAAAATTACTATGCAAAATGATGTGCTAATTTTGATATTCTGCGAAGCAATTTCTTTTGGTAGTGAGGCAAAGATGGACATTGCACATAGTACATATATTATGCGTCCTGACAGTTCTGTTTTTGTTTTCTAAACGTTCCCGTTTACGTAATTGCGTTCGGCATACGTTCTATTTTGACATTCTGTATAAAAAAATGCAGATAAGGTTATAATTAAATACGACAATCACCAATTTTAAAATGGGAGAAATGTTTCCCTTAGTCGTGAAAGGGTTAATGGATCGCCTGATGATCACAGCAGTACCTCCACCACTGTTGTGCTGTCGATCCGTTCTGCAAACCTCAAAGTTTGGAAACTTCAGTTTATCTGAGGCTCTGAGATGGGTTTCACCCAAAAGGACAATATCTGCTTGGGAGTCAGATAAAAAATTTCTGAACACCCATAAATCGGTAAGAACGCCATTCGCATTCCAAGAAAAAATCTGGAGGTGGTTCTTCTTACTGTTTTGCTGCATCTGAAATCAGTGTAGAGAGTAGATAGTCGAAAGCCTTAAGTCCAACGGTGAGTTTCCCCATAAGACCATTGGCATTCTGATATTCAGTTATCAATGACTTAGCCATCAATAAAATCTTAGGTATATTAAGATTCTTAAAGATCATAAAGATTTCTTTAAGATCATTTAGGATGGTGGCATCAAATTGCTCACTTGTAGAGGGAGTTTGCCTCGGAGGTAAAGCAGTTTGTGGCTTTCTTTTAGGTAAAGATTTGCCAATACCAGCTGACTTCTCAGCTGGTAAATGTTTTGCAAGAGCACTTGCATAGGAAAATTGAGGGGTAACAGGAACACTAACAGCCCTTTTTTCACTGGCAGTATTAGTTTGTTCCTTAAGAGGAGCTACCACGTCACGTTTCGGGAAGTGGGTGCAGCCTTTGTAGTTGGCCGTATGGCCGAGGCCGCAGTTGGCACACTTAGGTGGACTCTCATCCTTCCTGCGGGTACAGTCCTTCGTCATATGATTGCCAGCGCATTTAACGCAGCGTGGCAGATTAAAGCATTCACTCTGGGCATGCCCATATCTTTGGCATTGGTGACACTGTGTTGGAGTTTTTCTCGGTTTATAACTCTCAACATGTATTTTCAGGTGAACGAGATCTGTGATATTATAGATCTTTTTATTTGCATCATTCTTTGGTAGTTCTGCCAAGAATACAGGAATCAGAGATTTGTCCTTTCCACGTCTCATCTGTGAAAGTTCAATAATAACTCGAACATCATCAGAAGTTATGTCAGTGGGTAGGTTTTTGATTACCACCCGGAGGTTTTTCTCCTCCTTCAGTTTGTAAGTGTGAAACTGCTGCTTGGAAGTTTCAAAAAATCTTACAAAGGACCTATAATCAGTGGAGCATTTGGTCTGTAAACGGACCGTTTCTCCTGAGGTCTTTGCAGCGAAAGCTTCCACAGCAACTTTAGTTAGTTCCTTATAAGTGTTCAAAAAATTCTTTGGAGAACGTAAAGAGATGGGAGGTATTTTCCCATTATTATTCCCCTTAGGAATGGTAGGAGAATCAGTAGCCTCCATATTAGTAACAGGAGGATCTAAGTACTCCTCCTCCAAGACAGAAAATCTTGTCTTGGAGGCGTAAGCAGAGTCAGTGTTGGGAGACAAGGCTCTCTTGTGTCCCTTTTTTGATTTCTTGCCAGCCCCCTTTCCCTTGGGTTTTTTGGCAACATCAGTAGAATTTTCAATTAGGTCTAATCCGTGCATGGGGACAGAAGTCAAATCATTAATGCCTTCCAATAAAATGGATTGGCGAGAGCAATGTTCACTGCAAACATGCTCATTGATATCTTTTTCAAGATAGAATCTTTCAAGAATAGCGTCATTAAACATGACTCTATCATTTGGTAAAAGACTGTGAATGTTCTTCATAGAAGGTAATTTGGGCACTGTTGAATTTAAATCGACCAAAAGTTTGTTTTTGTCTGACAAAAACGTGCAAAACTGCACGCTATGTCATTTGGGAGCTGTCCATCGAGACTTGAGCGTCAGAGGTCTAAGAAAGGTCCGATCTGACGTCACTTTGAGAATAGCTCTCAGTCAGGACCGGAATAGAATTTTCTTGAATGACATTAGTGTTCTTCAAAGCGAAAAAGGAAGAAATAATCATATCATGACTAACGGAACAAAAAAAAAGAAATCTCTCACCATCTCCACAAAAATTAGAGTGAAATGGAACAGAAACTACATGTCTTGTAGAGAAAAATTTGAGACAGATAAACCTTCCACTGAAATTTCACAGCTTGCTGAGGATCTCAAGCTGTCTAGTGAGTCAGACAACTCTCCAACTAAATCAGTGGAGGACTCTGAAAACTTTAACAACCCGATGTCACTTAACTTAATGGATTCAATAAATTTGAACATTTTACCTTCATCAGATAAGAATAATATCATATCGAATTATAATAATTATAATACTGAGGACTTTCCTAAAGAAACTCTATCGAAGGGCCTTTCTACTGGAGAGCCTGAAGCAATTATCAGCTCAAGTATTCCACAGATTGAAATCGATTCTTCTATTAGTAACAAGGATAATTATGCTATTATAACTTCTCTTGATACAGACAACCTAAAAATCACTGAATTTTCCTCTGATCCTTCTAAAAAAGCTGAAGACTTTTCTCTTGTTATCATTGCAATCAATGGCAATCTTAGTTCTCTTGACATTTCAAAAATAACCTCATTCTTTTTTAAACTCATTGGAGAGCACCTTATTGGTAAATTTATCACTTTAGGTCGACTTTTAATCTTCCCTAAGAATAAATAAAAAATAATAAATAAATACCCACTCAAGCAGCTGCTTGCCACAGAGGTCTGACAGGAGCCTGTCAGTTTATGCCACAGTAGAATGTCTGAGAGACCTCAAGAGGATGGCAGGACCTCAGCAGAAAAACGACACATACATCCATGCCTTAACCGGGACTCGAACCCAGGTCCCTTAGATCATTAGCCAAGCGCGCTACTCGGCCATGGGACGGCTTGAATAAGGAACAACAAAAAAAAAATCTTAATCTTACTGAAATTCTTTCTACAAAAATTAAAGTTGAATTTCAAGAAGACAGTTGTCGGAACCATAATAGGAGTCTCGCCGGATAATAATGATGATGAACTGATGGAACTATTAGAGGATCAAGGTGTTCTCAGCTTCAGAAGAATGATTCAATTCGAAAAACAAATTGGAAACAAGGATGTTGAATGCTCTCCTACTCATAAAGTGGTATTAGAAATTGATGGCGAGGTGCTGCCCACACGTTATTGTTGGGTTTAGAAGACATTCAGTCAAAAAATATTACATCCCCCCTAAACTTTGTTTGCGCTGCTGGATCTTTGGTCACGCTATTTCTTCATGCAAAGGACGATTAAGATGTAAAAAATGCGGAGGAGGCCATAACCACAGTCAATGTAATGCCAAACAGCTAAAATGCCCGAATTGCTCCTGTTCTCATCCAGCTACTTGGGCCAGTTGCAAGGCACGAATCATAGCATGCAAGGCTAAAGAATTCCAAATTGAACTAAATATTAATTGGAATCAGGCCCTCATTAAAGCTAAATCGTTTTTTGCTACCGAAAATCACGTTCAAAGTCTACAAAATCGAAACTGGAACAATCCTTACTATGAAATTTCTACAGTGCAAACCGCTTCACCTAAGAGGATTGAAAGTACATTTCATGAGGACCTTGCAGAGAGCTCCTCAAACTTTCGTAACGAAAAATTTGACGTTGATTTTCCGGTTTACCCGTCGACTTCTTACGCTGCTACAATGGACATTAATGACTCAACTATCCAAAAAAAACTACAACTGCTGACTATGCATCTTCAGTTTAAAAAAATCTAACAGGAACTAAAAATCAAAATAGTATAAAACATACTCCAACTGAAATATTGAACTCTCAAAACATACCACAAAATGAAAATACGACTCAAATGCCTACCAATGCTTCCAAGTCACAAATAATTGTACTACTCATAAAATTAATGGACCTTATCTTGCCTTCGGCCTGAACTTTCATTAATCAAGGATATTCTTCTATCACTGCTTAACAGTGTTTCATGGGGAGAGTAAATTTTGTATTGCAATGGAACTGTCGGGGCCTTGGCAGTAAAATTCATTACTTAAAGCATCTAATTAAAACGATAGATATCCAGATTTTGTGCATTCAGGAGACCGCTATAGGTAAGTTACCTAAACTAAATAACTTTGTGACATATGAACAAAAGAACTGTATCAATTCCCGTGGAATAGTTACTTATGTTAACAAATCACTACCCGAAAGAAGGGTCTATTTAGATATTATTGATGAAAGGCTTGAAGTAATAATAATACAAACTAGATTAAATAATTATGTTGTAAATGTAATAAATGTATGTAACCCTGCCAAATGCATTACTTTTTTGCAATATTCTAAAATTATTAAAAACTTAAATGGAGAATTTCTAATTTGCGGCGACTTTAACACGCATAACCATTTCTGGAACTCATATAAAAATGATAAAAAAAAGTACGCACCTTATTAAATTTATCGAAAAAAATAATTTCATAATTCTGAATCAAAACCAACGTACCTGCATAAATCGTAATAACACCAACTCTATTATTGATCTTAGATTTTGTACCGAAAGAATCGCCCATAAGCTTCAATGGTCAATATTACCAGATAATTATGAAGGTGATCATTACCCTATTTTTGTCTCACATTCCCAATATTTAAAAATAAAACCTGAGATTAAAATAACTGAATGGACAAAATTTAAAGAAGACGCAGAACAAATCCCAGGAGATATGGAAACTTATGATAACTCTTTCAATCACCTCTGCAGGAAAAGAAATAAAAATACAAAAATAATAACTAAAAAAATAAGTGGTAATAATATACAAACGATTTTTATTAACAAACTAATAGCAATTAGACGCAAAGCAAGAAAGAAATCTACTAAATATTAAAACCTTTCAAAACACTCAAAATTACAATAGATTAGAAAAAGCTAACTCAAAAAAAATTAAAAATTTACAAAAATTTATGTAATGAAATTAAGCCCACAAACACTACTTCTTCCTATGCTCTAAAAAACAATAAAACCACACAAGAAACAGCAGAAGATTTTGCTCAAAATTTTTTAGATTCCACCTACAATCCAAATAAATCGTTGGACAAAAAATTAAATAATTCAAACATTTTTCACAAAACCTTTTTTAGCAATAAAACCAATTACTTAAATTTACCTTTTTCCCTTCTTGAACTGAAAAATGCAATAAAAATGTTAAAACCAAGCACATCTCCTGGGCCAGATGGAATTTCAAACAAACTGTTAAAAAACTTACCCATATACTGTCTAAAAAATTACTACGAATATTGAATAATTCATGGACAACCAGAACTTATCCTGCTAGCTGGTCAGACAATTCTGTGATATTTATAAAAAAAAAGATTCAAATGAACTCCACTCCTACAGACCCATATGCTTAAATTCCAATATATTAAAATTATTAGAAAGAATGATAAACTATAGACTAAATTATTTCATTGAAAATAATAATAATCTGCATAAAAACTTTTTCGGATTTAGATTTGGGAGGTCTACAAAAGACCTTTTATTGAACTTTATTTCTGATGCTGAATATTCCCTTAAAAAAAAAATTATACATGGTCGCAATAGATATAGAAAAAGCTTTTGATTCAATTTCATTTAACATCTTACTTGCTAGAATTAGAGAACTTAAAATCTGTGAAAATCTGTATCACTTTCTTTTCTATCTCATTAAAGAAAAAACATTTAGAGTCAAAATTGGAGATACTTTTTCCAATATTTACAAATTTCAGAATGGATTGGTTCAAGGGGATATTTTATCTCCATGTCTCTTTAATTTATACCTAAAAGACATCTACAAAAATTTGGACCAGGAAATTAATTTTGGAACATACGCGGATGACATCATATTTTGGACAACTGGAGCTAACTTAAAAGTAATTCAAAAAAATCTGCAACAAACTTTGAATAAACTCAATCAATATTTTATTAATTGTAATCTTAAAATTTCATTAGAAAAAACATCAATAATGTTTTTCCACAAACAAAACCTCCCACAAGATTTTAATATTAAATTAAATGGAAATAATATTAAAATAGTAAAAAACTTTAAATTTTTAGGATTAAATATGATTCAAAATTAATATGGAATGAATATGTCAAAATAGCCAAAGATAAATCAAATAAATTATTCACTTTCTTAAGATACCTGGGTTCATCTAAATGGGGCTGCTCTAATAAAAACCTACTCCTTATTTATAAATCTATAATTTTACCAAAAATATTTCATGGTACAGAACTTGTTAATACCATCTCTAAAACAAAACGAAAATCACTAGAAATACACCAAACCAAAAAATTAAAATATTGTCTTGGTCTCCTGCAATGCACTAGAAACTTGGATGTTTATGCCGAAACTTCTATACTTCCTCTTCATATATTAAAAAATTTTCCTTTTCAAACTTAATATTTAGAATTGTTATTAAAAATCGTAACCACCCAATTACAGATAAATTACTAAATAATCATCATAATTCTTCAACTTTTAACTTCCCAGAAAAAGAACAAGCAATGATATAATCAGAAATAATATTAGTGGTGATTGCTTTCTTAGCTTCCCATTTTGGATTTCTACATTACCTATAATTTGCAAAGACATTCCTGGAATCATAGCCAAAAACCTTCATGACACACACAACTTAAAAATACTTTCTGAAATTTACATTGATACTTACTATAAAGATTATTTACACATCTACACTGACGGATCTCTTAATAATGACAGAACTATTGCTTCAGGAGCATTTTTGCCCCTCTTTAAAAATTGAAAAACAATTTAAATTTAATAATTATAACCCTGTCATTATACCTGAACTATTTGCAATTATTTTAGATCTTCACAGGGCAAAAAAATTCTTTCATAAACATATAGTAATTTTTACAGATTGTAAATCTGCTCTGTAAATTTTCTTGAATAACCCTCATAAAAGCAACTTTGCAATTCTCCTAAACGATCTATATATTCTAATGTATCATCATCTTCACCTCAATAATTTCATCTACTTACAGTGGATCCCTTCTCACTGCAACATCAAATTCAATGAGCATGTTGACAATCTGGCAAAGAATGCAAAAGATTTAAATAATACTATCACTGCACCTTTCATATTTTACATATATAAAAAGAAAAATAAATTAAACTGCTTAAAGGATCTACAAGTCTGGTATGAATCCAATACACAAAATTCTCATAGAAATAATATTACACCTATAATTAATAAATTTCATAACTACGGATTAACCAAGAAGGAAATAAATGTAATTTTACGTATTAAAGTTAACAAAGCTTTAACAACCTCAATGCTATATCATTTGAAAAAAATTTCATCCCCCAACCACCCTCATTGCAACTCTCCCCAAACTATCAATCACTTAATATTCATATGTAATCAACTAAAAAAAAAGAGATTTTTCCAATAAGTTAAAAAACTATAATATTGCACAGTTCAACCTAAAAATATTTTGGAACCTCCTAAAAAATCACAGAAGCCTCTCTTTTATTCTCTTCTTATATCTTACCTCAGGAAAGCTAATATATTGGAAAAATTGTAAAATTTAAAAGGCTGAGTTAAAAACGTGTCCGAATGAGTCCTCGGGGACCCCTTTTTTCCTCGAGGGAATATTCGTGTGAGATTTGAGTTACATACATACATTTTCTTGAATATCAGATTTTGACATCGCAAATGTTTGGAAGCTGGTCGAGCGACCAGTGGTGAGGACGTTGTGTTGTGTGCTTGTGAGTTGTTTGGTTTTTTTGAATTGTATTTTGTAGGGCTGACATCACTAATAAATTCTGAATTGTGCCTGTTCGTGATATTACTTTGAATACCCGGATTTAATCCGGTAAGACTGATTTTTGGTGGAGAACTTTCAAAGTTTAAGGAGTTGACGTCACTAACGGTTCTTCAGGGCTTCATTTTGTTAAAATCTCAACTGCCCGGATGTAATTTGCTATTCTTGAGTTTTGTGTTGCTTCACGCTTTGGATAACAAGTTTTTCATTTGCTTCTAATCATCATGTCTTCAAACGCTAGTAGAAAAAATAAATCTTCTACATAAGATGCAAACTTTAAAATTAAAATCAAACCAAATAAGCTACAAAAATCAAGCAAACCTACAACTTCCCAAGACGCTGATATTGAAATTCAAAATGCTGTTGACTCCCCATTGCTTCCCATTGCTTCAAGGGTTAAAGATTTCTTCAGAATCGGACACTTCACCTGGGAAATCAACGGATGATAATTTTTCTGTGAAAGCTGATTCAAGTCCTTGCAACTCTACAACTTCAAAGGTAAGGAAAATAACAAAAGATATTCAAACAAACCTAGATTCGGATATTAAAACGAACTTGAAACTAAATACAAAAGAAAAATCAATGAATATGAACACTTGTCAAATAACGAACTTTCCACACACAAAATGGGGCGGGGGTGGCTCAATCGGTAGCTCAATCGGTAGCGCGCCAGGCTCGTAATCTGTAGTTCCCAGGTTCGAGTCCCAGCTGGGTCAGCGTTGAGATTTATCTCCGTAAATTTCCCCCGCCCTGCCCACGGTCAGTAGGGGACACCGATGGGCTTGGAAAGGCCGCCGTCCGTCGGATGGGACGTTAAGCCGTGGTCCCGTGTGCGGGAGAGCCATACCCTGTGCACGTTAAAGAACACATTGGATGGCCTTGACGGGAGGCTACCATCTGTCTCCCAACAGCTGTTCCAGTGGGTCCCCTCCCCCAACCTTCTCTGAGCCTTCGGGGTCCATGTGACCTGGCCATTTAGCCCATGGTGTGCAAAAAAGTGCCGCTCAGAGGTAAAACAACACAACCCACACACAAAAAACGGAAACCACTAATAATTTAGCAGTACTAGTTTCTGGAGTCAACACAAGTCTTAAAACGTTAGGACTAAAGACTCTTGCATCATTCTTTTACAAGTTTCTAAACGATCATATCCCAGGTAGATATTATAAAGGAAATAAACTGTTATTATATCAGAAAACTATAGAACAAAGAGATAAAATTTTGGAATTACAAAAAATAAATAACATTGACGTCTTTGCTGATACTTTCATCATTAAAAGAATTGTATTTGGTACCATTGCAGGAGTTAATTATGCATTAGATGATGACTCTTTATTTGAACTTTTAGCTGATCAAGATGTAATTAGTATTCGCAGAATGATCCACTTTGATCCTATCTTTGATAAGGAAAAAGACAAGGTTATTTGTAATCCCACTAATTGTATCATTCTAGAATTCGATGCTGACTCACTGCCTTCAGAAGTCTTTCTAGGCTTTAATCGCCATGGAGTTAGACCCTACACCTTCCCGCCAAACCTTTGCCTAAAATGCTTCATTTTTGGACATACTGTAACTAACTGTAAGGGAAGATTGACTTGTAAAAGGTGTAGCGGGCCACACCATCACAGCTCTTGTAAGAGCACTACCTTAAAATCCCAAATTGCGCAAGAAAACATCCGGCTACCTACGCTCGATGCGATGCAAAGATAATAGCTTATCGTGCCAAAAATATGATGACACAAGAGAATATAAATTGAAACCAAGCCTTCCAGAAAGCCAAGAAACTACATCTAGATGAAAAGAAAATGACTGACAACGAACTCAACATTAGAAATTATATTATTAGAAACATTAGAAACTCTAATACAAGTCCAGCTAA
This sequence comes from Ryuthela nishihirai, assembly GCA_038380435.1. Lineage (NCBI taxonomy): Eukaryota > Metazoa > Arthropoda > Arachnida > Araneae > Heptathelidae > Ryuthela > Ryuthela nishihirai. The sequence goes on along the minus strand of JAWZYU010000001.1, from coordinate 128,899,018 downwards.
CGATAAACTTCAACAACCCTTACCAACAAAGGACTTAACCGCCTTCCCTCATCTCACAAATTCAAATCTACCTTGGGAGTTAACCCAATGAAGGTCACTGCTTCTTCAAATGTAATAGGTGATAAATCTTTTGCCAGCACAGTAAAAAAAAAGCTATAATTAACTAAATAGCTAGCTCACAAGGACCTAAAGGGCTCAGAGAAGGTTGGGGAAGGGTATCTACGGAATAGCTGTAGTAGACAGATGAAAGTCTCCCGTCAAAGTCGTATAGTGGGTTCTTTAGAGTGTACAGGATACGGATCTCCAGCACATAGAGCCACGGCTTAACGTCCCATTCTACCGAGCCCATCCAAGGCCACATGGTCTTGGTCCATCGGTGTCCCCTTTTTGACCCAGAGTAGATGTGGGTTAGCGGAGATAAATCTCAATGTTGGCAGAGTTGGGCAGTATAACTATATAAGGGGAGAGATCTTATGGGTTTATTGAGTAAGTAAATACCAAAGTAATAACTGTCTTTCGATGGCTAAAGCCACGTCAATGGTTAAATCTATGAGAACTATTTGGTATAGACATTGACATAGAATGATGTGAAGTATGAAGGGAAAACCTTTTTGAATTTAACTATAATATTATGGCAAGTAGTTGCAAGATACGCCAATAAAATGAATAAAATATTAAACATATTACTCTTTTGGTACAAAAAGCAGAGGTAAGTGACGCAATCGTCATTTGCCTCTTTTCCTAAAAACGAATCTGATGTTTGTAGGAAAACATGGGACTCGGTTAAGGTAGTTTTGGCACTAATGCAAAATTTTAAAAAAGTAACAAAATTCTTAATTGAATACATGTTTGATTATTTCTACATTATATTTTGTAATTAATTATTGTTTTATTCAATTGTAAGACACAACTTAAAACAACTTGTAATAAATATTACATTTAAATTTAAAACAATTTTCCTCCCATACGTGACTTCATCAAAAGAATTGTGATAGCCTTCATTGTCAAGGTAGCCTTGTCGTGATAAGTCAACTGCTTCTTCAGTCACCTCGGTGGCTCAGTCGTATCGTGGTGAAAGTGGGACTGCTGGGGTCTCTATTCGCGTCCCAGGTGTGACAGCTATTTTGGTCGTTTGTGTTGCCATTGGTTGGGTTGTTTTACCTCTGAGCTGCACTTTTTTGCACACCATGGGCTAAATGGCCAGGTCACATGGACCCCGAAGGTTGGGGAGGTGACCCACTGTAACAGCTAATGGGAGACAGATCGCAGCCTCCCGTCAAGCCCATCCAACGATTTTTTAACGTGCACAGGGCATGGCTGTCCCGCACACGGGGCCATGGCTTAACGTCCCATCCGACGGACGGCGGCCTTTCCAAGCCCACCGGTGTCCCCTACTGACCTTGGGCAGGGCGGGGAACTTTGCGGAGATATTCTGCTGCGATGTATGATGTTATTGCTCCTTAGTAAAGAATTGTTATCTTCTAAATAAAAAAAAATGTTCTCGCGTTGGGACATAAAACGAACATCGACTATATGTCCCATCAACCAAATTGAAAAAAATACATGTATCTATTTTAAAATTAGTATTTCTGTTACTGCACTGTTCAGGCTGGTGTAACAAAGTGGCCTTGCCCAACCCTAGATTGTTAAAGTAGTTCATTCGTTGATTGAGAAGTGGTGAACAATAATTTGAAAATTGGAAAGCGATGGTTAATTGGCTGATTGATTGTTCAGTCAACCAATGATCTGCGAGAACTATCGATGCATGAACTGCGCAGTCTCAATGCCACAGTCTCTCAAATGTTGCCATTACAAACTTCGCCACCGTCATATTTATTTCGTCACTTTAGATACGCTTAGCATTATTTAAAATATTTTTATTTTCAAAATTGTATTTAAAATAACAATCCATATTGAACTGCCCTACTTCATCGACAAGTGTGAGAATATTATTCATTCCTTTATAACCTTGTATAATATTTTGAATTTCATAATGCTAGTGTGCCTGTTATTGTTCTGGCGAGTGTTGTCTAAGTCGCTGTTCCACACGCTCGTAATATGCAGTTCCCATTTTCGAGTCCCAAAGAATGCGAAATGAGTAGTAAAGCTTTACCTAGGTGTTAAGTGACACTGACTTTTGGATTTCTGGCGACCCGATGTAGCAAATTCAAGTGTTGCAAGAAAGCAACTCTAAGGCACTCTCAGAGGAATTTGATAATATTAGAATATTTTATAAACCTCTTGTAAAATATAAACATTATTTAATAATTACATTAGAAGGTACCGTAATGCTTTCATAACCTAATATTTGTTTCTTTTAACGCTACCGTTATTTTTAAAAAGAATTATTATATTAGGAACAAAAGCTTTTAAAACTCTCTCCTTTTCCTACTCCTACTGTCTCGCTTCTTGTTGAAGCCAATCTGGAACCTCTTTCTCTAAGGAGACCCAATATCCTCTACCAACACTTTCTAAAAATGATCTGTAAACAAAGGACTAAACCACTGGTTGAGAAGATTTTCTGTCATTCTCTGAGGAAAACATGTCCTATTTATGAAGTAATCAAAGGATTTCCTCTGTTCGAAGACGTTCGGGGCCTCCAGCGACCAGTGGACCAATGGGATGATTTGTCCCCATGGATTTTTGAAAAAATTCCTTGTTTTCATAAGATACAGGGTATTTACTACTAAGAAAAATCAAGATGTCTATGTACTCAAGAATTTAGCTGAAACTTTAATTGAGATAAAGTATGCATCCTTTACAAAACTATTTACGGATGACTCTGTGAGAATGAATGAGGAAAGAGCGGCTGCTGCAGTTTGGATCCCAGATCAGAATATTCATTTAGCAGTTAGACTACCGGACCAAACAGAAGTTTTCACAACTGAATTAGTAGCCATAGAAATGGTCCTTAAGTGGGCTACTACTCTGTCCTGTGACAAAGTTGTTACTCTGTCTGATTGCCGATCAGTTATTCAATTTTTACAAGGAGATCCGGGAAGATCTAGCAACAATGAGCTTTTTTGCAACATTTTGAAGTTGGCGAATAAAATGATGAAAAGTGGTGTTGAGTTAAACGTGCAGTGGATTCTCAGCCACGACGGCGTTATAGGAAATGAAATTGTTGACAAAATTGCTATGGAAGCGTTATTACGTGAAAACTGGCTCAATATTACAAGAGGTCTCAATTATTATAAAAGCAAAAATAAGCAAATTTTAAAACGAAATTTTCTGCATTATTTTAAAGTTCATTCTTCCTCACATCTGAATCATAGGAGTTTGATTAATCAAACCATTGATCCATTTCAAGATTTCGGATTGACTAAAAACGACATAGTGACCATTATCAGGCTCAGAACAGGGACCACAACACTGAATGATCAGATGCATAAGATGAACAGAGGTGAGTCATCTTCCTGTGATACATGTAGAACAAAAGAAACAGTCTCTCATGTGTTACTTAATTGCAGCAAATTTGATACTCATAGAGATCAAATGTTTCACTCACTGGAAGAAATTGGAATTAAGGAATTTACACTGAAAGATCTACTCGGACACCAGAATTTTATAAAAAGAAAATATACTTTTAAATTAATTTTACAATTTTAAGAATTCTAAATTGATTGACAGAATTTGATTTAGTGTTATGATGTTTCTACATTAGGAGATTAAACGCTCTTAAAATTTTAATGATGTTAATCAAGAACTTTCAGTTTATACTGAACTACCTCCTTCCTTCAGAAAACTCTGGAATGTTATGGAATGTTTATTTGACCGCCAATCTAAGACTACTGGCAATTTTATGGTTTTGCTTTTGAAATTTCGGTTTTCCAGACTCAGTTGGGAGAACTCTCCGACATACTGCACGGACCTTTCTTAAAAGAATTTCGGGAAGAGAGGGGCGAAAGGCCCTGAGTGATTTCCGGAATAATAGTTTATGTTGAAGAAGAAGAAGAAACAAAATTACTCTCTTTTGGAAAAAAAAAAAGGCTTTTTCTAACTTCAGATTATGGTTGCAAAAAGTGAAATTCAGTAATTGAAGAGAATAGAAATTCGTATTCTTCTTCATTAGAGACTCCTTGTCCCAACTCTTTCAGATTTCTCTCCTCAAACTCTCTTCGCCTTCGGTGAGAAAGGAGACATCGATGGGCTCTGGTAGGGGTGCCGTCCGTCAGATGGGACGTATTCCGTTTTCATAGTCTGCACACGTTAAAGAACACGCTGAATGGCCTTAACAGGAGGCTTTCATCTGTCTTCCAACAGCTATTCTAATGGTCCCCTTTCCCTAAGCAACTCGAGTTTTTGTGATCTGGCCATTTACCCTATTGTGTGCAAAAGTGCAGCTCAGTTATAAAATTGTAATGCTAGCATTCTGAGATACATATTAGTATTTACATAAATAAGTAAAAAAGTCTGTTGATCCACGACCAAATAGGTAGTTTCCCAAACATAAAAACGTAGAAGAGTCTAAAAAACTCGGGGGCGGCGGGAGAGGGCATGATACTGGATTTATTGAAGTATACACCCCCTCCACCCCCTCCCGTTTTAGAGCTCTTTAAAAATTTATTAATAAATGCGTAATAATGAACAATTCCAATGGCCGAGTGGTAACGCGTTTGACGACTGATGAAAGGGGCCTGGGTTCGACTCCGGGTAAGGCATGGATATTTGTGTTGTCTTTCTGCTGAGGTCCCGCCATCCTCACAGACCATATACTACAGCGTACAAACTGATAGCCTTCTGTTATACCTCTGTGGCAAGATGCTGCTTGAGGCTTTTTTTATTATTTGCCTCCATTATCCTTTGTAGCATTCTCAAAGTGAGGGGATAGCCTTTTTTCACTTCCCCCCTAGGTCGGGCTTTGCTCCAAGAATACGCATCGGATTTTAAAGGGGTAAATTCAACAGTTTTTTTTTGTTCAGTAGATACAGTGATTGAGTGAGTGTGTGTTGAACACATAGCGTGTAATGGGCGATTTGATGTGCAAATCCTACATTAATTTTACTCACAACTGTGTCGAAATATCTGACTGCTTTGAGTGTGTATATGTGTTTACCTGGACGTATTTTGCATGGCAACACCCAATGTAAGAGGGCGTGATGCTTTGCCGTTCTGCTGCAAGACTACTTAATTAGCCTTCTTTATCACACAGCGAAGAGCCGACCTAGGAAAGCAAGTTCAGTGGGCCGGGCTGTCCGGGTTCCTTCTTTTTTTTCCATCTTCTCTTTCACTCTCTTCCTTTGCTTCGATGCCTCGGCTAGAGACGACTACTGCAACGCTTTCCTAGACGCAGAGAGCCTCTCTTCTATCCAGCGCTCCGTATAATTACGAGTAGAACGCGAATCCTGCATCCAGTTGAGCACCTCCTCTTCGCTAGGCCTTCCCGCCCACTGCTGGTTCCGTAGACGGCGTCCTGCATGGGAGGAGAAGGGGAGGGTCGGGAAAGAAGAAAAGATAGGGATGAGGTAGCAGACATGGGCGGGCACCGTTATTTCTCCCACGTAAGTTTGGGATTCACTCTTCGTGGCGCCATCTATTGATCGTAAGTCAGATTATTGTTATTAATAATAACATGCCTGTCCATCAGCACTCCGCAGCAGCTACCAGGTTAGCTGTTCTCGGATTGGGAAGAGGGACAAGCGGGACGATAGGACGACTTTTCGAGATGGGCAGGATGGGATGAGGAGGGGGATGAGAGCACAGGAAAGGAAGAAGAATGATTGAAATAATCTGGAGAATGTTCAGAGAGGTTCTAAAACTGAAAGTATATTAATTTCTTCTTCCTTCTCAGGATTTGTTATTCCTCCACTGTGGAAATACGGAGATTTAAATAATGAACTTCAGACGTATTAAGAACTTGATTTCTATGATGAGAAGAAATTAATGGAAAAGGTTAAATAATGGATACGAAAATAAGAATTCATCAAAGAATGTATCTTAAGAAATTTTCCCCTAGAGTATAACTCTATATGTATCCTGCTTCCTACTAACACGATAGATGCGTTCTTCAAAAAATTTGTTTGAAGTCGTGTCAGATGGATGCGAAATTCTTATAAGAAATAATGTAAATGGGGGGGGATGCATTCCAGAACGGTAGCATTATTGAAATATTTTTATTCTAATCATTTATTTTGACTATATTTCGGTTAATGCTTTGTGTTTTTTATTTGTATGTATAGACTCGTTTTTACAGAAAGGGAACAATGATTAAAATAGAAGCAAAACCTGATTAAGTGTAATTTAATGAAACCCGTTAAAGGTTAGATTCTTTACCTATGAGCGGCATTTTTTTGTGACCTGGCCATATGGCCAGGTCACAAAAAAAATATATAATATTGTTGCGAATATTGTTTACAAAAAAAATAAACAATAATATTGCTGCGAATTTTAAGATGGATAGGCACTGAGCGTGAGTATTAATAACTATATTTTAAAACCAATTACAATACAATGCAAATTGTTCCAAAAATATGGATGAAGTATCTTATAAATAAATTAACTACTATCATACATAAGTCATTAACCTTTTTGTACAGAGCATACAATATCAGCTCTGTCTGTTGTACTAAAATACTACCTCTTCACTTTGTTTACCATGTCACTTGAATACCTTCAGACGTAAACAAACTCTCGTCCTGTGCTAGTTCACTAAACTTTTATTACTAACAACAGAAAACAAACACCCGCGCACACACTAATAAATATACTAATTATTTTCACTTAACGTGCACTGACTCATACTATCTGAACGTCCTTTCAGATCTCACACACTGCACTGCTATCTTTTTTCTATTCTTCTGAATTGTTCTAAGTTCCAATTCTTTGGCTAAATTGAATCTCACGTAGAAGCACAAACGAGTGTTCAAGTCACGTTAAATCATGAAGTCACTGTTGCTCGTTCATCTGTCGTAACAATATAAACGATCGTAGAGAAGTAGTGAGAAAATTGTGTTAAATCGAATGACCAGTCGTGTTAGTTGAAAATCAGTCCTGTTATACCAAAATGGTGCAAGTACAATTCGTATCATTCGGGCTGCCCTACCCACGGTCATTAGGGGACACCGATGGGCTTGGAAAGGCCGTCGTCCGTCGGATGAGATTTTAAGCCGTAGCCCCGTGTACCGGAAAGCCATACCCTGTGCACGTTAAAGAACACGTTGGATGGCCTTGACGGGAGGCTGCCATCTGTTTCCCAACAGCTGTTCTAGTGGTCCTCTCCCCAAACCTACTCTGAGCCTTAGGGGTCCTTGTGACCTGGCCATTTAGCCCATGATGTGCAAAAAAGTGTCGCTCAGAGATAAATCAACCCAATCCAAACATCGTCATTCGGGAATTGAGTGTACTACGCCTGATGCAGAGACAAATTTGGAGAATTTCCATGTTATGTGCCAGTGGGAGATGGACTTTGATGCCTTGTAATTTCTAAAATAAGCATTTTTTTTTTGTAAAATACTACTGAAAATAATGATTTGAATTAAACCTGTTTCAACGTCAGAGATCAATAATGCATGCCGTAGTACCGCGATGAATCCTTTTCTCTTTCATCTGACATTGCACCGACGGCTTGACCAAAATGTTGCGAAAGAATAAATCAATAGGGAGCAAAAACTTTCGCAATATGAATTCAATAAAGTTGCCAAGGATAGGTTTGGGTTGTTTTACCTCTGAGCGGCACTTTTAAAGAACACAATGGATGGCCTTGGCGGGAGGCTACCATCTATCACCTAACAGCTGGCTAGCGGAGTTTCTCCAACCTTCTCTGGGCTTTTGGGATCCTTGTGACCTGGCCATTTAGCCTATTGAGTGCAAAAAAAGTGCCTCTCAGAGTACAGCAACCTAACCCTCATTTAAGAGCCAAATTCGTTCTCAGAAAGGGAATATAATACCTCAATCAGCATGGCGAATTTGAACACTTCAATGAATAAATTGCTCTTCATTTCCGACTTGTCCACTTTCCATTTCAACGACCCTTATACGTGTGTGTGGAGAACAGAGAAAGTTCCGCTGATATTTTTGTGAATCTGAATTGATGAACCAATGATTTCTTAAGAGTAAACGTCTTTTACCTAGCTACCTTGGGCGGGGGTGGCTCAGTCGGTAACGCGCCAGGCTCGTAATCTGCAGTTCCCAGGTTCGAGTCCCAGCTGGGTCAGCGTTGAGATTTATCTCCGCAAAATTCCCCGCCCTGCCCACGGTCAGTAGGGGACACCGATGGGCTTGGAAAGGCCGCCGTCCGTCGGATGGGACGTTAAGCCGTGGCCCCGTGTGCGGGAGAGCCATACCCTGTGCACGTTAAAGAACACGCTGGATGGCCTTGACGGGAGACTACTATCTGTCTCCCAACAGCTGTTCCAGTGGGTCCCCTCCCCCAACTTTCTCTGAGCCTTCGGGGTCTCTGTGACCTGGCCATTTAGCCCTTGGTGTGCAAAAAAAGTGCCGCTCAGAGGTAAAACAACCCAACCTAGCTACTTTAGAAAGCCTGCATCAAGACATAACGCGGACAATAGTTGTCTTTTTTTTTTTCATAAAAATACAGATGAACATTTCATCTGATCCTGGACAGATCACACCTACCAATCATTCATCTCTCATATTACCGATAACACTATTAAATTTCCATCATTATGAGTCACTAATCTTGATAAGGCGTCACTATATTCAAAACCTTTGGCTCCCACAGTCTTACTCACGACCAGCTGACAAGCGAGGTATAGGCGGAACAAATTACTGAGCCGGAGCAAAGGAGATCCACGGTTTGCTCCTCTAGAAAGAAAAATTAAATTACCCCTCAAACAGCTGCTTGCTACATAAGGTATGACAGGAGCCTGTCAGTATAATACGGCATACAGAAGATCTGTGACGAAGGCGAGGCCTCAACAGAAGGATAACAGAAGAAAAAAAAGTCCATTCCTTATCCAGGGTTCGAACCCATATCCCATTATAAAGTAGCTAAGTAGGCTAAGCCACAGGGACGGATTGCGCGTTCGTGTGTGTCTGATAATGTCTCGGGGAGCTAAAGAATCGAAAGAGTTGGGTTGTTTTATCTCTGAGAGGCACTTATGTGCACACTATGGGCTAAATGGTCAGGTCACAAGGACCCCAAAGGCTTAGAGTTTATTATAAGGGGAACAACTGTTAGTAGCTTTCTGGCTTAAGGTCCCATGTGACGGACGTTGGCCTTTTCTCATCAAAGGGTAGGTTGGGGTTAGTGGAGATAATTCTCAAAGCAGATACAATTGGGACTCGAACCTAGGAACTGCAGATTACTAGCTCGATGTATTACCCACTGAGGCAACTCTCCTCCAAAGGTACGGGAACGACAAGTAAAAAAAACAGTTCAATTCCAGATTCAGATATCATGGCCTTAAAAATAAAAAAAAAATACCCCCTCAAGCAGCTGCTTGCCACAGAGGTCTGACAGGAGCCTGTCAGTTTATATGCCACAGTTGAAGGTCTGAGAGGATGGCAGGACCTCAGCAGAAAAACGACACTTACATCCATTCCTTACCCGGGACTCGAACCCAGGTCCCTTAGATCAGTAGCCAAGCGCTCTACGTATTGCAAAATGACCTTAAGACTTTGGAGATGATTTCAAGACACGGGAGAAGTTAATCTATGTCAAGACAAAGTCTAGACATAGGATTTAGAAAAAAAAATGTCATCAGTTTTTAAATAAAATTAAATGGGGGGAGGGGGCGCAGACTAAGTCGAAATGAACCGAAACATCGTTCGAATATATTTTTTTTCGCTCCGTTTTATTGGTCTTAAATTTCTTGGATGCCGATGGGCTTGGAAAGGCCGCCTTCAATCGGATGTTACATTAAGTCGTGGATCCGTGTGCAGGAGAGCCATAACCTGTGCACTTTAAAGAACACGCTGGATGGATTTGACGAAAGGCTATCATCGGTCTCCTAACAGCTGTCCATTGGTTCCACTTCCCCCAACCTTCTCTGACACCATGGAGTCCTTGGGACCTGGCTATTTAGTCCACTGAGAACAAAAAAAAAATGCCTCTAAGAGGTAAAGCAACTCAACCGAAACCTAGAATTCAACACTTCGAATTATGCATACTACTGAACGTTAATTAAATTTTGCTAAGTTAGATATTTTTACAGTAATTAGTGATATATATTATTACATTACACATTATTCCCAAACTTCGGCATAACGAAACATAATAGATCTAAGATTACAATTTGTTTTCAATTTGCTAAGATTGACTCAAATCAATAAATAGGAAAAGAAATTGTAATCTTGGCAATTACATCTTAGTTGCCCTTTTTCACAAATTTGGGTTGAGTTGTTTCACCTCTGAGCGGCACTTTTTTGCACACCATGGGCTAAATGACCAAGTCACAAGGACCCCGAAGGCTCAGAGAAGGTTGGGGGAGGGGACCCACTGTAATAGTTGTTAGGAGACAGATGGTAGCCTCCCGTCAAAGCTATCCAGCGTGTTCTTTAACGTGCACAGGGTATGGCTCTCCCGCACAAGGAGCCACGGCTTAACGTCCCATCCGACGGACGGCGACCTTTCTAAGCACCATCGGTGTCCCCTATTGACCGTGGGAAGGGCGGGGAAATTTGCGGAGATAAATCTTTTCACTCCCGCTTTTTTTCACAAAAGTTACGTTTTTTGTTATGGGTTGGGTTGTTTTACCTCTGAGTGGCACTTTTTTGCACACCATGGGCTAAATGGCCAGGTCACATGGACCCCGAAGGCTCAGAGAAGGTTGGGGGAGGGGACCCACTGGAACAGCTGTTGGGAGACAGATGGTAGCCTCCCGTCAAGGCCATCCAGCGTGTTCTTTAGCGTTGTTGTTTAACGTGCACAAGGTACGTTTTTCGTTATGACTTCTGCCAAGAGCAACGTTTTTAGTAACATATCGTATACGATCTAGGAGAGGACAAAGGAACCATGTCTCCCGCCGTTGAATATGTTAATAACTGAAAAGGAGTTTAAAAAATTTAACGTATATTTTGCAACAAATATGGTCAAATACCACTAAAATGCAAAGAAAAATTACATACAGGTAACTCCCTTTTATCGCGAGGAAATGCTTTCCAAAAAGATTTGCGTATTTTTTCTTAATATCTCATTGATGTTTTTGATATTTTATATTTCTTTGTATAAAAATGGATGTTTTATTCCAACAAAAATAATTATAATTCAGTTTTCATTTAGGGGCAGGGGTGGCTCAGTCGGTAGCGTGCCAGGCTCAAAATCTGCAGTTCCCAGGTTCGAGTCGCAGCTGGGTCAGCGTTGAGATTTATCTCCGCAAAACTCCTCGCCTGCTCACGGTCAGTAGGGGATGAGCTTGGATAAGGCCGCCGTTCGTCGGATGGGACGTTAAGCCGTGGTCCCGTATGTGGGAGAGCCATACCCTGTGAACGTTAAAGAACACGCTGGATAGCCTTGACGGGAGGCTACCATCTGTCTTCTAACAACTATTCCAGTGGGTCCCCTCCCCCAACCTTCTCTGAGCCTTCGGGATCCTTGTGACCTGGCCATTTAGCCCATGATGTGCAAAAAAGTGCCGCTCAGATGTAAAACAACATAAATCAGTTTTCATTTAAAAATTACATAAACACATAAATAATTACGCCTATTTGTACACGATTTTAAGATTTACTTTAGTTCCGCACATACGAAACCTTTCTAGAACCTACCAAGAAAAGTATAATACTAATTTCTCTGTCTTAGCTGAAATTACTTATTGTTTTTTTCTTTTATTTTCTACTCCTGATTTAATTTTTACTTCTTTTATAAATAAAGAAAAAGATAAGGCTTATTAGTATGATAATAATTTAATAATAAAAATAATATTGTATCGAAGTTTAAGTTTAAAAAATAAATATTTTGAATTAGTAATATAAAACAAACACAAACTAAAAATTGCGATTTGCGTGATCATATTTCTTCAAAGTCAATAATGGTCGAAACTATCAACGTGATATGGAATTCTAAATTTACTATCAAGAAGAATGTTAGGGTCAAATTTTTGCAAAAGCAATTTCGGCACTTACCTGGAGTCGTGCATTTGAGGGTCCCGGAACGAACCCCTTAAATGAGGGTGCAGGGGGGGGGGGGCGGATATGCTTTTGAGTCTAGGGCTCAGAAACATCTAAATACGACCCTGAGAATGACTCTGTTTAACATACGACGTTTCTATGGGGTTATGATAGAACAGGCAAGGATTCAAGACCATTGTTTTTCAACCCATGTTTCGCGGGCATGGTCTAAGTCAGAGGTTCCCAAGGTACGGTACGCGTATCACAGGTAGTACAGTCGCTCAAAAAAATATCCGAACACTATGGTTGATTACAGAATTCTGAAAAAATATCTGGCAATGATTTTTTTAGTAATTAGTGATCTGGCAACCTTCGTGTACGTATACGAAGGCTGCCAGATCCGGGGCGGGGTGGCTCAGTCGGTAGCGCGCCAGGCTCGTAATCTGTAGTTCCCAGGTTCGAGTCCCAGCTGGGTCAGCGTTGAGATTTATCTCCGCAAAACTCCCCGCCCTGCCCATGGTCAGTAGGGGACACCGATGGGCTTGGAAAGGCCGCCGTCCGTCGGATGGGACGTTAAGCCGTGGCTCCGTGTGCGGGAGAGCCATACCCTGTGAACGTTAAAGAACACGCTGAATGGTCTTGACGGGAGGCTACCATCTGTCTCCCAACAGCTGTTCCAGTGGGTCCCCTCCCCCAACCTTCTCTGAGCCTTCGGGGTCCTTGTGACCTGGACATTTAGCCCATTGTGTGCAAAAAAGTGCCGCTCAGAGGTGAAACAACCCAAAACAACGCTGCCAGATCACAATCATTCATCATCTAGCAACCTTCGTGTACGTACACGAAGGTTGCTAGATCACTAATTTCTAAAAAAATCGTTTCCAGAATTTTTTTCTAAATTCTGTAATCAACCATAGTGTTCGTTTTTTTTTTTTGAGCGACTGTACGTGAGCCGCTGCCCAATGGTACGCGGTATAGGTGTTATATCATGTACTTTTATTACCAACACTTCATAACAGTTTCATATTTCATCCATTATTTCGTACTGATATCGTCATTTCTGTCCAGATAACCAGATAAATATGGCGAGGAGACAGCGTTGCACTGACCACACAACGCCGTCTCTATACCCAATATTCCTTCAAGGTGTCAAATGACCATGTCAAAAAAATTAACACCCTAGGTTGAAACCCATTAATGGCACCTAAACTGATCTCGGTAATGTAGAGTAGTACGCGGCTGAAAAAATTTGGGAACCCCTGGCTCTAAGCATTTGGTCTAAGTCACAGAATAACCAGTTGTCCCGGATAGAAGACTCAATTCTACTGCGTAAAGCGCCATCTTTAGCAGTTGGCCGTAATTCTCATTTCCCCACTAACTTTCAAAGTGTGTGGACATTTTGATTTTGCGATTTTCTATCTGACTATTATTTTATTTCCTTCTACAAAAAAAATGAAACGAAAAAAATTATTTATTAAGATTATAAAGAGGATTATAAAATAATCTAAAATTAACTTATTTTTAAAATAAATACCTAACTGTGTAATTTTAAAATATACCAATATATTTTTAGTTGTAAATAGAATTAGTTAAGAGGCAAGAGTGCTAGCGTTGCCTTTTTTGTCAGAATGGAGCAGAATGGTCAGAATGGAGTTGTCAATATACGTCAGTTAATTAATCCGTGATTTAAGGATTCCGCGAAATGTCCCATTGAAACGCTGGGTGGATTTTCCCATGAAATACATATTCAAATGGTGGTTTCCACTCCCAACTCAATGTTTCTGACTGCACAGTCGCTCAAAAAAAATTCCGAACTCTGTGGTTGATTTCAGAATTCGGAAAAAATATCTGGCAACGATTTTTTTAGAAATTAGTGATCTGGCAACCTTCGCGTTACGTAACACGAAGGTTGCCAGATCACTAATTTCTAAAAAAATCGTAGCCAGATATTTTTTCTGAATTCTGCAATCAACCAAAGAGTTTGGATACTTTTTTGAGCGACTGTACATTCTGCAAGAAAACTGTTTTTTTTTTAAGATTCACTGTGTATCAGATTAAATATACATGATGCTTAAAATCAAAAGATAATAGTATGAAAATAATAAAAGAGCATGTCATGAGATGTGTACGGTAAATTTTGCAGAAGAAAATGCTTGCACATTTAACCAATGCATCGCGAATATGCAAATTAGGGTTGTTAGCTAAGAGTGACACTCCTACGAGAGGTCTTTTTTTTAACATAAGAGGCCAGTTCAGACTTGTTTGAAAATTAAAACTGAAGGTTGCATATACAATTTTTGTATAATTCACTTCAGTATTCAACTTCAGCGACTTATTTACTAATTTCATTATGATTATTTTCTAGAAGCAGAAATGGCCCCAAAATCCTTAGTAGCGCCGGGACCCAGAATTTCTTGACTGGCTTACCTCCGCCCTAGAGAATGTTAATAACCTGAATGGGGGCGAAAATACATTTTACACATTTTGCAAAAAAGGGAAAGAACTACATATATTCTAGAACGACGTTTAAAATTCTCTGCGGATTGATCATTACCCTCCACTCGTGCCCTAATTTTTGCACACATCCGTGACTGGTAGCACTTGTTATAGTCATTTTACTTTGAAATATTTTGGTTCCCCCATATTTGAACACTTCTGGAAATGAGTGGAAATTTTCGGAAACACTTAAAAGAAGCTTCTTATATTCTGCTATCTTATTTTTCTGCATCTGGATATTTAATAGTGTACGATAAATAAAGAATAACTGAGATTCAAAAATATTATAATAAATAAACTAAAAAAAATGTGTCTTGTAACTAATTTGTATTTATAGAACTTAGTTTGAAATTATTATATAAAATAAACACAAACTATAGAATTATCAGTTTTATGATCAGAAAGCATCTTCAAAGTCAATAATTGTCGTAAATGGAATTGTAAACTTAGTGGGTCGTGCATTTACAAAGACAGATTAGAAAAGTACCTAGTGTTCGTAACGAACCCTTCAGATTAGGATGCACTGGTCTTGGATATGTATTTGTGTCTAGTGTCCAAAAATCTCTAAGTGAGCTTCTCATTTCTAACAGATCGTATAAGATTTAGGGTAACACACCATAAAAGATTTAGAGTAGGCCAAAATCAAAATAGCGGTCTACTTTACAAGGGCTATGTTATTCTATAAGCACAGTGCGCATTGTTCTGTAGGTCGTGCGAAAATAATTTTGAGTGCTTTTTTTTTCCTTCGTGTAGTAAAAACTGTAACAAATATCTCTTGTTTGGTGTGGTTGTTTTACATCTAAACGAATTTTTTTTTTGCACAAAAAGAGATAAAATGGCCAGGTCATGACACTGAGGGTCCAGAAGATTTGGGAAGGGGATCCACTGCCCAACCGTTGGGAGAAAGATGATAGCCTCCCGTCAAGGCAATCCAGCGTGTTCTTTAACGTGCACGGTGTATGGCTCTCTTCCACACACGAAGCCACGGTTTTACGTCCCATCTGATAGACAGCGGCCTTTCCAAACCCATCGGTGTCCTTTACTAACCGATAGCAGAGTGGGAGTTTTGCCGAGGTAAATCTCAACGCTGGTCCAAGTGGGACTCGAACCTGGGAACTTGCAACTCCAGCCCCCTCCTATTGAATATCATGTTCATGACCATCTTACTGAACAGTGTATGTACAAAAAGGCAAAGTCCAGTGCATCTACCCACTGATATCGATACACCCATTAAAATGCATCCTTCGAATGTTCTGCGAAACAGAAGTGCCTAGGGCCTACAATGGCCATAATCCGGCCCTGTCTGTTACAGGCGGAATTTGTTTGATGTTATGATAGATTAATCTCGGATTTAGTAAGACAAAACGTTATGGATTTTCAAGTGACTGAATTAAGCCAAGAACGCAGTTGAAATGTATATTTTCAACAAATTGGGAGAATTTTATCAGAAAACAAAATTCGACAGATCAAATTCTAAATTAAGGAAATGGTATTTGTTTGTCGGAATCTGGCAGCTTGTTTTACTATGGGAACTTTTTCGTTTATACTTGGGAAGAAATTATGCAATGTTCAGTTTTAGCATTTAACGTAGTCTAGCGTGGATTTTGAAATTGGAAAGATAAACCAGCAGTAGGTGTTACGATTTTGTCTACGTAAATAGGCTCACGTTGGTCTTTTAGCCATCACAGATTGAAAGCCAAGTTCTTTATGAAATATTTTGTCCTAAACAGTCACTTTTTAACTTTTTTTTCTTTTTAAAAATTCCATTTTAGAAAAATGCAAAATAAAAGTTGCATTTTAGAAGTTATCATTTTGAAAGCTTTATATTTCAATTAAGTGTAAAAATAAGCTACAAAAATTCACATTTTTCCATTAAAAAAAACGTTTATATACTTAATATGGCATCTACATCTATAATTAATCAAAACATACTTTAACATTTTTACACAAATATTAATATTATGGATACAACGGAAAAAGAAAGCAAAATTTCTGTAAGCACGATATTATCTGAGTCAATAGTTCCTAACGTTTTTTCTTTTAGAAAATTAGTTGGGGGGGGGGGGTCTAGATCCGTGAATTTATCTCCTATTGAACATGTCTGGGATGACTGCTAACCATATCTCCGCATCCTTATATTTCTCAATTTGTGATCAGACCCGCAGAGCTACTAGCTTATCTGCAAGTTATGGCAGAACAAATCTAAACCATGTCGGCATTGTGGGACCATCTTTTAGAAGTATGGCGGGCTGTTCCCATGGTGACATCAGATATTTCTTAGAACTGATACCACACTACGTTACTGTCTGTATCACTGTCTATATGGTTCTAGCCTCGTACTAGGTCCATGGTTTTCCAGCATTAAATACTATTTTTATTTTTGTTCTGAAACTTGAATCATTTCATGTCCTAGCAAACAACTTCACCATGAGTGCTTGATGGCAGATGCCGGGCCATACAGCTCCTCCCCCCCCCCCACCCCCACTTCTGCATAGGCCTTGCCCGGAGTCTCACAAGTCAATGAAGCCTCTTTGAAATCTTCATACTAATAAGCACGGCGCACGGATTTAAAGAATTTCAGGAAGATTAAGGTACTAGTTATATTAATATAAAATAAGAAAATAATTTCATTTTTATGAAATAAGATCAGAATAAGTATTTAGAAGTACAGATATTTTTGTTAAAATTTCGTAACAACTTCTAAACAAAACAAAAAAAAAAATTAGCTTTAAAAATTGTATGGAAGCCCTTCATTATTGTCATCGTCACACCTTAAATAAATATTTGTACGGTGTATATTCTGGATGTGTTAAGACGAAAAAAATAGGGAACATTGTTGCGTTACTTCAAGTATTTAAGTGTAATAAAAAATAATATACCGATTTATGCATTAAATTTAGAAATACCTTATATGAGTTTAATATATTGAATACATTTTAAAGCAGTGTGAATAAAGCAGAAGTTTCGTAGTATTTTAAATATTAACTTTGTATATCTCTTGCGTAGTGTTGTGCATTTTAATTACACTGGTTTCCATAAATTAAGGAACAACCCTATGTTATGTCAATGGGAAGATAACGTCGAAGCTCTATAACTTTTAAAATAACTCTTTTTGTTTTGTAAAAATAGCAGATAAAGATCTCAATCAAATATTTCAATATCTCGATTTTCAAAAATATTCGTTCAGTATTTAATGAGTTGTGGAAGCTTGAATATTTAATGACAACAATGCCAGCCTTAAGAAATTTGTACAAAACTGATGAATCGTGAAAGAATTTTTTACAGAAACTTCTAAAATGTACGCTTATTTTATTAAACAATTCTTATTGTATCAAATTTTAATTAACTTCTGAAGTCATTTTTTGCGACTGGAATTGTTATCTCTAAATATTCAAACTTCTATAATTCATTAAATGTTGAACGAATAGTTGAAAATCGAGATATTGATGTATTTGATTTTTAACTGCTATCACATTCTTTTTTAAAAAAAATGTTATTTTATAAAGCTTCGACCTTAGCTTCCCATTGACATAAACTAGTATTGTTCCTTAATTTATGGAGACCAGTGTAGTTAAGCTATGTTGGGAGTGATTCATATTTCCTTGAGTAAGGCTATGAAAGAAAGTAATGAAACATTTCCCTAATTAACTAATTCCAATTTGTAGGTATACAGTTTGTTCTGACACTTAAAAACAGAGATTCTTAGCATTTCAAAAAATATAAAAATTTTTAAAATACATTTTTGGAGTATTTGGTTGGGTTTTTTTTTACCTCTAAATGGCAATTCTGTGCCCACAATGAGTTAAATGGCCAGGTGACAAGGGGTAAGAGAAAGTTGGATGTAGGGCACACACTAGACAGCTGTTAGGAAAAATATGGGAAATCTCCCGTCAAGCCCATCCAGCGGGTTCCTTACATGTACAGTATGTGAATGTCTTTCACAGGAGACCAACGTTTTATATCCCAACCAATGAAGAGTGGCCTTTCTAAGCTCCAAAGTTTCTCTTTCTCACCGAGAGCAAGATACGGGTTAGTTACGAGATCTGGGCCCTGCAAAAAATTTCAGTATTTGGAATGACTCGAACCCCTAGAGCAGTACGGGTTAGCCGCGAGATCTGGGTGCTCCAGAAAATTTCAACATCTGGAATGACCCAAGATCCTAAAGCAGGGTACGGATTAGTCGTGAGATTTGGGTGCTCTAGAAAATTTCAGCATCTGGAATGACCCGAGACCCTAGAGCAGGATATGGGCTAGCCGCGAGATCTGGATGCTCCAGAAAATTTCAGTATCTGGAATGACCCAAGATCCTATAGCAGGGTACGGGTTAGCCGTGAGATCTGGGTGCTCTAGAAAATTTCAGTATCTGGAATGACTCGAGCCCCTAATGCAGGGTATGGGTTAGCCGCGAGATCTGGGTGCTCCAGAAAATTTCAGCATCTGGAATGACCCGAGACCCTAGCGTAGGGTACGGGTTGGCCGCGAGATCTGGGTGCTCCAGAAAATTTCAGCATTTGGAATGACCGAAGATCCTAGAGCACGGTACGGGTTTAGCCGTGAGATCTGGGTGCTCTAGAAAATTTCAGCGTTTGGAATGACCCGAGACCCTAGAGCAGGATATGGGCTGGCCGCGAGATCTGAGTGCTCCAGTAAATTTCAGTATCTGGAATGACTCTAGCCCTAGAGCAGGGTACAGGTTAGCAGCGAGATCCGGGTGCTCCAGAAAATTTCAGCATCCGGAATGACTCGAGCCTCTACAGCAGAGTACTGGTTAGCCGCGATATCTGGGTGCTCCAGAAAATTTCGGTATCTGGAATGACCCGAGACCCTAGAGCAGACACGAAGTCAGAAATCATTTTCAGGAAAAGGAGCAAATGAAATTTCGGTAGTAGGCAAAATTTAAAAAAAGTTTCGATGGGAAGAAGAAATCCGATTATAAATTAAATATCCAACAAGAGGAACTAAGCGACCCCTCCTCCCTATCAAACTCATTAGTCTGATTTTTTCAAAATAAAAATCCATTGGTTAACCACCCCCAAAAATGTCTAGCATTCCCCCCCCCGCCCCCAACTTTCCTGTTGCTTTGATGGTTATAGGCCTTTACCTCAGTTTTCACCTCTGACTACTAGGCGACATTAACAATTTATCGCAGATGAAAATAAGTATATATTACTTCCCATTTTCAAATCGTGAACTTTGTTCTTTTCTGGGGCGGGGGTGGCTCAGTCGGTAGCGCGCCAGGCTCGTAATCTGTAATTCCCAGGTTCGAGTCCCAGCTGGGTCAGCGTTGAGATTTATCTCCGCAAAATTTCCCCGCCCTGCCCACGGTCAGTAGGGGACACCGATGGGCTTGAAAAGGCCGCCGTCCGTCGGATGGGACGCTAAGCCGTGGCCCCGTGTGTGGGAGAGCCATACCCTGTGCACGTTAAAGAACACGCTGGATGGCCTTGATGGGAGGCTACCATCTGTCTTCCAACAGCTGTTCCAGTGGGTCCCCTCCCCCAACCTTCTCTGAGCCTTCGGGGGCCTTGTGGCCTGGCCATTTAGCCCATGGTGTGCAAAAAAGTGCCGCTCAGAGGTAAAACAATCCAATCCAATTGTTCTTTTCTAAAACATAATATTCAATACGTTTGATTTGGTTCTTTAGCTTTCCTCAACAGAACGATAAATTTTGGCTAGAAATGAAACAAGCTTTTTGATAACTGTGTAACACTAGATACATACAAACAATCCTTTGCCGAAGTGATAAATTCAATCGTACTGCTAAATTTACCTCCCAAAACGCATATTATCTGAACAATATACGCTATAAAATGTCAACGTTAATAAACCCACTTTTGGTCCTCATCATTCTCAATGTCTTACATTCTTCTTCTCAACTGCAATTGAATTCAGAATCCAGGGAACGATAACACAGAATATTTATGGCGCCATCTATTGGCGAAAGAATGTGATAACCATCGTTTGCCTAGAATGTTTTTACTACAGATTAGACGCTTTTTGCATTTTATTGTCTTTAGACCTTTGACACTGAAACAAATAGAAGGTGAAAAAATACCTCATTTCCTTTTATTACTCCAATACAAGGATTTACAACAATGCATTTCATAGGCGTCATTATAGAGAACAAATTCTAATTATTTCATGCAGTCTTCTTCTCATTCTTATTTTTAATTTACAGTTGACTTATATTACTTTTTGAAAAAATTACATTCCTAAGTAATGAATCTGCAAATCAGTGTTAGGTTGTTTTATCCGTGAGTGTCACGTTTTTGCACACTGGACACTAACTGGACAGCTGCTAGAAGACAAAGGGAAGCCTTCCGTTGAGTTCATCCAATGTGTTCTTTAAAAGTGCACAGGGTATAAGTTCTTTTGTACACGGAGACCACGGCTAAGAGTCACATCCGACGGACGACGCCTTTCCAATCCCTTCGGTGTCCCCTTACTGATCGCAGATGGGTTGGGTTGTTTTACCTCTGAGCGGCACTTTTTTGCACACCATGGGCTAAATGGCCAGGTCACATGGACCCCGAAGGCTCAGAGAAGGTTGGGGGAGGGGACCCACTGGAACAGCTGTTGGGAGACAGATGGTAGCCTACCGTCAAGACCATCCAGCGTGTTCTTTAACGTGCACAGGGTATGGCTCTCCCACACACGGGGCCACGGCTTAACGTCCCATCCGACTGACGGCGGCCTTTCCAAGCCCATCGGTGTCCCCTACTGATCGTGGGCAGGGCGGGGAATTTTTGCGGAGATAAATCTCAACGCTGACCCAGCTGGATCGCAGATGGGACTTGATGAGACTATGGAACTACGCTAACATGGGAACCTGGCGCCAACTAACTGAGCCAATCCAGTTCAGTGTCATGATGTAATGTATTTTGTTAATATACATGAATATTTTGTTAATTTTTAATATATTTTTGAGTCATTAATTTATCTTTCTCATGTTCAGAGGTGTATTCAAGGAGGTATATAGTATGTGGGTTTAAATAAATATAGGTTTATGCTGATGGAATACGGAATTTAAATTATGATGACTAAATCTAAGGGGGTGGAAGGGGATGCTCAGTCGGTAGCGCGCCTGTCTCGTAATCTGCTGTTCTGAGGGTCGAGTCCCAATTATGAGTAGTCTTCAGCTTCAAGTTCCGTTGAGATTTATCTCCGCTAACCTCCGCTGTGCCATCGGTGAGAAAGGGACCACCGATGGGCATGGAAAGACCGCCGTCCGTCGGATAGGGTATTAACCGTGGACCGCGTACAAGAGCGACACATGCTGTGAACATTAAAGAAGTCGCTGTATGGCTTTGACGGGAGGTTTCTATCTGTCTCCTGATTTCTGTCCGGTGGATCTCCTTTCCCAGCCTTTTCTAAGACCTTATATTGTCCCGTGGCCGAGTGGTTAGCGCGCTTGGTTATTGATCTAAGAGACCTGGGTTCGAGCCCCGGGTAAGTCATGGATATGTGTGTCGTTTTTATGCTGCAGGACCTGCCATCCTCTCAGACCTTCTGCTCTGGCATATAAACTGACAGGCTCCTGTCAGACCTCTTTGACAAGCAGCTGCTTGAGGGATATTTATTTTATTTTGTGTCCAAGTCCGGATCTAGAGGGGGGAAGAGAGCCGTCCCTCCTTGCCCCCTTCTAGATAATCGATAAAAACTCGCCTTCTGAGAATGCTAGTAATGCTAGTATAGTTTTATGGCTTTCATTACTTTTTTTTATCTATTTTAATGAAAGCCAAAAATTATTACACTTATTCATATTTCATGCATTTTTAATGAATTTTTTTTAAAAAGCTCTAAAGCGAAAGGTAAAATGTCATATTAAAATGGAAATCCAGCCCCCCCCACCCCCTTTACCGGATCGATTGTGTCGCTTGTCTTCCCCCCCACCTGCTTATTTTGTTCTAGATCCGGGCCTACTTGCTATTTGGCCATTCAGCCAATCGTGTGCATGAAAGTGCTGATCAGCGGTAAAGCAATCCAACTTTTATAAGGTACTTCAAAATTATGAATGTAAATCGGAAATTTTTAATGAAGTTGACAAAGTGATTTGCTATAAATTTCAATGGGAAATTTTAAATTTATCAGTATTTTAAAAGAGCGAGCGCCAGGGGTTATTTAAAAGTCAATCTTTCCGCGGAAAAAAATTCTGGTTATGCCATTGTAGCAAATCCTTGAAAATAACTGCAGTAGCACACTAAGAATAATCGATAAAAAAAACTCACCAACACGACAGGAGATAATCGATTATGTAGTAATAATTTGATCACAGAATTACGACCAACTATCTGAGACATAAAAGTGACATCCCTAGATGAAATATCAGCATCAATCTTCCAGGTGAGGATTCCTCTGGAAACCCTCGTATTCGA
This sequence comes from Ryuthela nishihirai, assembly GCA_038380435.1. NCBI lineage: Eukaryota > Metazoa > Arthropoda > Arachnida > Araneae > Heptathelidae > Ryuthela > Ryuthela nishihirai. The sequence goes on along the minus strand of JAWZYU010000001.1, from coordinate 128,876,141 downwards.
GTTCTTATAACCTGCAATATAGTCCATTGTGCAGCTCAAGAGTAAAACAAATCAACATCTCCCCCCCCCCTTCTTACCCTTTTCCCCCTCATTGCCAGGCTCGTAATCTGTAGTTCCCAGGTTCCAGTCCCAGCTGGGTCAGCGTTGAGATTTATCTCCGCAAAATTCCCCGCCATGCCCACGGTCAGTAGGGGACACCGATGGGCTTGGAAAGGCCGCCGTCCGTCGGATGGGACGTTAAGCCGTGGCCCCGTGTGCGGGAGAGCCATACCCTGTGCACGTTAAAGAACACGCTGGATGGACTTGACGGGAGGCTACCATCTGCCTCCCAACAGCTGTTCCAGTGGGTCCCCTCCCCCAACCTTCTCTGAGCCTTCGGGGTCCATGTGACCTGGCCATTTAGCCCATGGTGTGCAAAAAAGTGCCGCTCAGAGGTAAAACAACCCAACCCCTCATTGCAGCATTTTTGCTATGCAAAACTATTTCCATAAACATTTCCATTATTTTCATACATCATTCCCTTTCCTATTATTCGTTCGCCACCGCAGATAAAACAAACTGCAGCAACCTACACAAGGAAGCATGTATTTCTCTTTAAATAAATTGCCTGAAAAGATATTTTATTCTATCTCCTCAGCTTCCAAGAATCACTTGCGATGTAGAGTCAAATGTGAACCGTGTTTGAACCCCAAGTGATGTGGAAAGCAAAGAGCAAAGAAAACAGCTAAGCCTTGATTTCGAGTGCTGCACACAAAGGGATGATGCAAGTCCGCCGGCAGGGACCCGCCCACCATGCCTTGCAGCGGCGGCAGGGGTGGGGACAGCCTGCAGCGTGCCCTGCCGCAAAAGCCTAAGGGGAGGCTTCTCTTGTCTGTCTGTCCGTATGTCCTCAGTTGCCGTCTGCCAAGGTTTGAATGCCATGGTTTTTGGAATACGCCTTTCAAGCTCTCCATCTTCAGCTAGGCCGTTAATCACTGGGTCACAAGTAAACTGTAAAAGGTTGCCCACACATATATATATCCGAAAAAAAAAACACATCTGAAGTTGTTGTTTTTTTCTTACCATATCTTCTTCTTTCGAGTTAAACGCCAAACTCTTTTTCTCAAATGCTATTAGAGTGTAAAACAAAAATCAATCTCTTCAAATGACTACATGTCAGGAAGGTCCGATGAAATCACAAAGATGCAGTCAAATAAAGGATTCGGGATCACAAAAACTGCTAGTCCTGAAAGCTGAAAACAAATATATTAGTGTTTATCGAAGTTTTTTCTTTCACGACAAAATATTATACAGTGAAATAAGATATCACATTTGTGTCTTTTTTTATTAAAATTAAGTTGTTGTTTTTTTGTTGGAATTTTCCATCTCAATTTTGGCGTAAAGAGAGCAAGTGATGGGTTGGGTTGTTTTTACCTCTGAGTGCCACTTTTTGCGCACAATGGGTTAAATGGCACTGACATAAATTTCAAGTCTATAGGGAGCCATTTAGGGATGTGTGAAGGATTTTGTACTCCACAAATGACACACTTAACTTTATTAATGCATTATTGAGTAATCGAGTTCATTGTTCAGGAACTTATCATTTGGAATGTGGGTTGGGTTGTTTTACCTCTGAGCGGCACTTTTTTGCACACCATGGGCTAAATGGCCAGGTCACATGGACCCCGAAGGCTCAGAGAAGGTTGGGGGAGGGGACCCACTGGAACAGCTGTTGGGAGACAAACGGTAGCCTCCCGTCAAGGCCATCCAGCGTGTTCTTTAACGTGCACAGGGTATGGCTCTCTCGCACACGGGGCCACGGCTTAACGTCCCATCCGACGGACGGCGGCCTTTCCAAGCCCATCGGTGTCCCCTACTGACCGTGGGCAGGGCGGGGAATTTTGCGGAGATAAATCTCAACGCTGACCCAGCTGGGACTCGAACCTGGGAACTACAGATTACGAGCCTGGCGCGCTACCGACTGAGCCACCCCTGCCCCCAAACACATATATATCAGTGGTTCTCAACCTTTTATGCTTCACGTACCTCCTGGAAATGTTTTGGAATCTGGAGTACTGAGGGTGTCAGAAGTTTACCTTTCTGGAAACGAAAAAACTATGAAAGCCTTATGCTATTAATCATCTCGGGAATGCAAAATTGGCTTCCTGTAGAATTTTTTCATTCTAAGCACTCTCTTTTGACAACCGACAATTGCACTCAAAGATTTTTTTTTTCCATCCACAAAATATGCCTCGATTTTCTTGTGAAGGAGTAATGGTTTCAAAGTTCGATGGTGGTTAATTCGTCCGTAATGCTGGTGTGATATTAGCCGAGTTTAAGGATATTTTTCCAGTACACTCAAAGAGACTGCCATCCATTTGGCAAAAACTGATATCCTCTTTATGACCGCCATTGCTAAATGGCCAGGTCACAAGGATCCCAAGGATTCAGAGAAGGCTGGAGGAAAAGGAAACACTGAACAGCTGTAAGAGACAGATTGTAGCCTCCAGTCGGGGGCTATCCAACGAATTTTTTTAACGTGCGCGGGGGTTATCATGACTTTCATGTACACCGTCTCTGCACAAGGAGTATCATGGTTTTTATGTACATCGTCTCTGCATAGGGGGTATCATGGCTTTCATGTACACCACTTATGCAGAGGGCGGTATCATAGATTTCATGTACACAGAGCCACGACTTAACGTTACCTCCCGAAGGACGGCGACTTTTCCAAGCCTATAGGTGTCCCCCTTTGTCTCCGAGGATAAAAGGAAATTAGCTGATATAAATCTCAAAAGAGGAACAGTTGAGGCACAGTTTATAGTAGGGTATCCAGATTTCAATTGATAAAAACCGAAACATTTCAGTAAATGTCCCGGTTTCCCGTAAATCGAGAGACAAGTCTGCCGAGTACATCGGGCCAACAGTCATGAATAACGAACATTTTACCCACTCAACGTCAAGTGTAGATTGCATATTTATTCTGCATAGACATTAACCTATATATCACAGAGTTAAGCTTTTATTGTTGCTCAGAGAGTGTTTGAGAAGTGTGACTTTTTACCTGGCACGACTAATTGGAGGCCCTCACGTGCAATAACCTTTTAACCAACGTTCAGTAATTAAAAATTAATATTCACTATTTAACTTTCCCTTATTTACTCAGCAATTCTCTCACTCTCATTAATAAAAAAAATCCTTGTTTAAATAATACTATTCCAGGATTTTCGGTTTTTACGAGTTATTTTGAGTCGTAAATAAATATTAAGATTTCATTTTTTTTCTCAAATATAATTCAATTATTTTGCCATTTTGTTTGGAAACGTTTAGCTGCAATGGGACACTTAATGTAATAGTGTCTTGAGGAATGTTAGGGATCTGGCAACGGCGCCCTCACGATTGGGAATTTAGAAAGAAGCTAAGAATAGAGAATGTAGATATGTTTTATCTGAACACCGTTTTTTTTTTTTCATTATTGAACCTATCGAGTTAATATTTTGAGTACACAACCCATATGATACTCTTAATCTTTTGCCAAATTTCCGGGTTCCTAGTCTCTTCATGTATTATAGCGACCAAACACAGAGACACTTGAGTGATTTATCTCCGCAAAATTCCCCGCCCTGCCCACGGTCAGTAGGGGACCCCGATCGGCTTGGAAAGGCCCCCGTCCGTCGGATGGGACGTTAAGCCGTGGTCCGTGTGCGTGAGAGCCATACCCTGTGCACGTTAAAGAACACGCTGGATGGCCTTGACGGGAGGCTACCAACTGTCTCCCAACAGCTGTTCCAGTGGGTCCCCTCCCCCAACCTTCTCTGAGCCTTCGGGGTCCATGTGACCTGGCCATTTAGCCCATGGTGTGCAAAAAAGTGCCGCTCAGAGGTAAAACAACACAACAACAACGCTTGAGTGAGACACAGAGAGGATTAATATATTTTAAAGCTTCGCATCTTGCTTTCCATTGGCTTTCGTGGTTAAGCGTATTAAGCCGCGATTGGACAAGAAACGCTTTGAGGGAGACTTGCCGCTCTATTCTTTATCTGAAACGGAGTATAAATGTATATGTTTGAATATTTTTCTCTTTCCTCTCCCATCACTAAATTTCTATAAGGGGAACCATGCCACCCAACCACCCCTAAATCCGGATTGTCCTACCCACATAGACAAAACGAAAAACAACGGAAGTAATCAAACAATTCACTAACGCAACACTGGAGGACTTCTGGAAATTATTAGAGGTCACTTTTATTTTAAAACAATGAGAGAATTGTTACAAACGATGAATGTTTTCGCTTTTTGTCGACTAGAACAGATAGCTTCAATCTTTGGAACTGTTGGGTTGGGTTTTTTTAACTCTGAGACCATTTCTTTGCTCCGTACATTAACGAGCTAAATATTTTAGTCACAAGGACCCTCATAAGTCTCAGAAAAGGGTTCGGAAAAGGAATAATGGGAAGCTAATATCTTCCTCTAATAACTTCTTATGAAGAGTTATTAAGTGAAGATATAAGCCTCCCATTATGGTCATCCAGAATATTTCCTAACGTGCACAGGGAATGTGGCTTTCCTTCGCATAGGGCCACAACTTTAAGGTTTCAACATAGTGGGTCTTTTTAAGCCTATCAGTTGCTTCTTTCTCAGCATGGGGAGGGAATAGGTAAGTAAAGACACTCTTCATCAGCAAGCTCTTCTGGGTAAGTATAGGTAAGTATATTTTATTTATTTCTTTTTTTCTTGTTGACCCTCACGAGAAAAACCAAAATTCCAAAGTGGCTGCTCACTTTGGGACCATTCATTCCGGTGACTTAGCAGTACTTTCTGATCACCGGCCACTAGTGGTGAAAGCCCTAGTGGACAGTCGCCTGCCGTGCAGGGAAGGTGCATCATTGGAGGATTCTGCCACTGGAAGCGGATGGGAGCAAGGTCTAATCTTTTTTTTTAATTAGATCTTGCACAAGATGCTGCAAAATATTCCATTAAATGCGCTCAACAGAGAATGCTGATTGACGATTTAATGCAACTTTGTGGTGTCTTGATCCCTCTTTTTCCTTCCACACTAGCTGCCTATGTGTGGAGGGGTTTTCTCCTGGTTAGAGCAAAACCCTCTGACATGGATGGTGCCTTGACGTGGCGTCAGAGCTTTTCACTAAACCATCCGGCAGACTTTTGATGTCACAACAAGTGTTATAGTGGTCAAAACAGTTTTTTATGAATCAACTACATAATGAAAGCGGAGCATGATTCCCCTTCCCGACTTATATTCTAGTAAGGTAAATAAAGAAATATGAAGTGTGTCCAGAAATCGAAATGCGAAAATGGATATGATTAATTTCATTTTATTATCTATATTTATATAATACGAGCATTTCCCATAAAACAACAGCAACATAGCGTGAGTCTGCAGTTGGGTGATGGCTGTAAATGAGTGATGTTTTGATATTCGTCATAATTGTTAAGAAATGAGACTAATCGCCATAGTAATAAATTGCAGAATTTAAAATTTCGAACTCGTGCATTAACCAAAAGTTGAATTATTTCACAAGCGGTACATGTCTTCCATTTGCTCCATATAAATAAACTTTCTATTAGAAACGTTGGGATATTTTACCTATGAACGGCACTTTTTTTTTGCACGCAATTTTTTTTGCATGCTACCCAGTGGGCCACCTCAGCCCCAATTCTTGTTAGATATTACTGAATTATTTGTAGCTAAGATGGGGACCAGAAAACACGTTTGTCCTGAGCTAGAGTTGTCTCTCGACGCCTTTACCAATATCATAGCAGCCACTGAAAATATAAAGACAATAAGTTAAAGAAAAATCATTCCATCGTTTCTCATTTTTCCCTTGGTGTGCCTTTATGACATTCTATTAATGTAATGTTTGAGTAGGCCCAAATAATTTTCTATCTTGAGCAGCCAAGAACGGCTGTCGATCTTGGATGAGAAGCACTGGGATGTTTCCTTGATATGGTACGGATGTTTTCTTTATGACATATATTTCCTTTCCGCTGAAGTCTCGCCTTCTTCATAGATCTTGTCTAAGACTGTTATATTGAGAGGCCTTGTAAAGGTCGCCGTCCGTTGGATTGGAAGTTAACCCGTGGGCCGTTTGCAGGAGAGTTACATCCTGTGCACATTAGAGCTGGATGGCCTTAATGGGAGGCTTCCATCTCTCTCCTAACAGCTATTCAGTGGATCCCCTCCCTCAAACTTCTCTGAGCACTTAGAGTCTATGTAACCTATCCAGTTAGCCCATTGTGTGCAAAAAAAGTGCCATTCACTGGTAAAACAACCCAATCTAACACTGACAGGCTTCTTCAAATATTCCTGCTTATTGTATTGCCTTAAAGAATGTTTAATTTTATTTGGAGTATGCATATTCAGAAAGAAATGACTAACCTCCGAGATTCATTCCTTGGTAGGAATGATCGTTACAAATCACACTGGATGATGAGGTACCTTAGAGAAGATTCGTTATGTTAGTCGTCAGATATGCAGAATTTCTTGCTTTTTGATGTTTCGAACGAAATTTTTGAAATATTGAAAATTGCAAAATGCCATCTCCCTGTAATGAAACGATGGTTTTTCTGTCAGATTTTATTTTGCAGCTTAAAACACTTTGGCAAGCTACCAAAAACCTTGGCGTTTGTTTCGGTAGATCATCATAGATATTTTTCGATTAAAATTTTCTTCAGTAGCTTAGCTTCCATTTCGAATGGATAGCTGAAAACAGTTTAGAACAACGTTGTTTATGTGCATAAACGTAAAACCATGGACCCAATTTTTAGAGAAAAAAAAAGACTTTTTTTTCTAATAACGTGATAAGAATTTATTACTGGAGTAAACTCATCATTTTAAAAATTTTATTTCCTTTTTAGGATTGTTTGTGATACTCGTTACACACATGGATACGTCACAAAGGGACCGGATTTAGAAGAAACGCCAGGAGGAGCCAAGCGATTGGTACAAACAAGAACAAACCGTAATCGTATTACGGTACATATTTTTCTTTCTGTTTCAGTGGTCTTTCGAAAACTTTCGAACGAAATATGTGTAATAAATATGTTTAATATTTATTCACCTTCGTCTAGTTAGGGGATTCACCTTCGTCTACCTAGGTTCGACTGTGTTTAGAAGATAAGAAAATTTAATAAATTATTAAATATTAATTTATTATTACTGGTAAAACAACCCAATCTAATAATTATAAAATATTTAATTTATTATTAAATATATTATTTAAATAATTATATTAAAAATATTAAACATATTAAAATATATTAAAATTTAATTAATAAGAAGTAAAGATTAATTTTATAGTTGTTAAAATTAGAATTCTACTTTCTAAAATTCAATTATATGCTGTATATTTTTAAAAAGCTATTTCTTAATTTTTAAATATTCAATAATATTTCCGCAAAAACGCTATAAATAAATTGTTTTAGTTATATTTTTTAAATTTAGCTGATAGCCAGTTAGTTATTAAAAATTAATAATCAAATTTGAAATATTCAGTAATATTTTCATAAAGTCGTAATAAGTAAACTATTTACACTATTTTACATTATTTTAAATTACATAACCCGGTGACAGCGTGGTTAGCGCGCTTGGCTGCTGTTCAAAGGGACCTGAGTTCGAGCCTTGGGCATGGATGTTTGTGTTATCTTTCTGCTGTGGTCTCGCTTTAATACGCCTTAGAGAAGATCTGTGAGGAAGGCGAGACCTCAGTAGAAAGACAATACAAACATTCCATGCTTTACCCAAGTCTTCTATGTATATGGCGTTCCTTTCTGTATGACAAAGCAACTGCCTGAGAGGTAATTTATTTATTTTTTTCATAAAAAAGTTAAGTTTTAAACAAATGAAGTCACTTAAAAATTTTACAGATATTTAATTTCTCTCCTTTTCTACGACAGCGTCTGAGTCCAGTCTTATCTAGGTGGATTCATTGAGCATAGAGAATAAGTTATTTTGAACAGTGTGGATCAGTTGGTGGGATACGGCCCTACGGCCTTCTGATAACATGTCAGGTGCTCTGGCCGCTGATCAAGATGTCCTCTTTATTGATGGCTTTATACCATGGAGTCAGTTATTGGTATCCATCTTGACTCTGAGTGAAGACTCTGGTCAGTAAGTCATTTTCCATGTATGTACATAAAACCAGCGTCAAAAGACACGTTTTTCGCTAACACTTAATCAAGCGTAATGATGCTATGTTTAATAACAGATAAACACAGGTAAGCACTGTACTATGTACATTCATAGTTTCATGACTACAGAGGAAAAATTGTCTAGTGGTCTAAGGCGCCAGACTCAAGTGTAATCTTTCCCTGCTACAGGCCTTTGTGTATTCTGGTCCATGAATGTGGGCGTGGGTTCGAATTCCACTTCTGACACATATTATAGCCGTCCCATGGCCGAGTGGTTAGCGTGTTTGGCTACTGATGTAAGATATCTGGGTTCAAGCCCCGGGTAAGGTATGGATGTGTGTGTCGTTTTTCTGCTCAGGCCCTGCCATCCTCGCAGACCTTCTACTCTGACAAACAAACTGACAGGCTCCTGTCAGACCTCTGTGGCAAGCAGCTGCTTGAGGTGGTATATATATATATCTTTATCAGGAGGTCATGGGTTTGTATTCCAACCGACTGAAGACAATCGTTTCTCTATACTCCACGAATGTACATAATCCACAGGGTGCCTACCTGTGTTTGTCTATTATTATCTGGGTGGTTCTGGCATTGCCCCGTTGTCTTCCTCCCTCCCTTAAATTCGGCACTGAGTCACAAGAACCCCAAGCATGGCAGTCAGCAAGGTTTTCTCTTGAGAAGGAAATCCAAGAGCAAAATAAAATAATTAACCTTTGTACCAAGGAAGCGAAGGGGAATGGGGGAAGAATTTAAAAAAGCTCGATTTTTAACGTAAAAGATCTCTTTGTTGGGAGGAAGATGTCCAGGATTCACAACACTTAGAAAAGGGTGAAGCGATTCCACTGCACCCTTTTCTAAATCTTGATGGAATCCTTCCGTCAAGGCCATCCAGTATGTTCTTTTGTATGACTCTCCCACACACAACTAACGCTTAACACAACCAAGCCCATTTGTGTCCGCTCAATACTGGCTGGCCCACGTGGGACTCGAACTGGTGACTGCAGAATACGAGCCTGGCGCTTACCGACTGAACCACCGCCACCTCAAATAGCCAGGTAACAAGGACCCCAAGGGCTTAGAGAATTGGGTTGTTGTTTGGGTTGTTTTACTTCTGAGCCTACTAAGTGCAAAACTAAAGTGTAGCTCAGAGGTGAAACATTCTAATAACAACTCCGTTGAATTTCTATGTCATGTTTTAAAGAAATTATCTAGTAAAATTAGTGCTCTAAAATAAAGAGGAATAGCTTTCATTTGTTTACTCCCTACAAGAAATATTCCAGGCTAGTAAAGAGACAAAAACTACAAGTCCTGATGAGAAGCTGAAACGATAAATTTTTTCCAGAAGACCTTGAATAACAGCAAACCGTCAGTACTTACACCTTCTTCCACTCTAACGTCCTTCGCTCTTTTTTTTCGTGCAACCTTTTCATTCTCTCCTCCACATAAGAGCAGAAAGGTGAGAATAAAGATGAAGCTCCTTCCATTCAAAGGTCATTTCACACCTTCCTTTCTTCCGGGAAGTATGCTAATTTTGCTGATGATACTTTCGCCAAAGCAGGTGCTAAAACAAGAGAGAATTAAGGAAAGATTTCGTTTCACAAAGGTATTTGCCAGCAAAGGTTAACAACAATACGTTGGAGTTCAGAATAATTAATATTCAGTCGATTTTATGATAAAATAAAATTGAGAAAAATAATGAAACAAATTGATGTGGATCAATAATATTTTTTCCACAATAATCAAGTTTAGATACCATAAACAGTTTTTGTGATCACTGTAACAGAAAATAAACAAATCTACTTTCCAAACCACAAGAGTTCTTTTAATTCACCTGTGATTAGAGTAAACTTATATTAATATGCAATCTCCTGAGAATTTATTTAAACTTCATTGGAAACGAAATAAAAGTTGTAGATATAAAAAAATTTATTTGTTATAAACAGAAAAATAACTGAAAAGATAAAGAATAACTTCGACATTATCAATATTATTAAGCCAATTACTAATGCATTTTGAAAATCTATTTAGATTGTTTTGCTTTTTGATGAAGTCAGGTAAAAAATCAGAAACTTTAAGGGCTAGATAAATAAACAGATTGTATTGGCAGAACATATTTTCTGGTTGAAATAATAGAATTTCTCAGATGTACACCTGGTAGTAATTTGTTAGATTTCTTGGGTTGTTTTACCTCTGAGCGGCACTTTTTTGCACACCATGGGCTAAATGGCCAGATCACATGGATCCCGAAGGCTCAGAGAAGGTTGGGGGAGGGGACCCATTGTAAGAGCTGTTGGGAGACAGATGGTAGCCTCCCATCAAGGCCATCCAGTGTGTTCTTTAACGTGCACAGGGTATAGCTCTCCCGCACACGGGGCCATGGCTTAACATCCCATCCGACGGACGGCGGCCTTTCCAAGCCCATCGGTTGTCCCCTACTGACCGTGGGCAGGGCAGGGAATTTTGCGGAGATAAATCTCAACGCTGACCCAGCTGGGACTACCAACCTGGGAACTACAGATTACGAGCTTGGCGCGCTACCGACTGGGCTACCACCGCCCCTAATTTGCTAGATAAATATAGAATAAAAATTGTCATTAGCCAGGTGGGATCTGATCCCACGAGATAGTGGGTTCAGATTCAGATGGCAAGGTGTATAACAAGTACTAGAGGATGATTGTTTGGCGGCCGATAGCTCAGTGACCAGAGCACCTGACATGTTATCAGGAGGTCGTGGATTCAAATCTCACCCGGCTAATGACAATTTTTCCTCTATATTTATCTAATATTTTCTGGGTTTTAATGTAATAAAATATCAAGACACCTAACTATAATATACCCCATAATCGTTTCATAATGTACCCGACAATCGTTTTCATAATCATTTCATATTAAGATAGACATTCTGAAAATAACATTTTTGTTGAAAATTAAATCAATGAAACCAAGTGTTAACGAAAAGCTCAATAGCCTCTGGTAAATATAGAATACTATTTTCGAAGAGCAAATAGTTTTGTCATTTTGTGAATTTCTGAAAAATTCAAACAAATAGAAAGTTCGAAAATGCTAATAATTATTATATTTTATTAGTGTCTATCCCAGGCCTGGGCAAGCTATTTAAATGAAGGGCCACGTAGAGAACTGAAATAAAAGAATGGGCCGCCAAAGAAATATGTAATCAATAACATATGTAAAAATGACCAAAAAAAAACATAGTTTTTCCCTTTTACAAATTTATTTTTCGTGAGTAGCTCGTGGGCCACACAAAGACAGATGACGGGCCCCTAGTTTGCATAGCCTTGGCCTCCAATCAAATTTTATTTTAATTAATCTTTTAAAGAAAAAAAGATGAAATTTTTCCTCACACATTGGGGGTGGGTTGTTTTACCTCTAAGTGGCCCGTTTTTGCATAGAATATGGCCTCCTATCAAGGCCAGCTAGAGTGTTTTTTAACGTGCACAGGATTTGGCTCTCTTGTCACATGGGCGCACGACTGCGAGGTCGTGCCTTCCAAGTCAATCTTTTTTCAGACCTAGGCAGGGTGGTGGTTTAGAAGCGATAATGTCAAAAGGTCAAGGAATAAATCTTCCAATCGAGTCAATGGAAGTAGCATCTGTCAATGTACAGTAGCTCAAAAAAGTATCCGAACACTATGGTTGATTCATCATCATCATCATCATCAACCTCAAGCAGCCATGGGCTACGGAGGTCCAACCAGACCGTGCAATTTAGTTCTCCAAGCAAGTCTATCCTGAGCTACATCTACTGCATCTGGCCACTGCACACCAATTTTAACAAGGTCCTGTTTGACATTGTCTGCCCACCGCATCCTAGGTCTCCCCTTCTTTCTGAGGCCTTTAGGCACACTGTTCATAACCCTATTTGCCAATCTATAATTATTCATACGGGCAACATGGCCAAACCAACGGAGTCTCTCTCTGCACAATATGCTGCTTAAAGGAGGTTGCAAACTCCTTTGCCTAACCTCATCATTAGTTACAAAGTTGAACCACCTAATGCCCAAGATACTGCGTAAGCATCTGGAATCAAAAGCATCTAGTTTCCTGTTATCTTGTTTACAAAGTGTCCAAGTTTCACTACCATAACTAACCCTAGAAAGAACCAAACTATTATACAGTCTAATTTTAGTCTTTAGGTGTATACGCCTATTTCTCCACACTCTCCATAGATTCTTAAAAGTCCCGGCAGCAATCCCTATTCGTCTGTTAATCTCATGCCGCACATCACCATTATCTGTTACATAGCTACCAAGATAATTAAACTGTGACACCTGCTCAAGACGGCAACCATTCAGATTAACTGAATCACAGCCTGCCTGACCAATTTTCATCACTTTAGTTTTCTCTCTGTTTATAACCAAACCTACTCTACTACCAGTCTCATCAACAGCTCGAATGAAAGAGTTCATCTCATCAACATCATTTGCCAAAAGGGCTAAATCATCAGCATAATCTAAATCAGAAATTTTCGTATCTCCAGCCCATTTAAGGCCAAAATCTTTCCCTTGAAGTGAATTTCGCATAACATAATCAATAACCAAACTAAAGAGAAAAGGAGACAAAATGCATCCTTGTCGAACACCAGAAGTAATGCTAAACCAATTGCTACAAGCCTTACCAACTGTCACACACGACTCAGTGTTATTATAGAGAGCTTTCATTATGTTAACTAACTTGTCTGGTATACCATATGATTTCACAATCAACCACAAATTATGACGATGAACAGAGTCGAAAGCCTTTTTGAAATCAACAAAGCTAGCAACCAAAGGTTTCTGAAACTCTAAACATTTCTCAAGAATCTGCCTAAGTGAAAATATCTGATCCACACATCCCCTACCACTTCTGAATCCACATTGCTCATCACGCAATTGACTGTCAACCAGATTCTTAATTCTATTAAGCACAATCATGGAAAGAACTTTACCTGGAACAGAGAGTAGGCTAATACCCCTATAGTTATCACAAGAACTGCGATCACCTTTTTTGAAAATAGGGATAACAATAGCTCTGGTAAAATCCTTAGGAACCATGCCTTTATCATAAAAGATATTCAGAATTTCAGTCATCCAAATGGTAACCGAAACATTTCCAGCTCTAAGCATTTCTGTAGTAATTTCATCTACCCCTGGGGATTTATGAAGCTTAAGTTTAGAAACAGCCAAAATAACTTCGGATTGTGTTATAGGGCCAACATTAAAGCCACCAATGCATCTATCATCATTGCAAACAATGGGAATAGAACTAACCGCATTGTTTAGTACATCACTGAAATGCTCAGCCCACCTAGCCGTGACAGAATCCTCACCCTCTACAACCTTACCTTGTTTATCCTTCAATCCCTGTATACCCGTCCGTTTTCTACCACACAAAACATTAACTATCTGGTACAGCTCTCTGCTGTTGTGCTGTCTAACTGCTTCCTCGGCTTTGTCAGCCAAACCATCAAGCCAAAGATTCTTATCGGCAGCTAACTGATCTTTTACACGTTTATTAAGTTCTCTGTAATGCTTTCTATTAGGACTAGTAGGGTATTGATTAAGGACATTCCTGCAGTTCTTTCTTTCTGAAATAAGCTCAAGTGCCTTATCACTCAGATAATTCTGCCTCTTCAGCTCCTTTTTTCCTAAAAGAGTACTGTTAGTGTCCAAAAAAGCCTGTTTAAAATGATCCCATTCTTCCTCAACTTCAGTGGTAAGCATACCATGACTGTCATAATGACTAAGTAACCTATCATGGTAAGCTTTGGCTATAACTGGGTCTTTCAGAGCTTCAGTATTAAAAGCAAATTTTTTAACCCTAGCACAACACTTTTTAAGTTTAAGTTGCAAGACACTTTTAACTAGGTAATGGTCAGATCCAATTTCAGCTCCCCTATATGCCCTGGTATTTCTAACAGAACTAGCCCATTTGCTGTTAATTAATATATAATCAATCATATTCCTATGCAGCCCATCAGGTGAAACCCATGTGTACTTATGTATGTCACGGTGTTTATAATATGTGTTAGTTATTCTGAAACCATTGAGTTTACTTACCTGTAGGAGACGTTGCCCATTGCCATTGCAGCTACCAATACCAAAAGGGCCAATCACCCCTCCCCAAAGGTCAGAGTCAGTACCAACTTTGGCATTGAAGTCACCAAGAACAAGGGTAATATCTCCTTTCTTGACAGAATTCAAAATATCCTGAAGTTGTTCATAAAACCTATCCTTCTCATCCTCATCGGCATCCTCAGTGGGGGCATAACAGCAGATAACATTCAGGTCTTTAACGCTTGTCTGAAATTTTGCTGTAAGAAACCTTTCATTAATGCACTCGTATCCTAGAAGAGCATCGCTAGCGTGTCTGCTGAGAAGCAGACCCACGCCTTGGTGATGCTTGTTGTCGTCCCTCCCTGAAAAGAGAAATTTAAGATTATTTTTAAGAATCTGACCTTTATCTGTCCATCTGGTCTCTTGCAAGCCGAGAATATCTAAATTATAATGGTGGAATTCTTGTGTGAGGACATCAAGAGAAAAAGCTCTGTGCAGAGTCCTCACATTCCAACTACCTATGGAGAGAAAATGGTTAGTAGGATGTTTAAAGAAACTATGTTTATTGAGAGAGGGAATGCCGACAATATCAAACAGCCCCCTAATCGCAGACATGGGGCAAAGACCCGTTCCCCCACCACTAAAGGCTGAAGCCATCTACACTGGAAGACTTCCTCCAATGTAGAATTTGACGATGCCAATAGAAGCAAAGAGTTCAGGTGCCTGCGATGACCTCTGCTCAGGATTATCCACCAGCTGATAAACATATCCTGTGAGTCTATTCACTTGGGGCTGTCAACCCACAAACAAACAGAAAACACAGCGGAAGATTTTCCCTCCACAGAAGCCCACCAGTGCAGCAAAATCAGGATCCATAATCAAGCTCAGAGCCATATATCTGTCCAGTCCAGTGGGTTTATATGGTCAGCACCAGGACCCTGTGTGGTTGACCACTCCTCAGCAGGGTAGAAAAAAAAAAGAAAAGTAGCCATAGTTGTCCAGATCAGTAGGCCACACTAATCTGGCAGCCCTCCCCTTCCGTTCACTTCCACAAGAGAGTATCTCTTTTGAAAGTTACTAACGGTCCGCACCACGAGAAGGCGGGGTCGGACATTAGGTGCTAGGCCTGGCCGGTTCTATGCATCATCACAGGGGATTGGTGCATAGCTCTCCTTCCAGTGACTACCTAGCTACCATTTTTTACAGAATTTAAAAAAATATCGGGCAACGATTTTTTTTTAGAAATTTGTGATCTGGCAACCTTTGTTTATGTACATGAAGGTTACCAGATCACTAATTTCTAAAAAAATCGTTGCCAGATATTTTTTCTGAATTCTGTAATCAACCATAGTGTTCGGATACTTTTAATTCTGGAATGTTTATTGGTATTTCTGTAGGGGAATACTCTGCTACTCTGAATGAACGCATTTTGCAAGGTCTTGCAGCCTCGAAAAAGTCTTCCCAACAAGTTCCTTTTTAAATTTGGGCAACAATCAAAAATCGCATGGTGCAGGTGAATATGCAGGATGCGGCATCTGTTTGATTTTTTCCTACTCCAGATAGGCCGTAATTTCCCGGTTTTTGTGAGCAGTAGTTTTTTGCGTGTTGATAAGTTCTTGATATTGAAGTGGTAAGATAAGTCTTATTTCAAAGTAAAACAGCAATGTATCTCAATCGTTGATTATATTACTTCAGAAAGTGCTATTTAAAATTGATGTGATTGTAAGATATATGCTTTTCTTGTGAAACACTTTCCAAATGTGCTTGGTTTGACAGATAGTTTAGTAATTATAATCACCAGGATCATTTAATACTGATAGATAGCATGTTGATGTTTAGTGTGACTAGTTTAGAAATTCAAATTCAACTAAAAATCTGCAACAATATTTACAAACATAACTAGAAAGACGCATATCGCCTCTGGTGCATATAAGAATATGGTTTTTAAAGAGAAAAAGAAGTTTTTCTTTTACCTACTACTTCATTCCTTAAAAGTTTTAATTTGAGCTAGCAGATGATGGGGGAAAAAGGCAAATAGTATTTCATTAGTAATTAAACAACATAAAAGTATTCGCCTTTTAATTCTTAAATCTAAAAAGTTGCATTTCCAACACCTCTCTCAGAAAAGTAGATTATTGCTGTCAGTGGTCAGTCATCTCCTAAAACCATTGTAGTCAGTGGTCAGTCATCTCCTAAAACCTACCTCTAATTTTTCAAATATTCATTCGATATATATTATTGTAAAATTTTGTAGATTTTACATTAAATTCCAACGGGTTTCTATAATGAACACTTTTTTTTTAACCTTCCACAACATTTTTTTTTTATCTATCGATAACAGCTCTGCAGTTTCATCATTTCAGTGATCTGAAAAGATACATATATTAAAACTAATAAATATTTGAAAAATGTTAATTATAATATTTCATTAGTGCCAATCAAACTAAAAAGAGTTTTCTAATTAGCATTTTCATTGTTTCCAGTAGAAACTTCATGACGTTCACATTCCACCACAAAAATTTCACATTTCTATCATTAATATATCATTGCAATATTCGTTTGAAATTTTGTAATTTTCAATCTTTTTTACCGTTAGAGGGCGCAATTATAGTGTAGGGAAGATTACGAAAGGGCGAATCATAATATTTGATCAATTCCCATCTAATCCTAAAAAGATTTTTTCATTTATCTCTAAATACAAACAATTATCTGCTAAAACAAAAAAAAAAAATCTTTTTCCACCCCTCTTTGGGTCTAAGAGGTCTATTCATTTTTGCCAATGGAAGTATCATGGCGTTCACATTCCACCACCAAAATTCAAAATTTCTAGCTTAAATACGTCATTTGCAATATTTGTTTCAAATTTTGGAATTTCAAAATTTTTCCACCGTTAGAAGGCGCAATTATAGTTTTCGCAAGATTTGAAAAGTTTGAATCATAATATTTTATCAATTCCTATCTAACCCATTAAGAATTTTTCATTTATCTCTAAAAACAAACAATTATCATCTAAAACTAAAAAGATGTGTTTTCCCACCCCTTCTGGTTCTAAGGGGTCAACTCACTGTTGGGAATAGAAATTTCATGACCTTCACATTCCGGCACCAAAATTTCAAATTTCTAGCATAAATGCATAGTTTGCAACATTCGTTTGAAAGTTTGGAATTTTCAAATTCTTCCACCACTAGAGAACGTATATATAGCTCTACAAAGAATCAGAAAGTGAATATCGTAATATTTCTTCAATATCTAGCCAACAAAAAAAGAATTTTTAATTAATCTCTGTAAACAAACAAGTTCGATGTCTACAGACGTGCAGACAGACAGACGACAAAATGAAATTATTATCTCTTTTTTGGGGGAAACGAGATAAAAAAAAGTCAGCCAAAAGGTACCGTATAAAACCAAGTCTATAACCATGTAAAACGAAACTGGTTCCATTTTCTTGATCCTAAAAAACCGACTCTGTCACCTTGTAAATCGAAACTGGTTGCATTTTTGATCGTGTATATCCGAAACCGTGTAAAATACCCGATAAAGTTCAGGGAGATGTGCAGAAGATAGAATGAACCAATGATTTTGAATTAACAATACATCCATTAACTTTCAGTAACGTGAGCGCCCTTAGGAAAAATAAAGGAAGTCGCACCCCTTTTTTTAGAAGTGAATATTGAGAATGATGGTGAAATAGCAACGTTATTTTATGTCCTCATTAATTAATTGTTTGCTAGAAAGATTCTGGGGATGCCAAAGCTCAATAACAGTAACGGATCCTGATCGAACTTTTGTTTGTATATGGGAATTGCATCACAAAATCTATAAAAACAATATTCTGAGTTTTAGTTTTATACATTTCTCCTAAAATTTTCAATGGAAAGAAAGCAGCAAAATTTTTTTCCTCTTTTTTTCTCCTGTAATGTAAAGTTGCAATACTAATTAGTTCTACTTCAGCCAAAGCTCATATTTTCCTCAGTTAACTCTTCAATTGTAATTAGATCACAGGACATTAGTTGTTTATTACTATTATCGAATTTGTTACGGATAACACTATTTCTTCATATACTTGGATATAACAACAACCATAACAAATGGCGTCACAAGTACCTGATATCGTAGGATCAAAGTTTATAGTCGCCTGTTAGCTGGAGTTGAACTAGGCTTAAATAGCTCAGTAGGAGACATAGGAGGAGACCCTGACATGGCAGTTCAATCTGTTCTTGGGCTAAAGTTTCCATATGTTGCGCCAAAAAAAAATTCAGGACTTTGTTTCAGTGATAAGAAGTTGGTGGTAATATGAGGTAGAGAATAAGACTTCCCAATTACTATTACAGTCAACTGTACAGGTTAAAATTACATTCTATATGGAATAACATTTCATATTGTTTATTTTTTAAATCTATTATTAAAGTCGGTCATATAACTTGGGGCTAAAATAAAATTATTCAAAGACCCTTTTTCGAATTTCAAAGCAGGTAGACAAGATTGAGAGTTCGTGTAAGAGGACGTGATTTAAGGGAGGGATATCCTGAACCTCCTCCCACACTGGATACGTCATTGGCTGCGCGTCCTTGAGATTTTTCGTTTTGTGTTGTAGTTATTTTTTTCCTCAAGTGATATTATGTCTTTGAAAACATTAAAACTCAAGTCCATCTTTGATGTGATCTAGTAGTGTGGAGTTGAATTCTTCTCGAATTTAGTTCTCTTGAAAATTCAGTTTTGTGTTTCAATTGCACAGAAACGATTGAGAGTTTCCAATATTCTCAAACCATAAGTAATTTTGTTTCAGAAATATAATACTTTAGACTTAATTTTAGCACGGAAAATATATTCTCTTTCGTCACGAACAGAATCTAAAAACGAAACCTCAAAAATATATGGGTATTATAAGAAATCAAGACAATTTTGTGTTAAAATAGTTTTGATGTCAAAATTAAACTATGGAAATGTATAACTTTGTCAACTTTGACATATGTTAATGCAATTTTAGTTCTACTCCCAGAGCTAAGGAAGTCTTTGAGTCAGCTCAAAGCAGATTGGACCATTTGTTATCAATTGCAGTATTTTGGTACCAAATTATATAATTCAAAGAGAGATTGGCTGGAGAAAATTTGAACGTTGCGAAGATGAAAGCAAGTTGCTCTATTATGAGAACTTTCTTAACTTGGAGAAAAAATTCTTATCTAAGTGACTTCGAATTTGAAAGATATTTGGCAGCGAGAGTCAGAAACACCAAATGGTTTATGAAAATGACACTTTTTAATCACAAGTGCAAAAGAGTACAAATTTTTCAATTTCCTTTTAATATCTGGTTGTGAGACAGCTGTTAAGAGAAGTGTGAAAATAAAATCTTGAGAAATTTGTTGTGAATCTGAGAGTCAAGTTGAAAAGTTATCGAATCGTATAGGAACTTATAGTAGAAAGGGAAAAATGCATAAGAATTAAATTCTGTGATTGTTCCCTATATTAGTTATTTCCTTTTGTGCAAAACCAAAGCGGGATCATTTGAAACAAACATCCGTTTAAGCAAATTCCTGATCAGAGATATTTGTTGTGTGTTTGAGTTAATGGCAGACTGTCAAAACCACACTTGTTGTATTTGGAGTTTCAGGGATTGGTATTCTCCATATCAAATTTGTGGGACAACAAGAAGCTTCATACTTGGCTTCTAATATAGCATCTTGGCGTTTAAGTTTTGGAATTTTTGGCAATGTTATCAGCGATAGACGTGTAAAAGTTAAAATACTTCATTAATATTGGCAAAAACATTTAAGGTTATGAAACTTAAATTGCATTTGTTTTCCTCCTTGAGGAAGGAAGCAAACAAACTTTTATAATGGTGATGAACATGTGGTCAAAGAAATAGTTTACTTGCGAAGCAATGCAATGATTTAGTATGAAAATATTTAAAACTCTTTGTTGTCGAGCTGTTGGGTTAAGTTATAGTAAAATTTCGCAAACAGTAGATAAAATGACTGAAGTTGTTAAAATATACAATGGATTAGCTATTGAGGATATTGGTAAGTATAGCAAAAGTAAGCCTTATGAGGTGCACTCTCACAAGCAACTCGTCTAGTCATTTTTTTTCCTTAGTATTTTGAGTTAGAAAACTGTTCTTTTCAGTGCTAAATTGTTGGATGGGCAATAGTGCACATCACGTTCCTTCGCCGCCTTTTTTTTTTTGACGCAACGTAACAAAACTGCCCTTTTCGTTGATTTCACAATCCCCTAGACTCTAACCCAAACAGGGATTTCTAGAAAAAAGATTTTTTTTTCGTTACCGTGGTAATGATAACTCGAGTTTACATCAGATGCATGGTAACGGTAGTTTGCGTTGTAAACGCAATGTAAAAAAAAAAAAGCGATTCCACTAGAAAACATCCCTCACAGCCACAAAGTACTAAAAAAAATAGAAATTATCAAAAAAGAAACATAAACTACGACAACACATTTGCTGCCCCATAAACTACAAATTCCTGAAATAACCCCCCCAACACACACACACACTCTTTTCCCAATAGTTAAAATATTCCACAAAATATTTCCATAAACTAAACTAATAAATCATGTTGCACATGCAAAAATTAATCTAAATAAATCACGAGAATTAGTGAAATTGAACATAAATCTCAAAACCAAGAACATCATTGACAATGTATTGCCGACCAGTTTAATTATCTTGGGAGCTATGTAACTGATACTGGTGATGTGCGGCATGAGATTAACAGACGAATAGGTATTGCTGCCGGGACTTTTAAGAATCTATGGAGATTGTGGAGAAATAGGCATATACACCTAAAGACTAAAATTAGACTGTATAATAGTTTGGTTCTTTCTAGGGTTAGTTATGGTAGTGAAACTTGGACGCTGTGTAAACAAGATAACAGGAAACTAGATGCTTTTGATTCTAGATGCTTACGCAGTATCTTGGGTATTAGGTGGTTTAACTTTGTAACTAATGATGAGGTTAGGCAAAGGAGTCTGCAACCTCCTTTTAGCAGCATATTGTGCAGAGAGAGACTCCGCTGGTTTGGCCATGTTGCCCGTATGGATAATTATAGATTGGCGAATAGGGTTATGAACAGTGTGCCTAGAGGCTTCAGAAGGAGGGGGAGACCTAGGATGCGGTGGGCAGACAATGTCAAACAGGACCTTGTTAGAATTGGTGTGCAGTGGCCGGATGCAGCAGATGTAGCTCAGGACAGATATGCTTGGAGAAGTAAACTGCATGGTCTGGTTGGACCTCCGTAGCCCATGGCTGCTTGAGGATGATGATGATGATTATAAAATATCCCCCAAAACTAAATCTCATCAGAGACAACACATACCAAAAGGCATGAAAATCAGAAACAATGCACCAGCAATCTAAATTATAGAAAAAGCCCTATAACTAAATAATGTCCTCACAGACAACAAACTGAAAAATATGAAAATTGAAAACAGTGCACTACCAACCGAATTATAAAAAAGCCCCAGAAACTAAATAATGTCCTTGCAGACAATGCAAACTGAAAAACATGAAAATCAGAAACAGTTCATTGCTGGTTAAATTATAAAAAAGCATCCGAAACTAAATAATGCCCTTGCAGACAATTCAAACTGAAAAAATTCGGAAACAGTGCACTGCTAACTGAATTATTAAAAAAAAACCAAAACTAAATAATCTAATCAGAGACAACAACAAAAAAACTCCATGTTATAGCTTATATAACCCTCCCCTAAATTACTCGTTAACCTTCCTGACTCCATCAAAAACTGTCATTTTTTCCACACCGACAATTCTACAATACCCAAAATTTCTACATCAAAAAGCCACCAAACACTTCCACACATTAACAGTAAATCTATAAATAAGTTTAAAAGACTCCTAAATATGTAGCAAAATTAATAAATCACATAATACACTAATAATTACCATACTACACATAACTACTAAAAATCACTCAATTCATCCCAAACTATTATAATGAAATACACGTGTTTGTTACTACCACCATTTTCAGTCCCACATGGAAAAACTTCTAGCATTCTTTCCCCCAAGCATACTCCCTACACACACACACACTACATTAGAATCCTCTGAAAACTCACTTTATATGTTTCACCAAAAACTATTCTCCTAAAACCCTAACAGCCCATAAAAACTCTAATTTTTAAAACTTCAGTTACCTCACATAAACTTTTTTGCCATTTCCACATTCACAACAAAACCCATAATACTACATCATACTAAACACAAAAAAAAGATTTAAAATAATTCTATCTGGTTCTAACCACACCTCTCTTCCCCTTCAAATGCCCCTCACTCCTAGGGCCGGGGGTGGCTCAGTCGGTAGCGCGTCAGGCTCATAATCTGTAGTTCCCAGGTTCGAGTCCCAGCTGGGTCAGCGTTGAGATTTATCTCCGCAAAAATTCCTCGCCCTGCCCACGGTCAGTTTGGGGACACCGATGGGCTTGGAAAGACCGCTGTCCGTCGGATGGGACGTTAAGCCGTGGCCCCGTGTGCGGGAGAGCCATACCCTGTGCACGTTAAAGAACACGCTGGATGGCCTTGACAAGAGGCTACCATCTCTCCCAACAGCTGTTCCTGTGTGTCCCCTCCCCCAACCTTCTCTGAGCCTTCGGGGTCCATGTGACCTGGCCATTTAGCCCATTGTGTGCAAAAAAGTGCCGCTCAGAGGTAAAACAACCCAAAGCCCCTCACTCCAAAGAACTTGCAAAAGCATTACCCCCACACAGCCACAAAAAGCTATCGAACTCCCACTTCCAAATGATGTAACCATAATATTACAAAACAGTTTATTATCACTTTCACCAACAATCCTCCTAATATTAAATAATTTCAATTCCAAACTATGTTAAATAACTTATTATATATCATATCTTAATGAAATTTCAAAAAAACAAAAGAAACTTATTAATGGCAGTGTATTAATTATTCCTATTCTGACGTATCATTAAATATACATATGAACTTAAAATAACAGCTGCAAGTCATGTTATCCCAAGGAATTATCAAGCAAAAATGGTGAAAAAAATCAAATGTAACTTCACATTCCCATCAAACCACACACGACACGCAACTTTACGTTATCCATCCAAAAGAAACAAACCATAGACCAACAACCAATGGTTATGTTTCTACGTCATACTTTACATCTCGACGTCATACGTTTCTTGAACAGTGTCATCTGTTGGCTGAGGACTGACCCATTTTAATATTTAGCTTTGATTTGTTTAAAGGTCACTTTCATCACATATCTTTTAATTTACTTGTGCTTTGTTCCAAACAGTGCAGTCAACAAAAATGAAACAGAAGTTTCAGATCACTTTATTTGAAAATAAATTGCTTAGTAAAATCTAGTTAAAGTTTGAATGAACTAAAACATACTTGCATTTTGCATAATTTTAATTGTATATTTTGTTCAGAATTTTACAAGTGGCTTTAAAAATATTAATAAAGCTTAGAACCACTGATCTTGTTTGCTAATCTATAGGTAATCATGTAAATCTGTCACCTTATAAAATTTTCATGCCTAACCAAAAAATTAAAAGTATTTCTTTTGATATCCATGGAAAGATAAATTCTACACTATGTAACTTTTCAATGAGCTTTTTTTATGGAGGAAATTTATCAAAATCTAGATTTTCAATGAAAATTCATTTCAGTATGGGAAGAGTTCTGGCATATGGTGCATTTCATAATAACAGCTCTTACTTGAATTTTGGAAAATACTTTTATTTCACTTAATGGTTTTATATAAGTTATTCTTTGATTCCATCAACTTATGAGAAAAATTTTAATAACTTCTAGCACTGTTGTTCAGGGCTAGCTCAACAGCACAGGTAGGGTTGAATCTAGGGATGGAGGAAGCAGTAGGAAATCCCCTCCCCCCTTTTCAGAATACCAGTAAGGGTAATGAGGATACAAAATTATTAAACATATTCATACTTCACATATTCTTCAAGAAATTTTTTAAACCTTTAAAACGGAGTGCAAAATGTTATACTGCAATGCACAGCCAGTGTCTTCAATTTCACTTTCTGTGCAAATGAGTATCCCATATTCAGAAGGGGTGATATGTTATCTTTCTAGTTTTATTATTGTATCACCTTTTTATGCAATATATTGTAAAGTAAATTAATAATATTGTAAATTAAACATAACTGAAATAGACAACAGTTCAAGTGAGAATTTATAATTGGAATGGAGTCAAAAAAAATAGTAAACTTACATATGAGTGATATTTTTCATGAATAGTTTTTTAAAATACCATTAGAATGGAGGGGGAAAATGCGTATATATTGGTAATTATTATAGAGAAGGAAAGACAAACTGAAGTAGAAAGGACAAGAACCCCTTTCTGAGTTTTTCCTGAAATTTTTTGTTAAATAATGCAATATGAGAATAGCTGGGGGGAAAAAGTATGCATTATGGAATGCCTTTTCAGCTTAATTTGGTTCAGTTTGATATCAGGCATCTCTCTAATTTTTTTCCTACATCCAGGTCCTGCCTGTGCTAATCAAAGTGTCCTACCAAAAATTTTAGTCACAAGCTGCTACTGACATTGTATTCCTAGACTTTGTGTAATTTCTGTGTATCTGAGTAGTTGTGCTGCTAAAATAATATAAATTAGTGATAGAATTATCATCTTTATCCTTTAATTTGTGTTGTATGTTGTATTTTAGCTCTAAAGACTGCCAATATTTTGAAAGCAGGGAAAATTGTTGCTCTTCCAACGGACACAATATATGGAATTGCTGCTGTGGCTCAAAATGCTACAGCAATTCAGAAGCTGTATAAAATTAAGAAACGAAACTGTAATAAACCTGTTGCTATTTGTGTTGGTGATATTTGTGACATTCCAAAGTAAGTGAATATTTTACTAAGTATCTTTTAATATTTCTATTTTCTAAAAACCATATCCTTATCAAAGTCACAAAATTGCAAATTAATAAACTAATCTGTAAAAATAGTACCGTGAACCTGTAAAAGTTTTATTCTAAATAATTTTATTATTTCAGTGTTATAAAATGTATGAATATATGTTTTATGTAATTCCATACATTTCTCCTTCTTAACCTATTTTTTTATTTTCTCTGAGTGTTACAATCATATAAGCATTATGTGGGTAATGGGCAAAAACTAAAAAGTCTGTATATGTCGAGGCATAGTCTACCAGTGTTTGAAAGTCAGCAGGAAGGATACGACACCATTCATCCACAAGAAAGTGATCAATTTCTGCTTATTCAATGGAGCTAGAAAACACTGCCTGAGGATTTGTTCCAGAAGTTCCCATAGATTATCCTGTGGGTTGATATCTGATGACTGCTGTGACCATGGTATGTGAAAAAATTGTCTCATGCTCCTCAAACCACCGGGCAACCACATTTGCTTTGTGGATGAGAGCATTATCATCCTGAAAGAACATTTCTTATCATCTCATAAAATGAAGCTCTCTCTCTCTTTATGAAAAAAATACTGATTTTTTCAGATTTTTTCCGAATTTTGGTTTAAAATCCAAAAATCGAAATTAGTCATTGAAAATTCGATTTTTTAAGAGTTTTTTCAGTTTTACCCTTACAAAAATCTGCTCCCAAATTTTACTATATTTTGCTCTTTTCCCAAAAGGAGAATGCCAATGAAAGGGAAGAACTGTATCTGATTTAGCTGCTTTACTGTACTAAAGGTGCAGCTGTGTCCCCACTCCCTAATCTGTGCTTGCTTGTGGGCTCAACTGCATAAGGGTCAGGAAATCTACAATTCTTCAGCTCACCATTTTTTTTTTAAAAAGGAAGAAGGTACTTCCATACAAAGAACGAAGATTACCTAGAAGGTATGCGAGGCTTGTCCTGATTTTTCATACAACATACAAACACACAAAGACATGCTCTGCTGGTCTTAGCAATGAGCTTTATTTCCAACAGAACACTTTGCAAAGTCTACACCTAAATTCTTTTACAGAATTGAAGATCATAGATTATTTCTAAATTATAGATGATTTCTAAACTATACCCAACTTTCCTGGCTCTGGCCAACTAAATGCTAATTGGATTACTTAAAATCAGAAACTTCAGGGTAAAGGAGATATACAGATTAAAGACTTCCCTAATCAGTGGGACATGATTGACATTACAACTTGAATGGCTCTCAGACTTGTTTATTGTTATCTGCATTGAACTAATGGGTTGACAAAGGTTTGAAAGTTTTCTTTCACTAGAGTTTGGCAAATTGACAGCTTGGCTACTGCTCCGACATTTTGACTGATTGATCAAAACAGCATTGTAGTGGTACTATCTCTGTTCTTATCTCTGAGCTTTGTTGTTTGCTCTTGTGTTGTACACAGTTTCTTTACTAGTTTTGTGTTAATATTTTTACTATGCCTCCTAAATATTCACACAATCAGAAATATTCCCATGAATTTGAGAAATTATTGCTTGAAGGGGAACTTTCATTTTTTGCAAATTGTTTCACTGTAACATCATAACCTGGAGCTGCTCACAAGAGGTATGTATTTGGATTGTTTTATGTCCGAAAGGCATTTTTATGCCACTCAGAAGCTATTAGTCAATTATTAATGAATGATATTTATCTATTGATTGTTAGTTATTAATTAGTAGCTATTAATCAACTTTTGTTAGTATCAAAACATATAGATGCAGTGACTTGACTGCAGCAAGCCACTGCTTCCTATGCTGCATGAATTTGGAAAATCGTTGCATTAAAGGGGACACTTTCACTTTTTGCAAATTGTTGCAATTGTTTCACCATAACATAACATGGCAGCTGCTCACAAGAGGTATGTATTTGGATTGTTTTATGTCTGAGAGGCATTTTCATACTGTTCAGAAGTTATTAGTCAATTATTAATGAATGATACATATTAATCATTAGTTATTAATTAGTAGTATTAGTAAACTTTTGTTAATATCAAAATGTACAGATACAGTGACTTGGCTGCAGCAAGCCACTGCTTCTCATTCTGCATTAACAAGCTGCCATTACTGATGATCCAAGTGTTTTCTCAACAAAAAACAAATTCCTATAGAAAAGGATGCAATAACATTTGATGTTATGCTCTGTATATTATAATGCTAACTTTTGCAATATATTGATTGATCAGGGAATGAAGCATACATATTGATTATTAATTATTAGTGATTGTTAACTTTTAATATAAAAACATGTGGATGCCATTGAGTTGGCTGTGGTGAGCACTGTTTCCCTGTGCTACATTACGAAGCTTGCCACTACCGATGATTCAAGGACAACACCAAATAGCACTGGAGAAAGGGGCACAATAATTGTTGCTATTCTCTCGTTAACTTTTGCAATATATCTATTGATCTATTGTTAATCATTGGATGATGCCTACTATGCACTGTTGATCTTTAGCAATTAAGTTAAATTTCATTAATATCAAAAAGTATTCCAAAAAGCATGCCATAGATTTTCTGCATTGCAAAAATATATCTAAACTGATTTAAGTATTTTTTTAATGATAAATTTAATTCATAATCAGTTAATGGGTACCTTAAAATTTCAACGCTAACTCAGATTGTTTGAATGGGAAGGTTATTTTGTTTTCACCTGTAACCAATCGAGGCTCACAAGGTGCTGAAACTTTTTTTATTATGAAAATTTATTTTGATCACTAATAACTAATAATCAATATGTGTAGATGTATTGATTAATAATCAATATACATTGAGAGGTAAAAAGTCATGGGAATAGCAGTTAAAGTAGAACTAGTGTGCTGTACTCATAACTAATGCATTGGACGTCAACTGCAGAATGGGCGCTGCAGTAGCCTACAAGTCCAACATTCATTTCGGAGTAGTTGTTAATTCAGCATGGTTGCACGTCGGGAGTTGTCTGACTTTGAACATGGCTTGATTGTCAGTACCAGAAGGATGGGTCATGCAATATTGGAGATCGTGCAGGAATTCGGTTTTCCCAGGCTTACGGTGTCAAGAGTTTATCGTCAGTATTCTATTGATGGCATTTCCACACATGTAAACCAGTGAATGGGACGGCCACTTACAATTGATGAATGGAGCTCATGTTGGCTGTCACGAATGGTAATGACCAACAGACAGGCTACAGTGCATGAAATCACTGCCAATTTGAATGCAGGTAAACACAAAATGTTTCTGAAAGGACTGTCCTTTGCCACTTACACTCCATTGGATTTGGTAGCCGAAGACCCACTCGTCCCATTGTTTACACATCACAGAGCTCAACGACTGGAATGGGCCTGAAGACATCGAAATTGGACAGTAGAACAGTGGCGTCGGGTAGCATGGTCTGATGAATCAAGGTTCCAGTTGTTTTGTGCTGACAGGTGCATTAGAATGTGGCATAGGCTCTGTGAAGCCATGGACCCTTCTTGTCTGCAAGGTACTGTTCAGGCTAGAGGCAGCTCTGTGATGGTGTGTGGTGCGTTCATGTGGTATGCATTGGTCTCTCTCGTCCGTTTGGAGTAATCGCTGACAGGTATGAGATACGTGAACATTTTTGCTTGCATATCACCTGCACCCCTTAATGACACTCAAGCACCCTGATGGTGAAGGTGATTCTAACAACATAATGCAACATGTCACCAGTCTTTGGTTGCTAGGAGGTGGATTGAGGAACACTCCATGAACTTTACCATCATGAATTGACACCAATATGAACCCCTTGGAGCAACTGTGGGACACAATACAAACAAGCTTACGATCCATAAATCCAACACCATCCAATGCAACACAATTATGGTATACACTGTAGGATGTGTGGGCTGCCATCCCTGCAGAACGGTACCGACAACTCTGACTCCATGCCTCCATGTGTGACCTCCATGTGTGACTGCACTGCTGAGGGCTCGAGGAGGACCAACCCATTATTAGGCACGTATCCTATGACTTTTGGCCTCTCAGTGTATCACATAAATTCTGCAAATGCAGGAATTTGTTAGTTTTCATCATACAAGGTTGGAAGCTCTGCCTGTGATTATGGGAAGACACTCCATTTTATTACCCAGTACCTCCCCTCTACATTTCATCATGTAAACTTCATGATCTCCATGATTGAAATTTTCTACATAACACTCAAGTCATTTTTTGAATTTATATTTGCTTTTTCAGTGAAAAGATTGCTTCTTTTATATGAAATATTTTTCTTAAATTTGGGGCTTTATCCCAATTTTTTTTTATTCAAAATGAATTTGATGACTGAATTTTTGAAACAGTTTTTTTTTTCATATGTCAGCCATCAATAATGCAGTAATATTTGCACCTGTTCCTACTGATTTTATCTGTATTGATATCAGTTTTTTTTTAATCCACTCTCTTATTTACATCAATCTTTTATCTGTAGAGCACTTTTAAATGCAGATATCTGTATCTGTGCAGGACTTTAGTCATAGATTTATATATAAAACTCTGCTCAAGACTATTTTTCCTCTAGATGAGTGTCATCTCTTTATATCTCTGCTTTTAATATTAACACTACTTTTCAGTCTCTTTGTTTCTAGTTTCTTTTCATATTAATACAGTGTTACAAAGTGCAAATTGTTCTTTCAGGTGGGGAAAAGTAACATTTTCAGAAAATCTTCTCAAAGAGCTCTTTCCAGGACCAGTAACAATTGTGATTGAACGACAACCATCTCTTAACTCTGGGTTGAATTGTGGTGTTGCATTAGTTGGAATTCGTATTCCAAATGATCAGTTTATTCGTAAAGTGGCTCGATTCTGTGAAGGTCCACTAGCTTTAACAAGTGCTAATGTTAGCTCTCAAACAAGCACTTTAGCTATAGAGGTATGTAAGATTTGAATTTCTTATGCATATAGTTTTATATATTTGTCAGGACTTTTTTTTTAAAACAAAAGTTTTACATCTCATTGAATAAAGTTGGAATTTTTAGCAGCAAAAATTAAAAATTATTGTGACATCAGAGAAAAGGACACATTTGGGTAGCAATGTGTGATGTTCTGGACTGGCTGCACAGTGTCACATTTTTCAAAGAGATATTCTGTCTTTAGTGATACAGAGAGACTAGTTTTTTACATCTTCTTTGAAGCTTTTTGTTGGTGCTCTTTGTCGTGATATACACATTCACATCAGAATAATATGACCACCCATGGAATCAGTGTACCTGCCCAGGCACGTCACAGAGTGCACATGACAAGGTCGACCACATGGAGATATAATAGGCCGGCCAGGACAGATGAGCCATAGTGCGTAATGTGAGCACAATGGCAGAGGTATTGATTTCACGGACGTTCAGAAAGGAATTCTCATCAGCTACCGCACCAAGGATGAAAGCATCTCGGAAACAGCAGTTTGTCCAACAATGATAGAGTACAGGCCTGCCCAATTGGAGTTTTGGAGTTTTTCGAGGCACTCATGCAAAAAATATCCGCCAGATGGCGTGCAAACACTTGACAAACAAACCATGATACCTGCATAGGTTTTAATTAGAGTGCTTTCTGCATTCGGATTTAAAACTAAAAATTTTTAATGCATAATTTTTCAAATTTTCTCTATTCTTAAAGATGCTGATATGTAGTTTTTCGATATGTCGATCTAGAACAGGTGCGTATGATATAAAAACAAAGGGACAGGAGTTGAAGATCAAAGGTCACAAAAGCTACGTATCACATGTTCAAAGAGTGTGCGATTTCAAATGGATGGGACTCCCCCATGTCAGATGACTGACTGCAAATTGTATTACCTTCAGAACCCCGTGCCCTGAAGGTACAGGGAGCCAGGTGAGGGAGAAATTTGGGTCGTGGATCACGTGGTATATATCCTTGCGCCTTTGATTGAATTGTTCTCTTGGCAGGGAAATTCGATACCTTTTACAATCAATTTTTAAAACAACTATGAACTATATCAATTGAAAAGAAAATCAGAAAGACAGCTGAAAATGCATTGTAACTTTCAGATGAAAACCAGAAGGATGAAAGCAAAATAACACGAGAAATAAAATAAAGTATTGGGTTGTTTTACCTCTGAGCAGCACTTTTTCTGCACAACCATGGGCTAAATGGCCAGGTCACAAGGACCCGAAGGCTCAGAGAAGGTTGGGGGAGGGGGACCCACCGGAACAGCTATTGGGAGACGGATGGTAGCCTCCCATCAAGGTCATCCAGTATGTCCTTTAACGTGCACAGGGTATGACTTTCCCACACACAGGGCCACTCCTTAATGTCCCTTCGATGGAAAACGGCCTTTCCAAGCCCACTGGTGTCCCCTGCTGACCGTGGGAAGAGCAGGGAAATTTGCAGAGATAATAAAATAGAGGACAACGTGATGATGCTCGGTGCTTGGCATTCAAGGGCACAAAGTTTTTCCATTCATATGCTGAGCTCGTGGCACTAATTATCAATAAGACTAGTTTAATAGACTGAACAGGTTAATCGGGAGAAAGGAAGTCTTTTTTTTTGTTTTTTGTATTTCTGGTATCAAATATCTTTTGTCGCTACTGCATAGAGTATTATATTCAGAGTAAT
The DNA here is from genome assembly GCA_038380435.1 of Ryuthela nishihirai. NCBI lineage: Eukaryota > Metazoa > Arthropoda > Arachnida > Araneae > Heptathelidae > Ryuthela > Ryuthela nishihirai. The sequence goes on along the minus strand of JAWZYU010000001.1, from coordinate 128,844,466 downwards.
AATACAAATCACTAACTCAGAGTAATATCTAATATATAGTCAATTGTGCATGATTGACTGATAGGGGATCACGCTAATTCTAACTTCGGAAAGTGTAAATTGTGATATTTCATCAATAACTATGCAACACCAAATCTTTTTTTACTTTATGTCTATAAAGAAACACTATTCCCTTAAAACAAAAAAATTGCATTTTTCCACCCCCTTGGGTCTTAAATGATCAACTCATAAGTGCCAATGGTACAATGTGACCTTCACATTCCACCATCAAAATTTCGAAGTTCTAGCATAAATACATCGTTTGCAATAATCATTTGAAATTTTGGAATTTTAAAATTTTTCGACAGTTAGAGGGCGCATATTATAGCTTCTGTGAGACTAGGAAAGTGAAAATCATAATATTTCATCATTACTTGCCCAATGAAAAAAAAAGTTTTATTTCTATAAAGAAATTTTGTTGAAATCAAAACAATTGCAATTTCCCACCCACCCTGGGTCTAAGAGGTGAATTAATTGTTTCCTATCAAAACTTCAGGACGTTCACTTTCCACCGCCATAATTTTGAATATCTAATCATACATCGTTTGTTAAAAATTCAAAAAAAAAAACCTAGTATTTTAGTTTATTATTACGGCATACAGAAGCAAAATCACCAAACTTACGATTTTTTGAATCCAAATCTATACGATTTTTCTTCCTGAAAACATTTTCCATTTAAAAATGTTAACAGCACGTAACTTACAAACATAAATGTAGCATATTTTTTTCCCCAGGGTTCTTTACATTCACCCCAGGCTACTTTCACACAAAAATGACCTGAAGAAACCGGTTTGTTTGTCAAGTGCCATCTAGTGAGACTGTATGTTATAGGAGGTTCGTGGAAAGGTGCCTTTTTTGAGCAATTGCGCAGGCCTGTAGTCTATCATTGTTGGCCAAGACAGCAGACTCTGTGGGCTGTTTGCGAGGTGCTGTAGTAAGGGTGTACCAAGAATGAACTGCTGGCACACTGAGTACCTTCAGACATCATAACTGTGGAACCCCAAAGGCCATCGATTCCAGAGGAGAACGTTACCTCCATCAACTGGTAAAGGGCAATTAATGTACAGCAATTGGCCACTCAAATGAATGCTGGGACACCCAGGTACGTGTCCTCGATAACAGTAGAACGAACCCTGTTACGCATGGTCTCCAGAGTCAACACTGTGTAAAAGCGTCCATGTTAACCAAGGTCCATCGCCAACAACGTCTGCAGTTTTCATGGGATTATCATCATTGGAAAGTGGAAGAGTGGAAAAAGGTTGCCTTCTCCAACAAATTGATGTTTCTACTCCAGAGAAGTGACAGGTGGTGGCAGATAAAGGCATCAGACACATGAGAACCAACACCTGGACAAGCTTGTCATCAAGTACAGGCTGGCGGTGGCAGTGTACATGTCTGGGGGATGTTTTCCTGGTATGACCTGGGACCATTGGTACCACCAGTTGGGTCCCTGAACATCAATGGCTACCTGTCCATCCTTGCTGACCACGTGCATCCCTTCATGTTGGATGTTTACCCTAGTGGTAATGGTGTCTACCAACAGGACAATGCGCTCTGCTATGGTGGTGTGTGACTGATTCCAGGAACACAACAGTGTTGTCTCTGTTCTCCTTTGGCCAGTGAAATTGCCTGACCTCAATCCCATAGAGCACTTGTGGGGCCATTTGGTTCAGCATGCAGACCAACAAACACATCATCTCTGTCTGGAACCTCTGTGCTCTGCTGCAGTTCGAATGGGCATGTGTTTCTCTGGTAACCCTCCAGGGCCTCATTGTGTCCATGCCACACTGTCTCGCCACTGTCATCTGAGCCAAGGATGGTTATTCCCATTATTAGGTAAGTGGTCATATTCTGATACAACTGTGTATATTTAAGGCAACAATGCTTGTTCCTATAGGACTTGTGTAATTGCAAATTTTTCAAATGTGATATCATAGCCTTTGTAGGATGCCTTGAGGAGGCAAATTTCAAGACAGCAGCTCCCTACCAGAACCTACCATGAACTCAGATCTTATCTTGTAGAGTGGACTTTATTACCACAAATTTTCATAAAAGGTCTCATCAATCGTATGAGACTGTATTGCATGAGTTTGGTGATTATGCTTCCATGGTTTGGGTTAGATTCTTTTACCTCTGAGCAGCACTTTTTTTGCATAACGGTTAAATGGCCAGGTCACAAGAACCCCCAAAGGTTCATAGAAGGTTGGGGGGAGGGGACCCACTGGAATACATGCTGTCAGAGGTATTATATGCTTTATTATCATCTACTTCCTAAAACTAACACCACCATTAAAAATAGGGGGGTAGGGATTGGCTCAGTTTAGCTTACCAGGCTTATAATCTTCAATTCCCAGGTTTTAGTCCTACCTGTGTAAGGGGAGGGTAGGGGTAATAGTATAGTGATTAGTGAAGATACACTGAAGAGCCAAAACATTATGACCAGCACATCTTTATGCAAATCGAAGCAACAGCAGGGTAAATGACGGTGTGTGTGAAAGTCATGAAATGGTATAAATAACTCCTGATTCTGAGCTCTGTTAATCAGTGTTATTCTTCTTCAGAAGGGAAAGGCAGCAAACCTAAGTGAGTTTGGCAAAGGCCAAATTGTAATGGCCAGACAACTGGGTCAGAGCATTTCCAAGATGGCAAGGCTTGTGGGTGCTCATGGTCGGCCTTGGTTAGTACCTTCAAAAAATGGTCAAAGGAGGGAAAAACCATGAATCACCGGCAAGGTGAGGGCTGACCACGGCTCATGATGCTAGAGGTTAGCGAATGCTATCACGTATGGTACGAGCCAACAGAAGGGATACTGTGGTATAACTCACCTGTAATTTGAATGCTGGTGATGGGAGTAATGTGTCACAACACACAGTACATCAAACCCTGCTGAAAATGGGGCTATGTAGCTGCAGGCCACTCCAACTGCCCATTCTAATCTTGGTTCACTGTCGAGAAAGCACCTACAATGGGCACATGAGCATCAAAACTGGATCTTGAATGATTGGAAGAAGGTTGTCTGGTCCAATGAATCTTGTTTCCTGTTGCACCGTGTGGATGGTCAGGTATGTGTGAATCATTTACCTGGGGAAGTGTTGGCACCAGGATGCACCGTGGGACGAAAACAAGTTGGTGGAGAAAGTCTAATGCTTTGGGCACTGTTCTGCTGGGAAACCCTGGGTCCAGTCATTTATGTGAAGGAAACTATGACATCTACCACCTACTTAAACATCATTGCAGACCAGGTACATCCTGTCATGGCAATGGTATTCCACTCTAGTAGTGCTTCTTTCAGCAGGATAATGTGTCATGCATGCCACACTGCCCGGATTGTTCAAGAATGATTCACGGATCATGAGGAAGACTTCCTGATCTCCAAATTCCCCAGACATCAATCTAATTGAGCATCTGTGGTTTGTGTTGGAACAGTATATCTGATCTGCGGTGGTTCAACCATGTAACTTACAAGAGTTAAAGGATCTGCTGGTAACATGTTGGTACCAGATACCACAAGACACCTCTAGAAATCTTGTAGCTTCCATGCCTCGCTGGGTAAGAGCTGTTTCAGCAGCATGTGAAGGATCAACATCATATTCGGCAGGTGGTCATAATGTTTTGGCTCTTCGGTGTACTATTCAGATTTATCTTCACTAATCCCTATATTCTCTGTCAGAAGAGGTGGGGGCACTATTGGGCTTGGAAAGGCTGCTGTCCATTGGATAGAACATTAGAACATGCTTCATGTGAGGCTTCTATCTGCCTCCTAACAGCTGTTCAGTTATCCCCTTGCTGAACCTCCAAACCCTTGGGGTCCTTGTGACCTGGCCATTTAACCCATTGTGAGACCAAAAAGTGCCACTGAGAGGTAAAACCAACCCAAAATCTATTATGATAACTCATGCTCTCATATACATTACTATGCATATTACAGGATTTTGTCATTATGTAACTTGTTGTTCAGTCATCATATATCTGAGTCATATATGGAGACAATAAGTACATAAAATATTTTGAAAATGTGCATTACCACTCATCTTTTTAATATTCGATATGTTGTGTGTGTGTTTATACAAATTTACAAATACTGGTAAACCTCGATATATGCGTTTTTGATCAATGTCATTCTGGTTAATATGGTCACAAACAATACCATTCTTCTATATATGCACCTTAAAATTTTGAATAATGCGCCCAATTATGAAACAAAAATTTCTTTAGCAATGCCAAAAAAGTCTCCCCAAAACTATTGCCTGTAAGCAGTGTTGCCAGATTGTGCTCTTGCCACACCATTATGCTGCCATCAAAAAGTTTGTAAAAATTCACCTTGACCAAAAAGAAAAGTAATAAGTCAGTGGAATCCGATAAGAAGAATCGTAGAGTTATTACTTTGGATACGAAACTTGATTTTATTAAACGGTTTGATAGTGATCAAAGCAAGGTCCTAGAAAATGGAATAATTAATTAATGAAATGACTTCATTAAGGAAATAACTCATCAGAGTTAACTCAACAGATATTCAAATCAATCAGCAGACACTTTTACGTCGATTTTAGTTTTTGAGGAAAAATTGTCTTGAGCCGGGTGGGATACGAACCCACGACCTCCTGATAACATGTCAGGTGCTCTGGACCACTGAGCTACCGGCCGCCGATCAAGATTTCCTCTAACTAGCGCTATGAACATTCCTTCTATGTTTCCCATTGGCGCTTTTGCCGACAATATTTCCAGCCACAAGCGGCACTTATATTGCCCAATAGATGAAAGCATATACGATAAGTATGCAGATATAATTAATTAATGAAATGACTTCATTAAGGAAATAACTCATCAGAGTTAACTCGACAGATATTCAAATCAATCAGCAGACACTTTTACGTCGATTTTAGTTTTTGAGGAAAAATTGTCTTGAACCGGGTGGGATACGAACCCATGACCTCCTGATAACATGTCAGGTGCTCTGGACCACTGAGCTACCGGCCGCCGATCAAGATTTCCTCTAACTAGCGCTATGAACATTCCTTCTATGTTTCCCATCATAGCGCTAGTTAGAGGAAATCTTGATCAGCGGCCGGTAGCTCAGTGGTCCAGAGCACCTGACATGTTATCAGGAGGTCGTGGGTTCGTATCCCACCCGGCTCAAGACAATTTTTCCTCAAAAACTAAAATCGACGTAAAAGTGTCTGCTGATTGATTTGACCTAGAAAATGGAATTAGCTGCTATCATAAATTGTAAGAAGGTTACATCTGGTCAAATGATGCTTGACAAATATTTTCTAGAAAGTAGCTTATCCATTTTTCACTCGTTTTGTAGCTCATTCTTTAATAAATGTTTTTTAGCTTACTTGCTTTTCATTATTATTTATATTTCTATCTATGTACCCAGTTAAAGCATATTTTAAAGGCCAAAATTAAGTGGGGCAGGGGTGGCTCAGTCGGTATCACCCAAGTATCGTAATCTGCAGTTCTGAGGTTTGAGTCCCAGCTGGGTCAGCATTGAGATTTATCTTCGCCAATTTCCCTGCCCTGTCCATGGTTAGTAGGGGACACCGATGGGCTTGGAAAGATCGCTGTCCATCGGATGGGACATTAAGCTGTGGTCCGTGTGCTGGACAGCCATACCCTGTGCACTTTAAAGAACACGCTGGATGGCCTTGACGGGAGGTACCATCTGTCTCCCAACAGCTGTTCCAGTGGGTCCCCTTCCCCAACCTTCTCTGAGCCTTCGGGGCCCATGGTATGCAAAAAAGTGATGCTCAGAGGTAAAACAACCAAACAAACAACCAAAATTAAGTCTGACGAATGTTTCAAGATATCATAGATTAATTACAATATTTCCATTGGTTTTTGGCTTCGATATATGTGGTTTCAAAATATACGGTACACTCGTTGCACAAATTAACTGCATACATAGAGGTTTACCTGTAGTTGATTCTCATAGTATGCTTAAGGCTTATGGTACTTTGAGATATATGAAAATTTACTGAATAGTTATACAATGGGCTAAATGGCCAGGTGGATACATGGGACTTACACACACATCAAAGTTAAAATGGGGACATGATGAAATCTTGGCTAAGTTGAGAGGGTGTGTCATTATATAAATGGTATGTGGTTTAATCCCTGTATTATGCATGCAAAGTTTTTTAATTGTGATCCTAGTTACTAGTGTATTAGATGTTTCAGCAGCATGTACAGTTTTCAATATTTATAAGTATTATATAAGCATTTTGAAGTTGAAAATATTACCTTGTGGGGGGGTACAATACTAACTTGCAATTTGTTGATAACATCTGGTGCTCTTACTTGCTGAGCTAACACACACTGATAAATCTCTGCACACAAGCTCTGAAAAGATCTGAATGATAGAAGCACTATTCTACCTGATATATTCATCAGGAGCTCCAAGGACAATTTGAGATTTATCTCCGCAAAATGTCCCCCGCCCTGCCCATGGTCAGTAGGGGACACCGATGGGCTTGGAAAGGCCGCCGCCCGTCGGATGGGACATTAAGCTGTGGTCCCGTGTGCGGGAGAGCCATACCCTGTGCACGTTAAAGAACACGCTGGATGGCCTTGACGAGAGGCTACCATCTGTCTCCCAACAGCTCTTCCAGTGGGTCCCCTCCCCCAACCTTCTCTGAGCCTTCGGGGTCCATGTGACCTGGCCATTTAGCCCATGGTGTGCAAAAAAGTATCCAGTGTCCAGATCCAGTATGCAGATCTTGATCCAGTGTCACTTAGGTGACACTGGATCTGTCATGAATTGTCTGGAACTGTCATGATCTAACACATTTCATAGCCATCATACTAATCCAACATTACAGGTAAGAAACAAATAAAGCAAATGACACCAATTGTCCATTTCATGTAACAGAAATTTTAAATGACTGAAAGATTTAATTATTTATGCAAGATATGAACCTATGTCATCCATATAAGTATCGATACTCTTACTTATTTGTGGCTAGCATAAAACTCATTTTTTCATCCAATGAAAAATTTTCAGTGAGTTTATTAATATCCAGTTTCTCACTTACAGATCTGGATTATTTTGGTTGATTTTGAAATAACTATTTTTCTGATACTATATCTGCCCTCATAGGGACATTTCTTACTTTTTTTCTGCCATATTCCTTACTGTCTTTAGTGAAAAATTTCATCAGTGGCTGTGATAGCTCAGAGGGTCAGAACACTTGCATGTTTTCAAGAGGTTATGGGTTTGTATCTCACCTGACTAAATTCAGATTATTGATTAAGGTTATTTTCCCGTGAGAAGAGGGTAAATGTCTGTGATATATCAAATATTGAGTTACATGAATATTTCTTTTACTTTCAGGAATTTAAAGATATATGGCCACATCTTGATTTAATAGTTGATGGAGGAACTCTTGGTCATTTTGATCCAAAACGGTTGGGCTCTACTGTTATTGATCTCTCCGTCATTGGATTCTATAGAATCATAAGACCTGGATGGTAAGAATATTTGCTTCTATGATGTGGATTTACAGATTAACTTGAATTATAACAAGACATCTGTTGCCTAGCAAAGAAACCTGACCTCAAATTCTATTGAATACTTAAAAGTACTACATCTAAAGTTGTTTGAAATAAATGATAAAAAATGATATTTCTTCATTAATATAATATTATTTTAAAATTTTTGTTTTTTTTCCATTCTACTATTAGCTGAAATTAAAAAGTTGTGAGCTTTTCATGTTTTAATTAAAACATATTCTTTTTCATTCTAGCGCACTTGAAAATACAGTAAAATTGCTACAAAGGCATAATTTACAAGAAAGATAATGAAAAGAAAATATTCAGGAAACTGAAAAAAGACAAGCTGATATAATTTTATTTGTACATATGAATGTTTTGTACATATTATAATACATTTTATTTCTATTGCATTATTGTTTCACAAATTTGTTCCTAATTTTCATTAGTGCCAAAATTAAATACTTGGACTCTTTTTAACAAACTAAATATTTAATGTTTTAAATGTTTGTCTTAAGTCAGTGGTTCTCATGCTTCATGTATCCCCTGGAAATGTATATGTAACTGGCATAGATAGATAAAACTAGTTATAGTATAACAATGGGCGTACCCCAAAAAATTTTAGGGGTTCTCAACATGAGGTACACGGTATCTTAAGTAATAAATAAATATACTCTCAAGCAATTGCTTGCCACAGAGGTCTGACAGGAGCCTGTCAGTTTATATGCCCATGTTGAAGATCTGTTGGGATGGTGGCACCACAGCAGAGAAACAACAAACATGCATGCCTTACCTGGGGCTCAACCCCTTAGAACAGTAGCCAAGCATGTTAATCACTCGGCCATGGGACAACATGTTTATCTTCAGGAGCTTCTCGTATTTCTAAACTTTCGAGGGTACAGAATCATAACTTAGCAGAAAGAATGTGTGGATTTTTCATATTACTATAGTAAATAAGAAAACTGGAAAAGTTAATATTAGGGCCATTTTTCTATAAGATGTAGGCAAATTTGTGATTCTATATTTTCTTACGTTTCCAATTTAGAAGTTTTATTTAAAAGAACGACAAAAATATGCCTTTATTGTGATAACCTTTTGTGCAGTGTAGACTAGTGAACCAACATGATAAAATTTATCAGAAAGATTTACATCATTAGCTTATAAGTATTGAAACCATTTAATTCCTTGACAATGGTGAGGGAATTTTCTGGTATGACTTGTTGCTTTCAAAGCTAGGATAAATTACAACGGTGGAGTATTTTCAGGAGAAGCACACTATTAGTTTACATACAATGAAACTAATAGTACTGTTAGTATGTTTTTTTTCTTTATTTCGCATAAAAGCAGGAAATATTTTTTGTTCTATTGACCATGCTAGTACATGCCTTTTCTCTGACTTGTAAAACACTGTTTTACAAGTCACAGAAAAGACTTGAAAATTCTGTCCAACTGTTAGCTGGACAGAATTTTCTACATTTCACATCCCTGCCTATTAAGTTGTAAAGAATTTGGAAACTAGAGATTGTATTTTACAACCCCATGGCCAGGTGTGGATTGGCAATGAGCACTAGCATTTGCCAGGCCCCTTGGGACCTTGTAGGAGCAGAATTTTTTAAAATAATTGTTATTTTACAGAAATTCCACAGAATTGGGGAAAACCTATTTTAAGTTTCACATACGAACTATCAACAGAAGTATTGAAACCTTTAAAAATAGACCAAATTTTTATCGCAGCCCGGGCCCTCCCCCTACAGCTGTGTCCCTGAAAAAAAAAAGGGGGCCAGTCCACTGCCCATGGCTAAGAGATGTTGCATTTCAAAATATAAAATTGCTTTAATCTTTTCCAGCTATATCTATAATACACATTGGTTTGTGGTTATGTTATTTTTGCATTATAGTTTCGGAAAGGTAAAACGGCTGTTATAGGAGTTTGGAGCAACCTAGGCAAGATTAACTCTATACCCAAGTCGAATGAATCTAGATATGAATATACGTTTTTTTTTTGCTGTAGTCAGTGGAGCACCCAGGATTTAATATTGGGTGGTGGGGAGTCGAGGGGCCCGGCTCGGGCGGACCGAGCGCTACGTCGTTCGCCTTGTGTTCATAGCGGCCGTGATTCCCGAGAGCTATAGGGTACCGCTAATTCATAGTAGTATAGAAGACGAGACAACATAAATATAAAAAATGAATTTTAATTAGAAAAAGGTTTTTGGAAAATTTTCTAGTGTTTTTTTTTTTTTCGGGGGGGGGGGGGGGAGTGCCACTGGCTGTAGTAGTGTTAAAACCAGTGAGATAATTTGAAGGCAGAAAAAAATGTTATAATACTGAAATTTAGATTTTGTATATCAATTATAAAATTTGCAAGAGTCAAATTATAAACATATTGCATGTGCTTAAAAAACTTTTTTAAAAACTGCTATCAAAAGTATAAATGTTTATTTCATTCGCCAATGCGGGTAGACCATTGGCAGCCGTCATCCTTAATCTCCACTGAGACGTCGCTTGCCGGCAAGAACGTCGAATTTTAAATTTCTCACCGAAAGCATCCCAAGAAGTTCCTGTTACTACCACCCTCTACGGCATGGTACATAACTCTCTCCTTAATAATTATTGATACTTGATAGCATAGTCCATGTGTTGAAGTGCTTAAAAACATTTAACAGTGTCATACAGAATTAAATAGCTTTACTTTTAGTTCCCACAGAACTTTGCTGCAAGTTTTTATATTTTTTGTTGAACATATTACATTTTGTGAAATAACGATCAGGTTCTGTCATTTAACTCCCAATTTGATTTTAATCAATTGACTGATAATCAATCAATCCGCTGAGATCAAAATATCAGCAATAATATCAATTGCTGAGATTCAAATATCTCAGCAATTTATGATTACTTCAGGATAAAATTTTACAGCTCTTTAAATTTTCATGCCGAATATAAATTATAGCACTTTAAGAGGTTAATGTTCCTTCAACATGTTTTACGGCACTTCAGTGTTCTGAGAACTGGCAGACACATTCAGAGTACCATAATTTTGAAAACAAATTTTATGGGAATAATTGCTATTGGACATAAAAATTAATTCATAAAATCTCAAAATCTTGATTTTTAATAACATTCGTTTAGTATTCAAAGTGCTGTTTTAACTGTAATTAAAGACAAGTTCATAAATACAAAATCCTCACTGAGCTACAGCTGATGCATTTGGTCATTATAGGCCAATTCTAGCAAAATCCTGTTTGACATTATCTGCCCACTGCATCCTAAGTCTCCCTTTTCTGGAAGCCTTTAGACACACTTCATAACCCTATTAGCCAATCTGCGGCTATACATATGGGCAACATGGCCAAACCAATGGAATCTGCAAAATATGCTACTCAAAGGAAGTTGCCGACTCTTTTGTCTAACCTCATCATTATTTACAAAGTTGAACCATTTAATGCCCAAGATACTGCGTAAGCATCTAGAATCAAATGCATCAAGTTGCCTGTTATCTTGCTCAAAAAAGGGTCCAAGTTTCACTACCACAATTAACCCTAGAAAGAATCGAACTACTATGCAGCTTCATTTTAGTGTAAATTTTTCAAAACTCTCCACAGATCTCTGTAAGTCCCAGCAGTAATCCCTATTCTTCTGATTATCTTATGCTGCACATTACCACCATCATCATCATCATCCTCAAGCAGCCATGGGCTACGGAGGTCCAACCAGACTGTGCAATTTAGTTCTCCAAGCAAGTCTATCCTGAGCTACATCTACTGCATCTGGCCACTGCACACCAATTCTAACAAGGTCCTGTTTGACATTATCTGCCCACCGCATCCTAGGTCTCCCCTTCTTTCTCAGGCCTTTAGGCACACTGTTCATAACCCTATTCGCCAATCTATAATTATTCATACGGGCAACATGGCCAAACCAACGGAGTCTCTCTCTGCACAATATGCTGCTTAAAGGAGGTTGCAAACTCCTTTGCCTAATCTCATCATTAGTTACAAAGCTGAACCACCTAATGCCCAAGATACTGCGTAAGCATCTGGAATCAAAAGCATCTAGTTTCCTGTTATCTTGTTTACAAAGTGTCCAAGTTTCACTACCATAACTAACCCTAGAAAGAACCAAACTATTATACAGTCTAATTTTAGTCTTTAGGTGTATACGACTATTTCTCCACACTCTCCATAGTGTCTTAAAAGTCCCAGCAGCAATCCCTATTCGTCTGTTAATCTCAAGCCCGCACATCACCATTACCTGTTACATAGCTCCCAAGGTAATTAAACTGTGACACCTGCTCAAGACTGCAACCATTCAGATTAACTGAATCACAACCTGCCTGACCAATTTTCATCACTTTAGTTTTCTCTCTGTTTATAACCAAACCTACTCTACTACCAGTCTCATCAACAGCTCGAATGAAAGAGTTCATCTCATCAACATCATTTGCCAAAAGGGCTAAATCATCAGCATAATCTAAATCAGAATTTTTCGTATCTCCAGCCCATTTAAGGCCAAAATCTATCCCTTGAAGTGAATTTCGCATAACATAATCAATAACCAAACTAAAGAGAAAAGGAGACAAAATGCACCCTTGTTGAACACCAGAAGTAATGCTAAACCAATTGCTACAAGCCTTACCAACTCTCACACACGACTCAGTGTTATTATAGAGAGCTTTCATAATGTTAACTAACTTGTCTCCACAAATTATGAACTAACCTCAACCACAAATTATGACGATCAACAGAGTCGAAAGCCTTTTTGAAATCAACAAAGCTAGCAACCAAAGGTTTCTGAAACTCTAAACATTTCTCAAGGATCTGCCTAAGTGAAAATATCTGATCCACACATCCCCTACCACTTCTGAATCCACATTGTTCATCACGCAATTGACTGTCAACCAGATTCTTAATTCTATTAAGCACAATCATGGAAAGAACTTTACCTGGAACAGAGAGTAGGCTGATACCCCTATAGTTATCACAAGAACTGCGATCACCTTTTTTGAAAATAGGGATAACAATAGCTCTGGTAAAATCGTTAGGAACCATGCCTTTCTCATAAAAGATATTCAGAATTTCAGTCATCCAAGTGGTAACTGAAACATTCCCAGCTCTAAGCATTTCCGTAGTAATTTCATCTACCCCTGGGGATTTATGAAGTTTAAGCTTAGAAACAGCCAAAATAACTTCAGATTGTGTTATAGGGCCAACATTAAAGCCACCAATGCATCTATCATCATTGCAAACAATGGGAGTAGAACTAACTACATTGTTTAGAACATCACTGAAATGCTCAGCCCACCTAGCCATGACAGAATTCTCCCCTTCAATAACCTTACCTTGTTTATCCTTGTATGCCTGTCCGTTTTCTGCCACACAAAACAACTATCTGTTACAGCTCTCTGCTGTTGTGCTGTCTAACTGCTTCCTCGGCTTTGTCAGCCAAACCATCAAGCCAAAGATTCTTATCAGCAGCTAACTGATCCTTTACAAGTTTATTAAGGTCTCTGTAATGCTTTCTATTAGGAGTAGTAGGGTATTTATTAAGGGCATTCCTGCAGTTCTTTCTTTCCGAAATAGCTCAAGTGCCTTATCACTCAAATATTTCTGTCTCTGCTCCTTTTTTCCTAAAAGAGCACTGTTAGTTTCCAAAAAAGACTGTTTAAAATGGTTCCACTCTTCCTCAACTTCAGTAGTAAGCAAACCATGACTGTCATAAAGACTAAGTAACCTATCATGGTAAGCTTTGGCTACAACATGGTTTTTCAGAGCTTTAGTATTAAAGGTAAAAATTTTAACCCTAGCACAACTCATTTTAAGTTTAAGTTGCAAGACACTTTTAATAAGGTAATGGTCAGATCCAATTTCAGCTCCCCTATATGACCTAGCATTCCTAACAGAACTAGCCCATTTGCTGTTAATTAATATGTAATCAATCATATTCTTATGCAGCCCATCAGGTGAAACCCATGTGTACTTATGTATGTCGCGGTGTTTGTAATATGTGTTAGTTATTCTGAAACCATTGAGTTTACTTACCTGTAGGAGACGCTGCCCATTGCCATTTCAGCTACCAATACCAAAAGGGCCTATTACCCCTCCCCAAAGGTCAGAGTCAGTACCAACTTTGGCATTGAAGTCACCAAGAACAAGGGTAATATCTCCTTTCTTGACAGAATTCAAAATATCCTGAAGTTGTTCATAAAACCTATCCTTCTCATCCTCATCGGCATCCTCAGTGAGGGCATAACAGCAGATAACATTCAGGTCTTTAACGCTTGTCTGAAACTTTGCTGTAAGAAACCTTTCATTAATGCACTCATATCCTAGAAGAGCATCGCTAGCGTATCTGCTGAGAAGCAGACCCACGCCTTAGTGATGCTTATTGTCGTCCCTCCCTGAAAAGAGAAATTTAAGATTATTTTTAAGAATCTGACCTTTATCTATCCATCTGGTCTCTTGCAAGCCGAGAATATCTAAATCATAATGGTGGAATTCTTGTGTGAATCAGGAGAAAAAGTTCTATGCAGAGTCCTCAGAGTCCAACTACTTATGGGGAGAAAATGGTTAGTGGGATGTTTAAAGAAACTGTTTATTGAGAGAGGGAATGCCGACAATATCAAACAGCCCCCTAATTGCAGACATGGGGCAAAGACCCGTTCCCCCACCACTAAAAGCTGAAGCCATCTACACTGGAAGACTTCCTCCAATGTAGAATTTGACGATGCCAATAGAAGCAAAGAGTTCAGGTGCCTGCGATGACTTCTGCTCAGGATTATCCACCAGCTGATAAATATATCTTGTGAATCTATTCACTTGGGGCTGTCAACCCACAAACAAAGAGAAAACCCAGCGGAAGATTTTCTCTCCACAGAAGCCCACCAGTGCAGGAAAATCAGGATCCATAATCAAGCTCAGAGCCATATATCTGTCCAGTCCAGTGGGTTTATATGGTCAGCACCAGGACCCTGTGTGGTTGACCACTCCTCAGCAGGGTAGAAAAAAAAAAGAAAAGTAGCCATAGTTGTCCAAATCAGTAGGCCACACTAATCTGGCAGCCTTTCCCTTCCGTTCACTTCCACAAGAGGGTATCTCTTTTGAAAGTCACTAACGGTCCGCACCACGAGAAGGTGGGGTCGGACATTAGGTGCTAGTCCTGGCCGGTTCTATGAATCATCACAGGGGATTGGTGCATAGCTCACATTACCAGTATCTGTAATACGCTCCAAGATAAGCTGAGATACTTCTCCAAGAGTGCAACCATTCAAAACTTAAGCACAGCCTATCTGACCAATTTTAATCACTTTATCTATTACCAGTCTCATCAACAGCCCTAATGAAAGAATTCATCTCGTCGACATCATCAGCTAATGAAGCGAAGTCGTCTGCATAATCTAAATCAGAAATTTTGAAATCTCTAGACCTGTGGTTCTCAACCTTTTATTCACATAACCCCTGTAAATGTGTATGTAACTGGCGTTCCCTTTGTATAGATAGATAAAACTAGTTATAACAATGGAAATAAAATAAAACACTGACTTTATTAATAAATCTAGCGACTTTTGAGCTCTCACGGCGTACCCCACTTTGAGAACCCCTACTCTAGACCATTTAAGAACAAAATGTTTCCTTTGTAAAGACTGCATTTATAATCAATAACCAAAATAAAAAGAAAAGACAAATCACCCTTGTCTAACCCCACTTGCAATGCAAAACCAAAACGTTTTCAACTCGCACGCTACTCGGTGTTAGTACGGATCTATTTTTACTAGAAACTTAAATTTTTGATCATAGAGTGTAACGATAAAGTGGTTAACATTAATAGTAGTGATTTGTCCCATTGGTAAAATGAAACTTTTCTGCTTTAAGAGATAAATGAAAAAATTTTTTTTGCACATTACAGGCACTAATAAAATATTAATAGTTTATTTTCTCATTTATACAGTAGTTCCAATTTCTACTGTCAGAGGGTACTGAAAGTTAAAATAACGAAGAACGCATATCTCCTCTGGCATATCTCCTCTGGCGCATAAGGTAATCTTATTTTCAAAGAGAATGAAGTTCTTTGCCTACTTTTTCACTCTTTAAAAGTGTAATTATGGATGTTCTTGTTTTTCTGCTGAGGTCCCGCCATATTCATGGACCTTCTACTGTAAAAAATAAAATAAATACCCCCTCAAGCAGCTGCTTGCCACAGAGGTTTGACATGAGCCTGTCAGTTTATATGCCATAGTAGAAGGTCTGAGAGGATGGCAGGACGTCAGCAGAAAAACGACACATACATCCATTTCTACTACGGCGATTAAACTGACAGGCTCCTGTCAGACCTCTGTACAAGCAGTTGCTTGAGGGTTTATTTATTTATTTTTTAATATATGAAGGGGGAAATGCACATAGTAATATTATATTAGTAATTATAAAACATAAAAGGTGTGTATTTTAGTTCTTAAATTTAAAAAGTTGCTTTTCTCTCATTCCTCTGAAAATAGTGGGCAGATAATTGCTGTCAGTGGAATTTCTACCATAACAGAACTCTACACGCCGAAATTTCTACCACAAACATTTCACTTGTTCGTTAAAAGTTTTTTAGTTTTGATATTTAGTGATCTCCAATGATATAAATTAAAATTACCTTTGAAAATGCGAATTACATTTTATTAGTAACCAACTAAAAAAGAGATTTCCATTTTCTCTTAAAACAAAACCGTTTCGTTTCTTACCTACCTTGGGCTTAGGATCAACTCATTGTTGTGAATGAAATTTTCAAGACTGTCACATTCCACGACCAAATTTTTTGCAATATTTGTTTTGAATTTTTTCCACCGTTAGAGGGCGCAGTTATAGCTTTTTGGAAATTTGCAAAGTGTAATATTTCATCAATATCTGTCCAACCCAAAAAGAATTTTTAATTTATCTCTAAAGACATACACTTTTCTGTTAGAAGAAAAATAAGTGCATTCACCTCCCCCTGGATTTAAAGGGTCAAGTGATTGTTGACAATGGTAACTTCGTAACCTTCACATTTCAACACCAAAATTTTAAACTTCTAACATAACCACATCGTTTGGAATATTCGTTTGATATTTTGGAGAATCTAAAAATGCAAATCATAATATATCATTAATTCCTATTTAACAAAAAAAAATTTTTGATTTATCTGTACAAACAAAGAAGTTCGATGTTTACAGACGGACTAGACAACAAAGTGAAATTATATCTTTTTTTAAAAAAAAGCCCTAAAATTTCCTTTTCCTTTTTTTAGCCGTTTTCTAAAGTGCTTCCAATCATGAACACTGAAATATGTATCAAATATTACCCTATCTTTTTCCGGAATACATAAGTACTGTGCAATACCATTCAGCTGTGCACGCTAAACTATCGGAGTGACGACAAAACATGGCGTCAAGTTTTGAAATGGCCAACCTCTACCTATATAGGGACTCAAGTTTGGTTGTGTTTGCGCGCCCTCTCGCGGATTGTTTTTGCATAACAGCTTGGCCTCGAGAAAATTCGAATTGTGCAAGCTGGGATCTATCTTTGTTGGCCAAACTGTAGGTTCTGGTGTCTTTGCATATTATCGTGCTGAATTTCTTGTAATGACCAGAATGACAATCGTGTTTCTATCAGTGTTTGGAGTATCACCTCGTTGGGAAGATACATATTCTCTGAATATTATTTATTGATTAGAGTTCATCATATGGCAATAGAAACTTATCCCAAGTGTTGTTTTCACTTTTCAGTCGCAAGTTCCAAGAGTAAAAGAACGCGTATTACATAAATTTTAATGATGTTAAAAGTGAGATTTGCTCCAAATGTTTTTCGGACTTATTGTAGGAAACGTTATTATACTACCATAACTAATACTCAAAATGAGAAAATCGTATCCTGTGGGGATACAACCAATTTTAAGGAACGAATTGCCTCAGGCCCGTCATTAGCAGAGTTTATTAACAAGAAAAGTGATTTCGATATATTAGGAGGCCCTGTTGAACCATCACCTCTCCCACCTTATATTTCTGCTAGTGAGGTTAAAGGAAAGAATAGAAAAGGTGAGGTAATAATCAGGAGTGTAGTTCTGATAAAAATTGTACAGGGCGATTAAATGTTTTTAAGAGGTAGTGTTGGTAAAATACTGTCGGTTTTTTATGATTTAATTTTATCTCTATACCTATATTTCTGAGTAAGTATTTAAAGTTTTGTTCGAAGTTTGGATAAGATGAAGATTTTGCAGTGTACGAAGTACTATAATAATGTTCCATACATTTTTAGAAGAAAATCGTTAGTATCGGGCACACTTAGACAAAACTTGTATGGGAAAGAGAGACTTAAGTAATGGACACTTGATATCTTTTTACATGATTTTCATTTCACCAATTTTCCATTTTTAAAATATACTAGGTTGCATTTAATTTTTTAGCTTCGCTTTATTTTGATAATTTTTACACATGCCCTATGCACCAATTATTATTTTCAATATATCAGTTTTATTGTTGTAGATCTTATTCTTTTTTGTGTTTTGATTTTTAACTCGATTGTGGATGCAGTGACTTTTATCGTGTTCAAGTGCACCCATAGTTGTTTTTGTTTTTAAAATCTTGAACAACCAAATTATTTATATTTGATGTGATTTCTAACATGGTCGTATATTTCTGTTCTGTAATATTCTGTTATATTTAGATTGTATTTAAATTACTCAATGGAGTAATAGCACTTCAAAAAATATTTTTATGCCTTGTATAATATGTAAGGTAACCAGATTTCTGAAAAGTGAAGCAGTACATGTCTATGGTATACGATATTCCCTCACAGAAAAAATATAAGCAATATTATAATATTGACAACTAGAAAGAAGCCTCAGGGTAGCAATTGGATTGTCTTTCATTTACCAAACACAATAAATACTTGAAACTTGCTTCATCCATTTTCAAGTAATTTTTAGTGGTCAATTTGACAGATTTATCATCCAACATAAAAAACAGATTTTTAATAAAATTTTGATTAAAGTTCACCCAATTGTGGCATATCACACCCTCAGATTTGTTGATCAAGCTTGTCTCCCAGTAAATCACACCAGAGTAATGCAAGGAGTAAAATATTTACTCTCTGAGAATGATCATTTTCTGTTCCCTTCTGTTTGTGCTGTGATAGCAGGGCAAAAACAGTACCTGGCATGTTTCTGGTATACGATATTCCCTCACAGAAAAATATGAGCATTATATAATAATATATATAATATTGACAATTAGAAAGAAGCCTCGGGGTGGCAATGGATTGTCTTTCATTTACCAAACACAATAAATACTTGAAACTTGCTTCATCCATTTTCAAGTAATTTTTAAAGTCATCTGGTAAAAAAGTGCATTGAAATATATACTAGATTGACTCCATTTAGTGCTGGAGACATTAGAAAAAAATGAAATGAATCTATTTGTTAAAAGCAGTACAAGGATACACAAGAAAAGCAGTACATGTAAATTGCATAGTAAAAATATTCTCAAAGCAGTACTGTATTGTTGAAAGCATTACAAATGGCCACCTTAATAATATATATATATTTTCTTATTATTATAATATATAATTCTCTATGACATTGTTAAATGTTTTTAAGCACTTCATCACATGGACTATGCTCTCAAGTATTAAGTACCCCCCCCCCCCCCCCAGGGGCGGGGGTGTCTCGGTAGCGCAACAGGCTCATAATCTGTAGTTCCCAGGTTTGAGTCTTAGCTGGGTGTGCGTTGAGATTTATCTCCACAAAATTCCCCGTTCTGCCCATGATCAGTAGGGGACACCGATGTGCTTGGAAAGGCTGCTGTCCGTCAGATGGGACGTTAAGCCATGGCCCCGTGTGTGGGAGAGCCATACCCTGTGCACGTTAAAGAAAATGCTGGATGGCCTAGACGGGAGGCTAACATCTGTCTCCCAACAGCTGTTCCAGTGGGTCCCCTCCCCCTACCTTCTCTGAGCCTTCAGGGTCCACATGACATGGTCATTTAGCCAATGAGCAAAAAAGTGCCGCTCAGAGGTAAAACAATCCCCCAACACACACAATTCCCAATATCAATTCCCAATCTCATGATATGATGATATGAAAACCATTATTCAGGCCCTCACTAACATAATTATCTTAACCCCAAAAATTACAGTAGAGGTACACAGTGCAGTAATTAAAGTAAAGTAATTTAATTCTCTATGACACTCTTAAATGTTTTTAAGCAATTCAACACATGGACTATGCTATCAAGTATCAATAATTATTAGAGAGAGATTTATGTACCATGCCATAGAGGATGGGAAGTAACAGGAGCTTCATGGAATGCTTTTGGTGAGAAATTTAAAATTCGACGTTCTTGCCGGCAAGTGACGTCTCAGTGGAGATTAAGATAGTGATGACTGCTGCCAATGGTCTACCCGCATTGTCGAATTACATAATTATTTATACTTTTTGATAGCATAAGGTGCTTAAAAAGTTTTAGATCCACGACGCGCATTTCGTGCTGTTCGTATCGGCGCTTCATCAGGTGGGAAGTGAGGGACTTAATGCAGGAGGGGCGGTTGGTGAGCGGGGGGGGGGGGGCATAAATTGACATGTCAGTGGTTCAGCTCTGAGGATCGGAGTGGTCGGCGGAAGTGCGGGTGGCGGAAATGCGATCTGCATGTAACGGAGGTTGGGAGAGTGTGGGGTTATGGGAAATTGCCAAGAGGTGCATATGTCGAGGGAAGCATCACTGTTTCTGGGTAGTAATTCATCTTTATACTGGGTGGGGTACTTTTAGAAATGATGATGCTTCCCTCAACATACGCATATCTTGGTGATTTCCCATAACCCCACACTCTCCCAACCTCCGTTACATGCAGATCGCATTTCCGCCACCCGCACTTCCGCTGACCACTCCAATCCTCGGAGCTGAACACTGACACGTCAATTTATGGCACCCCACCCCTCCCCCATGCTCACCAACCAACTGCCTCTCCTACATTAAGTCCCTCACTTCCCACATGATGAAGTGCTGATAGGAATGGCACGAAACGCGCGTCGTGGATCTAAAACTTTTTAAGCACCCTATGCTATCAAAAAGTATAAATAATTATGTAATTCGCCAATGCGGGTAGACCATTGGCAGAGTCATCACTATCTTAATCTCCACTGAGACGTCACTTGCCGGCAAGAACGTCGAATTTTAAATTTCTCACCGAAAGCATTCCATGAAGCTCCTGTTACTTCCCATCCTCTATGGCATGGTACATAAATCTCTCTCTAATAATTATTGATACTTGATAGCATAGTCCATGTGTTGAATTGCTTAAAAACATTTAACAGTGTCATAGAGAATTAAATTACTTTATCTTAACCCCAAAATTCAGTTTCTGAAATTTATAAATTCACTTAAAGTACCCCACTCATTATAATTATATTCCAATCTATTCACAAAAGTGAAGCTTCCTTTGACACTTGCTGATCTTGGAGATTTCCCATAACGAGAAATTTCCTTAATAACTCACACCCTCTCCCAACCTCAGTCACATGCATATCGCATTATGGCCACCCGCACATCTGCCGACCACTTCGATCCTCAAAGCTGAGCCACTGATAATTCAATTTATGGCACCCACACCCTTCATGCTTAACAACCAACTGCCTCTCCTGCATTAGCTTAAGCTCCTCATTTCCCACCCGACGAAGTGCCCAAAGTAAGGGCGTGAAACATGCATCGTGGAACTGAAACTTTTTAAAGCATTCTATGCTATTAAAGGTGTAAATGGTTATTTCCTTCACCAAGATGGGTAGATTATTGGCATCTGTTATCCTTCTCTTAATCTCTACTGAAGCATCACTTGCTGGGAAGAACGTCGATTATTAAATTTGTCACTGATAGCATCCTGGAAGTTCCTGTTACTATCTATACTCTGCAGTATGGTATGTAAATTTCTCCTTAATAACTTTTGATACTTGATAGCATAGTCCATGTGTTGAAGTGCTTAAAAACACTTAACAGTGTCATAGAAAATTAAAAATTTCATTTAATCTTAATTACCACATTGTATACCTCTACTCTAATTTTTGTTATTTTTATAACAATGTAGGAGTTAATTATAAGAAGTATTCTGCTCATAAAAGTAATAGAAGAGATATTGTGGTATCCCACATCTATTTAACATTCATAATTTTACATTGTATATTTAAACATTGCCCTTCCTCTTTCCCACATTACTAGATTTTAAATATATATATTTTTTGGACAATATACAACAGTGTTTTATATTTTAGATAAAAAATTTAAAATTATATAGTTTTTGAAAATGACTCAAACATGATCTTTATTTGACCCTGAAGGATTAATTTAGATCATGAGTGTTATGTTAATTAAGATAAAAAAAAATATCATTTTATTTCTTCCCCCATCTCTTATTTTACATTTCAAGCATGTTATAAATAGATTGCATTGTGACCTCTATTTAATCTTAAAGCACTCACCAGGTCATAAATCTCTTATGCTTTCTGAGATCTGTGTCATGGCATCCCTAGACATGAAGTTTAAATTTCTATTATAGAGATAATATGCTGAAATGCAACATCCATGTTTTATAGTTTTTTTAACTATTACTATAATCAAAAGGGCTGTATTTCCACATGAAAAAATCTGATGCACTATATATAGAGCATCCAAACTTTGCTGATTGCTGCCATTTATAGTATAAGACCTGCTTCTTTTACTTTGTTATAATATGAATATTGTTTGATATTTTTGATTGACCTGCTTCACATTTTGGATATTTTAAAATAATATATAAACTGAAAGGCTCCTGTCAGACCTCTGTGGCAAGCAGCTGCTTGAGGTTTTTTTTAAATATTCTTTCAGCTGGCTTTTATATATACTATATTAAATATATTTTACTACCAGTTAAATTGAGAAATGCTGGTGTTTCTGTAGTTATATAAGCTTACAAATGGAATGAAGCTAATATAGAGTTATTAAAACTAGTTTAAGTAAGTACTTTTTAAATATATTAGCATGCAGAGAAACATTTACACTTTATACAAAAAACTTGGCTTTAAAATATTGTAGGTGAATGACAGAATTAATTTAAATATTTGCTTAGTAATATTTGAGATTTGATTCCTTATAGAAAGGAAAGTTTGTGTAATAGAACAGTTATTAGAATTTTTTTAATCAGCAAATGACTACTCTTTGCAGTATACATAGAAACATATGGCTGTCAAATGAATGTAAATGACACAGAAATTGCATCTTCTATTCTGAAAACATCTGGATTCATGATGACAAAGGATGTTAAAAATGTAAGTAGGATCGGATCATCTTTAGTAAATGTAGTTTTCCTGCAACTATACTTTGCAAAGATGATTATTGGTTTCTAATTTAAAAAAAGTTTTGAAACAAATTTTGAGGTCTGGAAGAATTATCTTGACCTGTAGGGATATAGATTCACCACCTTTTAATAACATGTCAGTTGTTTTACCTTTTAGCAACCACAATTGCTGAAGATTTCTTTTAGCAAGAGAATAAATAGATAGTTTTGACAAAAAAAAAAACATTTTTAACACCTTGCATCAACCAGTAAATGCACACAGTGTCACACTGTAATAGTCCACCTTTCCACACATATGTACTTAATCATAATGACATTCTTTGCGACTAGCCTCTTGGCATTGTGGATTAAGTCATTGAGCCTACAGTGGTACTTGCTCTCTAATATCATCTTAACACTAAAGAAGGTGCTACAAGGAAGTATAATGAAATATACTTATTTTAAACAACCTTATCATTTTGCAAACTCATGATTTTGCACTGCAAAAGTATTCAAATTATTTTTGAATCCAAGCTATGTCAGAAAGAAAGAAAACTGCAGGAATGCCCTTAATCAATAACTTACTAGTCCTAATAGGAAGCATTACAAAGAGCTTAATTGTGTAAAGGATTAGTTAGCAGCTGATAAGAATCTTTGGCTTGACTGACAAAGCTAAGGAAACAGCTAGACAGTGAACAGCAGAGAGAGAAAGAGAGCTATACCAGATAGTGTTTTGTGTGAAAAAAAAAACAACAACAAAAAAAACAACAGTTATACAGGGATTGAAGGATAAACAATGTAGGGTTATTGAAGGTGAGGATTCTGTCATGACTAGGTTGTCCTAGTATTTCAGTGATGATCTAAACAATGTGGTTAGTTTTATTCCCATTGTTTGTAATGATGGTAGATGCATTACTAGTTTTAATGTTGGCCCTATATCACAGTCTGAAGTAATTTTGGTTATTTTTAAACTTGAACTACATAAATCCTCAGGAGTAGATGAAATTACTACAGAAATGCTTAGAGCAGTGAATGTTTCTGTTACCACATGGATGTCTGAAATTTTGAATATCTTTTGCAATAAAGACATTGTTCCTAAGGATTTTACCAGAGCTATTATTATCTCTATTTTTTTTAAAAAAAGGTGATCACAGTTCTTGTGATAACTATAAGGGTATCAGCCTACTTTCTGTTCCAAGATCTTTGCATGATTGTGCTTAATAGAATTAAGAATCTGGTTGATGGGCAATTGCATGATGAGCAATGTGGATTAAGAAGAGATGAGGATGTGTAGCTCAGATTATTTCACTCAGACAGAATTTTGAGAAATGTTTAGAGTTTCAAAAACTTGTGATTACTAGCTTTGTAGATTTCAAAAAGGCTTTTGACTCTGTTGATCATCATAATTCGTGGTTGATTGTGAGATCATATTGCATACCAGACAAGTTAGTTAACACAATGAAAGCTCTCTATAAAAACACTGAGTTGTGTGTGAAAGTTGGTAAAACTTGCAGCAATTGGTTTAGCGATGCTTCTGGTGTTCAACAAGGGTGCATTTTATTTCCCTTTCTCATTAGTTTGGCTATTGATTATGATAGGCAAAATTCACTTTGGACTAGAGATCTGAAAATTTCTGATTTAGATTATTCTGATGATTTAGCCCTTTTTGGAAATGAAGTTGATAAAATGAACTCTTTCAATCGAGTTGTTGATGAGACTGGTAGTATTAAGACTGATAAACAGAGAGAAAACAAAAATGATGATAATTGGTGAGGCAGGCTATGATTCAGTTAACCTGAATAGTTCTACTCTTGAGCAGGTGTCACAGTTTAATTATCTTAGGAGCTATGTAACATACTAGTGATTACAGCATGAGATTAACAGATGAATAGGGATTAACTAATTTAGTGACTAACTTTAAGAATCTATGGAGAATGCATAGAAGTAGGCATATAAACCTAAAGATTAAAATTAAACTGTATAATAGTTTGATTCTTTCCAGTGTTAGTTATGGTAGTGAAACTTGTACCCTTTATAAACAAGAAGGCAGGAAATTTGATGCTTCTGATTCTAGATGCTTACACAGTTTCTTGAATGTTACGTGGTTTAGCCGTTTAGTAATGATGAGGTTGGACAAAGGAGTCAGCAACCTCCTTTAAAGCAGCATATTGTGCAGAGAGAGACTCAGTTTCTTTGGCCATGTTGCCTGTATGCATGATTATAGATTAGTGAATAGGGTTATGAACAGTGTGCCTAAAGGTCTCAGAAAGAGGGAGGAAAATAGAATGCGGTGGGCAGACAAGGTCAAACAGGACCTTGTTAGAATTGTTGTATGGTGGCCAGATGCAGCAGATATAGCTCAGGATAGATATGTTTGGAGAACTAAATTGCACAATCTGGTTGAACCTCCATAGCCCAAGTCTGCTTGAGGATGATAATGATGATAGCTTTTAAAATATATCTTTGGCCTCAATTGTCAATGTAAAAGGAGTTACGTGGTTTAGCCTTTTAGGTAATGATGAGGTTGGGCAAAGGAGTCGGCAACCTCCTGAGAGAAATTTGGCAATACACACATTTAAATAAGTTTAAAATTATACTGAAAAAAATGCTATTTTGGTTAAATTATGGTCAGTAAATTGGGGGAAATTTAGTGACTAAACTACTTAGAAATTCAATAAATTTCTAAGTAGTTTGTAATACTGTCTTGAGGGGCTGCTAGGAATCTCAGCTCTAGCAAATTGAAAAGTGTCTGTACAAAATTTGACCGCCAATGGACTTTGGCCAGTTAAATCAATAATCAGATAATGAATGGTGGGTTAACTGAGGTATATGGAAAATTTCCTATTTTATTTCTAATTTTATTTTTCTAAAATTTATTTTCCTAAAAGCTTGCAGAACATCGATCAAAAAACATTGCTCTTAAAGCTAAGAGTGGCATCACAGTTTTTCCCTATGAGATGAAGAAATTCTGACATACTGTTAAGAGTCCTAACTCCAAATGGCTCTTGAGTGAGTAACTATTAGGAATGATTTAAATCAGTTTAATCACATTATTGGGAATAACAGTGAAAACTGGTAAAAGAACAACTGACATTCTGTCTCACTTGGAAAGATATAACTTTAGTACTTTTGTAGAATTTTTTGCTGTTTTCAAACTTGATTTAACAACCAAATTTAAATTGCATCTCATTGCAGATATTATGTCATTACCGGTTAAATCCATGCCAAAAGTTTGGTGTGAAACATATTGATAACTCTTACCATCGATAAGTTCATTCCATGACTGCAATCACATAAATTGTGCCAAATGTATGTCGATCGATAACTTCATTCATAGCTCTCTATATCATCATCATCATCATTCTCAAGCAGCTATGGGCTACAGAGGTCCAACCAGACCATGCAATTTAGTTCTCCAAGCAAGTCTATCCTGAGCTACATCTACTGCATCTGGCCACTGCACACCAATTCTAACAAGGTCCTGTTTGACATTGTCTGCCCACCGTATCCTAGGTCTCCCCTTCTTTCTGAGGCCTTTAAGCACACTGTTCATAACCCTATTCGCCAATCTATAATTATTCATACGGGCAACATGGCCAAACCAACGGAGTCTCTCTCTGCACAATATGCTGCTTAAAGGAGGTTGCAAACTCCTTTGCCTAATCTCATCATTAGTTACAAAGCTGAACCACCTAATGCCCAAGATACTGCGTAAGCATCTGGAATCAAAAGCATCTAGTTTCCTGTTATCTTGTTCACAAAGTGTCCAAGTTTCACTACCATAACTAACCCTAGAAAGAACCAAACTATTATACAGTCTAATTTTAGTCTTTAGGTGTATACGCCTATTTCTCCACACTCTCCATAGATTCTTTAAAAGTCCCGGCAGCAATCCCTATTCATCTGTTAATCTCATGCCGCACATCACCATTATCTGTTACATAGCTCCCAAGGTAATTAAACTGTGACACCTGCTCAAGACTGCAACCATTCAGAGTAACTGGATCACAGCCTGCCTGACCAATTTTCATCACTTTAGTTTTCTCTCTGTTTATAACCAAACCTACTCTACTACCAGTTTCAACAGCTCGAATGAAAGAGTTCATCTCATCGACATCATTTGCCAAAAGGGCTAAATCATCAGCATAATCTAAATCAGAAATTTTCGTATCTCCAGCTCATTTAAGGCCAAAATCTTTCCCTTGAAGTGAATTTCGCATAACATAATCAACAACCAAACTAAAGAGAAAAGGAGACAAAATGCACCCTTGTCGAACACCAGACGTAATGCTAAACCAATTGCTATAAGACTTGCCAACTCTCACACATGACTCAATGTTATTATAGAGAGCTTTCATTATGTTAACTAACTTGTCTGGTATACCATATGATCTCACAATCAACCACAAATTATGACGATCAACAGAGTCGAAAGCCTTTTTGAAATCAACAAAGCTAGCAACCAAAGGCTTCTGAAACTCTAAACATTTCTCAAGAATCTGATTAAGTGAAAATATCTGATCCACACATCCCCTACCACTGCTGAATCCACATTGCTCATCATGCAATTGACTGTCAACCAGATTCTTAATTCTATTAAGCACAATCATGGAGAGAACTTTACCTGGAACAGAGAGTAGGCTTATAGCCCTATAGTTAACACAAGAACTGTGATCACCTTTTTTGAAAATAGGGATAACAATAGCTCTGATAAAATCTTTAGGAACCATGCCTTTATCATAAAATATAATCAGAATTTCAGTCATCCAAGTGGTAACCGAAACATTCCCAGCTCTAAGCATTTCTGTAGTAATTTCATCTACCCCTGGGGATTTATGTAGTTTAAGTTTAGAAACAGCCAAAATAACTTCAGATTGTGTTATAGGGCCAACATTAAAGCCACCAATGCATCTATCATCATTGCGAACAATGGGAGTAGAACTAACCACATTGTTTGGAGTATCACTGAAATGCTCAGCCCACCTAGCCATGGCAGAATCCTCACCTTCTATAACCTTACCTTGTTTATCCTTCAATCCCTATATACCTGTCCATTTTCTACCACACAAAACATTAACTATCTGGTACAGCTCTCTGCTGTTGTGCTGTCTAACTGCTTCCTCAGCTTTGTCAGCCAAACCATCAAGCCAAAGATTCTTATCAGCAGCTAACTGATCTTTTAATGTTTATTAAGTTTTCTGTAATGCTTTCTATTAGGACTAGTAGGGTATTGATTAAGGACATTCCTGCAGTTCTTTCTTTCCGAAATAAGCTCAAGTGCCTTATCACTCAGATAATTCTGTCTCTTCTGCTCCTTTTTTCCTAAAAGAGTACTGTTAGTGTCCAAAAAAGCCTGTTTAAAATGATCCCATTCTTCCTCAACTTCAGCAGTAACCATACCATGACTGTCATAATGACTAAGTAACCTATCATGGCAAGCTTTGGCTATAACTGGGTCTTTCAGAGATTCAGTATTAAAAGTAAATGTTTTAACCCTAGCACAACACTTTTTAAGTTTAAGTTGCAAGACACTTTTAACAAGGTAATGGTCAGATCCAATTTCAGCTCCCCTATATGACCTGGTATTCCTAACAGAACTAGCCCATTTGCTGTTAATAAATATATAATCAATCATATTCTTATGCAGCCCATCGGGTGAAACCCATGTGTACTTATGTATGTCGCAGTGTTTGTAATAAGTGTTAGTTATTCTGAATCCATTGAGATTACTTACCTGTAGGAGACGTTGCCCATTGCCATTGCAGCTACCAATACCAAAAGGACCTATTACTCCTCCCCGAAGGTCAGAGTCAGTACCAACTTTGGCATTGAAGTCACCAAGAACAAGGGTAATATCTCCTTTCTTGACAGAATTCAAAATATCCTGAAGTTGTCCGTAAAACCTATCCTTCTGATCCTAATCAGCATCCTCAGTGGGGGCATAACAGCAGATAACATTCAAGTCTTTAACGCTTGTCTGAAATTTTGCTGTAAGAAACCTTTCATTAATGCACTCATATCCTAGAAGAGCATCACTAGCGTATCTGCTGAGAAGCAGACCCACGCCTTGGTGATGCTTATTGTCGTCCCTCCCTGAAAAGAGAAATTTAAGATTATTTTTAAGAATATGACCTTTATCTGTCCATCTGGTCTATTGCAAGCCGAGAATATCTAAATCATAATGGTGGAATTCTTGTGTGAATCAGGAGAAAAAGTTCTATGCAGAGTCCTCAGAGTCCAACTACTTATGGGGAGAAAATGGTTAGTGGGATGTTTAAAGAAACTGTTTATTGAGAGAGGGAATGCCGACAATATCAAACAGCCCCCTAATTGCAGACATGGGGCAAAGACCCGTTCCCCCACCACTAAAAGCTGAAGCCATCTACACTGGAAGACTTCCTCCAATGTAGAATTTGATGATGCCAATAGAAGCAAAGAGTTCAGGTGCCTGCGATGACCTCTGCTCAGGATTATCCACCAGCTGATAAACATATCCTGTGAATCTATTCACTTGGGGCTGTCAACCCACAAACAAACAGAAAACACAGCGGAAGATTTTCCCTCCACAGAAGCCCACCAGTGCAGCAAAATCAGGATCCATAATCAAGCTCAGAGCCATATATCTGTCCAGTCCAGTGGGTTTATATGGTCAGCACCAGGACCCTGTGTGGTTG
Organism: Ryuthela nishihirai; assembly: GCA_038380435.1. Lineage (NCBI taxonomy): Eukaryota > Metazoa > Arthropoda > Arachnida > Araneae > Heptathelidae > Ryuthela > Ryuthela nishihirai. The sequence continues at coordinate 128,814,957 of JAWZYU010000001.1, read as the reverse complement.
ACCACTCCTCAGCAGGGTAGAAAAAAAAAGAAAAGTAGCCATAGTTGTCCAGATCAGTAGGCCACACCAATCTGGCAGCCCTCCCCTTCTGTTCACTTCCACAAGAGAGTATCTCTTTTGAAAGGTACTAATGATCTGCACCACGAGAAGGTGGGGTCAAACATTAGGTTCTAGGCCTGGCCGGTTCTATGCATCATCTCAGGGGATTGGTGCATAGCTCTCCTTCCAGTGACTACCTAGCTACCATTTACAGACCCTCTCTATATACTATTCACAATATACTACTCCATTCACATGGTAGGTGACACCAGCACCCCCAGAAACTGCGAATGCTTTTTGTGGAATCACTCCTAACCCAATGGCAGCTAGAAACCCGATCTGTTACCTCAACAGGCTTATACCAAATTTGAGACCAATTACTCATTTAGCTTTGGAACCATAAAGAATAGAGAAACTGCCAATTTCTGTCACTGATGATGTCAGAGGTGTCTGCCAACGCTTTTGTCCATCTGCTTGCATGTCTGCCTGCCCTTCTAAAAAAAATATATACCCCCTCAAGCAGCTGCTTGCCACAGAGGTCTGACAGGAGCCTGTCAGTTTATATGCCATAGTAGAAGGTCTGTGAGGATGGCAGGACCTCAGCAGAAAAACAACACACACATCCATGCCTTACCCGGGGCTCGAACCCAGGTCCCTTAGACCCACCAGAAATTATGCCTATTATATAATGCAATAATAGTTTTGTAGATAAATTAAAAATGATAAGAAGATTATGAAGGGTGTTCATAAAAGGAAAAGGAAGATTGCATATTAAAATATATTATAATTAAAGTTTAATTTTTAGTGTTACTGCTCTCATTTCACATAAAGCCCATAATTATTTGCTGCTTTTGGTTGTAGTTTCAGTTTATGAATTATGATTACGTTATTACATACAGTTTATGAATAATGTTTTATTATTAGTTACAGAGCTACCACAGTTATTTAAGCAACAATTCTACGATATTTATAAAAGCATACTTTAAAAAGATGGTAGTGAATGCTCCAAATGAGCAGTGCACTCTGAATACATGCATAATGTGTAAAATAATACAAAACATAATGTTTAAGTAAAGTGTTTAATAAAAAGTGTAAGTCTTACAACTCTTAAAGTTTTGGTATTCATAGTAGTACCACTCATTTGGAACTTTCATTTTATCTTTTTAACCTTCTTTTATGAATACAGTGGAATTGTGAATTAAATTTTTATTTAATAGTAAATATAACACTGTTATTAAACTTAATTTATTGAATATTTAAGCAAATAACTTGGTTCAATATAGTGTTTCAAATACCTGAAGCACTCATACCTCTATTTATTACACAATAGTCCCATTTTAGATAATATGGTATTATGTATCTGAAATATTTACAGATGCAATATATATTATAAAAATTTCACATTTAATATTTGCAGGCTGATGTAGTTTTAGTAATGACATGTGCTATTCGTGAAGGAGCAGAGAAAAAAATATGGAATAGATTAGAACATCTAAAAGCACTGAAAAGAAAAAGAGAGTCATCATCGCAGCAACCACTGAAAATTGGGATTTTAGGTATAACTATTTTTCAATGTGAAATTACCTTTCTGCTAGTGTTAATTAATGTGCATAAAAATGTAAATTTTATTAAGCTGCAGAATAAATATTTGGTTAGAGTAATAGATATGTAAACAATCTCGGGTGTGTAACAAAATTTGTCTTGAGTCATGTAGAATACAAAACCATTATATAATAACATGATGTGATAACTAATCAAAAACTTTTGGTTGAAGACTACCTCAAAAGTGATGTTCTAATTTAGGGGAAAATATTTTGTCATTGCTGATCCTTGCAAATATATTCACAAGAGTCACAAAGTAATGCCATATATTTGTTACACTGAATCTCACTTTAGAATTGCTTTTGCAGAAATTAAAATTGAAAATTCTGAGAAAGAACCTAAACCATCATTAAAAACATGACTGGAAAGTTTTCCCCATGAAATTGTGCTTCCTTGATTTTAGACTAACTATTGGAGGAAAAAAATATTAGAATTATATGCTTTATTTACAATATAAAAAAAAAAAAATAAATACCCCCTCAAGCAGTTGCTTGCCACAGAGGTCTGACAGGATCCTGTCAGTTTATATGCCAAAGTAGAAGATCTGAGAGAATGGCAGGACCTCAGCAGAAAAACAACACATACATCCATGCCTTATCCGGGGCTCAAACCCAGGTCCCTTAGATTAGTAGCCAACATTTATTGAATTATATCGCTGCATAAATGATGAAGTAATCACTTAAAAAGTATACTGTGATTATAAATTATAAAATACCTAACTTTTAAAGTTTTAAATGTTGGTTAACAATTTAAATCAATGACACATTGTGTTGATGTCTTCAAACAAGAATAAACAAAATTGCAGTTATTTTATGATTCTTAAGAACTTTAATATTTAATTGTTAATTTATTTTTTCTTGATTTATATTTAAATGTTTATGTAACACTATATTTCATGCATTTTTATGCTCTGTTATTTGCAAAAGTTATTTTATCTCTGCTACCATATTTCTTTTTGTTTGCATTTTTTTGTGAGTGATATGTTTGTAATTTTAGGATGTATGGCAGAAAGACTGAAGCATAAATTAGTTGAAAAAGAAAAAATGGTGGATATAGTTGCTGGACCTGATAGCTACAGAGATCTACCTAACCTTCTTTCTGTTGCTGATGAAGGACAAACTGCTGGTAATATTATCAGTTATATTCAGTGATGTTATCCCAATTTATTAGCAACTGATTTTATTTTATCATTATTAATAACAACCAATGATATGAAATGCATTTATGGGAATCACCTTTTAAGAGTCAGTAGAAGAAAGAACAAACACTAACAGTTTTCTTTCTACATGTAAATTCATTTTAGTGTGAATAATTGTAATATGTATATTGGTTAAACCCATGCCAAAAGTTAACTCTTCCCATCGATAATTTCATTCACAGCTTTCCACCATTGAAGTACTGCACATAATGTGCTATTCCATTCACAACAGTAGCACTCCAGAAATTTCAGTTGATTTTTGAGGGATCACTCCCAACCCATAACAACTAGGAACCCTATATGTTACCCTAACAGGGCTAGAACTAAGTGGGACCAACTCACCATATTTGGGATCAATCACTTGTATGCAGAACCACAGAGAAACCTACAATTTCTGCCACTGATGATGTCACACGTCTTGCCTGCCCCTTCATTCATTTCCCCGGAATCACGGCTATTATATAATACGATTTTCAGATTAATTTTATTGATATGTTTCTTTAACAACCAGTTCAGCAATTAATAATATTTTTATCAATAGTTTGACCAGTGTGAACTGATGGATGACCCAGCAATTATATTCTATACCAAATCTATAAAATCCTAATAATACTCCTGAATCAGTAGACAATAAGAATACAATAGATTTACAAATGACAAATAACATAAAGCAAATTTCCATTCTTACACATTCCAAATATCTTTATGTTCAAACTTTCTAACCTTTTTGGGTTCAGTTATTTTACCTCTGAACCACACTTTTTTTGCACACAATGGGCTAAATGGCAAAGTTACATGGACCTGAGGGCTCAGAGAAGGTGGGGAAGGGGACTTAGTAGACAGCTGTTAGGAGACATAGACTCCTGTCAAGGCCATCCAGCACACACAGAGTATGCCTCTCCCACACATGGGGCCATGGCTTAAAAACCCATCCAACAGACAGTGGCTTCCAATCACATTGATGTCCCATATTGACCATGGGTAGGGTAGGGAGTTTTGTGGATATAAATCTCAACACAGGCCTAAGTGGGACTTGAACCTGGGAACTGCAGATTGCGAGCTTGGTACTGTACCAACTGAGCTATCCCCACCCCATTCTGACCCCTTTTGAGTCCAAGTATGTGCAATATAGGCCACATCTTCAAACCAAATTTTTTAATAGACAAAAATAGTTAAAGTTAGAAATGTAATTCTAGTAAATTTAGCAAAAATTCATTTGAAAGCACAATGATAGGTAATGGGAAATCATTCAATGATGAGTGGTTCTGACAGTAATTTCAAGTGAAAATTAAATCATGATGATTACTTTTTTCCCATGGACAAAATAATACAGGATATAAATACTGCTGTTAATAACTAGAAAAGAGTTACAGATTTTAAAATCTTATTTAAAAGTGTTGCTGAAAACCATGTCCAGATCAAGAAAAAAGTAAGGGGTTGGGGGGGGGGGTAAGAGACTGGATTTCCATTGCAATATAATATTATTGTGATCTTAAGCTTTATACCCTGTTGTGATCTTAGGTTTTTCAGATGCTTTTTTGGGTCTTTTGGAATTTGTTCCATAATCTGCCTACAGCACTCTGTGATTCATATTTAGTCATCTGGCCACTTTTACTTCCCCCCCCCACCATTTTAGAGGTTTAAAATATTAGAAAAACATATAAACTGTACATAAATAAATAAAAATAAATACCCCCTCAAGCAGCTGCTTGCCATAGAGGTCTGACAGGAGCCTGTCAGTTTATATGCCATAGTAGAAAGTCTGTGAGGATGGCAGGACCTCAGCAGAAAAACAACACATACATCCATGCCTTACTGGGGCTCAAACCCAGGTCCCTTAAATCAGCAGCCAAGTGCGCTAACCACTCAGCCGCTATGCATAATTAATAATTTTCTGCCCCTATTTCCCTTACTGTCATTCTCAAGAGTGTGGATGACTGCCTTACCCACTCCCCTAGATTTGGCCCTGCCGGAAACCATATACACAGGTGCTTGAAAGTTAAGGACCAAACAAAAACACTGAATAATTCAAAATCCCTATAACAGATTTTATTGAAATTTTAGTGAAGATGATATGACCTAATAATATGCAGAGCCTGGACTCTGATTTTAAAGTAAAGAGTTAGTCTAATGAGCTCAGAAGAAGGCAAAACAAAGCTCATCACGAGTGAATGGAAAGATACCTTAATATGCTGTGTGATCTCCTCTGGTGGCAATGCGGGCTTGATACTGACTCATGCTTAAAAATAAAATTGTCATTAATGCTAGAGACAGTTATTCCCATTCATGCTTAAGGGCAGACTCCAGCTATGTCAGGATTATTGTTTCTCTTGTACTAATGGAGTGGATCTTGTTCCCTTTTTTCTCTAGATTAATGTTCATTGAGAATCTGTTTGGAGACTGAATTGTGAGTCATCTATGAAGAGCATATTGGCCCATTGCTCCCAAGTTTGATCAAGATGTCATCAGCACATTCTGTTTGTAAGGAGATCAAGGGAGCACAAAAAGTAGGTTGTCATACTTCCAAGACCCCTCTCATGAAGTCTCCTTTAGATATGCCATGATAGAACCTTTCCTATAGATGCAGCAAACTCTGAAGCAAGTCCATGCTGATCTGTAGCACTTTTCAATAAAAGACACACAGTGATGATTTTGTGTTAAGTGACCGTATTGTGATATTAAGTCTCAAACTTTTTTTGGGTCATTTGGAATTTGTTCCATAATCTGCCTACATCACTGTGTGATTCATATTTAGTAATCTGGCCACTTTCACTTGGCATACTTCCATTCTACCTATTCCTCTCCACCTCAGAGGATCATTCAAATGATTTCTTAATGATAGGGACATGTGATTGATGGCCTGCAGACCAGATCCTGCAGGATGGGGGTTCAGTTGGTAGCAGCCCATGCTTGTAATCTGCAGCTCTCAGATTTGAGTCCTGTGTCAGCATTGGAATTTATCTCCACTAACCTCTACCCTGTGTTTGGATGGACATTAAGCCCTGGGACCTATACCCTCAGATGGGACATTAAGCTGTGGTCCCATTTGTAGCAGAGTCATACCCTGTGTATATTAAAGAATATGCTGGGATGGCTTTGATGGGATGCTCCAATCTTGCAGATGTCCAGTCCCCCAACTTTCTCTGAGTCCTTGTGACCTTGCCACCTAGTCTATTGCGTGCACAAAATTCCACTTAGAAGTAAAAAAATTCAACTGAGCCCTGAAATGTATCCACTATTTATGAAAACTCCAGACTATGAATGTTTCAGAGGAGACAATCCTAGTAATGACCTCATACACCACTCTTTGTCACAGGAGTCTTCAGATTAGAGTTGCATAGCCCAATGATGTCCCCTTTCACATCAAGGGCAGAATAAGATTTAGTAGAGAAAATTCCCAACAGGCACAGTTGGAACAACTTGAGAACTGCATTTTGTGAACCTGGCATGTTGCTAACTGAACCACTCCCATCCATATACATAAAATGAGGGTGGGGATAGTGGTTTGTGGTTCAAAATCAGGTATAATTTGAATATTTAACACAAACAAAGTAACACAAGGAAAACTTCTTGTATAAAATTTGGGACTGGGTGGTAGACTATTTTGAAAATTGTGGTGGATCTAAATTGTTAAAAAAAGGCAGCAACTTTTCAACAATCAGTGAAATGGTGTTTTAGTTGGGCATCTGGGAATGTTCTATTGTAAAATTGCCAAGTGCTGTATCAACATGTATTCCCAGTCATTGTTCAGAAAAAAACTTTGTTGCAGACACAATTTTTGGAAAAAATAAAAAAAACTTTTCTGTACTCAAATGAGTGAATTTTTGAAAATATGAAAGCAGTATTCAGTCTTAAAAATGATTGGTTCAAGAATTGTCATCCTACCACTGCTACTTTCTGAGATCTCATACTACAAAGGATCATATCTACCTATTGACAGCAGACTATTGTACTACATATATAATATAAAGTGAAAAATTTTTATAATATAAATTAATCTATTGTTTTATATTTCAGTAAATGTTATGCTATCCATGGATGAAACATATGCAGATGTTATTCCAGTCAGAACTAATCCACTCTCAAAGTCAGCCTTTGTGTAAGTTGAAACCTACCTTTTTTCTATATTTTTTATATACTGAACAAAAAGTTAAAACATTAGATATAAAGATAAAATTATTAGCTTTAATATTTAATGTGAGTGAAACATGTTAAAAGTAAATGATGCAATGTGATTATGATTCATGGATATGGATAAAATTATTGATCACCAAACTGATTGTTAACAAAATTAATTTGAGATGAACAATAAAACAACAGTTATATAATACAATAAAAAACATACAAAGATAACTTATTTTACTGGCTCTAAAAAAAAGTTATTCCATGAATACATTTCATATTATTGGAAAGTAAAATAAAAATTTAATTTAAAGAGAATTGGTTGTTAATAAATGGGGATGACGGCACTGACTGTAAAGGTATGATATTCAAGAGCTTCTTTACGGTGATTGACTACAAAAAATAAGATCAAGTTAGATTGCAAGTATTCTATAGTAGATCCTATCTAATCCAGGTACATGTGGTATAATTTTTGTTTCAAACTTTGAAGCATCCTCTCTACAGTAGGCATACTGCAATTTGAATCACTTATATATCACAGTTGTTTTATATTTGAAAACAAACCAAATGTTACACTTAGATGTAGAAATGAAATAATTTCTTGGAGGATGTGCCAAATTTTGAAGCAGTAGGAATAATACAGTATTTTTTTAACAAGTGTGAAAAATTATTCATATTCTATATATCATTTTCTGACAAATTTTAAGCTATATTTGGTTTGTTAGAAAGAAAATGAGTTAACATTCTCATTTTGTTGCCTGTCTGTCCATCTATTGACATTCAACTTCATTGTGTTTATAGATAAATGAAAAATTCTTTTTGGAATGGAACTTTAAGTAGTTATTTTGAAATAGTAGGATTAACATTTAATTATTTGCATTTTCCAAATCATTCATTAGTTTGAATTTTACACTGTTAGAAGTACAAAAGTCAGAAAATGACAGACAGGGCGGGGGTGGCTCAGTCGATAGCGCGCCAGGCTCGTAATCTGTAGTTCCCAGGTTCGAGTCCCAGCTGAGTCAGCGTTGAGATTTATCTCCGCAAAAATTCCCCGCCCTGCCCACGGTCAGTAGGGGACACCGATGGGCTTGGAAAGGCCGCCATCCGTCAGATGGGACGTTAAGCCGTGGCCCCGTGTGCGGGAGAGCCATACCTTGTGCACGTTAAAGAACACGCTGGATGGCCTTGACAGGAGGCTACCATCTGTCTCCCAACAGCTGTTCCAGTGGGTTCCCTCCCCCAACCTTCTCTGAGCCTTCGGGGTCCATGTGACCTGGCTATTTAGCCCATGGTGTGCAAAAAAGTGCCGCTCAGAGGTAAAACAACCCAACCCAGAAAATGACAGACTTTATTCTCTTTGAAAATGAGCATTCCATATTCACTAGAGGTGATATGTTATTCTACAGTGACAACAAAGATTTCAGCCCACCCCCACCCCTATCTAGAAGAAAATAAAAATATCGCTAATTGCATTCTCCCCAAAAACTGATTTATGCACAAGACCACTATATTTTATGAGCTGACTCTGAGGTTGAGGCAGTTTTACAGTCAACGAGAAGGGAAAGATATAAATTGGCATTGCAAAAATAATAAAATTATCTGAATCAAATTCACTGCAGGCGGTTTTTTTTTAATTTTCTAGTATGTTGAATGATGTTCAATAAAATACCTTTGTGAAAATGGAATTATCAGTTGAATTTTTTTTAATTTATTATGTGCAAGGATACTATATTATTGTTACAGGTAAGTTTATGTATATAAAGTTGTATCTGTACTTTCTTAACAGTGCACTATGTTGGCAAACACTGCAATTTGCCAATACTAGAAAATGCAGTATTATACAAGATTGATTTTAATAAGTCTGTGACAAAGAAAATGCTTTAAAACGTTTTTGTGTGTTTGAATAGATTTGGCATAAATATTCTGTTCCAGTAAACATCAATGAATTAAATAAATTTAATTCTCTATGTCACTGTTAATTAGTTTTAATTTAACAGTGACAAATAATAGTATTCATCAAACTGCAAAAATTTGGTCTGTAAATGGTAGCTAGATAGTCACTGGAAGGAGAGCTATGCACCAATCCCCTTTGATGATGCATAGAACTGGCCAGACCTAGCACCTAATGCCTGACTCCACCTTCTTATGGTGCAGACCATTAATACCTTTCAAAAGAGATACTCTTTTGTGGAAGTGAACAGAAGGGGAGGGCTGCCAGATTAGTGTGGCCTACTGATCTGGACAACTATGGCTACTTTTCTGTTTTTTCTACCCTGCTGAGGAGTGGTCAAACACACAGGATCCTGGTGCTGACCATATAAACTTACCAAACTGGATTGGAATAAGGCTCTGAGCTTGATTATGGATCCTGAATTTGCTGCACTGGTGGGCTTCTGTGGAGGGAAAATCTTTTGCTGTGTTTTCTGTTTGTTTATGGGTTGACAGCCCCAAGTGAATAGATTCACAGGATATGTTTTATCAGATGGTGAATAATCCTGAGCAAAGGTCATCGCAGTCCCTGAACTCTTTGCTTGTACTGGCATCGTCAAATTCTACATTGGAGGAAGTCTTCCAGTGTAGATGGCTTCAGCTTTTAGTGGTGGGGGAACAGGTCTTTGCTCTATGTCTGTGATTAGGGGGCTGTTTGATATTGTCGCCATTTTCTCTCTCAATAAACATAGTTTCTTTACACATTCCACTAACCATTTTCTCTCCATAGGTAGTTGGAATGTGAGGACTCTGCGCAGAGCTTATTCTCTTGATGTTCTGACACAAAAATTCCACCATTATAATTTAGATATTCTCAGCTTGCATGGGACCAGATGGACAGATAAAGGCCAGATTCATAAAAATAATCTTAAATTTATTTTTTAGGGAGGGAAGACAATAAACATCACCAAGGCATGGGTCTGCTTCTCAGCAGACACGCTAGTGATGCTCTTCTAGGATATGAGTGCATTAATGAAAGGTTTCTTACAGCAAAATTTCAGACAAGCATTAAAGACTTGAATGTTATCTGCTGTTATGCCCCCACTGAGATTGCCGATTAGGATCAGAAGGATAGGTTTTACGGACAACTTCAGGATATTTTGAATTCTGTCAAGAAAGGAGATATTACCCTTGTTCTTGGTGACTTCAATTCCAAAGTTGGTACTGACTCTGACCTTTGGGGAGGAGTAATAGGTCCTTTTGGTATTGGTAGCTGCAATGGCAATGGGCAATGTCTCTTACAGCATTGAATTACTGCAACAACATGAAACAATACTCTAATAGTAATATTTAGAGGTCTGGTTCAGATCAGAGTGATCCAATCAGATAATTTTGAATCCAAATAAATATTTTTATATATCTGATGATGTATGGAAGCATTTTTGGGCATTTTTTTTGCCACACCTAAATTACTGCCATGGTACACTGTTTGCAGAACAATGACATAGAGAATTAAGTCTAATCTAATTATAGCTTTGTGATTTCCTACATTCTTTTTGTTAAGCATTGATACAACATTGATTAATTGCAGTAGTGATTGACTTTCTCAATCCTAACCTTGATAGTCTAATATAACCAATAATATATAATACCAACAACACGATTTTGTGGAAGAAATTTTGGGGGAAGTATATATGTGAATAATATATAAATAAATATGACATTAAGATTTCACCAGGCAAGATATATTGTATATATATATAAATATAACACTTTGTTATACACTCTCTGGGCAAGAAAATGGATAATTTTTATGTTCTGCCAATGGGGAGGTAAATTCAAAAACTAGTAACTTCTAAAAAAAAATTTTAAGGGAAAGATGCTTGAGATAAAGATCTAAATCAAGTCTGTCAAAATCTTGAATTTCAACAATATTCACTTGATATTTAGATTCATGGAAACTGGAATATTTAACGGTAAATGTTGACAGTAATAAGAGTTTTTCTTAAAACTTAATTGAAATGTAAGTAATATCTGTTATATTACTGGCTGCTAAATTAAGTGCATTTTTGTGTTATAAAATAATTCTTTTAAGCTTTGTCAATTGAAAAAAAATGAGGCACAATGATGCTGTTAAATATTCCCATTTCCATAGCTTTTTAAATACTAAACATATATCACTGAAATTAAAGATAAAGATAGACCTAATTTATATATTTAAAAATCCTTAAAATGCTGGAAACCAATATAGGATGTTTTCGAAATTAGGGTTAAGAAGCCTTTGTTATTTTGCTATTTAAAATTAAATGTTCATTGATTTGATATATAGACATAGTGATAGATGACCTGTTTGTTAGTTAATTCAGGATATAATTCTAAAGTTGTTTTTTTTTTGCTGAAAAAAGTTGAAAAGTAATTAGACTACAAATGCATTCTTTAATAAATGATCACTTAAGGGTTATCTTCACTCTTATTCCCCTATTAAAGCTGATTTTAGAAATTTCTGAGCTTCAAATTTGACTTTCAACAGGCATAGCATAAAATTAGCTAGTTTTCTGTCTAAAGAGTGTAGATTAATATTTAAAGTCTTTTTCTTTGAGCAGAAGGAAAGTTTTTTAAATTAATGGAATTTAAATATATGCTATTTATAACTGATAGGTAATGTAATTTCAGTATAAGTTATTTTTGATAATATTTTCTCCCATAATTTAGATCCATTATGAGAGGTTGTGATAACATGTGTACCTATTGCATTGTGCCATATACAAGAGGCAGGGAACGTAGTCGTCCTATAACTTCTATCTTGGATGAAGTTAAGCTTCTTTCTGACCAGGTTTCTGATAATTTGTTTATTAAAACTTCTGCTATTACTCTTTAAACATAAGATTTTAAAGGGGGCAATTTCTGATATTTATGTTAATATCTGGAATATGAATCATTACATTTGAAGAAGCTGAACTTATGTTAGTGAGAATCATAAATACATTCAGTTTCAAGAATTAGGTAGTTATATAACAAGTATGAAAAACAACTCCCATAATCCCATTCCCAGATTCAAACATTGGGTATCCTGGTTATATGCCAGTTGCTCTGCTATTTGAGCTATGATGATGACAATTCACATTTGTCAAAGTAAGATTATAGATGAAGGAAGTTTAAGGTATCTGGGTGCAAAGTTAATGTATTATTTAAACCAACAGTGACTTAGTATTTTAAATAATCAATGGTCTTTCTGATGCAGCAGAGTAATTTGGTTGTTTAAAATATGTCACTTAATTGCTGGTTGAAATTTAGTTATTTAAAATAATCAGTTCACTGTTGATTTATATATCATACATTGATTTGCAGTCCAGCAACTTGAATTCCCTTATCTACAATCTGATCTTAAGCAAGTGTGAATCATCACCACTTTGCTCAACTGATAGAGCAATTATGCATAACCAGGAGATCCCATGTTCAAATATGAGAGGTGTATTGGTGAGTGAGTGTGTGTTTCACACTTACTTAATTGTTTTGAAACTGAAAATATGACTATTGCTGAGTTGAATTATTGAGTTGAAAATATGAGTTGAATTGTTACATATCAAATGATTTCCATACAAGGCCTGATAAAATTATATAGCATAAATTGATCAGTGCATCTACATCAAAATGACCCATTGTTTATTTAAATGCACTGTGAAGTTCAGTTTTGGTTTAAATAGTGCCATGGCTTGTTTCTTGGGGCGGGGGTGGCTCAGTCGGTAGCGCCAGGCTCGTAATCTGTAGTTCCCAGGTTCGAGTCCCAGCTGGGTCAGCGTTGAGATTTATCTCCGCAAAATTTCCCTGCCCTGCCCACAGTCAGTAGGGGACACCGATGGGCTTGAAAAAGCCGCCGTCCGTCGGATGGGACGTTAAGCCGTGGCCCCGTGTGCGGGAGAGCCATACCCTGTGCACGTTAAAGAACACGCTGGATGGCCTTGACGGGAGGCTACCATCTGTCTCCCAACAGCTGTTCCAGTGGGTCCCCTCCCCCAACCTTCTCTGAGCCTTCGGGGTCCTTGTGACCTGGCCATTTAGCCCATGGTGTGCAAAATAGTGCCGCTCAGAGGTAAAACAACCCATGGCTTGTTTCTTAATAGCTTTGAACTCCCTTCATCTATAACCTTATTTAATACTTAAATGGAAATTGTTATCACCATCTGGTAGAATTCCATATAAATAAGCAGGAGCTTCCTGTCAAGACCATCCAGCTTGTTTTTTAACCTACACAGAGTATGGATTCTGCACATGGAGACGTGGCTTAACATCTCATCTGATGGATGGTGCTTTTCTCAACATATTTATTTGACTGAACCACCCCTGCCCCACCATCTCTGAGCCTTTACCTTCTTGTGACCTGAGCTTTTAGTCCTTTATATGCAAAAAATAAAGCACTACTCAAAGGTAAAATAACCCAATATAAAATAAATAAACATATAATTCAATAGCAATTTTTTCTTGCCTTGATGAATTGAATGACAAAGTCCTTTTTGTATAATAGTAAACACCTTAAGTACTGGGGTGGGAGTGGCTCAGTCTTTAGTGTTCCAGGCTCTTAATATGCAGTTCCCAGGTTCAAATCCCAGCTAGGTCAGTGTTGAGATTTATCTCCACAAATATCCCTGCCCTGATCTCGGTCAGTAGGGGACATTGATGGGCTTGAAAAGGCCATTGTCTGTCAGATGGGACGGTAAGCCATTGCTTAACTCTCATTTATATATATATAATATCTCCCGTATTTGGAGAGCCATACCCTTTGCACATTAAAGAACATGCTGGAAGGCCTTGATGGGAGGCTACCATCTGTTTCCCAACAGCTGTCCAGTGGGTTCCCAACCTTCTCTAAGCCCTCTGGGTTCTTGTATTATTTTTTATACGACAGAAGGATTGTAGGAGTTACTCATAGATTTTACACACATTTAAGTCATTGTGTGCAAAAAAGTGCTGCTCCAAGGTAAAACAGCCCAACCTGAAGTACTAGCTCTTTAGTACATATAAGATATGAAACTAAAAAACTCTTCAAGGGTGAAATGATAATATTAAAGTTTTAATGTGGTTTAAATCATTAAAATAGTCTAAAAACTCTGTGGTACAATTTGTAGATTTTAAAAACATTAGAAATGATATATAAAGTAATGTCAGAATAAGTTTATATTATTATTAAAATAGCTATGTATACTGTAAAATTTTAAGATCTGCAGATTTGATAACATCATTGTTTGTTGAAGAACACAACAAAGAAGAAGAGCTATTTCTATCCTTAGGGTAAGGATGAATACTAGATGTATTTGGATTGAGGCCCAGCAATGATGCTGTCAAAAGCAAGTAAGTCCATTGAAGCAGGGATGGTATGCTTTTCCTTGTTGCCAAAGTTCACATATTATCAAATGTAAGATCACACCTCCATCACAGGGCTAACAGGAGCTGGTTTCAGCTCAGATAATATTGTAGATTTTTCACTGAAGTTGTTTAGCTGTACTTTCACCATCAAATGAGCTGCAAACATCTTATACATCTGGTAGACTTGTTAACCCATCTAGGTGTAACAAGTAAGTGGTAAATCAGACTACATTAAAATTATTTTTATCTCATTTTTATTTCATTTTCATATCTGGTATGCAAAGCATTTCTCAACTGCCCAATTGAGGTGTTTCACCAGGCATAATATAGTTTTCCTTTTCAATATATAGGGCAGAGAAGGATTGTAGAAGTTACTCATAGATTTTACAGTTAGTTTTACAGTTATGTTAGAATTAATGCCAGTGCCAATACTACTGTTATTTGCATATTGTTGCTTTAAGATATGCCTGTGATTGCAACAGCCATTTCCTAATGGGATGGAGGGGGGGGGGGGTAATAATTATTTCAAATATGATTTTTATTGAAGTAAATGAATAAACTTTCACTTATGAAATAATGAGCTGAAAAAAATTTGGTTTTGCCATGAGTGGGATTTGAACCCATGTCTCCAGGAAACATGCCTGTTATGCTAGACCACTGCACAATCAATGGCTAACCTTTTCTCAGCTTAGTGATGTTATAAACTTTCCGGATTTATTTATTTGATTCGCACAGTGGCGCCATCTATCCAGGAAGTGGACAACTGTTGCCTCATTAGAGATGGAATTAATATTTGTCACTCATGCTCAGGGCGTTAAATCAATAAATCAGTAGTAGCAAAAATAAACTTTGGGTGGGAAGGGGTTGTTATACACAGAGATGCCAATTTACTTTTATAGTTACAGTTTTTTGGGTAGACCTACCTAGTAGCATGCTAGTAGCCTCCTTTGGCCTTCAGAACAGCCTGAATTCATTGAGGCATGGAACTTACAAAATTCTGGATGCATTGTGCAGGAATGTTGAACAGTGCAGAAATAATTGTGTTGCACAGTTGCTGCAAAATGGATGGTAGCCCCTACCACCTCATCCCAAAGATATTTGATAGATTTAGATGTGGGGACTGTATGGGCCAATGAAGCAAGGAAAACTCGTCGACATGTTCCTGGAACAATTCTGTGATGATACTTGCCATGTGAACAGGTGCATCATCATGCTAAACGTGTCCATCCAAGTGAGGATAAACTGTAGCCATGAAGGGATGAACTTGGTCAGCAACAATGTCCACCTTTCTCTTTTGTGTGTGTTTCTTAGAGAGTATTAAAAATGGGATGATATGTTATGCTAATGTACAAAATAAATATAATAGAACCTATGAAATCTTTCATCCCCCTCTGCAAAAAATGGAAATACACACTGTTAATCTACTTTGGCATTTAGTATCAGAATATACTATTATACCAATAGCTTAATTCAACTGCTGCTCAGAAATACACTGACTCATTAAAGTAGTGATGATCAAATGCAACCACTGTCTACTTTTTTTTTTCAATTTGTAATCAGGCTCATAAAGCTACTAGCTTATCTGCAGGTTATTACAGAACAAATAACCATGCATCCCAGGAGGAGTTGCTGTGACAGTGCAACTGCTGGGGTCTGGGCTCCTCGAACCCAGACCCCGTCAGTTGCACTGTCACCACTAACCAATGTGATACCACAAGGTAGTATGATGATATTCCTTTTTATATAAATACTAAATAGTTTTGTTATTCAGATTTTTTGTTTCTTTTGTGAAAAATTAGTCTTTTACATATATATATACCTTCTTTGTAGCAATTCTTATTATGAACTTTACAGTTAGCACATTTGAGTTAGCACTTTGATTGACAGTTAGCACGTTTGAAAAAAAAAAGTAGATGGTTTAATAATCTTTATGCAGATTGTAGTAATCAATTTTAATGATGAAAATGAAACAAAGAAGGAATTGTGCATTTTGGTAAACTGGTTACCAATTATGGTCATTAACTATGATTTAAAACAGATGAAGCTTTTAAAATTGCTTTTAGTATCTTTATAGCTTTAGTAGTTTTAAAAATACAATTACCTTGTTAACGGTGTTATCATATCAATTTAATCCACGATTAAATTGATATGACTCACATTGACACTGAAACTTCTGGGGTCTGAGTTAAGGTCTGAGATAATGGCATGGCCATTCAAATAAGTTGCTAGCTTTATGGGTCTAACAGAAAAGAATTGCAAAATTTTTGCTCTATGTGTAATACAGACATCACTTATGGAGTTCAGTCCAGTGGGCAAATGTGCTCTACACAGATGAGTCTAGATTAAGTTTGAACACCGATTTGTTATGTCCACAAAACCTCCAGTGTGAAAATGTGTTAAATGAACTGTATTGCTATCAGGAGTGATCATAAGTAGAGCTGCAAGTTTTTTGTAGCCCTACTTATGATCACTCAATTGTATATTTTTTCAATGATTTCTGTGAATTATGATGGTTTTTTTTTTCTCTTTTCTAAAATTCTGTAAGTCATCAATATTTGAACAATTTGAAAATTTAAAAAATTCTTGTAAGTCACAGAAGGGAATAGTCAGTTTGGGTAAAGTTCTGACTTTTCACATATTTCTTATACTCTTTTTTCTGAAATGCAGGAAAACGTGTGTGTTTAAAAACTAATGTGGATGTATGACTCTTGCTTTAATGACCTTAACTTTTCCTCAATACCTAGTTTCTACATGACTAAAGTGTAAACTTTTCTCTACATTTGTACTCCTCAGGTGGGGGAGACAATCCCAACCACATGATTTTCATTACTGGAGTAATATGTTTGAGAAATATGGAATTCAGTGTTGGGACTCCACATTTCTCCAGCTACTACTGTTTACCATAGCAATTATTTGATGTAGAAACAAATTTAAATTATCGCATTCTGTTGTCACAGCTTCTGTTACTGAAAATGCTTGTACAATGCTCAAAGCAATGGAATAAGTGTTTTAAAGTTGTTTTACTAAATGCTGTTCATGTCACATGTAATGTTCATCTTCTAAATCTTGCTGGTGAGATATGATAAACGAGAATTCAAAACTGTTAATGCTTTCATTGCAGGAATCAAATGTGAATTCACCACCTCTATCCTGCATGTGAAGCTCATTTAAAGGTGTTTGTTTCTTCAAGAAAAAGTACACAAACCTAACAAAGTACCAGTTTCCTTTCAAACAAGGTACAACATTTGGTTCTAAGTTGTACTCTGTCACTGCGATCATATAAAAGATTTTACTGAGTTTTTGAGCTTCAGCAATATATTAAAAGATATTTTTGAAACTTGTAAAAATGATTTTTAGAAGTGATTTGAATAAAATCAAAAAGGTATGCACTGAATATTACAATCCGCTACATTTTTTGACGTCTTTGTTTTTTTCTTTCTTTCAAATTTCACCATTTTTCCCCTGCGAAAAATTTACCGACCTACTAATGATCATTGGTGTAGGCATTTCATCATTCATTTAGCCATAAGGTCTATAATGGAATGACCGATTTGGCATTAAATTAGCTCGGAAGCCAAGAATGTGGTCTAATACTCTCAAAAAAATTCATGTTCAGAAAAAAAAATTGGAGAAAAACTACAGTTTTTATCAATATCTAATAGTTTTTTAAAGTATGTCAAATTTTTGATCCCAATTAACTAAAGTGCTTTAATATTTCTGCAAATGATGTTGATAATATAATTTTGAACAGTATGTCCATGGTTGAAGATGACAACAGCTTAAAAGCTACGTAACATTGCTGTGAAAGAAACTTTAAAAGAATTAAATAACACTGAGAATTTAATTCTTTTTTTAGTAGTTTCAAAAAAACAAAAAAAGAAACAAAAAATACATAGTCCCTCATATTTATCAGTGTGAACAAACATTGTTAATTCAAAGTAATCTGTTTCTAAATACAGAGGGGTTTTGTGAGATGAGTGCCAGAGTATAAAAAGGGCATTTTATCTATGTACAATGTACTCTTATCAAAATTCATCATTGATGCTTAATATGCAACATGTGAATTGAACCTAAATAAAGCTAATTATTTAATATTTATTTTTTCTTCTTTTTAAGCAACTGTATGTATCCAACTGTCATTATCTTGTTTATGTGGATGCTACTGATGTGCAATTTTTTGACTTTTGAACCTAAATGGTGCTCAAATTTTGCAATCTTGCCCTGTGAAATTCCTTGAATTTTGGTGTTTTTAAGTGTGATTGTTCTGCGAATTTCAGCTTTTTTTTTCAGTGAAAAATTTACACCCTAATCATAAACCTAGTTATTATCTTCTGTCCCTTAATTCCAGTTCATCCATTGTGGGAACTCATGCTGTCATATGCAACATTCTTGGATATTGCATAATTTTGTCTATATCCAACTCGCTGTTACTCAATCATGTCACCATACTTTTCTATGTGACATTTAATTGTATTTTCTTAAAAACCATTTTAAGTTATATATACTTTTGTCCATTATTCTTTAATTTTGAGCACCAGCATATGTAAGTTATTCTTTTATAAGAGTATTGATTTTACAATTCGCTTAATTGTATTCAAGGGTTATAAAGAAATTACTCTTCTTGGACAAAATGTAAATAGTTACAGAGATCTTTCTGAATCAAGTCAAGCAATGATGATCAGATCGCCTAGTAAGGATTCTCTTAGTAAAGGATTTCACACTGTATATAAAACTCGTTTTGGAGGAATGCGATTTGCAGATTTGCTATATGAAGTGGCAAATGTAGATCCTGAGTTGAGGATACGATTTACTTCACCACACCCAAAAGATTTCCCTGATGAGGTACATTATCGTTTTATTTAGACTTTTTCTAAAAGAATCTGCAAGAAGTATTTTATTTGCTTTGTTATTTTTATATTTCATGCTGTTTAATTCTCAAATATTTGTAGACTTTAGTGTTATTTTAAGTTGAAAGTATTTTCAATTTTTAATTATGGCTAGATATGTGGTTATTAATTTGACTATTTCTTGTAATAATTATTGTACCATAAAATTTATGTCTTTTGTCTCTAACAATAAGCAGTCTGGCCAACAAGGCTTTATTAATTATTTAAACAGACTAGATTCTTTGCATTCTTTTTAAATCTTTTGAGTGTTAAATGCAAATTAATTAAGCTTAAGAAATAATATACAGCTGATTAGAATTGTCAAAGTATAGCAGTCTTTTTGAAGGAATCTTGGGAAGGAAGTTCTGCTTGATGAGCTCTGCATATGTCATGAATTTCTGATGCATTCTTTTTTTAATTCAGGTATATGATCAACCTATGTGAGTTTTGTGACACCAATTTAACCATTTAGTATATTTTAATTGATTGTATTGCTTTTAATTTTCATGGTCTGTTTGGACCCCTATAGCCCATGGCTGCTTGAGGATGATGATGATGATGATTTACCATCTGATCCATATTGATCCATCTGACAGATTTTATTTCATGCTTCATTTTTAGAACTGGTTTTTGTGTTTTAAATTTTTTTGGATATTTTATTCATCATTATTAATGTTTTAATTTAAGAGTTGATCCTCTTTATATATTAATCTTATATTTTTTTTTCAAATTTGTACTTTGTCTCTATCACAAAGAACTGCAGTATGCTGTTTGTCTATTGAATTTTGACTTTCGTTGTGGGTTCAGTGACTTCTATCCTTTTTCTGTGTAGTTTGTTTGGCACAGTATAGCTTTAGTTGCTCTTATGGCATAAAACGTAACAACCAATCAACTACAAATGATTAAAGAACAAATAAATAAGTTGTGCTTTAGATTGCTTTTAACTTTGTTTTTTTCCAGAAGCCATTTCTTAGTGTATGAAATATACCAGTGGCTCTCAAGTGTAACCACTGTGGCTACATGTGGCCACCAGAAAATTTCAATTATTGGAATAAAAAAGTTTTAATGATAATTTTTATAACGAATATTCTTCACAAATAGAAAATTTTCAAACGAGAACATCAGTATATATATATATACCATTCTTATAGAATTTGTTATTTTATTTTAAAGCCTTTCTTTGAAGCAAAGCTGTATAAAGTATGGCAGCCATAAAATCTCTGCATATTAGATGATAATTGAATAATATCTGTAATATGCAGTGCTATCTAAATGTGCAGTAATATCAGGTTACAGTGTGAATAATTATGTGTTAAAAATGAAAAATCAAACCTTTTATTATTCTCTAAAACAACATTATTTTTCTGTTATAAATTTATTTTACAAGTCTGTACATAACGCTTATTATGTCATTTTATTTCATTGTTCTTAATGCCACCACAATGAATTTTTCATGGCTGGTAATGAGTCACAGCAAATTTCATGTGGCTATAGGAAGATAGCTCTTGAAAACCTTAGTATATATTAAAGTTTCATACAGAAACTTAAAGCAGAAGCAAACTTCTGCTCCCAAAGTAACTAGAGCATTTTTTAAATTTTATGACAATCCTGCCCCATCTAAGAGTAGTAGAAGATGGGTCATTGGTGTTTCCCTGAGGGCCTTCACTTTCATCGTGCCTCTGCCATGTTCATTGTGCCTATGCATTGACCTGTGACTTGTGTATGTGTTAGACTCTGGTCCATGTTTCAAGATGGGTCAGGTGGGTGACCAGCCTAGTTGACACCAACTGCTGGCACCTTTGCAGAACAACTCCTGCCCTCTTCCAAAAACTACAGTTATGCGTGAATTACTTGAGAATTTCTTTTTGTTTGTGGCAGGCTTATACTGATGATTAAAATGTGTACTTGAGGAAATATTAATAGATAAGTAGAAACTGCTTAATAACATTTTGATTATCTGGTTACAGTGAATATCTCTGTGTGTATATATATATATATCACATATTAGTAAATTTTATTAATCAACTTCAACAGAAAAATAAGTAAAAATAAGTTTCAAAATGGCTTACTTTCCTTTAAACAGACATAAAGCTCTTCAATAAATATTTTGTGGAAAAAATTTCACTGACATATGGGAGTTGAACACAGATCTCTCCAGAAATATACCAGAGTATTCTACCATTGAACTAATGCCAGCTCCTGTCTTTTTTCCACTAATTAAAGGCTTTAAACTCTTCACTGAGAATTTCAGTGCCTACCGTTGATGCCATCTATGATCTTGGGTGGCAACTATTTCTTTTTATATAGCACTGAGTGAGATGGAAATAAATAATAAAGTCTCTTCACACTATTTAGCATTATTAATGATTTAAATATAAGTGACAGTCGCAGCATTTATTGATTTATAGACATTTAAAAGTCAACAGGTCACGCTGTGATTGTCATTTATGTTTAAATCATTAATAATGCTAAATAGCATGAAGAGACTTTATTATTTATTTTCATCTTACTCAGCGCAATATAAAAAGAAATAGTTGCCACCTGAAATTATAGATGGTGCCAACTGTAGGTGCTGAAATTCTCGGTGAAGAGTTTAAAATCTTAAATTAGTGGAAAAAAGACAGAGCTGGTATTAATTCAGTGGTAGAATACTCTGGTATGTTTCTGGAGAGATGCGGGTTCAGTTCCTGTATGTCAGTAAAATTTTTTTCACGAAATATTTATTGATTTATATACGTTAAAAAGCCAACAGGTAATGATGTGATTATCATTTATGTATAAAGCTCTTCATACTCTTAACAATAATAGTCACTATTGTAGTTGTTATTGCTACTGTAATTTACCATTTATAATGCTGTGTCATGCATTTTGCTATAAATATAATAACATTTTTCTATGGACAATTTCCATCAATTTCTTAGTCATCAGAAGTTGCCATCAGCACCTCAGTTGTGGAATTAAGTTTATAGTCTTGAGCTAGAAATAGACTAGGCTGGGATAGCTCAATAGGAAGAGTAACTGAGATGTTTTCAGGGTTGTGTGTTATATTTCCATTCTTTGAAAAACTCATTTTTTCCCAGCTAACTCTTCAAAAGTTGATATCACTTCAAACAGCCATTCTTTTGGTATTAGTGTAATGAGTAGTACGGAAACTAAATATCACATAATTCTGGTCATCACTGGCAATAACCTATCGATCAAAGAGCAAATTTGCTGACGTGCATTATAAAAACTAATTTTTTCAACAAAACTATTTATTGACTTCAAAGTCAACAGGTAACTCTGTAGATTTACTATGTATTGAACAATTTTATCTGAAAAAAAAAAAATCATATCCCACATGATTAGAAGCAATTTTTTTTGCTAACTTCAAATTATGATTCATTTTGAAAAGATTTCATCATGAGCTTTTTAATGTTACATTGTCTTTCTTTGATTAAAATTAAAATTTATTTGAATAATTTCAATATATTATATTTTAAAAGGTATTGCAAGTTATAAAAGAAAAAGTAAATGTTTGCAACCAAATTCATTTACCAGCACAAAGTGGAAATTCTGAAGTTTTAGAGAGAATGAGAAGAGGGCATACTAGGGAAGCATATTTAGAGCTAGTGAAGCATATTAAAAGAAAAATTCCAGGTCAGTGTATTATTTTAGATAATAATCCATTTTGACAGTTTTTTTTATAAATATTAAAGTAATCCATGTGTTTTCCTAATTAGAGTGTTAGCTGGCATAGTGGTTATCGAGTTAGCTACTGTTTCAACAAGGCAAACTTTGTGTGTTAGCTCTAACTGCCAAAGGTCAGCAGTGGCTTCAATCTTAGTAGGGCATGCCCTTGTATTAGAAAAAAAATGTAAATTATATAGTATAATTATATATATGTAAATTAGTAGAGCATATCCTTATATGAGAAGGACTATAAAAGCTATGAGTAGTTTCTAGGAATTTTTCTCTGTCATATGTCCAAATGAGAAAAAAAAAAAGAATTTATTGTAAAAATTACACTGAAGTTGAAGAACCCATCAAAAGCCAATCTCATACTGAAAGTGGCTATTGTAAAAGCTTCCTTGAAACTATTTAAATTTTCACAATTCTAATTTTTAAAGCAACAATAAAACTTTTAAGACATCGATTCTTGAAGATGATTTAATGTTGTTGTTATTTAAATCAAATAGTTAATGAATGAAACAGGACAGTAATTTATTTATTTATTTTTTTCATTTTTATAAAGGTTGGAGATAACCTAGAAGCTATATTATGCTTGTCGTGGTTTCTCATTGAACATAAAAACGCACAAGGATGCCTGCTGGTCTTAATAGTCAGGTATACTGACCACTAGACCAGTAGGGCTAAAATTCAAAATGAAAAGTAAACACACTATTTTAATTTTTTTTATTGTGATAGAGTGTATGCTGCAAATAAATTTAGCTTTATGGTAACAATTTAAACTGTAAATTCATGGAAATTCATAATGAAGAAAACAAGGATGTTCATGTTTCTTCATTATGATAATTGCTTTCAAACAGTCAAGAATGAAATAGATTCATGTATACTTGCATTCCAGAGAATTTTATTGTTTTCTCTTACAAACATAACAAATTTTGAAATTTATATAAATGTGAAAAAACTAATGCAGTTGACAATATTCTCATTAAATATGGCCTACTAATAAAATGCATCTTTCTTACCTTTACCATAGAATCATTAGCTAAAAGTTCAGTTGCCCAAATTGTTAAGAATCAAAATTTTTATATATAGGAGACCAAGGGAAATATTGGAAAATTTATTTTGAAGTATTAGCTTAGTATTTAAATTTTGGCAGGTGTGGGGCATAAACCCTCAATATCTTAAAAACATGTCACATTCTTCGCAAGTTGAGCTAATTCACCTAGTTTAATCTCATTATCATAAGGCTAAAGGATGTTACCTTTGTGAGTTAATATTGCTGAATTCCACATTATTAGTTATACAGTTCATGTATGACAGCTGTAGCTGATTTTGGGTGGCTCAGTCTGTAGATTGTCAGTTCTGTAATCTGCAGTTCCAAGGTTCGAGTCCTACCTGGACCATCATTAAGATTTATCTCAATTTCCTGCTGCTAGTGCCATGACACCAATGGGCTTAGAAAGGCTGCTGTCCATTGGATGCCCCCCCCCCCCTCAAGGGGGACCACCTTGTTGTGGTGGTGGGGGCTACGGTGCCTCTGAGAAGTTGGGTTTGGATCACTAGTTCTCTGGAGTTCAGATGTCTTGTGGCCCCTGGTGGAGGGGGCCTGTTGAGGGCCAGCGGACTGGTTTTAGAGGGGCCAGTCCAGTTGGCTCATTGACTTGTCCCCAGCGAAGCTGCGGGTTGAAGCCTCGGTTGAGGGACCGTATTCAGGGAGTATTGTGGACTGAGCTGCATACTCTCTTTGTGCACTCATCTTGTAGGCTCGTCGATTCGGTCTCAGTGATATCGTGGTCGGAGTGCTGTTCACTGGGGGGCTTCGGCCCGCTCACAATGGAGAGACGAAGTTGAAGGGTATGCTGGGTGTAGTGGCCCCGGTTGACGGGCTTATCGATGGAAAAGCCAAGCTAAGAGTCTCCAGTAACTCTTTTGACAATCAAGATTAGGTTATAGAACAGACATGATGGAGGATCTGAAGGTACCTCTGTGAAACTGGGTGCCGGCGTGCCTTGCAGCCTTGATGGAGGGGCTGGATGGGGGTCTGCTGACTGGGACTGAAGTCCCAAGTCGAGTGGACTTATCGGCCGGCCCCTGCGAAGTCCTAGGTCATCTTGGTGCCTCGATGGAGAGGCTTTACTGAGGGCCTGCCGACTGGAAGGATCCCCAATCGAGTGGGCTCCTTTACCGCCCCAGCGAAGTCTGGGGTGTCATGGAGTTGGGATGGAGTGGCCTTGTGGGGGCCTGCAGGCCAGGATTGGAGTCCCCGGCCATGTGGGTCATCTGCTTGGCTGCAGCGAAGTCCGGCTCGAGGTATTGCTGGGGAGACCACCAGTTGGTGCCCCGGCGGAGAGAATGAAGTTGAAGGACATGCTGAACGGGAGTGCGACCCTATTAAGTGTGACTTATCGATGGGAGAGCCTGAGGACTCTCCATCATGATAGCTTCCCCATGCAAAAAGTTAGGTCATCTTATGAAATTTAGGCATCTAAATTCTAAAATAATATCTTATCTGTATTGGCATTTAATGTGGTTTAAATCCAGTGAGTTATATTTGGTTCTATTTGGCAAAGAGAAGATTTCAAAATTCAAAGAGCCCACTCACTGCACCTCAATGATTAGCTCATCAGACAGACTTGTCTCTAAAAGTAAGGTCTCTCTCTTCAAACAGGTCTTCTCCTGCAGTTAGGAATGTTCAAATGAAGGCAGGTTACAGAATATTCTCTAGCTAGTTGTTTTGTTTTCTTGGCAACTCCCTCAAGGTGGTGTGCTATCTTGAATAGCGGTACACTGGGATTGCCACATACATTATTACATGTGTGTAAAAGAGCCATGCCCTGTATGCAATAAAGATTATTGGATGGCCTTGACAGGAGGCTACCATCTGTCTCCCAACAACTGTCCAGTGATTTCCCTCCCCTCAACTTACACTGAGCCCTTTGTATCTGTCCATTTAACCCACTGTGTGCAAAAAGTGTTGCTCAGTGGTAAAACAATCCAACCCAACATGTAACTGATATGGCTACTACTATGAAAATTAACTACAAGTAAATGTTAAATTGAAATCTATGTTGATTAATAAATCTAATAAAAAGCTTTATGATAATCAGATCTTTTAATCACATGACTGCTCTAACATTTTAAGAAATAACGAATAAAACATAATGTGCAAATAAATTTCCTATATTCCATTCTCATTAAACCATTTCTTCTTCATATTGTTTTAGAGTTTAAGGTGTTTAAACAAATATTTAAACATGCTTTAATAAATAAGTTGCAAAATTCAGTGTTTTTATATTTCAGTAATTTCTTAAGGAACTTTATCTTTAATTTTTGTGTATTTTAATAGGTGTAGCTTTAACATCTGACTTTATTTGTGGATTTTGTGGAGAAACAGAGGAAGCACATCAGGATACATTATCTTTAGTAGAAAATGTTAAATATGAGTTTGCTTATGTATTTGCTTATAGTATGAGACAGGTACATTTATTTGTCATTCTTCTTTAAACATTTATGATTAATTGGAAAATGAATTTTAAAATACTAATAAGATAGCATGTTCTTTTTTTTTGTATTATGTCTTATACAGTAAGACATAAGCATGATTTCAATTTAAATTCAATTGTTACAAAATTCACTGTATATACTTGAAAAAATTAGCTGAAAAAATGGTTGCCCTGAGTGAGATTCCACTCAGGACCACCATTTTTTTTCACCTAATTATTTCAAGTTTTTCTTGTCTACAGGACATCTTCCTGTGATACTTTATTACTGGATTCACTTATATAATTGGAATCTATTATGTTTTCAACCATTTACACATACAATAAGAAGACTTAAGTAAATTTTCAACTATTTACATATACAGTAAGGCATTGATTTAGTGTATGTTGGATCTAAAAACCTTGACTGGTAGTAACTGAATTTATTCATACCAGAAAAGCTTAAAAGCTAAGACAATTGCAACAATTGTTACAGTGTAATTTATTCAAGAACTAAACATTTAAATAATTGCAAAAAAAGTTTAGTTTTTATCACTTATTATCATTTTAATCACTGTGGAGTTTAAAAATAATTTTTGGCTTGCTTGAAGACAACGTTCTTAGAACAAAAATTTTTTTTTGCATTGACAGCATTTAAAAGATCTTTTAAACTGAATTCAGAATCTTCAGGCTCTTAATTTTCTGTCAAATAATAAAAAGTACTGAAACTGTTTTAGTATGCGCTTATAATTACATTGAAGTAAGTTACATTTAGTGTGCTTGAATCACTTGAATTATTTAGGCAGACAGAGAATAGATTGCAGCCCGCTGTTACTTGCTTGAAGGATCATTCTTCATTAAGTGACTGAGTGACATTTCCTGGTCAGTTCTTCACACTTTACATTTTAATTGTGTGGACAGAGAGCAGAATACAGCCTACTGTTTTTCTGCCTGAGTGATGATATTTCATGTCAAAGTTCACCATTGTAGTTGATCCTTTCACCCTACATTGAGCTTATATAGTCTAGTTGTGTCTTTTCACTATTTTAAATTTGACCTCTGTTGCAGATAATATTCAGCAGTTTCTCAGGTTAATTTATGCCTTTGAGTTTTTCCAGGATACTAAATAATTTTTATAATTTTTCTTATATGCAGTCTTAACAAAATAGTAACAAATAAGCTAACTAGACATTTTTACTCACAAATTGTAAAGAAATTTGAGTGCAGCATTTAATTTCAAGAGCCCTATATATTAAATAACCACAGAATAATTACTATTAATATAAATAACCACTTTTTATATATTACTCCTGAAAAAGGAATTAAATTTCCACACAAAGGACAGAAAAATCTTCATAGCATATCCAAGTTTTATTTATGTATATAAACACCCATGCATTAATTGCTGAACTGCCATATTTATATATAATTATCATATTAGCATAGCAACATGTACCAACATACAATATAGGGAACTTAATATTGTAAATTTTTTTGAAGAGAATTTAAAATAGGGCTTAATTGTTTTAATAAAAATTTTTTAACTGTAGCTAGAATTTCAAATAAAGTAAGTTTCATGTGTTATTTTACAGAGAACTCATGCATATTATGATTATAAGGATGATGTTCCAGAGGAAGTAAAAACAAGAAGAGCAGACGAAGTTTCATCATTATTCAGGGCTACAGCCTTACAATTACATCAGAAACAAATAGGCAGAAAGCATTTAATTCTTGTTGAAGGAGTAAGTAAATAATAGATATATTTTGCAGTGAAGTAACATAATTTTGAGCTCTTTTGATTCATAGTTTATGCTCACTACTATATTAATAATTGATAGTCCTCACATTTAAGTAATTATTAATGCTTAAATTTCATTTTGTATACTTGATACATTTTTTTTTCAAGTGGTTTGCTCCATGTTCTAATATAGATGGCTTGTACTAAGAATGAAAAACTATCACAGATGAATAATAAATAAAAGTTTGTAATCAAGTGTAAATAAGAAATGCATTGACTACTTCTCTAATTTGGATTTTCAAAATGTGCCAAAATGAAGTTATTTCTTGTACACATGAAGGAACATTTTATGTTTGTTGATGCACATCCAGAAGATGCTCTAGAACCTAGGACAATTCTAGTAATTTACTGATCCAAGATATTATTGAATAAAGATATTGGTTATAATATATATTATAGATATTATCGAATAAAGATATTGGTATAAGGTGGCAGAATGACAATAAAAGGCATGCCAAAAGAGGGAATTGAATTGCAAACACCTAGTAACTAAAACATGGAAGAGATAGAGCACCTGATACGTTATCAGGAGGTCTTGAGTTCGTATCCCACCCGGCTCAAGACAAGTTTTCCTCTAAATATTTGAATCAATTTACAGAGTGGAAATTATTAGTGGATACTTAGTGAATTGAGTTTAATAATAATTATTTTGAGATAGAGATAGTTATGAAATGCAGTCATTGACACCTGAGAGCATTTGATAGATCTATAACCCTGCTATAGAGAAATAATAATTCAAAAATATCACTGAAACTTGCATCAGATTTAATAGCTAAAGTGTTTAATATATAAAAACAGTGATTATTCCACATTTTCATTAAAAGAGTGGTTTTATGAAAATTTGTGTTATTACTGTAGCTGCGAAACTTTGTATTTCTGTTTTAATTGAGAAGTATAACAACCATGAATGGAAAATATGCTGTATCTAACTGCTAGCTAATTTTACTGCAGTGAAGTAATATTTTTCATTCACCCCCACACCCGAAATATTAATAAGCATAAAAGTAATTTGATATAATTGTTTTGGGTCTGAATGGGAAATAATTCACGTGATCCAGATAGACATGAAACTTAAGTTTTACATCATATTTTTAGTGAAATAATTTTCTCTGAAAGCAACATTTATCATTCCTAACTTGTAATCTTATTTAATTGTCTGTGCAGTTAAAACTTGCATGTAATATAAATAATAATAAATACTCCTTCAAGCAGCTGCTTGCCAGAGAGACTAACAGGAGCCTGTCAGTATAACATCATATTATGATATTATAGATATTACATTTGAGTCATCCATTATCAGGGTCAGAGGGGGTCCAACATGTTATTAGGTTGCTATCCCTAATTCAATGGCACTTCAGTGTATGTCGAAGTGAGCTTGAGAAATTCTACTTCATGTTGTAGGAGTATTTACTGATCCATGATTTCTTGATCACTATAATCCAAGTGATTGCACTCAGCTGCTGCTTGCCAGAGAGCAGCTGCTTGCCAGAGAGACTAACAGGAGCCTGTCAGTATAACATCATATTATGATATTATAGATATTACATTTGAGTCATCCCTTATCAGGGTCAGAGGGGGTCCAACATGTTATTAGGTTGCTATCCCTAATTCAATGGCACTTCAGTGTATGTCGAAGTGAGCTTGAGAAATTCTACTTCATGTTGTAGGAGTATTTACTGATCCATGATTTCTTGATCACTATAATCCAAGTGATTGCACTCAGCTGTAGCTTGTTTTAAATGATTCAACTAAGTGGTGAGAAGAAACCTTCCTCATAAAAGATATTAGGGTTTTTATTTTATTCAGTAAGGTTTCCAACACAGCAATATTAAATCAATTTAATGATTATGCTGTAGTTTAATATTGCCATTGAGCAAACTATATACAAGGTTTTTATTAACTTTTCGCTTTTAAATACACTGTGTAGCTCCTAAAAAGTTGCATGATGTTATGTTAACTTAAATTTCACACTTGGGATGAGCCTTTGACCAGTTCATTTTTCAGAGGGGTCATTTTACAAATTATGGGTTGGGCACTTTTGCTTTAGAAAAATTAGTTAGAATTGAAAGCAA
This sequence comes from Ryuthela nishihirai, assembly GCA_038380435.1. Taxonomy (NCBI): domain Eukaryota; kingdom Metazoa; phylum Arthropoda; class Arachnida; order Araneae; family Heptathelidae; genus Ryuthela; species Ryuthela nishihirai. The sequence goes on along the minus strand of JAWZYU010000001.1, from coordinate 128,784,802 downwards.
AGTTTATGATCTATTTAACATGCTATAGTTTTGATGGTATGTAAATGGTAGCTAGGCATAAACTGGAAAGAGAGCTGTGTACCAATCCCCATTACACAGAACCGGCCAGGTCTAGCGCCTAATGTACGACCCCGCCTTCTTGTGGTGCAGACTGTTAGTACCTTTCAAAAGAGATTTTTCTTTTGGAAGGGAATGGAAGGGGAGGGCTGCCAGTACAGTATGGGCTACTGATCTGGTCATCTATGGCCACTTTTTTTTTTTCAACCCTGCTTAGAAGTGGTCAACTTCACAGGGTTCTGGTGCTGACCATTTATACCTACTAGACTGGACTTGTTTATGGATTTGAGCTTGATTATGGATCCTGGACTTGCTGCACTGGTGGGCCTCTGTTGAGGGAGAATCTGCTTCTGGGTTGCCAGCCCTAAGTGAACAGAGGCATGGGATACCTTATATCAGCTGGTGGATAACCCTGATCAGAGGCCATCACAGGTACCTGAACCTCACTTAGCTAGTTGAGCATTGTCAATCCTAAACTGGAGTAATGTGTCTCATGTAGGCCATGACTCTTGAAAAAGTCACTTGAAAAGGTGGTGCCTGAAGTTCCTACCGGCATCGGTGACTTCAACCTTTAGCGTAGGAGGAACAGGTGTTTCCCTATGCCTGCGATTAGGGGCTGTTTGATAATTATAGCCCTACCTATCTCAATAAACCTAGTTTCTTTAGTAGAATTTTTAATCACTTTCTACAGGAACATGTAATGTGAGGACACTACATAGAGATTATTCACTTGATGTCCTCATGCAGGAATTCTAGCTCAATAACCTAGATATTCTAGGCTTGCAAGAGACCAGATGGACAGATAAAAGTGAGATACTTAAAAATAACTTTAAATTTCTCATTTCAGGGATGGAGGATGGAAAGCATCTCCAAGGTGTAGGTTTGCTTCTCAGCAGACACACCAGTGATGCTTTTCTAGGATATGAGTGCATTAATGAAATATTTCTTAGAGCAAAATTTAAAACAAAAATTGAAAACTTGAATGTCATCTGTTGTTATGCCCCCATAGAGGACTCTGATGAGAACGAGAAGGATACTTTTTACAGCTAGCTTCAGGATATTTTGAATTCTGTGAAGAAAGGAGATATTTCTCTGGTGCTAGGTGACATCAGTGCTAAAGTTGGTACTGACTCTGACTTTTTGGTCCCTTTGGCATTGGTAGTTCCAATGGTAATGGGAATGTCTCCTACAGGTAAGTAAGCTTAATGGTTTATGAATAACTAACACATACTACAAACACCAGGACATTTATAAATATACATGGGTTTCACCTGATGGGTTGTACAGGAATATAATAGATTATATTTTAATTAACAGCAAATGGGGTGGTAGTTCAGTTAGGAATACCAGATCATACAAGGGTGGCCGAAATTGGGTCTGACCATTACCTGGTCAAAAGTGTTTTGCAGCTGAAACTTAAGAAATGTTTTGCTAAGGTTAAGAAAATTACCTTCAACACTGAAGGTCTGAAAGATCCAGATATAGCCAAAGCATACCATGATAGGCTACTTAGTCATTATGACAATCATGGTTTGCTTACTGTTGAAGTTGAGAAAGAATGGGATCAGTTTAAACAGACTTTTCTTGAAACCAACAGTACTCTTTTTGGATCTATAAATCTTTTGGATAAAAGGGAACAGAGGAAACAATTATTTGAGTAATGAGCTATTGAACTTATTTCAAAGAAGAAATGCAGGATTAATATGAATCAACACCCTACTAGTCCTAATAGAAGGCATTACAACGAGCTTAATAAATGTGTAAAGGATCAGTTAACTGCTGATAAGAATCTTTGGCTTGATAGTGTGGCTGACAAAGCAGAGGAAGCAGTTAGACAGTACAACAGCAGGAGGTTGTACCAGATTGTTCATGTTTTATGTGGGAGAAACGGACAGGTACACAGGGATTGAGGGATAAACTTTGCAAGGTGGTTGAAGGTGAGGATTCTGTGATGGCTAGGTGGGCTGAGCATTTCAGAGATGTTCTAAATAATGTGATTATTTCTACTCTCATTGTAATGAGAATAGATACATTACTGGCTTTAATGATGGCCCTATATCACATTCCGAAGTCGCATTGGCCATCTATAAATTAAAAATGCATAAATCCCCAGGGGTGGATGAACCCACCACTGAAATGCTTAGAACTGGGAACATTTGTGTTGTCACATGGCTGACTGAAATTTTGAATATTTTTTTATGATAAAGGTGTTTTTAAGGATTTTACTAGAGCTGTTCTTGTCCCAATTTTTCAAAAAGGTTATTGCAGTTCTTGTGATAATTATAGGGGAATTAGTTTACTTTCTGTTCCAGATAAAGTTCTTTGCATGATTATACTTAATAGAATTAAGAATTTGGTTGATGGACAACTGTGTGATGAACAGTGTGGATTCAGAAGTGGTAGGGATGTATTGATCAGATTCTTGAGAAATGTTTAGAGTTTCAGAAAACTGTGGTTGCTAGCTTTATAGATTTCAAAAAAAGCTTTTGACTCTGTTGATCGACATAATTTGTGGTTGATTGTTAGATCATATGGAATACCTGATAAGTTAGTGTAATGAGAGCTCTCTATAATAACACTGAGTTCTGTGTGAGAGTTGGTATGTCTTGCAGTGATTGGTTTAGCATTTTTGGAAAATAAGTTCTAAACCAATCGCTGCAAGTGGAGTTAGACAAGGATGAATTTCGTCTCCTTTTCTCTTTAGTTTGGTTATAGATTATGTAATGCAAAATTCCTTGCAAGGGAAAGATTTTGGCCTTAAATGGTCTAGAGATTTCAAAATTTCTGATCTAGATTATGCAGATGATTTGGCCCTGTTAACTACTGATGTTGAGATGAATTCGTTCATTAGGGCTGTTGATGAGACTGGTAATAGAGTAAGATTGGTGATAAACAGAAAAAAAAACTAAAGTGATGAAAATTGGTCAGGCAGATGGTTCTTCAATTGCTTTGAATGGCTGTACTATTGAGCAAGTGCATCGGTTTAATTATCTTGGGAGCTACGTAACAGATATGGGTAATGTGCGGCATGAGATAAATAGAAGAATAGGGATTGCTGCTGGGACTTTTAAGAATCTATGGAGAATATGAAAAAATAGGCATACACACTTAAAGACTAAAATTAGGCTGTATAATAGTTTGGTTCTTTCTAAGGTTAGTTATGGTAGCGAAACATGGATCCTTTGTAAGCAAGATAACATGAAACTTGATGCCTTTGATTCTAGATGCTTACACAGTATTTTGGGCATTAGGTGGTTTGACTTTGTAAGAATGATTAAGTTAGAAGAAGGAGTTATCAACCTCTTTTGAGTGGCATATTGTGCAGAGAGAGACTGCATTGGTTTGACCATGTTGCCCATATGCATAGTTGCAGATTGGCAAAGAGGATTATGAACAGTGTGCCTTAAAGGCATCAGAAAAAGGATGCGATGGACTGACAGTGTCAGAACCTGCTAGAATTGGCCTAGAATGGCCAAATGCAGCAGCTGTATCTCGAAAGAAACACATCTGGAAAGCAAAATTACACAGTCTGGTTGGACCTCCGTAGCCCATGGCTGCATGAGGATTTTGTATGTATGTATGTGTAGTTTCGATAACTATGAACATTATTTAAACATAGAATTTAATGCTGCAATAATTTTAGTGTCTGAATTGTTTTAATAATATAGCAAATTTTAAACATATTGCCTGTATACTAACATGAATATTTTTTGCATGTATTTATTTTTATTATTATCTTATTTTTTCAGCCTAGTAAACGTTCAAAGTATCACATGGCAGGAAGAAATGATGGAAATACCAAAGTAATATTCCCACTTACTGATATTTCTGACAGTTATGGATCAGAAAATAAACGTTCACCACAACCAGGAGATTATGTGGTAGTCAAAGTTAGTTTATAAAACATTTCTCTTTTATATAATTTAAATTATCACTGCATGATTTACATGGATTGATATCTATATCAAGCCTTTGTGAAAGTTTCGTTATAATTATGAGAGGTTAAATGAAATTTAAGAAAATCTTTCTGTTTATCTAGGTAGAAGATTGCACTTCCCAAGTGTTAAAAGGCATGCCTTTATATATTTCTACTCTTGAAGACTTCTATAAGAAAGATCACAACCAAGATTTGCAAAATATGTGTGACTATGGTAGTTTTCAAAATGCTAATTAAATGTCTTCTATTGTTCTCATTTCATTAAGTTCTATTTGCATTGCAAACGACCTAGTTTAAGTGATAATATATTTGAGATGCTCACTTTTAAGTAGGACACAAATACAGAGATCCATACTTTTATCTGACGTTGTGCCAAACATGACTATTAGAACTTTAAACTATAAGAGCCATCTGTCCCGGATGATTCGTCCAATACAGATTCATAAAATGATATGATTGGATGATTCGTGTAGAACGGATTGTCTATAAATGGCGTTCGTGTTAGGAAATTCATCTATTGCCAAAGGGTGTAAATTATTCCTTGTATATGTATCATACATATATTACTCGTTAGTTATAATTTACTGTCACTAATTTTAAGCCATTGCATTATTTTGTAATCATTATTACCTTAAGGAGTTCAAATTGCAGTTTTTAAGCTGTACTTAGGAGAATAAGATATGATGGATATAAATAATAATCCTCTCAGACTATGGCATATAAACTGACAGGCTCCTGTCAGACCAATGTGGCAAGCAGCTGCTTGAGGGGGTATTTATTTTATTATTTTTAATAATTAAAATTTGCAATAGCAGTTTCTGGAATTATTGATGTTATTTTCCCTCCTAAAGTTTTCTCTGATTTTATTTCAATGAACTACTTCGAAGAAGTTTCATCCATTGCGCAAAGCTATCAAGACAACGGCAAAATTTCATACAATGGCTTCCTTGTGCTATTTTCTTTTTTTTAATATCGGTAATACACTTCGCAGCAATGTTGTCGGCTTCCAAGTCAAAGGCAAGATATGAACATGTTGAAAGAATTATATTCTGTAACGATGTAGAGTAAAGGGCCACCATCCACGTACCAGAATGCATGTCAAGTAAGGCAAAGACAAGTTTTACTCCAGTCCAAATTTCGCGTGAATAACAAGAACAAGTTCTATCGTGAACACAAGCCTCTAAATGTGCGAGTTCTCGGCAAGCAGTAGTGAGTTGTTCGTGCCATTCACGCGAATTTTGGATGGAATAAACTTGAGTTAAACCTTGCCTTGACATGGATTCTGATAAGTGGATGGAGCCCTTAATAAATATTTTTAGTGTAAAATAGTACGTTTCCTCGTATTATAAACTGACCGTGCATCTATTAATATTTTCTCTCTGCAAGCACAATGACCCCTCTGAACGTATGTCACTCACTTGGCAAAGTAGAAAATTAGGCCAATAATTCAAGGAGTTACCTACTAAATTTAACATAATTGTATTTGACAGCTTAAATTAAAAAAATAGATGCTTGATGGACTGGAAAACTGGCGTACCCAGAAAGTTTTCAAGGGAAGTGGGGTCTTTTGTTTACCATGACTGTTTGAATAAATGTGTTAATTAGGCTTCCCCAATCCCTTGTGTGCGACACTGTAAAAATTTATGTATATGTATAATTTATATACTAGTGTAACATAAATGACTGTTCGTATCGTTTTTAAATATGAAATATCAATTTATTGCGATAGGCATCCCGATGCAATTCTAGTGTAGCGCCCGACCTAAGCAGTATGTACCTGAAGGACTATTGGGTTATTATCCTCCTTGAGGGCTTGAATAATATACACTTTTTTAAGAAGTCTCCGGAAATCGGACTAAAGTATCAACTCTTCTATTGGGCTTAAGGATGTCAACCCTTCTTTTCGAGCTTTCTGGGTATGTCTAATAGTACAGTTTTTGCTTTAAACTCATTTTCGTTGGCCTGTGAAAAATATTAAGTTAAAGTGGCGTCCTTTGTCGAATTAATGCTAAAATAAACAGAAACGACATTGATGTGATAAATTTATTCTGCTAAGAATTTGCAAAAATGTACTTGAACATCTCTCAATATATAGAATATAAAATACAGATGATAATTATGCAAACATGCATGTACAGTACACAGATAAATGATAAGGTAGGGAAAAAATATAAGTCGTTAAGGTGAAATAATTACAATATAATAAAATGCAAAGCAACAGCATAAGAGTCCAGCCGAAAGTTTTCTAGCGAACTATTGGGAAAAATGCAAATACCAATCAAAGATCATTCACTAGAAACCTTTTGGCCAAAACTACAATGATATGATTGTGAAATAAAGCTGAAATTCAAAACAAAATTAAAAAACAATTATGATGACCAGAGATGCATACAGGTGATGAGAGTTCCCATTAATGATAGAAAGCGCTGCGAGAGGTCACGATGAAATATTTCTGACCAGAGAATTCTATGTATCCACTTTCCAACCGGAAACGAAAATAGTATAGCTTCCGATTGTAAGTTGTGATCATTCTTATCGAGGGCATATTTAAAAATTGCACTTTAAAAATTTTCACATCATTCAAAGACTGCAGCAAAATAGTACAACTAACAAAATAGACAAACGTTTAATGTACCACGAATAATTGTGCACAGGCCCTGGTATACCAAAAAAAAAACTAGGGGAGTAAGACTACTTCGAATGCAGTATAACATTCCCCCCCCCCCCCTTCGTTTTACGGGTTCTTAAAAAAATACCTGAAAAAATTTTTGCCTCTTTTTTGGCATATAATACGGATGCTTCAACTGTTATTTGGTTTAACTGGCCGATTTTTCTTGGTTTATACACCGTAACAGAGACTACAGTTAAATGTAGAGAAAAGTGATCCTAGTTGATTGCAGAGTTTGCAAATATCCATGGCTTGGTTGATCATTCAGCAAAATCTGTCTCTGGAGATACCATGCTACGCAGATGATAAATATATACGAAGATATATTTATCATCTGCGTAGCTGATGATAAATCGAAGATGACCACTTCAATAATGACCGAAGAAAAACGATTCGTTCAATACGGGATCTTCGATCTTCAACATTGTGCAAAAGTTGATAACCCATTCGGCCCATATTATGTACACTTTCGAAAAGATGCTAGAGCTAATGCACCGTTTTCGTTGAATATCAAGACATATCTTTCAGGCGGCAATTCCTTGTAGAAATTCTCTGTCTCAAAGTCTGACTTTGAAAAGTTTTTCGAAAGCAAAGATGAGTTTTGAGGTAAAACTAAGTGAATTTACTCATAAAATAATCAGATAGTATAAGGGCCATCTTAAGCCTTGCCCGAGTCCCTAGGCAAAAAATAAAATATGAACAGGGAATTTTCCCTCTTGGTATGATAACGAAAATGGGCCCCAAAAAACCTGGGCCTGCAGCATTTCATTAGGCAAAAGATGGTTATGTAGGTGAAATGAACTGTAATGTCTTGTATCAATATAGTTTGGGGTTTTGTGGCGCATTAGCAACTAAAGTTATTATGTTTCTAACAAATTTCACATTAAATCGATTTTTATTCTATTTCGAAAAAATTTCTGGAGTTTTATTGATTGTTCGAAAAAAGAACTTGTAATCCTCACATTATTGTCATAATTCTGTGAACTGCATTCGTGTTATGAGTAATGATCATCGATACTTATATAAAGTATCCATGGTTATGATAAAAAAAAAAACTTGTCTCAGCATCGAATATTTCGAATCGACTTCGATAGAAATGCTCATAAGAAGCTGATAACTATTGTACTCCTTTGGAAAGATGCAACAACTGTTGCTCCGTTTATATTGAATAACAGAAGGTATTTCTTTGAAATTTTTCTTGTCGAAAGTTTTGATTTGTAGTGCCGCAAGGAAAACAGAATACAACTCGTTTCGGGGATAAAATGTGATGACATATGTGTTGGTGAAAATAAGGTAATAGCATCTTACATATGATTAGATCTTTCAAAGAATCGTATTTGGATTTTTTTAAATAAAAATAAAACATACCCTCAATAGTTTGAATTTAAAAGGTATAATAGATGACATTACTTCCGTCTGAAACTTTCATTTGATATACAAATCGTTAGGAACGATCCCGTGATATTTCACCCTTCTTTTTTGGGAGGAAGGCAGAAAGAAGGGATCATAGTTATCTCATGATAATTTTGTGTTGTTCACGCCTTTTTATGGGAGGAAGTCAGAAAGAAGGGATCATAATCTTAGCTATCTCATAATTTTGTCTTCAGGAGCTTTAGTTTGAAATTTAATTACGTCTATAATCGTGTATGCATTATTAGGAAGCAGTGAGAGGGTTGGGTTCGGTTGCGTTATCTCTGTTACTGAGATAAAAAAATATCACTGAGCGACACTTTTTTTTTGCACAAATTGGTCGGCAAAAAATAATGTCACAAAGGTTGGGGAAGGGGACTCGTAGGATAGATGTTATGAAATATGTCTGTCAAGGCCATCCAGAGTATTTAGCGTGCACAGAGTATGGTTCTCTTGCATACCGGGCCATATCTTCAAGTCCCATCCAACGGGCAAATTTGAAATTTCTGTTATAAGTCTAATGTTTATAATTGTCGATTAAAGCTTGGTAATTTTTCAAATTTAGCATCTTGTAATGATAGAAGTTAAAACAATTAGAATATTTGGTAAATACCAATCCTAATGTTTATTTAGTGACTTCAACTTATACTACTCAAAGTGGAAATCGCAATGGAAGTGATGAATATGTCTGAAACTGATAGGATGGAAGTTATGAGGATAGATGTGCAAATGAACAAAAAAAAATGGAACGTAAGGTACGTGCGTTTATTGCAGACTCCAGTACATAGTAGGCCCACTTCGGGCAATTATACAAACCTGTAGATGTTTCAGCATTCTATTAATCGGATGGTTAATGGTGTCCTGAGGTATGGCGTTCCAAACAGCATCCAATTGGGCACACAACTTTACCACGTTCGCCACCAGAGGGAGCTGGCAAAGGCGGCGACCCATAAGGTCCTACACATGCTCAGTGGACGATGGAGACCATGGGAGAATGTTCATTGTTGTACGTGCAGTGTGTGGGGTAAGTAATATGAATGACATACCCAGATGTATCGCAATTCAGAGACAACGCCATCTATAAGGAGTATGACACATTACCACTATCTACGTCAGGGACAAGTCGGTACCATGTAGGTAAAGCTCAGCCTGAACAACCTAGGGCGAACAGTACTATAGAAGTAAAGTTCATCCCTCAGTCAAAACCTAAATTTAATCTTTGTCCCGGATCGCTATAAATAAGGATATAAAGATCCAAATTGCCTCGGCTCCTGTGATGGAAACTCTTAGTCTGACCCTTCCATCTTGGCCTGTAGGACTGGAGCAGCTCCAGTCAGCACAGCCTTCAACTTCATTAAGGCCCTCAAGCCCCCCCCCCCCCCTGGCATCCTGCTGCAGAATCAGTCCAATCATGGTGATAAGGAAGGGTCGTGCCACAGGATTAACGATGTCATTGATGTAACATCACGCTGTTAGTGGCCAGAAACATGGAGCAGAGTTGTCATGCCATTGTACCATGGTGGAGAGTGTATGGCGGCTAATGGAATAGGGTTCCTCATGTCGCTGACGACGCCATGCAGACAAATGGCTGTCTGGCATGCCAAAACAAAATAGGGACTCGTCTGTGAAAAATACTCTCCATTCTGTGTTCAATGTTGTCTTGCTCAACCAGAAATGTCGCTGCAACATCAGATGCCGGACTGGACATTTCACCCTCATTCCTATGTAATGCAAATGGCTTGTGTGGAGACCACAGAACCTGTAGCAGTCTGCAAATCACTCTGCAGTACAGTCATTGAGATAATGGGGTCATGACGGCTCTCCTATGGAGTATGTGATCTTCACGTACTGCGGTGTGGCGTGCTGGTTCCATACCTGTGTATGTCGTTTGGTGCTCCATGATGTGTAAGACAAACCATTGTACCCCCACGCGTGCAACAATCGCTTGAAGACAATCTGAGCTGTCGCATATCGACGATTCGCTCTCTGAAGGAGGCAATTGTGCATGAGGGTGCTGCCAACATCTACAAGGCATGTTCTGAACATTTTCGCAGCATGCACTTAAACCTCACTGTAGTTGGTCGTGTTATAAGAGCTCATGGGCACTCGGTATTTATCCACGGCTCAGCTGGGTGTCACATATCCATTCTCTGTGGAACTTTATTATTTTCATATATCCGATGGCCATTGATTGCCTCTTGCGATTTACACATCTCTGCTTCCATTCCGTTTTGATGTGATTTCCACTTTGATCAATGTAAAAAAAACTTTTGCCTCGTTTTTGAAAAAGTAGAATGTCTACAGAGGAATTTAAATTAGATTTCAAGCTGGATACGTTTTTCGTTAAGGCTCATAGAATATATCCAGCCACACACTTAAGAATTGGTCATGGAGTTCAATCATGAACTTCGTTATTGCGGGGGCGGGGGTGGCTCAGTCGGTAGCGCGCCAGGCTCGTAATCTGTAGTTCCCAGGTTCGAGTCCCAGCTGGGTCAGCATTGAGTATTTATCTCCGCAAAATTCCCCGCCCTGCCCACAGTCAGTTGGGGACACCGATGGGCTTGGAAAGGCCGCCGTCCGTCGGATGGGACGTTAAGCCGTGGCCCCGTGTGCGGGAGAGCCATACCCTGTGCACGTTAAAGAACACGCTGGATGGCCTTGACGGGAGGCTACCATCTGTCTCCCAACAGCTGTTCCAGTAGGTCCCCTTCCCCAACCTTCTCTGAGCCTTCGGGGTCCATGTGACCTGGCCATTTAGCCCATGGTGTGCAAAAAAGTGCCGCTCAGAGGTAAAACAACCCAACCCAACTTCGTTATTGCGGAGTTTACTTACAAAAAAAATTTAGTTTCGAATCAAAATAATTGAAAAATATTTGCATAAAAAATGCAATGCAAGTATTATAATTTCGTAAAAAAAATATCTTAGCATTCATTAAAATTTCTATAGCCTTAAGAGTAAGTTTTTTGTTAAGTTCAAAAGTCGGCGTAAATGCATTGTTGTGCTAACTTTTTCCAAATTAATTTAAAATAACTCGTATGAAGTTTTAAATTATAAGTATTATAATCATTGAATAAATATGTATTATATGAATGAATACAGATTGCTGCAGGCCTCACAGGCGTGGAGCACTCTCCAGAGAGTAATAAAGATATCGTAATTAATTTCCATCCTCCTGATTTCAATTTTATATTATTCAAGAATATGTAATTTTTCGTACTTTCAATGTACTTATATTTTCTTTGGCACTTTTATAATAACTTTTTAAATTACATTCGAAGCACAACTGTCAAAAAATATATGTTTTGAGTTTCACATATTTATTCTTAATATTAGGAAGTTTATGTCTCTAGCTATGTCCCTCAAATACTTATCTCCAAGGTTTACATAAGTAATTTGTCAATCGCTGGTCTTTACTGCACTTTTACAATCGCCTATCTTTTACCAATTCCTGTTCCATCAACCATCTATTAAACGAAAATCGCTAGGCATCACCTTTAGGGAGGGAGTTCTCAACAGGAAATAGAGAGAGTTCAACATAGTTTGTAATATTTTGGTTTAAAATTCTGAGATATAAAAAAGAGGTGAACTCAGTTTGAAATGTGGCTAATTACTAGCAAGTTCACGACTGATTAATGGATGATTTGGAGATTGTTTACAGTAATGTTTCATTAGTATCTCTCCAAACCCAACGGAATTCTTTTAGGAGAAAGAAACTTGTTTTTTTACCTCTCCTCCTCTTAGGATAAGGGACTAAATGCTGATATAAATATAAATCACTTGACCATCGCACTCTACAACCCAAATGGTAGTCGTTCAAAGTTTCGCCATTCTTCAACTTTAAACATCTATGGTAGTGGAAATTACAAGTTTAGGAGGTTTAGAAGATATTAATCCTAATATTACACTTATTTAACAGAAAAAGAAAACTTTATCAATGGAAATAAAAGAGTTGAATTTTCAAAGGCGACAATGTAGAAACAACTCAGTTTTGAAAAAAGAAAAAAAAAAACACCAGAGCCAAATATAGAAAGACCCTGTTCGGTGGGGGAGGAAGTTAGTATGAGTTTCCTGCATTTCTTAAACGAATTGACCAAATATAATATGTTAACATTCTTGTTCCTATATATGTAATATATTTTCTAACGTTCTATTTCATCTGTTAACGACTTCAGAATAATATCCATAGAAAACTATTGAAACAGATCATTTAAAAAGGAAATTTATTTTTAAAATTTTTTCCAAAATTCTGTTTTATTTATGAAATCCATCATCAACCATATAAAAAACAGTTTAAGATGACTGAATCACAATTACAGCGTAGGTGATGAGAGTTCCTATTAATGATAAAAAAGTGGTGCGAGAGGTCACGCTAAAGTATTTTTGGCCGGAAAATTCCATGTTCCCACTTTCCAACCAGGAAACGAAAAGTGTAACTTCCGATTGCAAGTTTCGATCATTCTTACCGAGGGCGTATTTAATGCATGCACTTTTAAATTTTTCACAAGACTCAAAGACTCTGCTACAAACTATTACAACTAACAACACACAGACATATACATTTAACGCACTAACGAATTGTACAAATAATACGGATGTTTCAACTCTTATATCGTTCAGGAGGCTAATTTTTCTCAATCCGTACACCATAGCAAAGAGAAACCACAACAAAATGTTTATAGAGAAAAGGGATCCCAGTCGATTACAGAGTTTGCATATATCCATGGCTCGATACATCATCCAACGAAATCTGTCTCTGGAGGTTCCATTTTCAACAGGAGATAAATGTATCTGAAGATATTTAAAGTTCGAAGAAAAACGGTTGCATGAAAAGCAGAAGAGGAACATCATGAAGTAATACGAACTCCAAATCATGGTAAGAAACATACATTGGAAAATAACAATCACTTGGAGTATCTGCGGATTGATCTCGTCGATTAGAATCCCGAAAGTAGGTTTTGTTTTTTCCAACAGAGAATATTTGGAGGTGAGAATTGCATAACATTTCATAATTAGTAGAATAATAGAAATGATGCAATTAAAAATTGACATCACTAATGGCAAATTGGTTGACTTACCTCCAGCCAAAGGAAACGTTATGGATAATATTAAAATTCGACGCACACTTTGATAATTCAGTAAGATAAAGTCGATTGTTGTAATCATCAATATGCATTTGGTTGTGTTAATCAGTCTAGAGAGTTTAAATCCAGAAGCAGCACATTCGAACAGCGAAATCAAAGAATTCAATACAAAAACGTGCTGAATGACGATCACAATGGCAAACCAAAGTCGCGCAATCCGGGATCTTTGATCCTGAACACTCAACAAATGCTGATAACCCAAGCACTTGGCCCATATGATGTATACCTTTGGAAACATGTCACAACTCTTGGTATGTTTTTGTTGAATAGCAGAAGAAGACATTTCTTTGAATGATAAATTCCTTGCAAAAAGCTTTATCTCAAAATTTGAATTTGAAGACTTGTAAAAAGGAAAAAATTTGTTTTGAGGTAAAAATGAACGAATGGATTGTAGAGCTTATGCCAAATACTACTGTTACGGTTTAGTTGTTTGGGATTCTATGGCAATTCAGCATCTAGAGATATAATGAACCAAACAAGAAACTTTATATTAATAAAACTTTTTTCATTTTTGAAGAACTGTATTTGCATTTATCCTACACTAATGAAAGGAAAAATGTAATATTCATTGTCGAAAAACGAAAAATTTCAAATCATCAGATTACTGTCATAGTTTTGTGAATTGAACCCGTGTTTTGAATAAGTACCATAACGATGGGATCGATCAATCCATGGATACTTCTCTGAAGTATCCATGGTTATAATGCAAAACATATCGATTGTTGCTACATCGAAAATTTTTAATCGTTTCCTTTCAATAGCAGAGCTGGTGAAACCATGGAGGTAGGAAGAGGGGGAGGCGCCCTTACTCTATCTTAAAATAGGTCGCTATTGTAGCAGCGCAGAACGGCGGTAGCCATGTTCTTGCTACTCAGAAAGTCGCAAGCTGCACGTCAATTGAAATGTATCCAAATGCTTTATACGCATATTGCTCAATAAAATCGCAATTGTTTCATGTACAAAAAAGGAATTATTTCGGCGAATGTTGATAAATCGATTTTTTTTCTTGGAAGGTCAAGAGATATTTAACATATATATATATAAAAATACTATTTTCCGCTTTAGTTTTTCGTTTGTTTACGTTTTTAAACACAGTTGTTTATTTATGTTTAAAGTTAATAATAAAAAATTACATATCAAATGAAAGCTACACCATCTTTTTCATAAAATAGGAACTGAATTCTCCTCCCCTGCATAATATTTCAAAGTTCTATCATTGTTTAATCAAGTTTCTAAAGTTCAGAGTAAACTGTGATAAGTCAAATCTCTTACAGAAGAAAAAATGTAAATATTAACAAAAAAACTCTTTGGAATAAAAAGCAGGAACTTTGTTGTGAAATATACAGACTTTAATATAGGCTTAATTACCGAATATTGTTTAAAATATAAATTTAAATAGTTTTGATTATGATCTTTTATTTATCTTCAGTCATATTCTTCCATTAAATTGCATGAATATCGTTTAAAATGGAGATTTAAATATAATAATATAATAAAATAAATACCCCCCTCAAGCAGCCGCTTGCCACAGAGGTCTGACAGGAGCCTATCAGTTTATATGCCACAGTAGGAGATCTGAGAGGATGGCAGGACCTCAGCAGAAAAACGACACACACATCCATGCCTAATTCCGGGGCTCGAACCCAGGTCTCTTAGATCAGTAGCCAAGCGTGCTAACCACTCGGCCACGCTCACAAAAATTAGAGGATATTTCAAAATGAATAAGAAGCGATAATATATCCCCTAATTTTTGTGAGCAGTATAGATTTGATTATGATCTTTAATTTACCTTCTGTCGTATATTTCCATTAAATGCATATTTTAATTTTTATAGCACTTCACAGTTCGATTTTCATCGACATTGAACATAATTTATCATGAAATATTCTAGCGTCCATAACTCTTTAAATACTTAACGAATATTGTTTAAAATCGAGATTTAAATAGATTTAATTACGATTTTTAATTTATCTTTATTCACATTTTTCTATTAAATGCATATTTTAGAAATTACAGAGCTTCGAAATTAGATTCTCATTAACATAACAGCGAAATTCTCTAGTTTCGGTAAGGTACATCAAAAACATAGGAAACGACGAATGATATCAGTATCATTTTCCCCTGTTGATTTTTTTTTCTCTTTCTATGAATTTATAAGAACATTTTATTTCATCAGTTTACATTAAAAACACTGAGAAAATTTCGCAACCTTTCCTACTGCCTTCCGCTAGGCCTAACTACCCTACTGTCATAAATTATTTGAAATGACGAAAAGGTTTTCAATTTACAAAGCAAAACTTTAGCATTACTTCTCACCTATGAAATATTATCCCTTTGATCTTTTTCGCAAGTTCATTACTGTAATCAAACGCGTTACCCAAATCCATTTTTTCAATGCAATCTGTCGTTCTTTAACACAGTGATAGCTAGATTACAAGTAGAGACAATATGGCGACGCTTGGTTACAGTTTCAAGCGATAGGACGCCTCCCTGTCTTCCTACCTCCATGGGTGAAACTCCGATAATTATTTCACTCTTTGGAAAGATGTAATAACTGTTGCTCCATTCGCGTTGAATAACCGAGGAAGAGATTTAGTTTGAGATATATAATTCCTCGTAGAAAGTTGTCACTTAGAGTCTGGGTTGGATTATTTTACCTCTGAGTGGCACTTTTTTGCACACAATGGGCTAAATGGCCAGGCCACATGGACCTCGAAGGCTAAGAGAAGGTTGGGGGAGGGGACCCACTGGAACAGCTGTTGGGAGACAGATGGTAGCCTCCCGTCAAGGCCATCCAGCGTGTTCAACGTGCACAGGGCATGGCTCTCCCGCATACGGGGTCACGGCTTAACGTCCCATCCGACGGACGACAGCCTTTCCAAGCCCATCGGTGCCCCCTACTTACTGACTGTGGCAGGGTGGTGAATTTTGCGGAGATAAATCTCAACGCTGACCCAGTTGGGACTCGAAGCTGGAAACTACAGATTACGAGCCTGGCGCGCTACCGACTGAGCCACCCCCGCCTCACTTATAGATTAAATTATTATAGGCTTATAGACTCCAGACGGAACACAGAGTAATATCGTGTTTGAGATAAAAAAAAAATAATAACATGCACATTTGTTGAAATGTTCAAATGAATAGTACAGCTTTTTTAACTAGGAAATAGAAACAGTGGCAAAACTAAATGATAATGGCCCTTGTTCAAAATATTACAGTGGGCTCCTATACGATAGGAATTTACCACTGAAATATTACGATGCCTAAATCATTAATTAAACCTGGAACCTGGATGGGCCCCCATCCCCATGGGTCCCTGGTGCGTTGAATCGCCTGCAGCTCTGGTAGTTTCAATCGTGAGTAGGAGGTGCCTAACATATGAATACACTATTCAAAGAATAGTTTGTTTGGTCTATTTTCGTATTAATAAAATCAAAAATATGCATCACGTAATCTGAAAATGAAACAATATGAATGTCAGATTTTGTCACGATTTGTGAATAGTTTTTGTGCAGCAACCACAGATACATCTCTGGATATAATATCTATTATTGTTTCTTCTTTTCTGTAGCAAATCTGGGGAGAGGGGGTGTCATGTCCCTCGAATTTTATATTTATTTATTTATTGTGTATTTTTGTTGTATTTTATTGTTGTATATTTTTTTTTTTAGCCGTCCCGTGGTCGAGTGGTTAGCGCGCTTGGCTACTGATCTAAGGGACCTGGGTTTGAGCCCCGGGTAAGGCATGGATGTTCGTGTTGTTTTCCTGCTGAGGTCCTGCTATCCTCTCAGACCTTCTATTCTGGCATATAAACTGACAGGCTCCTGTCAGACCTCTGTGGCAAGCAGCTGCTTGAGGGGGTATTTATTTATTTATTATATATTTTTATATGTTCTTTGAAATGTTTGTGCTGGGATGACTCACTGTTGTTGTTTTCGGGTCTGAAGCTGCTCCGTGCAAGGGTGAGGAATGCCAGCAGTTGTCGATGGACGTTAATGACCGCCTAGAGCGCTACTAGCGCAGCGAGAAGGCTAGGCGGGAGATTTGAAAGCTTTAGTCTTGGTGCGAGCACGTTGAACGAAAGGTCGTGTCAACAAGCGTCGGAAGGACGCCGCCCATACTCAAAAGAAAGAAACCCTTGAAGTGAGGGTGCGATTCCAAGAGGGAATCTAGATTCTTGGAGAATCTGTCTTTTTATTCTTGTGGTTCAATAGGAACCACAGTGTAGGCAATGGAAAATTCTTTCGCCGAGTTTTTAAGGTCTGTAAAGTGAGAATTCTCAGAGTGTGCGATTCTCCACCTCAGTATTATTGTTTGCAGCAGTGAAGCAGCAAAGACCCATGGAGTGGAGCTCATTCCCAGCACGTAGCTGTATATATTGTGAATAAAAACTGTCGTCCCTATATACTCGTGCAGTTAAAGAATGGACAGTTCCTATTCTTCATTCGACACAGTAAAGCTGAGGCATACAGTGGCACAGGCGTAAAAACCCGCGAATCTGTAGATTTACACCGAAGTGAATTAAGCAGTAATTTTCATCGTCGTATCTCTCTCCTGTTCGGACTGGGTCATCACATCTGGCGCAGTCGGACTGGATCCGAACCCCCCAGGGTCACGACAGGGGGGCAAAAGGGGCCTTGATCTCCATTTGAGGAACGTATTAAAGATAATGGAGACCAAAAAATATTAAACTTGTGCATACTTCACGTATATTTCAAGTAATTTTTAAAAAACTTCTAAAACGAAAGTGAAAACGTTACACTAAAATGGAAATCCACTCTCTTGGCCCCTAATTTTATGTTTTTCCGGATCTATTGCGTCGCTTGTTTCCCTGTTCCTTACTCCTTATAGTTTTTCTATATCCGGGTCTGATCAGATTAAATAAATATTTTTAAATATATTTCAGACAACAATTTTCTCCTCACGAGTTTTCATTAGATATATAACTTGTTAATTATATATCTAATGTAATTGGGATCGATCAATGTGAAATTTGTCTTTTTTTATTTTACTGGTGCCCAATGCAGGGATCATAAGTTGAAGCAAACCAACATACTCTCGCCATTACGAAGCTTTAACGTGAGATGTAAATCATTATATAGGTAATTGCTTACGTATTTGGTCGATTTTTGTAAAAGGGAAACTTTTTAAAGAAGAGTGAGTAAGGTTTCTCAATTACTAAAACATTTCGTCGATTTTTGAAAAGGGAAATTTTAAAAGTAGAGTGGGTAAGGTTTCTCAATTACTAAAATATTTCGTCGATTTTTGAAAAGGGAGACTTTTTAAAGGAGAGTGAGTAAGGTTTCTCAATTACTAAAATATTTCGTCGATTTTGTAAAAGGGAAACTTTTTAAAGTAGAGTGAGTAAAGTTTCTCAATTACTAAAATATTTCGTCGATTTAGGTAAAAGGGAAACTTTTTAAAGAAGAGTGAGTGAGGTTTCTCAATTACTAAAATATGGAAAGTCTGAAACACTTTTTCTAAACTGAAAATGCTACGTTGTAAAAAATAGCAGTGAAAAATCTTCTACTAGAATATTATTTCTCTTTTTAGGTACAAAACAATCCGCGAAGGTCTGACGAGTTTATCTTAAGTTGTTCCATAAGTCATTTTGGAAAAATATTTTCTACATACATCCTCTATATTTGATTTAAGCCTAGTATTTACTAAAGCTAAATCCACATAAAGAAAAATGAACCACAATGAATTTGACAGCTGACTTTATTCTATGATACAACGTTGTTTGCTTTCCGTTCTAAGTCGGTGTATTTATTTCATTCAGATGGGAGATAAAGTTTCTGGCTTTTCAAGTGAAAGCGCCTACCCTAAGTTTGCTCTTTTGATTATATACTAACGGTACAAACTTATTGTGTGAGAGTGTTGTTTATGAACTGGCGAAGACATAAGTGCTCTCACAGGAAAAAAAAAAACCCCACCTAGCTCCATTGTTGATACACGATACCATCTTCTTATAAACATCAACTAAAAGTACAGTTAAAATTACATCCCCGAACCTTACGAAGAGCGCAGCAGAAAAGATCACTCTGTTGTTGAGAATGTCATATTTCTAAAGGATAGTTTTTTTTCTCTAGAATAAAAACTATTGTTAAACGATTCGGTACAATTTGAAATGTTCTTGGGAAGAATTCATATTTATTTCGCGTATGATATTGTTTTAGAAATTTTACAGTTGACAGCATATACTTTGCGGATTAAATATAGAAAGTTGCAGTTTTGGTAATAGCGTGGGAGATAAAAATCTATGTTCGTGTGTTTGGTGCATTGTTCGCAGAGGTGTTTTTCTTGAAAAGAGTGTGATCCGCAAATGCTTAGACTGCGACCTATTTAGTTTCTTTCGAGGAAGAATTTTTGGAACCTAAATATATGCCTGCATAGAATATCTCTTTAGTCAAAAGAAGTCACTTTTTTTACATTTTTCATATTTTAATATTTGTTTTAATTTGTATCTTGATGGGAAGGGGGAGGAATCAGTCGGTAAAGCGCTAGCTTGTAATGTGCAGTTCCCAGGTTCGAGTCTTAATTGGGCCAGCTTTGAGACTTATCTCCGCAAAACTTCCCATCCTGTCCCCGGTCAGTAGGGAACATCGATGGCTTTAGAAAGGCCACCGTCCGTCGGATGGAACGTTAAGCTGTGGCTCAGTTTGCGGGAGAGCCATACCATGCATACGTTAAAGAACACGCTGGATGGGAAGCTACCATCTGACTTCTAACAACTCTTCAGTGGGTCCTCCCCAAGCAACCTTCTCTGAACCCTCGGGGTCCTTGTGACCTGGCCATTTAGCCTATTGTGTGCAAAAAAAAAAAAAAAAAAAATTGTCGCTCACAAGTAAAACAACCCAACCCTTGATGGGAAGTTGGAGAGTTGGGCTGTTTTATCTCTAGGAGCACTTTCCAGTAATAACCAGGTCACAAGGACCCCCAAAGATCTCAGAGCGAGGTAAAGGAATCCACTACTTAGCATTTAGGAGACAGATGAAAAACTTCCCTAAAAGACATCCAACAATTTCTTTAATATGTACAGAGTATAGTTCTCATGTCCAAGAGACTATGATTAAATATCCCGTCAGATAACGCTGGCCTTTTTAAGTCTTTTGACGTTCTCTTTAGTGCGCTTGGAACTTAGGAATACACTGTTTTCCCTAAAATAAAGAAAATCCCTGTGTTAAGTCAATGGGAAGCTAATGTCGAATCTTTATAACTTCTAAAATAAGTTTTTTTGTTTTGAAAAATGTGATTGCAGATAAAGATCTCAATCAAATAAATCAATATCTCGATTTTCAACAAATTCGTTCAATATTTAACGAGCTATGAAAGTTTGAATATTTAGCGATAACAATGCCAGCCAAAAAAATTGACTTCAGAGTTAATTAAAACTTAGTAATAAGTATTGTATCAAAGTGTTTAATAAAACAAGTTTGTATTTTAGAACTTTGTGTAAAGAATTCTTTCACTATTCTTCAGATTTGTATAAGTTTCTTAAGACTGGCATTGCTATCGCTAAATATTCAAACATCCATAACTCATTAAATACTGAACGACTATTATTGAAAAATCGAGATATTGATTTATATGATTGAGATCTTTATCTGCAATCACATTTTTCAAAACAAAAAAATCTTATTTTAGAAGTTATAGAGATTCGACGTTAGCTTCCCATTGACTTAACATAGGGATTTTCCTTAATTTATGGAGGGACGGGGGTGGCTCAGTCGGTAGCGTGCCAGGCTCGTAATCTGTAGTTCCCAGGTTCGAGTCCCAGCTGGGTCAGCGTTGAGATTTATCTCCGCAAAATTCCCCGCCCTGCCCACGGTCAGTAGGGGACAGCGATGGGCTTGGAAAGGCCGCCGTCCGTCGGATGGGACGTTAAGCCGTGGCCCCGTGTGCGGGAGAGCCATACCCTGTGCACGTTAAAGAACACGCTAGATGGCCTTGACGGGAGGCTACCATCTGTCTCCAAACAACTGTTCCAGTGGGTCCCTTCCCCCAACCTTCTCTGAGCCTTCGGGGTCCATGTGACCTGGCCATTTAGCCCATGGTGTGCAAAAAAGTGCCGCTCAGTGGTAAAACAACCCTTAATTTATGGAAACCAGTGTATAAGATTACAAGTATAGCAGACTACCAATTGAGCCAATGAGAGGGATGATAAAGTGTAAAATATTAATAATGGCTTTCCCTCTGTTGGTCAAGAACAGTTTTTAATCTGTACACGAGAGCAGAGCACCAGTTCTAATAATGTCCATCATTGGCTCTACTCGAACCTGGGCTCTATTTCGAACTACTCTTTCCTTGTGTGGGGCTGGGTTGGCTTAGCAGGTAGCGCGCCAGGCTCGTAATCTATAGTTCCCAGTTTCGAATCCCGCATGGACCAGCGTTGAGATTATTCTCTACAAAACTCCTCGGTCACTAGGGGATACCGATGGGCTTCGAACAGGCCGCAGGCCGTCGGATGGGACGTTAAGCCGTGTGCGGAAGAGCCATACCCTGTGTTTGTTAAAGAACACGCTGGATGGCCTTGACGGGGAGCTATCATCTATCTCCCAACAGCTGTACAGTGTGTCCCCAACCTTCTCTGAGTCCTCGGGGTCTTTGTGACTTGGATGTTTAGTCCATTGTATGCAAAAGCGCCGCTCAGAAGTAACCCAATACCCTGTGTTATGTCTAACCATTTTATATTTCTCTCACAGTTGGTTTGGGTTTTTTACCTCTGTGACGCAATTTTTTGCACACAATGGGTTAAATGGGCAGGTCACAAAGTTCCAGAGGGATCAGAGAAGGTTGGGAGAAGGGAACCCACCGGACAGTTGTTAAAAAAAAAAGTGCTTGAAGAGAAATATATTTATGCAGGGCCATTCCTTAATGAATAAAATTTCAAATAAGGAATGTACACATCATACCACAATACAACTAAGGATACCCGAAAGCAAAACGAAAGCCGATATTTCGTGTGTTTCTTCTTCAACGGTGATGCCCTCTAATTACTGAGTATAAACAATGTACACATGTGCATCGTTAGCAATAATGTATTCGTTTAGTCGTTTAAATTAACTGGGAGACAAAATAGAACGACTATACTTTGAATTAATATTTATTTCATAACCCGAGAAACACCGGGTAACTCTATTAATAGTTTAATATAAAATAGAAATAATAGTAGTTTTCTCGAAACTGAAATGCTAGAATTTTTCACTAACAATAAAATAACTAGATTAATTTGTTTTATTAAAAGGAGCGGAAGTTGGCTCAGTCTATAGTAAGCCAGGTTTGTAACTTGATGTGACTAGATTTGAGCTTACTTTGTGTCTGTTGAAATCTCCTCACCTCGCTGAGAGTCCGAATCTGGGCGGCAGTTTCTAAAAGTATTACAGTGGATCAACTCTCCCCACCCAGCTCCAACTATTACTACCGAACAACACTAATTAGCTAATTCGATTCCTTGAGAACCATTCATTATTGTGTCCCATGTTTTCAGAGATAACCAATGGCATCCCATGGCCGAGTGGTTAGCGCGCTTGGCTACTGATCCGAGGGACCTGGGTTCGAGCCCCGGGTAAGTCATGGATGTGCATATTGTTTTTCTGCTGAGGTCCTGCCATCCTCTCAGACCTTCTACTATGGCATATTATAAACTGACAGGCTCCTGTCAGACCTCTGTGGCAAGCAGCTGCTTGAGGGGGTATTTATTTTTTTATTTTTAAGCTATAGTAGCCGGTTGTTGCCCTTTTGTCTAATATATCGCCCATGGATTAAGAAAATTTTTTAAACCAAGAAAGAGTCAAACGTTTTTAAAATGACAATCAGATAAAGTAATTATCTAGTTTAAACCAATCTTGCATCTCTTATACTTTAGTTAAATTGAAGACACACAGCTGATGGCCCTAGAGATAAGTTAATATCTGCGATTTTCTACTTTTTGAGTTGGTTGTTTTACCTCTGAGCGGCAGTTTTTTGCACACCATGGGCTAAATGGCCAGGTCACATGGACCCCGAAGGCTCAGAGAAGGTTGGGGGAGGGGACCCACCACTGGGACAACTGTTGGGAGACAGATGGTAGCCTCCCGTCAAGGCCATCCAGTGTGTTCTTTAACGTGCACAGGGTATGGCTCTCCCTCACACTGGGCCCGACTTAACGTCCCATCCGACGGACGGCGGCCTTTCCAAGCCCATCGGTGTCCCTTACTGACCATGGGCAGGGCGGAGAGTTTTGGGAGCTACTTTGCGAAAGAACTCATATTGCTACATAGTCTATAATTTTGCAATAAAATGTTATAAACTGGCATTGCCACTCCTATTTTTAAAACTTTTGGAAATATAGCTTGTTCAAATGAAAAATTGGTTAAATAATCGAAAACTTGTCTGATTTTTTGATAATTTTTTTTCTATAATACGGACTCTGAAAGTTTTTCCTTTAAATTTTGAACGATTTTTCCAATCTGATTTTCAAAACCAACAGAAATTTGGAGCACCTCACGCTTATTTTCTTCACAAATGATCTTTACTTCGTCTCAATAAAATAATGGCGGAAAAGTTCGGATTTCGACCTAAATATTAAAAATATCCGTGAGTGAGCTCACACGATCTAGTATCAAAATAATATGACCACCTACAGTCGCTCAAAAAAGTATCCGAACACTATGGTTGATTACAGAATTCAGAAAAAATATCTGGCAACGATTTTTTTTAGAAATTAGTGATCTGGCAACCTTCGTGTCACGTGACACGAAGTGTGAACTATATCCGCTAACTCCCGTTCAACCCTCAGCTAGAAAAGGTGACACCGATAGCTTGGAAAGAGATATTGTATCTTCATCAGATAGTGTTTAAGCTGTTACCGTGTACAAATTAAAGAATACGTTGTTTGGGTTGTTTTACCTCTGAGCGGCACTTTTTTGCACACCATGGGCTAAATGGCCAGGTCACATGGACCCCGAAGGCTCAGAGAAGGTTGGGGGAGGGGACCCACTGGAACAGCTGTTGGGAGACAGATCGTAGTCTCCCGTCAAGGCCATCCATCGTGTTCTTTAACGTGCACAGGGTATGTGCTCTCCCGCACACGGGGCCACGGCTTAACGTCCCATCCGACGGACGGCGGCCTTTCCAAGCCCATCGGTGTCCCCTACTGACCGTGGGCAGGGCGGGAAATTTTGCGGAGAAAAATCTCAACGCTGACCCAGCTGGGACTCGAACCTGGGAACTACAGATTACGAGCCTGGCGCGCTACCGACTGAGCCACCCCCGCCCCCAAAAACATTTTACAAGGTGCTGAATATTTTAGTTTACATTTAGCGTGTGCAATGAAGCAATTCCGCATTAAAGAATACGCTTGATGACCTTCTATCTATATCCGAAAATGGAACACCCTCAAACAGAGCGCCTACATAATAAGAGCTTTCAGAATCTAACAAAGTAATAGAGCTTTCAGAATCTACCAAAATAAGAGCTTTCAGAATGCTTGAAAAACGATGCATAGAAGTATGCACTAATTTCTTACTGAGGAAGTTCAACAACAGGGTTGGGTTGTTTTACCTCTGAAAGTCACTTTTTTGCACATGATGGGCTAAATGGCCAGGTCACAAGGACCTCAAGGTCACAAGGACAAGTCAGAGAAGGTTGGGGAGTGACACACTGAAACTGTAGTTGGAGACAGATGGTAGCCTTCTGTCAAGGCCATCGAGTTTGTTCTTAAACTTGCTCAGGGTATGGCTCTCCTACACACGAGGCCACGGCTTAACCTCCCATCCGACGGACGGCAGCCTTTCGAAGCCCAAACGGTGTCCCTTACTGACCGTGGGCAGGGCGGGGAATTTTTGAGGAGATAAATTTCAACACTGGCCCAGCTGGAACTCGAACCTAGGAACTGCAGATTATTGGCCATCCCAGTCCCATTCAACAATAGAATACTCGCCTTTCAGCAATTATAGCATATGTACCCAAAAGGATACCCCGGAGCCACACCCTGCCAAGGAAAGAAATTTTGTGGTGCACGAAGAATATGTGAAAAATGCAAAATAAAGCAAATATATATATATTTGTTTTTGAACAAGTACTATGAAATAAAAGCTAATGGACGACTTAAAACTGTGAAATATTTCATAAATGAAATTAATAATAATAATTTACTTTTATTTACCTGTTACTTTTTTTTTTTTTTTTCACTTTGGTTCACGAAAAGGATCCGAGGTTTTATAATTAAAAACATCTGGACCATTTGAAAATCTATTTAAATTATTTTGATTTATAAATAATCGGATTTGGATTTCGTGTCATTTTACAGAGATAATTCAAAACATTATCTCTGTTCTCTTTCTTAAAATAATAAAATATAAATACCCCTCAAGCAGCTGCTTGTCACAGAGGTCTGACAGGAGTCTGTCAGTTTATATGCTATAGTAGAAGGTCTGAGAGGATGGCAGAACTAGTACGCTAAAAATTTTTCTTCCGAAAACATTTCAGAAAACCTCTGACAGAAATGTCATATCAGGTTTAAAGTATCTTGTCTATTTTGTTGCCGAAAATCACAAGACTAAACGATCCAGTCCTTTCTGGTGTTCATTTGCTTAAATTTCACTCTATGCACAAAATCCAAAATAATTACCAGCAGGTGGGTAGGCGTGTGAACACTTTTAATGATCTAGAATAAATTCTCCCCATTTATTGTTAACTATTTTGCATGTTATTACGATAATACCAAATGATGTGTGGTGCTGAGATATAATCTAGACATCATTTCAAGACTGAAAATCTTCCCCACCCTCAAAAAGAGACTTCTCTTTTCTTACATAGCCAATTTGCCTTACACAAAACTACATAAATAATTTATAGAACTTCTGAGACCGCATGCGTTGCTGGCTTCTCGGTATTTTTTTTTTCTGGGATCCGCCATCCTTCTTTAGAGGGGGATACTTAGGGGGTCATCAGCTCTTTCCCCAGAATCTCCAAAGTTAACGAGCCGGAGCGCGCGCCCGCCGCGTGCCACGATCATTTTCTAAACATCTCCCCCTCTTCGTCCCTCCCTTTTTCTTTGCTGACTCCGCCTGGGATGCTTGCCATTGCTTTCCCTTGCTCTGCCACCACTCCTGAACTGGTAATGTGCCTCACAAGGAATACGGTTCGTTTTTCCTACTTAGTTCAAGGCAAGGGGCCAAAGTATAACCATGTAAACATGTTTACTAACAGTCAGAAATATGTTGTTGTTTCTCTTGTTCGGTGTTCTGTCTGGTTTTTTGCTTATTGGCGTAGTTTTTTTTGTGTTGTATCATGTTTAATGTTATTATATCACATTTGATAAATTATGTTTGATTTATGTCTTCCATCAAGCAGCTGCATGTGACGATGGTCTCTCAGGATCAGACCCGGATCTAGAAGAAAGTTAAGTGTGTGGGGGGTGATTGAGCGGGAATGGTGTTCCCTTTTTTCCCTCCGTTTTGTGGTTTCGTCCCGTGGCCGAGTGGTTAGCGCGCTTGGCTCCTGATCTAAGGGACCTGGGTTCGAGTCCCGGATAAGGCATGGATGTATGTGTTGTTTTTTTGCTGAGGTCCTGCCATCCTCTCAGACTTTCTACTATGGCATATAAACTGACAGGCTCCTGTCAGACCTCTGTGGCAAGCAGCTGCTTGAGGGGTTATTTATTCATTATTTATTTATTTGTGGTTTTCAAAACATTTCTTGAAAAATACATGCAGTATACCATATATAAGTTTTTAATAGTTTTTTCGTCTCTGTTACTAACACCTCAGAGTGTCGGGCGGGGGTAGCTCAGTCGGTAGCGCGCCAGGCTCGTAATCTGTAGTTCCCAGGTTCGAGTCCCAGCTGGGTCAGCGTTGAGATTTATCTCCGCAAAAATTCCCCGCCCTGCCCACGGTCAGTAGGGGACACCGATGGGCTTGGAAAGGCCGCCGTCCGTCGGATGGAACGTTTAAGAAAAGTCGGAAGCCGTGGCCCCGTGTGTGGGAGAGCCATACCCTCTGCACGTTAAAGAACACGCTGGATGGCCTTGACGGGAGGCAACCATCTGTCTCCCAACAGCTGTTCCAGTGGGTCCCCTCCCCCAACCTTCTCTGAGCCTTCGGGGTCCATGTGACCTGCCCATTTAGCCCATGGTGTGCAAAAAAGTGCCGCTCAGAGGTAAAACAACCCAACCCTTTGAAAACTGATATTCTACAAACAACAGAGGTCATTTGACTTTCTAGCTGTTAATATGCTGTCTGATCATTGCCATCAGCTTTGGGGTTAACTCTTCATTTCTTTTCCGCGTTGTTCCGGTCGATGCATATTGAGCTTATTCACTAATAACTAAAATTAAACGTTAAAAACAAGTTACATATTCAAGAGCAAGAATATCACTCGTCCAGGTCCCTTTGAGTGAGATGTCATGAAAATAAAATTTGCTCTTATATTCCAATTGGCTAATGTTAATTTCAATAGTAAATTATATATGTATGGTGATGATACAGTGCTAATCAACTTCCATTCAGATTTAGAAACTGCTATTTGCAATCTACAAAATGATTTTAATAAAGCAATTAAATGGTTTTAACAAACTGAGTCTAAATGAGAAAAAAACAAGTACATGTGTATTGGTTTTCAACATTGTACACTTAATAGAAGTGTTACTAAACATCGAATCAGTTGTTCTAAACTGGATGGTTTATTACCTGGTATATGCAATTGCTCTAAAATAGAAGAAAATGAAACAATTCACATAGGCTTGAAAATGAATTCAAAAATGAAATGGAATAAACATGACTGGATGCGTTCAAGATTACGATTTGTAGCATTAAAAATTAGGAAATTTTACTTGTTTATTGATACACAATTAACTGTTTTAGTATATAAAGCACTTTTTGAATCAATAATTAGATATGGAATAACAGTTTATGGGACAGCCTATAAGACAAAAATTTAAAAGAATACAAATTAATCTACTGAAAGGATTGTGTAATTCAGAAGTTAAAAATTCCCTTACAACAAAAGATGATATATTTAGTTTGTTCAAAATTTTACCCGTTGAAAGTTTATATGCGTTTGTTTTTGTTATCAATAACTTTTTTAATAGCTATAAGCAAAATATATGCCACGACAAGTTTACTAGAAAAAAAGGCTAAGGGTTTTTTAAAACAACCAAAATTTTATAATAATTACAGACGAAATTCCAAAGAACATCAAATTCCCTACCTATTTAACTTGCTTCCTAGAGAAATTGTAAATTTAAGTAAAACATCTGATGTTAAAGAAAAATTGTTTGAGTGGTTGATGAAAATAAGTGATGTTTTTATTCGGAGATGTTTGTATTTTCATCTGTTATTTTATTATATTATTTGTATTATTGTTTATCTGTTTTTTTTATTCTTTTTTTTTCCTCCTTCATTTTATGTCATGATACTGATGTAAATAATATAATGATGTAATCTAGATCATATCTGTCAAAACCATATACATTCCCGCTGATAAGCTTCGGCTTAGTGAGATTTTTATGTAAAACAATTGTATAGATCAGGGGTTCTCAACGTGGGGTAGGGTGGGGGTGGCTCAGTCGGTAGCGCGCCAGGCTCGTAATCTGTAGTTCCCAGGTTCGAGTCCCAGCTGGGTCAACGTTGAGATTTATCTCCGCAAAAATTCCCCGCCCTGCCCACGGTCAGTAGGGGACACCGATGGGCTTAGAAAGGCGCCGTCCGTCGGATGGGACGTTAAGCCGTGGCTCCGTGTGCGGGAGAGCCATACCCTGTGCACGTTAAAGAACACACTGGATGGCCTTGACGGGGGGCTACCATCTGTCTCCCAACAGCTGTTCCAGTGGGTCCCCTCCCCCAACCTTCTCTGAGCCTTCGGGGTCCATGTGACCTGGCCATTTAGCCCATGGTGTGCAAAAAAGTGCCGCTCAGAGGTAAAACAACCCAACCCAACGTGGGGTACGCGGTAAAAGTTTTTAGGGTACACCGTAAGAGCTCAAAAGTCGCTAAGTTGACATTATTTTACTATTACTATAGTTTTATCTATCTATATAAGGGGTACGCCAGTTACATACGTATTTCCAGGGGGTACGTGAAACGTAAAAGGTTGAGAACCATTGGTATAGATGATACTTTGGAAATAAAATTGAATTTGAAATCAGAATGCAAGTAATTGATTTTTTGTATCGCGATAATGACAAAATGCGATGAACTGACGTCAGTGCGTTCACTAGCTTAATTACAATGCAAGTTACTGAGAGGGTTTTTATCTCTGTTTCGTCACATTTCGGTCCCTGTAATTACACAGATACTTGACTGAAAGGTCCCAAATTTCTTAGGGAGGTTCCCCATGTGTCACCCAGTGTAGAGTAGAAAAATCGTGTCCCTACATGTAATAAGATGGGATTAATACTTTTGCGAATTGAAAGATCTGGCAGTGGCATCGCCAAGGCTTTCTTGGCAATAATTTCAGAAAGTTATGAATGGAGAAATTCGTTTCGTGCCAAATGTTTGGCGAGTTGTAGCTAGCATTTAATTTTTGCAATTCATGGGACGTAAAAAGCTAGCTAATTCTACTTCTGATTAAAAAATAACTGCTCAAGAACCTGCTTTCCACAGAAGTCGGTCCTTGATTCAATAGCCCTTCTTCGTTCATTGTATTTGAATGTCCTTTAATCATTGTATTGCTATCTTCAATCATTGTTTTGTTGTATTTGTTATATTTAATCATTTTGTGCTCAAGCGTAGTCAAAATTAGAGAATGAAACTGATCTGTACATGTAAAACGGTATCTACTTGCGAGTTTGGAAACTCTTGGGGATATGACCACTATTTTGTATATATATATTATCAGAAGCTGAATAAAATATTTTAGTCTCAGAGGAGATTGGCAAATATAATATGATATAGAATTTGTGAAGAAAGCAAAAGCAGGGGAACATTCATAGCTTATCCGAGAGTCGATCCGCAATTAAGTATGTATACTAAACAGTCAATTTACCACGTAACTTTTATTTACATTTTTTTTAAAATTACAAAGCCGGTTTACAACTTGAAACAGTTATAACTCTTTTATTTACCACACGAAATTTAAACAAATGAAGCGCAGTACATAATGTTTACGGAAGCTCAATATGTTGGCCAAATGAAGATGCACCAAACATTACAACAAAATTAAGTTTACTTCTACATTCTAAGGAGTCTACCTGGAAAACCCCAGAGAAAGTAACAGTAATTTCATTGATGAATTGTAGTAATGACGGGTGATGAGCTGAATCTTTGATAAAACTACACAGAAAGAAATGATTGGGGATTAGGCTGAGCATTGCGCTTTTTCTGCATCTGTGCAATCCGCCATTTCTGGTTTTCCTACAGCTGCGATTCCCATAGATACGACATAACTGCAAAATCACGAAAAACGAATTAGATGCATTTGTTTTCATTTTTGTATAATCTATTTTCTTTTCCTACCACAAATAAAATAGTGATATATATTTCAAGTTTTGAAGCTACGTCATATTTTGTCTGTGCATCCAATATATGAAATTTTCAATGTAAAATTCTTTCGAAGGTTTAACTTGCAACGTTATTTCTCCCAGACGGAAAACTTGAGGCTAAAATGTTTTATTCCCGAATAATTTGCCAAGAAAGCAAACCACAGAGCTCATAAAAAGTAACTGAACTAAAATGATCAAAAGCAAAGATCTCTTTTCAAATTGAAGAAAAACTGAATGAAAAGGGGAAAAAAGATAGCATTTTACTGATAACAATTTACTATTCTTATATCTAACTCTGCATGAGTTTAAGCAACCTAGTGATTTGGCCCCCAACTTATGTAAGAAAAGAGCACAGTGAACCCGGTACTGTTTACTTGCCTCAGGCTGTGGGCTGATACGTTCAGGGATTATGTCCGGCACAGTCGCTTATCTTGCTACCCTCCTTATTCCACCTCTTCTTTCCACCCCTTCAAAACATCCCCTTTAGTTCACGCATCCCCCATCTGTTGCTCTCCCGCCCCCCCCTCCTCTTCATGCTCCTCTCCTTCCACACTTTCGTCGCAGCCGCCGTCGTGTGCCTTTCTTCAGAAGGACGTAAGTGCAAACTGTGAGCGAATCAGGAAAGAAAAAAAATTGTCTAAGAGTAAAAAAAATAGGCCTAGAAGATGAGAGTGAGGACGATATAAGAGGAGAGCAGATCGAGAAGTTGTGGCGAAGTAGTTGCATGGCAGAAATCGAGAAAGTAATCTTTCAGTTGATTTTAAGTTTCTGATGGGATTTCTGCTTTATAAGGCTGAGACAAAGGATAAGTCCAAGTGATCCGATAGAAATCGATAAAAGAGAATGCTTCATGTAAGTGACTGTTCGTTTTCATTTATTACTAATTGTTTAAGTAGATGTGAAATTTACCGATTATGTACGAATTAACGGGATATTTATTCATAATAATAATAATTAACAAAGAACTGGTAGTTCCAAAAATTATTATTATTTTAAGCAAAATATTGATATGAAAACAAATATTAGTTATATGCAAAGAGATCATATTAATACTAATTTATATTTAATAGTTGTACATTAATATTTATTATTAGTTAAAGAATCGTTGAAAATAAAAATCATAGATTTATTTTTATTCCGGATATTAAAAATACCTATAATTTTCTAAGAATACTTTCATGGATGAATATTAAACGTTTTAGAAATGAATAACCTAAACATAGTTTAGTATGAAGAACTTGGTGTTTATTTATTTTAATTTTATACCAGTAGTTTAAAATAAAATTACCGACAAATAGATTATCAGTAATATACGAATAAGAATAAAATTTAAGTAAAATATGGATCCTGAATGTTGTATGATGTCATAAAATATTTGTTCGCATTAATTTCGCCAAACACGTAGTCTTCGGCGAAAAATAAGCCTTAATATTCAGTTTTAACAAATCTAATCTTGAAGTTTCCCATTCTGTATAAACCACCATTTTTGACAATTGGCTTATTGAGGTTTTTCCGGAAGAAATATTTTTATGTTAAAAGATATGTTACGAAATGGTTCTCTGATATCTTTAATTAATTTTATGAGCTGCAAGCCTAGGACTTATATCTCGAAGTCTAATATAGTATCTGATTGTCAATAACAAAAATAAAACAGATAAACCCCAAAGGGGCCCACATGGGCAAAATAGTTCAGTGAGTTTGTGAAGGTTAAAGGAAAACATTTTATCAACAAAGTAGTGTCACTAAAATAAAAAATATATAGTGATTTTTTGCAAGAAGACGACCATGTAATTTACACTTCAGTTCTAGTAGTCTTTTTTTTAAAAAAAAGTCTTGCAAAATATGTATAATGCATAGAATTTCTAATTTTTGCCTATGTTTCTACTGTTTTACCTCTAAATGGCACTTTTCTGTTTACTATGGGCAGGTCAGAAGGACCATGAGGGCTATGGAACGTTAGTTGGGTTGTTTTACCTCTAAGCGGCACTTTTTTGCGCACCATGGGCTAAATGGCCAGGTCACATGGACCCCGAAGACTCTGAGAAGGTTGGGGGAGGGGACCCACTGGAACAGCTGTTGGGAGACAGATGGTAGTCTCCCGTCAAGGCCATCCAGCGTGTTCTTTAACTTGCACAGGGTATGGCTCTCCCGCACACGGGGCCACGCCTTAACGTCCCATCCGACGGACGGCGGCCTTTCCAAGCCCATCGGTGTCCCCTACTGACCGTAGGCAAGACGGGGAATTTTGCGAAGATAAATCTCAACGCTGACCCAGCTGGGACTCGAACCTGGGAACTTCAGATTACGAGCCTGGCGCGCTACCGACTGAGCCATCCCCGCCCCACTGGAACGTTAGACTCACTGGATAGTTGTTTGGAGACATATGGTGGTAGCCTACCCGTCAAAGCCATCCAGTTTGTTCTTGAACTACACAGGGAATGTTCTCCAACACACGGCTTAACGTCCAATGTGTGTCCCCTATTAATCGAGGGTGGGAAGTTTTGCGGAGATAAATCTAAATGCTGGCGCAGCTGGGGTTCGAACCTGGGAACTGCAGATTACGAGCCTGGCGCGCTACTGACTGAGCCACCCCCTCCCCCAACAGCTATTAAGAGACAGATGGAAGCTTTATGTTAAGGCCATCCAGCGTGTTCTTTAATGTACTGAGTATGGCTCTCCCCGCACAGGAATACACGGCTTAACGTCCCATCCGACGGACGGCGGCTTTTTCAAGCCCATCGGTGTCCCCTACTGACCGTGGGCAAGGCGAGGAGTTTTGCGGAGATAAATCTCATCGCTGACCCAGCTGGGACTCGAACCTGTGAACTGCAGATTACGAGCCTGGAGTTCTGCTTACTGAGCCACCCTCAACACCGAAATTTTGGCTATTAAAATCCCACTATAATGAAAATTAAGACTTTTCGATTTAAAAGCAAATACTTTTAGATTGAAAGCATTGTAAGTCTCGTATATTTAGGATTCATGTTTATGAGTTTTTGAATTATAGGAGCTGTCGTGAAAAGGGGCAATAAAATGATGACGTCAGAAGTTAGAGCCAAAAGACAATTCTCGTTGTTGTTGACATGCAAGAAGGATATGGAGAAAAATTCTTTTACTCATTGATGATTTTCATACACATTTACCTCAAAATATTGCATCTGAAATTCGTATTATTATTTAAGAGCTCTTTTTACTTGTAATTCGGTTGATGGGACTTATAGACAGTTGTGCTTTATGTCTTAAAGCGAAAACATGCAATTTTTGACGTATTTCGATGAATACGTATGCGATTTTGACGTTTTGTGATTTCCAAGCCCACTGGTGTCCCCTTTCTAACCGATAGCAGAGTGGGGTTCAGCGGAGATAAATATCAAGTTTCGCGCAAGTGGGACTCGAACCTGGGAACTGCAGATTACGAGCCTGGCACGCTAGCGACCGAGCCATCCTTTACATCGCAAATCACACCGATTTGAGAGTTGATATGATTTCATAAATTATTTTTATACTTCAAGTTCTTCCCAAACAAATAAAGAAAAGAAAAGAAATTGGCACTAAATTTCAAATTGTTTATTTGATCTTTTCAATTCATCGTAAAATACAGTGGTGGCGCACCATGCTCGTAATCTGCTGTTCCCAGGTTCGAGTCCCAGCTGAGCCAGCATTGAGATTTATCTCCACAAAACTCCCTGCCTCCGGTCAGTAAGGGATGTGACTTAGAAAGACAGCAGGTCGTCGGATGGGACGTTAAGCCGTGACCCGTCTTAACAGTATTGTAGGCCCCTGGGCAAAGCAATGCACTGGGCCCCATACCCATCTACGGGAATAAAAATGTAAACGGTCAATAAAATTAAGACTGTAGATTTATTGGTACTTTAAACAAAATCAATGATTAAACATGCTCTAAAGCGAGAATTAATCAACACAAACTTTTGCGAAATTTAGAATCGCAGGGTCCCTAGGCAACTGCCCAGTGTGTCCATGCCTTAAGACGGCCCTGCCCTGTACACGTTAAAGAACACGCTGTATGGCTTTGAAGGGAGGCTACCATCAATCTCCTAACAGCTGTCCAGTGGGTCTCCTCCCCCTGAACCTTCTTTGAGACTTTGAGGTTCTTGTTACCTGCTCTTTAGCCCATTGTGTGCATAAAAATGCTGCTCAGAGATAAAACAACTCAACTTAACCTGTAAAATACATATTTTTTCCTAATCGAGTCTTTTCAAACGATGGCCAATATCGGGGTTTCTGATTTCAATATTCAAGAGGGTAATTTTTTTCCTTAGACTTTCGGGTCTTTTTGCGTGATGTAGGTGAAGACAAAAAATTTCATATAGTTTTGTTTATAGAGTTGCTTTATATTTCTCAATCTTTCGTTTATTTATTTCTAGTTGATCTTGAATAACAAGAGATAGCCTTAGGGCTCTGATTCTTTTCAGTTTACACCTCTTTACATTTTAAATTCAATGCCACAGGCACACTTCAGATGGAGGAGATAAGGACTTGCAAAAAGCCCCGTGCACTCTTTCGCTCATTTATGATATCTTTCCGCATCTCATTCAGCGAGAAAAAAAAATGTTTTCTTTCGTTTTGGTATTTTTACTTTTCGCACATTTTCTGCTGGTGGTCAGAAATTCAATGATCCTACATGGTATGCGAAATACCATTTAAATATTTAATGTTTGTAACATCAGAGAAAGCAAAATTTTTTTTTTTCTGTGTCAGACCTCTGTGGCAAGCAGCTGCTTGAGGGGGTAATAAGGTTTTGGGTTGGGTTGTTTTACCTCTGAGCGGCACTTTTTTGCACACCATGGGCTAAATTGCCAGGTCACATGGACCCCGAAGGCTCAGAGAAGGTTGGGGGAGTGGACCCACTGTTGGGAGACAGATGGTAGCCTCCCGCCAAGGCCATCCAGCGTGTTCTTTAACGTGCATAGGGTATGGCTCAACTGCACACGGTGCCACAGCTTAACGTCCTATCCGACGGACGGCGGCCTTTCCAAGCCCATCGGTGTCCCCTACTGACCGTGACCAGGGCGGGGAATTTTGCGGAGATAAATCTGAACGCTGACCCAGCTGGGACTCGAACCTGGGAACTACAGATTACGAGCCTGGCGCGCTACCGACTAAGCCACCCCCGCCCCGTGTAATAAGGAAAGAGGGCGATTAGTTCTGCTTGCCCTGATGTGGAACTTAGTAATACTTTGTATTTTGATGATGCATCGCCGAGTGGTTAGCGCGCTTGGCTACTGATCTAAGGGACCTGGGTTCGAGCCCCGGGTAAGGCATGGATGTATGTGTCTTTTTTCTGCTGAGGTCCTGCCATCCTCTCAGACCTTCTACTATGGCATATAAACCGACAGGCTCCTGTCAGATCTCTGTGGCAAGCAGTCGCTTGAGAGGGACTTTATTTATTTATTAATTTTTATAAACAGGGATATTGCAAGAAATAGTTTACAATATAAATATATAAGATAATGGATAGAGAAATGGAAACTCCAAGGTGTGTATAAAGCCTTCGGTTTATGTTAAACAGCTGCGTCTACGTTCCGCTGACGAAGTCATGAAACATGCAAATGACATCCCAGCAAGCTTAACCTCATATCTATAAAAGCAAAACGGGCATAATTGCATGTAATTATTGGTCCCATGTCGTCAAGAGAAGACCTTAGCGATTTCAAAAGGGACATGATTGCTGGAGCGCCTTTGGCAGTAGCTTTGGTCAATAAGACAGCTGAACTCACTAATGTTTCACGAGGAACAGTTTCCAAAGTCGTGTACATTAGAATCTAAAGGCAAGACATCATCTGCGAAAGAGCATACTCCAGAATCGGGTCTTTCGAACGTTAATATGATGTGAAAAGCGAAATCGTCGAGCTATCAGTGCAGGAATGCGATATGGTTCTCACGAATCATCCTACACTTTGTTTCCGATAAATGTATTTGTGGCACCAACCGAAGGAATCTTACAAATCTGATTATTTGTTTTCTACTGTTAATGGTGTGCAATGTTGTGGGGTGCTTTCTCGTGGCATGGATTGGGTTGTTTTTCCTCTGAGCGGCACTCTTTTGCACACCATGGGCTAAAATGCCAGGTCATATGGACCCCGAAGGCTCAGAGAAGGTTGGGAAGGGGACCCACTGGAACAGCTGTTGGGAGACAGATGGTAGCCTCCCGTCAAGGCCATCCAGCGTGTTCTTTAACGTGCATAGGGTATGGCTCTCCCGCACACGGGGCCACGGCTTAACGTCCCATCCGACGGACGGCGGCCTTTCCAAGCCCATCGGTGTCCCCTACTGACCGTGGACAGGGCGGGGAATTTTGCGGAGATAAATCTCAACTCTGACCCAGCTGGGACTCGAACCTGGGAACTACAGATTACGAGTATACTCAGTCGCGCTACCGGCTGAGCCACCCCCGCCCGATATGGATTGGGTGCACTCATTCCGTTAGAGGGCAAGATTAATGGCAATCGCTATTTGACAGTCCTGAGTGATCATCTTCATCCAGTGGTACATCATTTATTTCATGAAGAGAGAGCTTTCTTTCAGAATGAGAATGTTCCCAACCACAGTGGTTTGAGGAGCATGAGACGAACCATGGCCACTGTAGTCATCTGATATTAACAGGCTGGAAAATCTATGGGAACTTCTGAAACGTCATCTCAGGCAGAGTTTTTCAGCTCCATCGAATAAGCAGGAATTGATCACGTTTTTTGTGGATGAATTGGCGTCGTATTTCTCCCTGCTGGCTTTCAGACATTGGTACACTCTATGTCACGAAGCATATACAGAGGTTGTACTAGACTGCTGAGGTCCTGCCATCCTCTCAGATCTCCTACTGTGCCATATAAACTGACAGGCTCCTGTCAGACCTCTGTGGCAAGCAGCTGCTTGAGGGGGTATTTGCTTTTTTATTTTTTTTTACTGGACTCCCATGACAGTCCAATACCGTATTAGTGATTTTACGTTGCTGTTTACGTATTTTTGTCCATTACTTGCAGTTGTGATCCATCAATGATAAAAAGTTTACTGATTAGAAGTACTAAAGCAAAAATAAATCTAATTTTCATTTTCTTTTCGCTTTACAGTTTACAACAGTTGCTGCCATATTTGCAGTGGGAAACCTTTTCGTATGCTTGCCATATGGTGATATGAGATCCCAAGGGGCAGACGACCAAAGCTTTTTCAGAGGTCGCAGCAAAAGAGGACCTATTCCCAGAACAATTTCATCAAGACGTCCGGATTCTGAGGTATGTAGTGCAATAAAAATACAGTCTCAGGTAGGTCATGATTTTGCATACTAGGTAGGTACATACCAGGTAGGTCATGATACTGCAGTAGGAGATGTTTCACTTTTAAATATTGAAACGGCGTGCTCATGTGCAACAAATGTCCATAAAAGGGATTATTGTATCATGATCTACGTCATGTGCTGAGAAAATGCGTCACGTCTTTAATCGAAAAGATTATTCAGTTGTTGTGGGTTGGGTTGATTTTACCTCTGAGCGGCACTTTTTTGCACACCATGGGCTAAATGGCCAGATCACATGGACCCCGAAGGCTCAGAGAAGGGGACCACTTGGGGGAGGGGACCCACTGGAACAGCTGTTGGGAGACAGATGGTAGCCTCCCGTCAAGGCCATCCAGCGTGTTCTTTAACGTGCACAGGGTATGGCTCTCCCACACACGGGGCCACGGCTTAACGTCCCGTCCGACGGACAGCGACCTTTCCAAGCCCATCGGTGTCCCCTACTGACCGTGGGCAGGACCTTCTCTGAGCCTTCGGGGTCCTTGTGACCTGGCCATTTAGCCCATGGTGTGCAAAACAGTGCCGCTCAGTGGTAAAACAACACAACAAACAACAACATGTGTCTATACTCAGAAAAAATTAATTTTACCATCTCTTTCAGTTTGCTGGAATTCCCCGATAGTTAAAAAGCTCAAAATAAATAGTATTACAGTTAATTCAGTTAGGCATTTTTATATTACTTAGGTCTATAATATTTACTTTATATCTATACCAGTGACGTTGTGTCATTATGAGCTAACGGAGCTCAACCACGGTTAACGCTATGACAATGATTTTGATAACGTCATAATTGGAGGGATAATTTTTAGAAATTTATGTACAGTGAAATGTTAATATATCGAAATGTTCAGTAAAACAATTTGTTTTTTCAACACCTGCCAATTTACTGTGTTACTGTTAAAAAATGTTTCATTTTAACGAAAATACTTGATAACAAAAATATTAGTTTAATGAAAATAAAATATTTATCCGGATACAAAAAAAAATACGAGCAGTATAGTGAAATTTTTTAAAATAAAATTTTTGAATGATATGCATAACTGTAACATTTTAGCGATTAAAACACTGTAGACATTTTAGGCAACGCTACTCTAACCGATCACATGCCGTTGTATGTCGCCGACACCTAGTTTCGCAGACTCACTGCGTGCTCTGCCGACACCTAGTTTCGCAGACTCACTGCGTGCTCTGCCGACACCTAGTTTCGCAGACTCACTGCGTGCTCTGCCGACACCTAGTTTCGCAGACTCACTGCGTGCTCTGCCGACACCTTTCAAACTGGGAGATCTACGTGATTCTGATTCTATTGCATTGCAAGTATATGATACGTTCAAAGTTCTTTCAAAGCAATTTCAATCTAAGCGTTTTATTATTATCATTCGTTAAATTTAAATTATTGTTATATTTGTTCGTTATTATTATAATTATTTTAATTATTAATTAGTTTATTAGCGCGTAGTCTTTGCTGTTTTGTAATAACACGGAAAGATATTACGAACGCTTGTGTTGCAGAGTTGCGAATTCATTAAAGAATTCACTAAGTGATGCTTGTTGAAACAGATAGTTAAACAAATTGCCGACTTTTTTCAAGAAGTGATTTCCTGCTGAGGTCCTGCCATCCTCACAGACCTTCTACTAAGGCATATAAACTGGCAGGCTCCTGTCAGACCTCTATGGCAAACACTGCTTGAGAGGTATTTATTTTTATTTTTATAAACTCTAATACACGGTAAATTTCTTTTATTATGATTATTTTACAGTATGTAACTGTTGTACCACGTTTTTTATTGCATTTCGATACAACGAATATCTTTTAATCTCCCGCTCGATTTTGTTATACTGACATATCACTGTATAATATCATTTCAGGTTGCTGTAATATATATCTAACAAATGAATAAAACAATAATTAATATCAATATTTAAAGTAACAATAATTGAATTCACACCTATTCCTCGATTTACACGGGACTTGATTTATTCGGTTTTGGTTTCACACGTTTTAAAAAAAATGCAACCAGTTTCGATTTACACGGTGATAGACTCGATTTTGCACGGCCAAGAAAATGCAGTCAGTTTCGTTTTACTCAATTAGAGACTCGGTTTTACATCATACGGACTGAGTTTTTTTTAAATATGTACAGTCACTCAAAAAATATTCGAACACTATGGTTGATTAGAGAATTCAGAAAAAATATCTGGCAACGATTCTTTTTAGAAATTAGGGATCTGGCAACCTTCGTGTCACGTGACACGAAGGACCCTAGTGACCGTGGGCAAGGCGAGGAGTTTTGCGGAAATAAATCTCAACGCTGATCCAGCTGGGACTCGAACCTGGGAAATGCAGATTACGAGCCTGGTGCGCTACCGACTGTGCTCCCCCCCGGCCCCCTTCTGCAAGATAATCCAGATTGTTCTTTAACGTGTACAGCCTCTCCTGCGTACGATGACACAGCTTGACATCCAACGGACTGTGGCCTTTACAAGCACAAGAGCTGGGTGAAGGTTAACGGAGGTTAATCGCATTGATGGGAGTTGGGTTGTTGGGTTGTTTTACCTCTGAGCGGCACTTTTTTGCACACCATGGGCTAAATGGCCAGGTCACATGGACCCCGAAGGCTCAGAGAAGGTTGGGGGAGGGGACCCACTGGAACAGCTGTTGGGAAACAGATGGTAGCCTCCCGTCAAGGCCATCCAGCGTGTTCTTTAACGTGCACAGGGTATGGCTCTCCCACACACGGGGCCACGGCGTAACGTCCCATCCGACGGACGACGGCCTTTCCAAGTCCATCGGTGTCCCCTACTGACCGTGGGCAGGGCGGGGAATTTTGCGGAGATAAATCTCAACGCTGACCCACTGGAACTCGAACCTGGGAACTACAGATTACGAGCCTGGCGCGCTACCGACTGAGCCACCCCCGCCCCAGTGATGGGAGAGTTGACATAGTTTGAAACCAAATTAGAAACCGAGATTAGACTCTTGAAATGGGCTGTGGCCTTTACAAGCACAAGAGCAGGGTGGAGGTTAACGGAGATTAATCGCAATGATGGGAGAGTTGATATAATTTGAAACCAAATTAGAAACCGAGGTTAAACTCTTGAAATCTAATTCGAAACCCATTTTAAACTCTGAAAATCTAATAAGAAGAGTAGGTTAAATCTCGTTATACAATGTCCATTTTCTTAGACCCAGGCAAGGCTTTAAAGAGCAATTGGATTAAGGGCTTTCTGTGAAAGAATCTACCCCTTGGATATGCAGGAAGAACTTTCAGCTTTCTTAAAAATTATGG
This sequence comes from Ryuthela nishihirai, assembly GCA_038380435.1. NCBI lineage: Eukaryota > Metazoa > Arthropoda > Arachnida > Araneae > Heptathelidae > Ryuthela > Ryuthela nishihirai. The sequence goes on along the minus strand of JAWZYU010000001.1, from coordinate 128,743,528 downwards.
TGCAGAGAAATTGAAGTTAAACTAAATTCTACTTATTCTTCTCCTGAAGTTTCGCTGAGAGGTTGTACAGTCGCTCAAAAACGTATCCGAACACTATGGTTGATTACAGAATTCAGAAAAAATATCTGGCAACGATTTTTTTAGAAATTAGTGATCTGGCAACGCTCCAGATATTTTTCCTGAATTCTGTAATCACGTGACACGAAGGTTGCCAGATCACTAATTTCTAAAAAAATCGTTGCCAGATATTTTTTCTGAATTCTGTAATCAACCATAGTGTTTGGATACTTTTTTGAGCGACTGTACTCAAAGCCCAGTTCTTAGCTCTTCGCTTTTAATCTATTTTTGCACGATCTATCTAGAGAACTACATAGTAGTTCTTTCAGTATATTATCATTATCACGCTGTATATAGATAAAAGATCGTTAAGATGTGGTTACCAACATATATTTGACAGACTTTTGAACAACAATTTTCTAAAGGACATAAATCTTGATCCCTTGACGGAAGTCCTTATGACTTTGCACTGATGTTATGTCCATAAGTATGTCCAGAGTTTGGGTTTCGTCTTTCTTGCGGTGGTAGTTTACAACGTCGTTTTTAGTTCGGAGAACACTGCACTAATTAATGGGACACTCCAGGTGTTAATGGTACACTCTACGATTTTTGCACAGTTTTGTGACGTGTGTATATCCAATAAAAGGCTTCAATTGTGGTTTTTGATAAAAAAGGAAAAATTCCGTTAATTAACGAACTTAAAATTTTTTTACAGCGGTGTAATTATCATATATAAGTATATATAAGGTGGGGTAAAAATAAAGGGGCTTTTGATTTATGTTGGGCTACTGTTGTCAATTTTATATTATAGGAGTATCGGGCTTTTTGTTTTGTGCCGATTCTACTCCCCCCCCCCCCTCCCAAAAAAAAATTGTTTTCCCTTCTGTCGAAAATTTAGAAATGTATAAACTAAAATAAAGAAAAAATGTTTCCAAATATATATTACATATAGAATAATCCATTAAATCGCTGATGATAAATATTTAATTTGTTGTATTGCGAAATCTTAAATCACGAATTATATGTTTTTCAAATACACCCAATTCTGTTTTTACAGGTTCCCGAAAAAACCGTGTAAAAATAAAAGTGCATATGAAAAAATAGAAGATTGATTCCAGACGTGAAAACCCAGTACAAATAATAAGTTGTTTTCAAACAAATAATTTCAAAATCTTTAATTAAGCCTTTATTTGATTTTTACTCATTTAAACACATTTTTTATTTTATAAACTTATAGAGATAATTATATGTACATTTATAAAGTAAATTATCCTTCATAAAGAAAATAATATGTCACTAATTCAAGAATACAAAAGTACAAAAAATATACTTACATATGCTTATTAACTTGGTTTTATTCGTTGTCACTTTCTGACAATAGACGCATTCGTTTACGTAAGACTGGAATTAAATCACTTTCGTCGCTTGAAACACTTTGGCTGTCGTGTTTATACTCCAATGGTGAAATGCTCTCTGTGGCATGGGGAACCAAATTATCGCATGTTTCCAGTGATTCTGAAGTTTGATTAGTTTTGACAACGAACTCTGTAATCAATCGTTGAGATCCTGCTTTGACTAGATCTTTATATAATTCTTGATAATGCGCCATACATGACTTCAGTTCACGTTTAAACTGCTCAGCTCATTCGACAATGGGATCATGTGTAAGAAAACGACTTTCCAATTTACTAGCCATTTGAAGCCCTTCTTTAATTAAACCTACAGTGAGTGGAACCTCTTCATCACCATCACTTTTTTCTTTTTCATCAGGAGTCTCAAGGACAATTGCTATTATTTCATCTTCGCTAAGAGCTTTGTCAACCAGCAATTCATCAATATCTGCAAACGATAAATCATTGAAAAGTGATGATATTAAGTGATGATATTAGGATATTCAGTCGTATTTGGGGGTACAGGATCTTTGCTTTTTACACATTCTGACCAAATAGCTTTCTAGCATGCGTTTAAAGTTGATGGTTTTAATTCTGAACGTCAATCCAGCAGGTCTGATACAATCTAAAATAGAAAATTTCTTTCCCACATCAAAAACTGTTAGTGTTTTATCCTTATCTAGTTTATCCAAAATGTATTGGAATGTTCATCTTACGTAGAAAGTTTTAAATGTGGCAATTATACCCTGGTCTAGTGGTTGTATTAAGGATGTCGTATTAGGCGGCAGAAAACAAAATTGCACATTTGGGTGTTCCAAAACAGGATGACCAGGCGCATTGTCGTATAATCAACAGAACTTTAAATTCGAGATTTCTTTTTCCTTCAAATAGCGTTTAACTTCTGGAACAAAATATTTATGGAACCATTCATTAAAAAATTCTTTTGTAGCCCAGGCTTTTTTGTTTGCTATCGAATACACTGGCAATTTATTCAAATCTACACTTTTCATTGACCGTGGTCTTAGGGATCGGTTGATGAGCAGCGGTTTTAACATACGATCTCCTGAAGCGTTGCTGCAAAATAGGAAGGTCAACGATCCTTAGCTGTTTTAAAGCCACCAACAGTTTTTTGTGATTTTCCTTCGAAGGTTGTACTTGGCATGTTTTTTCAAAAAAGACCAGTTTCATCTGCATTCCAAACTTGATCAGGACTGTATCCACCATCTTCAATGATTTGGGACAAAAATTCTATAGCAGCCGGCTCATCCGCAGATGTAACTTCACCATTTTTCTTTGCATTATGAAACGCGTACCTTTGAAGAAATCCTGCAAGCCAACCTGTACTTGCGATCCATAATTTATTTTTAACGGAGCTGATGCGGTTGATTCCATTTCTTGTATCTGCTTATATATTCGTAATGCCATCTGTTTGATGGTATTTCCGTCTAGAGGTATTCTTTTTTGCGAGTTATCTTCTATCCACATTACTGGTGCTTTTTACATCTTCATTTTTACAATATCTCTCGTGTTCGATGACGACTTAGCGCTCAATTTTGTTCTAGAAAGCACAGATTTTCTAATAGCATCTTCATTTTTCTTGATGGTTCTTACAGTAGCTTCTCTCAAACCAAATATTTACCTATGGATGTTGAATTTTCTCCAGTTGCAAGACGATCTAAAATTTGGATCTTCATATCCAAAGAGATAGTTTTCCTTTTCTGCTTTTGTATAGTTGAATTATCCGACATCATGGTAAGGCTTACAAAAAATATTTGAATGCAGTTAATAAATCAGAGGATGAAAAATTGTAAATTACTTATCAGCAAAATTTTATAAATTTATATTACGGACACAAAACTTTAAAAAACAAATTTTTTTCGATTTCTTCTATTAAACATCTAAACACTTCTAACTTTAAACACGAAATGAGAGACCAAGACTCTAACGTATGCATTGAAGATAAAATTGATTGAATTCCCGGAACTCAATGTTGCCACTATTCCTAATGAAGTAGGTTTTGTACAATTTTTCCGTAAAATAGAGAAAACTTGTTGTGTAGTTAGTGTAGTTTGTGTTATGTTAGTGTAGTTTTTATTTTGGGTATTTCATTGCACAAAATGTGCATCTATAGCACATTTTCAAAGTTAAAACTACTTCGAAAAATGTGACCATAAAAGTGGCATCTTTGTTATAAATGTAAATTCTAGGAATTTTTTCTTGAATAGGAATATTTTTTCAGAATTAAATTCAAATGGAGATTTTTAAAAAGGCGCCGTTTGAACCCTGTTTGATCAAAATAAATCGTGTAAAAAGAGAATTGAATTTTTTTCTAAATCGTGTAAAAAAAATCCGTGAAAAAACAGAATTGGGTGTATAAGTCGCACATTAAAATACTTTAAAAAATCAAATTGAAATAACCCGCGTGTTAGTCGTTTGCTTCTTTCCACCGTTCCGGTGATTAAAGAGAATACTTAAGGTAATGACATTTCATTATGTCCACAATAGCAGATTACAACAAGAATTCTGTTGGGTTGTTTTACCTAATTTCCCTTCACATTAGTATTGATAATAGAGGCTCTACAGGTAAAAGTAGTATTCATTGTCATCAAACCATTTTTGTTGTTATACTAGTTTGTATTTTTGTTCAATATAAATAAGCTACGTCTTTCTTCTAGAATCAATCAATAATGAATGTACAGATTACCTGTTGATATATAATTCAAGAAATAATTTTGTGGGAAAAGTGAGTTTCGTCGATCAGTGGGATTCAAACCCATGCTTCCCACTTCCATGCCAGGTGTTCTAACCACTAAGCTCTACGTCAGTTAAGTGGATAAATGGCAGAACTGGTAATAACTTAGTGGTTAGAGCATCTGACATGGTTCGAATCCCATTCATTGGTGAAACTCATTTTTTTCTTCTTTCTTTTCTCTGTTTTCTGCGAGTTAAAGATATATTTTCTTGAATTTTGTCTCATTTTTCTTTTATTTTTTCAGTCTGGTGTATCATTCCAATTTGGATACCGCGCAGAGGGCCAACAAAAGTCGAACCATTTCCGACAGGAATACCGGGACAACAACGGCGTAATCCGAGGCAGTTACGGTTTCAGAACTCCTCTCGGTTTATTTCGTCTCGTTCACTACGTCGCTGATGCTCACGGTTTCCGAGCAATAATACGTTCCAATGAACCAGGACTGGGGAAGCAGAATCCTGCCGATGTGGACATAATGAAAACTCCTTCACAAGGATCAGTTGAGGAAACACCGATTATTCGTAGACAATATCAGTCAACTCTCGATACTGCCATCAAAGTAAATGACGGTTTCAAAACGTTTCCGGAAGGATCAATGTTTGCCATTCGCTCAGCTGTTGGAAATAGATTACAACGGAAACATTTTCTTGCTCCTGATGCAGAAAAGACTAATCTCAGAACCGATGCTTTAAGAGTATCACTGACTGCAGATGGAACTCAAGAGCATAAACCAACTCGCACATTTTCTGCAAAGCCTACTCCTATCGCATCTCGAAGGAAAATAACTGTTCCACTTTCGACTGTCGCGAAAATTCCACCAAAAGTGCCATCAGATTTAACGGAGGCGGAAGTCCAGAGTATTTTTCAGGATCGTTTGTCATCTCTGGCAGTGATACAGCGGCAACAAGAGACTAAATCTGAAACAGCGATGAATTTAGGGAAGAATTTAACGAAGATTTCTATTGAGAAACCAGTGGTTAAAACATCCGACTCGGATTCATTACGTAGCAGTGGAGTTCCAACTGATACTCATCACGATATTAACCCGGCACCTGATGATACGAATAAACAAGAAGCTGATGGTAAGAACAGTCAGAAAAACAATGCACCAGCTAATGATGCGAATATAAAAACTTTGGTATCGTCTCTTGCTCCTGATGAAGAGGATATGACAAGTTCCTTAAACGAAGCCACAGAATCTAATGATTCGTCTTGTTTCGAAGACTGTCATTACCATCATCCGAAAATATCCTGTTTATGCGATAAAAATAAAAACGCACCAAATGAAGTTTCGGTTTCTGAGGAACAGCAGGTAAAATCATTTTCGACTGTTCAAGGGATTACAGATCATGATCCTTCTGAACCTTCACTTAAAAAGTCAAATGCAACTACTGAAGATCATTCTATAAAGAGAGATAACGACTCAAAGAATTGGTCTATATTAGCCTTCCCATTTCCCACTCCAGCAAATGTTTTGCCTTCATCTTTGCAAACCAAACCAAAGCAAAACAAAGAGGAATTCTCAAGGAATTCCGACGGAATGCCATTTCCACATCTGCTTTTATCTCAATCTTTTGGAATTTATCCTTATGTGAATAAACAACAGATAAATCCTCCAAGTAGCACACCTCATGTATCACTTATTCCTGTTCAGACTAAGGCAACGGATAGAGATGTAATACACGACGGTGTTGTGCAATCTAGAATTTTGGGCCAAAAAACTATTTTTCGGAATACATTTGAATCACATGTTCGTAACGTACCTGTAAGGACTCATTTTCCTAATTCTCATCAGTTCAGTGTTTTCTCTCCTCCTCTATCTTCATCACTTTTCTTTCCTCATGTGCCTCAACCTCTAAGCAAAGATAGGACTCGATTTCTTTTTGGAAATAGTTTGCAACATCCGTCATTGCATGGCTTGCCAAGACAGGAAAAACAAGAACTTGCGGTTGAAAATCAAAATGAAGGAAGTAAATTGAAGGATTCAGCTGCTGTAGTAAACATTAAGTACTCGAGAACGGATCAAACAAATCCAAATATTCCGAATTTTCCTACAAACCATGTAACAAAGTCTGAAGACAAACTTCAAAACCCAAGAACACATCAGACAAGTCTAACTATTCCGTACTTTCCTAGAAACCACGCAACAAAACCTGAAGAGAAACCACAAAACCCAAGAACACATCAGACAGATCTAAATATTCCGAACTTTTATACAAGCCATGCAACAACATCTGAAGAGAAACTTCAAAACCAAAGAACACATCAGACAAGTCTAACTATTCCGTACTTTCCTAGAAACCACGCAACAAAACCTGAAGAGAAACCACAAAACCCAAGAACACATCAGACAGATCTAAATATTCCGAACTTTCATACAAGCCATGCAACAACATCTGAAGAGAAACTTCAAAATCCAAGAACACATCAGACAAGTCTAAATATTTCGAACTTCCCTTCAAAACACGTAGCAAAGTCTGAAGAGAAATCTCGCAACCCAAATTCTGAGATTTCCTCTGGAGTAATATCAGCTTCTGGTCTTTTCTCTCTGGGAAGTGAACATCACAGTAAAAACTCACCCACTGAAACTGTACCAATCAAAAGAACCTCTACCCAACAAGACAACGATTCTAAATCTTTGCCTAATTCATCCAGTTACCAGACTAGACAGTTTGCACTGAATTCTTCGGATTTACTTAGCAAGGAAGAGGAAGACGAAACATCTAAAGCTAATTTACAAGGGAAGAACGAGAAGACGGCACCGGATGCTCACATTTATCCTCCAGTAACATTCTCTCAACCACATAACCAAGAAGAGCGTTACACCGTATTGTCTCTGAAGGACGACTGCAAAAAAGAAATCATTGAATTTCCTCTAAATCCTCAAGTTTCTTCTACTAAAGATATCATCCGATCATCAAACGAAGAAAGCGAAGAACAAAACGTTGCTTTTGATGACACGAATGAGAAGAAACCAAAGTTTCAAAATGTCGGTTATGGTGGATTGACTTATCCAGGGCAATTGAAATATCCTGATGCGGTATCCATGCTTCCACCAGATTTCCGACCGTCGTCTCTTCCAGATATTCCACATTTAGAATCAAGGCATCATCATCATCCTTTTCATAAACTGAGTAGATCAGAGCGACCTTTGTTTAATTCCAGAGGCGTTCAGATTAAACCAGATGATGTTCCGATACACCTTCATAGATATATTCCAACGAAAGGTTCACCATTTATTTTAGGAACTGATTCGAGGCCGATGAAGCTCTCAATTCCAAGACCCGTTCCACCTAGTGGAGTGGTGATTCCTCCTAGACCTTACAGTGGACATCTACCTAGGAATTGATAATGGTGTTACGTGAAATTTTATTGTTAACCAAAAGCTGTAAATATATTAATTTAGAGTTAAAATTTTTGCAAAGAATAACATGATAAAATTTGCAGTATGCATTGTAGTCTTGTTTTCAGTGTAGTTGTGTTCCAGCAGAGTAAATGTGTCGTAACAGTTTCTTTGCATAAAGTTCTTTTTTTAATGGAATCCTTATGTCTTAATAAACATTTCATTCATAATAAGGGACCTACCAAAAATACACTGCCTGACCAAATTATTATGAACTAGTGTTCATAACAATTATTATTAGGGCGCGAAGTACAGTGAAACATGCTAATATATGCAAAGTTTCTTACTGACTTTAGTAGTCTACATAACTACGAAGCCCTATAAAGGCATAGTGAAAAGCACAGTCGAATGCGACATGGGAAAAAAGGCTGATCTGACTGACTTTGAAAGGGGGCTCATCTTGGAGCGCAATGGTCAGGAGCATTCGTAACGGAGGTGATGAAATTCGAGGAAAATCACGGAGCACAATATCCGGAAAGAATGGAGAATGGCAAAGGTCTCAAAAAAAAAAACTTCCGCCAATTGTGGCAAATGCGGGAAGAAAAATGACTTTGACAGACAGGGTTGGGTTGTTTTAATTCTGAGCGGCACTTTTTTGCACACCATGGGCTAAATGGCCAGGTCACAAGGACCCCGAAGGCTCAGAGAAGGTTGGGGACCCACTGGAACAGCTGTTGGGAGACAGATGGTAGCCTCCCGTCAAGGCCATCCAGCGTGTTCTTTAACGTGCACAGGGTATGGCTCTCCCGCACACGGGGCCACGGCTTAACGTCCCATCCGACGGACGGCGGCCTTTCCAAGCCCATCGGTGTCCCCTACTGACCGTGGGCAGGGCGGGGAATTTTTGCGGAGATAAATCTCAACGCTGACCCAGCTGGGACTCGAACCTGGGAACTACAGATTACGATCCTGGCGCGCTACCGACTGAGCCACCCCCGTTCACGAGCTGAAAGAGATGACGACTAGCATTATTTTAAAACCTTTTAAACGAGAACTAACACACACGTTGCGAAAAGATTTGAAAAATATAAAAGCAGGGGTATGGTACGTACGACGAAGTATTAGGTAGGTATTCATAATAATTCGGCCAAGAGCTTAGCTATCCCAGCAAAGGAAATTGATGTGTGTGCTTTTGTAGCGGAATGAAACCACTAAAACGCTTATTATGTCTTTTGATCATTATCTTTACAAGGCTGGACCTGGGGGGGTGTGCGCAAGGGGGGACATCCCCCTTTCAGAGTGTTAGTAAGGGTAATGCTAATGAAAAGTTATTAAAGTTGTGCACATTTCACGCATTTTACATATTTTTTAAAAACCTCTGATAAAATGTTACATTGCAATGGAAATCCAGCCTTTTGCCCCCCAACCTCGTTTGCCTTTTCCGGGTTGATTGAGCCTCTTGCCCTCCCCCTTGTTTTTTCCTAGATCCTGCCTGAATATTGTTAATATGTGATATAATTGTTCAAATAACACATGTAAATACATATTAATTTTTTGTAATGATAATTTAAAAAAATTAACTACCAGTATTTTAACAAATTAAATAATTTAATAATACTCACTTTTTTCTCTTGGCTTAGGGGACAAAATCCCGGATTGGAAAATTAATTTACGAGGATGTCATATATTTGATAAATGTGTCAAAATTGTAAATATGGTAACAGCTTTGTGATTTTTCAGAAACGTAGGTGTAGAGCAACAAGAGATTTTCATGCGGTAGCCGAGGAAAAAAGACCAAAGCATCCTAAAAAATCTTTGAGACAACCACTCAGGTGTAAATAACTCCAGCTGTCCATCTCCTCCCCGATCTTCTCCCTCCCCTCATCACCCACGAACTCGCTACTTCGTTTACTGAAATCCACGAAGGAGCAGCTCCATCATTACATAAGCAACCAACCATTACTTTTCTACTGCAACCGGAACTTCACCCGGAACCGTATGAGTCGTAAATGGAGAGCCTTTAACACTCCGCTGTAATGTTTTCTCTTTTCTCTGTCTTCTTCGCTTCCCCCCTTCCACCGCGTTCATTCCCCTCCCCAGTCTTTGATCCCTCTCCCGAAGCCTCCCTAAGAGATCACTGCTACTACGCAGGATCATCAAAAGAGACGGATGCTCAGACGTCGACCTTCAACGACCTTCACCCGAAAATTGATGAAAGAGCTCTAGGATATATAACTACTACGGTTTTCAAGGAATTTGCGTGAACGAGCTGTTAATATTCTTTTCCCGGTAACGAGTTTCGCTTTATAATATTATAGTTTCTTGGATCTGAATTATCAGTTTTCGTTGTTTTAGTAGACTCATTTAAACCTTTTCTATTTTTTTTAAATCTGTTTTATAATTTTATTTAGGTCTCCGATTACGGCAAACGTTTTAGTTTAGGTGGTTAATGATTTTTAATCACATATAAATTATTATTTTTAATTGATCTTGACCTAATGAAGGTAGTTTCGTTTTCAAATTAAAAAAAATTAACTACCAGTATTTTCACAAATTGAATAGTTTAATATAAAACCATACCCGCTATTTCTATTGCTAAATTCCAGACTGTAAAGCAAATTTCCTAGAGTTGAATGGCATAACAGTTGTAGATGATCATTGGCATAAAGTACAGCGTAGAAGCCAGCCAGGCTGTGGTACGAAACATCTCTATTATGTCCCCCTCCTTATAAAATATTGATTAAAAAAAATTTAAGAGGATACTTTTTTAATGAAATGAAGCTACATTTGTTTAATCAATTTAATTATATAGTGTACAAAAAAAAAACACCTTGCATTCGTTTCAAACGCTTCTAAAATTAAAAAAAATTTGAGCCATCACTTTCTGTAACCATGGACCAAGTTGTGACGTCACTAAGGGTATAATATTATCTAGACCAGTGTTTCCCAAGCTGTGGCCCGTGACTGCGGTGCCAATAATATAAAAATTTTTAACTTTAATTCTCAACCGCAGGTGTCGACTATTGAGCATAGAGAAGATAAAATTGGGACCGAAACCGAAAAGCTGCATGTGTGAGAGCGGGGAGACCAATCGCAACACATTTATCACGTGATAATGTTTGTTAACATCTAGTCCGTCTTGCAAATGAGTAGACTTTAGTTATTGTGGATGGTTTTAGTAGGGACTCTTTTTTACATGTTATTTTTCATCCCTTCCATTGAAAATGAGTAAGCAAATTAAACTTTTGGCTATTTTAAAAAGCAAAAATGTTGATGACAATGAAAGATGTGAATAAGGACCGAGTGATGTGTCCGCAACTCAAATGTGATTTGGGAATGTGGTCCTATGGTGTAAAAAGGTTGGGAACCACTGATCTAGACCAGTGTTTCTCAAACTTTTATGTTTCACGTACTCCCTGGGAATGTGTATGTAACTGACGTACCCCTTGTATAGATAGATAAAACTATAGTTATATATTAGCCGTCCCGTGGCCGAGTGGTTAGCACGCTTGGCTACTGATCTAAGGGACCTGGGTTCGAGCCTCGGATTAGGCATGGATGTGTGTGTCGTTTTTCTACTGAGGTCCTGCCATCCTCTCAGATCTCCTACTGTGGCATATAAACTGACAGGCTCAGGTCTGTCAGACCTCTGTGGCAAGCAGCTGCTTGAGGGGGTATTTATTTATTTTTATTTTATATATAAAAATGGTCATTTTTATTTTGTTACTAGATCTAGCGACTTTTGAGCTCTCACGGCGTACCCCAAAAATTTTACCCCACTTTGAGAACCCCTAATCTAGACAATTTTTATTTAGTTATTTCTGTTGTTGATATTGGTTAACTTTTATACCCATTTTTGTATTAATATTTGTAATTATTAGCATTATGATAATTCCTTTGAGTGTCTTCGGTGCTAATATTATACATATATATGTATATGCCTGTCGATATTGGCAAAAGAGAATATTGGATTGTTTCCTAATTATATCGCCAGGGAGATTTTGCTTGCAATTTGGCGCTAGTGAAGGTTTTTTAACGTGCTGGAAACAACCTACCAGAAATATAATAGAAATAAAATTTAAGAATAACCTATGCAATAATTAACTTTATAAATGGAATTTCCAGACGAGAGGGGCAAAATGCTCCGAGTGATTTCTGGAATAGCAGTTTCTTTCGAAGAAGATATATTTTAGGTTGGGTTGTTTTACCTCTGAGCGGCACTTTTTTTGCACACCATGGGCTAAATGGCCAGGTCACATGGACCCCGAAGGCTCAGAGAAGGTTTGGGGAGGAGACCCACTGGGACAATTGTTGGGAGACAGATGGTAGCCTCCCGTCAAGGCCTTTCAGCGTGTTCTTTAAGGTGCACAGGGTATAGCTCTCCCGCACATGGAGCCACGGCTTAACATCCCATCCGACGGACGGCAGTCTTTCCAAGCCCATCGGTGTCCCCTACCGACCGTGGGCAGGGCGGGGAGTTTTGTGGAGATAAATCTCAACGCTGACCCAGCTGGGACTCGAACCTGGGAACTACAGATTACGAGCATTGCGCGCTACCGACTGAGCCATCCACGCCCCATATATTTTAGGAGTGATAGCTAATAGTGATGGGCAAAACGGAACATTTTTTTTCAAAGATTCGATTCTTTTGAATCGGCTCACGTAAAAGAGTCGTTCAAAAGATTCGTTCGTTTGACTCATTTGATTCTCCGAGTGATTTGAAGGCGGGGGTGGCTCAGTCGGTAGCGCTCCAGGCTCATAATCTGCAGTTCCCAGGTTCGAGTCCCAGCTGGGTCAGCGTTAGGATTTATCTCCGCAAAATTTCCCGCCCTGCCCACGGTCAGTAGGGGACACCGATGGGCTTGGAAAGGCCGCCGTTCGTCGGATGAGACGTTAAGCCGTGGCCCCGTGTGTGGGAGAGCCATACCCTGTGCACGTTAAAGAACACGCTGGATGGCCTTGACGGGAGGCTACCATCTGTCTCCCAACAGCTGTTCCAGTGGGTCCCCTCCCCCAACCTTCTCTGAGCCTTCGGGGTCCATGTGACCTGGCCATTTAGCCCATGGTGTGCAAAAAAGTGCCGCTCAGAGGTAAAACAACCCAACCCGAGTGATTTGAATTGGTTTCTGTTTAGTGTAATCTAGTAGGTGATCTGTTTCAAATATAGACACTAATTAATATAGAAAAATTCAGTTTCTTTTAAATTATCTTATTTCAGGTCATTTTGAAAAAAATATACTTTATAGATAAATTTTTTAAATTTTAATCAGATAACTTTTAATTTTTGGACAGTACTAAATCTTTAGCTTTGTGTTCGCGAGCTGTCCAGACACAGTCTTATCTTGATTTGTTATTAATATTTTTGTTAGCACGTAGAAATTGAAACACAACTCAAAAGATTTGTCCGAAATGGTTTCATTTACTGATTGTTAAGTTATTTCTATAATCACCAGGAAAAAATCTAGCATGCTATTAGAACAAGCGAATACAAAAAAAAAGAAAAAAAAATTCAAGGCCGAAAAATATAAAAACAGCCTTTTTCAACTGCTTTAAAATAATACCCCCCTCAAGCAGCTGCTTGCCACAGAGGTCTGACAGGAGCCTGTCAGTTTATATGCCATAGTAGAAGGTCTGTGAGGATGGCAGGACCTCAGCAGAAAAACAATACAAACGACCATGCCTTATCCGGGGCTCGAACCCAGGTCCCTTAGATCAGTCGCCAAGCCCGCTAACCACTCGGCCACTGGACGGCTACTTCATGGAGCCGTCACGTGGCAATCAGAGTCATACATTTTTTCGTTTATCCATTTTGTGGGATAAATTTAAATTTATTAATATTAACTTCCTTTATTTAAGTCAACTTTCCCTGGGTTGGGTTGTTTTACCTCTGAGCGGCACAATTTTGCACACCATGGGCTAAATGACCAGGTCACAAGGACCCCGAAGGCTGAGAAAAGGGACCCATTGGAACAGCTGTTGGGAGACAGATGGCAGCCTCCCGTCAAGGCCATTCAACGTGTTCTTTAACGTGCACAGAGTATGGCTCTCCCGCACACGGGGCCACGGCTTAACGTCCCATCCGACGGACGGCGGCCTTTCCAAGCCCATCTAACCATGGGCAGGGCAGAGAGTTTTACGGAGATAAATCTCAACGCTGACCCAGCCGGGACTCGAACCTGGGAACTACAGTTTACGAGCGTGGCACGCTATCGACTGAGCTACCCCGGCCCCAACTTTCCCTGGCATTTCATTTACTATATTAATTATTAATAAACATCTCCTGCGAACGATTCATCATCCGCGGAGTCAGAGAATTCATATTATTCCGAAAGAGTTCGTGAGTCAGTCCCTCTGATTCGCGAACGAAAGAAGTCAAAGGATTCATTTGAGCCAATTGAATCAGTGCAGCGGATTCGTTTTGTCTGATTCTTTCGGCTTCTTCTGAAAGAACTTTATATGAAAAAAAAATGTGATTTTCAACTGCAATAATTTTCGCTTCTATAATGTTTTAGTTAATTAGTGACTGTGCTTTGTTGTGAAAAATAATCCATGTTGAGGTCAAATGATTCAGAGAATCGATTCTTTTCAGAAAGGAATCACGAAAGAGTGACTCACTTACCTGATTCGTTCATTTTCAACGAATCATCACTAGTAGCCACGCCCACGGCCACATAACCACATACAAATACCGGGCCACGACAACTGTTGAACAAAAGGAGGGAAATTAAATATTCCTAAAAAAAATTAATGATTTAATTTATTTAAAGTTTACATGAAAGATGATTATTTTTAAAACTTCGTATAATAAAATAATCTATTCATTACGGCTGTATTATAATATTTATGAATATTTTATATTTATGTACCATATTTTTAAAAAATTAATTCCTACTAGTCAAGGTAAGACACCTACAAAGGGGAAAAATATATAAAACTCCAAGGGATCATAAACTTTCGTTTCTTTTAACAACCAAGAAAATAGAGATTTGTACAAATTTCGAAGCGTTAAGGGCTGGAAGTGGCTCAGTCGGTAGCGTGCCAGACTCGTAATCTGTAGTTCCCAGGTTCGAATCTTCTTGGGCTAGCGTTGAGATGTATCTCCCAAAAACTGCCCGTCCTGCCCCGTAACCTTCGAGAACGAGGCCATTGCAGCCTAAACTGACGTCACATCCTGTAATCCACAGTGCGCACGCAGTTCTATCGTAGAAATCGAGCATTTACTTTTTTTCATAAGATCGGGAGGGCATTTTTGTTTGGTACTGTGCTCAAAAACTGATTGACATGGTGTTATTATATGGTATATATGTACATTAGAGTAATATTTATATGGCAACCTTAAAATAATCAAGTCGTTGAAATTAAAATAGATCTTGATTTGTAATTATGCTAAATTGATGACTCAAAATGTAATCGTCGTTTAACGTTCTCTGAACATGTAGGACGATATATAAATTAATAGGAGCGTCATAATCAGTTGTACGTATAATTACAATGACACAATATGTTTAAAAATAAAGTTAAATGCAAATAATTACTCGGTTATATATTAACAAAAATAAAATCATTTCCTTCACATATTTTTCGCGATAAATGCTGTCAATAACTGATCCAGTTGTTTGTACGATTAATAATATAATCGTGACATATAAATTGTTATGGAAAATTAGTGTGTTTTATTAAAGAGAGAAAAAAACACACAAAAATTATTCAGAACAATTTTATTGGCAAATGTGAACTAAAAATTAATGATATACTGTAATAGCTTTAGCTGTAACAATTTCAGTTAGTTATGATTTAATTTAAATACTTTTTCTTAGTGATTAGACTGAATTTATAGGAATATTGAGCTGTATTTTTTTCTGATTTCTCATTAAATTTGAATAATATTTGGACATGGATACAACCTTCCGATGGAATACATATTCAAAAACTAACAGGAAAAGTGCATCTAAACTTTAGAAACTACAATTTACTGCAAGCACACACACACATATATATTGGTTTACAAAGCTACCTTTAAATCTATGACTAAAGATTTGGCAATAAATCGCTCAACTAACCTCCCAAATGTAAAGAAAATAGTCTCTAATCAATCTTCGATTGTCAAAAAAAAAAACAAGTCTATGCACCCTGGTAAAGAAAGATTAAATCATTTAGGTATACATCTTTCCCGATATAAACCAGTGGTGTAAGACCACTAAACTAACAGACTCTGCCTTTTTTTCCACTAATATAACTTATTAGTTTAGTGGTCTTAGAACACTGTGGCATGTACCTGGAGAGATATGGTTCAATCCTACATGCCAGAAAAACAGTTTGTCACAAAACTATTAATATCAAAGCCAACAGTTAACTCTGTGAATACTATTTATTAAGGGTAGACAACTTTCTTTTTTTGGCACTAAGACACTTTTTCTTATTTCCTAAATTCTCTAACAAACAATCATTTTTTATCTTGCAAAAATTGTTTAAAAATACATTTGTCGAACACCAGAAAATCATTAAAGATAATAATCCCGCCAACAAACACACAAGCAGCTACGGGGTGTCAAGATGCTAGATCGACGAATGCTGACGTCAGAACGTGTGACGTCACCAGTGAAAAGGCCTTGAGTTTACGATGGTTACGCTCGTTCAGTAGGGGACACTGATGGGTTTGGAAAGTCCACCATCCGTAGGATGGGACGTTAAGCCGTGGTTCGTATGCGGGAGAGTTAAAGAACACATTGGATGACCTTGGGTTGGGTTGTTTTACCTCTGAGCGGCACTTTTTTGCACACCATGGGCTAAATGGCCAGGTCACATGGACCTCGAAGGCTCAGAGAAGGTTGGGGGAGGGGACTCACTGGAACAGCTGTTGGAAGACAGATGGTAGCCTCCCGTCAAGGCCATCCAGCGTGTTCTTTAACGTGCACAGGGGTTGTCTCTTCCGCACACCGGGCCACTGCTTAACGTCCCATCCGACGGACGGCGGCCTTTCCAAGCCCATCGGTGTTCCCTACTGACCGTGGGCAGGGCGGGGAATTTTGCGGAGATAAATCTCAACGCTGACCCAGCTGGGACTCGAACTTGGGAACTACAGGTTACGAGCCTGGCGCGCTACCGACTGAGCCACCCCCCTCCCCAGGATGACCTTGGTGAAAGGCTACCATTTGTCTCCTAACACCTCTTCAATGGGACAAAAAAAAACCTTCCTTCAACCTTCTTTGAGCCCTCGGGTGACCTGAGCATTTTGCCCATTGTGTGCAAAAAAGTGACGCTTAGAGGTAAAACACCCCCCGAAGAGATAAAAAAAATTGTTAGGATTAAAAACGCGTTCTCCTTTACCATTTCAAAGTATTGAACTTATTTGTGAAATCACCATATAAGCAAAGAAACTAATGCGTGAAAACGATTTCCTATTCAGGAGTTGAGCTAGCAAGCGAAAAATAAAACCCATTCACTCTAGTTCTGTTAGTCCCATAGAGACAAGTAACCTCATTCCTTATTCCAGTTCCGTGGCCCGTCCCGAATATTGAAGTCGTTTTTCTTGCTGCTGTTAGAACAGAAGACAGTGCGTTGCATTGCTGGTGTTCACCACTCCTTTCCTCCGATGTTTGATTAATGGTTAGCTTAGCTAACTTTCTCCTGCAGCAGAACGGAGTAGAAAGCCATCGTTAACAATTAGAGCACCGTGAGCAAACAGCTTTTAGGGTGACAGGTTTGTCTTCATGATAATAGGCACACTGGCGGGGCTCTTTCAAGTCATTTTGACAACAGATAGAGCTGCCTAGAAGTTGATTTTGTATATATGCAAATACATACATGTAAATACGAGAGCCAGTAGAAAATTTTCTAGGGGGGAGGGACAGTTTGTCTCAGGGAGGGGCAAAATATTTCCAGCTGGAGGGTGGGATCGATGTTTCAAGATAGAAGTATTTATATCCAGCCATTCATTAAAGTTCAGTTGCATATAAGGAATCATGCGTACAACATACCATAACAAATTAAAAGTGACAGAAAACAAAATGAAAAGGAAAAAAAAAAGGAACATTATTGAAACTGCACAGTAAAAAAAAGTTTTTAGTAACAATAAATAAAGGCACTTTTTTGCATACAATGGGCAGGTTACAAGGACCCCGAGAAGGTGGGGACCAACTGGAAAAATGGTAACCTCCCGTCTAGGTCATCCAGCATGTTCTTTAACGTATACAGGGTAGGGTCCTTCTGCACGCTGTGGCACGGCTTAATCTCCCATCAGACGGACGGCAGCCTTTCCAAGTACATCAGTGTCTTATACAGACCGAAGGCAGGCGGGGAGTTTTGCGAAAATAAATATCAATCCTGGCCCAAGGCGGGACTTGCACTTGGGAACTGCAGATTACGAGCTGGCGCGCTACCGACTGAGCGATCTCCGCCCCAAGATGCTGGAATAAGATGAACAAACAAAGAAAAAACTAGACAGTTTGGTAAATAATGGAACGGTTATATGTATTCCATTCAAAAATTATATCTAACTATATATATATTGTATAAAAAATATAGCTATCATATTGTTACAGTTTTTTAGTAATATTTTTTTTTGTTTGAAAATCGTGCGTGAATTTGCAATAAACAAACAGACACTAAATGAACTGGGTTATGTGTTGGGTTTTATCTCTGAGCGGCACTTTTTTTGCACACCATAGGCTAAATGGCCAGGTCACATGGACCCCGAAGGCTCAGAGAAGGTTGAGGGAGGGGACCCACTGGAATAGCTGTTGCGAGACAGATGGTAGACTTCCGTCAAGGCTATCCAGCCTGTTCTTTAACGTGAACAGGGTACGGCTCTCCCTCACACGGGACCACGGCTTAATGTCCCATCTGACGGAAGGTGGCCTTTCCAAGCCCATTGGTGTCCCCTACTGACCGTGGGCAGGGCGGGGAATTTTGCGGAGATAAATCTCAACGTTAACCCAGCTGGGACTCGAACCTGGGAACTACAGATTACGCGTTTGGCGCGCTACCGACTGAACCACCCCCGCACTACTAAATGAACTGATTTAATAACTGAGGCAATAAATTACATCAGTAAGGTAAAAATCTAAGTATTGCACGTTAAATAGGGTTACCATATGTCCTCCATTTTTATCTCATGTCCTACCAGAATTTTGAAAAAACATGAAATGTCCTCCTTTTTGTATAAATTCATAACACGTTTCAAACTTAAAGCACTTTTTTGTGCTTTCCTTTTTCAAAGTTCTTCAACCAATGACAATAATATAATTTAATGTGTTAACCGTGAAATAATTTACGGTTACTGATCACTAGCTCAGTAGGAGATCATAGAAACAGAAAGTTTGCCTCCTGCAACAGCATATAGATGCTGACCATTACACTATTTAAAATAAATATTGATATCTTATCAAGTATGAATAAAAATCGGCACATCATTTATTTTCAATAATATTTAATAAGTATTTTGCCTTTTACTGACTCAACTGTTAGTCGGTACTTGTCATAAAACTTAGCAGAAAAAAGCGTTTTTCACCAAAATTGAAAGCATGTCCTCCTTTGTCCTCTAGGGGGCGGGGGTGGCTCAGTCGGTAGCGCGCCAGGCTCGTAATCTGTAGTTCCCAGGTTCGAGTCTCAGCTGGGTCAGCGTTGAGATTTATCTCCGCAAAATTCCCCGCCCTGCCCACGGTCAGTAGGGGACACCAATGGGCTTGGAAAGGCCGCCGCCCGTCGGATGGGACGTTAAGCCGTGGTCCCGTATGCGGGAGAGCCATACCCTGTGCACGTTAAAGAACACGCTGGATGGCCTTGACAGGAGGCTACCATCTGTCTCCCAACAGCTGTTCCAGTGGGTCCCCTCCCCCAACCTTCTCTGAGCCTTCGGGGTCCATGTGACCTGGTCATTTAGCCCATGGTGTGCAAAAAAGTGCCGCTCAGAGGTAAAACAACCCAACCTTTGTCCTCTATTTTTGCTTTATTTTCCTCCTTTGTCCTCCATTTCTAGCATTTTTGTCCTCCTTTTAGGACACTGGCATCTGGTAACCCTAACGTTAAAGAACATCTGGCCTTGTCCAGTGAGCCCTTCCCTCCCCCAATTCCCCTGAGCCCTTGGGGTTCTTGTAACCTGGTCATTTAGACCAGGTTACAAGGACCCCAAGGGCTCAGGGAAAACATTTTAACACAAACATATTCTATGAAGCAATTCTTATTGAACGTAAAATATATTTGTAAAATATATTTATTCTAATTACCCTTAGTAATTTTAGACCTGGAGCCTTCCATTGCCTAAACCAATTCGATACTATACGATATGATTATGCAATCAATACATTGGCAGTAACGCAAAATAAAATTCGACTTTTGAATGAAGTAGACTTCATGTAATCTATGCCCCTTTTGCCTCCACCATTCGCAAAGTAGAGATCATTGAAGGGTATAGAGTACATGAAAAGCTATAATAAATAGCTGGTAAAAATAGTGCAATAAAAAAGTTTTAAATTTAGTACAAAGAATTTGGGTTTCTTGATTTCACGTAGCGTTAAGTGGACCCTCCAAACACGTAAAAGAAATTTTCATGGTATTTAGCATATTTAAAATTCAATTATTAATAAATATTCAATAAAGAGTCATCAACAGATATTTTTACTATCTTTATTTTGAATGTTTGTGTAGGATATATTTTTAATTTTATTGTGCGGATAAATAAATTTTAACTACCCACTAAATAATTAGCGGTTAGTATTAAAATGAATTATTTTGCACACTCTGAGAAGGGTCTTGTGGAAAGAAAATTTTAATCCCGAGCTGTCTTCTGTTTCCTACGGAAGCCAAAGTGTATAATATTGTAAATCATTGGATTCAAGCATTAAATTTACATTGTGCTCAAAGGTTAACTCCATCTTAGGTCAATAGGAAACTAACTTCGAAACACTAACTTCTGAAATAAGTATTTTATGGTAAAATATGACCGAATATAAAGATTGCGATCAAATTATGGCTTATGGAAGTTGGAATATTTAACATCAATTATTCACTACTATGAATCTCATGGAATATTGTCGAATATTGAAAAAATTACTGACACAAACCGGGCGGAGATAGCTTAGTCGGTAGCGCGCCAGGCTCGTAATTTGCATTTCCCAGGTTCCAGTCCCAGCTGTGTCGTGACCACGGCTGTGTCAGCGTTGAGATTCATCTCCGCAGAACTCCCCGCCCTGCCAACGGTCAGTAGGGGACACCGATGGCTTAGAAAGGTAGCCATCCATTGGATGGTACGTTAAGCGCACACGTTAAGCCGTGGTTACGTGTACGGGACAACCATACCCTGCGCACGTTAAAAAACCGCTGGATGACGTTGATTGATCTGTCTCCCAAAAGTTCTTCCAGTGGGTTCCCTCCCCGTGCCTTCTGTGTCCTTGTGACTTGTCTATTTAGCCCATTGTGTGCAAAAAGTGCCGCTCAGAGGTAAAATAACCCAACCCTGACACAAACTTCTATAACGTACCCTTATTTTGTTAAACGTCCCGAAACAATACTTATTATTAAGATTTTAATTGACTTTCGAGGTGAAATCTTGTGATTGCCATTGCTATTGCTCTGTATCCCAACTTCCATAACTCTTTGGGGTGGCTAAGTCGGTAGCGCGCCAGGCTCGTAATCTGCAGTTCCTAGGTTCGAGTCCCAGCTGGGTAAATGTTGAGGTTTATCTCCGCAAAACTCCCCGCCCTGCCCACGGTCAGTAGGAGACACCGATAACCTTGGAAAGGCCGCCGTCCATCGGATGGGACGTTAAGCCGTGGCCCCATGTATAGGAGAGTCCATACCCTGTGCACGTTAAAGAACATGCTGGATGCCCTTGACGGGAGGCTACCATCTGTCTCCCAACAGCTGTTCCAGTGGGTCCCTCCCCTCAACACTCTCTGAGCCTTCGAGGTCCTTGTGACCTGGCCATTTAGCCCATGGCGGGCAAAGTGCGGCTCAGAGGTAAAACAACCAACCATAACTCTTTAAATACCTAACGAATATTGATGAAATTTAAGATTTGGATAATTTGATTAAGATCATTAATTTATCTTCACACATTTTACCATAAAAGGTTTATTTTAAAAGTAACAGAATTTCGAAGTCAGTTTCCTAATGACATAAAATGAGGTTGTAACTTTTGTGCATCAGTGTAGCATAAGCTCTTGACGTTTTGTGCCTCCACTATGGATTCGGATTTATGTCAAAGGAGGAAGGGGCGAGTGAATGGATCTAACCGGAACGCCGTTTCCGAATAAAATGATCCACTCCTGGTTTAAAAAAAAATAATATACCCCCTCAAGCAGCTGCTTGCCACAGAGGTCTGACAGGAGCCTGTCAGTTTATATGCCACAGTAGAAGATCTGAGAGGATAGCAGGACCTCAGCAGAAAAAAACACGAACATCCATGCCTTACCCGGGGCTCGAACCCAGGTCCCGTAGATCAGTAGCCAAGCGCGCTAACCACTCGGCCACGGGACGGCTGCACTTCTCGTTTAGGGGTCTTTAAAAAGTTTTTTACAAAACACATGTAATGTATAGGTATATTTTATTAATATTTTTACTAATAACATTTTTTTATAACTACATATTTGTGTTATATTTAATTAAAAATTTTTATTTTATGCTTAGTATCAGGTAGGGGAATATTTTCGTTCTTTTTCGTGCCAATGTCTTTCGAAACAGCTTTCAAAGTTAGCTGAAAAAATTGGTTGCCCCTGAATGGGATTCGAACCCACATCTACCAGAAGCATGTCAGGCATCATAACCGCCAGACCACCAGAGACTAACCGTTTTCTTCAACAATGTAACATATTTTATATAATTTTTCAACAGTGTAACATATTTATATAATTTTTCAACAATGTGACTTCTGGTGGTCTAGCGGTTTTGACATGTGGCAATCCTCAGGGAGACCTGGGTTCGAATCCCACTCAGAGCACCCAATTTTTTTTCAGTTAATTATTTTAAATATTTCTTGTCTACAGGATATTTCCTGTGATACTTTCATAGTTACTTAAATTTGACTTTTGAATTTATATTATGCTTCGTGGCCGAGTGGTTAGCGCGCTTGGCTACTGATCTTAGGGACCTGGGTTCAGAGCCCCGGGTAAGGCATGGATGTTTGTGTTGTTTTTCTGCTGAGGTCCTACCATCCTCACAGATCTTTTGCTGTATATAAACTGACAGGCTCCTGTCAGACCTCTGTGGCAAGCAGCTGCTGGAGGGGGTATTTATTTTATTTTTATTTTTTATTTTTTTAGCTCAGATTGGAAAGGCCGTTTTGCTTCAAAACATATTCTTATTAGATGACTGTTGTTTTTTTAACATTTTGATAACTGTCGATATTTACTCATAGTTATATATGTACAGGTATATATTGTGCAGGTATTATATCATGAAGATTACGTAAGGGACTCTGAAATTCCATTTAATACAAAGCGATGCAACTTCATTTAATATAACGGGGACTCTAAACGTAAACGCTTTAGATGAAAAGTGGATGGTAGCAGACTAAAGAGGTTGTGGTATTGAGGCCAAAGTTAGATGAGCTCTCCCGATAACATGAACAAGGAATCAGGATGACAGCATTAAGGATCACAGTAGGTGAGTGATCACTGAAGTTGATGACGAAATTAAAAGAACATTGGAGGGTGTAATTTGCATAATCTGGTTTGATATCTGATTCTTTTCCAAATGAGCATTGTATCTGTTCGTGAGAAACTCATTTTACCATTTCTATCGTGACGTCATTAGCTTCCAGGTACATTTGAGAGAGGGAAAGATAATGGTGAAAAACGCTTAATAATTCGAATGGAAATATATTTATTCTTGCTGTAAAATGTATCTGAATTAACAGTTATAAGAAGAATTTATTTTTTAAAGTTAAAAACAGCACATCGTTTAGTTTTTATTGAGTTATATTAAAGTCTCTTTATGAAACGAAAACCAAATTGTTTTTTAAAATTCAGAGCTTCTTTTAAACCTTATTTACCGGTTTTTTTTTAAAAAAACGAGATAATGTCTTCACTTTATCGTCTCTCTCTCGACATTCAACTTTTTTTTAGCTTTCAGAGATAAAATATCTTTTTTGGGATGTACAGGTATTGACGAAATATTGCGATTCGCGCTTTTCGAATCTTCCAAAAGTTTAAATTTACGCCTTTTAACGGTGGAAAGAACTTGAAAATCGCAAATCTTTAAAAAAATATTGCAAGCCATGTATTTGTACTAGAAATTAGAAATGTTGGTGGTGGAATGTGGAGAGGAGCGTGGATGCCTAACTCGATTAAGATTGTCTAAAAACTTTTAATCTCGAAATTGGAATTTTTTTTACTTCTGAGCGTACACTTTCCCTAAGATGGGTTGGGTTGTTTTACCTATGAGCGGCACTTTTTTGCACACCATGGGCTAAATGGCCAGGTCACATCGACCCCGAAGGCTCAGAGAAGGTTGGGGGAGGGGACTCATTGGAACAGCTGTTAGGAGACAGATGGTAGCCTCCCGTCGAGGCCATCCAGCGTGTTCTTTAACGTGCACAGGGTATGGTTCTCCCGCATACGGTGCCACAGCTTAACGTCCCATCCAACGGACGGCGGCCCTTCCAAGCCCATTGGTGTCCCCTACTGACCGTGGGCAGGGCGGGGAATTTTGCGGAGATAAGTCTCAACGCTGACAAAGTTGGGACTCGAACCTGGGCCTAAAATGGGTTAAATGACCAGATCATAAGAACTCTAAGAACTTAGAAAGGAATAGAATAGGGTATGGGAGATCATTGAATAACTGCTTGGCAACTAATGGAAGCTTTACATCAAGGACATAGGAATGGAGATTGGCTCAGTCGGTAGCACGCCAGGATCGTAATCCGCAGTTCTCAGTTCGAGTCCCATTTGGGCCAGCATTGAGCTTTATTCTTCCCTGCCCTCAGTCAGTAGAGGACACCAATGACCTTAGTAAAGGGCGCCGTCCGTTGGAGGCGATGTAAATCCACGGCTCTGTGTTCAGGAGAGCCATACACTGTGCATGTTAAAGAACATGCTGAATTTTTCTGGATTGTAAGCTACCATCTGTCCGCTAACAGTTGTTCAGTGGGTTCCCCTCAACCTTCTCGGGGTCTTTGTGACATGGTCATTTAGCCCATCATGTCCAAAAAGTACCGCTCTGATGTAAAACGACCCGTCTAGGACACCCAACGTGCTCTTTAAAACGCATAGGGCAAACAAAGTATATGGGGAAAAAAGAAGTGCCACTTTCATAGGGATGCCTATAGAGTATTCTCTACAGCAGGGGTCAGCAATGTTTTGTTAACGCGGGCCACATTACAACTGCAAAATTTATAAGCGGGCAGCCCTTGAGGTAATAAGAGCGGGTACAAAATAAACGCTTGACTTTTATATGTTGATTTGTTATTGAAAAAATATTTATGTGTATTATGCATATGTTTATGAGTACACTTTGTCTGCAAAAAAAAAAACTATTTTTCTTCCGTTCCAAAATTTTGTCTGACTCATGTTTTTTGAGAGTGCTGAATTTGAATCTGACAGCCGATTTGTTCTGTCACTTAAAGCTTTATAGAGATATGGATTTAATTTAAAAAATATATTTTACTCAGAGAAAATAAATATACTTTACGAAATGTTTATTTACATTATAAAAAGTTAAAGCCGGAACTAATATATTCTGATACATGTAAATATTTACACCAAAAAAAATATTTTTTTGTCTTCTGTCGCTTATATTCTATCTCTGGAATCTCTCGCTGCAGGGCCCAACAGTAGTCGCCAACATACCCTCGTTCCATTTGCCGCTATCTCGTTTTTCCATTTCAGACCTTTCTCCATGCTCTTCTGAGACCGCCCCCATCAATTACGGAAAAAAAGCAGGTGTGAATGTAAGAAATTCAGTTTAGCAACATATTACACTCTAATACTGTACGCCGTGGCTACGTCTGCGGGAGAGCCATACCCTGTGCACGTTAAAGAACACGCTGGATGGCCTTGACGGGAGACTACCATCTGTCTCCCAACAGCTGTTACAGTGGGTCCCCTCCCCCAACTTTCTCTGAGCCTACGGGGTCCATGTGACCTGGCCATTTAGGGGCGGGGGTGGCTCAGTCGGTAGCGCGTCAGGCTCGTAATCTGTAGTTCCCAGGTTCGAGTCCCAGCTGGGTTAGCGTTGAGATTTATCTCCGTAAAATTCCCCGCCCTGCCCACGGTCAGTAGGGGACACCGATGGGCTTGGAAAGGCCGCCGTCCGTCGGATGGGACGTTAAGCCGTGGCCCCGTGTGCGGGAGAGCCATACCCTGTGCACGTTAAAGAACACGCTGGATGGCCTTGACGGGAAGCTACCATCTGTCTCCCAACAGCTGTTCTAGTGGGTCCCCTCCCCCAACCTTCTCTGGGCCTTCGGGGTCCATGTGACCTGGACATTTAGCCCATGGTGTGCAAAAAAGTGCCGCTCAGAGGTAAAACAACCCAAAATCTAATACTCTACATGTTCTCCCATAAAAATAGTGCCTGATATAAACATTTAGATGCCAGTTTCGCATTCAGCACCCTCAAATCTATAAAGTATCTCCATTTTCTTTTCGAAGGAAGATTTTGATGCAGACTAATATTATTTAGGCTTCAAATAAAAATAATTTTTGGATAAACGAAAAAATATCAAAAACCCTAAAAAAAAGGAAGATCATTTTATGTAAAAATATTGATGAGAGGCTTGATTTCTATCTAAAAAATATTTCTTGTCAATTTAATAAACTCCAGCTGCTGTCGCGCGATGGCCAGGCGTAGAGGAAGTGACATCTTACTACCGACTCCACAAGATGCGTAGGTCTTCGAAAACTCGTCCTTGCAGAGCGGCGAGCGGTAAATCGCGGCAAGTGTGAAGGAGCCCTTTATTGTATCGCGCTGAGTAGGAGAGCGAGTGAATCGCCGTAGAATGTAGTCACATGACCAAAGAGTTCGTGCAGTGGCGTATCGTGCATGTTTCAAATATCATCGTTATGTCCTTTCTGAAACATAACTGTTAAAAAATAAAATTATTTAACATTGCTAATCATAAAGTTATTTGTTTCCAATATTTCTGGAGGGACAATTTATGTTATAAAGCCTAAATGATCAGCGGGCCACTTGAAAAAGCAAAGTGGGCCACATGTGGCTCGTAGGCAGTATGCCGCCGACCTATGTGCTATAGAGCAGGCTCTCAGCACATGGGGTCGCATTCGATTTGGCTTCCTATTATTTATTGTCTCAGCCATTAATCATCTCTTATCCTCTCTCTTATTTCCTTACTGTATTATTTACTGCAGAGAATCAATTGGAACCGTATCAACTTGCAATTGCTTTGAATTGGATCATTAAATAGATAACGTCAACATTTTCTATCTAATAGCGTGTGTTTACGTTTACCGTCACCAGATGGCAGCACCAGTGTTACTCTCCAATATCACTGCAATTTACATCAAACTCCATGAGAGGTATAATTATCAGAATTCAAGTGATCGCTACTCGTTGGTAAATTGATTTGCACGTAACAGGACCGCACCCAATTTTGATAGGTGGTTATTGAACGTGTGGTATTGCGAAGGCTTGCTATTTCCTCGAGAATGAGAACAACCAGCAGGGCGAGCAAAGCTAACTGATTTCAGGTTTGGCAGCTGGGGTTCAGGCCCAAATTGTTCTAAAGCTAGGTTTCCAATATATATATAGCTTTCTTCGTGGGAAGAAAGAGTACACTACTAGGGGCTGTGACACACTTTCTTTTATACTGCGCAAGTTGTGATACATTTGCTAACTATATTATCAAAATATTAGACCACTTCCATTTATGTGGTCATATTCAAAACTCCCAACTTTAAGCTTTTACTGAAAATTTGACTGAAGATAAATTAAAGATTCCCTTCAACTGCTCTCTCTGTTTTCAACAATATTCGTTTAATATTTAAAATGTTATCGAAGAAGGGGCGGGGGTGACTCAGTCGGTAGCGCGCCAGGCTCGTAATCTGTAGTTCCCAGGTTCGAGTTCCATCTGGGTCAGCGTTGAGATTTATTTCCGCAAAAAATTGCCTGCCCTGCCCACGGTCAGTAGGGGACACCGATGGGCTTGGAAAGGTCGCCTTCCGTCGGATGGCACGTTAAGCCGTGGCTCCGTGTGCGGGAGAGCCATACCCTGTGTACGTTAAAGAACACGCTGGATGGCCTTGACGGGAGGCTACCATCTGTCTCCCAACAGCTGTTACAGTGGGTCCCCTCCCCCAACCTTCTCTGAGCCTTCGGGGTCCATGTGACCTGGCCATTTAGTCCATGGTGTGCAAAAAAGTGCCGCTCAGAGGTAAAACAACCCAACCCAGTTATCGAAGATGGAACATGTAAGAGAAGAAAATGATTATTAAATATTATAAAACCTGCCAAAAACTGAAACAATCATTAAAAACTTCTGAAATTTCATTTAACAATTTGACCTCCATGGTTAAGGCCACGACTATTACTTCAATGACGTCACCTATGGAGGGAAAATGTTATCAATTTAATATAATGTTACGTCAGGTATCAGGATCTACATAACTACATCACGTCAGGTATCAGGATCTACGTAACAAATGATTAAAATATTAAATATATTATTCTTATGGCAATAATGCAATATAAAAAATAGTAAAACTCTTAACTGAATACATAATTGATTATTGTTACATTAATTACTGTAATTAATCATTGTTTTATTTATTTGCAAGGCATAACAAAGAAATCGGCAATTACATTTAAGCAAAATTTGAAAGCAATTTCTCTCCATAGGTGACATCATCAAAAGAGTTGTCATGGTTTTCATCTTCAAGGTAGCTTGGGATTGGCTCAGTTGTTAACGCACCAGGCCTGTAAATCATGTTTCTAGGTTCGAATACCAGCTGTTTCTAAGTTGATATTTATCTGTGCTAACCCCCGTTATGTCCTCGGTAAGAAAGGAGACAACGATGGTCTTATGAAAGGCGGCCGTCCGTCGAATGGGACATTAACCCATGGCTCTGTGTGCAGGAGAGCCATACTTTGTACACGTTAAAGAACACCCTGGATAGACTTCACCGAAGGTTTCCATTTATTATCCTAACAGCTGTTCAGTGGAATATCTTCCCTCATAATGGGGGCGGCTCAGTCGGTAGCGTACTAGGCTCGTAATATTCAGTTCCCAGGTTTGAGTCCCAGTTAGGCCAAGTTTGAGATTTATCTCCACAAAACCGTCCTCCTTAGTTAGTAGAGATCATCGATGGATTTGGAAATATCGCGTCCATCGGATGGGATGTTAAGCCATGGCTCTGTGTGTGGGAGAACCATACCCTGGGCAAGTTAAAGAACACGCTGAATGGCCTTCAAGAGAGGCTACCATCAGTCTCCCAACAGCTGTCCAGTGGCTCCCCTACCTTCTCTGAGCCCTCGGGGTCCTTGTGACCTGGCCATTTAGCCCGTTGTATGCAAAAAAGTTCCGCTCAGAGGTAAAACACAAAACTTTCCCTTTCTTCACCTTCTCTGAGCGTTTGGGATCTTTGTGACCTGACCATTTAGCACATTGTGTGCATAAAAGCGCTTCTCAGAAGTGAAACACAGAACCCAAAAAGTTACTATTTGTTGCAATTTACTTTCAGGTAAATTCTTATAACTAGCAACGCTTATGTTAAATACTTAAGCTCCTATAACTCTTTAAACAGGAAACAAATATTTATTGAAAATCGAGATTCAGATAAATTTCATATATTCAATATATATCAAAATTTGATGCAGTCAATTGATATATTAATTTGATACTCGTTAGTTTTACGTCATAAGAATGTAATTTTACAACAATTATATTAATTTGTTAAACTTATTACATTAATATAAGTATCGTTTCAATAAATAACCGGTATAAAGATTATTCTGAAAACATATTAATTTTAATATCTTATTTTTACGACCTATATACGCTGAAAAGCTAAAATATTATGACCACCGCGTCTTTATGCAAATCGAAGCAATTGCAGGTTAATCCGTGTTATTCTTGTTCTTCAGATGGGAAAGGCAGCTGACTAAGTGAGTTTTGACAAAGGCCATTTTGTAATAGCCAGACCACTGGGTCAGAGCATTTCCGAGACAGTAAGGCTTGTGGGATGCTCACTGTCAGCCATGGTTAGTACCTTCAAAACGTGGTCCGAGGAGGGAAAAACCCCGAATCACCGGCAAGATGTGGGTCGACCATGGCTCATTGATGCTAGAGGTGAACGAAGACTAACCCGTATGGTACGAGCCAATAAAAGGGATACTCTGACGCAACTCGCCTGTAACTTGAATGCTGGTGATGGGAGTAATGTGTCACAACACATAGTAAGTACATCTAGTGTCCATCAACTAACCTCGGATCACCGTTGAAAGCACCTACAACACGCATGCGACATCAAAACTGGAGCTTGAATGATTGGAAGAAGGTCGTCTGATCAGATGAATCTCGTTTCATGTTGCACCACGTGGACGGCCAGGTATGTGTGCGTTGTTTATCTGGGGAAGTGTTGGCACCAGGATACACCGTGGGATGAAAACAAGCTGGTGGAGGGAGTATAGGGATAATAGATTCAATTATATGGCGAAAGGTTCCTTGTTTGTAAAATTAGGCCAATATGCTATTTTAAAAGTAATTAAACTCACTTTTAGATGATTTAAGCGTAAAATATTTCTTGGACAATGTTCTGCTGGGAATCCCTGGGTGCAGTCATTCATGTGCTGGAAACTATGTGGACCACCTACCTAAACATAATTGCAGATCAGATACATCTTTTCATGGCAACGGTATATTTCTCTAGTAGTATCTTCTTTCAGCAGGATAATGCGTCATGCCACACGGCCCGAACGTTCGAGAATGGTTCGTAGAACATGAAGAAGACTTCCAGTATTGCCCTGACCTCCAAATTGCCCTGACATCAATCCAATCGAAAATCTGTGGAACAGCATATCCGATCTGCGGCGACTCAACCACATAACTTACAAGCGTTAAATGATGTGCTGGTAACGTGGTGATACCAGATACCACAAAACACCTTTAGAAATCTTGTAGCGCCCATTCCTCGCCGGGTAAGAGCTGTTTCGGTGGCACGTGGAGGACCAATATCATATTAGGCAGGTGGTTATAATGTTTTGGTTCTTCAGTATATCTTCAAAAAATTCCCTATGAAATATATAACTGTTTCTGTGCGAGCGAAAATCACATTAATTAAATGTGTAGGATCGATAATAGATTCAATTATATGGCGAAAGGTACCTTGTTTGTAAAATTAGGCCAATATGCTATTTTAAAAGTAATTAAACTCACTTTTAGATGATTTAAGCGTAAAATATTTCTATTTCTTTTCGGAGTGTTTTCAAAACGACAGAATAACATATAACGTTGACTATATTCAGTAATAAAGAGTCACAGGAAAACGTCCTGTAAAATAATTAGTGTCCTTGAAATAATTAGTTGAAAAAAATTAGTTGTCCTGACTGAGATTCGAACCCTGGTCTCCCAGAAGCTTCTAGACGCCCATCATGATTCTGGGAGACCTGGGTTCGAATCCCAGGCAGGAAAACCAATTTGTTTTCAACTAATTATTTCAAACATTGACTATGCTTTTTCATAATTGATTAATTTCTTTTTAAACTCTGAAAAAGAAAGTGAGATAGAAATCAGGAATTTCAAAGTGTCGTTCCCCAGTAGAGAAGGGAGAGGTCATCACAGACTTCAAATTATAGAGCTAGGCATATTTTAAGTTTGTCTTAATGTAACACTGTTAACTTGTTTTAATGTAGCACTTCGTAAGACGAACATTTGGTTATGATGAAGGATTTTGCTCTGATTTAGGATCGATGATCTTTTTTAGTTTGGTTGTTTTACCTCTGAGCGGCACTTTTTTTGCACACCATGGGCTAAATGGCCAGGTCACATGAACTCCGAAGGCTCAGAGAAGGTTGGGGGAGGGGACCCACTGGAACAGCTGTTGGGAGACAGATGGTAGCCTTCCGTCAAGGCCATCCAGCGTGTTCTTTAATGTGCACAGGGTATGGCTCTCCCTCACACGGAGCCACAGCTTAACGTCCCACCCGACGGACGGCGGCCTTTCCAAGCCCATCGGTGTCCCCTACTGACCGTGGGCAGGGCGAGGAATTTTGCGGAGATAAATCTCAACGCTGACCCAGCTGGGACTCGAACTTGGGAACTACAGATTACGAGCCTGGCGCGCTACCGACTGAGCCACACCAGCCCCTCTTTTTTAGTAACACCACCATTTAGAACGGATTTCTTTAATATGCATCATACCTTACTGCAAACAAAAATTCGTGTTCCTTTGCCTAACAATACTCAGTAATAAAATCTCATTGAACAAAGGAAGCATTTGCAAAAGGAAAGGAATGTGAAATGAAAACAGAAACCGTTTTTTACTATGGTAGTAAATTGGGTAAACAATAATGAATTATTTTTCATTCTATTTAAATTCTCCACCGCCTGTGCAGAAAGTTCAAAGAAGCTGGCTGACGTTAGACAGCATTTAGATAGGACTCGGTCTCTCTATTCATTTCGAAGGAAGATAGGGCACCGATTAAAAAATAAATAAATACCTCCTCAAGCAGCTGCTTGCCACAGAGGTCTGACAGGAGCCCGTCAGTTTATATGCCATAGTAGAAGGTCTGTGAGGCTGGCAGGACCTCAGCAGAGAAACAACACGAACATCCATGCCTTACCTTCTCAATAAGAACTGTTGTTTTGGGTTGTTTTACATCTGAGCGGCACTTTTTTGCACACCATGGGCTTAATGGCCAGGTCACATGGACCCCGAAGGCTCAGAGAAGGTTGGGAGAGGGGACCCACTGGAACAGCTGTTGGGAAACAGATGGTAGCCTCCCGTCAAGGTCATCCAGCATGTTCTTCAACGTGCACAGGGTATGGCTCTCCCGCACACGGGGCCACGGCTTAACGTCCCATTCGACGGACGGCGGCCTTTCCAAGCCCATCGGTGTCCCCTACTGACCGTGGGCAGGGCGGGGAATTTTGCGGAGATAAATCTCAACGCTGACCCAGCTGGGACTCGAACCTGGGAACTACAGATTACGAGCCTGGTGCGCTACCCAATAAGAACTGTCAGTGCCCTGTCTACTTTTGATGTCAATACCAGTTTAGTGAGTGATTGCATCCCCGGTACGTTAAATTTCATCTTATATATTTCAGAAATAAGGTCCATTTCATTCGATGTTTTTTAAAAACTGATTGTGGGGGAAAAAGGGAATTGTTTTAAAAACAGTGTTAAGATAATTGAGGAATAAAAAAGTAACACAACCAATGGAAGAAAGATGTGGGTGAAATTCTATGGAATATATAAGTGGGGAGGGGGGAGAATCTCATTTGGTAGTGCGCTGCTGTTCCCAGGTTCGAATCCCACCTGGGCCAGCGGGGTGCGGGGTTCAGTTCTCAGTTGGTAGCGCGCCAGGCTCGTAATCTGCAGTTCTCAGGTTTGAGTTCCAGCTGGGTCAGCGTTGAGATTTATCTCCGCAAAACTCCCCGTCCTTCCCATGGTCAATAGGGGACACCGCTGGGCTTGGAAAGGCCGCCGTCCGTCGGATGGGACGTTAAGCCCTGGCTCCGTGTGCAGGAGAGCCAAATTCTGTGCACGTTAAAGAACACGCTGGATGGCCTTGACGGGAGGCTACCATTTCTCCCAACAGCTGTTCCAGTGGGTCCCCTCCCCAACCTTCTCTGAGCCTTTTGGGTCCTTGTGACGTGGCCATTTAGCCCATGGTGTTCAAAAAAGTGCCGCTCAGAGCTAAAACAACCCAACCTGGGCCAGCATCGCGATTTCTCTCTACAAAACTCACTCTGCAGTAGGTCAATAGGAGACACCAATGGGCTTGGTAAGGCAGCCGTCCATCAGATGCGACGTTAAGCCATAACCTGTACACATTAAAGAACACACTGGATGGCCTTGATAGGAGGACACAATCTGTCTCCCAACAGCTCTCAGACGACCATTTAGCCCATTTTGTGTAAAAGTATGCCGCTCAGAGGTAAAAAAACACAACAAAATCCTACAGATCTCTGTAGCAAATCAGCTTTTTTGAGAGTAAATTATTTATTTTTATCGCTTAAAAATAGTGCAATGCGGAGAAAATATCAAAATTCAAGAACTACAAGAAACAAAGAGACATTTTTGAAACTTCAATATTGATTTATATTTCTGACAAAGGTTTGTACAAGGAGAAGAAGAATAAAAGGGGGGAATGAACGTTTCTGTACAGTAGCTTCCCCCCTTGAAGAGGCTTGAGCAGGCGCACTGAAGACAATAGGGTGAACAGATTGTGCAGACGTATATATAGATAATAAATAATGAATAAATATGACACAAAAATTGAACAAACAAGAAGCTGGTTCTTCTTTCCCCCCTTCAATTGGAAGGGGATCGAGAATAGGATTTGGATCTGCTATTTATGGTTGCCATAATGCTCTGCGAATCCCTTATGCCAACAGCGCTGGGTTCCTGAGCTCCCATAGCACACACATCGACCTGTAAAGAGAAGTAAGAAATATTATCGTAAAAGTCTCGTAACTTTTATACATTAGAAATCTTCTTTAAGAACTTAACAGAATGTTATTTAGTTTACTAGGTAGCAATGGCAGCTTAAAATCAACAAAAAGATAAAACAAATATATTAAATTTAACTACCGCAAGATTTTTAAATTAATATAATTAAATAATTTTTTCAAAATATTTTTATTTATGTAGGAAATTACATTCTCTTTTTAATATTGATAAAAACGTTTCCTTTTGATGTATGTTGAAAATATTTTAATATTAAATATTTTTTTTCCTCAGTTGGGTCAACCATAGTGTGTCACTTCTGATGGTAGTGTTTCAACGTTTCTGAATAATCTTCCCTTCTTTTTATTGTAGAGTTGTAGAACTTCGCTTTTTGTATATTATTTTCTATGACATTTAAATATTTCACATCATTCCGTTATAAAGTGTCACTGGAAAATGTCCTATAGACAAGAAACACTTGAAAAAATTTGCTCAAAAATTTGTTTTTTCTCCAAATATGTTGCCTCCCACTCAGGGCAAATTTTTTTTTTCAGTTAATTGTTTCCAATATCTCTATGTTTATCAAAGCTGAAATTTCACCTTATAGTCATTTCGCATGCCTAAAAGAATAAAAATTGGATACAAAGTGGTTAGTGCTGCCATCTCGTGATTAAATATTCAAACGATATCTCGCCTTTGACTGCTATTTTCTACTCGAGTAAACAACCAACTGGTATTTATTACTCTTGTGTTGATGAGAGTGTCAGAGCAGCAATTGATTATATCATCTGTTAAGTATATGATGAGTCAAAGATGGCGGAAGAATAAAATGAATGGGGACTATAAAACGCAAGTGGTATAAAGATACTAGTTTATTTTTATTGACTGTCAATAAAGACGTTTCATCAGACATTTAATAACAGGTTTCAAGTTTCTATTGCGCTTTCCAACAATCCTCGCTTTTTGGTCTCCGTTTTAAATATCACAACTAGCCTAGTGTTTTCGCAATGTGTTTTAAATGATGAATCTTTTACCGAAGGCGATTAAATACGGACTATGATCGAAAAAAAAGTAGAAATGAACTTGAGGTTTATTTCTAATAGATACACGAACAGCAATTATATGAAAGGATATTTTTTCTAAACAACAAGCATTTTTTTTCATTTCTTTGGAATTAAAATTATGTTTAGTGAAAACATTACTTGTATTCTGCGATGTTATTTTTAAGTTCTATCCTGGGTAAAGCAACAAAATTCCGTTCTTATATAAAAATTGGAAAAGAATTGCAAATTCTGCATGCCAAAGAACTTGCGCGTTAAATGATCTAAATTTGCAAATAAAAAATAAATACCCCACTCAAGCAGCTGCATTGCCACAGAGGTATGACAGGAGTCTGTCAGTTTATATGCCACAGTAGAAGGTCTGTGAGGATGGCGAGACCTCAGCAGGAAAACAACACAACTATCCAACTAGCTTATTGTTGTCTTTCTGCTGAGGTCTCGCCATCCTCACAGATCTTCTACCATGGCGTATAAACTGACAGGCTCCTGTTAGATCTCTGTGGCAAGCAGCTGTTTGAGAGAACACTTTTCATTAATATTTATTAATAATAATTATTAATATGATATAATTATTAAGGGATCATACCTTTACAAAGACTAATATGCAATATAGTTCGTTAGGAGCGAGCAGGCTTAATATCTTCCGTATCCACCACCGTATCCACCGCCATATCCACCACCATAGTGTCCTTGTTGAACATGGAGGTCAACATCAGCGGGGTTCTGGTTGTCGGTTCCAGGCTCGTTGGTCTTTACTTGGGCGCGGAATCCGTGACCGTCAGCAACGTAATCGACCTGCCTGTAGACACCGTGGGCATCGGTGTATCCGTAGCTGCCTTGTACGTTGCCGTGACCATCACCAGACTCCTTGCGGTTCTGCTTGAACTCACCGTAGTCACCGGCGATTTCGTAGCCGTAGTCATAGGGAGTTGGTTGAGCCTGAAAGTCAGAAAAAAAATATTTTAAAAGATTCTTAATTTTATCATTTCAAAAATTATTAGTTCAAGACCATAGTTCTGAAGCTTCTCCTTCTGATCGATACCCTGCTTGAAATCTTGGGAAATTGGTGTTGCAGTTTACGTTAGCGGCGGGTTCAATTCATGCTTAATATAAAAAATATATTTTGTAAAGATACAAATGATCCATGCTAGTTTTCGAGAGTTATTATGAAAGCTGGTTGTTTTACCTTTGAAGGGTATTTTTTTTAGCATACAGTAGGTTAAATATCCGGTCACAAGAATCCCGAAATTCAGAGCTGGTCAAGTGAAGTGTACCCACCGACACATGTTAAGAGACAGATGCAGGACTTCCATCATGGCGATTCAGCGCGTTCTTTAAAATGCACAGGGTTCTCCATTACACGGATTCACGGCTTAACGTCTCATCCAGCATACGGCGGCCTTTCCAAGCTCATCGAGATCCATTTTCTCACCGAGGTTTGGTGGGGTTTAGAGGGAATAAATCTAATGCAGGTATAGCTGGGATTCGAACCTAGAAGGGGCGGGGGTGGCTCAGTCGGTAGCGCGCCAGGCTCGTAATCTGTAGTTCCCAGGTTCGAGTCCCAGCTGGATCAGCGTTGAGATTTATCTCCGCAAAATTTCCCCGCCCTGCCCACGGTCAGTAGGGGACACCGATGGGCTTGGAAAGGCCGCCGTCCGTCGGACGGGACGTTAAGCCGTGGCCCCCTGTGCGGGAGAGGCCATAACCTGTGCACGTTAAAGAACACGCTGGATGGCCTTGGCGGGAGGCTACCATCTGTCTCCCAACAGCTGTTCCAGTGGATCCCCTCCCCCAACCTTCTCTGAGCCCTCGGGGTCCATGTGACCTGGCCATTTAGCCCATGGTGTGCAAAAAAGTGCCGCTCAGAGGTAAAACAACCCAACACAACAACGAACCTAGAAATCACAGATTATGAGCCTGTCGCTCCACGAACTGAGTCAACCCAACGGCCTTTTGTGAACCCCGCCTATATTTTAGAAGAAATAAGCAAATTCAAAATGGCACAAGTAGGATTAGAATAAGCGGCTACTCTTTCATTTGGTCAATTAATATATTGGCACGATGAAATTTATATTAAAATCATTAGTATGTTGAAAATGCTATTTATGCGAATAGCGAACCAGTTCAGTTTAAGTATATTGAATTTGGTTACATACTGACGTAACGTAGTTACCACGATAAAATTGCAGTGTTGGTAATTTGATGCTCAACGTCGAGGACCACTAAGGAACTTATCACTGATCACCACTAAAGTCTTACTGACTCCATTGATGACATCACTAACTGCCACTAATGCTCACACTGAACACCACTGAAGTATGCACTAACTATACTGATATTCTCACTGAACACTAATGAATTCTGCACTGACTGCTACTGATGTTCTCACTGAACATTGCTGAAATTTGCACTGACTACTACTGATGTTCTCACTGAACATTGCTGAAATCTGCACTGACTACTACTGACGTTCTCACTGAACATTGCTGAAATCTGCACTGACTACTACTGATGTTCTCACTGAACATTGCTAAAATCTGCACTGACTACTACTGATGTTCTCACTGAACATTGCTGAAATCTGCACTGACTACTACTGACGTTCTCACTGAACATTGCTGAAATCTGCACTGACTACTACTGACGTTCTCACTGAACATTGCTGAAATCTGCACTGACTACTACTGATGTTCTCACTGAACATTGCTGAAATCTGCACTGACTACTACTGACGTTCTTACTGAACATTGCTGAAATCTGCACTGATGTTCTTACTGAACCACTGAAGTCTGCAGTGACTGCCACTGCTATCTTCATTGATCTTTACTAAAGTCTTCACTAACTGCCATAGAAATGCCCTCGCTGACTGCACAGTTTCACAGACACTGTTTTCATCAAGTATCTCTTTTAAATTGCACTTCGCCTAGTTTTCTTCGGTTTAATAAAAGACTCAATCCAATATGGACCAAAGTACGTAAACATGAATATCTCCATCACTGCAAATTCGGTTTTGTCGTTGCTTTAGCGTATGATTGTAACTTTTCTCCCCTCCACTTTTTGGGTGGGTAGGGGATGGCTCAGTCGGTAGTGCAGCGGGATCGTAATCTGCAGTTCTCAGGTTCGAATCCCGCCTGGGCCAGCGTTGAGATTTATCTCCGCCAACTCTCCGTTCAGCCCACGGTCAGTAAAGGATACTGATGGTCTTAAAAAGCCCGCCGTCTGTCGGATGGGATGTTAAGCCGTGGCCCCATGTGCGGGAGAGTCATATCCTGTGCACGTTAAAGAACACGTTGGATGGCGTTGACAGGAGGCTACCATCTATCTACCAACAGCTGTTCCAGTGGGTCTCCTCTCCCAACCTTCTCTGAGCCTTCGATGTCCTTGTGACTTGGCCATTTAGCCCATGGTGTGCAAAAAAGTGTCACTTAGAGGTAAAACAACCCAACCCATCCTGCTCGTTCTCCGGAAAAAAAAAATTGCCCGTTTTCTTCGGCTTAATTATTATTATTTTCACATAATATTTATTTTCTTATCTAACTGAACTTTCAAAGGTTTGTAACTTTATTTCTTTAGATCATTGATATGCGAAATTATTGGTTGATATATATACGAGTTCTAACTTGAAAAACATAAAATAAGCAGTATGAATAATCGGGAGAAATTGACAGGTCAATTCTGAGCTTCTTTTAAACATAAATCTTTTTTCGAAACCTTACTTTTACAGTTCCAGATTAAATTCTTAGAATTTTCTAAAAAATATATAAGCTAATTTATCTAAATCTAGTTTCAAATTTTTTGGAATGCGACGTGAAATCTGATTCTTATCTAAAACTAACATACCATGCGTACTAAAGACACATAGCAAAATGCGATACTTACATAGTCGTCGGCGTGTCCGTATCCTCCATAGGCACGTGGTGCAGGGGCGCCGTATGCTCTGTGGGGTGCACCGTAGGCGGAAGCATGAGGTCGGCCGTAGGGACGACCATAAGGCCCGACGGCAGAGGCCAGGGCGACCAAGGTTGCAATAACAACGAGCTATATAAGAAGGAAATAAGAAGTCAATAAGAGAAACAACTCCTTATGAATATATCAGATATTTTCTTTAAATTCCAATGCGTTAAATAAATATGGAAACGTAATAGAAGATAATTCAAATACATCAGCTAAATATTGAAAAATTTTCCCCGCCCTGCCCACGGTCAGTAGGGGACACCGATGGGCTTGGAAAGGCCGCCGTCCGTCGGATGGGACGTTAAGCCGTGGCCCCGTGTGCGGGAGAGCCATACCCTGTGCACGTTAAAGAACACGCTGGATGGCCTTGACGGGAGGCTACCATCTGTCTCCCAACAGCTGTTTCAGTGGGTCCCCTCTCCCAACCTTCTCTGAGCCTTCGGGGTCCATGTGACCTGGCCATTTAGCCCATGGTGTGCAAAAAAGTGCCACTCAGAGGTAAAACAATCCAATCCAATATTGAAAAAACGATACAAGATAATTCGAGAACGTTATTAGGCAAAGGCATGTTTAGAATAACTATAAAAAAAAAAATGGGGTGGCTCAATCGGTAGCACGCCAGGCTCGTAATCTGCAGTTGCCAGGTTCGAGTACCAGCTGGGACAGCGTTGAAATTTATCTCCGCAAAACTCCCCGCCCTGCCCACGGTGAATGGGGGACACCGATGTGCTTGGAAAGGCCGCCGTCTGTCGAATGGGACGTTAGGCCGTGGCCCTTGTGCGGGAAGTGCACATTAAAGAACATACTGGATGGCCTTGACGGGAGGCTGCCATCTGTCTCCCAACAGCTGATCCAGTGGGTCCACTCCCCCAACCTTCTCTGAGCCTTCGGGGTCCTTGTGACCTGGCCATTTAGCCCATGGTGTGCAAAAAGTGTCGCTCAGAGGTAAAACAACCATACCCTCTATTTCGTCGTGACAAAGTTTTAGAAATTTTGGAAATAAATATTTTAATAAAATCGTAATAAATAAAATATATTATCAATAATTTTGTAAAATATAATTCAGAGTTAAATTTCAAACA
Source organism: Ryuthela nishihirai (assembly GCA_038380435.1). Lineage (NCBI taxonomy): Eukaryota > Metazoa > Arthropoda > Arachnida > Araneae > Heptathelidae > Ryuthela > Ryuthela nishihirai. Next base: position 128,703,327 of record JAWZYU010000001.1, on the reverse strand, counting down.
TTAAGCAATTAAATCTTTACATATAATAATTTCCCTCTTTTTCCCTCAACCCCCGAGGAATCTGGTTGGCCCTGGATAAAGTGTGATGAGCTGAAGTGATATCATTTTGATAAATAACAGCACCAGTGAAAATAGACTGTTATTGACCGTGGTGCAAAATGCTTAAATGGGTCCCTACATTATAGTATGTAATAGGGGATCCCAAGCCATGGATGAGCGCACCGAATCCCATGGGGTCCCGGTACATTGCAACGCCCGCACCAATGGTTGTTTCACTCCTGAATAGCAACCAAAACGCGGTAGGTGGGGAGGGGGTGGCTCAGTCGGGGGTGGCTCCCGCCAGGCTCGTAATCTGCAGTTCCCAGGTTCGAGTCCCAGCTGGGTCAGCGTTGAGATTTTTTCCGTAAAACTCCCCGCCTTGCCCACGGTCAGTAGGGGACATCGATGTTCTTGGAAAGACCGACATCCGTCGGATGAGACGTTAAGCCGTGGCTCCGTGTGCGGGAGAGCCATACCCTGCGCACGTTAAAGAACATGCTGGATGGCCTTGACGGGAGAACATGCTGTATGGCCTTGACGGCACGTTAAAGAACATGCTGGATGGCCCTGACGGACCTTTATCATGTGTCTCCCAACAGCTGTTCCAGTGGGTCTCCTCCCCCAACCTTCTCTGAGCATTCGGGGTCCTTGTGACCTGGCCATTTAGCCCATGGTGTGCAAAAAAGTGTTGGTCAGAGATAAAACAACCCAACCCAATGCGGTATGTGTAATCGCTTTTATTGTTAAGGCGACTATTAATGGTTTTATATTATAGCGTGTTAGCGCGCTTGGCTACTGATCTAAGGGACCTGGGTTCGAGCCCCGGGTAAGGCATGGCTGTTTGTATCGTTTTTCTGCTGAGGGCCTGCCATCCTCTCAGACCTTCTACTGTGGCATATAAACTGACAGGCTCCTGTCAGACCTCTGTGGCAAGCAGCTGCTTGAGGGGGTATTTATTATTTTTTTTTATATCAAACTGTGATGATTTCAATTGTGTCATTTCTGCTGTGATGATTCCCTCTCTCCCCTGTTCAAATGAACGGCATTGGCAGTTTTAATTAACTCACTTAATTCCCTCAAACAAGATATTGCATCAATTTTTGTTCTCTGAAAAATATTACCTCTCAAGCAGCTGCTTATCATAGAGGTCGGACAGGAGCCTGTCAGTTTATATGCTACAGCAGAAAGTCTGTGAGAAAGGCGAGACTTCAGCAGAAAGACAAAACAAACATCCATGTTTTACCCGAGACTCGAACCCAAGTCCCTTTGATCAATAGCCAAGAGCGCTAACCACTCGGAAGTAGAAAAGAAACCGCCATGCTTCATCTGGGATTCGAACCCAGGTCCCTTTGCTTTCTAGCTAAGCAAAGGCAAACTACTGGGCTACTTGGATGAGTTGTTTAAGAAGCGAATTCATTTACCTCGAAATTTGAGAATTTTAAATTTTTTATTTATTAAGACTAATTCATGGTTGGTTCGACAGTTTGTGTAGAATTAAAACACGAATGCAGAAAGTGAAAAAGGTTGGGTTGTTTTACCTCTGAGCGGCACTTTTTTGCACACCATGGGCTAAATGGCCAGGTCACATGGACCCCGAAGGCTCAGAGAAGGTTGGGGGAGGGGAAACACTGGAACAGCTGTTGGGAGACAGATGGTAGCCTCCCGTCAAGGCCATCCAGCGTGTTCTTTAACGTGCACAGGGTATGGCTCTCCCGTACACGGGGCCACGGCTTAACGTCCCATCCGACGGATGGCGGCCTTTCCAAGCCCTTCGGTGTCCCCTACTGACCGTGGGCAGGGCGGGGAATTTGGCGGAGATAAATCTCAACGCTGACCCAGCTGGGACTCGAACCTGGGAACTACAGATTACGAGCCTGGCGCGCTACCGACTGAGCCACCCCCGCCCCAGTGAAAAAGGAGAAAGATAGAATCAGCGATATTTCTATTTGTCAACGGTGGCTCAGTGGTATCGCGTTGGCTCGCGGTGATTGCGGAGGTCCGGATTCGAGTCCCTAGTAAGGCATGGTATTTTGTTCTGTCATGTATGCTGTGATCAGTAAAAAAATTATTTATCTATCGACATATCAATAAAACTATGTTCTAACATTGGGACATAACGCGAAAATTGACTATTAACCCCAGTAACCAAATTGAAAAAAAGAACACTTGCATTATTGTAGTGAAAAATGTTGATTGCACTCGGTGACTCAATCTCCAGTTAATCTTCTAAACATCAGATTATAACTTGATATCATTCGATTTAAACAGGATTCTACAAAGTTATTTTTTCTTTCTGTATCCTTATTTTAGTATGCTTTTGCTGACCCTGCTGATCCCGTTACCTCTTCAACTTCCTCAACTATTCCAAGCACTATCAGCGACTCTCCCTTTCCATCTAGGTATGATCCCACCCACATTGACCCGAAGAGCGTAATGAGCTCCGTGAGACGTCCTTGAACTCATCGTAGCCACCAGAAGACGAAAGTGCAGGGATCGCTTGAAGAAGGAGGGCAGCGAACGGACTTCGCAAGTGGCAGGTGCGGCACTTGTATCTACAACAATCCGCTGACCTCTCCTCTTCGGTTCCGGGTCAAACAAATGCAGGGTGGGGTGAATCAAAATTCGAGCGGGAAGCTGGGATACGCCTCTGTGATCTACTTTAACAGCAGGTGATGTTTTTTTTTATTTCCTCCTTGTTTCTTTAATACTGGAAGCAGTTCTTGTTGGGAAAGCTGCCCGAAACAGGAAATACTAGAGTTAGCATAGTTTGGAAATTATAATTGGTGGAAGAAAGTGATATTAGTCATCCTACACATTTTACTTTTCTTGTGGAGGAGAAATGTCTGATAGAATATTGATTGTACTAGTGACTCAGTTTTCTTGTTAGATTATTCTCGTAAATGAGAAAAGCTTAGGGCGGAATAATATATCTTGCTGGACGACATGTTTTGGGTAGCAAATCATTCTACAAATGAAATAAAAAATATTGCAAATATGTGAATGTTTGGTTTTCTGGTAGGAAGTTGGGTTGTTTTCCTCTGAGCGGCACTTTTTTGTACACTATGGGCTAAATGGCGAGGTCACAAGGACCCTGAAGACTCCGAGAAAGTTGGGGGAGGGGACCCACTGGAACAGCGGTTGGGAGACAGATGGTAGCCTCCCGTCAAGGCCATCCAGCGTGTTCTTTAACGTGCACAGCTCCTCCGAACATGGAGCAACGGCTTTACGTCCCATCCGACGGACGGCGGCCTTTCCAAGCCCTTCGGTGTCCCCTACTGACCGTGGGCAGGGCGGTAATTTTTGCGGAGATACGTCTCAATGCTGACCCAGTTGGGACTGGAACCTGGGAACTGCAGATTACGAGCCTGACGCGCTACCGACTGAACCTGCAACTTTTAAGAAAAGTGTAAAAACTAAGTGTTCCGTCTTCTGCTAAACTTAGGCTTTACAACAGATTGGTCTTTTAAGTTTGATATGGTAGTGACTTGGACTTTCGGTTTGGGTTGTTTACTTCTGAGCGGCACTTTTTTGCACACCATGGGCTAAATGGCCAGGTCGCAAGGACCCCGAAGGCTCAGAAAAGGTTGGGGGAGGGGACCCACTGGAACAGCTGTTGGGAGACAGATGGTAGCCTCCAGTCAAGGCCTTTAAGAGGACCAAAAAAAAAGAGCCTTCGAGGTCCTTGTGACCTGGCCATTTAGCCCATGGTGTGCAAAAAAGTGCAGCTCAGAAGTAAACAACCCCAACCAAAAATCCAAGTCCCATGGTCCTCTTAAAGCATCAGTGTGTTCTTTAACGTGCACAGAGTATCAACGCTTAACGTTCCATCCGATGGATGGCAAGCCTTTCCAAGCCCATCGGTGCTTGGAAACTGACCGATGCAGGGCGGTGAGTTTTGTGTAGATTAATCTCAACGCTGGCCCAGCTGAGATTCGAACCTGGAAACTGCAGATTAAGAGATTGGCGTGCTACCGACTGAGCCCCCCGCCGCCCCCTTGGACTTTTGCAAGCAAACAGGAAGCTCGATGCTCCTATATTCAAAATACTCTGTGGTTTGATTGTATAAATGATGATGAGGTCAGACGAATAAATCACGAACCGTTTGCAAACAGCATCAGGAGCTTAAGTTGGGTTGTTTTACCACTGAGCGGCACTTTTTTGCACACCATGGGCTAAATGGCCAGGTCACATGGACCCCGAAGGCTCAGAGAAGGTTGGGGGAGGGGACCCACTGGAACAGCTGTTTGGAGACAGATGGTAGCCTCCCGTCAAGGCCATCCAGCGTGTTCTTTAACGTGCACACGGTATGGCTCTCCCGCACACGGGACCACGGCTTAACGTCCCATTCGACGGACGGCGGCCTTTCCAAGCCCATCGGTGTCCCCTACTGACCGTGGGCAGGGCGGGGAATTTTGCGGAGATAAATCTCAACGCTGACCCAGCTGGGACTCGAACCTGGGAACTACAGATTACGAGCCCGGCGCGCTACCGACTGAGCCACCCCCGCCCCTCAGGAGCTTAAGAATAGAGAAAATAATTTCTAAGAGTAAAGCTGAAAATGGATTGAAGCGTCGTTTCGACACCTGCTAATTAAAAAAAAAAACTCTAAATTTTACGTTGAGTTTTACATTTTACATAGCTATGAATCCTGTCAGACCTCTGTGGCAAGCAGCTGCTTGAGGGGGTATTTATTTATTTTTATTATGAATGTATTTAATGCTTTTGTATCATTGCCAGAATAAGGAGAAAATTTTGCTATCAGCATGTTTAATGTAGAATTTAGATTAGCAAAAATAGTTATGAGTTACAGTAGTATGCCTAAGGCATGAGAGACAGGGTTGGTTGTTTTACTTCTCAGCAGCACAGTTGACCACACATTGGTATAAACGGTCAAGTCACAAAAGCCCAAGGGCTGAGAGAAAGCTGAGGAAGGGGATACATTACATAGTTGTTAGAAACAGATACAATTATATGTTATATTCTTTATATGAGAAACATATTTTGAATCCCATGAAGGGAGCGCTGGGATCAAAAAGATTAGGTACAGTCGGGCAAAAAAGTATCCGAACACTATGGTTGATTAGAGAATTCAGAAAAAATATCTGGCAACGATTTTTTTTAGAAATTAGTGATCTGGCAACCTTCGTGTCACGTGACACGAAGATTGCCAGATCACTAATTTCGGCCTGTATAAATATATTATGTATAAATGCCAGTTTGCTGTGAACGGTAACTGGAGCGTGTACAGTTGCTGTACAAGCTGTAGATATTTTTCCTGAATTCTGTAATCACGTGACACGAAGGTTGCCAGATCACTAATTTCTAAAAAAATCGTTGCCAGATATTTTTTCTGAATTCTGTAATCAATCATAGCGTTCGGATACTTTTTTGAGCGACTGTACTACTGATCTCGAGGCTCTATCCAGCTTTTCCTGATTATCATTGTACTATAATAAACAGAAAAAGACAACTAGGTCACTCAGAGACTCGAACCCTACCGCGACAGCTGCAGTGCACCGAGAGCGAAAGCTATACCACTGCGCCACTGCTCAAGGCCAATCAAATATGCGTAAAAATTTAAGCGATTTGTCTAAAATTTAACTAAAATTACCTTTAAAGCAAGTGGAAAAAATTAACTAAAGATAGGACTGAAATTTACCCTCTCAACAAGATTGCCCGCGCCCTATCTTCCTTTGAAGTGGGTTGTTTTTGTCTCTAAGGTCACAAGGACCCCGAGGATTCAAAGAAAGTTGGGGGGAGGAGAACCAATTGACAGCTGTTGGGAGACAGATGGTAGCCTCCCGTCAAGGACATCTAGCATGTTCTTTAACGTGCACAGAGTATGGCTCTTCCGAACATAGGACCACGGCTTAAAGTTCCATTCAACTGAGGGTGGCATTTTCCAGACTATCGGTGTCCCGTACTGGCCGAGAGCATCATCTCTCCTGCCGCAGTGCCGTTTGGGCACCCCTCGCCCTTCTTTGAAATGGATACGAATTTAGTGACTGATTGTCCCATCAATATGCTTTAGTTTTATTTTCCATTTTTTAGGGCGCATATGCGAAGATAGATATTTTTTAAAAATTTTAATTAATTTTTTCCTTAACTCTCGTTCTGTTGCCACAATAGGGGCGGGGTTGGCTCAGTCGGTAGCGCACCAGATTCGAGTCCCAGCTGGGTCAGCGTTGAGATTTACCTCCGCCAAATTCCCGCTCTGCCCACGGTCAGTAGGGGACACCGATGGACCTGAAAAGGTCGCTGTTCGTCGGATGGGACGTTAAGCCGTGGTGCCGCGTACGGGAGAGTCATACCCTGTGCACGTTAAAGAACACGCTGGATGGCTTTGACGGGAGATTACCATCTGTCTCCCAACAGCTGTTCCAGTGGGTCTCCTCCCCCAACCTTCTCTGAGCCTTCGGGGTCTTTGTGACCTGGCCATTTAGCCCATGGTGTGCAAAAAAAGTGCCATTCAAAGGTTAAACAACCCAACCCAAAACAACTCTGTTGCCAAACGGAACGGTTACGTGTGAAGACCGCACACGCAACCGTTGACGTCATCAAAAACTGAAAAGGCGGTCGCCACATATAAAAGTTAGCAAACCGCTGCTCTATTTTGTGGTCATGAAACAAACCAGAGTAAAAATTTAAATTTTATACACATGAAAAACTCTCTAAGGTATTCGGTCTGCTTTAATGGTGACCTAGATAGGAAGGAGACAACAATGGAGAGGCTTGTAAGCAAGAACTGAAAGTAGCGTAATAATGCATTTATGCAGGCCTGACGTCGTTAGGTAACAACAGACTAGGCAGTCTTCTTTGTCCGGTTCATCCAAAGCTGCTTTATGCATTTGCAGCATTGATGATTAAGTTCGGTGACACTGGTGGGGACATAAATATCTTAATAATTTGGAAAATAAATACATGGTTTTTTTTTTATAAAAATAGAAATTATTAATATTTATTGAGTATGAATATTTAGTTAATGCACATATACTGGCCTACCAAAATATTAGATTGGATTACCTCTGAGTAATGTTTGCACACATTGGGCAGGTCACAAGGACCCCGAGAAGGTTGGGGGAAGGAGACCGACTGGACAGCTGTTGGGAGACAGATGGCTCCCGTCAAGGTCATCCAGTGTGTTCTCTAACGTCACATGGTATGGTTCTCCCGCACACTAGGCACGGCTTAGAGTCCCATACGACGGACGGCGGCCTTTCTAAGCCCATCGGTTTCGTCTACTGTCTGATAGCAGGAATTTGTGGAGCTAAATTTCCACGCTGGAGACACTCGAACCTTGAAACTTCAGATTGCGAGACTGGCCCCGCTACCTGCTGAGTCACAAAATATTAGAGAATTTCCATGTTATGTCAATGGGAATCTAATTTTGAAGCTCTATATTTCTAATGCAGGCAATTTATAGATCTAATTTGTAACGTAGTTCTAATATAGGTATTTAATAGAAAAATGTGGCTTAAGGTAAATTAAAGATTATAATAAATACTATTTACATCTAAATTTTCAGCAATATTCGTTCAGTATTTAAAGAGTTATGGAAGCTGGAATATTTCACAACAACAACAAGTCCAACATATAAGGTTGTCTGACATATTAAAATCTAAAGTAAAGGATATTTGATAATTCGAATTAAAACTGAACGTACCTGGATGTCAGACAGTAAAAGTTAAACCCAACGTAAATGGATGCCTGAGAAAGTGCTAATATCGGACAAACAGTCGCTCAAAAAAGTATCCAAACACTATGGTTCATTACAGAATTCAGAAAAAATATCTGGCAACGATTAGTTTAGAATTAGTGATCTGGCAACCTTCGTGTCACGAACATTATGGTTGATTACAGAATTCAGAAAAAATATATGGCAACGATTTTTTTAGAAATTAGTGATCTGGCAACCTTCGTGTCACGTGAAACGAAGGTTGCACGATCACTAATTTCTAAAAAAATCGTTGCCAGATATTTTTTCTGAATTCTGTAATGAACCATAGTGATCGAATACTTTTTTGAGCGACTGTACAAGGATGTTTGACAATTAAAGTTAACATACAAGGATGTTTGACAATTAGAGCTAAAATCCTAGGTCAAAAGATATATAAAATTTACAGCTAAAACACCACGTACAAAGATGTGATAGCTGCTATACGATCTAGATTACCTAAAAAGTATAATTATGCTGAATTTCTTTTGGATTTAAAGCATTAGTTGTTAATATTTGCTTTTTTTATTCCATAATAAATTAATTCAAAGTCAAGAAAATATTCTTCACCGTTTCTGAAAACAAAACAGGAAAAAAAAAAGTTCTCGAAATTAATAGAGTTTCAGCTCTGCTAATTTGAGAGCGATGGTAAATATTTCATAAACCAATAAAAAAAGTTTAAACTTGGAAAATCTAAAAGAAAACTGTTAAGACTAAGACGGATTTATGGACTGAAACCATAAATTATAAATAAATAAAAAAAACCTCAAGCAGCTGCTTGCCACAGAGGTCTGACAGGAGCCTGTCAGTTTATATGCCATAGTAGAAGGTCTGTGAGGATGGCAGGACCTCAGCAGAAAAACAACACACACACATCCATGCCTTACCCGGGGCTCGAACCCAGGTCCCTTAGATCAGTAGCCTACCCGGGGCTCGAACCCAGATCCCTTAGATCAGTAGACTACCCGGGGCTCGAACCCAGGTCCCTTAGATCAGTAGCCTACCCGGGGCTCGAACCCAGGTCCTTTAGATCAGTAGACTACCCGGGGCTAGAACCCAGGTCCCTTAGATCAGTAGCCAAGCGTGCTAACCACTCGGCCAGGTATGTAATTCTATTCTAACACGCAAGCGATATAATTTTATATGATATATACACCTTAAATCCCTACTCTTTCTTTCTATTATTTTAAAACAACAACAAAAAGAAATTTTTTTTTACGAAATACTATCAAGCATTATTTTTAAAGAGTACTCACCTTGAACATGGTGATTCCGACTTCTGAGCAACAGATAAGTCTGATTCCCAGTATCCCAAAAAGGTCCCTTTTTATACCTGACACGACTCCATAGTCCTACACAGAGAAAGTGATTTTTTCCCCCACATTTTCCTAGGTCACGTCCTGGTTTAAATCCCCAACAAGATTCGCGATGTCCACTTGCCGATCTACTTAAAAGATCGGGGGCAGTTAGGGAGTGGTGGCAAGCGAGCCACTCATACTTCCTGAAAGAGGGGTGCCACTAATATTTCTGCCTTTCATTCCCTCTCACCACACCCTACCTCTCTTGAGTTCACTTTCTCTCGATGAAACCCCTAGGGGATGAGGAATCGCTGATGAGGGGGGGAAAGGAAGCAGAGGAAGGAAGTGAGAAGTTCAGATGAAGTGATGAGTTGAGTCTGAAGTATACATGCTGACTTATTTCTCCAAATGTTCATGCACATTCAGTCACGATGGTGGTGTAAGTGACTCTAAAAGATGCTGTCCTGCTGAGTGATGAACGGAAAGATGAGGATGTCACACTGAGAAAGGATCGTTTCGGTCTTTAAATGACAGCTGACACTTGGAAACTTCTTCTGGACGCATTTCCTGAAAAGGACAAGGAAATGTTTGCAATTGACTTATTAGCAATGAAATTTCGCTTCTTAGAGAGAGTCACTACCTAGCCTGCTCTTTAACCTGCGCAATGAATGTAGATCCTACGTCATGGTATACAGATGAGTCAATAAAAAGAGGCTGATACTAAATATAGCTTTTAATAATTAGGGTAATGTTAAAAATGTTGTACCTCCTATTAAGCTCTAGCTGCTCTACATGTTCAGGTAAGGAGGCGAGTCGATTCACACTTGCCTAAGTAAGGACATATCCTTACTTAGGCAAGATATAATATTTGATACATGGTTATTAAATGCTTAGTCCACCGTCGCTATGGGGCGGGGGTGGCTCAGTCGGTTGCGCGCCAGGCTCGTAATCTGTAGTTCCCAGGTTCGAGTGCCATCTAGGTCAGCGTTGAGATTTATCTCCGCAAAATTCCCAAGGTCAGTAGGGGATACCGATGGGCTTGGAAAGGCCGCCGTCCGTCGGATGGGACGTTAAGCCGTGGCCCCGTGTGCGGGAGAACCATACCCTGTGCACGTTAAAGAACACGCTGGATGGCCTTGACGGGAGGCTACCATCTGTCTCCTAACAGCTGTTCCAGTGGGTCCCCTCTCCCAACCTTCTCTGAGCCTTCGGGGTCCATGTGACCTGGCCATTTAACCCATGGTGTGCAAAAAAAGTGCCGCTCAGAGGTAAAACAATCCAATCCACCGTCGCTATAAATTGCTCATGGATGCATTCTCTGGATATAAATGGCTCATGGATACATTCTATTTGAACTACATGGTTAGTGTTTATAGCATGAAATTACGGTCATAACTTTACTAAGTATGAATCACCACCGCCTTAGCCCAACTCAAACCCGCGTTCGAAGCGGTGGTTTTTTTATACTTACCTAGTGGTTATTTTTACTGTGTGTTTTTATTACTCATTGTGACTATTGCAGAATTGAGTTCATTTACATCATACTAAATATATATCCCTTGGCTCAAAAGTCTTAAATGATGGAGCCACTGTGCGAATCAAATAAAAAATCCGGAAAGTTTATAACGTCACACAAGCTAAGAAAATGCTAGCCATTGGTAGTGTAGTGGTTAGCATAACAGGCATGTTTCCTGGAGACGTGGGTTCGAATCCCACTCATTGCAAAACCATGTTTTTTATCAGTTCCATGTCAACAGGACTTATCCTGTGATTCTTTACTAATGTGTATATCTATTCACGGTCGGGTTTATGTGGGTAGGTGGGCTATCCCTCCATCCTTCTGATAATGCTAGTAAGGATTGGGTTGTTTTACCTCTGAGCGGCACTCTTTGGCACACAATGAGACCCTGAGAATTCAGAGAAGGTTGGAGGAAAGGAAATTACTGGACAGCTATTAGGAAACGTGATAGTCTCCCGTCAAGGGCTTCCAGTGTGTTCTTTAACGTACACAAGGTATGGCTTTCCCATACACTGGGTCACGGCTTAATGTCCCATCCGACGAAAGGACGATCCCATCGGTATCCCCTACTAACTGAGGGCAGGGAGGGGGGTTTTACGGAGATAAATCTCAACGTTGACCCACGCAGGACTGGAATTTAGGAACTGCAGATTACGAGCCTGGCGCGCTACCGATTAAGTCACTCCATCCCCTGCTAGTAAGGGTAATGTAGGCAAAAATTTGTTAAAATTCTGCATTTTGAATAAAATTTTTTAAAGACCTCTAAAACGGAGGTAAAAATGTTATATTAAAAATGGAAATCCAGTCTCTTGTTCCACCTCACCTCCTTTTTTTAAAAATTTTTTTCCGGCTCGATTTGCGACACTTGGCTCTCCCTTTTTATTTTATTCCGGATCTGGGCTTGTATCTATTCAAACACTTATTGTCTTGAAGCATTTTATAAATATTTTAAAGAGCAAGGTAATGCTAGAAGGACTTTTTAAACCACTCTGCTCACCATTACAAATTACCTTCTGTCTCCTAACAGTGTCGCCTTCCCCAACTTTCTCTGAGTCCTTGGGATCCTTGCAGGCGTGGATCTATGAAAAAATAAAAAAGGGTGGGAGGATCTAGCCAGAAAATAGAAAAGGTGGAAGGCCAAAGAGACTAGATTTCTATTGCAGTATAACATTTTGCACTTCATTTGGAAGGTCTTTAAAAGGTTTCTTGAAACAAATTCGTGAAATATGCACAAGTTTAATAATTTTTTTGCCTTCATTACCTTTACTAGCATTCTCAAAGGTGGGGGGTTGGGGTTGGGGGGGGGGCATGACCCTTTACTCTCCATCCCTGGGTCCTTGTGACTTGGACATTTAGCCCATTATGTGTGCAAAGTGCCGCTCAGAAATGAAAAAACCCAGCTCAATCCGCATCAATGTCTCTTGAAATGTGGTTTAAATAGTTAAATCAGTGGTTCTCAACCTTTTATACTTCACGTACCCCCTGGAAATGTGTATGTAACTAGCGTGCCCCATGTATAGATAGATAAAACTATAGTTATAGTATAACAATGGCAATAAAACTTTGTTACTAGATCCAGCGACTTTTGAGCTCTCATGGCGTACCCCAAAAAAATTTACCGCGTACCCCACGTTGAGAACCCCTAAGCTAGACACTCCCACCCCTAAGTTAGATAATTGATTTTTCTGATAGACGGATAGATATTAACTGTCAAAAGAAAGTAACGCCAGTCACTCGGCATGCTTCATTCAGTGCACTTTTTCGTTACGAAGAATTGATTGATCGTTTAGAGTGACTTTCCTTTATATCATTTGCGTGACTTTTAACACCATTATCATCCATCTTATCTAGCAAGAGTCGAATGGAAACCTCATTCTTGTTATCGTTCAGTGTTATATATGATCACTTGGCTGACCCTTTACTCTCCATCACTGGGTCATTGTGACCTGGCCATTTGAAAATGAAACAACCACATTTCAAGAGACATTGATTCGGATTGAGCTGGGTTGTTTCATTTCTGAGCGGCACTTTTGCACACACAAGGAGCTAAATGGCCAGGTCACAATGACCCAGGGATGGAGAGTAAAAGGTCAACTCTTTAAAGTTCAATAGATCAGATGTAAGTAGTCACTGTTTGAATGTGAAGTGTGTAAGTTTTTTTGCTTCCGCGGTTTGTAGGGCATTCCATAGGAGTACAGTCGCTTAAAAAGTATTCGAACACTTAAGTTGATTACAGAATTCAGAAAAAATATCTGGCAACGATTTTTTTAGAAATTAGTGATCTGGCAACCTTCGTGTCACGTGACACGAAGGTTGCCAGATAAGTAATTTCTAAAAAAAATTGTTGCCAGATATTTTTTCTGAATTCTGTAATCAATCATAGTGTTCGGATACTTTTTTTAAGCGACTGTACATTAACCAGGAATTATGCCTGCTGTTGATAATTCAGATTTATTTTTCGGTAGGATAAATATTTTCTCAAAATCATCTGCAATTCAAACTACGAATTTTTCACACATCGCAACTTGCTTCAATTCAGAATTGTTTTCTACAGTCGGATCTTTTTTTTTTGCTGAAAAATCCTTTTTAACTGAAAATAATTCGAAATTAAGCATTTTGTTGTGTTCTTTTATCTCTGAGCTATACTTTTGGATACACAATGGGCCAAATGGTCATTTCATAAGGACCCTAGGGGAGGTTGGGGAAGGGGACTCACTGCACAACTGTTAGGGGACAGATGGAAGCCGCTCGTCAAGGCCATCCAGCATGTTCTCTAATCTACAAAGGGTATGTCTTTCCTAAACACGGAGCCACCGCTTAACGTCCTGTCCGACTGACGGCGACCTGTTTATGCCCATCATGGTCCCCATTCTGACCGAGGGTAGGGGAAGGATGGAGTTACAGGAGATAAATCCCAACGCAGATACAGTTGAAACTCGAACCTGGGAACTGCTGATTACGAGCCTTGCGGGCTAGCGGCTCAGCCAAACCCTGCCCCCCCCGAAAGAAATTTAGCAAATGTAATTTCTTTATATAATGAAACAGCTTTTTTTTGTATATTGCAATATATTACTTATATTTAGAAAGTAATTCACTTATAATGAATCATTTACAATGAATTGGAGGCTATTATTTAAAGTTGTATATAGTTATAAGTTCTATATTTTTGATTCAATTAGAAAATTAAAACCGGTTTTAACCGCTTTTTTTATTTCGGTTCACGGAAATAAAACGAACGAAACCTTTTCAGTCCCTAGTTTAAAATCACGGTACGAATTTAAGAACTAACGAAATTTTCAAGGGAAATCCCTAATAGAGTGTAATGAGGCTAATGAGATGCTTTTGTTGGTGAAAATTTTATTAATAGATATATACTGCTTCGCTGCATTTTGCAAATTTAATAATAATAATAATAAATACCCCCTCAAGCAGCTGCTTGCCACAGAGGTCTGACAGGAGCCTGTCAGTTTATATGCCATAGTAGAAGGTGTGAGAGGATGGCAGGACCTCAGCAGAAAAACGACACATACATCCATGCCTTACCCGGGGCTCGAACCCAGGTCCCTTAGATCAATAGCCAAGCGTGCTAATCACTCGGCCACGGGACGGCTCTAAAAATTACTTTATTGAAAAAAATTATTAATATCTCAACATCAAAATAATTTTGCTCCAAAAATCGTTTTCTTCTGAATTTTGCTTCAACAATCATTTTCTTCTAAATTTTGGTGCAAAAATAATTTCTTCCAAATTTTGCTGCAACAATCGTTTCGTCTAAATTTTGCCGCAAAAAAACACCTTTCCCCCTATATTTTGTTGCAACAATCGTTTCGTCTAAATTTTGCCGCAAAAAAACACCTTTCCCCCTATATTTTGTTGCAACAATAATTTATTTTCTAAATTTTGTTTCAACAATAATTTATTTTCTAAATTTTGTTGCAACAATTATTTTCTTCTAAATTTTGATTCGACAACCATTTCCTTTAAATTTTGTTTCAATAACCATTTTCTTCCAAATTTTGCTGCAACAATCATTTTCTTCTAAATTTTGCTCAAACAGTCATTTCCTTCTAAATTTTGTTTCATTAAGGTAATATAAATAATTTAGATATTAAGCTAATCAATATGATGACACTGAAGTTTCATTAAATATATTCTTTCTCTATGTGGATTAGTGTACTATTTAGTACTACCACTATGGTTCTCAAAGACATTCTGTCATTGATAAATAATGACACAGATGTAGTACAACAAACACACATGAGTGTGCTTAATACCATGTTTCTGTTTTGAAATAATTTATTATCACACATACATAGAGAGAACTAAAAGTTGTTCATGAAGAGGTCTGAAAATTCCTCTCCACATCGCGTGAGATAGAAATCCTCATTACCAAGTTTACGAGCGAGGGTAGCACCATTAAATGGCTTCCTACTTCAATGCCATCAAGTGGACAGCCCCTGTTGTCCACACTGTACTGAATAAAAACAGATGATCATTTTTCTCCTCCAATGCCCTGAATATATAATTGAACGACTCTGTTTGTTCTGAGTGAGAACTCAGAACGCATGCTCTCCTCATCTTCAATCCACTGTCTCGATATGACCTCCTCATCTTCAATCCACTGTCTCGGTATGACCTCCTCATCTTCAATCCACTGTCTCGGTATGACCTCCTCATCTTCAATCCACTGTCTCGGTATGACCTCCTCATCTTCAATCCACTGTCTAGGTATGACCTCCTCATCTTCAATCCACTGTCTCGGTATGACCTCCTCATATTCAATTCACTGTCTCGGTATGACCTCCTCATCTTCAATCCACTGTCTCGGTATGACCTCCTCATCTTCAATCCACTGTCTCGGTATGACCTCCTCATCTGCAATCCACTGTCTCGGTATGACCTCCTCATCTTCAATCCACTGTTTCGGTATGACCTCCTCATCTTCAATCCACTGTCTCGGTATGACCTCCTCATCTTCAATCCGCTGTTTCGGTATGACCTCCTCATCTTCAATCCACTGTCTAGGTATGACCTCCTCATCTTCAATCCACTGTCTCAGTATGACCTTCCCATCTTTAATCCATATCAATACCATGTCTCTGTATGACCTACACTTTGCGAGAACTTTCCCTCTGAAACGTGCTCCGAAGTCTTTTGTGTTATCAACTTTTAGATTCTCCACATAGCCTCGCGTCTTCGGACTTCATCTGTTTCACCGTCATTGCTACATAAATCATTTTGAGTCCTGCAACTGACATAATATCTGCTTGCGATACAAGACCATAAATCCCACTTTATCCTGTTCTCGGGAGAGGGAAACGCTTGAACCTTGAACCTGTCCACGAAGAATCAAAGAATAGGGCAGGATTATCTGAATCATCTGCTTGCATTCCTAAGAACTTCAGCCATTGCAGATAGTGTAATACCTGGGTTATAAAATGTCTTCCTCAGAGATGCAACGTCCTGAAATTTTAAATTATCTTGAGCATAAAACCAATCAATTTTCATGAACCAAGATTACTGCTGCGATATTTAAATATCTCAGCCAGGCTAAATCCTTCTGTAGGACTGGAACTAGATAGTTTCCGAATCAGACTACATCATATTACTAATAATATGAGAAACTTTTATTGAATTTAAAATTCGCCCAATTATTATTTGAAAAATCATTTTTATTTTGACTTATAAATTTATTTAGTAAAATAAACATTTGCGTTACACTTAAGGGAAAATATTAAAAATTAATTAAAAAATTCTTATAATAAATTTCAGAATTATACTAATGAAAATTATTAGTATAATTCTTAAATTTATTATTTAATCAATTATCCTAATTAACCACCCAAGAGGGACAGTTTTACCTTCCAATTCTCTCCTCCATGCTCTCTCTTAATATAAGTATTTAAATAAAGTGCTCCGAAGCAGGTAAAACACCGCTACTCACATTTCTTTACGAATTTTGATTTTTAGAATTAATTGCACCATTGCTTTTTACTTCTTTGATTCAATTCTTTTATCAAATCAATAAAAGATAAATAAGAAAAAAAATAAATATCCCTTCAAGCAGCTGTTTGCAAAGAGGTCTGAGAGCAGCCCGTCAGTTTATACGCCATAGTAGATCTGTGAGGATGGTGAAACCTCAGTAGGAAAACAACACAAACATCCATGCCTTACCCGGGGTCCAACCCAGATCCCTCTGATCAGTAGCCAAGAGCGCTATCCACTTGACAACGGGATTAAAAAAAAATGTTAATAATATTTTCACTTTCTTTTGAGCCAATAATATTTTTGTTACGAAACTTGCTATTAGTTTCAAATACTACACAATGGCAACCAGGATCGGATACGAAAACAAGCAAGGTGGTGATGAAATTAAGCAAGTGATTGGATCTAGCAGAAAAATATAAAAGCGTGGCAGTAAGTCATGAATATATTATTCTACCTCTGCAATTGTATGACAAATATTATTTCTATTCACGGGGATAGGCCATAGTGGTGCTGTTACATGGCCAGGGTAGTTACAAGAAAAATCACATATTACATATTTTCTATAGCAGTGGTTCTCAACCTTTTATGCTGTACGTACCCCCTGGAAATGTGTATGTAACTGGCGTACTCCTTGTATAGATAGATAAAAATATAGTTATAGTATAACAATGGTTATTTTTGCTTTGTTACTAGATCTAGCGACTTTTGAACTCTCACGGCGTAACCCTAAAAATTTTACCGCGTACTCCCAAAGGATACGGTACCCCTAATCTATAGGGTCATTTAATAATGTATGAAGCTGATTTTTTGGAAATTTTTTCTCAGAACAGTAACGAGTTGAAGTTGCATGCAAAACCATTAGGACAACTACAGAAAACTTTGAATGTGTTCGACCATTATTGTTACGATGAGCGGAGACCTGTATTCACTTTCAAGGATTTCACTTCCAATAATTGTAAAATATCTTGTATGTCATAGAGACCTATACGGATAGCAAAAGTTCTATCCTTATTGGTATCTGCAAATGGGGCGGGGGTGGCTCAGTCGGTAGCGCGCTAGTCTCGTAATCTGTAGTTTCCAGGTTCGAGTCCCAGCTGGGTCAGCGTTGAGATTTATCTCCGCAAAATTCCCCGCCCTCCCACGGTCAGTAGGGGACACCGATGGGCTTGGAAAGGCCGCCGTCCGTCGGATGGGGCGTTAAGCCGTGGCCCCTTGTGTGGGAGAGCCATACCCTGTGCACGTTAAAGAACACGCTGGATGGCCTTGACGGGAGGCTACCATCTGTCTCCCAACAGCTGTTCCAGTGGGTCCCCTCCCCCAACCTTCTCTGAGCCTTTGTGGTCCATGTGACCTGGCCATTTAGGCCGTGGTGTGCAAAAAAGTGCAGCTCAGAGGTAAAACAACCCAACCCTCCTCAAGGCCTTATCTGCACCCACATCGGCAAAATTTTAGCAACATCGCGCATATTGTGTACTTGAAATCGTCGAGATTTTGCAAATGCTCGAGGTCTGACGTATGTATGCTGGTAAAGTAAATTAATCTTGTTACTCAGGTATTGCACTATCCGCAATGGCTGAAGTTCCTAGGAATACAAGCGGTTGATTGAGATAATTCTGCCGTATAATTCTTCCAGGATAACGAATGACTAACAATTAACTGAATGAATATACTGTGATAAAGAAAAGCTTACATTTTAGAAAACTATGTCTTATTAAATGTTAGATAAAAATTTACTAGAATGTAATTTAACAAACTTAGTTACCTGCGATTATGAGAAGAAATTCCTTTCTACATAATCACTCTGTAAACTTTGTGATTTCATTGCAGTTTTTCCACACAACACTAGAGTAAGTTTTTAAATTTATATTCTGCTCTGTCACCATAAAAATTGTTTTTTTTCACATAAAATTACTTTTTTTTTTCAATTTGTGGCTTTATCCTAATGCTTTTTCTTTTTGACGAGAATATCGTCCCTGAGTTTTCATCTCTTATTTTCTTTATTTTCAACGCTTATTTTCAACGCTTATTTTCTTTATCTAAAGTAGCTTTTATACTCATATTAGCCATGAATAATGCAGTAGTGTTGCCCATGTTCCTACAGATTTTTATCCGCGTCAGCATTAGCCTTTTATCCGCATCGCCGTAGGGCTCTAGCCATAATAACCTCCAAATAAAACGTTTATGGATAAATATCTATAGATCTTTTTATTCTTCTTTTAAACGTAGAATTCGTCTCGAATTCTTGGTAATTTTACCTCTGAGTGCCACTTTTCTGTACACAAAGGGCTAAATGGCCAGGTCACAAGGACCCCGAAGTTTCAGAAAAGGTTGGGGGAAGGGGCCCACTGAACAGCTGTTGGGAGACAGATGATAGCTAGCCACCTGTCAAGGCAATCCAGCGTGTTCTTTAACGTGCACAGGGTATTGCTCTCCTGCAATCTCTTTAAGCCGTTGCTCCGCACACGGGGCAACGACTTAAAGTCCCATCCAACAGACTGAGGTCTTTCCAAGCCCGTCGATATCTTCTACTGGCCGAGGAAAAGGTAAGGGAATATTGCGGAGATAAATCTCAACGCTGGACTGGGAACTGCAGTTTTCAAGCCTGGTGTGCTACCGACTGAGCATCCCCCTCCCAAATTTGTGGCTTGCACTCATGGTGTGCTCTATACACATTCAAAAAAGGTATTTATATATCAGGAGACAGTGGAATGTTTCCTTTAAAACCTCTAAAATGCAGGTGGAAATGTTATATTGCAACCGATATACAGTCTCTTGCCCCCCCACCCTTTAAATATTTTACTACTCGATTGAGAGTAAATCTTTTTTCCTTTTTCTAGATACGGGCTTGATTGTATATATATTTATGATGTACTCTACATATGTAAAATTACATAATTTTCTTTCTGTTTCTACAAAGTATGCAATTAATTTTTATTTTTTCTTTCATGACAAGCTTTGGTCTCAAGAACACAGATAATATACTACTGAAACAAAGTTGCTTGTGCACTTTTTCAACGTTTAAAACTTACCACTAATAATATTAAGTAAAAATTTATATAAGTAAATAATCTACCCTAAATAACGAGAAAGATGTTTTCAATTAAAATTGGTGGAAGCTTCTGCTCAATGGAAACTAATTTTGTTTAATTATGTTGTATCCTAAGAAGGGAGTGGAGTTGTAGAGCAAAGGAACCATATTATGACGTCAGCTTAAATAGGCCTACCATATGGACACTTCTTATATATTTAATTCTAATATTATTACTAATGGATCCTGTGCTATTTTTTATACTAATGTTGTCTATAAAAATATTTTACTTAGGAGAAAATTTATTTGTATTAATTAACATTATTATATTTGATAATAAATACGAATTATTTTCTTTCTAAATAAAATATATTTATAGATAAACATTAGTATAAAATTAGCACGAGTCCACCAGTAATAATATTATAATAAAAATATAAGAATTGTCTATATAGTAGAATTACTTAAGTGACGGCAAAAAATTGGTATAATTGGCCTTCTGTTATAGGATGGGGCGGGGGTGGCTCAGTCGGTAGTGCGCCAGGCTCGTAATCTGTAGTTCCCAGGTTCGAGTCCCAGCTGGGTCAGCGTTGAGATTTATCTCCGCAAAATTCCCCGCCCTGCCCACGGTCAGTAGGGGACACCGATGGGCTTGAAAAGGCCACCGTCCGTCGGATGGGACGTTAAGCCGTGGTCCCGTGTGTGGGAGAGCCATACCCTGTGCACGTTAAAGAACACGCTGGATGGCCTTGACGGGAGGCTACCATCTGTCTCCCAACAGCTGTTCCAGTGGGTCCCCTCCCCCAACCTTCTCTGAGCCTTCGGGGTCCATGTGACCTGGCCATTTAGCCCATCGTGTGCAAAAAAGTGCCGCTCAGAGGTAAAACAACCCACAACCCACAACTGTTATAGGAGGTGTTGGATAGACCCACCCACACCTTGAGGGTTTTAGAATTATTTATTTCCTAAGTCAGCGGTGAAGACGTGGGGCGGGGGTAGCTCAGTCGGTAGCGTTCCAGGGTCGTAATCTGCAGTTCCCATGTTCGAGTCCCAGTTGGGCCAGCATTGAGATTTATCTTCACAAAACTCCCCGTCTTACCCACGGTCAGTAGAGTATGCTGATGGCTTGAAAAGGCTGCGTCCGTAGTGAGACGTTAAGCCGTGCACCGTGTGCGGGAGAGCTATACTCTGTGTGCGTTAAATAACACGCTGGATGGCCTTGACGGGAGATTACCATCTGTGTCTCAACAACAGTTCCAGTGGATCCCCTCTCCCAACCTTCTCTGAGCCTTCGGGGTCCTTGTGACCTGGCTACTTAGCCTATTGGGTGCCAAAAAAAGTGCCGCTCACAGGTAAAATAACACAACTTGTTATTGGCATAACATCATTTTTGAAAAAAACTAAATTTGATTTCTTCAGCAGGGTCCCTTGTGGGTTGTTTGGGTTGTTTCTCTGACCTCTGAGCGGCACTTTTTTGCACACCATGGGCTAAATGGCCAGGTCACATGGACCCCGAAGGCTCAGAGAAGGTTGGGGGAGGGGACCCACTGGAACAGCTGTTGGGAGACAGATGGTAGCCAAGGCCATCCAGCGTGTTCTTTAACGTGCACAGGGTATGGCTCTCCCACACACGGGGCCAGGGCTTAACGTCCCATCCGACGGACGGCGGCCTTTCCAAGCCCATCGGTGTCCCCTACTGACCGTGGGCAGGGCGGGGAATTTTTGCGGAGATAAATCTCAACGCTGACCCAGCTGGGACTCGAACCTGGGAACTACAGATTACGAGCCTGGCGCGCTACCGACTGAGCCACCCCCGCCCCAGGGGTCCCTTGTGACCTGGCATTTTGTCCATTGTGTGAAAAAAAAAAACTGCCACTCAGAGCAAAGAATATTTAACGACAAGAAGGGACAGCGAATAGTTTAAAGGGTGCCCTCTTGCAGCCTACTTCGCTTGAGGGCTAGGCAAAGAGCTAGACAACAAAGCAGACGTTCAGAGGCACGCAGCCACGATTTGCGTATGCGCACAACCTATCTTCGCAGACGCCAAGTAGCTGTATTAACCTTCACATATTTCTTGCGTTTTAGTGTTGAAAAAGAAACACATTGTTGCTATTCTTGAGTACTAAATTATTCCGTTTTTCACTCTCAATGAATATTATAGAAAGTTTTATGAGCTCTAAAGAATAAAAAAGTATTATAATAGTGATATGACGAAGTTACAGTAAATTCCGGCTTTAAAAGTAGACATCAAAACATTGTAAAGAACAAATGTTTTTAACTGTTTAGTGAATGTTAGCGTAAAATAATCGAGTGGGAAATTGCTTCGTTTATGAAATTAAATGACTGTTTCAATTTATCTAGAATTTAAGTTTATTAAAAATCGTTAGTACCTTTATATCTTTGTTTCTTATTGCAAAGTAAAAGAGAGAAAGCAACTAAAGAACTGGCGTAATGGTGAGAACGATCGTTTAACGTAACTAAGGGTAATGGTGAGAACGATCGTTTAAAGTAACTAAGGGTAATAGTGAGAACGATCGTTCAAAGTAACTAAGGGCAATGGTGAGAACGATCGTTCAAAGTAACTAAGGGTAATGGTGAGAACGATCGTTTAAAGTAACTAAGGGCAATGGTGAGAACGATCGTTTAAAGTAACTAATGGTGAGAACGATCGTATAAAGTTACTAAGGGCAATGGTGAGAACGATCGTTTCTGATTCATGTTAGTCCTCCGTTCGATACCAGCTAGGAGCTTGCATATTTTTTTTTGGCCTCAACTTACTCCTGTAAAGCAAGCTTTTCTGTACAAATGTTCGAACCGTTTAGTATGAGGGCGCATTGATCGTGTGTCTTACATTAGCTCTATGGAACTTCCCCTTCTTGTCCCTTGTTTGTTCATAGGCAAAACAACTCAATTCAAATGCTCTAAATGCACTCCAAATTTGAATGAGTTATCCGAGAACATTATTTCGGAACTCTTTTCTGTAGTTTCGTTGCACTTTTCGGTTGTTGCTGTTTTTATTAATAAAAGAAAACCTGCGGTTTTTGTTTATTTTTTTCGTGTTATGGCTCTTGACCGAATAAAGATATAATTTGTGGCTCTCAAAATTTTTTGTTTTGCCTATTTTGCTGTTTTGGTTCATATACAGAAATATACAACAGTGGCTCAATATACAGCAGTGGTTCTCAACCTTTCAATGCTTCACGTACCCTTGGAAATGTGTATGTAACTGGCGTACCGTTTGTATAGATAGATAAAACTATAGTTATAGTATAATTAGAGAATTTGTTACTAGATCTAGCGACTTTTGAGCTCTCACGGCGTATCCCAAAACATTTTACCGCGTACCCAACGTTGAGAACTCCTAACATACAGGATTTTAAAAATTTTAAAAGAAGTTTTACTGAAAAAAAGGATAAAGGAAATAGCGTTTTAGCGAGTCCGAGTTAAATGGGTCTTATTATATATCACCAGTGGATAGATCAAAGTAGCATAGGCAGCAGGTGGACGAAGAAAACAATCAGATTCGAAGAAGGATGGATGCGATTTACATACAAATTTGAATATAAAAGTGAACGACACTATTTTGTTAGCAACCTTAAAAGGAAAAAAAAAGTTTCCACCTGTTTCATTTTTATACACAATTTTATCTTCCTAACGTTGACAAATTCTTTTGAGCAGCATACAGGTAACATGGCCAAACCAATACGTTTAACTGTAAATTAATGAATAGAGTTAGGAACAGTGTACCTAAGGGCCTCAGAAAGAGGGAGAGACCTAGTATGCGGTGGGCAGACAATGTCAAACAGGTCTTGTTAGAATTGGTGTACAGATGCAGAAGATGTATCTGTACACCAATTCATCTTGTGACCAGATGCAGAAGATGTAGCTCAGGACAGATGTTGGAGAACTAATTGCATAATCTGGTTGGACCTCCGTAGCCCATGGCTGCTTGAGGATGATGATGATAAATATCGGTCATAGTTACAAGTTTCTCACAACACCAGTTGCTGCTCCTTGTTATGCAAGAAACAAAATCATGCACAGAGATTTGGGTATTTCCAGTATCAAGGATTTGATCAAAGAACAACCTATCAAATCTTACGAAAATAGGGAAGATCACCCTAAACGATTAGTAGCTAATCTGATGAACTATAACAACACTTATGATCAAAGACACAAGCGTCCACTCTCGATCTTCGATTATGAGTATGTAACCTTCGGGCTATAAATTTTCCAGCTTATCTCAGTGTAACTTAACACTATGATATATAGGGGCGGGTGTGACTCAGTCGGTAGCTCGCCAGGCACGTAATCTGTAGTTCCCAGGTTCGAGTCTCAGCTGGATCAGCGTTGAGATTTATTTCCGCAAAATTCCCCGCCCTGCCCACGGTCAGTAGGGGACACCGATGGGCTTGGAAAGGCCGCCGTCCGTCGGATGGGACGTTAAGCCGTGGCCCCGTGTGCGGGAGAGACATACCCTGTGCACGTTAAAGAATACGCTGGATGGCCTTGACGGTAGGCTACCATCTGTCTCCCAACAGCTGTTCCAGTGGGTCCCCTCCCCCAACCTTCTCTGAGCCTTCGGGGTCCATGTGACCTGGCCATTTAGCCCATGGTGTGCAAAAAAGTGCCGCTCAGAGGTAAAACAACCCAACCCACTATGATATAAGTGATGCAGAACACTGCCAAATTCAAGATGAAGTAGGTTATGGACAAATTTTGTTTGGTATTTCGAAAATCCAGTTATGATTTCCCTCTCTCTGATAAGCATCCACTGTTTGTTTGCGCATCATAATAGTATAATTTCTTGTGATTGGATAAAATAATGTCCAGCAGTTGTAGGTAGTAACACAAATGATTTCCATCACTAATAATAATATTCACCGCTCATAAGATTGATCAAAATATCATCCATATTTTGCGAGCGTATTAAAATAAAAGCAATCCTTGGGTATATATCGGAGAAGTGTCCATCGCCTGTGTGAATATTGGAGAAGTATCCATCGCCTGTGTGTACGTCGGAGAAGTATCCATCGCCTGTGTATATGTCGGAGAAGTATCCATCGCATGTGTGAATTTTGGAGAAGTATCCATCGCTTGTATGTATGTCGGAGAAGTATCCATCGCCTGTGTGAATATTGGTGAAGTATACAACGCCTGTATGAATATTGGAGAAGTATCCATCGCCTGTGTGTATATCGCCTGTGTGTCCATCACTTTTGTGTGTATCAAAGTAATATCGATAGCTAGTGTGTAATGAGGCAGTATCCATCCTTTGTATGTGTATGTGAATAGTATCTATCACTTGTATATGCAGGAAAGTAGTATCTATCGCCTGTATATGCAGGAAAGTAGTATCTATCGCTTGTATGAGTAGGAAAGTAGTATCTATCACTTGTATATGTAGGAAAGTAGTATCTATCGCTTGTATGTGCTTGAAAGTAATATCTATTGCTTGTATGTGTAGGAAAGTAGTATCTATCACTTGTATATGTAGGAAAGTAGTATCTATCGCTTGCATGTGCATGAAAGTAGTATCTATTGCTTGTATGTATATGAACAAAGTATCCATTGTTCTGTGCTTGATAAAATAGTATCTATTGCTATTAAAATATTCGTTTGCAATTTCGCATATAGTTATTGCCGATCTCAGCATCTTCACAAAAATGAGTATTAAAAAACCAAACAAAATATCATTTTAATCGTATTACGAAGACCCTATTTTAGCATCCCGGAAAATCTTGGAAAATAAAGGTCGGTCACATATTAAAAAAAGAATGGCATATTACTAATTTTAAAGTGTGGTATAATGGGTAATTTTTCTCTGAGTGATGCAAAGTTCTTGCTTTTTTACTTACGTAGCACTGTAATCGAGTCAGCTCAAGTTATTATATAGGACACACAACGTTCATTGTTCAACAGTGAACAGTTACAGCAACCTTTATAGTATTTCCTGCTTTCCAAAGTCTCTTTTTTGTTAGATATCATATTTTTTTCAACATTCAACTACTTCACTGCATTGTTTTCAAATAGATTCACCACGGCTAAATAATAACCTTCTTTTATATCTAATGAATTTTCGTTGTCTAGTTGATGGACGTACATGGATAGTCCATGGTCTCCGAAAAAACTGTTTCTGAAGAGAAGGGAGAAAATATTTTTTTTATAGGGTAAAAGTTTTTTTTTTGACGCTTTCGTGATAAGGACTCAAGACCGTTTGCCCTATTTAATGAAATGTGACACACACGCGAATTTAGCCTTCAGGTGATGCTTTAATGAAAAGAATTAGTAATGATCGCATTCCTGTCGAAGAATACATTTATGAAGAAGGTCTACAAGAATCAATTTCGTCATTTACATTGTATTATAAAAGACATAATAACCTCATTAATCTACAACTACCATAACAGTTCATAATGATTGTTATTCTGATAGAGTGGTATCGCATAGCATTATAGGGAAAGGTGATAACTGATTTTAATATTTGGAAAAACTAATTTTGATACTTGATTTTGACAACTTTATATTCTATTCTAATCGAAAGTTGCGAATTAAAGAAAAATGAAACGAAATTTTATTTTGCGGAGTGAGTTATGCTAGTTAATTTTTTCCCGTTAGTTTTCATTTATCAGGTGCCAAAAACGTTTATGTCATTTTCGCTAAGTAAATGTTTTTAAATTATTTTCTAAAAGAAAATGCAGATGGCGCCCATAAACTAGTATAAGTTAAAAGTGTATCTAGTAGCTCCTCGGTATTAACAAATGGCTGGATACTATTTAAGAAAACAAGTGAACTTTGCGAATAATGGCTACCAGTCTATAGATATATCAGTAGACGCAGACTGAAATCAGTCTGATATCATACTGTAGACTGAAATCAGTAACAGATATATCTGTAGAGGAGTAGCCATTATTCCTGAAGTTCATTTGTTTTCTGAAAAAGTTTCTAACAACGTGTTAATACCAACTGATATGCCATTCACTATACTTTTGACATATTAATGATAGAAGCCATCTGCATTTTCTTTGCAAAAAATATTAACTACGCAAAAATGTCACGAATTTTCTTGGGCACCTAATATTAAGCTCTTCGGTTGTTAAGGAGAGCTATGCACCAATCCCCTGTGATGATGCATAGAACCGGCCAGGCCTAGCACCTAATGTCCAACCCCGCCTTCTCGTGGTGCGGACCGTTAGTAACTTTCAAAAGAGATACTCTCTTGTGGAAGTGAACGGAAGGGGAGGGCTGCCAGATTAGTGTGGCCTACTGATCTGGACAACTATGGCTACTTTTCTTTTTTTTCTACCCTGCTGAGGAGTGGTCAACCACACAGGGTCCTGGTGCTGACCATATAAACCTACTGGACTGGACAGATATATGGCTCTGAGCTTGATTATGGATCCTGATTTTGCTGCACTGGTGGGCTTCTGTGGAGGGAAAATCTTCCGCTGTGTTTTCTTTTTGTTTGTGGGTTGACAGCCCCAAGTGAATAGATCCACAGGATATGTTTATCAGCTGGTGGATAATCCTGAGCAGAAGTCATCGCAGGCACCTGAACTCTTTGCTTCTATTGGCATCGTCAAATTCTACATTGGAGGAAGTCTTCCAGTGTAGATGGCTTCAGCCTTTAGTAGTGGGGGAACGGGTCTTTGCCCCATGTCTGCGATTAGGGGGCTGTTTGATATTGTCGGCATTCCCTCTCTCAATAAACATAGTTTCTTTAAACATCCCACTAACCATTTTCTCTCCATAGGTAGTTGGAATGTGAGGACTCTGCACAGAGCTTTTTCTCTTGATGTCCTCACACAAGAATTCCACCGTTATAATTTAGATATTCTCGGCTTGCAAGAGACCAGATGGACAGATAAAGGTCAGATTCTTAAAAATAATCTTAAATTTCTCTTTTCAGGGAGGGACGACAAAAAGCATCACCAAGGCGTGGGTCTGCTTCTCAGCAGACACGCTAGTGATGCTCTTCTAGGATATGAGTGCATTAATGAAAGGTTTCTTACAGCAAAATTTCAGACAAGCGTTAAAGACTTGAATGTTATCTGCTGTTATGCCCCCACTGAGGATGCCGATGAGGATGAGAAGGATAGGTTTTATGAACAACTTCAGGATATTTTGAATTCTGTCAAGAAAGGAGATATTACCCTTGTTCTTGGTGACTTCAATGCCAAAGTTGGTACTGACTCTGACCTTTGGGGAGGAGTAATAGGCCCTTTTGGTATTGGTAGCTGCAATAGCAATGGGCAACGTCTCCTACAGGTAAGTAAACTCAATGGATTCAGAATAACTAACACTTATTACAAACACCGCGACATACATAAGTACACATGGGTTTCACCTGATGGGCTGCATAAGAATATGATTGATTACATATTAATTAACAGCAAATGGACTAGTTCTGTTAGGAATACCAGGGCATATAGGGGAGCTGAAATTGGATCTAACCATTACCTTGTTAACAGTGTCTTGCAACTTAAACTTAAAAAGTGTTGTGCTAGGGTTAAAAAATTTACTTTTAATACTGAAGCTCTGAAAGATCCAGTTATAGCCAAAGCTTACCATGATAGGTTACTTAGTCATTATGACAGTCATGGTTTGCTTACTACTGAAGTTGAGGAAGAATGGGATCATTTTAAACAGGCTTTTTTGGACACTAACAGTACTCTTTTAGGAAAAAAGGAGCAGAAGAGGCAAAATTATCTGAGTGATAAGGCACTTGAGCTTATTTCGGAAAGAAAGAACTGCAGGAATGCCCTTAATCAATACCCTACTAGTCCTAATAGAAAGCATTACAGAGACCTTAATAAACTTGTAAAGGATCAGTTAGCTGCTGATAAAAATTTTTGGCTTGATGGTTTGGCTGACAAAGCCGAGGAAGCAGTTAGACAGCACAACAGCAGAGAGCTGTACCAGATAGTTAATGTTTTGTGTGGTAGAAAACGGACAGGCATACAAGGATTGAAGGATAAACAAGGTAAGGTTATAGAAGGGGAGGATTCTGTCATGGCTAGGTGGGCTGAGCATTTCAGTGATGTTCTAAACAATGTAGTTAGTTCTACTCCCATTGTTTGCAATGATGATAGATGCATTGGTGGCTTTAATGTTGGCCCTATAACACAATCTGAAGTTAGTTTGGCTGTTTCTAAACTTAAACTTCATAAATCCCCAGGGGTAGATGAAATTACTACGGAAATGCTTAGAGCTGGGAATGTTTCGGTTACCACTTGGATGACTGAAATTCTGAATATCTTTTATGATAAAGGCATGGTTCCTAAGGATTTTACCAGAGCTATTGTTATCCCTATTTTCAAAAAAGGTGATCGCAGTTCTTGTGATAACTATAGGGGTATCAGCCTACTCTCTGTTCCAGGTAAAGTTCTTTCCATGATTGTGCTTAATAGAATTAAGAATCTGGTTGACAGGCAATTGCGTGATGAGCAATGTGGATTCAGAAGTGGTAGGGGATGTGTAGATCAGATATTTTCACTTAGGCAGATTCTTGAGAAATGTTTAGAGTTTCAGAAACCTTTGGTTGCTAGCTTTGTTGATTTCAAAAAGGCTTTCGACTCTGTTGATCGTCAAAATTTGTGGTTGATTGTGAGATCATATGGTATACCAGACAAGTTAGTTAACATTATGAAAGCTCTCTATAATAACACTGAGTCGTGTGTGAGAGTTGGTAAGGCTTGTAGCAATTGGTTTAGCATTACTTCTGGTGTTCGACAAGGGTGCATTTTGTCTCCTTTTCTCTTTAGCTTGGTTATTGATTATGTTATGCGAAATTCACTTCAAGGGAAAGATTTTGGCCTTAAATGGGCTGGAGATAGGAAAATTTCTGATTTAGATTATGCTGATGATTTAGCCCTTCTGGCAAATGATGTTGATGAGATGAACTCTTTCATTCGAGCCGTTGATGAGACTGGTAGTAGAGTAGGTTTGGTTATAAACAGAGAGAAAACTAAAGTGATGAAAATTGGTCAGGCAGGCTGTGATTCAGTTAATCTGAATGGTTGCAGTCTTGAGCAGGTGTCACAGTTTAATTATCTTGGGAGCTATGTAACAGATAATGGTGATGTGCGGCATGAGATTAACAGACGAATAGGGATTGCTGCTGGGACTTTTAAGAATCTATGGAGAGTGTGGAGAAATAGGCGTATACACCTAAAGACTAAAATTAGACTGTATAATAGTTTGGTTCTTTCTAGGGTTAGTTATGGTAGTGAAACTTGGACACTTTGTAAACAAGATAACAGGAAACTAGATGCTTTTGATTCCAGATGCTTACGCAGTATCTTGGGCATTAGGTGGTTCAACTTTGTAACTAATGATGAGATTAGGAAAAGGAGTTTGCAACCTCCTTTAAGCAGCATATTGTGCAGAGAGAGACTCCGTTGGTTTGGCCATGTTGCCCGTATGAATAATTATAGATTGGCGAATAGGGTTATGAACAGTGTGCCTAAAGGCCTCAGAAAGAAGGGGAGACCTAGGATGCGGTGGGCAGACAATGTCAAACAGGACCTTGTTAGAATTGGTGTGCAGTGGCCAGATGCAGTAGATGTAGCTCAGGATAGACTTGCTTGGAGAACTAAATTGCACGGTCTGGTTGGACCTCCGTAGCCCATGGCTGCTTGATGATGATGATGATGATGATGATGATGATGATGAGGTAGGGGTTCTCAACGTGGGGTACGCGATGAAATTTTTTGGGGTACGCCATGAGAGCTCAAAAGTCGCTAGATCTAGTAACAAAGTAAAAATAGTCATTATTATACTATAACTGTAGTTTTATCTATCAATACAAGGGGTAGGCCAATTACATACACATTTCCAGTGCGTGAAGCATAAAAGGTTGAGAACAAATGGGTTAAGGTATTGCCCTTGAAATTACAATTATTCTAACAACATCAAGATTTTTCTTCGTATTTTAGACTCTATAGTCGTAAAGGTATAATAACGGTCTTTTATCAGATAATAAGCCATGGTTGAGTGTGAAGGAAGATTTACAATCTTTGAGGATTGGATTTTCGTGATAGGAAATTCTCCCCTGTGCATCATTTTGATCCTTTGTAATTTATTTATAAAGTCATTATACAGAAAAAACGTGTTCCTAGACAAGTTAAGATATATATATATACGAGGGCCACTGGGAAAGCAATGTCCCATATATTTTTCTTTCAGATTAATGCTTATTCTACTACATTTTTACATTTTTGCTCACAATGTACAGGTACATCCTATCATCATATTTGTTTACAATGTACATATATGTACATCCTATCATCGTATTTGTTTATAGTGTACATATATGTACATCCAATTATTATATTTTTTTACGGTGTACAGGTACATCCTTCCCACCTCATTATATTATAATTACATCGTCTTACCACCGGTGGTGCTCCAGAGTATTAACTAAGCAGGCAGCCTTCAAGGACATTGGCCGAAGTAATATGTTGTTAATGAGTTCTTGGTGTGTGAGAAGGAGACTGTTCGAAGCATCCATAACGAGTCGATGCTGTTGATCTGTGGCCGAAGCCAAGGATACCTCGATGGTCAAGGCCATGATAATTTTGTTGAAATCATTGGATATCGTGATTGATAGAACTGAGTACCGGTTTATCCAAGACCATTTTGATACACCATGCTTGGACAGCCGTTGAGCAAAATAAATGAAGAAATAAAGGAAATTAATTATGCTAAAAAATTCATTTAATATATTTAAATTTCAGATAAAAATCCATTTATTTTTATTCTTCATTAAATAGAATAATTTATTCATTTCAACTTTATTAGATATTTAAGAATATTTCTAAGTTAAATACCAAGTTTTTAAAAATAAACAGCTACCATAGATAAAATATAATTAACACTATATTATTTTTTTCGAGCTACGAAAGTCAGTGCTACCGCAATAAAACGAATAGCCATGGGTTGCATTTTACAGACTACTTAACTTTCAGATTTTTAATTTCCAAGCAGAAAATGCCTGATAGAGATTACTGCCTCCTAGATCAGAAAAGTGAATGGGTAGAGTACTTCAAAGACAACTAATGCTGCAGTTTCGACAGGAAGGTAAATTTTCAGCCAACCTTTTTGTGATGCACAATATTGTGGACTTACGAACACTTAAGAACTCACACTTTCCTTAGGATATTTTTCATACTCTCGCCAGGGTTTTGCAAGGGACCAATTCAGAGGTCACCAAACTTTTCCTCGCATTTGTTTTAATTACTTACATATTGACTTCTGTTACTGCACTGTCCACTCTTAGTGTGTGAAAGTGACCTTGGCCTGGCTTCTAATCATCAGTTCCTAGGTAAGAGTCCCAATCGAGACTATGTTGTGAATTTTCTTCGTTAATCTGACAGTGCTCTCTGTGAGAAAGGGAACACCTATGGGCATCGAAAGGCTGCAGTCCGACGCATGGGACATTAAGCAGTGATTCCGTTTGCAAAAGTGCCATAACTTTATGCACGTTAAAAAATACAAGAATGAAACAAAAAATCTATTTTCAGTTACCAGCTTTTAGAAACAATTATGGAAAATACAAAAGTAATTACAAAATACCACATACTTTTAACCTCTTACCAAGAGAAATATTTTCCATGAACACTTTTACTTTATTGAAACCCAAATTAAAAGATGTCCTAAAAAAATAGATTCAAAGAAAGAAACAAAAACATTCACTATAACAACTGCTCAACTCAAAGAAACTGTTCATTCCGAAGCAAAAAACAAAGGATTTATTTTACCTGGAAAAGGGTAGATTATTGTTAAAAGTGAAACACTGTAAATGTGAAATACCTTATATTATACAAAAATAAATAAATACCCCCTCAAGCAGTTGCTTACCACAGAGGTCAGACAGAAGCCTGTCAGTTTATATGCCATAGTGGAAGGTCTGTGAGGATGGCAGGACCTCAGCAGAAAAACAACACAAACAGCCATACCTTACCCGGGGCTCGAACCCAGGTCCCTTAGATCAGTAGCCAAGCGTGCTACTGATCTAAGGGACCTGGCCATGGCCATGGGACGGCTCAAAATAAATACCCTTCAAGCAGCTGCTTGCCACAGAGGGTGACAGGAGTCTGTCAGTTTACCTGCCAAAGTAGAAGTTCTGTGAAGATGACAGGACCTCAGTAGGAAAACAACACATACGTCCATGCCTTATCCGGGGCTCGAACCCAGGTCCCTTAGATCAGTAGCCAAGCGTGCTAACCATACATAACACGAAATTCGCTTTTGAATTAGAAATTTAATTATCAATGTTCTATGTCAATGTAATTAATTTCTTTGTTAAATATCATAAATGTCACATTTCAATGTCAATATTACATTCATCATATACCAATGTCAAACAATATTAATATCACATCAGATGAAAGAAGGCTAAATATAAATGTAAATATTCTATATCCTGCAGATAAGCTTTAAGCTTTGCGGGTCACCTGTAACGATAAAATTTATTTGTACTATGATCAAAGAATAATAATAAAAAGAGAAGCTTCAATCTGTCTCTTAACAGCTTTGCATTGAATTCTCCTACCCAACTCTGAGAACTTGTAACACGATCATTTAACCCATTGTGTGCAAAATATGTAATGCTTAGAGGTAAAACGATTCAACAGATAGATTCTTGGAGTTTTTAGACATTGCTGAATAAAGACCAAGTAAGGCGTTTCATATTCTACTTGTACCAGCATTGTTTGAATTTTTTGTATGTTAAATTCTACACCAGATTGGGCGGGAGTGGCTCAGCGTGCAGCGTGCCAGGCTCGTAATCTGCAGTTCCTAGGTTCGAGTCCCAACTGGACCAGCGTTGAGGTTTATCTCCGCAAAAATCTCTACCCTGGCCTCACTCAATAGGGGACATCGTTTTGAAAAGACTGCTGTCCGTCGGATGGAACGCAAAGCTGTGGCGCAGTGTGCAGGAAAGCCCTACCCTGTTCATGGTAAAGAACACGCTGGATGGCCTTGACAAGAAGTTTCTATCAGTCTAACTAAACAGCTCCTAACGGCTGTTCAGCTGTTCCCTCGACCTTCTGTGAGTCCTTGGGGGTCTTTGTGACCTAGCCATTTAGCCCAGTGTGTGCAAAAAAGCGCCGCTCAGAGGTAAAAATATCCAACTCTACATCTGACTTAACGTCTATTTTTAGCTTCGACATTCGAGGTGTGTCAGGGCAAGTTTAAGCGGCAAAGGTTTTAAGAACAAAACCGGGAACAAATAACAGGTCACAAGATCATTAACTGATGTCTGGCTTAATTCTTAATTACCCTTACGATGGAATAAACACTTCACACTCAATTATACAAATCGTTACTGGATTGTCAGGTTGATGATGGATGCATTAGCCAAGTGCGGAACTAGCATTGTGTGCTCTACTGAACGCACGGCCGGAGAATGCGTGTGAAGAAGGCTAGAAATTGAGGTCGAATCCGTTGATTCGGACCGCATATCCATCACTCATTAGTTGATCTGCACTTTGGAAAACCGTCACGTCTGAGCAATTAAACTTAGCATGGTATAGGGGAGTTATTGAATATTTATACAGAATGGTGACGTTACGTACAGAAGAAGGAATGAATGAAAACGGTGAATTAAAAGATCAATGGTTTCCTTAACGTTTTTTTTTTTATCTATTTACGTGGGTCTAGAGAGGAAGTATGTAGGAGAAAATAGGGGCGAAACTTCTACTCACAACCTTTTCTCATATATTGTTAATTATTATTTAAATGCAGTTTTCCTAAATTGAAGTTTTCGTTCGTAATATTTCTTTCTAGTGATTCTAATTAATGTCTTTACGTAACGTGCTGTTCGCTAAAGAGCAAAACTTTCGAAAATGAGTTGGGCGGGAGGTCATGGTGGCGTCGCTCCTGGTTCATATAATCTGAAGCTCTCAGGTGAGAATTCCAAACGTGACTAGGTGTAATTTTGCGTCCACCATTGTGTCTCCGGAACACAGATGGTCTTGGATATATCTTCATTCGTCGGATGGAATGTTAAACCGTGTGTCATAAGTAGGAGCAATGCTTTAGAGCAGGCGAGATTCTACATGTGCATGGGTTGTTTTACCTCTGAGCGGCACTTTTTTGCACACCATGGGCTAAATGGCCAGGTCACATGGACCCCGAAGGCTCAGAGAAGGTTGGGGGAGGGAACCCACTGGAACAGCTGTTGGGAGACAGATGGTAGCCTCCCGTCAAAGCCATCCAGCGTGTTCTTTAACGTGCACAGCTCTCCCGCACACGGGGCCACGGCTTAACGTCCCATCCGACGGACGGCGGTCTTTCCAAGCCCATCAGTGTCCCCTATTGACCGTGGGCAGGGCGGGGAGTTTTGTGGAGATAAATCTCAATGCTGACCCAGCTGGGTCTCGAACCTGGGAACTACAGATTACGAGCCTGGCGCGCTACCGAATGAGCCACCCCCTCCCCTACACTACATGTGCATGATAATCATATCTGTGAACATTAAGAAGTGGGGGTGGCTCAGCTGCTAGGGCACCAGGCTCGTAATCCGCAGTTCCCAGGTTCGAGTTCTGAATTTGAGTTTGAGATTAATCTCCACCCTCAGTCAATAAAGGACACCGATGGGCTTGGAAAAGCCGCAATCCATCAGATGGGACGTAAAGCCTTGGCTCCATGTATGGGAAAGCCATACCCTGTGCACGTTGAAGAACACACTGGATGGCCTTGACGGGAGACTCCCATCTATCTTCTGACATCTGTCCAGTGGGTTCCCTCCCCTCAACCTTTTCTGAGCCCTTGGGGTCTTTGTGACTTGGCCATTTAGTTCATTGTGTGCAAAAAAAGTGCCACTCAGAGGTAAAACAACCCAGCCCAACTAAGCACTTATATGCTATATGACTTGACGGGTGGTACTCATATATTTATTAAGAACTTTCTAGTGAATTACTTTCCTCCATCGTCTCTTAGCCCTTGGGGTCATTGAATCGTGAACATTTAGCCTATTGTGCGCAAAAATGCCGGTCGATGGTAAAGAATCCAGCCTAACTCCAATCGGAAATCAAGTGATTTCTATTGCACATCTCTGCAAAAATCCAGTCTTTATTCCGCTCCATTCAAATTTAGATTAACTTTCTTTTTTGTCCTTGTCCTCCCCCTTGACCTAGGGGCGGGGGTGGCTCAGTCGGTAGCGCGCCAGGCTCGTAATCTGTAGTTCCCAGGTTCGAGTCCCAGCTGGGTCAGCGTTGAAATTTATCTCTGCAAAATTCCCCGCCCTGCCCACGGTCAGTAGGGGACACCGATGGGCTTGGAAAGGCCGCCGTCCGTCGGATGGGAGGTTAAGCCGTGGCCCCGTGTGCGGGAGAGCCATACCCTGTGCACGTTAAAGAACACGCTGGATGGCCTTGACGGGAGGCTGCCATCTGTCTCCCAACAGCTTGTTCCAGTGGGTCCCCTCCCCCAACCTTCTCTGAGCCTTCGAGGTCCATGTGACCTGGCCATTTAGCTCATGGTGCAAAAAAGTGCCGCTCCGAGGTAAAACAACCCAACCCAAATCCCCCTTGACCAAAATTCCTGCAGACGGTCCACGAACTAAAACAGAGCAGTAACGAATAAAAAGTTTATTCTTGACTTTAGTGGAATATCAATCCTATTTCTCAGCTAAATCCACTTTTTGTCTAGCATTTCAAAATTCAATTCCCACCATCAGTATCCTCTTAATGCCCAGCAAAGTGGAAATAAGGTCAGCTATGTTAATGTGATGTTTGCCACACTCACATTCTTCGTTTCATTTATTATAACAGCGATGATAGATGAAGGAGCACTTTCTGAAGAAATAAACACACAAACTGGCTAACTTTCTCTTCGATATGTTAACAACAGAACCCAGTTGCTGCGGTGAATCGTATTAAGTCCAAAAACGTGCTATAATTTAGGCGTGGCTCTCCAGGCTGCCTACTTTGGCTCAAACGCCCAGGTCATCAGTGACGTGACAGTTTAGAATTGGCCCACTAATGGGTGACCGTGTAACTAGTTCACCGAGCTGTCCAACTCTGAAAGGAAAGGGGAGTATTAGCAGCAACTACCAAGGCAGAAAAGGTAGCGTTCATGTATTCCAACTGAGGTAACTCCCACTTCTTAAAAACGTGTTAATTCTGACTGGCATACCAAATAAGTTTGTACTTTAGACTTGCAAAATATACAGCAAATTGCCCCAAATCCTCGTCGAATTTGAACATTTT
Organism: Ryuthela nishihirai; assembly: GCA_038380435.1. Taxonomy (NCBI): domain Eukaryota; kingdom Metazoa; phylum Arthropoda; class Arachnida; order Araneae; family Heptathelidae; genus Ryuthela; species Ryuthela nishihirai. The sequence continues at coordinate 128,666,525 of JAWZYU010000001.1, read as the reverse complement.
CTCTTCTTTTCTTTCACGTGGTTATGTGTCTTGTGAGGTTGATATCTGTTTGGTTTCTTTTTTCTGTGTAAGGTTTGTATTCCTTTCTTCAGGCGTTTCCTGACATTACTGTGGCTTCTTAACGATAGGTTTTATCGATGATTTAGGAGGCTTTGTCTGTACGTTGCGATTCTGAATATATCATAAAGCACCGAGAAGTTACATTAAAAGGAAATGAGTTAGAAGAGTATGTTTTACCTTTTTTAATTTATCTTTATTTTAATAACCATTTTTGTTTTCATAGTAATACCCTGGTTCTAATGGAGCAGAGAGATGAGAGAATGACAAATTTAAATGAAATTAGTTTTTTAGAAATTCTAATAAAATATTACCATTTACATTTTCCCAGTAATACCTTAGTTCTAATGGATATGAGAGAATGACAAATTTAAATGAAATTTGTTTTAGAAATTCTAATAAAATATTACCATTTACATTTTCCCAGTAATACCTTAGTTCTAATGTATATGAGAGAATGACAATTTTAAATGAAATTTTTTTAGAAATAGAAATTCTAATAAAATATTACCATTTACATTTTCCCAGTAATACCTTACTATTAATGGATATGAGAGAATGACAGTTTTAAATGAAATTAGTTTTTTAGAAATTCTAATAAAATATTACCATTTACATTTTCCCAGTAATACCTTACTATTAATGGATATGAGAGAATGACAAATTTAAATGAAATTAGTTTTTTAGAAATTCTAATAAAATATTACCATTTACATTTTCCCAGTAATACCTTAGTTCTAATGGATATGAGAGAATGACAAATTTAAATGAAATTAGTTTTTTAGAAATTCTAATAAAATATTACCATTTACATTTTCCCAGTAATACCTTAGTTCTAATGGACCTATCGCAAAGGAATTTCTGTCTCTGATTAAGATGAGAGGAGTAGAGAGGCAAGGCTCCATAAATATTCCAGTGCACTAACACAAGAGGGGATTCTCAGTTGGTAGCGTGCCAGGCTCGTAACTTGCAATTATCAGGTTCGAGTTCCAACTGGGCTAGAGTAGAGATTATTCTCTGCCAAACTCCCTACACTGTTAGCAGTGAATAGGGGTCACTGTTCGGCTTGAAAAGGCCGCCGTCCGTCGGATGGGACGTTAAGCCGTGGCTCGGTGTGTGGGAGAGCCACACCCACGTTAAAGAACACATTGGATGGCCTTGACGAGAGGCCGACACCCTTCTCCCAACAGCTGTCCAGTGGGTCCCCTCACACAACCATCCACGAAATCACGAGAGCTTCGAAATTGGACATCTCTCCCAAATATCTGATATTTAAGTAGCGAATATCATGTTTTTAAATAATAGAGCTCGAATTTACCCCTTAAAACACTGGAAGACTCTCTGCACAATTCATGTAGAGAGTTGCAGTGAAAATTAGACCATAATGCTACCTAAACATATTGGCAATAAATCAATGGCACTGTTGAAAATTCAAAGATCCAAAATTAGAGATATGAATGAACCGACAGATTTTGATAATATTATAGTTATCCAGATGATAGGTGCTCTCTCCACTGCTTCGCAGTCTTAATGTCAATGTTTTATGAGGCCTCAGCCAGCACACAAAGGTGGCTTTTGGTGCCATCCATAAGATGTAGTATTGTCCTGTATAGTGGAACATCGGATGGCATCATTCAATCACACTCAAGCACTAACAGAAGAAGTAATGCTTAATTATATATATACACATAAACTGGATAACAGGTTAGTGGAAAATTGGCAACCTGTGAACCCAATATGCATATAAACTTCTTCAAAAGGTAACTGTTATACCGTAAATCACTCGGGACCTTTCGCCTCTCCCGTCCGGAAATTCCATTTAGAAATGTCAGTGAACTATACCGAAGAGCCAAAACATTATGATCAAGGCGTCTGTATGCAAATCGAAGCAATTGCAGGTAAACGACGGCGTGTGGTCAAGGTCATGAAACGATATAATTAACACCTAATACTGAGTTCTGTTAATCAGTGTTATTCTTGTTCTTCATATGGGAAAGACACCGGGCTAAAGTGAGTTTGACAAAGGCCAAATTATAATGGTCAGATGACTGGTCAGAGTATTTCCGAGACGGTAAGGCTTGTGGAGTGCTCACGGTCAGTCGTAGTTTGTAGCTTAAAAAAGTGACCCGAGGAGGGAAAAACCACGAACCGCAGGCAAGGTGTGGGTCGACCACTGCTCACCGATGCTAGAGGTGCTAGAGGCTATCCCGTATGGTACTACTACGTATGGTACTACGATGCTAGAGGCTATCCCGTATGGTACGAGCCAATAAAAGGGATACTGTGATGTAACTCGCCCGTAACTTGAATGGTGGTGATGGGAATAATGTGTCACAACACACATTATATCGAGTGCCCATAACTAACCTCGGTTTACTGTCGAAAGCGCCTACAATGGGCACGCGATCATCAAAACTGGATCTTAAATGATTGGAGGAAGGTCGTCTGGTCCGATTAATCTCGTTTTCTGTTGCACCATGTGGACGACCGGGTACGTGTGGGTCGTTTACCTGGGGAAGTGTTGACACCAGGATGCACTGTGAGACGAAAACAAACCGGTGGAGGAAGTGTAATGCTTTGGGTAATGTTCTGCTGGGAAACCTAGGTCCAGGCATTCATGTGCAAGGACCACCTACCATTCGTGTGACGTCTACCATCTACCTAAATATCGTTGCAGACAGGTACATCCTTTCATGGCAACGATATATTCCTCTAGTAGTGCCTTCTTTCAGCAGGATAATGAGTCATACCACATTGCCCGGATTGTTCGAGAATGGTTCGCGAAACATGAGGAAGACTTCCAGGTATTGCATTGGCCTCCAAATTCTCAAGACAGCAATCCAATCGAGCATCTGTGGTTTGTGTTCGAACAGCATATCTGATCTGCGGCATCTGAACCACGTAACTTACAAGAGTTAAAGGATCTGCTGGTAACGTGTTGGTACCAGATACCACAAGACACCTTTAGAAAACTTTTAGTGTCCATGCATCGCCGGGTAAGAGCTATTTTGGCCGCACGTTGAGGAACAACATGATATTAAGCAGGTAGTCATAATGTTTTGGCTCTTCGGTGTATGTGGAATAGTCCTCTCAATTGAGTCTGGAAAACAAAAATTTAAAAAACAAATTCATTAAAATAACTAGTGATCTCTTGAATTGGCGGTCAAAAGAACATTCTAGAATTTCGTGAAGGAAATTCGCTTCATGCAAAAACTTCACGGTAGTATTTCGGTAGTAAATAAAATTCTGTCAATGAATCGCGTATCCTTTAAAAAAAAAGCTGATTTATAAAAATATTTTATTTTTTCCAAATTTTGATGTTCCAAGTAGTATTTGCAAACGGGTAACCTTTATTTGAAACGTACACTTTCTTAAAAAAAAAAAACTAACCACTTTTCAATACCAACTGATGTGGTACTAAACTGTACTTTTGACTTGTATTTTTATGGTCGCCTTCTACATTTTCTTTAAGAAAAAAATTTCCGAAATATTAACTTTATCGGAAACGGCACGGACTTTTTTGGCACCTCATACATTCAGAAAATTATGAATGGAGAGAAGAAATACGTTTCAACCAAACTCTTCTTTGAATTGTGAAAGTTGTTGATGAATAAAAGTACCTTGCGCTAAATATCTGGCTAGTTTTATATTCTGTTTCACATAAAGAATGGTGCGGCAAGTCTTCCTCTAGATATGTTTTGTCGAATCGTTACTTATTACTCTTAACAATGAAAGCGAACGAAAATCAAAATTCTACGCCTGAAAACATATCAATCATCAACTCGTTAGAGAGTGTCTACGGCAAGGGTTGGGTTGTTTTACCTCTGAGCGGTACTTTTTTGCACACCATGGGCTAAATGGCCAGATCACATGGACCCCGAAGGCTCAGAGAAGGTTGGGGGAGGAGATCCACTGGAACAGCTGTTGGGAGACAGATGGTAGCCTACTGTCAAGGCCATCCAGCGTGTTCTTTAACGTGCACAGGGTATGGCTCTCCCGCACACGGGGCCACGGCTTAACGTCCCATCCGACGGACGGCGGCCTTTCCAAGCCCAGCGGTGTCCCCTACTGACCGATGGGCAGGGCGAGGAATTTTGCGGAGATAAATTTCAACGCTGACCCAGCTGGGACTCGAACCTGGGAAGTACAGATTACGAGCCTGGCGATCTTCTACGGCAAGTGTTTTACATCCATAATAATACGTCTGTGGTCCCAAAACGTTTGATTTAAAGTAGCTGAACACCTGGAATTTTGTAGAGTAGCATGAGAATGTACACTGCAAAATATACACCTCGATAGATTGAATAGGTGGTTAGAAATGTTGGTTTTTAGATAAATCGTTTTTCTAATTTAATTTTAATTTTAGTTAAATTTCTAATTTTAATTAATATAAATAATGCACTCATCTCATTGCAAGTTTTATTTAACACATGACCAACGCCGTTAACGGTTTCCTAAGATGCAATTAAAAAATGTGTAGATAAACTCAGAAATTACGATCTTAAAGCAAATAGAAGATGGTGAAATGTGGGGGTGAAGTTTCGACTCTCTCAGAGACATATTTGGAATGGAATCTGAAAATGGGAAACCCAGGCCACTATTTACGCTTTAAATAGTTCAATCATATCTGTATAAATACTATGTCTTCAACAGCATTTGAAGATTAATTACAGTAGATGCCTTCAAATTATTTCATACGATTCGCATCTTTCAATTTTAAGGCCCATTCGCAGGCCCTGCTTTTATGCCACTTATTATTATAGTACATCAAAATTTTCAGACGAAAATGCAACTTGATTTTTAGGTATAACGTGTAAACCTCAATCAAATATACCAATGCAGGTTTCGCTTCATTAGCTTTCCTAGTTTCTCTGCAACTGCCATTTCACAACGTAAAATTCTCTAAGTTTCTTACTTGATTTAATGCTTACATTTTCATATTCATTACCCTTTATACAGAAGGCAAGCATCTCTTTAAAAAGCGAAACGAACTATGCAGGGGCAGTGATAGTTCAGCTGCTAGTGCGCCAGGCGTGCAATCTATTTCCTGGTTCGAGTCCCAAGTGGACCTGAAGTGTTATTTCATTTGCTGATTACGACTCTGTCCTCGGTGAGAAAAGGGGCATCAGTTGGCTTAAAAAGGTTAACATATGCACTGAGATTATTAGATACACCTACCAGTAGCGTGTTGCGCCTCCTTTGGCCTTTAAAGTAGCTGGAATTTGTCGGGGACGGAATTCTGGATGCATTGTGTAGGAATATTGTACCATGCGGAAATGATTGTGCGTTGCACAATTTGCAGGAACTGTGCGTCACAGTCTCGTTGCGAACAGCAGTTATTACCTCATCCCAAAGATCCTCGATAAGATTTAGATCTAGGGACTGTGAAGTAGAATGAAGCGAAGTGAATTCGTCGGCATGTTCCTGGATCCATTCCAGATTTAGATCTAGAGACTGTGAAGTAGAATGAAGCGAAGTGAATTCGTCGGCATGTTCCTGGATCCATTCGGTGACGATATGTGCCTTGTGAGCAGGTGCATTTTCATGCTGAACGTGTCCATCCGAGTAGCCATGAAAGGATGAACTTCTCAGCAACGAATGTTCAAATTGAATGTCAGCAACGTTATTCAAATACGCCTTTGCGTTCAAATGTCTTTTGATGGGAATCAGGGGGTCTAATTATGCTAGGAAAACATTCCCAACAGCATCACACCGCTACCCCGACATGTACTGTTGACATTAAACAAGATGGCTCCATGTCTCATGTTGCTTTTGCCAAAATCTGATCCATCAGCATAATGTAAAAATAACCTTGATTCGTCCAACCAGACTACCGTTTTCCAGTCCTCAAAGGTCAAGTGTCGATGCTCCTGTTCCCACTGGGGGCACTCTTTTGTACTCTTCACTGACAACATTAGCACTCTACATGGTCGGCGGCTGTTGTAGCCTATTCGACACAAGGTCCAATACGTGGTGCATACGGAGATGGCCTACATTCTATATGACACCAGCATAGAATCTTGCCTAGGGTTAAGGACATCATCCACACATTTTTTCTTAAGATGAATGAAACCAATTTCTTTAATAATAAGCAAACTACATGTACGTTAAACGATCCTGAGAAAAGAGGAAAAATCGACTTGATCTGGGTGGAAAGAAACTTACGAACTCCTAATGGCATGTCAAGTGCTCTAACCTCTGAACTACATTTCGCCGATTGAGATCTCTTCTATTGATGGCTTTATTTCATCATGGAGTCAGTCATCGGAAGTTCCCTTAACTGCAATCGAAGATGGAAGTGGACAAAACATTTTCCAGATATAACAGCTGATCTAATTACGATGAGTTCATGTTTACACACATTTTCTGAGCTTCTCTAAAATAGGAAATTGCACTTCTTTCATTTGTATGTCAATGATGCCTACTGTTTTATATAATGCATCAGCAATGATCTAAAATGGTCAAATTTCAAATCTTACTTATATCCACTGAGTTTCCCAGATCAAGTTTACTTGATTATTGTCAGTTTAATTTGGGTCACCTCCTGTATAAAGATTAAGATACAGGTTTAGAAAAGGTAGAAATCTTTATTTTATTCTGAGAGCAGTCAGTGTTATAATGAAGATATTATTTCAACTGAACACTGAAGAAACATGTTTATCGTATGTTTTAGCTAGAAAAAATAATTAGCAGAAGAGAGAAAACAGCTACCACTATGAATTACATTTTCTTTTAATGTACTATTAAATAAACGTTTAGTTAAAAAAATTTTACTATTCATTCTGAGGGATTCTAGTTCAGTGACTTGCAATGTAAGTCACTAAAAATTATCAACAAAAGCGTACGACTTTTTTAGTTTATCGTTTATAATTTATAAACGTATCAGGAGGATTTAACACTTTACCCCACACGGAGTGTATAGCTCTTCAATTTACGTAACGTATTTTGTGTAAGAATGTTTACTTTTGTACGAGTGTCAGTCAACATTACAGTCCTCAAAGGTCAATTGTCAATGCTCCTGTTCCCACTGGGGGCACTCTTTTGTACTCTTCACTGACAACATTAGCACTCTACATGGTCGGCGGCTGTTGTAGCCTATTCGACACAAGGTCCAATACGTGGTACATACGGAGTTGACCTACATTCTATATGGCACCAGCATGAATCTTACCTAGAGTTAAGGTTGGGCTGTTTTACCTCCGAGCGGCACTTTTTTGCACACCATGGTCTAAATGGCCAGGTCACAAGGACCCCGAAGGCTCAGAGAAGTTTGGGGGAGGGGACTCACTGGAACAGCTGTTGGGAGACAGATGGTAATCTCCCGTCAAGGTCATCCAGCATGTTCTTTAACGTGCGCAGGGTATGGCTCTCCCGCACACGGGGCCACGGCTTAATGTCGCATCCGACGGACAGTGGTCTTTCCAAGCCCATCGGTGTCCCCTACTGACCGTGGGCAGGGCGAGGAATTTTGTGGAGATAAATCTCAACGTTGACCCAGCAGGGACTCGAACCTGAGAACTACAGATTACGAGCCTGGCTCGCTACCGACTGAGCCACCCCCGCCCCTAGAGTTAAGGACCTCATCCACAAATCTCCGAGCAATTATGGAGCAGGTATTAAGCACACAGATATCTTTGTGGCCTCCAAAGTTTCCTCAAACCATGATAATGTTAGCATCTGCAGTATTACTTTACAGGTTTACAGGTTACTTTACAGGTATTACTTTACAGGTTATTTGAAGGATGATATTTTATCTTGGTTTTCTAAAAATTAACAGACGTTTCGATGGAACTGAACTGTTGTGCAAAGAGCATAGATCACCATTAATGTTAATTCCAGTTGACATGGAGTTAGCTGCTATTCAGACGCTTCCCTTCTGTGGTGTTATGTTAGAGGTACGAAAACACTTCACGTATAACATGAAGTCTTCTGAATATGGTGTAAGCAGGTACCCTAGATATGAGTTCTAAATTCAGTTGGATAAGTGTTGTCGGTCTGCAATTAAATATCTGTAGATATCAGTTCTCCCTTGAAATTCTGCTCCAGGCTTTCCTTTAAATAAGTTTCCGGATGTTACCTGTGCAATTGGAATCTCTTCCACAGCATATGGACCACTGGACCATTTCCATTTTTTCATTTAGTGACTCTAGAAACATTTAAAGAAAACATGCAGAAAAAAATGCGAACTTAGGTTTTGCACATTAGTGTTCTTAGATCAGTAGCGAAGAACAAATGTCATCTGGAGAATCAATGGGAGCCAGTGAAACTGCGCACTTGAACTTCGAAAGTTTTCGTTGTTTATTGGGTGTTTAAGAATGGTTGTATGCTTGTGATGTTGTTTTCTAGCGACTTACATTGCAATTCACTGAAATAAAATTCATACCAGATGACGATTCTTGTTGTTTGGGGGCGGGGGTGGCTCAGTCGGTAGCGCGCCAGGCTCGTAATCTGTAGTTCCCAGGTTCGAGTCCCAGCTGGGTCAGCGTTGAGATTTATCTCCGCAAAATTCCCCGCCCCGCCCACGGTCAGTAGGGGAAAGGCCGCCGTCCGTCGGATGGGATGTTAAGCCGTGGCCCCGTGTGCGGGAGAGCCATACCCTGTGCACGTTAAAGAACACGCTGGATGGCCTTGACGGGAGGCTACCATCTGTCTCCCAACAGCTGTTCCAGTGGGTCCCCTCCCCCAACCTTCTCTGAGCCTTCGGGGTCCATGTGACCTGGCCATTTAGCCCGTGGTGTGCAAAAAAGTGTCGCTCAGAGGTAAAACAACCCAACCCAAAATCTTGTTGTTTGAAAGATATCGACATGTCATTGTCTTATGATCATTGAAAACTGTAGAAGCGTCAACGGCTTCTTCAGTCTAAAAATTAATTATGCAAATGATATGTAATAATATATGCTCACACTTTCTTTTTGATTCCGATTTCGTCACTCATCTTTAGACATTGATTTTTTCCGTTTATCTGTTACATATCTAAGATTCTTTACATTATTTGTTACATTCTGTTGAACTAGTTGTATAAACCATGAGATAACCCTTTCTCTTGTAATTGGCTAGATCAGACCTATCTCTCATAGGCAGTGCCTGTGTCCCTAAGTCAGGAGTCTAAAAATCGAATCATGTAGCAGGCTGAAGAATTTACTTTTCATTATATGGCATTTTTATTTTAATAATAAGGAAAACCTAGTTACTTCTTTTTATTAAAAGTCACATAGTTTCAATACCGAAACATAAATCTATATTTCATTGATTGTGGCTTCATCTTTGGCTGAATGTGAACATATTCTGTATATTAGCTTCAGATCATCACAGCCAAGCTAGTAAGCCACAATTCGCTACTATGATTATGAAGAAACGTATTGCTTCTGGGATGCACGAAATGACTTTAAAGGTCACTGTGTCTCTGACTACTGCCTTAAAGTATCTAAGAGAAATTTATATAAAAAAATCGGAAAACGTACGTCGGCAAATGATCATTTATCTCATACTTAGGAACAGAGAAATGAGGAAACCGTATCAAACGTCAAATCTAAAAGTCACCCTAAGCGTTATTTTTATTTACAATGCACAAAATTAATATATATATATTAAGGAAAATTATTTTAAGCTTTACAATAAATACGTTTTTAACTAAACATATATTTTTCTTAAGATGAATGAAACCAATTTCTTTAATAATATCAAACTACATGTACGTTAAACGATCCTGAGAATAGACTTGATCTGGGTGGGAAAGAAACTTACGAACTCCTAATGGCATGTCAAGTGCTCTAACCTCTGAACTACATTTCGCCGATTGAGATCTCTTCTATTGATGGCTTTATTTCATCATGGAGTCAGTCATCGGAAGTTCCCTTAACTGCAATCGAAGATGGAAGTGGACAAAACATTTTCCAGATGTAACAGCTGATCTAATTACGATGAGTTCATGTTTACACACATTTTCTGAGCTTCTCTAAAATAGGAAATTGCACTTCTTTCATTTGTATGTCATGATGCCTACTGTTTTATATAATGCATCAGCAATGATCTAAAATGGTCAAATTTCAAATATTACTTATATCCACTGAGTTTCCCTACAAGTTTACTTTAAGATACAGGTTTAGAAAAGGTAGAAATCTTTAGTTTATTCTGAAAGCAGTCAGTGTTATAATGAAGATATTATTTCAATTGAACACTGAAGAAACATATTTATCGTATGTTTTTAGCTAGAAAAAATAATTAGCAGAAGAGAGAAAACAGCTACCACTATAAATTAAATTATTTTTTAATGTAGTATTATGTATCCGTTAAGTTACACAGATTCTAGTTCAGTGACTTGTAGTTTAAGTCCCTAAAATTTATCAACAAAAGCGTACGACTCCTTAATTTACGTAAGGTATTTTGTGTAAGAATCTTTACTTTTGTACGAGTGTCAACATACCAGTGTGTTTAAAGGTGGTAGTATTTAATTACAAGGGTTCACACATAAAAAATATGATTTTTTTGATCGGAAAACGCTAAAAAGTAGTAATTGCAAAAACAAAACAAATATAGCATTTTAATGTCATAGTGTACTTGATCGGTGGTTTGTTTAATAAGAACATTAGTAGTATGTTTTGAAATACCATATTATAACAAAGGTGAGTATATAGAAGGTGGTGCCACAAGGCTCTGTTTTACCAAGGTCATTGGAGTGTCGCTGAGGTGGCGTGACCTATGACGTCACAGTGAGCTCAGCTAATATATTACATAATCGTACGCTCTTTCGTGTCTTTCTTTGCTCTTGGTAAATTTCTCTCTGTGAAGTCTTTCAGGTAATTTGTTCTTTTTATCATGCCGAATTGTGCAGTAGCAAACTGCATGGGTAACCCTTGGAATAATAAGAAAAACCACGTTTCATATATATTTGAATTAGAAACAAATATTAGTGTGAAATGATGAAATAATGAGCTGATATAATTTACTCTATAGGATTCTCCTCTATATCTGGCCTCTAAATTCCCCAGACAGCAATCCAATCAAGCATCTGAGAATCCCACTCATGGCAAAACCAATTTTTTTCAGCTCATTATTTCATGAGTTCCATATCTACAGGACTTATCCTGTGATTCTTTACTACTAGTAGGAAGTGGTTGCTGCATTGCAACGTGAAGATAAATTCGGCGCGTACATGCTAATATATGAGGCAAATATTTTTCAGATACCTGTTAAGATCGATCGTTTGTAAGATATATGAAGCGAACTCTTAGGACTAAATATCAAACATAAACTGAATGATAATGCCATTCCAGATTGAAAAACAAAACCTGTCACATAAAAATTTCATAACCGATAGCTCTGAAAACGACGACAGTGTACCAGTAAAAAAGTAGCGTTATCTCAGGTAACTGATAATTTAAATACCTTGGCTTATACTGTACTGATTCATGGGAATAAAAACTCATGTCAGTGTGTCATAGTCTAGGCATTAGAAAATTTCTACTGGGAAACCCTGGGGCTAGTCATTCATGTGCAGGAAACTATGACCTATACCACCTCCTAAATATCATTACAAGTAAGTATATCCTTTCATGACAACGATATATCCCTTTAGTAGTGCCTTCTTTCAGCAAGATAATGAGTCATACCACACTGCCCGGATTGTTCGAGAATAGTTCGCGGAATATGAGGAAGACTTCCAGGTATTGCACTGGCCTCCAAATTCTCAAGACAGCAATCCAATCGAGCATCTGTGGTTTGTGTTGGAACAGCATATCCGATCTGCGGCATCTCAACCACGTAACTTACAAGAGTTAACGAATCTGCTGGTAACGTGTTGGTACCAGATACTACAAGACACCTTTAGAAATCAGTAGCATCCATGCATAGCTGGGAAAGAGTTCTTTTGGCGACACATGGAGCACTAATATGATATTAAGCAAGTGGTCATAATGTTTTGGCTCTTCGGTGTATGTGGAATAGTCCTCTCAATTGAGTCTGAAAAAGAAAAATTTAAAAACAAATTCATTAAAATAACTAGTGATCTTGAATTGGTGGTCAAAAGAACATTCTAGAATTTTCTGAAGGAAATTCGTCTGATGCAAAAACTTCATGGTAGTATTTCGGTAGTAAATCAAAATCTGTCAATGAATCGCGTATCCTTTAAAACTAACTACACGAGAATATTGGAGAACGAAAATTTGGAAAAAGGAAATGATTTATAATATGATTTATTTTTTCCAAATTTTGATGTTCCAATTATATTTTGAGAGTGCAAGTAAGGAATCTTGTCAAAAAGATACTATGCTAGGTAATTTGTATCATTTGTATGTTTGACGGCATAGTCATCATCATCATCATAATCATCCTCAAAGCAGCCATGGGCTACGGAGGTCCAACCAGATCGTGCAATTTAGTTCTCCAAGCTTATCTATCCTGAGCTACATCTGCTGCATATGGCGAGTGCACGCCAGTTCTAACAAGATCCTGTTTGACATTGTCTGCCCACCTCATCCTAGGTCTCCCCTTCTTTCTGAGGCCTTTAGGCACACTGTTCATAACCCTATTCGCCAATCTATAATTATCCATACGGACAACATGGCCAAACCAGCGGAGTCTCTCTCTGCACAATATGCTGCTTAAAGGAGGTTGCATACCCCTTTGTCTAACCTCATCATTAGCTACAAAGTTAAACCACCTAATACCCAAGATACTACGTAAGCATCTAGAATCAAAGCATCTAGTTTCCTGTTATCTTGTTTAAACAGTGTCTAAGTTTCACTGAATGCAAATATGTTGGACAAAATCCCACCAATTCTAGGTGATCTCAATCGTACTTATCCTGCCTGTTGGATTGGTGTGGTGGACTAACTGCGTGACCTGCACGCTCTCCTGATTTCAGTCCGCTGGATTTCTTCTTATGGGGACAGGTTAAGGCTGATGTTTACGCTACCCAGGTTCCCAATGCAGAAACTCTCCGCGAATGGATCGTGGATGGTTCTCAAAGAATTCAGAACACTGCGGGACTTTTCGAACTTGTTCAACAATCGATGAGAAGATGCTGTGAGGTGGGTATTGCTGCTGAGGGTGACCATTTCGAACACTTGCTCTGATGTAGACTTACATATTTATTCTCATTGATCACTTATAGTGTGCGGTAATAACTGGAATTAAAACTAATTAACTTCACAGGCTTACTCAAAGATGTAGTTTACTGAGTGAAAAGGGGCGGGGGTGGCTCAGTAGGTAGCGCGCCAGGCTCGTAATCTGTAGTTCCCAGGTTCGAGTCCCAGCTAGGTCAGCGTTGAGATTTATCTCCGCAAAATTCCCCGCCCTGCCCACGGTCAGTAGGGGACACCGATGGGCTTCGAAAGGCCGCCGTCCGTCGGATGGGACGTTAAGCCATGGCGCCGTGTGCGGGAGAGCTATACCCACTGCACGTTAAAGAACACGCTGGATGGCCTTGACGGGAGGCTACCATCTGTCTCCCAACAGCTGTTCCAGTGGGTCCCCTCCCCCAACCTTCTCTGAGCCTTCGGGGTCCATGTGACCTGGCCATTTAGCCCATGGTGTGCAAAAAAGTGCCGCTCAGAGGTAAAACAACCCAACTGAGTGAAAATAATTGATATTGATCTACTGGAGCACAAAATTATATTTGAATACGGGGAAAATCACCGAGTCGTTTTGGAGATAATTCAGAAAGAATTCCGGATCAGAGTAGAGAAAGACATGTCAGTGGTGGAGTCCACATTGAACACATGGGTATTGTAAATGGACATGAGTTAATGAAATGACTATGTCTCCTATCTTAAAACTCACCTTGTATATACATATATACAGAGGTTTATCAAAATAATGGAAACACGTGCTGTTTGTGGAGTACTTTTTATTAATAAGCTGTAGACCCATCTCGGGCATTCAGAACAGACGCAATTCGACGTGGAATAGACTTATACAAGTCTTGCACATATGGTAATGGAATGTGGGACCATTCTTCCTGTAAAATATGCTCCAACTGTACCAGTGATGTTGAAGGTGGAAAGTGTGATCTGACCTTATGTTCCAGATATTTCCACAAATATTCAGTAATATTGAGGTCTGGAGATTGAGGTGGCCAGGGTAGCTGCTGTTTCTCATCCTCATGCTCTGAAATCCACAACTTGACATGTTTCGCACAATGCACGGGTGCATTATCCGATTGAAACCAGGGACGATCATTAGGGAACAAAGCTCGCAACAGTGGGTGCAGGTGGTCCCCGAGAATGGATTCGTACGTTGCGGGTGTGACACGACCATTCAGAACAGCTAATGGCCCTCAGGAATGCCATGATATGGCACCCCACAGCATCATGGCTCCACCTCCATGCTTCACAGTCGGAAGCAACAGTGGGGGTGGTACGCTTCTGCAGGGTTTCGTCAGACCTGCAATCTATCAGTGGTGGGATACAATGTGTAGCATGATTCATCAGACCAGATGGCACGTTGTCAGTCTTTAGCATCCCAGTTTTTATATGCTTTGCACTACCTTACACATTTTGTTGCATCGATGTGGGTAATCAGAGGTTTGTGGATTGCAGCACAGCCATAAATACTGGCACGATGAAGTTCACGACGAACTGTTATGACGGAAACGGGATCATTCCGTCTGTTGTTCAACTCTGCTGCTATTTGTCGTGCCGTGGTCTTGTGCTTCCTTTGTGCAATCCATACCAACGTTCGCCTATCCCTATCTGATAACGTCATATGACTTCCACAATTTGCACGTTTGGAGGCAACGCCCTGTCCTTTTTGATAGTTAGTCATAATCTTTGATACAATTCCTTCACGTTACACCTACTATTTCCGCCATTCTGGTTATTGAAGCTCCTGCAAGACTCGCACCAATGATCATATCTTTTTGGAGGCCACTGAGATCTGACATTGTCGACAATTACACCACAACAGCTGTTTCACCTGCGCCTATGGTACTGCTATATGTTAGCCAACATCGCACTTCTCCCCTTTATATACCTCACATCACGGTTGACGTCATCCCTGTGATATGCATACGGTGCATTCCGTGTACTTGCGCAGTCGCCGTTTCCATTTTTGTTCATAAACCCCTGTATATATATAAATAGCATAATTTTTGCATGACTTTGCTTCTAAAAGACCACTAACACGAGGAGAAAACTATACTCTAGAATGGTGTTCTGATTGGTTCTGTCTAAATCCAACACTTGCCCTCGAATCTCCTTAATGTCTCTCCTAATGTTTCATAATAATGGTTTTAGAGGTTCTTTACCGTGTGGGGAGAACTAAATTAAAAGAGATTGATTGGATCGACATAGCCCAAGGCTCGTTGAAGATTATACAAGTTTGACATTCCTTCCTCTATTTCCCTTCTTAGCATTCTCAAACACTCTCTCGTCCCCCCCCCCCACTCTCTAGATCCGGCCCTGTATGCCAGATTAGTGTCATCTTCATTCCTTTGTTTAAAGCTTTCACTAGTTAAGAGGTTTAACGCACAAAAAGTTCTTAAAGTCATTTATCAAACAACTTTTAAATTAAACAACGTTGAAAATATCTGGGGTCCGTATATCTGGGTCCCAGGTTCGAATCCCAGATGGTTCAGCGTTGAGATTTATCTCCGCAAAACTCCCCGCCCTGCCCACAGTCAGTAGGGGACACCTATGGGCTTGGAAAGGGCGTCGTTAAGCCGTGGGACGTTAAGCCGTGACCCCGTGTGCGGGAGAGCCATACCCTGTGCACGTTAAACAACACGCTGGATGGCCTTGATGGGAGGCTACCATCTGTCTCCCAACAGCTGTTTCAATGGGTCCCCTTCCCCAACCTTCTCTGAGCCTTCGGGGTCCATTGCCTGGCCATTTAGCCAATGGTGTGCAAAAAAGTGCCGCACAGAGGTAAAACAACCCAACCAAATATAATATCTTTTATGTAACGACTGGATTAGGCAACACAACCTTTCACATTAAAATCACTAAAATTCTGAGACATCCCCTTCCCATACACCAATGTAAAATCATTTAGAATTAAAGTGCAAAAACCTCAAACAAAGCTTATACATTAATTATGAAATCCTCAGATTAATCACACTAGAAATTCCATATTTCCAGAAAACCCGAAAAGTTGGTATATAACAAAGTATGGAAAGAAAATAACTGCTACACTAAAATATATGAAAAAATATATATTTTATTATTTTGCCTTTGTTTTTACAGTTAGAGGTGACAGATTTCAAACATTTAATAATTTCCGCTGATAAGCAATAAATAAATATTTAATATCTATTTACCCTTGCCCCATTTGCTGACAATTTAGTAGATTTTTCTTTTACATTTTTATAATTCGTTTCGAACTAGAGGTGAAGATAGCCATAATGTAATGCTACGAGAATTAACGTTGATTTAAAGAGATAAGCTTGTCATGCAGAAAAACCAACTAGCATGGCTGCCACTACTAAGCGGATTTTGGAAAGTAATAAATAATAAAGTGCCGAATAGTGACAGCTTGCTTTCAATGGTAAGTCATTGCTGACGGATAGGGGAAAAGGAAAATCTCTGATATGAAGACAGGTTCCAAATATTACAGAGAGGAAACAGATCGGAGGAATCTAGCTCGTCCGATCAAACATGTTATTTCCTATCGTGCTTCTTTGGATTTCGAATTCTTTTCATCAATGTCCTTGAAACGTTTCGGTCAGGGTTTGGAAATCTGTGAAAGAAAAAATATAGGAAAAACAATGAGTGGAAAATTTTGTATTATAATTTTCAAAGACGATTTTAAGACAAAGATGTTGCATACAGAAATTAATACATTAAAAAAATTATTGTTTTGTAAGAACTTCTATAATGATACAGAATACTGATATGAAAATAATGCATAAGTAGTAATTATGTTTTAAAAATCTAAATATTATATATATATTAATTGCATTTTTATAATTTACGTTAGTAAGTTTAAAAGTTTTTTAAACTACCGTTGTTTAATTTTTACTGAATATCTTGAAATTTTAATGTAGTTAATATATTGAAATAAAAGAATTGTAAGAATCTTTCAAGTAAATTGAAAATTGCTGTCAGTGCTTGTTAGATTCGGTAAGTTTGTTTCACAGATTTTGAGCATTTATATGCAAATAAGCTAACAAAATTTAAAAAGTGCAAGTATGTTGGTTCAAATTAGAATTAAAGGCAGAAATTCTGAATATCTTAAAGTTATAGAGAGGACAATTGTAAGCTAAGGAAACTAATAATAATTTTTGGTATCACAAGTCTGCACTAAGAATCGAACCACGGCTTCGGCTTCTTTATAAAACCAGAATAATCTCTTTGTGCACCAAATGTAATTACTGCTTTATTCCTTGGCATTCTAGTCACAACAGACTGAAAATACTCACCTCAATTTAGTATCTTCCATAGCCACGTCCGTGAGCGCTGCCATATCCACCATATCCACCGCCATATCCACCACCATATCCACCACCATAATGACCCTGTTCAACATGGAGATCAACATCAGCGGGGTTCTGGTTGTCGGTTCCAGGCTCGTTGGTCTTTACTTGGGCGCGGAATCCGTGACCGTCAGCAACGTAATCGACCTGTCTGTAGACACCGTGGGCATCGGTGTATCCGTAGCTGCCTTGTACGTTGCCGTGACCATCACCAGACTCCTTGCGGTTCTGCTTGAATTCACCGTGGTCACCGGCGATTTCGTAGCCGTAGTCGTAGGGGTTGGGTTGGGCCTAGAGGTAACAAAAGTGAGCTTTGGGTTAGAGTTTTAAAGGCAACAGAAGTGAGTTTTAGGTTAGAATTTTAAAGACAACAGAAGTGAGCTTTGGGTTAGAGTTTTAAAGACAATAGAAGTGAGCTTTGGATTAGAGTTTTAAAGACAACAGAAGTGAGCTTTAGATAAGAATTTTAAAGACAACAGAAGTGAGCTTTAGGTTAGAGTTTTAAAGACAACAGAAGTGAGCTTTAGGTTAGAGTTTTAAAGACAACAGAAGTGAGCTTTAGATAAGAATTTTAAAGACAACAGAAGTGAGCTTTAAGTTAGAGTTTTAAAGACAACAGAAGTGAGCTTTAGGTTAGAGTTTTAAAGACAACAGAAGTGAACTTTGGATTACAGTTTTATAGACAACAAAAATAGGACAAAAAAGCGAATGAAATGGTTCCATGAATGACAAAGATGTTGTTGCACAGGAAACAATAATTAGGTAAATTACTAAATGAAGTATCATTACGGAATAATCTTTATTGATGTTTATTATAAATATAAAATCAATTATATATATATATATAAATCCCATATTATTGAGATATTAAATTTAATATATTAATATTTTTTAAAGATTTACTTCACTCAAAATTGGGGTTCGGTTGTTTTAATTTCAGCTGCACTATGGGAAAAATGACCAAGTCACAAGAAATCCAAAGACTCAGAGTTGGATAAAAGAAGGAAACTCACTGAACAGCTATTAGAAGGCAGATGAAAGCCTACTTGTCAAGTTCATCAAGCATGCTCGTTAATGTATACAAGCTATGGCCCTCCCTGCACACTGAATCACGGTTTAACGTCTCATCCGACGGACGGTGAGTTTTCCAAGGCCTTTGGTGCTCTCTTTTTAACTCCCGTTTCCCTATATACCAACGGTATAATGGGAGTTAACAGAGAAAATCTCTTCTTTTGGCTCCAAGCTAGTAAAATATTACAGAATTTTCATGGGAATCTAATTTTGAAGCTCTACAACTTCTAAAAATCATAATCAAATTTATTTTAATCTCGATTTTTTTACCAATAGTCATTCATCATTTAAAGAGTTATGGAAACTGGAATATTTCAAAATAAATTATCGTGTTTTATAAAAATCATTCGTAATTGTCTAATATTAAAATAAACATTGCGCAAACTTCTAAAATGTATATTTATTTTACTAAATGGTTTGAAACAATACATACTTATTATTAAATTTAAATTAATTTCTGTGGTAAAATTTTCTGACCCATTACTATTGGGAAATATCTTATCTTCCATAACTCTTTAAATAATGAACGAATATTGTTGAAAATCGAGATTTAAATAGATTTGATCAATTTAGTATCTTCCATAGCCACGTCCGTGAGCGCTGCCGTATCTACCATATCCACCACCATTCAGCATGGAGGTCAACATCTGATTGTCGGTTCCAGACCCCGAAAGCGTTGGTCTTTACTTGGGCGCGGAATCCGTGACGTCAGCAACGTAATCTTGTAAGCAATATTTTTCCATTAAATGCATATTTTAGAAGTTGCAAAGCTTCGAAGTTAAATTACTATTGACCTAACACGGGAATTCTCTAATATTTTGGTATAAGTTACAATATTATATAAAAATACATAATTATTTTTCTTTTGCACTTCTCCCGATGACCTCTAGAAAAATTCTGTAAATTCTGCTCCTAATTGTTTCGGTTTTGAATAATTTCTCAGTTATTAACCTGAAAGTCAGTTGTGCTTTATCACTATTATATAACTAGAGGCCTAAAGCGTGAGAACACTGACTGGCTATGTCAGTGATTACCGAGATATTGTAGCTCTTGTAACCCTATTGCTGCCAAAGGCAGAAAGAGCATTTTTTAACATGACGAATCACTTAGAATCTCTTCTTCTA
This sequence comes from Ryuthela nishihirai, assembly GCA_038380435.1. Lineage (NCBI taxonomy): Eukaryota > Metazoa > Arthropoda > Arachnida > Araneae > Heptathelidae > Ryuthela > Ryuthela nishihirai. The sequence continues at coordinate 128,646,863 of JAWZYU010000001.1, read as the reverse complement.
GCTCCAAGGCTGATTTGCTAACCGTTAAGCCAATGCCAGCCCACGTAGTTAGAATAGCATCGAATTGACTTACGTAAGCATCGTGTCCATAGCCGTAGCCATCGTGTCCGTAGGCACTGCCATAACCACCCCTTCTGTATTGGCCGAAGGCGAGGGCGGCGACGGAAGCCAGGAGAAGAACCTGAAACGAATAAATAAACAGTTAATCTAGACATAAAAGCAACAACAAAGGAATTTCCTCGCACACATCAGAATATTAAGTAGGTTTGAAATTCCCAGACACCGTCAGCATCTCTTTGGTATGAAACAATTTCACAGTGCTTGAAGGCAAATAATGCTTTTTAAAGTCCCATTGTGCAGTAGGAAAAAGGAGAGTAAATTAAGAATACACCTATCCCTCGATTTACACGGTACTCAGTTCACACAATTTTGGCTTTGCACGATCAAAAAATGCTGCCAGTTTCGATTTACACGGTACTGACTGAGATTTCTTTTCTATGTACGTCAGTCAGTACCGTGTAAACCGAAACTGGTTGCATTTTTTGACCGTGCAAAGCCAAAATTGTGTGAACTGAGTACCGTGTAAATCGAGGGATAGGTGTATTCACATTTAAGAGAAAATTTTCATTGACCAGTGACTCTAAACTAGTGTGTCATCGTGAAATTCCTGGTGTGTTGCAATACTTTTTGAACTAATAAGGACTATCATAAATTATAATCCTTATCATTATTAAGAACTATCAAAAATTATCATCGTTATCATTAATAAGGACTATCATAAATTATCGTCGTTATCATTGATAAGAACTATAATAATTTAATCATCGTTATTATTAATAAATTTTTTTCTGATACGCAGTAAATAAATTTTAACACAATACAGATGTTGTATGTTTTAATTTAAAGCATATCTTTCATAGGGGGAAAAGTTTTGGCAACGTTAATTTCTAGTTGTTTGAGTTCTAAATTATGGAATAATGTTAAAAATTTTTTTCTCTCCTTATTTCATGATATGTGGTCTATTGAACTAATGAACTAATAAAATATGAAACGTATTATAGAAATAAATGTAGCTTGCGGTTTGATGAACATTTGAAAGTGTTTTTTTTTTAATTTTTAAAAGTTTACCAGTAAAGAAAGTGTTTGGGTAAAAAAAATTATCGGAAATTTGTGGTCCAACTAAACATCTGTAAAGAATGTTGTAGTGAAAGCTTGCTGTTATAGACATGGATATGAAAAATATGTTCAATTATAAAGAAAACCTTTTCACGTAAATTTTATATTTATTAGACAGTTCATTTTCGATTTTTCAGTAAAAAATGAATGCATTTCGTTGCAAACATACCGTAATGTTATGTATCAAGTGTAGCTTTAAACTTACAGCAACGGTATTATTTTGCACATTTCATTTTGTATCAAAAAATCATTATTAAAGTATTGAAATCTTTTTCTATTTCGAAATTCTTGCTACAGTCTAAAAAATGGTTATAAAGACGGATTTTCTGGTGAAAGTTAACATTAGAAACTAGGAGATTCTTCCCAAAATATTTTATCATTGTCGGTATTATTTTGTATGCGGAGAGATAAAAGAAAATTGATATTATGAAAAATATTTCGTTGAGGTAAGATTTGATAGACAAGACAGCGCGAATTGGCGGCAGTATCGTCCAAATGAAAAAACTTCAAAAATAAATGAAAATTTTTATGTATCAAAAATATTTTGTTTTAGGTGATTGTTTTTCGTTACAAATAATAAATATTGATGCATCTGATTCAATGTACATTTCGGCACATCACACAATGTAGTACCCGAAATGTATAATGATGTGCAGTGTAGTACTATAACTGCATAGCAAAGTATAATACAGTGCCCAACTGCTAACTGTGAACTGTATTTACCCTAATTGCATAAAGATAAGCAGAGTAGTACCGTAAATGAAAAATCACGTGCTGCATAGTACTCTAACTTCAGAATGATCTGAAGGGAAGTATCCGGAATGTAAATAGTATATGATGTAATAATTTAACTAAAGAAGGACAATGTGCAGTTTATTACCCTAACTGCATAACAATGAGCAGCATAGAATTCTATCTACGGAACGACGTGCAATATAGTATTCTAACTGCAGAACAGTATGAAGCATAATACATAACTGCACAACGGAACAGAGAAGAGGGAATATTTTCAGGGAGGAAACATCAGTTGTTTCCTTCTTTGCACCATATGAAAACTGATACAACGAAGTCCGATTGAAATCCTTTACCGTAATATGAGAGAAACATAGTGGTCACTAAATCCAAAAATTTTAAAAGATCACGAACTGACCACAAGAGAAAAATTCAAGACCCAAACTCCAACCCTTTAAACTTTCAGTCTGGTAAATTACTCACCAGCGAAAGTGAAATGCCTAAAGACCGACAGAAAAATCCAATAGTCCTATAAGAAGTACCTACCTTGAACATCATGGTGACTGTAGAAGAAGTTGCTACTGCTTTCTCTTGGTAAACCGAAGTGAGGGAATGAATGCTAGGATTTCGATCTGCCTTTTATATACGAGAAAACTTGGTGGACCGGTCTGCATTAAGGGAACGGGACAGAGGCTGTGGAGAGAGAGTGGAAAGGTTTCATTTTTGCTCTTGATCTTCTGACGGTCACGCCCAGGTCCTCGAAGGAGACAAGGTTGTTTGGCGGCCTTTGTAGAGGCCTTTCGTCGGCGGCCAGTCGGCCTCCTGTCCATTGCGTTCGTGCCACCAGAGAGATCGGGGACAGTTTCAGGGAGGGGTAAGGGACACGAGGCGTTCCCTGACTTGCACTTTTACTCTTTTATCGATCCCGTTTTCCATTTCTACAGGTTGGTAAAGGTAGAGCCGCTTCTTCCCGTACCACACCCAGCTGGCTGAGGAATTTCTTTTAAAATCGTAACGTGCTTTAGCAATGAACTCATTTCGGAGAGGTTTTCAGGCCAGTTTCGGTAAGGGGGTAGGTAGTCAGGTCAGGGGTCGACTTTTTAGGTTTCTTAAGAGGTCACATTCCAAAAGTCAGGAAATGATAAGCTCATTACTCTGGAAAATGATGTTGATGAGCACTTTAAATAAAATCTTGTCTTCGGAGTAATTTTGATGTTACCTCGTTTACGAGAGGTTCTATACAATAAACCCGTCGTAAGAGGAATTCAAAAGAACCGGGAGGTCTTCCGTCCGACAAGATTTTCAACTATGGCAATGTGTGGAAGCAAATTTGGCTAAAATTCTATAGTTACAACGAAATATACAATTACAAAATTCAGTGGTTCATATTATAATGCAAAATTTAGTGCTTCATATTCCAATTGGAAAATTCAGTGGTTCATATTATAATTGCAAAATTCAGTGCTTCATATTGCAATTGGAAAATTTAGTGGTTCATATTATAATTGCAAAATTCAGTGGTTCATATTATAATTGCAAAATTCAGTGGTTCATATTATAATTGCAAAATTCAGTGGTTCATATTATAATTGCAAAATTCACCGGTTTTATGTTTACAGGTAACCGCTGTTTAACACTGGATATGCGCTCTGGGAAGATCCGTGTTAAAGAGGGTTTTTTTAAATTAGTTGCTTTTTTTTTGCATATCTTATTGATCATTTTGATTTTTTCTTTGTATCATAATAGAGGTTTCATTTCAACAAAAAAAAAATTAAAATTCACAGTTTTTATTTAAAAAATAACTTAAATTACATAAAGGAACTTTTTTTCGCTCTTGGAGTAACCATTGTGCTTTCAAACAGATTTTTATTTTCTTCTGTCCAAGAAAATAAATTAAATGGCACCAGTGACTAGTGTTGCTAATCATAAAAGAAAATAATAAGGGTATACATACACATACCTCCTGTTATTATTATAGATAAACTACACATTGTTTAGGACATCAATGAAATGCTCAGCCCACCTAGTCATGGCAGATCTTACATTGTTTATCCTTCATCCATACTTCTCCGTTTTCTACCACACAAAGCATTAACTGTGTGGTACTGCTCTCTGCTGCTTCCTCGGCAATGACAATCTTAAGAAACTTATATAAAACTGAAGAATAGTGAAAGAATTCTCTACACAAAGTTCTAACTTAAAAAACACTTTGATACACTTTGACACAATACTTATGACACATTTATTAAACACTTTGATACAATACTTATTAAACGCTTTGATACAATACTTATTTACTAATTTTAATTAACTTCTGAAGTCAATTTTTGTGGCTGGCATTGTTATCGCTAAATATTCAAACTTCCATAACTCATTAAATACTGAACGAATATTGTTGAAAATCGAGATATTGATTTATATGATTAAGATCTTTTATCTACAGTCACATTTTTCAAAATAAAAAGCTTATTTTAGAAGTTATAGAGTTTGACGTTAGCTTCTCATTGACTTAACATAGGGATTTTTCCTTAATTTATGGAACCACTGTAGAATAAAGCCATTGCTTTTAAGAAAGATAGCCTACAAAAATCCATAACCGTGAGTACTATTAGTCGAAATGTGGTTACTATTTGCCAAAAGAGCTAAATCATCAGCATAGTTTAAAAATTGCCTGTCAACCAGATTCTCAATTCTGTTAAGCACAATCATGCAAAGAACTATACCTGGAACAGAAAGTAGGCTGATACCCTTTTAGTTTTCACAAGAACTGCGATCTTCGTTTTTAAAAGTAGAGATAATAATAGCACTGATAAAATCCTTCGGAACCATGCCTTTAGGAACCATCCCTTTTCTAAAGGATAATGAAGTTACTTCATTATCCTTTAGAAATCATTTTAAACTCTCCCTGTTTCATTATCTTTCATTGACCAAACAATCGATTATTTCTTTTGACTAGTGAGCAGATTTTGAAAATGAAGAATGGCACATTTTGATATTATCCTTATAAAAAAGGAAAATTTCGAGTTTATCCTTATAAAATTGGTCATTTTGAGTTTATCCTTATAAAATTGGTCATTTTGAGTTTATCCTTATAAAAAGGGACGTTTTGAGGTTTTCCTTACGAGAAAGGGATATTTTAAGTTTATCGTTATAAAAAGGAATATTTTGAGTTTATCCTCGTAAAAGAGGGACATTTTGAGTTTATCCTTATGAAATTGACATTTAGAACTTATAAAAAGGGACATTTTGAGTTTCTCCTTAAAAAAAGAGACATTTTCAAGTTATCCTTATTAAAAATGGGACATTTTAAGCTTATTGTTGTAAAAAGGAACATTTAGAAGTTCTCCTTATATAAAAAAGCAACATTTTGGAGAAAAAAACCACAACTAAAATGGAGGGAAAAATATGTATTTGAACAGTATTTCCGTTCATTCCCGCTTGATCTTTCCCCTTGCCCCTTTTCTTTAGTCTTCGATCACTTGGCCCTTTGTTTTTTTTTCTAGATCCGGGCTTGAATTCAACTAACATATTTTACTTTGTTCAAAACAATAATGCGTATTTGCTAAAATATTCGATTTTGCAGATTGCTAGAGTCAGAAATGCATAGTTACAGAAGTAACATGAACACTGTGTTAACAATGATGTCCAAACAAACAAATTCATTATAAGACTTTCTAGGTGCGGAATGATTTGCAACTTATGTTTCCCATCCCTTATCATTTGTACTCTACTGCCAATAATTAGGGCACCTCATCGGTAACAGAAACCTTCCTGCACAAGATATCAATTTCAAAATCTGGATATTTCTTGTCAAACCGGATCACTTCTGTCACGCTGGAAGAAAGTCCTTTCGAACCCAGAAAACTTGGACTCATTATTCTTGATCTAATTTATGTTTTTCTCAATTACATCGTTTAAAATATTTCCGCATTTCCTTCTTTATTTTGTCTGCTGCATAAGCACATCTTCTAATAGGTATTCAATTTAAAATGCCCCCCCCCCCTTCACTGCGATGTACACAGTAAATTAGTAAGTTTTTCAAAAGGGAAAGAAAATCAATATAGGTAACCCCAGTTACCAGAAAGACCTGCATTAAACGAATTTCCGCGAAGTTTTCTATGTTCTTGCTTTTTTTACAAATAATTATCAATATCTTATTGATCATTTGGATATTTTTCTTTGTATTATAAGAGTTGTTTTATTTCAATCAAAATTACTATAATTCGCAGTTTTTGTTAAAAAGTTACATATATATATATACATAAAAATTTACATGAACTTACATGAAATTTACACGAATATATGCATAAATTTGTACGTATATAGATAAAAATTTACATAAACATGTACATATATACATAAAAATTTGCATAAACGTGTACATATATGACAGGCCGGGATATAGAAAAAATAAAGTGTGCGGGCAAGAAACTCAGTTAAGCCAGAAAAAAGTTAAAGAAGGGAAGGGGGAGGGGCAAAAGATTGGATTGCCCATTTCCCCTCTGTTTTAGAGGTCTTTAAAAATTCTTAAAAATGCATGAAATATATTTAAATTTAACATTCTTTTGCCTGTATTTCCCTTACTAGCATTCTCAAGTGAGGGGGATCCCCCTCTCCGGGCAGAGGTAATGAAGATATACGACATGATGTTACCGGAACGCTGAAGAACCTGTAGAAAGTGGAAATGTAGGGTGACTGGGTTAGTCTTTTCTTCACGCAATAGGCTTAATAGTATTAGATCACTTAATAGTATTATTACCCCAAAGAATCAAAACTGGGCGGTTGAAGAAGATCCACTGGATAGCTGTTAGACTGAGACTACGGATTGTAGTCTCCCATCAAGGCCATCCAACGTACACAGAGCATGACTCTCGTGCACACTGAGCCACGTCTTAATATCCCATCCATCGAGGACACCAATGCCTTTCCAATCTCATCGGTGTCCTCTTTCTCACGGAGGACAAAGCGGGAGTTTGCGGAGATAAATTTGAATAAAACACAGGGACAACTGGAACCTGCAAAATCGACTATAAGCCTGAGGCTCTACTGATTGAGCCATCTCTTGCCATGATAAATAAAAGGACATATTTCAAGACTAACTTAGGCTATGAAGCTTAAATTAGCCCTACCTAGGCTAGTGGTTAGCGCACCTGACTACTATTCCAGCGGGCATGTCCTTAAGTGTTTCAATGTGTTATTCCTTGTGTGTTTGTATTGTGTACGAGAAACAACACAAGGTTAAAGGTTATCTCAGTCCCTTTAAAAAAAAAGGTTGGGGGGGGGTGGCTTAGTCGGTAGCTCGCCAGGCTCGTAATATGCAGTTCCAAGTTCGAGTTCCGTCTTTGCCAGCGTTGAGATTTATCTTAGAAAAACTCCTCGCCCTGCCTTTGATCAGTAGGGGACACCGATGGGATAGGAATGGCCGCCGTCCATCGGATGGAACGTTAAGCCGTGAATTCGTATACGGGGAGAGCCATACTTTGCGCACGCTAAAGAACACTTTGGATGGGCTTGACGGGAGGCTACTTTCTGCCTCCTAACAGCTGCCCAGTGAATCCTTTTCCCCCAACCTTCTCTGAGCTCTCGGGGTCCTTGTGACATGGCCATTTAGCCTATTGTGTGCAAAAAAAAAAAAAAAAAAAATGCCTCTCAGAGATAAAATGACCCAACTTAGATTAGATAATAATCCGGCATTTCCATAAAATTTGCTATGGCCGTGAAATTGGATTCTTTATAAGCAATAGGAAGTTAGATGCATTTTATTTTGCGCGGTATTTTGGGTTATACGGTTTGATTATATAATTAAGGATTAGGTTAGATCAATGGTTCCCATTTTATTTGAGTCTAATGACCCCTTTACCAAGTATTTTGCAATGCCTACTTCCTTTTCAAATTATTTTCATGAAAGTACGTTAAAGCAAATTTTTTCTCTATAAAACTGTTTAGAACTAGACTGTAGCGCTCCCTTATCGGTTTGGCAAACCAAACGCCTCAAAAAATTTCTAAAACTCTTCTGTTGGAAACAACTTTTTGAACACTATTGTGCTGTAGGTCAACGTGGTCATAGAAGAAAATTGGAGTTTCCTCTGAGCCGTTGGCAATCGCTGTGTTAGATGAAAGAAACATTAACTGCCTGTTAAGCATCATATTGTGAAGGGAGATATTGCGTTGCTTTGATCTTGACACAATTCCAAAGGGGAAAGGGAGAGGTTTACAGTGCTCGGGCCCGCAGTTCCTCAAGGGACCAGGGGAGTATTTTTTTTAAATAGTCTCGATGTCCCTGCCTGCCACTCACACGCAGAACTTCAGATTAACCAATTACTACGTAGGTTATGTCAAAGCCATCTTAATACACCATACCAGGACGGTGCAGTAACAGATGAACTAATTTTGAAATATGTAACAAAGTAAATTCTCATTTTATATTTAAAAATTTTACTGGTAGTTACTTATTTTTTAAAAACTTGAAATTCATTTTAAAATATTTTAAAATATTTTGATAAAAAGAAAATTAATAAATTATATTACCTTATGAGGTATAAAATAAATAGCTTTTTTAAAATTTTTATGCACAATTAATTTCCCATTCTTTCTTTTATCCTTTTGTTCAACGGCTGTCCAGGTCTAGTGAATCAAGCCGGCATTGGTTAGAGCAGTTGTTCTCAATCTTTTATGCTTCAAGTACCCCCTGGAAATGTGTATGTAACTGGCTTACTTCTTGTATAGATAGATAAAACTATAGTTATAGTATAACAATGGGAATAAAATAAAACACAGATGTTGTTGTTAGAGTACGCGACTTATAGTCTTCGACTTTTGAGCTCTTACGGCCTACCCCCAAAAATTTTACTGCGTACTCCACGATGAGAACCCCTAGGTTAGAGTGTTCCAAATGGCTTGATGAAAAGCGAAGATATAGAAAGAGGTCGCGAAAGTGATAAACAGAACAGTTTATAAATGGCTTACAATGAATGGTGCTATTCAGATAAACATTCTAGGAAAACTAAATTGACCAATTTGGTTGGAACTTCTTAGCCTATGGCTAATTGAGGCTATGTATTTATTATTGCTAAGTTAAAAAAATTTACATTTTCACTATATATTTTAATCATGCCATCCCGTGGCCGAGAGGTTAGCGCGCTTGGCTACTGATTTAAAGGACCTGGGTTCAGAGCCCCGGATAAGGCATCGACGTTTGTGATGTTTTTCTGCTGAGGTCCTGCCATCTTCACGGACCTTCTACTATGGCATATAAAATAACAGGCTCCTGCCAGAACTCTGTGGCAAGCAGCTGCTTGAGGGGGGGGGGGTATTTATTTTCACTTTTTTATTTTAATTATGTATAAACCACCAGTAAGAATATGAATTCAAAAGTATGATAATTAATTATTCTGTTAAAGTAAAATAACATTCATTTATGTTTAAGAATATGATTCAGGAAAGGTTCCTGTGCATGCAGGAACTAAAATATTATCTAATAAATGCGACAAAAGTAAATTACTACAGCTAGACAATTATTGTAAATTTAATGAAATATTATAGTTGGCAAACGTCGCTATGGTTTCAGCTGCGATATATGCATTGTCAATAATTCTAAGAACTAGAATATTGGAAAGTTTGATTATTCATCATCCAAAGTATTGTTTAGGTTGTTTTGCCATTCAGCGTTAATTTTTGTTTGCACACAGTGGGTTAAATGGTCCGGTCAAAGAACCCCAAGTGACCACAGAAGGTTGGAGAAGGGGCGCCACAGGGCAGCTATTAGGAGACAGATGGAGGACTCCCGTCAAGGTCATCCAGCGAGTTTTTTAACGTGCACAGGGTGTGGTTCTCCTGAACACGGAGCCACGGTTTAACGTTCCATCCTACGGATAGAGTCCTTTTCAGACCTAACGGTTGTCCCTTTGCTAAAGAGAGCAGAACAAGGGTTGGAGAAGAAAATGAATAATGCAAGCACAGTTAAGACTCGAACCTCGGAACATCAGATTATGAGCCTGGTGCGCTACCGACTACGCCAAGTCTCTCCATCCCAAGTATCCAGTGTTGTTTCGGAAAGAAATCTATTTATAAAACAAATAACCCACAGTTTTTTATGAGCCGAAAAATATAACAGAAATCATAAGTTAAATCGCTCATTTGTTTTGATGCCGTCGAATTCCTCACGAACAAACATTAAAAGTTATTGATATAATAGGAAATCACATGTGTGCACTTGTTGGTGACATATTGATTAAATATAGAGGAAAATTGTCATTATAAGGATGGGATCCGAATCCACGACCTCCGAATAGCTTGTCAGGCACTCTGACCGCTGGGCTTCCGGCAACCGAACGATAATCTTCTATTAGTGGCTTAAGTATTTTATCATAGAGTTAGTCATTGGAAATATATCTGACTGTAATTGAAGACTCTGGTCTATATCTGATCAATGTCTGTATCTGATTATAACGGTATCTGGTCTACAGAGTCTTCAGTTACAGTCAGATACTTTTTCCAATGACTAACTGCAGAGAAAATGCTTAAAGCGACCAATAGATGATGATTGTTCTGACATGTTGTCTTGGGTTCGGATCCCACCCGGTGAAAGACAATTTTTTCCTTTATATTTATTCAATAAAAACTTATTTTTCATCTTTATTGCTATTAAAGTAAGATAGTATAATTTCATCAGAACAGATTCTTTTTTTTTAGTTTTTTTTGGCAAAGTTTTTGTCTTTTGCATTTGGCAATGGATTAAAAAAGTGCGGAAAAGAATGTAGGAAAATGTTTTCGCGCCAAACCATAAAGCACCTGGCGACTTTTGGAATTTTAATTGCTTAAAACTTACTTGCAGACATTTTGAACAACTGTTGAAAGTTTGGTTTAAATCCCTTCCGTATTTCTCGAGATATAAGCTACCATGCATACATACATACGCTTCTTTTATTTGTTTCGATTTTATATTTTTACTAGTTGAACCGACACAAAAGTTTGGCGTGAAACATATGTCCACTGATAACTCTTCCCATTGATAAGCTCATCCACTAATTCCCACCGTTAACGTACTACTCCAGTCGCAACTGTCGCCGATAGGGCGATAGTCTCCGATAGGGGACCACCTTGCCGTGGTGGTGGTGGTGGTGGTGGGGAGGGGTGGGGTGGCTTCTGGCCCAGCAACCGGTCGAAGACTCTGCTGACCGGTATGGGCCCCGGTTGAACAGAGCCAAGACCAGCCGAGGTCGAAGGCATCGCTGACGGGTTTAGTGTCCCGGTTGGACGATGCCAAGACCTCAAAATCAGGCGCTCAGTGGAGCAGTACAAGGGCCCTGCCGAACGGATTGGTCCCCTAATAGGCAAGGGCCCTTTTCAAATTCTGGGTCCCACTAAGAGTCTCCACCCCGGGTGCCGAGCGAACTTGGATCTACATATCCTTGTTCATGGCTAACCGGGGAATAGAGTAAATTCCAGGTTTTGACCGATGGATGAGCTTTCCTTCTGTAGGACTGCTCGCCATAGGATGTCAGGGATGAGATGCATCTATATGGTGTAGCCTTGCCCCCGCCAATAGATAGTGGCAGCTTTCCATTCAACTTGGTAGTGTCGTGAGACGGGACCGGGAATTGCTGTGGTTGTTGTGTTGTGCAGCAACAAAGAGTACTTTGTCGCCGATAAAGTACTACTCCATTCATAAGGTACGCGATGGCAGCGCCACCTGAAATTTTGAGCGTTTCCCGAGAGATCACTCCCGACCCGCAGCATACTTGGTACCCGATCTGTTACTGCAAAAGGGGCTAGAACTAAGTGGGACCATCCTACAAAATTTGGGACCTATTGCTTAAGTACCTGAGGTTACAAGGCAACCGACAATTTCTGTCAGCAATGACGTCATAAACGTCCACCCGTTCGTTCGTCCGTCCAGAATTACGGCTATTATATAATATGAGATTTTGAGTTTTATATAATATGAATTTTGAGTAATTATATAATATGAGATTTTGATTTTTTAACTAATATATTATTACTCTTAGATATTTTTTGGGGCAACAGCAAAGTCACTAATAGTCTGTTGCATCTAAAATCAGCTCAATTGTTACCTCTACATGCATTGCTAGGAAGAATCTGGTCAGCAAGAAAAACGACTAGCTTGAAAATATGAAATTTTAGGAAAATTACCGTTTTGTCACCCCCTACTGAAACTATCGAATTAACATTTTGGGTTGGATCCTCAGACTACTCCCAAAATCATCAAAAAATGATTCATATCATCCATCATCGTAACGTTACATTAACGGCTGCTGGGGTGAAGAAGAAGAAGCATGTCCAGTCACTCTGGTATGTCACTACTTTCAATAATGACAGTCGTAGAAAGTTATTTATTTCGCTGCCAATAGATGGCGGAACTTTACTTTAAATATTTCTTTCTATGTATGAATCCGGAAGATACGGAATTTTAGGAAAGACACCGTTTTATCACCAACTAGTAGAACTATCGAGTTAATATTTTGCACTTAAAATCCTAACGCTACTCCGAAGATTTGGACAAAATTTCAGATTCCTAGCGTTTTCTTCCGAAGAGTCATGGGGACCACAGATACACATACACATACCTCCTGTTACAGTTATAGATATATTAGCAAATTTTGACGGCGTTGCTCCTGCCTTTATTTAAATGTCTCTTCGCATTTAAATTTCTATAATGAGTCCGGCAATTTCCTGGCTACTGTCTGAAGACGAGAAATGGCCTCGTTGAACTTGAAAGAGTTGGACTTATTTGCCCTTTCGGCAATTTAGGTTGACACATAAAAGGCACTAGTCCCTAAGCATGATGTATTGTTTGACAAAATAGGCAGGAAGACATTTTGTTTCTAAGTAACTTCCCATATTTATATTTTTAGTGGGCATATTTATTTTCGGGAATTTGATATTCCACCAAACATTTACCACAGAAAGGAGAAATTGTTAAAAACCTTATTATGACGTCAAAATTTGGGTTGGGTTGTTTTACCTCTGAGCGGCACTTTTTTGCACACCATGGCCAGGTCACAAGGACCCCGAAGGGTCAGAGAAGATTGGGGGAGGGGACCCACTGGAACAGCTGTTGGGAGACAGATGGTAGCCTCCCGTCAAGGCCATCCAGCGTGTTCTTTAACGTGCACAGGGTATGTGCACGTTAAAGAACACGGACATGGCTTAACGTCACATCCGACGGACGGCGGCCTTTCACAAGCCCATCGATGACCCCTGCTGACCGTGGGCAAGGCGGGGAATTTTGCTGAGATAAATCCCAACGCTGACCCAGCTGGGACTCGAACCTGGGAACTACAGATTACGAGTCTTGCGCGCTACCGACCGTGCCACCCCCGCCCCTATGACGTCAAAAGCGAAATCATCTGTTGGAAGAATACAGTATTAAGTCGTTAATCCACTCATTTATTAAACGGTTTCAACCATTTATACTTGCCACAGAAGATTAATAAAAATCAATAACTTCGTATAACACGAGAGTTGGAGGTTGGCTTAGTCGGTAGTGCCCCCCGACTTATAATCTAAAGTTCCCAGGTTCGAGTCTCAAAGAGGTTGATTTGCCTCTGAACGGCACTTTTTTGCACACAATGGGATAATGCTCAGGTCACAAGGACCTCGAAGGCTCAGAGTAGGTTGGGGGAGGGGATCCGCTGGAACAGCTGTTGGAAGACAGATGATAGCCCCCCCTCCCCGTCAAGTGTGTTCTTTAACGTGCACAAGGTTATGGCTCTCCCGCATATGGGGCCACGGCTCAACTGACCATGGACAGGGAGGGGAGTTTTGCGGAGAGTCCCAACTATACGAGAATTGATATTTGTCTCCGTTTAACCCTTACCTTGCACTGGGTGAGAAGAGTGGCACCAATGGGTTTCAAAAGACCACCATCCGTCGGATGGGTTCAGAGGTTGTAGCCGTGGTCGTGTTCAGGAAAGCCACACTCTCTGTATTTAAAAGAACACTTTGGATGGCCTTACGGGAAGCTACCATCTTTATCCTAGGAGCTATCCGGTGCACCCGTCCCGTGGCAGAGTGGTTAGCGGCTTGCCTACTGTTTTAAAAGATCTGAGTTCGGGTAAGGCATGGATGTTCGTGTTGCTTTTCTGATGAGGTCCTGCCATCCTCTCAGATCTACTGTGGCATATAAACTGACTGGCTCCTGTCAGACCTCTGTGGCAAGCAGCTGCTTGAGGAAAATATATATTTTTTTTATTATCCGGTGGATTCCAGCCCTTGGTGTCCTCGTAACCTGGTCATTTAGCACATTGTGTGCAAAAATAAAAGGTGCCTCTCAGAGGTAAAACATTCAATCCTGTCTATGTAAAGCGAAAATAAATATAAACTCTTATTGCTCTCTAAAACAGGTTAATTTTTTAATGAAAGCATTCTGCATTATAACATCAAAGTATAATGGAAATAACCATTTGGTTAAACACTCATTTCCCGCACCTTTAGCTTAGTGACATAGTCGCGTACTTTTTATGAAACATGCCACAAATAATGTTTTAATTAACGCTGTCGCACTAAGCAGAATAGAAGGAAAGGTGTCTTGTTTGATGAATAGGCAACTATTACTGGCGGATATCATTAATGGAGTATTGTATATTGACCTTAATTATTAGTGGATTATTGTATATTGCCCTTAATAGTTGAATGTAGATTAAATTTTTTTGCCCAAATTATCTAATTTTGCCATTGCATTTTCTTCTGTTAATATCATATACGCCACATAAGCTAAATATATAATATAATCTTATACATCTCAATCCACCACACCTATATATATATGTATCTATATAGATATTTTAGTACATAATCATAGAACATGAAAAAACTACACGAATTACAATTCGAAATAACTTCAAGCAAGAATTAATTAGTTTTGATTAGTTTACATTTTGATAATCGGATCCCGGATAATGCTGTCTCGCTTTCCTCACAGACCTCCTTTATTGAGTTTTAGATTGATAAACTTTTGTGAGACTTCTGTAGTAAGCAGCCGTATGAGGTGTAATGAAATTTACATTTCAGTTTATTTTTCCCATTGTTATAAATACTATTTATTTCTCTATGTTTCTCTGTTAAACAACAGCTACCGGTGGAAAGATTAATTAAATAAATAAAAATGAATTTTACGGACAAAACAGTGACAATTTTAAAATCTGATTATCAATCTAGGTAGCTATGTACCATAGAAGTTAACACTTTCATAGCAAGCCACTGAATGTTTATTTCTATAATTTTTAGTAAATACATCACTTAGAACAATGGTTCTCATCTTTTATGCTTCACGTACCACCTGGAAATGTGTATGTAACAGGCATATCCCTTGTATAGATAAATAAACTATAGTTTAACAATGGGAATGTAATAAAACATATATATATACACACACACTTAATTTTATATTCATAAATTACATATATCGATAAACACAAAAAAATGACATTTTTACACAGGTAGTGTTGCCAACTTAGCGACTTTGTTATTAGATCTAGCGACTTTGAACTCTCACGGCGTACCCCAAAAATTTTTACCGCGTACCCCACGTTGAGAACCCATGATTTAGAGTTTAATAATTCAGATTTGGCAGTTTAAATAAAAATGCTCTTAATTCTATCATCTCTATAATTTACTTCAATTTTTTTGTGCAATTTTATTAGGTCTCAAATTTTTTAAATTTATTTCACATAATTCTTTTTTCGATAAATTTAAATACAGTAAACCCTCGATTTAACGGACTAATTGGGGGAATGGGTGTTAGTTAAAACTGAATATTCACAAAACGTAATTATGCTAAAAGAACAAAGATGAAAACTGAATATTCACAAATAGTAATTATGTATAGAAACTGAACGTCATCAATATTATTACATAAGTGATTAGTATGGCACAGCTACTGTGCTCTGGCGTACTCTTTAATTTTTGAAGTGTCTTTCTAACAATGGCTCATTGCTATATTGGATATACCACTTCAGCGCTGTTACTTCGAGTGATCTTGTACCTATATGTTTCGATGTTTATTCCATTTTTTCTTGCCGACTTTCATCATTTTATTTGTAGCTTCTACATCATAAGCCAATGCAAACTTCTGATAAGTTTACCTTTTGTTTTACGATATCTGACACGGTTTGTTTATCACCATTCTCATTACAAACTCGTGTAATGGACATTTCTGATTCAAAAATTTCAATCAATTTTAACTGTTGCTTTCTAAGCTTACCTCTGAAGCCATGACTGATTAAGATTTCAACTTTTTATTATAAAATATCTCAAACACTAATATTCGTAAAGTCAAATTATGCAGAAGGAAAATGGTGCTTTACATAGAGAGAGACACTCTTCTGAGTAAATTAACGACGCATGCAAGATGATGCTTACGCACAGAAAGAACAAAGATACTGACGTACTCCGTTGGGTTGGTTTGTTTTATCTCTGAGCGGCAATTTTTTCCCACAGAATGGGCTAAATGACCAGGTCACAAGGACTGGATGGCCCAGAGTAGGTTGGGGTGAGGGGATCTACTTGTCAGCTTAGGAGACAGATGCAGATGGTAGTCACCCGTCAAGGCCATCCAGCGCGTTCTTTAACGTGCACAGGGTGGGGCTCTTCCGCACACTGGCCACGGCTTAACGTTCCATCGAACGGGAGGCGGTCTTTCCAAGGCCATCGGTGTTCCCAACTAACCGAGGGCAGGCTGTGTACTACGTACGACGTTACGGATTGAAAATACTCGACGGGGAAGTACCGAATATTGTTCGGACTGACTCGCAAATAACAGACTTGGTCTGTTGTTTCAGCAGAAGTCCACTATTGATTGAAATGACCTCTAGTCAGTTAAATTCGAAGTTCGTTAAATCCAGGGTTTACTCTATTTAAGAGTTAAATTAAAAAAAATATATTTTTTGCTCTTTTTATGAGAGTAATATGTTTAGTGTAATATTTATTAGTTAAATATATCCTAAAATTGCAAGGAATAATATTAAACTAAATCTTACATACATATATATGTATATGAATTGTACATGATGTCACTGAATCGCTGTTGTGTTCTTAAGTATTAAAGTAAATTTATTCAGACCCACCGATTCCAAGTTCAGACAACTGACTAAGAACTAAGATCAGGGAACGCAAATTATATGCCAAATTATAAAAAGGTGGTCGAAGATTTGCAATGTCAAGTGCCATATTGATTACATTTTGATTTGTTTTCTTCATTGATTTGCATGTATAATAGTTTAACATGTTCCTTAATAAAGTTTCAGAATACAGGAAAACGGGAATAAAGCATATTTGGCGGCCTGATTGACCTCTTGCTCTCCCAATTATTATTTCCTACACTGTAAAAAAGCGTGTAATGTTACATCAGTTTATGGTGTGACATACACCAAAAAATGGTGTGAAGTCAGGATTTATAATCTTTTTATATTTAACACCATAATGGTGTAACTAAATACCAAACTTGAAACGCAGTCTTATTCTTGAATTTTGCATTTAATTTATTATATCCTATTCTTGAATTTTGCATTTAGCTTATAATACCCCATTCTTGAATTTTGCATTTAACTTGTAATATCCCATTCTTGAATTTTGCATTTAATTTTAATTTCTTATTCTGGAATTTGGTATTTAATTTTATTACACTATTCTATAATAATTTAAAAATATTTAAAGTGTAAGAATGATCGAATTTTCTTTCAATATTTTAAGCATTGCAATAAATATTTTATTGCTAGTTAAACCCAATCCAAAAGTTTGGCATGAAATATATTGATAACTCTTCTCATCGATAATTTCTTTCATAGCTTTCCAACACTCCAGTTACGTGGAATCCCGTCACATGTCCACTGATCACTTCATTCTCAGCTTTCCACACGTAGTACTCACAACGTACTTTCCATTCACACGGTAGGCGACGGCAACGTCAACAGAAATTACGGACGCTTTTCGAGGATTCACTCCCAACCCATGGCATCTAGGATCCCGATTTGTTACCCCAACAGATTAGAATTAAATGAGACCACCCCACCAAATTTAGGGTCGATCGCTCAAATACCTGGGAAACCACAGGGAGACTGCCAATTTTTGCCACCGATAACGTCACACTTGTTAACCCTCCCATCCGTTCGCCCGTTACTTCCTTCGTCCGGAATTAGTTCAATTTTATCACATGATGACTACTTCATCATTTATTTTATGATGATTCGTACTAACAACCAATATGTTAGAAAATGATTTTATAAAAATATCCTTTTTCCAAATGATTATTAAGAATAAACGTAAACCTTATTTATACCAGCTGGTATTCAGTTTCGCTTTTAAAAGTTTCACACGATTGTGGTGTTAGATGAAATATAGGGTGTTTTGCTCCCTTTCCTGATGTTAGGTCAATTTTTTTGGAAGTATTCATTTCCAAGAACATAGTGTTACATTTGTTTCTGGTGTTAGATTACATTTTTGAATGCAATCTTTCATATACCTATAGAGTAAATTTTTATAAATGCTTACAAAGTAAAATGGTGTAACCTAACTGATACCATAAACTGGTGTAACGTAGCACCATTCAATTTACAGTGTATATATGCATATATGTACCTTTTATTAAAGCACTATTGGTACATATCTGCTTTATGCGCGCTTATATCACTCTCGTAATAATTTAAATTCTTCCTTCCAAGATAAAAAAAAGGTTGACGACCTCTGCTCTGCAGTAGATCCAAGCCGATCACAAAGGCTTTGTTCCTGAAGGTTATCCGAAGAACAAATTTGCGATTCGTAAGATTAGGCTTATGGGGAAATGGGAGTTAAGGATCAATAACATTTATCTTCTTAACAATTTGCAGTGTATTGATACCAATGCTATCCATACCGTCTTTTCAAAAATTTTGGTAATGAAGAAAAAAGTGAAAACATTTTCAAATATGATTTCTTTATTATGCAACACATATTTAGACAAGACAATACACTGTACAAAAATTACATATAAATACGTTGTGTCCTGGCCATAATACTGGCTGAGCATTTATAATACATCACTCTTTTTTAAAGGGACGAGCTTATAATAAAACGTTATAAGCGATATAAAAGGCAACTTTACAGTTTTGAAGACATCTGCTAAAATGTGTTTGTTTATTTGGCAGGTACTTTGAGTTTTCATTGTTATTCATTGCATTGCATCTTTATTCTTCAAGCATTATTCATTGGATTGCATCTTTGTTCTTCAAGCATTAGGAGGCAAATGGATGGAATAAATATTCTTCTCTGAAATGAAAGAGAAAGGCGTTAGTTTAGCGCAGCGATAGCATTTTTAATATAAATCTGAAAAAGTGGGTAAAACACATTAGTCGCGCTACTTCGTAATTTTTTCTTTACGTCATCTCGTTTCCGGTTTCGTTACCTTCACGTCGCTACTTTTCGAGTTCCGTCATCTTCTCGTCATCCCGTTTACAGTTTCATCATCTTTTATATTATTCTGTTTTCGGTTCCGTTACCTTCACGTTTCACATTCCAGTTTCATCACCTTCGCGTCATCCACTTTCTAGTCTCGTCACTTCTACATCATCCATTTATAAATTCATTATCAATACATCATTTTCTAAAAATTTTACTTACACGTTACCTCGTTTCCAATTTCGTTGCCTACACATCACTCCGCTTCCAATCTCGTTATCTTCACACCTTTCCTTCTTCAGTTTCGTTACCTACACATCACTCCGTTCCCAATCTCGTTATCTTCACATCTCTCCTTCTTCAGTTTCGTTATCTTCACATCTTTACTTCTTCAGTTTCGTTACCTATACATCACTCCGCTTATAATCTCGTTATCTTCAAATCTCTCCTTTTTCAGTTTCGTCACCTACACATCACTGTTTCTAATCTTGTTATCTTCACATATCTCTTTATTCAGTTTTGTTACCTACAGTCATCCGTTTCCAGCTTTTTTAATTTCACGTTACACTGTGTTCTGTTTCTTTGTTTCCACGTCGTCCAGTTTCCTGTTTCGTTTCCTTCATTTCATCCCGTTTCTATCTTAGTTTCCTTCATTTCATCCCGTTTCTATCTTAGTTATCTTCATTTTATCTGTTTCCATTATCGTTATCTTCACGTTACTCCATTTACACTTTCGTTATTTTTCAAAATATCCCATTTCTCATTTTCTTTGCGTTCACGTCACCTCGTTTCTAGTTTCTTTACTTTCATATCGGCTTGTTTTACATTTTCGCTCCCTCATGTGACTCTTAACCTTTCAAACATCATATCTTTCCTTCAGAAAGGATGCATTTTGGTGAATATTTTCTAACAGGATAATGAGTGTAAACGTGGTAGCACCTCTTTATTGTACTCATGCTATAAATTTTCTATCTATTGCATTTTATTTTCAGTTATTTGAAAACAACATATCGACAGAGAAATCGAGAAGCAACTTCGATATCTTCAAAATATTTTCCAGATTATATCATAGGAGGACATGTTATTGAGGCAAAAATCTTGGTTCACCACTGCGCTATAGAACTCATACACGATTCAGGCAATTGACATATTTTCAAACATTGAGAAAGCATGGTGACAGAAAATGATTATGAATAAAGCGATGGAGGAAAAAAATTGATCAATTAAGAGTATTATTGGCATTTACACAAGATGTCGATGGCTCTATTAATTACACTATAATGCTAAATTGAAACATATATTTAATTGCAAAAATATCGTAATGAGTTGTGATGAATTTATGGAATACTATATAAATTAATACATACATTAAAGTATATGCTTTTTCTTGAATTTAATATGTAAATGACTAGTGCAATTTTCTTATCACGTTCGCGACCCAAGTTTGGATTGCGAAAGGTTCTTGACCCTGCCTGCCAGCCTATATCTACCACTGTTGTTTGGGTAGTGAGTTGAAGGGAATTTGTATTTTGGGTCACGAGGTGAATGGAAATTTATATTTTGGTTCTCGAGGTGAATGAGAATTTATATTTTGTGTTGTTAAGAGAATAGGAATTTACGTTTTGGGTCGCGAGGTAAATAGATATTTGAATTTTGTGTCACCACCAAAAAATTGTGAGAACCAGATAATATTTTCCGGGGGGGGGGCAAATTTAAAATTGTAAAAAAGCAAAATATCAACATAGGCTCTTGGTTAAGTTTATAAATATATGCAATGCGCTGACAAAGGGCTTAAAAGTTACTGAAGAATACAAAAACTCGTTTTTTAAACATCAATCTTCTTTTTCGTTTACTATTTTACGATTTTTTCGGGGTTGAGCGGTGGCTGGGACCCAAATCAACCCCCTATACATTCCTTGGAATATCATGAAATGTTAATATGTAATATAGCAATATGTTATATATTTATATTCTCTTTAAATTTGGAGGGCTAATGTAACGGTCAATAATTTACTAATTTAACACTTTGAACCAATTTTTAAAATTAAACCTAATTTCTATAGCCTTTAGTGACTTCATTGGAGTAAGGTAACGTTCTTATTATTTCTTAAACTGTATACCCTGGTTTAGTCGTTCTTATTATTTCTTAAACTGTATACCCTGGTTTAGTCGTTCTTAATATTTTATATCATGGCCAACAGATGGTAAATATACATTGGACTGACTACTTGCATAGCTGCATATTTATGTGGCAGACTATCATGGTGATTTGGTATTAATATGGCAGACCCATGTGCTAATTTTAGCATTAATGTGGCAGACCATCATCTTAATTTGAGCATTAATGTGGCAGACTATCATGTTAATTTGTACATTAATGTGGCAGATCATCATGGTGATTTTTGCATTAATATGGTAGATCATTATGATATTTTGCATTTAAGCTGAAAACTTAAGCGTTTTCTCACTAGCTTTTCAATTCAAACTTTAATCTGATTATCATTTACCAACATTGGAATTGTGATTCAAACTAATGTCTTAATTGCGACAATTCAAGTTGCTTTTTGATCAGCTTACCTAAATTGAGACATATTAAACATATAATGCACCATAATGACTAACATTTTTAAAACTTCAGGTTAAAAAAGTTTCAAAATTGTTGAAATAACTAATTAATCATCCTTACCTAAGAAGCACTAAATTATTACGCCTAATACTGTTGCTGGCCGCCATGTTGCACCTCCACGTGCACATCAGCGGGATTTTGGTTATCAGTTCCAGGTTCATTGGTTTTCACATTGGCTCTGAATCCATGTTCATCTGCTTCGTATTCTACGTGTCTGAATATTCCATGTTCGTCTCTATATCCATAGCTACCCTTCACATTTCCATAACCATCACTAGTCTCTTTCCTGAAGTGCTCGCTGCCATATTCATCCTTCACATCATAAGCAAAATCGTACGGCTGAGGATGGCTAGCCTGCATGGAAGAAAGTTGGCAATGAGTATAGTGATCACTTATGGGTTACCTTTTGCAACTTTTTATTATTCATTACTTTCTGATTTAATAATGCAAAGAAATATATTTATTTGTTAAATAATCTACCGGTAGTTATAAAAGTTCATTTATTATTATTTATAAATATATATAAAATATATTAACATGCACTTAATATTAGTATTACTTTACATATGAATATTATATATTTAAAACGTTTAATTTAATAATATGAATTAAAACCAGAAGGAGAATCTAAGGAAGAATCCAAGGGAATTCCAAAATGAGGAGGAAATTTACTGCACGTGACAAGCTTTCGTTTCTGGCTTGGTGAAAATTTAAATCTATCATCTGGAACCGAGAATTTTTATCGATCTGTTGTCTTTATTAAGATATTTAAAATGAGCATATGCTTTACTTAGAAATTTACGTTAAGCACTGAATTTATGATATAAAGAAATTTACGATAACGTCTGAATTTAATAAGAAATTTACTCAGACACCTGACTTCATTGAGAAATTTATGCTGATCCTTTGGCTATGCGAAGAAATTTCCGCTGAGTACCTTGTTAACTATTCTGAGCACAGTACTTCAAGTGATTTACTCTTAACACCTGCCTTTACAAAGAATTTAAGCTAAGCACCAATTTCAAAAATTGTTAGCCCTACTTGAATTATGATAAAACTCCACTTGAATATTATGAATTATGATCAACAAAGGTGTATCTCTTTATGCATATTTTTTGCACCAGGAGACACCAGTTCAGTATCTCTTTCCAGATAACTTTATCACCAGCTCATTTAACTTTCTTTAAATGGGGGCGGAAAATACTTTTCTTCAGGTTAATTTTAGGAGGAAACGCCAAGTTAATGGACATATTTTTTTATGCTATTGCCAGTTTCTAAGAAGAGAGGAGATGTGATGATGTAACAGGTAATTTTGGTGTATATTTCGGGGGACCTCCTGAATTATGGGTTAGAACCAACTATTCTATTCTATATAAACATTAACTGATATAAATTTTTTTTCCTTTTGAATTTTTGGGTACACGAGACGCTCCAGATCCGGCTGCCAGCATCCGTGCTCTAATACTCTGTTTCAGTTTAATGGGCTAAGAAAAACCCATTTTTTTAATGGGCTAAGAAAAACCTATTTTTTTAATGGTCTAAGGAAGCCTATCTTTTCTTTTGTTTAGAGTAAAAAAAAGAGTTTAGATTTTCATATCTCAGCTATAATCTAATATGTACCATATCCTAATAATACGAATGGTAGGTGGTCATATTTTTCTGATACGACACTGTAAGTAAAACGTTGATCTTCTGGATGCTAGATGATAAATTCATTATTAATAAATTATAAAAAACAAAAGCGAACAATATTTTACAAAATTTTACCAAACGGATTTTAAATCTCAGTTTCACAAATTTGAAGTCAGTTCACAAATTCAAAATTATTTTTAACATATCACTATCTCCTGAAGATACCATAAAATATTAAAAAAAAAAAACCTTTAGAGAACATTTTTGAGGCCTTGAGGATTTTTCGTTATCTGGTAAATTCCAGAGATTAGTTTTAAGGAACTAGTAGAGTATAAAAATAGTTCTGTAAGATATTAATAGCCTTTAGCAAAATATTTTCCTGCTCCTTCCAACCATAGCGATAAGAACCGGCTTAGGGAGCTCATAGGTCATTAACAGGAAACAATCCTCCTTTAATATTTTCCAATAAAGTTACTAAAAAGTTTTTTCTTTTAAAACTAGGAGCTGTCTTATTAAAAAAAGAAATAATTAGATGAAAGATGCATGATGACTGCATTGTAATGAATTGAAATTTTCATCAAAACTTTATTTACCTATTTAGCCCACTGTGTTCAAATAAAAGTGCCTAAAACTTTAAGTGTAAATTGAATAACTTTGACAGACGAACTTACGTAATGTTCCTCATGACTGCCGTAACTTCCGTGTCCTCCTCGGCCACCCTGGCCTCCACTTCCTGATCCACCTCCGTATCCACCACTGCCTCCACTTCCTGATCCACCGCCGTATCCACCATGGCCTCCACTTCCCGATCCACCGCCGTATCCACCACGGCCTCCACTTCCTGATCCACCTCCGTATCCACCACGGCCTCCGCTTCCAGAGCCACCTCCGTATCCACCATGGCCTCCACTTCCAGAGCTACCTCCGTATCCACCATGGCCTCCACTTCCAGAGCCACCTCCGTATCCACCATGACCTGCACCTCCTGATCCACCTCTGTATCCGCCATGGCCGTCACTTCCTGAGCCACCTCCATATCCACTATGTCCTGCTCCTCCTGAGCCACCTCCATATCTACCATGGCCTGTACTTCCTGAGCCACCTCTGTATCCACCATGGCCTGCACTACCTGAACCAGATCCATATCCGCCATGAACAGCACCACCTAAACTAGCTCCATATCCGCCATGGAGAGCACTACCTAATCCAGATCCATATCCACCGTGAACAGCACTACCTAAACTAGCTCCATAACCACCTTGTCTACCTGATCCTCCACCACCTACGTGACCATAGCCTCCCTTACCATAGCCTCCCTTACCATAACTTCCCTGACCTCCTAATCCACCGCCAAGTAAGTGACCTCCATAACCTCCAAGGCTTCCTGATCCACCACCAAGAGCGTGACCATTATAACCTCCACTGCCACCTGATGCACCACCTCTTCTATGGCCACCATAACCTCCATTGCCACCTGATGCACCACCACTTCTATGGCCACCATAACCACCCAAGCCACCAGCAAGGGAATGACCTCCGTATCCTCCGCTTCCGCCTAATGCACTACCACCCACGTGACCTCCATAACCTCTGCTCCCACCTGAAGCACCACCATCTCTGTGTCCTCCATAATCTCCACTACCACCTAATGCACTACCACCTCTATGACCTCCATAACCTCCACTACTGCCTGAAGCACCACCACCTCTAAGACCTCCATAACTTCCACTACCGCCTGATGCACCACCGCTATGACCTCCATAACCTCCAAGACTACCACTACTGCCTGCATAGCCACCATGTCCTCTTGAGCCTCCATATCCTCCGTGACCTCCTAATCCACTGCCAACTGAGCTTCCACCATAACCTCCATGACCACCTGACAAACCACCAAGTGTATGATGGAGTCCATAACCTCCGAGACGACCACCATGACTTCTGTAGAGACCATGGCCCCCTGAGCCACCATAACCTCGGCCTCCATAGGATCCATGACTTCCTGATCCACCAGCAAGTGATTGACCTCCAGAACCTCCAAGACGTCCATAACTTACCCCACCTTTGTTATTACCTTGTTTCCCGTAACCTCCAAGTCCTGAACTTCCTCCATGACTTCTTACATTTAAATGACCACCTTGTCCACCACTATAACCACCATGTCCTCCTCCAGCTCCACCGCTATAACCACCATGTCCTCCTCCAGATCCACTGCTATAACCACCATGTCCTCCTCTAGCTCCCCCACCATAACCACCTTGTCCTCCTCCAGCTCCACCGTCATAACCACCTTGCCCTCCTCCAGCTCCACCGCCATAACCACCTTGTTCTCCCCCAGCTCCACCACCATAACCTGAACTTTTGCCATATCCTCCATAACCTGCTAAACTTCCATAACCTCCGTAACTTGACTGTCCTCCATAACCCCCGAGGTTTCCATGACTTCTCCTACTTTTGTAAGCACTTCCTTTATAAGAACCTCCCTGATTTCCACCAGATTGTTGATGATAACCAACCCCAGATCCTTGGAGACCACCATAACTACTTCCACCTTGATAACCACCATATCCTCCATTTGACTGACCTCCTTGATGTGATGGTCTTCTATGACTGCTGTATCCACCATATGCCATATGCCGGCCGTAACCTCCAAAACTTCTATCACCCAAGCTCATGATTTCCTGTTTCAGATCCCTTTGTCCATAACTATCATATCCACCTTGTTGTTGGCTGTATCCACCGTGAGATCCGTAACCTCCAACACTTTGACGTTTAGGGGAACCTTTGTAGTTACCTTGCTTGCGACGTTGTCCCAGATGAGGTCCATATCCTCCAAGAGATCTATCCCCTAAACTCATGATACTTTGAGTTAAGGATTTGTACCCATCCCCACCTTTGTAATTTCCCTGTCTACCACGGTTAATACGGGACCCGTATCCTCGCTGTCTTTTACGGCCTCTGGATCTGACTTCATCGGTAATGTCATGGCCTTTGTAATTGCCTTGCTTTCCTCTATATCGTTTACGAGATCCGTATCCTCCGGAACTTTTTTGACTTTTGTACTGAATTTGGTGCTCATCATCATCGTCGTCGTCATCTCCGTAATCATCTTTGTCACCTTCGTCATGTCTGTAACTATTGCCCTGTCGCTTCTGATCGTAGTCATCATGATCATCGGTTTCTACATCAAGCACATCAAGTTTGTAGTTTGCCTGTCCTTTGTAGCCTCCATCTTCTCCATATTTTGTGTATCCCTCACCCCAAGCTACAGCAGCTAGGGATGCGAGCAGAATAACCTGAAAAGATAAGGAAAAAAACCTTTTTTGATTCATTTTAATACCAACGATATCCAATTCAAATTATAGGAAATATCAAAAATGTGTTTTACAGTAATTAGCAACGTAACTGCATTACACGCTTTCAACATTGTATAGTCCAACAACATATTTCAAAAACTTATATATTATGTACAGTGAATGTATATATTATGTACAGTGAATATATATTAAGACAGTTGCGGGAATTCCTATATTTAACATCACAATTCCAATTCAAACAATTGCTCTGAAAAGTTAGTAAAAAAAAAATTAAAAGGACAGTAAACATCGTTATACTGAACTTTATTAACACATGTAAGAGTATTTTTAGCAATCCGCATAATAAGTATTTTTCGCCAATTCTGAATAATATTTTGAAGAACGACTTAACTTACCAAGTGTTTCAACTTCCACAACTCTTTAATTACTGAACGCCTATCGTTGGAAATCGAAATTGCAATACAGAATGTCCCAACAAAATCCATACACCTTTCGGATGTTAACAACACATATGTCAATAGAGAGAGAATGTTGGAATTTTGAAGCAATGTATTGTGAGGAAGTTTGTAGCCACTAGCAGGCATGACCTAGTGTAAAGGAAAATGGCGGAGCAGCTGACGTTTGAGCAACGTGTGAATTCCTTGTGTACAGAAAACTCTGCTCTAGAAAAAAATAGAGAGGGGTGGAGGCAAGAAGCAAAATCGAGCAGGAAAAATGTAAAAAAAAAGGGGAGGGGGGCAAGACATTACGTTTCCAATGCAATATTGCTTTCTCCCTCAGTTTTATTTATATATATTTTTTTATCCCTCAGTTTTATCTAAACATTTCTTGAAAATTCATGAATATAAATACGCTTAACTACTTCCACCTTGATAACCATCATATCCTCCATTTAATATTCTCATGGCATCCTCCATAGCATTCTGAAAATGGACTTATTAATTAAACTTATTTAAATTTAATGTATTTTTCAGGAAAAATCTTAATGACTTATAAAACGGAGAAGAGAATGTTGAATTGCATTGAAAATACAGTACTTGCAGCCCCCTCCCCCATTTTACATTTTCCCGGTCCGATTGTGGTCCTTGGTTTTGAATTTTGGTTAGGCTTTGAATGAAAACCACTCTCAGAGACTGAAAGGTGCCTCAATAACGGATAATTCTTCCCACTGGGTTTTGAACTTTTTAATTTCTGCATACTCAGAAAAAGCACTAGAATACATATTTTCTTTCACAAATATCATGCATTCTACCATACAAAGATACTATTTATTTATTTATTGCAATCAGTTCTGAACCGGTTGTTAATTTATATAGTAAAATAATATCAAATGCTATAAATCTCATTTTTCAGAAAATTTCAAATTAAAAATATTGTAGTATTTAAATTATGTATGATGTAAATAAATTAAATTGAAAGATGTAGAACATCATGCGAATGAAAAAAATCAGATATCAAGAAGCTTTTTGAAGATTTTCAGATGTTGTGTGGACTTATGGATTTAATGAAACTTCCGTGTCTGGATGTCTTTGGAAAACCTGCCAAACTCAAAGTTAAGCGATGTCTCCAAGTCCAGTATGGCATACTCAGTGTATGTTAAATTCCCTGTCCACTTCAACGACATATCAAATGCACTTGGACACCAGAAGGAATAAGGAATACTCATCAGTCCAATGGGTTGGGTTGGATTGTGTTACCTCTGAGCGGCACTTTTTTGCACACCATGAGCTAAATGGCCAGGTCACATGGACCCCGAAGGCTCAGAGAAGGTTGGGGGAGGAGACCCACTGGAACAGCTGTTAGGAGACAGATGGTAGCCTCTCGTCAAGGTCATCCAGCGTGTTCTTTAACGTGCACAGGGTATGGCTCTCCCGCACAAGAGGCCACGGCTTAACGTCTCATCCAACGGACGGCGGTTTTTCCAAGCCCATCGTTGTCCCCTACTGACAGTGAGCAGGGCTGGGAATATTTGCGCAGATAAATCTGAACACTGACCCAGCTGGGACTCGAACCTGGGAACTACAGATTACGAGCCTGGCGCGCTACCGACTGATTCACCCCCGCCCCATCAGTCCAATGAGTGTTTCCAATGTTCTAATGAGTTTTTTAGCCTATTGTGAAGAAAAAACAACAACCCAATTCAACTATTTTTAAGTAGTTTAAATAAACAAAAAAAAACGCAGTAAAGTAATTGGAAGCAAGAAAGCAAAATATTTTACATCGATCATTGGAATTTATAGAAGAGAGACAGATAAGCCCTCAACATTCTAGTGTCCATGACCCGGGGGCGTGGCTGACTCAGTCGCTAGCAGTAAGGCTCGAAGTTATGCAGTTCCCAGGTATCGAGTACCCCCCCCCCCCCCCCGTGTCATCGTTGAGATTTATCTCCGCTAAACCTCCACCTTAACCTCCGAAAGTAGGGGACACCGATGGGCATGGAAAGGCTGTCATCCATCGGACGGACGTAAAGTCGTGCTTCCGTGTGCAGGACAGCCATACTCTGTGCATAATGAAGAATGCGCTGTATGGCCTTCACGGTAGTGCTCCCATATTTCTCCTAACAGCTCTCCAGAGAGTCCCCTTCCCCCAACCTTGCCTGAGTCCTTAGGGTCTTTGTGACCTGGTTATTTAGCACATTGTGCGTAAAAAAGTAAGAGGTAAAACGACTCAACCCAATCCGCTGTGCCTGGTACATATTTCATTCCGCAATCAATCTTACTGTAACGTATTATTTACAGATAAACCTCGACTAACATCGTTTCATTCAATGTTGTTCCGTTATTAGGTTGCGAACTATTAGCGACTCAAGGCTCGCCTAAAATCTTTATTACCTCGCATTATTTATTTGACAGTCAATGGCTTAACTATAATGGCGATTGCATCCGGGCAAAGCTTCTGTACCACACTGAGCCTGGACTTATAAAAGAAACACACACATATATGCTGTATAACACACACATAATGTAAACACACACACATATATGCATATTTATATATATTTTTGCTGCTTTAATTAAATTATATTTCTTAGAATTAAACTGGTAGTTTTTTAATATTTAAAAACTTGAATCATTTCTAAAATATCCATGAATATTATAGTCGTAATAAATAAATTATTTTATTTTATGTTACTTAAAAATAAAGAGCTTCTAGTTAAATTTTAGACAAATTAAATCTTTTAAATTTTTTATGCATATTAAATTTCTCTCCGTTCTCCCTCTCCTTTTGTCCAACGAATGTGCAGGCCTGGTGTATCAAGGTGGTCTTGATCCAGGCCTAGGCAAATCCATGCACTGCTAGCACATGTCTTTTCTCTCTTTTATCAACCTCCACGCCATTTCAGGCGATTTCATACCTTACGAAATTTTCCACATAACTAACGTATAATTCTGTCAGCAAATCAACTCACTTGTTAGTGTTTTAGTGGAATTTTGATTAATGATGACTCCTGAATTCAACATCTATTTGTCTTAAATAGTCAAGTGTATCTCTAAATTAATTTCAATCAATTCCACATAAGAATGCTATCAACTCTCTCTAATACACACAACCATAATATCCAAGAAATATCTGAGATAACCAGAGAATATCCATTAGTCATCTTAGATATCTTCTGGATATTGTATGGATATTGTGGTTGTGTGGGATATGACAGCTTCTTTCGTTTCTATGTAGGCAGTAATCTAGACCACATGTTTGAATACAATCGTACCCAATACGCTAAAATTTTGAACTGTATATTTTAAATTAGGGCATAATTGCCATAGAACAAACAACTCTGGCCCGGGCCCCGAACCTCAAGGAGTCATATATATATATAGGTCAAATTTGCAAGGAATCAAATGTACCTCCATGATATACTATAGTTACCCTTATATATGTATACTGATTTGATGATTACGTTTCATATTTGCGTGTTTGACGAATGTTTATATACTAGAAATCAAACGGTGCCTTTAGCACCTCTTATTTCTAGACAGTCACTAAAACCCCCATTTGACTATGAAATCGACACCGGATATGAACATCTTAAAATTTGTGAGTTCCACTGCTCGAAATAGTCGTATTCACCAACCTTTATCACCCTAGCAAGGTTTTTATAGAAATTTGACCTTCAAAATTCTAATCATCACATTCAAAATTCCACAATTTTTTCGAGTTCTACAACCGGAAATACCCACCACTCATTAATTTTTAGCTCTCTATCACCGGTAGAACTAAATATGACTTTTGAACTTGAAGGACCCTCCTCATCCAAAATTTCATAGTTTCCTAGATCTACGACCCGGAATATCAGACACCATTTCTTACTTCTCTAGCAACTGTAGATTTAAATTTGATCTTTGACCTCGAAGGACCCTCCGGATCCGAAATTTCGTACCGTTTCCAACATCTACAACCCAAAACACCCCCAGACACCAATTTCCACGTTTCTAGCACTTGTACATCGAGGTTTGACATCTACGTGACCTCTATTTAACCTTGAAGGAAACGTTGGAGGTCAAATTTCGGATTTTCACCGAGATCTACAACCCGGATTACCCTTAAGTGCAAAATTTCA
Organism: Ryuthela nishihirai; assembly: GCA_038380435.1. NCBI lineage: Eukaryota > Metazoa > Arthropoda > Arachnida > Araneae > Heptathelidae > Ryuthela > Ryuthela nishihirai. The sequence goes on along the minus strand of JAWZYU010000001.1, from coordinate 128,615,431 downwards.
GAGCTGTACTCTTTTTGCATCATAGTTAGAATTAGAGTGATCCCGTATTAGTCAGTCAGCCACTTGCAATTGTCTACACATATTAGATATGTAGTTCCTTATCCATTAATATATGAGTTGCCAGAAGATGACTTATGAAATGGATTCTTTTACTAACTTACCCACGGGGAGAGTTAAAGCCTCCATATTATACCGGGTCTGGACAGCACCATAACAGAATATTTATAAATATCCATAAATATTTTAAAGTTGTCGCAATAAGTAAATTATTTTATTATATGAAGTTTAAAAATAAATAGATTTTGATTAAATATTAGGCAATTTTATATATATATATTTAATTTTCTTTCTTTCTTCCCTCCTTTTGCCCAATGGCTGTCAAGGCCTTATGTATCAAGGTAGCCTTGGTAGGGCTACGAGACACACCTGGCTGTCTGTTGAGAAAAGGAGGGAAATTAAATATGTATGAGGAGTTAATTTATTTAAATGTTAATTTTCTGTTTTGCCCGCTGAGTGTACACGACAACGATATAACTTAATTCTGAAACCTTCATTGCCATTATTAACCATATATAGCTAGATTAGCCATATCATGCCATTCACGGACAATGTACAAACATAATTAATTTAAAATATTTGTAATATTATCTCTTAAAATTCGACTGCTAGTATTTTTTTTAAATTTAATAGTTTTGAAATTCGTATATGTTTTAGTAACGACAAAAGAAAATAAATTGTTTTACCTTATACTGCATAGATAACTAGCTTATAGTTAATTTTTAGACAAATTAAATCACTATAATTTTTACGCATATTTAATTTCATTCCTCTTCTTCATCGGCAATCCTAGCTTAGTGTATCTAAGTGCCCCGGTGTGATCCAAGAAAATAAAAATATTAGAATTGACAAAGTTACAGAAGAGTTCTATGCTTTTTACAGTCAAGATTTTTTTCCTTCCCAAAGCTCAACTTTATTTGTTCACTGATCTAAACGAATATTGGAAGAAGGCTGAAACTATTTAGAAATCACTGCCTACATGAGTCTTCTTGACAATTGTGTAATTTAGGTCCTTTTGTGATGTTTATTTATTTATTTTTTTTTTCTACGTTACAGATATTTGAGAGGTCCTTATGCAGGCTTTCTCTATCATACAATTTTTTTAAATTTTGTGATGTTGCATTTCATCTACATAGAATATAAAGTACCTTATTAAATAGGCACGAAATATAAATTTATTCATTGCAGCAATATTCGAGCTTAACTAAAATATTTTGCGATTATTATATTGGAACTATAATCGAAGCGGTAGAAAATTATATACTGAATAATAAGAGAAATATAATAAATAAAATATAAAATTTTAAAAATAAATGTTCTCGAATTTGAGTTGTTTAACTTCTGACTTTTTTGCCTGCAGAAGGCTAAATGACCATGTCACATGGCGATGACCCACTGGATAGCTGTGAGGAGACAGATGGTAGCCTCCTATCAAGGCCATCCAGCCTGTTCTTTAACGCTCACAGGGTATGGCTTCCCTTCACACGTGGTAACGTCTTTTCGTCCAGTCCTACATACGGCGGCTTTTCCAAGCGCATCGGTGTCCCTATTCTGAGCGAATACAGGATGAGGGTTTACTGGAGATAAACATTAACGCTGGTGCAAGTGGCACTCGAACGTGGGAACTAAAGATTATTAGACTGGCACGATACCTTAATTTTATGTTAGCACATAATATTAGATGCCCAAAAAAAGTTCGTGCCATTTTTGAGTAGTTAATATATTTTTAAATGCTTTTCTAAAAGAAAATACAGATGGCGCCAATCAACTAATATAAATCAAAAGTATAATTAGTAGCGCATCAGTTGGTATTAACGCGTGGTTAGATATTTTTTAAGAAAACTAATTAACTTTACGATTAATGGCTACCCGTCTACAGATATTATATCTGTATACTGAAATCAGTTACAGATATATCTCTAGAGGAGTGTCCATTATTCGTAACGTTCATTTGTTTTCTTAGAAAGTGTCTACTATGTCTTAATACCAACTGATGCTCTACTAACTATACTTTAGACTTATATTAGTTGATGAGCGCCATCTGCATTTTCTTTTATAAAACATTTAAAAAATATTAAATACACGAAAACGCCACGAATCTTTTTGGGCACCTGATATAATTTCTTTGTTTTCGCAATAAACAAACTAATAATTAATCATAATATATTGCTATTTCATGAGACTATTATGTATAATACTATATTTTAACTTCTGTGGAATACAGCTGTTAGAATTTAAAATTAAAATGCTGAAGAATAGTTTAAGTGTATTTAATTAAGAAAATAAAACTTTTTAGTAGATTTACTAGTTGGTTATATAGCATATTGCACCTGTTTGGCTGCTCGATAATTGGACCTTCGCTATTCATGCTTTCTCATATTTTGAACAGGAGATTTTAGTTTTTTATGGCTTGTTAGTGTGCATCATTTAAAATCTTCTCAAACACGATTTGCAGGAACACGACCTTTGACCCTTTTAAAAACACAGTCACGGGTAAAATTAAGAAGTCCACTTGATTTTTTGTGACTCTCAGTAAAGAACGTTCTTGTATTCCCATAGCAAGCAAAAATTAGAAGGTTTAATGCAATATACTGATAATCTAGTTGTTCTTTTGCTTCTGAACGGCACTTTTTTACACAAATGGTCAGGTCACAAGGACCCTAAGGGATCAGAGAAAGGGACCAAGACCTAGATACAAAAAGCCATCACATTGAACTAACAGAAGTAGTAATGGATATATATATATATACAGTAGACTCCCGCTTATCCGGCCTTTACGGGACCGGACCTCTGGCCGGATGAACAAAAGGCCGGTTAATCCGAAAATTGTGTCAGAAAATAAATAAAAACAGCAAATGACAAATATACTAACTGTAGTGTATTTTAATTAATAATTTGTTATATAATATTAACAATTTACTCACACTCACTTGAAAAAGTCCGTGATTTTCTTTTGTTTCTTTGAACTTAACACTTTTTTACCTGCAAAGTCGTCATTTTTAAATAAACATCGCATCAATCGCAGATGAAGCCTGTTGTTGTTCAACGTTTCTTACTGCAACATCAAAAGCTTCGTTTCCTTCAATATGGCTAACTTTCCCTTCTTTCTCTTCTTCTTCATTCTCCGCTTCTTCATTCTCTTCTTGGCAAACTGCATTGATAATTTCGTCATCATTCAGTGTTTCATTTTCCAACTGTTCATCACCTTTTAACGATTTTTCAATGTCATCTTCTTCAAGTGTGTCACATCTAGGCAGCAGTTTAAAGTCATTAAGCAGCGAAATATTGTCATTATCCGTCATATCTACGGCAGGCACAGGCTCATTCGAAACTTTCGTGTTCTAGTCTTTGGTACTTTCTACAGTTTTCAACTTCGGGCCAAAGTTTTCTCCATGACTTCACAAACGTTGTACGGGGCATTTCTTCAAAAGCTCTTGCCAACATGCATATCACATTTTTGATATTTATTTCTTCAAAGCATTTAAAAGTCCTATTCCGTCATTTTCGGTTCGCTGTAAAATTTCTGAAAGAAGCTTTCTCCTGCATCGCCTTTTTAAACTTACAAGCACGCTTTCATCCATTGGTTGCACTAAAGATGTGCTAAATCTACATTGTAGACTTGTTCTGCGCATAGGCCTTCTACTTCAATAAGAACTAAAAGTTTTTCTGAAAATTCCTTTGCTGCTAAAGGATCAGCTGACAATTTCTCACCACAAACACCAAAGTAATGAACACCATGCCGTTTTTTCCAGCGAGAAAACCATCCCTCGCTTGCTGAAAAATCTCCTCCATTATCGATTTTAGAACGAAGGATTAATGCTTTTTCACTCAAGATTGGCGTTCCTTTTCGACGCTCATGAATGAATCATAACCAAAGTTCATCATCGACAATTTCATTTTTCGGCTTTTTAAAAGTGAATCGAGAAGAAAGCGTTTTTTCAGACTCGACTTGAGTGCACAAATTTTGTAAAAATTTTCTATTCCTTCTCCGGTCATTTACCGTGCTTTTACCAACACCTAGTTCGTTACAAATATGCTTTATTGAATCACCTTTGTCAATACGTTCTAACGCTTTTAATTTCATCTCCATCGTAACGACATTACGCTTACGTTTGCACCCACTCATTTTGTACCACACACACATAGATCACAACACACACTCCTGTATACGCACAGTACATTGTACACTGTAATATTCATAAAGAGAAACTGAAGCAAATATGTACTGTGCTATAGACAAAACACGCGGCGACTTGCTTCCGCTTCTTGGAACTGAAGCAAACAAACGAAACATGCGGCGACTTGCTTCCGCTTCTTGGAACTGAAGCAAATAAACGAAACATGCGGCGACTTGCTTCCGCTTCTTGGAACTGAATCAAATAAACGAAACACTGCGACTTGCTTCCGCTTCTTAGAACTGAAGCAAATAAAGAAGACACGCGGCAACTTACTTCCGCTTCTTGGAACTGAAGCAAATAAACGAAACATGCGGCGACTTGCTTCCGCTTCTTGGAACTGAATCAAATAAACGAAACACTGCAACTTGCTTCCGCTTCTTAGAACTGAAGCAAATAAAGAAAACAAACGACGACTTGCTTCCACTTCTTGGAACGACCGGTTGAGCCGAGATCGGATAAGAGAGTGTCTACTGTATATATATATATACCAGTGCAGTCCAACTTCTTTGAGACCGCTGGCGATTTTTCCTTTCGCCAATATTTCGCGGGCCAAAAAAAAGAATAGGACAGGATAGGTAATTGAAAAGTCAGTTCATTCACTCATCTCAAAAAATTATTTTATTTATACGTAAAATAATAAGTAACAATAAACCAATGTAAATTTTCTAAACCACATCAAATATTTAATAAATTTAATGGGAGCATTGTGGCCATAAGAAATAAGAATAGAATTGTTTGGCAATAAGAATAGAATGAGTAAGTTGAAATAATGCAATAATAATTGCAAAAAGAATGAGTAAGTTGAAGATTGCATATCAAGTAAAGTAGTATAAGTTAGCAAAAAATTATAAGGTGGATATAGATATTTATTTAAAATTTCAAGTAAAAACTTGATTTTGTTCGCGGGCAACAAAAATCCTTGTGCAGGCCGCCAGTTGGACAGCGCTGATATATACTGTAGAGACAGAGAAAGAGAGAGATGTTTAAATTAAAATACTATTTATTACAATATTCTGGTAGTTTCTATATATTTAAAGAAGTTTAAGTATATTTAAAGGTTTAGTAATTAATTCTAAAATATTCAATAATATTCTAATAAACTCGTAGAAAGTAAATTATGTTTCCTTACGATATTCTAAATTATATAGTTTATAGTTAAAAGGTAGACAATTTAAATCACTTAAAATTTTTCGCATATTCAATTTCCCTCCTTTCTTCCCTCCCTTTGTTCGATGGTTGTCCAGACCCGAGTATGTATGGAGGTGACTCTGAGGAGACCCACTGGACAGCTGTTAAGATACAGACGAAGATTCAGCGTGTTCTTTAGCGTTCACAGGGTATGGCTCCCCTGAACACGGTATCAGAACTTAACATCCCATCGGAAGGATGGTGGCCTTCCAAGCCGATCGGTATCCCCTTTCTGACCGAGGGCAAGGTGGGGGTTTAGCGGAGATAAACCTCAAATACTATAGCTAAAGAAGATGTTTATTGAAATATCACTCAATTAAAAGTAATATTCCTGACTTTATCGCAGTAGCTGTTTCAGAAATTTCCCCGTCAAGGTTATACTTATTTTGGAACTGAAATATGGTTGTAAAAAACATAACCTTATTAACATACAAATATTAGCAGATTTATTCAGCGTTTTTCAGGTCCTTACCTCAATTAGATTAAACTCACTAAAATATATATAGCAGTAACACTCTCTATCTAAGTCATAATCATCATCATTCTCAAGCAGCCATGGGCTATGGAGGTCCAACCAGACCGTGCAATTTAGTTCTCCAAGCAAGTCTGTCCTGAGCTACATCTATTGTATCTGGCCACTGCACACCAATTCTAACAAGGTCTGTTTGACATTGTCTGCCCACCGCATCCTAGATCTCCCCCTCTTTCTGAGGCCTTTAGGCACACTGTTCATAACCTTATTCGCCAATCTATAATTATTCACACGGGCAACATGGCCAAACCAACGGAGTCTCTCTCTGCACAATATGCTGCTTAAAGGAGGTTGCAAACTCCTTTGCCTAACCTCATCATTAGTTACAAAGTTGAACCACCTAATGCCCAAGATACTGCGTAAGCATCTGGAATCAAAAGCATCTAGTTTCCTGTTATCTTGTTTACAAAGTGTCCAAGTTTCACTACCATAACTAACCCTAGAAAGAACCAAACTATTATACAGTCTAATTTTAGTCTTTAGGTGTATAAGCCTATTTCTCCACACTCTCCATAGATTCTTAAAATCTATGGCAGCAATCATTATTCGTCTGTTAAACTCATGCCGCACATCACCATTATCTGTTACATAGCTCCCAAGATAATTAAACTGTGACACCTGCTCAAGACTGCAACCATTCAGATTAACTGAATCACAACCTGCCTGACCAATTTTCATCACTTTAGTTTTCTCTCTGTTTATAACCAAACCTACTCTACTACCAGTCTCATCAACAGCTCGAATGAAAGAGTTCATCTCATCAACATCATTTGCCAAAATGGGCTAAATCATCAGCATAATCTAAATCAGAAATTTTCGTATCTCCAGTCCATTTAAGGCCAAAATCTTTCCCATGAAGTGAATTTCGCATAACATAATCAATAACCAAGCTAAAGAGAAAAGGAGACAAAATGCACTCTTGTTGAACACCAGAAGTAATGCTAAACCAATTGCTACAAGCATTATCAACTCTCACACACGACTCGGTGTTATTATAGAGAGCTTTCATTATGTTAACTAACTTGTCTGGTATACCATATGATCTCACAATCAACCACAAATTAAGACGATCAACAGAGTCGAAAGCCTTTTTGAAATTAACAAAGCTAGCAACCAAAGGTTTCTGAAACTCTAAACATTTCTCAAGAATCTGCCTAAGTGAAAATATCTGATCCACACATCCCCTACCACTTCTGAATCCACATTGCTCATCACGCAATTGACTGTCAACCAGATTCTTAATTCTATTTAGCACAATCATGGAAAGAACTTTACCTGGAACAGAGAGTAGGCTGATACCCCTATAGTTATCACAAGAACTGCGATCACCTTTTTGAAAATAGGGATGATAATAGCTCTGGTAAAATATTTAGGAATCATGCCTTTATCATAAAAGTTATTCAAAATTTCAGTCGTCCAAGTGGTAACCGAAACATTCCCAACTCTGAGCATTTCTGTAGTAATTTCACATACCCCTGGGGATTTATGAAGTTTAAGTTTAGAAATAACCAAAATAACTTCAGATTGTGTTATAGAGCCAACATTAAAGCCCCCAATACATTTATCATCATTACAAACAATGGGAGTAGAACTAACCACATTGTTTAGAACATCACTGAAATGCTCAGCCCACCTAGCCATGACAGAATCCTCCCCTTCTATAACCTTACCTTGTTTATCCTTCAATCCTTGTATGTCTGTCCGTTTTCTACCACATAAAACATTAACTATTTGGTACAGCTGTCTGCTGTTGTGCTGTCTAACTGCTTCCTCGGCTTTGTCAGCCAAGCCATCAAGCCAAAGATTCTTATCAGTACCTAACTGATCTTTTACACGTTTATTAAGTTCTCTGTAATGCTTTCTATTAGGACTAGTAGGATATCGATTAAGGACATTCCTGCAGATCTTTCTTTCCGAAATAAGCTCAAGCGCTTATCACTCAGATAATTCTGCCTTCTCTGCTCCATTTTTCCTAATAGAGTACTGTTAGTTTCTAAAAAAGCCTGTTTAAAATGATCCCCCTCTTCCTCAACTTCAGTAGTAAGCATAACATGACTGTCATAATGACTACGTAACCCATCATGGTAAGCTTTGGCTATAATTGGGTCTTTCAGAGATTCAGTATTAAGAGTAAATTTTTTAACCCTAGCACAACACTTTTTAAGTTTAAGTTGCAAGATACTTTTAACAAGGTAATGGTCAGATCCAATTTCAGCTCCCCTATATGACCTGGTATTCCTAACAGAACTAGCCCATTTGCTGTTAATTAATATATAATCAATCATATTCTTATGCAGCCCATCGGGTGAAACCCATGTGTACTTATGTATGTCACGGTGTTTGTAATAAGTGTTAGTTATTCTGAATCCATTGAATTTACTTACCTGTAGGAGACGTTGTCCATTGCAGCTACCAATACCAAAATATCACCCCTCCCCAAATAGGACTTTACATACTATACGTGTGAAATATAAGTCCTATTCACAGTGCGCATATATTTAATAAATATTAACCGAGTGGTTAGCACGCTTTGCTGCTGAACTAAGGGACCTGGGTTCGAGCCCGGGTAAGGCATGGTTGTTTTTCTGCTGAGGTCCTGCCATCCTCTCAGATCTTCTACTATGAAATATAAACTGACAGGCTCCTGTCAGATCTCTGTGGCAAGCAGCTGCTTGAGAGGGTATTTATTTATTTTTAAAATCAACAATTTACATTGAATTCTATATTATAGGAGATGTAATCCTGAATGCTACATCTGTTCCCCTCGTACCACCTTACCAAGAATTATAGTAGTTTAGATATACTAACTTACATTTAGTATTGCAAGGATCCCAACTACCAGCTAAACTCTTGTACAATACTTTAGCAGTTCAGTAGTTAATGCTACCATTATGTTTACTCATGAGGAGAAGAATAGCAAAACCTTGCCCTTTCTGAACCTCCTCATAACTAGACACCTGAACCACTTAACGATGGCAGTATATAGGAAGCTCAGATATACAGAGTGTCCCTGAATTCATGGCCCAAACGTGAGGGGATGGCTGTTAATTAACATATAACCAATCATATTCTTATGCAGCCCATCGGGTGAAACCCATGTATACTTATTTATGTCGCGGTGTTTATAATAAGTGTTAGTTTTTCTGAAACCATTGAGTTTACTTACCTGTAGGAGACGTTGCCCATTGCCATTGCAGCTACCAATACCAAAGGGCCTATTACTCCTCCCCACAGGTCAGAGTCAGTACCAACTTTGGCATTGTAGTCACCTAGAACAAGGGTAATATCTCCTTTCTTGACAGAATTATATTGTTGGCTTAGTCAAGCGAACTAATCCTGAGAAACCGGCTCATGGGATCAGTGACCCCTGAGGAAATCTCCAGATCTTACTTTAGGCGATCCCGCCTCTGCTTGTAGCCTTTCTTCTCGAGTTTGAATAAACATGCAATAACAACCAGCCTACGACACCCCTAGGCGCCAAAGTGAATAGCAATGTTCTAAACTGCTTCCACGCAAATACATCTTTTACAAAGAAGCTATGAGTCCTGGAGTGTTATATGACGTTTTATCTATTTTGGAGCCAATAGTATTTCTAAGGGTTCTTATTGTTTTATTCATTTGTATGGTATAATATAAAGCAACCTGCAATAATAATACTACATTAAAATTTCAAAGCAATTTCCTTCATATGTTACGTCATCAAAAGAGTTGTCCTTACCTATACACGTGTAGTTTAATCTAAAACTACTATTAATTACCTATTAATTTTAAAAAAATAAAGGAGGAGGGGGAGGGCAGTGACGCAATCGGAAAAAAGTGAAAAAGAACGGGGTGGGGAGGCAAGAACTGGTTTCCATTGCAGTATAAGATTTTGCCCTCCGTTTTAGAGGTCTTCAAAAAATTTATCGAAAAATTCGTGAAATATGCTCAAGTTTAATCGTTCATAGCCTCCTTTACCCTTACTAGCATTCTCAAAGAAGTGGATGGGCATGCCCAACCTTGACAGCCTTGAACAAAAGGAGGAAATGAGAGAAATTAATTATGCGTAAACATGAAATTGATTTAATTAGTTTAAAATTTAAGTTAAAGCCATTTATTTTAAAATCCTTTAAAATAAAATAATTTATTCATTAGGATTTTATTAAAATATTTGAGAATATTATAAAATTAACTATCAAATTTTTAAAAATAAATATCTATTAGACGAATTTTAAGAAATGTAAATATAATTAAAACTGCTATATTTTTGAAATAAGGTCTTCAGTTACTGCAGTGTCCAGGCTTATTGTCACGAGGGTATGCCCCTCCCCAGATCCCGTCCTATATGAAAGTTACTTCTGAAGTTCAAAGATATTTGCTTTCATTACCCTAACTAGAATTTTCGGGGGATGGGGGCATGTCCTCCTTTCCCCCAGCTAGATTTGGACCCGAGTGTATAACTAGAAATTAATCATTGTATGCATTATTATACATACAATGATTAATTTATATGGTGAATTACATACAATATAATGATTAATTACATACAATGATTACATATATGATTAATCATTGTATGCATATTTATACATCGAGAGGGCTTGCAAAGAGAAATACTTAGGCCTTTTCATTTGAAACGGCGAAACTAAATAGAAGTACTGATAAATATGGTAGAAACAGTGGCTAATATCTAGTGCGATGTGAGCCAATAACCTCCTGATGATGTGTCACGACCTCATTTATTTAATAGCTATGAACCCTATACCATTTTGGTTAGTCATTATTAGTAGTTGTAATTAACTGAAGAATCGGTCTGACAGAACAAAATTTCATTGGTTGGTAAAACATTTAACAAATGTGTTTTTTTTAACAGTTAGCCGCATTTAATCAAGAGTATTTTGTAGTTATCACCTGTGATTATTTGATACTAGGCAAAAACATTCTTATTTCTTGTTCGGTATTTCTTAAGCATTTCATCTTATAATTGATTAATTTATATTAGCAATTTGTATTTACTATATGGAACTTGGGGATGCTACATAGAAAGCAGTAGTTAAGTATTGGGTTGAGGACCAAACAAAAATAGTTGATTTAGTTATATAACAACCCTAACTTTGATTCCCTTGAATTCTTTCATCAATTGGTGAAATAATAATATTCATTTAAAGTGTTGGTTGAAGCAATTGCACGTGAAATATATCGGATATCATGATGTGATAGAACAAAGTACCGGGTTTGTCCAACACTTAACCTCAACTATCTTATTCACCCACAAAATTGAGACTTGAAATTCTTTGCTGTGGTGGATAATTGTCTAAAGCAAAATTCGTTTGCCCTAAGGGCACGAGCAAACGAAATAAAACAGAATATTCATACACAGCTCTTGTTAGAATTTATAGCAATATGATATCTGGTATCTTAATTAACATTTATTAAGTTCCTAGCCTTAAGCCTTAACTTCAAAATCGTTATATACAGTATATCGCCAATGGCAATGATAATAAAAGAAAACAATCCCGAAGAGACCCAATGGGCAAAAAATTTATAGCAATATTAAGAATTTAGTATTTAAGGAATTAATATTTTAATAATTTACTGGTTGCTATAAAGTTTATTTTACTTGCAATTTCTGTATAGTGCAAATGCGGCTACATGCATCCGCACAAATAATAAATATAAGTACTCCCCTTTGCAAGTCGTTTCGATATGTTAATATACATGAATAATTAATTATTGAGAATTAAAATGATTCATGAAATCATTATGGAGCTTTTATGAAACAAACACACGAAACTAAAAGCAAATGCGAAATTTATAAAAATGTTCAGTTGAATCAGGCACCTTCGCTCATTCGGTCACGTGAAATAAAATTAAAGTGTTAGACTAGGCGTTCACAAAATAAATTAAGAAGCAAAATCTCCGGCGCTTTTAATAATTTTTCCCGGCCCGAGTGAAAATTGAAATTTGAAAATATAAATTATTATTTTTTAAATATGACTCTAAAAGTAAACGGTGATTTAATATGACGAAATACGACAATTTGAATAACGTAATACAACTAGTTACAACGCAATTAGAACTGAATGCTCAGCAGCTCATTTCTGGGATTTAATCCAATCCTACACATACTGCTTCGACTTCAGTCTTCGCCAGGCTCGTAATCTGTAGTTCCTAGGTTCGAGTCCCAGCTGGGTCAGCGTTGAGATTTATCTCCGCAAATTCCCCGCACTGCCCACGATCAGTAGGGGACAGCGATGGGCTTGGAAAGGCCTCCGCCCGTCGGATGGGACGTTAAGCCGTGGTCCCGTGTGTGAGAGAGCCATACCCTGCACACGTTAAAGAACACGCTGGATGGCCTTGACGGGAGGCTACCCTCTGCCTCCCAACAGCTGTTCCCGTGGGTCTCCTCCCCCAACCTTCTATGAGCCTTCGGGGTCCATGTGACCTGGCCATTTAACCCATGGTGTGCAAAAAAGTGCCGCTCAGAGGTAAAACAACCCAACAACCCAACCAAGCTCAGTCTTCACGTTAAAATAAACTTTAAGAAAAATATTAAATATTAATATTTTTTGTACATATGTATATGAGAAGAAAAATGTAATAAAAAAAGCTAAACATTTTTTACTCTTTTTTTTTTACCCCACTCCCAACTATTGGCTAACAGTAAGCCTAACGTTTTTCTATCCGGCCCGATGCCAAAAACCTTTGTTGGGCCCCCTTGCGCTAAATAAAAGTTAATTTCAGTTACCTTTTATTGATAAGATTGCTATGGAGTCGAACAGTGAGAATCCTTCAATAACACCGAAGTGAGCGTGGATCTATCTACTTCGATATAAAAAATAACTTTAGAAATGAGTAGCAAAAAATGTCTCCATATAATCGAGAATCTACTTCGAATAATCCAATAGAAACAGAACTACTATTGGTCTATAAGTAAATTTATTAATTTTGTTTCAATATTAATTAATAAGTCTCAAAAGAGAGCAAGCAAACATGGCGACTTTCTGAACAAAATTTAATGATGATTAATCAAAAATAATTAAAAGCTGATATTCTTATTACACTAATAAAAAAGTGCAATAAGTCTCTACTATTAAAATAAATTGCGGAAATTAAAAGCAAATGACTTCAGTATGGTTAAGATTCTCTCAGTTCAAATTCTCTTACCTTGATTATCATTTGTGACTTTATCCTTCTCTTTGAATCCAAACCCTACTTCCCCAGAACCCGATGCAATGAATAATAACCTCTCTTCTGAATAAGCTCACCTTTTTATAGACCTACATAAAGACACGCAAATCTGATAGGCAGAGCAAAGAGTGTAAAGAGTGAAATCCTGCTTTTTTTGTTTATTTCTGGAGGCGCCGAAAACGCAATGCCCCTGCAGCAATGATGTTTGCAATATTAAGAAGACCAGAAGCTGCTTTCTGATGGCTTACGCGGTGCCATATCGAGGGCAGGAAGGCTAAACATCCGAGAACTTCCTGGCTCCGCGACATCCCTAAACTCACCACACCCAGACCCGGAGGAACTTGGTTTCCATGGCAACGAAAGTATTCCGGAGCCTGAGGGGAAAGGTTGCTCCAATGACATGTGTCTGATATCTCCGTTCGGCTCGGGTTCTAGGTAGACTGAGCACCCTTGTGCACGGGTTCACAACGGTGGAGTAGTAATTACCGTTAATTTGAGACGACGTGATCGCCATGGGAAAAGTATTGATCACGAAGATAGTCTGCGATTTGTCAATTCATTATCGTTATATGGGGAAGTTAGGTTTCGTTTTTTTCCCCTTAATACCCCCACGTGAAATTGTTTTGACTCAACTAGTTCACTATTTGCGTAATTTCCTGCTAGACCCTTCCGCTTTTGGTAGCTTGGGCGCCGAAATGTATGCCTCCAGTAATTTACTAATGAATTAAATCTAATCATTTGTAGAAATGTGTCATTCAGATGACATCTTTCTTGCAGTATTTTATCCTTTATTTTTCGAAAGAAATTTGTCAACACTTTTGTTTTGTAGCAGAAAGATTTTTTAAGGTTTCTGCATCTCCACTGTTTAGGGTTAATTTCTTTATCTTGGAGATTAGAACTGGGAACTGAGAAATGCTCGATTGTAACAATTCATTCAAGGTCAGATGTCAGTCAGTATTAGTTCTGTATGGACACAACAGAAATCTAAGTAGAGTATACAATTATTTCTTACACTTGAAAAAATCAGAAAACCACTTTTAAAAAATCAGAAATCAAATTATTTATAGAAAGGTTTCATTTTCTTGGCATTTTTCTTGCAGTGATTATCCTTTATTTTTCGTAAGAAATTTAACAATACTTTTTTTTTGTAGCAGAGAAATTTTCATTATTTTTGCATCTTGGCGGTTTAGGATAGATTTCTTTACTCTAGAGTAGGGATTCTGAACGTGGGTATGCGGTAAAATATTTTGGGGTACACCGTGAGAGCTCAAAAGTCGCTAAGTTGGAATTATTACACTATAATATAGTTTTATCTATCTATATAAGGGATACGCCAGTTACATACACATTTCCAGCGGGTACGTGAAACATAAAATGTTGAGAACCACTGATATAGAAGATTAGAATTGGGAATTGTGAAACGCTCGATTGCGACAATTTATTCAAGATCAGGATATCAATTTGAGTTTTGATATGGTTAAAATAGAAAAATATATATAATGCATCCAGTCATGTCTTACACTTCAAAAACTCAAAAAACTGAAAATTTGTTCGTAATCTGTTATGCCCAGGTTCGATTCTCCACTACACTTGCGTTGATATTTACCCCCTCACTCTCCTGTTCTTCCCTTGGTGTGAAAAGGGACACTGAAAGGTTTGGTAAGGTCTCTTGTGCAGACGAACCATATACTCTGCATGTTGAAGAATACGCTGGATAGTGTTGACGAGATGTTTCGATTTATCTCCTAACAGTTATCTGATAGATCTTCTTTCCCTCATGATGCTAAGGGGCGGGGGGTGGCTCAGTCGGTAGCGCGCCAGGCTCGTAATCTGTAGTTCCCAGGTTCGAGTCCCAGCTGGGTCAGCGTTGAGATTTATCTCCGCAAAATTCCCCGCCCTGCCCACGGTCAGTAGGGGACACCGATGGGCTTGGAAAGGCCGCCGTCCGTCGGATGGGACGTTAAGCCGTGGCCCCGTGTGTTGGAGAGCCATACCCTGTGCACGTTAAAGAACACGCTGAATGGCCTTGACGGGAGGCTACCATCTGTCTCCCAACAGCTGTTCCAGTGGGTCCCCACCCCCAACCTTCTCTGAGCCTTCGGGGTCCATGTGACCTGGCCATTTAGCCCATGGTGTGCAAAAAAGTGCTGCTCAGAGGTAAAACAACCGAACAACCCAATCCTCATCATGCTCTGAGACTTTGGTCCTTATTATCTGGTTAGTCCGATTAGAGGTTAAATTACCCGACCTTTGTTCCCTGGTTCGAGCCCTCCTGGGCTAGCGTTGAAATTTATCTCCGCATAAGCTCGCTCATGTCTTTGGTCAGTAGAAGACACCGATGGGCTTGGAAAGTCTACCGTCCGTCAAATGGCACATTAAGCCGTGACACCGAGTGCGGGAGAGCCGTACCCTGTGCACGTTAAAGAACACACTGGATACCCTTGACGGGAGGGTACCATATATCTCCTAACAGCTCTCCAGTTGGTCCCCTCCCCCAGCCATCTCTGAGCCCTCAGGGTCCTTGTGACCTGGCAATTTAGCCTCTTGTATGCGCAAAAGTGCCGCTTAGAGGTAAAATAATCCAACAACAACGACCTAACCTATCATTCAATGTAAATATTAATCAGTTAGTTATAGATACGCTAACTTGCCAGATTTTATACATTCCTAATCTACCAAATATATATTAGGTATATAGGTACATAAAATATATGATTGTTTAAGGGGTGTAAATGAATAACGAATAGTTGCTGGATTTACAGTTTTTTGAAGACTAAATGATCAGGCCGTAAGGACCCCGAGAGCTCAGAGAAGGTTGGGGGGAGATAGATGGTACCATCCCGTCAAACCATTCAGCGTGTTCTTTAACGTGCACAGGATATGGCTCTCCAGCACACGGAGGCACGGCTTAAAATCCCATCAAAAGATGCCGGTCTTTCCAAGCCCATTGGTATCTCCTACTGATCGAGCGCAAGGTTTTTGCGGAGATAAATCTCAATGATCGACCAGGTAGGACTCGAACCGGGGAACAATAGGGCGGGTTATTTAATCTCTGAAATGCATTTTTGTACACACAAGGGTAAAACAAATCAGGTCACAAGTACTCGAACCTAGGAACTGCAGATTACGAGCCTGGTGCGGTACCAAGGATATTTCCCTTGATTTCTGTTTTATCCGTAACAGAACTAATATTAATCTATCTGGCCTTGAATGAATTAACAGAATGAAGCATTTCACAGTTGGGTTTTGACTGTCCAGATCGGTACATTATATTAGCAGCCACTTCTAGTCAGAGCTTGTGACAGGCCAGAGGAAGTGATTATTGTCCAGGCATAACTCTTCAGGCTAGATTCGACTCGCTGATTAAAATAGCGAAATTTCCAAAGTGTTTTAATTAAAATTAAACTATTTCCTATTTATTTTCAATAAAGTAATTAATTTTAAAATAACGAATAATTTTTTGAAAAGCAACTACTTTAAAAATATTTAATAATATTTAAATAAAATTCAAAACAAAATTAATTCATCGCTTTTCCTTTTTTTAAATTAAATATCTTGTTAAATTTTAGTAAACTATATACTAATAAACTTTACAAGCATTTTTTTTTTCACTCCTTTTGTTCCACAACTGCATGGGCGCGGTCTTATTTATGTGACATTAAGTAATTAATTTTAAAATAATGAATAATTCTTTGAAAAGCAACTACTTTAAAAATATTTAATAATATTTAAATAAAATTCAAAACAAAATTAATTCATCGCTTTCCCTTTTTTAAATTAAATATCTTGTTAAATTTTAGTAAACTAAATACTAATAAACTTTACAAGCATTTTTTTTTCACTCCTTTTGTTCCACAACTGCATGGGTGCGATCTTATTTATGTGACATTGAATAGACTATGGTCACCTAGATACACCGGGCCCGGACAGCTGTCGTACAAAAGGAGGAAATTGAATATGCATCAAGTCTTAAGTACTTTAATTTGTCTAAAATTTAACACTAAGCTATTCCGCTCAAAATATAGGGGTGGCTCAGTCGGTAGCACGCCAGGCTCGTAATCTGTAGTTCCCAGGTTCGAGTTCCAGCTGGGTCAGCGTTGAGATTTATCTCCGCAAAATTCCCCGCCCTGCCCACGGTCAGTAGGGGACACCGATGGGCTTGGAAAGGCCGCCGTCCGTCGGATGGGACGTTAAACCGTGGCCCCGTGCGCGGGAGAGACCTACCCTGTGCACGTTAAAGAACATGCTGGATGGCCTTGACAGGAGGCTACCATCTGTCTCCCAACAGCTGTTCCAGTGGGTCCCCCCCCACAACCTTCTCTGAGCCTTCGGGGTCCATGTGACCTGGCCATTTAGCAAATGGTGTGCAAAAAAGTGCCGCTCAGAGGTAAAACAACCCAACCCGGTCAAAATAGCGTGAAATATAACAATTTTCTTATGATTTCATTAAAATATTGTGATATTTTTAGAATCAATTGCTAATTTTAAAAAAATTAGCAACTAGATTAATTTTAATAGATAAAACTCTAGTGGAGATATCTACATATTTTATATTTAAATATTACTGTTGTCAGTGAAATGTCCCGGCCTGATGTATCTGAGTAGACTCATACCTGTCTGAAGCAAATTTTATGGTAAAAAACGAAAACCAGATTTTTGATGATTCTGATGATTAATGACTGTTTTTTTGCAACATTGCAAACTAAAAATTATTTAACCAAAATAAAATCGAAACAATTTGAAATATTCGTGTTTTGAAATTTTTGCAGTGATTAAAGATAGAATGACCAGACATCACGTTTTTGAATCTGTATCCAGATGTTTAAAGAAAAAATATTGAGGAAGATGAGTTCTCCTAGTTCCAAGAAAAATAAATTTCTGAAAGCTGAAATGATCAGGAAGTCAGAGAAAGGGCTTCGGAGAGCCGATTTGTCTTGAAGTCTAGAGTAAGGCCTTCGGAGAGATGATTTGTCTTAGAGTGTAGAGTAAGGACTTCGGAGAACCGATTTGTCTTGGCGTCTAGAGGGAGGACTTCGGAGAACTGATTTGTCTTGGTGTCTAGAATAAGCATTTCGGAAAACTGATTTGTCTTGGTATCTAGAGTAGGACTTCAGAGAGCTGATTTGTCTTGGTATCTAGAGTAGGACTTCAGAGAGCTGATTTGTCTTGGAGTGTAGGACTTCGTAGAATCGATTTGCATGGCGTATTTTGCAGGACTTCGGTAGGACCGATTTGTAAGTTGTAATGTAAGGACTTCGGAGAACCGATTTGTCTTGGTGTCTAGAGTGAGGACTTCGGAGAACTGATTTGTCTTGGTGTTTATAGTATGACTTCGGATAGCTGATTTGTCTTGGTCCTAGAGTAAAGACTTCGGAGAGTTGATTTGGTTTCCAGAGTAATGAATTCAGAGAACTTATTTTTTTTTTGGTGTCTACAGTAAGGACTTCGGAGAGCTGATTTGTCTTCGTGTCTAGAATAAATACTTCGAAAAATTGATTTGTCTTGGTATCTAGAATAAGGGCTTTGGAAAACCGATTTGTCTCGGTGTCCTGATATGACTGATTTATTGCGGTACACTGTAGACAAATTGATTGGGTGTCCAGAGGAAAGATTTTGATTTGCATATGTATACTCAAAAGCGAAAAGTTTTACTCACATATTTACTTAAAAACGGAAAGTTTATCCATGTTTTTTTATATGTGTCATTATTACAAATGCAGGAAGGAAATAGGCTGAAAAACGTTAATAAATTTTAACCTGAAAGGTGATGGACCGTAACAGTCGTGACCCCACTATCCAACACCTAATAATAGGACTAAATACAACATCTGCTTATCTTAAGGGTATATTAAAGTTGTACTTCCACAACATGCACTGTTTTAACTTCAGTAAACTGGTTTCTGTTTGTGTTGGCGTCTGTTAAAAAGTGTTTCCGATACGTGCCATTTATTGCAGATGTAGTTATGATCATAAAACAATGACTAGGATACTAAAACGTTTCATGCAATCAATTACAAAAACAGCTATAATTTATAATATTTTTTAAAACAAAGTTATTTACCATTCAAATATTATAACGATGTTTCAACATACTTAAAATATATTTTTAATTGAAAATTGCATTGTCCCTATTGGTAATCAGAATACACAATTAAACTGCAAAAAAGTTAATTACCATTATACTACTGCCATTTGGATGAGAATTCGTCAGATTATTTGGTGCTCGCTAAGTCTGACCTTAGCTCTCTTGGTGCTCGCCAAGTGAGGAGGGGGTAGCGCGCCAGGCTCGTAATCTGCCAGCCTCGAGTCCCAACTGGATCAGCGTTGAGATTTATCTCCTTGCCTTCGGTCACTAGGAAACACCGATGAGCATAGAAAGGCCACCGTCCGTCGGATGGGACATTAAGCCGTGGTTCGCTTGTGCGGGTGACCGTACCCTGTGCACGTTAAAGAATACTCTGCATGGCCTTGATGAGAGGCTGCTATCTGTCTCCTAACAGCTATCCAGTGGATCCCCTTCGCCCAACCTTCTCGGAGTCCTTGTGACCTGGCCAGTTAGCGAATGGCCTTGACGTTAGGATACTATCTGTTTCCTAACAGCTGTCCAGTGGTCTCCTTCCGCCAACCTTCTCGGGGTCCTTCTTTTTTTTCCCCTTTCAAAAGCAATCTGCAAAGTCTTACCACTGAAACGACTATGTATACTATGTTTCGTTTCTGTATATCCAGAAGAGTAACGTTGGTTTCAAGAATAGGCTGTTTACAAAGGTACTAATCATTCTCAACGGCAATTCCAAACAAACTACGGTTGTCATAATGACTGAGTAACCTATCATGCTAAACTTTGTCAATCTGAGGGTCTTTCAGAACGTCATTGTTAAACGTAATTCTTTTTACAAAAAAAATTCGAAAACATCCATATAAGTGAATGAAAAATAGCATTCAAAACTCTATAACCTTGAAAACAGTTTTTGTTTTAAGTTTCGAGTAGAGGGGTCTGAGAATAAGACTTGAGAAGGGTTTCCCAATCACTAAACTATTCCAACCACAGGAAATATTGAAATGATATTCTATATGGAATAAGAATTTATAGTGTTTTTTGATAATCTATTTTTAGTGTCGGTCATAAAGTATATAGTATGGAACTAAAATAAATTATACAAAGGCAACTATTTCGGGTTTCAAAGCAGGTAGAATAGTGTAAGATTTCTTCTCTGACTGGAGATATATTGAAGAATATATTATTATTCATCCAATATCGATTCATCAGTAATTGCTTTTAATATTCAAAGTGTTATGGAAGTTGAAACCGCTAACAGCATTAATAGTCAAAAGATTTTCTCACGGAAGTTAAAATAGGAAAATAAAAAAAAAAACTGTTTTAGAACAAAACGTTTACTAATATGTCGTTGTAGAAGTTTTTCTAAGAATTCAGTTGGGTTGGGTTGTTTTACCTATGAGCGTCACTTTTTTGCGCACCATGGGTTAAATGGCCAGGTCACAGGGACCCCGAAGGCTCAGAGAAGGTTGGGGGAGGGGACCCACTGGAACAGCTCTTGAGAGAGAGATGGTAGTCTCCCGTCAAGGCCATCCAGCGTGTTCTTTAACGTCCACAGGTTATGGCCTCTTCCGCACACGGGGTAAAGGCTTAACGTCCCATCCGACGGATGGCAGCCTTTTCAAAGCTCATCGGTGTCCACTACTGACCGTAGGCAGGGCGGGGAGTTTTGCGGTTTTTCAGTGTTTGCAAATTTTGACGAATACTGCTTAGGGTGAGGATAACATCGACTTCTACTATAAAATATTTTTGCTTCCATAACTTTAAATAGTAAACGAATATTGTCAAAAAATGGTGATTTAGAGATTTCACTAGGAACTGCAATATATATCTAGTGACAATTTTCAGTACAAAACTTATTTTCAAATTAGAGAGTTTTCCTGAACATGATGTCCGAATGTCTTTGATAATGTAATGTACCCTTTATCATTCATTTTTGTACAGAATAACTATAATAAAATTTTCTGGTAATGGGGACTTCATTGAATCCTTATACAGTATAATTCTAGCATTATAAAGTTATCAGTTTATACACTCCATTGGATCCTGATATAATTCTAGCATTATTTGCCATCCCGTGGTTGTGTGGTTAGTGCTATTGATCCAAGGGACCTGGGTTCGAGCCCTGCATAAGACATGGATGTTTATGCTGTTTTTCTGTTGAGACCCTGCCATCCTCATAGACCTTCTACTATGACATATAAACTGAAAGGCTCCTGTCAGACCTCTGGGGAAGCAGCTGCTTGAGGGGGTATTTATTCATGCTTTTTATTTATTATAAATTTATCGGTTGTACACACTCCTTTTCAACCACTGTGATTCTAGAATTATAAATTTATCAGTTGTACATACTCCATTGCTCGGAATTTCTTGTCAGTAAAACTTTTAAAATCCTAAAATTCCTCTATAGTGGAAATTCGAGCTAAATCTTAATGATAAAATTAAGAAACTTAAAATTGTAAACCTACAAGATGAACTTAAATTTAATCTCTAATTTTAAATCTAATCGATTAACCTCGATATGAAGCTTCATATTTCTAGCTGATATTTGCATCCTGATTATAAATAAAAATGGGCTCTATTTGAACTTAAAAAAAATTATAGGAGAAAAATTGCGATTTTGTTTTTTTGCAAAACTAGATACCCATTCTCGGTACATGTGAAATTCATTATTTCTCTCGTATCCGTATAGAAATTGAAATTAACAGTTATATATATTTGATTTAGAACAACATACAAGTGGTTAAATACATGAATTATTCAAAATCTGTTATGTGGACTAGAGGTATACAATAAAATTTCATAATCGTACCATGGGTAAAATTGACTAACTGCAAAAGAATTTTCTAATATGGAATTCGACAATATATATGTCGCAGGGAGATGATAAAAATAGGGATTTGATCAAATCCCTAAGGTATATATGATCAATTCACGGAAGATGTTAAAATAACAACTCTGTGGGGTTATTTCCCTGAAGAAAGTAAGTGATTTGATCAAATCCCTTAACTGTTTTAGTGAAAAGATGAAATAATATTGTTTAGATATTAAAAGTCTTTATTTAGTAAACCATGCATTATTAAATGTAGAATAGTTAATACAACAATAGTCATTGAAACACAAATTATTTATTCGAAACCAATTAACAAAAGAAATAGGTACTTAAGCTGATATTTTTAAAAACAGCATTATTAAATGTAGAATAGTTAATACAACAATAGTCATTGAAACACAAATTATTTCGGCTATTACGGAATTGTAATAGCTGGTAAATTGTACTTTTTTCGTTTTTTCCGAATCGCCTTTTCCACCTCTTATTATCTCCTTTCCGAATCGCCTTTTTAAGGTATTCTTAATGTATCTCGATCTACAATACACCGCCTGCCAAATTATTCAAAACGCCCTTCATGAGAGAAGGCCAAGTGAGAACGAATTTGTAAAGTGATAATCTCTTGAGTATGAATCTTCGGGTCACGTGACTCCGTGGTCCGAATTATAATGAAACGCCCCGAATGAGCGGAGGCCAAGTGAGAACGAATCCGTCAAGTGGTGAATCTCTTGAGTATGAATCTTTAGCTCACGTGACACTACTTTGGACACTAGAAAGGGTCCTTTTTTACCTTTCTGGGAAAAATGTTTAAGTAGTGGTGCTAATTTAAATTGTTCAATGATTGTGACAGCTTCTTCTATCCCTTCGCGAGTCCACAAAGGTTTTTCTTTTTCATGCCGCTTGTTCAAAAACGTCCTGATAGTTTCATTAAACTGTTCTTCAGATACAAATTCGGTCAGAGTTTGATTTATATGAGGTCAGAATATCTGAACTCATTTTTCTACGGTAGGTACTTGATAAAACTCGAAATATAGAAAACAATAATAAAAATGCGCGCAACCTTCCTCGCGTAATGTTTGGGCGCTGGACGGCACGGACGCCAGAGGGGAGCGGTGAGGTAAAGGGGAGTGGTAACAAGCGAAACATAGAGCTGTGCGAGTCCTGACTTGTTTATTTCATCTTTTCACTGAAACAGTTTAGGGATTTGATCAAATCACTTACTTTCTTCAGGGAAATCACCCCACAGAGTTGTTATTTTAACATCTTCCGTGAATTGATCATATACCTTAGGGTTTTGATCAAATCCCTATTTTCATCATCTCCCTGCGACATATACATATATATATACACAGACACAAAGTGCCGGTTTTAGAGAACCATGGCCCATAATTTAACCTTTTTCCGCAGATTATGAGTTACCCCGCGACACGATCTCCTGACAACTTATCAGGTATCCCATGCAGCTCAAGACGTTTTTTCTCTAGATTTAATAGCTACGTGAAACTAAGAGTGAGTATAAACATTTCTCTAGAAACTAACGTAGATGAATTTGTTAAATATATAAATATTATAGTTATGTGTTTTTAATTCCTCAATCACATCAACAATAATATGAAAAATTTATCAAAATTAGCGGCAAGACAATCGATTTTTATTTGATATAAAAAATATGGGAATATACTCTTAAAGGACACAACAAAAAATGTCATCCTAAAAACGCACTTTTCAATTTTTAAATCTCAGTGGTGCTGCGTTGGTTTGCAGTGACACTGAGACGTCCTGGGTTAGGGTTCGAGTCCCGGATAAGGCATGGTCGTTTCTTCTGTCATGTATGCTGTGATTGTCTCTCAATGAAAAAAATTGTTCGCTTTTCGACATGCCAAAAAGCTATATTTTCAAATTGGGACAGAGCAAATATTGGCTATAAGTCGCAGCAACAAATGAAGAAAAACAGAATGGAATTTTTAATAAATGTATAAGACAACATTCTAAAATATAGGACTATCCTATAAAATATAGGATGAATGGTCGCCATATATATGACGTGTTTTTTTTATCATCTGGTGGATTAGATTGTTTTACCTCTGAGCAGCACTTTTTTGTATACCATGGGCTAAATGGTCAGGCCACAAGGACCCCGAAGGCTCAGAGAAGGTTGGGACCCACTGGAACAGCTGTTGGGAGACAGATGGTAGCCTCCCGTCAAGGCCATCCAGCGTGTTCTTTAACGTGCACAGGGCATGGCTCTCCCGCACACGGGACCACGGCTTAACGTCCCATCCGACGGACGGGGACCTTTTCAAGCCCATCGGTGCCCCCTACTGACCGTGGGCAGGGCGGGGAAATTTTGCGGAGATAAATCTCAACGCTGACCCAGCTGGGACTCGAACCTGGGAACTACAGCCTGGCGCGCTACCGACTGAGCCGCCCTCGCCCCTATCATTTGGTGGAGCTGCGATGATTTAAAAGTTGTGATATATCTATCCAATCAGAGGGCTATCAGTTACGTGCCTTTAAGTACATCACTTGCACCCATTTTTCGCGATATCACTGTGCAGCATGGATGTTCTCTACCCGTGCCGGCATAATGCTTTAAAACGGCATTGCCATTTATCCTACCATAAATGGGAATTTTCAAACTTCTAGATACATGTAATTCTGACAGTATTGTAAGTAACGGTACTGACAGCTAATATTTTCAAAGTAGTTTCAATTCACGTGTTTTATTTTATCTCTAGTGATACCCACGATAAACATTTGGCGCAAAATGGATCGATAACTCTTGCCATCGATAAGTTCATTCAAAGGTTTCCACCACTCTCCAATCACAATTAAATTCCGCCAAATGAACTAACATTTCATTGTACATATAAATATGTTACCGCTAAAGCTCGAAAGCCGTTAATGTGCACATTACCTAGCTAATATGCAGATTAACTGATTTGCTCCGTTAACGTGCGGAATCAAGAGTTTTCCGCATTTTACCTAGGTAATGTGCACATTAACGGCTTCCGTATCGTTAAAAAGTTCCGTATCGTTAAAGTTCAAAAGTTTGTTTCTCTCATAGTGGTGAATCTCTTGAATATGAATCTTCGTGTCACGTGATTCACTCGTCCGCATTATAAAAAAACGCCCCGGATGAGCGGAGGCCAAGTGAGAACGAATCGGTAAAGTGATTCATTCTTGATAATGAATCACTAAAATGATTCGTTCTCACTTGGCCTGCTCATTTTGGGGGTGTTTTTTATAATTCGGACGACTGATTCATGTTGACAAAGGGATGACCCTGGTTTCAACTCTACTCTCGGACACTAGATAAATAACATTATGTTAATTTAAGCGTACAGAAACGTTCCTGTTGTTCCAGCAAAGATCTTATTTTCACTTTAACGAGTGCCTAGTAGGTAATGTGCAGATTATCCAGGTAATTTGCAGATTACCTAGGTAATTTGAGAAATGAAACAATTTTCCGCACGTTAACGGATCACCCTAGTTAATCTGCACAATACCTAGATAATCTGTAGAATAACTGATTTCTGCACTTTAGCGGTAACAAATACACTAATCTCTCCTCAACAATATCTCTATAATAACTAAAGGAGTTATTGAAGTTGGAATGTTAACAGCAGATCCAGCTCTTATGCTCATTCCAAACTCTTTTCTCCGAAACTGATGAAAACTGAAAGATAAACGTATAGAACGGCAATATTTTTTTATTGAACGTTTTTGTACAATTTTTTTTTTGTAGCTTTTTCGGTAAATTCCAAAGTCTAACAATGCCACTATTACACGTTTTTCCGCAAAACTCCCTGCCCTGCCCTTGGTCAGTAGGAAACACCGATGGCCTTGGAAGGGCCACCATCTGTCGGATTGGGCGTAAAGCCGTGGCCCCGCGTGCGGGGAGAGCCTTATTCTGTGCACGTTGAAGAACACCCTGGATGGCATCAACGGGAGGCTACGATCTGTCTCCTAACTGCTTTCCGGTGGGTCCCCTCCCCCAATTTTATCAAAGCATTCGGGGTTCTTGTGACCTGGCCATTTAGCCCATTGTATGCAAAAAGCGCCACTCAGAGTTAAAACAAACCGAAATGAAAATTGATATCTGGATAAATTTGATTTGAGATCTTATATTTATTTCTAGTGATATTTTCCAGCAAAAGCTTATTTTCAAAACTGGAGCTTGTGAATGTGTCTCTCGATTCCATAACATGGAAGTGGGTTGGGTTGTTTTACCTCTGAGCGGCACTTTTTTGCACACCATGGGCTAAATGGCCAGGTCACATGGACCCGAAGGCTCACAAAATGTTGGGGGAGGGGACCCACTGGAAAAGCTGGTAGCTTCCCGTCAATGCCATCCAGCGTGTTCAGATAGACAGATGGTAGCTTCTCAGATAGACAGATGGTGTTCAGATAGACAGATGGTAGCGTGTTCCAGGAGACAGATGGTAGCTTCCCGTCAAGGCCATCCAGCGTGTTCCTTAACGTGTACAGGGTATGGCTCTCCCGCACACGGCTTAACTTCCCATCCGACGGACGGCGGCCTTTCCAAGCCCATCGGTGTCCCCTACTGACCGTGGAGTTTTGCGGAGATAAATCTCAACGCTGACCCAGCTGGGACTCGAACCTGGGAACTACAGATTACGAGCCAGGCGCGCTACCGACTGAGCCACCCCCGCCCCACACGGAAGTGTTCTAGTACTTTTGGTAATATACGTTTTCTGCTAAATGACATGTTCCGTAAAATGATTTCATTTCATGGAATATTTCTATTTGAAAATAACAATTAAAAACTTATTTTACTACTGCAGAGATAATATACTATAGATTTACCATTATAGAGCAGTGTAGAGTTATTTGTTCAAGCATGTCGATCATAATTTGTGACTTTTGTGCAGTCGGGTTGGTCATAATTTTTATCATTTGTGCAGGTCAGGCTGGTCATAATTTTTTATCATTTTTTCAGGTCGGATTGGTTATAATTTTTATCATTTGTGCAGGTTGAATTTATGGAGGTGAGGTCTTCTCGATTTGTAGGTCTCACTGATTTGCATTGGACTGGACCCAAACTTTCGAAAGGTTCATCCATGCCAATTCAATCTTCGCAATTTTTCGTCCATTCAATCCGCTATTCCGAAATCTGACAAGTGAAGAAATTAATGAAGCGAAATAGAAATACATTTGCATTTCTTTTTGAATTCGTTTAGGGAAGATTAATTCTTTTGCAATTAAAAGTCACTTTCGCCTCAGACCATGTAGTGTTATGTTTTTATTGTCATAATTTCAAAGAAAACAGTGGACGGGGGTGGCTCAGTCATTAGCGCGCCAGGCTCGTAATCTTCAGTTTCCAAGTTTGACTTCCGCCTGGGCGAGAGACTAGATTTATTTCCGCAAAACTCTCCACCCTGCCCTCGGTCAGTATGGGTCTTAACGTCCCGTCCGTCGAATGGGACGTTAAGCCATGACTCCGTGTGCGAGAGAAACATACCCTGTGCACGTTAAAGAACACGTTTGGTGGTCTTGACGGGAGACTACCATTTGTCTCTCATCAGCTGTTCAGTGGGTCCCCTCAACTTTCCATGAGCCATCGAGGTCCTTGGTGTTTGGGTTGTTTTACCTCTGAGCGGCACTTTTTTGCACACCGTGGTCTAAATGGCCAGGTCACATGGACCCCGAAGGCTCAGAGAAGGTTGGGGGAGGGGACCCACTGGAACAGCTGTTGGGAGACAGATGGTAGCCTCCCGTCAAGGCCATCCAGCGTGTTCTTTAACGTGCACAGGGTATGGCCCTCCCGCACACGGGGCCACTGCTTAACGTCCCATCCGACGGACGGCGGCCTTTCCAAGCCCATCGGTGTCCCCTACTGACCGTGGGCAGGGCGGGGAATTTTGCGGAGATAAATCTCAACGCTGACCCAGCTGGGACTCGAACCTGGGAACTACAGATTACGAGCTTGGCGCGCTACCGACTGAGCCACTCCCGCCCTCGGGGTCCTTGTAACCTGGCTAATTAATCCATTGTGTGCAAAAAAGTGCCGCTCACAGGTAAAACAACCCAACCCGTTGAAAGCGTATACAATCAGTTCCTTTCAAAATCAGAGATAGAAATGTTTTAGAGACATAGGATCGCAAGAGACAGTTTGGAGCCAGAACGCTTTTCTGCGATAATGATAAGTGGTATTGAAAAATTAGATGCATACTAGAAGAATTCGTAAAGATTTCAAATTCGGGGTGAAAATGCATTGTTATATAACGCAATAAACAGTGAATAGTAGAACAAAGCAATTGCATGATTTCCATGAGTTATGCAAATGAATGCAGGAGGGTACATAACTAAGGGACCTGTTTCAGGAGAATGGACAATTTAATAAAGAATATGATGCCCCGAATAGTTATACAAGCAACACAATAACTTCTGATACTCTTTTCCTGGCTGAACAAAGAGGTCTGACCGAAGTACCTCCCACACTTCCAAAAGAGCAAATAAGAAGTCGTAAGAGGTTGTTGGAGAGGAATTAGAAATCGGCAGAGCGTTTTCACAGAGCATCATAGGTCTGGATAATAGGGTGGTCATTCCATCTGCTGAATATCCTGATTTTATAGAATTTATCGATAGTCTGAGCCCTATGAAGGTTGTCATTTATCATCTATCTAAATAAACTGGAGGCCAAGAGAGCCCTTTTAAAAGCCTCATATAGGGCTGAAGGATATCATTCCTGTACATCTGACCAACCACGTTGACTTTGCCAAAGACGCGGAACTGGTTAATCTGTTTTACCTCTGAGCGCCATTTTTTTGCACAACAATGTGCTAAAATGGCCTGGTCACAAGGAAACCGATGGATCAGAGAAGGTTGGGGACAGTTGTTAGTAGGCAGATGGTAGCTTCTTGTCAAAGTCATCCAACGTGTTCTTTAACTTTCACAGGTTATGGCTCTCCCGCACACGGGGCAACAGCTTAACGTCCCACCCGACGGATGGCCGCTTTTCCAAGTCCACCAGTGTCCCCTACTGACCGAGGTCACAGCGGGGAGTTATCGGCAGATAAATCACAAAGGACTCGAACCTGGGAACTGCAGATTGCGAGCCTGGTACGCTACCGACTGGGCGATTCCTGTTTTACGTGGATCGGTGTGATTCAGGGACGTACCCAGGTTTTTGCTACGGGGGGAGAAGTTCCGAGAATTTTGTTTCAGGAAGTGGGGGGGGGGGGGTGTCCGAATATTTAGTATCGGGGAGGGTTTGAGAATTTAGTTTTAGGTGGGGTCTGCGAATTTAGTTTCGCGGGGGTAATTCTTGGTGAGAATAAGACTTGAGTAAGGTTTCCCAAATGCTAAAATATTCCACGAGACTGGAAGAATAAAATAAATATAAAATACCCCCTCAAGCAGGTGCTTGGCCACGGAGGTCTGACAGCAGCCTGTCAGTTTAATATGTCACAGTAGAAGGTCTGTGAGGATGGCGAGACCTCAGCAGAAAGACAACACAAACGTCCGTGCCTTACTCGGGGCTCGAACCCAGATCCCTTTGATCAGTAGCCAAGCATGTTACCCACTCGGACATGGGACGGCATTGAAAGAATATTAAAAATTAAAATGAAACGGTTAAAATGATATTCTATGTATTCTATATTTCATAGGGAATAAAACTTTATATCTGCTTTAAATTCTATTTCTAGTGTTGGATATAATATATGGTGCTGAAATAAAATTATACAAAGACAACTGTTCTGAATTTCGAAGCAGGTAGACAAGTTTGGGATTTCATATAAGACGACCAGATTTTCGGGGATGGGATCCCTTGGTCTTCTCCTCGGTACCGGTTGGTGTGATTTGACAAAATGTCGACTCATACCATCAAGCCACCCATACTATAGTGGTGATGTTCTGTGATATTAGAGGGTTGATAGGAGTTCTTTGTTTTCTCCAGATCAAGACTCTTTGAGAATCAATCTGATGACTGAATCGCTATTCATCGCTGAAGAGCTCATACACCCACTGGTCTAGAGTGCAATCATGATATTGTCTGCACCATATTATACTTTCCTATGGGTGGAATTGAGAGTAAACCGTCGATCATCTAGCATAGAGCCCTTTCTTGTCAAGCCTTTGTGGACAGTTTGCCTCGAAACTGTCTCCCAACGGCTATGGGAAGTTCCAGAGAGCTTTTCTTGATTGACATCTTCCTATTACGTCACATCCTATCCTAGTCACATTGCTACTCTAATAACCGATTGCTCTACCACTTGTAAAAGCATTCATATGATGTCTTTGTGTCACATTGTTGTTAAGAAACGCATTACAACATGAGCACAACTCTTGCTGAACTGGAAATAAATGGTGTAAAATCGGAGCCAGCTTTTATCGCACCTGGATTTGCGTTTCTGATCACATAAATAAATATTGTCCATTCCTATTATAGTAAATATTGTAAGGATGGACATAGGTAAATATTGTCCAATCCAAGTCACATCGCTACTCTAATATATCTATTGCTCTACCACTTGTAAAAGTATTCATATGATGTCTTTATGCCATATTGTTGTTAAGAAACGCTTTACAACATGAGCACAACTCTTGCTGAACTGGAAATAAATGGTGTAAAATCGGAGCCAGCTTTTATCGCACCTGGGATTTGCGTTTCTGATCACATAAATATATATTGTCTGGCTAGGATATTTCTAGGAGGTATACGACCTTGTGTATACAGGTGCTCCCTTACGAACTTTCAGACTTACGAACAATTTGACGGTACGTCTAAAATTTAAATTTCGCGCGGGTTCGTGGCTTTGAAGTCGATAGCATGGTCTAATTTTCCTTTTTTGTTATTTACAATACGTATTATATTATTTATGTACACACATATACATTAACAATATAAGTTGTTTTATTTATAATATCGACTTTATACCACAGCAGATTCTTACCGCATTTGAAAGTAGTAAGCAGTAGCGGGCGGGTAAACGAGTGTAATGCATTCTAGTAAGTACATTGAAGGATCGAACACTAACAATAAGTGGTTATTCTGTGTACAAATATACTTTTTAGGTTAGTTTTCGACTTACGACAAAACCTCGGGAACTTAACCTGTTCGTAACTAGGGGAGCACCTGTATTCTATATATATTATATTGCATATTATATTATTTATTTATTATACGATAAGACCGATTCATCATAATTTAAAATAAGTTGAATCATCTTCATCAATCTTTACGTTTTCAACTTAAGCTCTTATTAACACATATTAAAAAGCATTTTTTTTCGAGTTTTTGAAATGGAAATATTCCTTTTCCATCCACTTATGAATAATTCACTTGCAGCTCATGAACAATATGAAGAAATATTTTTTTGTTCAACGATTGCCTGAAGTTAATAAATTAGTATATAATCAGTTGAGTTCATTTTACTTGAAAGTTTTATTTTTATCAAATGCTTCATAAACTCTTTCACTTTGCAGTGTGCGTTAATGGAGCATTAATAAACACAATGTTTCACTATCGATGAAATTTTATAGGCTTAGTATTTCTTAATTACAGAGCACAGTGGAATAAATCATTTTTATCGTGCTGTATACGCACATTATGGACAGTGAGAGAAAGTATGGCAATGAGCTCACACAAAACCGGTTGTTAATTAGAATATTGTACCCGCTTTGCAATCATTCGATGTTATTTCGGTCTAATCATCTTGTCACAAGAGGACGCAAAACTGATTGCGTTGCAGAGATGACAGATGGATGTGGAAACGTGAGTGACATTCTGTTTACCGATGAAACCTGTTTACGTGCGAGCAAAACTGATGTCATGAATAGGCGACACCGTCGACTGTCCAAAAAGATATGTGTGAGGGATAATAAATTGAAAATTTCTTCTGCTGCCCCATAAGATAAGCAATGATTCAGCAAGATCCAGAATGCTGGGGTTATTGCATTTGCCGAAAAATATCTTGGGTAGATAGCGCTCGAAACGTATTCCATTGAACACATAATGGCCGAACTTAAGACTTTAAAATTTTTTTTTGCTTCATTTCAATAATAAAAATAAGTTAAATACTCTCTCAAGCAGTTGCTTACCACAGAGGTTTGACAGGAGCATGTCAGTTTATACGAATAGAGAAGATCTGTGAGGAAGGCGAGACCTCAGCAGAATGACAACACAAGCATCCATGTCTTACCTTGGGCTTGAATCCAGGTCCCTTTGATCAGTAGCCAAGTGTGCTAACCACTCAACAAAGGGATTCGAAGGTGAAATATACTTTTAAGCGTATCGAAATAATTTAATGAACAATTAAAAAGTTTCAAGTTATGCACAGAACAATGGAATAAATAAATAAAAAAATAAATACCCCCTCAAGCAGCTGCTTGCCACAGAAGTCTGACAGGAGCCTGTCAGTTTATATGCCATAGTAGAAGGTCTGAGAGGATGGCAGGACCTCAGCAGAAAAACGACACACACATCCATGCCTTACCCGGGCCGTGTTGTGCCGGGGCTCGAACCCAGGTCCCTTGGATCAGTAGCCAAGCGCGCTAACCACTCGGCCAAAACATACTAGAATTCCTATGACTGCATCAGTTCACGTATAGTTAACTTATCCTACACGTATAGCTATTTTCACGTATAGTTATTCCTATGACTGCATCAGTTCACGTATTTATATATATAGCTCACGTATAGTATAACTATTTTTCCATGTCACTTAACTGACATGGAAAAATATTCATGCCTTTTTCTGGCAAATAAAATCAACGACATCTCTTCAGTGCTTCATAAACATGGTGTTGTTGAAATTGGTGTGTTGCTCTGGGAGGTGTGTGTGTGATCAGTCGATAGCGCGCCAGGCTCGTAATCTGCTGCTTCCAAGCTCGAGCCCCATCTCAGTAGCGTTGAGATTTATCTCCTCAAAACTTCCTGCCCTATCCTCGATCAATAGAAGACACCGATGTGCTTGGAAGGTTGCCATCCGTCGGATGGGACGCTCAGCAGTGGCCGCGTACGGGAGAGTTCATACCCTGTACACATGGTTGTCCATAACACATTTCGTCAGTACCTATCCAACCCAAAAAGAATTTTTAATTTATCTCTAAAAATAAAAATATTCATGTCTAGAGAATGGCAGACGACAAAGCGAAATCATTATATCGTTTTTTAGTGGGGGGAGGGGGGAGGGACGTGATCATAAGGCAGAGAGACCATGTTTAGTTGGTAAACAGGGCGATACCCATTTTTATAAGGTAAACTAGATGGATCTCCAAACATAACTATATTGTTTAGTTATTAGATTCTCCTAAGGTAATGGTTCTCAAAGGATGTGCCACGAATTTTCGGGAAGATATTGCTGATAAAAAGAAATTTTTTAATCTATATTGTACCTACTTTCTCCACTGATTCTACATTTAACTTTATCCGTTTAATCTTATACATATTAAATCTTAATGTTAAAACCAAAATTAACAGAAAACTTTCTCATAACCGTACGCCCTAACCTCAATACACGTCATAACTTGAACAGAATAGCTCTGCGTTTACAAACGACTCCACAGAAATGGCTGTTTTTGAAGGCAAACTGCGCATGCACGAGTCCAGTAATGTTGCTTACTTAGATTTTTTGTGTGCCGTGAGCAAAAAAAATCTTGAGAATTATTGTCCTAAGGTGGGGCGGGGGTGGCTCAGTCGGTAGCGCGCCAGGCTCGAAATCTGTAGTTCCCAGGTTCGAGTCCCAGCTGTGTCAGCGTTGAGATTTATCTCCGCAAAATTTCCCCGCCCTGCCCACGGTCAGTAGGGGACACCGATGGGCTTGAAAAGGCCGCCGTCCGTCGAATGGGACGTTAAGCCGTGGCCCCGTGTGTGGGAGAGCCATACCCTGTGTACGTTAAAGAACACGCTGGATGGCCATCTGTCTCCCAACAGCTGTTCCAGTGGGTCCCCTCCCCCAACCTTCTCTGAGCCTTCGGGGTCCTTGTGGCCTGGCCATTTAGCCCATGGTGTGCAAAAAAGTGCCGCTCAGAGGTAAAACAATCCAATCCAATTGTCCTAAGGTTTTCGTAATTGCTTAAATTTATGAAATGTTGAAGTACAAATACTCCACACCTACGATTTTGCGAAACAGATTCACCGTTGAATTATAACAATTCAAAATAATTATGTTAAAACATTTTCAGGTCTATGCTCTGACTACTTAATTACTTAATTAACTAGAACAGTGGTTCTCAACATGTTATGCTTCACGTACCCTTTGGAAATGTGTACGTAATGGCGTACCCTTTGTATAGATAGATAAAACTATAGTTATAGTATAACAACGGTTATTTTTACTTTGTTATTAGATCTAGCGACTTTTGAGATCTCACGGCGTACCCCAAAAAATTTTACCTCCTTTTTCAGAACCCCTGAACTAGTAGATTAAGCCTGTTGAAACAGACATGATATTTTAGCTTGATTCATCTTGCAGTTAATATTTAAGGAAATCAATTATTTTTTTTGTTTCTATTAACCTGTATTCAAAATCTCTAATCTTCTAAATCTAATACCGCATTATCATCATGCAAACGTTCTTGAATCACAATTTTGGTATAAATACTCTGTTAGCATTCTTTCGTATCTCTTGATGCTCTGCAGGTTCGAGTCCCAGCTGAGTCAGCGTTGAGATTTATCTCCGCAAAATTCCCTGCCCTGCCCACGGTCAGTAGGGGACACCGATGGGCTTGGAGAGGCCGCCGTCCGTCGTATGGGACGTTAAGCCGTGGCTCCGTGTGCGAGAGAGCCATACCCTGTGCACGTTAAAGAACACGCTGGATGGCCTTGACGGGAGGTTACCATCTGTCTCCCAACAGCTGTTACAGTGGGTCCCCTCCCCCAACCTTCTCTGAGCCAACGGGGTCCATGTGATCTGGCCATTTAGCCCATGGTGTGCAAAAAAGTGCCGCTCAGAGGTAAAACAACCCAACCCTTGATCCGAGAATCCTGGAATAGGACCTTTATTGTGAGTAAACCCGAAATTTATTTATACGTTCCCTGAGGACCACAAATGGGTGTCTATGTGTAAAATATGAGGCTTATAGGATTAGAAATGGTTTGAAGTATAGAGATAATGTACAGAATTAGTTTTTTAAGTTGTTTGATTAGCAGTTTAAGGACATTTTTGTTCAGGGGCGAAAAATTAAACTTATGCATTTTTCAATATTAAACTTATGCATTTTTCAAGAAATTTAGTTAAAGATCTCTAAAACGAAGGGAGCCGTTCCGTGGCCGAATGGTTAGCGTGCTTGGCTACTGATATAAAGGATCTAGGTTCGAGTTCCCGGCAACTGGCAAGACATTGATGTTTGTGTTTCCTGCTACGATGGTGTATAAACTGACAGGTTCCAATCACATCTCTGTGGCAAGCAGCTGCTTGAGGGGGTATTTATTTCTTTTTTTTAAACGGAGGGAGAAATGTTATTCTATAATGGAAATCCAGTCTATTGGCCCTTTTTTACTTTTTTCCGGCTAGATTGAATTTCTTCCCCCCTTAATTTTTTTAGATTAGGGCTATTTTGCTTTGGTTTGAAATTCACCCCGATAGAGAACTCATGTGTTTTTCTACTTCTCGCTGATGTCAGATCATGTAGTAGCTTAAATATACTGTGTAAAGTACCGAGAAAGTTTAATCTCCGTTTCGTCGGATTTCGTCGCGCTGTAATTACACAGATACTTGACTGATTGGTCCCAAATTTCGTACGCTGGTTCCCCTTAGACGACCGAGTGTTTGGTAAAAATATCAGGTTCCTACTTGCCATGGGACGGGATTAATCCCTCTGCAATATCTGGGATCCGGCAATTGTGGGAGGCGCTGGCTTCGCCTCAGCTACTGTGAAAGTTATGATTGTTGAAATGATTGAAATAAACTTCCTGACAAAAGTTTGGAGAAAGCTGCGAGTTATCAATGGACAATGGGAGAAAAACTGGAATAGGATCTTATGCTGTGAGTGGGCCCAATATTTATATTTGTGTTTTGTGAGGGAAATAAAGGAGATACTACGTGCAAAGTACGAGGTCTATAGGATCAGAATTTAAAGAGATAATCACTAAAAAGAGAGAATAAGCATTTTAGGGATTTGATTAGGGTGTATGTTCTATATGGATCTTACTTTTTAATGTAAATTTTTACTACCGGTAGAAAAGACAGAGCAGAAGTTTTAAATTAATTTAATGCGTTTCAGTACAACAAGTTTAAAGAACTATCACACCTATCCCTCGATTTACACTGAAGGTAGGTTCCGCACAAAACCGTATAAAACGAAAAAAACACTAAAATGTGCATAATTCAGTTTCGATTTACAAGGTTTTGATTTCGATTTACACGGTTTTGTGTGGAATCTGTCTTCAGTGTAAATCGAGGGATAGGTGTATTTACAAAGTCTGGTCACTCCTTGGTCTGGTATAGTTTCTGCAAGTGCGAAACTGGAGAATTGCACAAGATTCTGTAGGCTGTTTCATTCCGAAGCACTGCTCATGCGCAGCAGTCTGCGTTAAAGTACTCAAAGACTAGGGAATAATTCTCTCTGCCAAGGAACTCTGCATATGGGCTAAAGTTCCGCAGATGCTTGATTTTCCAAAAACATGCTGTAACCAGATTTTGAGAGTTTTTTTGATTACACACTTCTTTACTAATTCATTCTCTCTGTGAACTTTTATTTGCTTGATGGTTTTTTTCATTAACGCGGCCGACGGATTCATATGAAACTAAACTTCATGACGGTACAATTAAACATTTATCATAAAATGGTTATAAAATTTAATATAAACATATTATCATAAATCCATTATTCTACTTGCTCGCGTTGCTTAGTAACAGTGGCTATTTTTATAGATCGTTAATTTTCTAACCTATGTGGAATATGCACCTTTTGCTCAAAGAATACTCGTTTCATATGAATTCGTTTTTAGCGTTGTAAAAAAACACAACGAAATGAAAGTCATAGAGGGAGGGTATTAGTAAAGTGTGGAATCCTACAATCAAGATTTCTCTTTTAGTGTGATTCCATTGGTGGGATATCTTTTTCAACGTTTTCCACAAAAAAATTGATAGTCTAGTTAACTACTTAAATTATTAGCAACACTAGTTACTGGTGTCATTTATTACTGGTTACATTATTTACTAGTTACTGGTGACAAAAGGCAATAAAAATCTGCTGCAAGCACACCGGTTACTTCACGAGTGAGAGCAAATTGTACTATAGACATGAGTCAGGCTGAGATTTTCGAGCCCGCACCGTCGCGAGCCCGAAGTTATCGAGTCCGAGCTCCCCCGAGCCCGATGTTATTGAGCCCGAGTTCACCCGAGCCCGAAGTTATTTAGCCCGAGTTCACCAGAGTTGGATGTCACTGAGCCCGAGCCCGAAGTTATTGAGCCCGAGTTCACAAGAGTTGGGTGTTATTGAGCCCGAGCCCGATGTTATTGAGCCCTAGTTCACCCGAGCCGAAAGTTATTGAGCACGGGCCTGAACTATTTCGACAATTGCTAGACCCGAGTCTGATTTGGGGAAAACGTTCTTTGATGAATCCTATGTCATATAAACAGAAACGCACGTTGTTAATCATTTAAATAATATTTATATTATTATTTATAACCATTTTATGAAAAAAAATTAAAATATTAATACTATTTGGAACGAAAATTATTATAAATTCTAGTTGCAGAAACTGAAAGTTCTTGGGTAACATCATTATAAACGCAACGAGCCATTCATTTAAAGATAGAAAATACGTAAAAAAAAATCAAACGCTGATGTTTATTCTTAATTACTAAAGATTGATTAAATAAAAAAAAAATAAATATCCACTCAAGCAGCTGCTTGCCACAGAGGTCTGACAGGAGTCTGTCAGTTTATATGCCATAGTAGAAGATTTGAGAGGATGACAGGACCTCAGCAGAAACATCCATGCCTTACACGGAACTCGAACCCTGGCTTTTTGCCAAGCGCGCTAACCACTCGGCAAAAGATTGAAATTATAATCAAAAATTATTTTCTACATTTACAATTTTTTTTCACAATTTCAAGAAATACTTGAATTTTCAATTATTTTTTGTCCGAATCCGAAATCTGTCTGTGCTATTTTGAGACGAACTCATTTCGAAAACGTAACTTTCTTTAGCGATTAATTTAGCCAGGCAAAAATCCTTGCCCACAAATGCGCAGTGCTTCGGAATCAAGCAGGCATAAAAGGCCTCTGAAAATTACATTAAGACTCACATGACTGACGTTATGCCAACTCGCTTATTACAGCCATACCGAAAACTGTTTGATATTATTAACAATACCAAACTGTGTTTTACCTTGAAACAAAGCCATTACCAGCAAACGAAGTGCTAGATTGTTTTATTCTCCTCGGTGTACTTGTGACCTGGCCATTTGACCCATTGCGTGCAAAAAACTGCCGCTCAGAGGTAAAAGAACATAACCTTTAACATGAACCTTCTCTGAGGGTTCGGTTGTTTTACCTCTGAGCGGCACTTGTTTTCACACCAAGGGCTAAATGGCCAGGTCACATGAACGAAGGCTCAGAGAAGGTTTGGAGAGTGGACCCACTGGAACAGCTGTTGGGAGACAGATGGTAGCCTCCCGTCAAGGCCATCCAGAGTGTTCTTTAACGTGCACAGGGTATGTGCATGTTAAAGAACACGGAGCCATAGCTTAACATCACATCCGACGGACGGCGGCCTTTCACAAGCCCATCGGTGTCCCCTACTGACCGTGGGCAGGGTGGGGAATTTTGGGAGATAAATCTCAACGCTGACCCAGCTGGGACTCGAGCCTGGCGGGCTACCGACTGAGCCACTCCCGCCCCACCTCCTCTGAGGAATCCCGATATCTGGCCATTTAGACTATTATGGGCAGAAAAGGTAAAACAACCCAACTCAAAGAAAAATGGAAAATTATTTGAATGGTTTGAACAAGTACTAACGAAATATTACAATTTGCATTTCTGAATCTTCAAATAGTTATGCCTCCTTTGTTAGAAGACACTAAATTTGAAAAGGGGCAAAATATTAAGTGAGTAAAGTAATAGTCTATATAAATAATGTAAATAAACCTTTAATAGGACACTTGAGACAGAGGTCTGATAGGAGCCTAACTGTATAACACACCATTCAAGGGATCGATAAGGAAAACGAGATCACAGCAGAATGATAACACGTAAAAGAAATATCTATACAGATTTGAATTTCTAATCTCTACAGATTTATGGAACAGAATATAAAAAAATAAATAATGAAATAAATAAATAAACAAAAAAAAGTGTAAAATGAAAATTAACTAAAAAAGTATTATGGTTAATTATTTTAAAAAAATGTATAATGAGAAAGCTTTTATAAGGACCTCTCAAATATTTGTAACGTTGAATAAATAA
Organism: Ryuthela nishihirai; assembly: GCA_038380435.1. Taxonomy (NCBI): domain Eukaryota; kingdom Metazoa; phylum Arthropoda; class Arachnida; order Araneae; family Heptathelidae; genus Ryuthela; species Ryuthela nishihirai. Next base: position 128,576,035 of record JAWZYU010000001.1, on the reverse strand, counting down.
CTGAATAAATCTTCAGGCTAGAAATCTAGAACTTTGCTGCATGAAGAGTTCAAAGATCAGAGCATTTGCATTGATAGAAGGTTAGTTGCCTCCTACCATTCGCAGGTGTGTGGAAAATTTCAACTTTCTTTTTTATAAACGAAAAGTTCTTTTCTTAGTTGCGTATGTATTAATAAAATCGTATTATATAATAATCGTAGTTCCGGGCTGGCGATAGGACGGCAAACGAGCGGCTGACATGTGTGACATCATCGGTGGTAGAAATCGGCAGTTTCCCCCGTGGTTCCGCGTCTACATGAGCGATCGGTCCCGAAATTTGGTAGGAGGCAACCACGCCCCCTACCTCCCTCTTTAAAGGTTCCACTTGGTTCTGACCCTCTTATTGTGACTTGATTGTGTTCCAGCTGCTATGGGTCGGGGGTGATCCCTCGAAAGTCATCTGAGATTTCTGGGCGCTGCTGTCGCCTACCTTGTGAATGAAGTTATCGTTCGACGTTTGATTGTGAGTCGAAACCTGTGAATGAACTTATCGAAGAGTTCCGCTCCAAACGTTGGGCGATATTATTAGTATTTTTATATTTTCCAAATATATTAGTTTGAATTTGTACCGTTAATAGTTACAAACCACTTTCCATATCAGTGATTTGATCTATATCGATATAACTTTTCATCGCAATCGTTTAGCAGAAAGTCCCTCCGATATCGCGTTTTCAACCACGCTCCCTTCGCAAAAAGTTCCCGTTTTTTGTTGATAGTGCCACGCTCTTCCTGTCAAAAGACCCCTTGTTTGTTCCACGCGACACTCTTATAACCCCTGCATTTTGTTGACCAGCCCAAACCCATTCGAAGTAACAATAATAATAATATAAATACCTCCTTAAGCAGCTGCTTGCCACAGAGGTCTGACAGGAGCCTGTCAGTTTATATGCCATAGTAGAAGATCTGTGAGGATGGCAGGACCTCAGCAGAAAAACGATACATACATCCATGCCTTACCCGGGGCTCGAACCCGATCCCTTAGATCAGTGATTCCCAACCTTTTCTGGACCATCGCCCCCTTTAGAAGAGAACAAAAATTTCAACTCCCCCCTAGTCCATAATAGTTAATTTTATATAAAATATTAAAATATTGTTGCATATTATCTGTACCTAATTTATCTGTTTATTTATCTATTAAAAATCATAAAGCAGAAATTAATAAAACGACAACCAAATGTACAATAAAATTGTTTATTAAAATTTTAAAAATAAACACAGAATCAATAAGAAATAAAAAATAATGAGATAAACACAAAATTAATAATAAATAAAAAAAATTAATGAGATGGTTGAGGCTGGTGGAGTGTTAACAATTTGTTAATGTCGGGTTCCAATTTCGTTAACATCAATCGCAGATCGCCACGTTCAGTGATGTGTAGTCTGTTCCTCTTCTTTGACAGTAAATTAGCTACTGCACTGAATCCACGCTCAGCCATATAGGACGAAGGAAATGCGATTAAAAACTTCTGTACTCTTGCCCACAATCCAGGGTAGAGAACTGGTATTGATTTTTGAAGCCAGAACTCTTGGTATCCATGTTTGAATTTAACTTTGAGTGCTTCGTTAGTCGTGAGTTCTAAGAGTTCCTCTTCCAAATTTGATGATTCTTCAGTATCTGTGTTTGCGAAAGAATCTAAAACCCAACTCGGTATATTCATGTTTGAAATATCTTGGAAACGCTCCGTAAAATCAACATGAAGAACTTCCAAGTGTTGGCAGTAAGTAAGTAAATCTTCCGGTTTTTCAGAGACTGCTGATAATGTGGGAAAGTGGTTGTATTCACCTCTACCTAGATTTCGTTTGAATAGAAGAAGTTTTCCCGCAAAAGCAGCTATGACGTTTTTTGTTTTAATTAAATTCAACTCATCACCTTGCAATTGTAAATTAACTTGATTAAATATTTTAAACAGGTCTGTCAAATAAGCGATGTGATTTTTTGACGTAATCAGGTTTTCGCGCAATTTTTCGTCTCTGTCTTCAAGAAAGTCCAGTACTGAGTCAAATAGATTGAAAAAACGATTCAGACAAACACCTTTAGAGAGCCAACGTACTTCTGTGTGCAGCAGCAAGTGATTGTAATCTTAATCATTTTCATTGCAAAGCTTACCAAATAATCGGTCATTCAATGAATTGCTTCTAATCTTATTGATTGCTTTAATAACGTAATGGAGCGACGTATGCAGACGTTCATTCAAATTTTTTGCAACCAAATGCTGACGATGAATAATACAATGTACAGCGAGTACATTTGGTACTGCTTGTTTCAAATGCGCTATGAAACCCTTATGACGCCCTGTCATTGCTGGAGCACCATCAGCATCAGCAGACAAAATATTGCAAATAGGAATTACTTTCTCTTGAAAAAACTTTTGCATGGTATTAAATATAGATTCTCCCTTTGTATCAGATTCCAAATTTTTAGCAAATAATAACTCTTCATGAAATTTTTCTTCTTTTATAAGTCGTACGTATGATAAGAGTAGAACTTCGTTATTTGGTAGAGTTGATTCATCGAGTTGAATGGAAAATTTGCAAGTCTTTAAGTAATCACATAATGATATTTCAACGTCTTTTGCCATTTCATCTATTCTTCTTTGCACTGAATTATTACTGAGAGGAATTTTTTTGATGATATCTGACGGTGTCTTATGATGAAGAACAGTTTTTAATATCTCTCTGACTGCCGGCAAAATTAATTCCTCGCCAATTGTGTGTGGTTTTCCTGCTTTTGCGATTAACAATGAAACGTTATATGAGGCTCGTAGTCCATCATCATCTTGTTTAGAAGGCGACGCAAAAAGGTTTGACATAGTTGGCTGTTTTAAATATTGCTTTTCCAGTTCTTGAAATTAGGATAAATCTTTGTTCTTCTTATCAGCATGTTTTATTTAAATGCTCTTGTAGCCTAGAAGGTTTCATAGCTTCATTTGAAAAAACTTTTCGGCAAATTAAACACATAGGTAATGATTGGTTTGTAGGAGAGTACGTAAATCCATATTTCAAATACTCAATACTGTACTGCCGCATTTCTTTTTAGATGTAGATTCAGACATTTTCAAATACAAATTGACTTCTCAACAGATTTATAGATAGTTATAAAAAATAATGTTTATAATGACTTCTAACACTTATCACTCACGACTATTTATCACGGCGAAGCACATAAAAATAATAAAATATTCCTAGAGCTTTCACTTTTATAGATTTGACTTTGTGCACGCATTAACTTGTATGCGATGCCAGCGCACTTGCTCCGTAAACAAGTCATTTCAAGCTCCCATATTCTTGTCGAAACATATTAAATTGCATGAACCGCGTGTTTTCCTACCAACTTGCAAGGACTTGTCACCATTAATCTATTCTAAACTAAATCAAATTAGGTATAGGTATACCCAATGCTAATTTAAAAATGCTTATTAACGCGATAACAATAAGATAATTTACATAGCTAGATAAAATATTCATTCATGAAAACAGGTATTTTCAAAGTATTTTATTATATTAAAAAATTATAAAAAATATTAAATATAATAAATATTATTATTAATATATTATTATTGCATCAAGGTTGATTTGCTTATCAGGACGGACACACATGTCCAACATAATAAGCCTGATATAGTAGTGCATGTTAAGGTATTGAATGAGATTACAATTATTAAAGTAGGAATAACATCTCAGGATAACCTGCAGACAGTAGAGGTTGAAAAGAAGAGGAAGTATGATCTGCTGGCTAATGAGTTGAGCCTAATTCACAAGTGTAATGTTAATATTATACCTTATGTTCTGACGTGGGATGGTATTGTAACTACGTACCATAAAGCATACTCAAAGCGACTTGGAGTGGGAAAACATATTGAAGCTTATATCCAATCTGTGATCTTGAAGAGAACCTTTGAGAGTCATAATCAGTCGACTTCAGACTGAGCTGAAGTACTGCATCAGTCGACAACATTACATGTACTGCATCAGTCGACTTCAGACTGAGCTGAAGTACTGCATCAGTCGACAACATTACATGTACTGCATCAGTCGACTTCAGACTTACCAGTACGCTAGTAGGCGGTAGCAGGGAACTTATTGTCCAAGCTGCAGTTGAAAAGCTGTACATGACGGATGAGGTAGTGAATGACCAGAATCACCAGGAAGACACCACAGAATAGAAGAGATAAAAAGGTTGTCACAGAATATTCCATTAAATTTATTTATTTATTTGACCGCCCCTCTTGACTGCCGCAACGCCCCCCATTTGCCTCTGGATCCGCTACCACCCCCATGGAAGGCTGCAGCGTCCACTGGGGGGCGGTATCGCCCCCGTTGGGAATCTATGCCTTAGATCAATAGCCAAGCGTGCTAACCATTCCAAGTAAAGGTTCCAATTAAATCAAAGTCCCAAGTCCGCTATATTCTATTCTGACGTCATCGTTCAAACCCTTTGGGAAGCTCCCGAAATATTTTATGTCCGGCAGAACAAGGAATGTAATTCCCAATCTGGAGTAAGATTTCAAAACATTTAATGCTGCTTTTGCGACGTTCGTCAATAAAACGTGGTCAACAGGAGGGTGAGATGGTAAGTTGATGTACTTATAATTTTATTTCTAAATGCCATTTACAAGAAATAAAAATTCATTTATAAAAATAATATATTCTTAAGCTAAATGTGATTTTACAGGAAAAATAAAATCATTTAAAAATATTCCTAAGTTAATTTATAAAAATATCATTTATTCGTAAGATAAATGTGATTTACAAGAAATAAAAAAATAATGATCGGTTATTTATCCTACAATTTTATCGAGATCATCTACCTTTAAGCGCTTTATTCATATAGTACTTGTGGCCTAATGGATAAACGCACGGAGTCGAGACCACCCAACTTTTTAATATAGTAAGTATTTTAAACCCTAGATGGCGCTGGCAAAGAGTTGATATCGGTGGACTTAGAATATTGCGGGAGCTTTCCAATGGGTTTGGATGATGGCGTCAGAATCCAAGATGGAGGGCTTGGGACTTACAATTATTTGGGACCTTTACTTCGTGGCAGGAGGGGGCGTAGTCAAAAGCGCGATATCGGAGGGACTTTCTGTTCAACGATTTCGAATAAAAGTTATTCGATATAGATCAAATCACTGATAGCGCAATGTACTATTTGTTGCCAGATGTTCGGCAACCACGGCAATCCCCGGTTCCGTCTTACGACACTACCTACTAAAGTTAACGGAAAGCCGTGACTATCTAGAGTCGGGGGCAAGAATGCACCATATAGAGGCACCTCAACCCCGACCTCACATGGCAGCAGTCCTATAAAAGGAAAGCTAACCATCGGTAGAAACCTGAAATTTAATCTGTTCCCCGGTTAGCCATGAAAAAGGATATATAGATCCAAGTTCGCTTGGCACCCTGGGTGGAGACTCAGTGAGGCCCAGACTTTGAAAGGGCTCATGCCTACTAGGGGACCAAATCCATTCGGCCGAGCCCTTGAACTGCTCCACGGAGTTCCTGATATGAGGTCTTGACACCGTCCAACCGGAACGCCCAAGCGGTCGACGATGTCTTCGACCTCGGTTGGTCTTGGCTCTGTCCAACTGGGGACCCAATCCGGTCGGCAAAGCCTTCGACTGGGTGCTGGGCCCGAAGCCCCCCACCACGACAAGGTGGTCCCCTACTGGGGGGGGGGGGACTGATAGGGAAAGTGGCTTGCAACTGCTACATTAGAGCGCGCTGAATTTGAAAATATAACAGACTTTATTTTCTTTGAAAATGAGTACTTTATATCGCTAGAGGTAATTGGTCAACTTGGGACAAACACAGATTAATACTTAATATTTAGTTCCGAAAGTTCAGGAACTGTGCTAGAATTTTTGATATTACAAATAAAATTTGCATTTTGTTTTTATTTTCTGAAATATTTAGAATTTTTAATATTTCTTCTCTACCGGTAGTAAAAATTATATTAAAAGAAGCTGGAGTCATACAATAAACAAACATAAACAATTAAACAATAAACAGTTCTTCTGCTATGTCATTATAAACTTCTACGATAAATGTTAGAGTTGGTCATATAATTTTATATTTGCAATTAGCACAAGTTGAATAACGTATAAATAAATGCTGTCAATAGTAACAAGGTTTACAGCAACAATTCAATACTCGCAAAGATATACAAGTTTATACTTTAGCGGAAAACTTGAGGTTGTGTATTATAAGAATGTTTTTTTTTTTACATTCGTGAGAGACCGAGAACCCTGGATGAAAATTAATTATTTATCAGCATATCCCGTAGACAACGTACTCATGATATAGGTTGGACGCAAGTGGTCTAGATCAAATCATATTATTCAAGCAATAATGTATGTGAGACATGAGATACAGTGAATAATAGGATGGTTGGAACTTTTAATAATTTGTGGAGATTGTAGATGAATAGGAGTACACGTCCAAAGAATAAATTTAGAGTACATAATAGTTTGGTCTTTTGTAAAGTTTGCTAAATTAGTGAAACTTGAACGCTTTGTAAACAAGAAACCTGATGCATATGATTCTAGACAAACATATTCTACTTATTTTTTTTCTATTTGATTCTAGACAAACAGATTCTACTTATTTTTCTTTATTTTCTTTCTATCTTGGGCATTAGGTAGCTCGGCCTTGTAAGAAATGATGAGGTTAAGCGAAGGAGTAAATATACTTAATAACAAGACCCACTAGTTCCGGCTAAAGCACTACCAGTATTGGATAATGTCGTGTTGACCACTATCTAAAGGTCGGGGACATACAGTACCATATAAGTAAAGCAAGCCCACGACAATCTAGGGTGAACAGTACTATAGAAGTAAAACTAAACCCACGGCATAACCCGCTGCAAAACCTGGAGTTTAATCGAAGTCCCGGGTTGCCACAAACAAGGATATAAAGATCCAAGTTGCCTCGGCTTCCGTGACGGGAACTCTTAGTCCGGCCCTTCCATCTTGACCTGTCCGACTGGAGCAGCTCCAGTCAGCATAGCCTTCAACTTCACTAAGGGCCTCAAGTCCCCTTACCCCGACAAGGTGGTTCCCTATCGAGGGGGTAGAAAAAGTAGGCAATTTCTTTGAGTAGGGCGGGGGTGGCTCAGTTAATAGTGCACCAGGTTCGTAATCAGCAGTTCCCAGATTCGGGTCCCGCCTGGGCCAGCGTTGAGATTTTTCTCGGTAAAACTCCCCACCCTGCCCTCCGTAAGTAGGGGACACCGATGGGTTTGGAAAGACCGCTGTCACTCGGATGGGACATTAAGCTGTGGCCTCGTATGCGAGAGAGCCCTGCCCTGGGAACGTTAAAGAACACGCTGGATGGCCTTGACGGGAGACTATCATCTGTCTCCCAACAATCAATACCACCTAGAGCTGAAAGCCAACCACTTTCGGAATACATCACAACAATGGCTGTCCTTGTGGGCGGCGTCACAATGCAGCGCAAGCGTCCAGTGAACCTTTCGTCTCGTTTGTTCTCGCTGGCAACGACGTAGCAGTGTTGTGGCGGCATTTTTGAATTTTTTAACTTTTATAGTAGATATATATTCAGGGCCGGCGCGAGACGGGTTCAGCGCGTTCCTCGGAACCCGGCCCCGCGCTTTAAAAGGCCACAAAGAGCTTCGTAAAAAACGAAATTTCGGTCAAAATTGAAATAGCGAAATCGGTCAATTTGGATGACGTAATTAAAGATTTTGTGGCGAAAAAGGCGAGAAAAATTATGTAATATTTATAATATACTCGGTGTTCCTATAAGTTGTATATAGATATGTACCGTACTTTGCAGTTATGATAAATAATTTATTCTTATAAAATTTAGAAGTACATATAAATGCGTTTTTTTTGGCACCGCACAATTTTGGAACCCGGTCTCGCAAAAGTTCACGCCGGTCCTGTATATATTACACATTTTTGAGGTGAATACAACGTGAATTGTTATTTTAGAGTGTTTAACGTCCTCATGTGTAATCAGTGAAGTGATTTGTAGCACATTATTTTTGTGTGAGCCACTTTGTGATCAAGGTTCAAGGTAGTTCTTTGTTAGGCCCCACTACGACTCGACTCGGATGTACTGTGTGCTTAGTTGCAACTGTCGCAATAACTATCGCTCCGGCTATGAAAAATACTCTTGTGCGAAGTGATGTTTTGTGAAAATCACTTCGATAAGAATTTCATCGTCGCTTTCAAGAACTCACAATTTAAATGTAATTTTGAAAAATTTAATAGGTAAGTGATTTGGTTTTACAGTTAAAATCTCAGTGATATCTGAATGATAAAATTATTTAGTTTACAGTTGACATTCGCTGATATTATAGTGATAAAATGATTTGGTTTATAGCTGATACTTCAGTGCTAAAATGATTTGATTTACAGTTGACATTCGCCGATTATTTTAATGGTAGAATAATTTGGTTTATAGTTGACCTTTCGCTGATATTTAAATGGCAAAATGATTTAGTTTAAAATTGACATTTAAATTTAACGGAATTTAAAATTGATGGATTATAGTTTATGTTTCGCTGATATTTTTGTGGTAAAATGATTTAGTTTATAGTTCACATTTCGCTGATATTTTAGTGGTAAATGATTTGGTTTATAGTTCACTTTCGATGGTATTTTAGTGGTAAAATGATTTGGTTTATAGTTAACATTTCGCTGATATCTTAGTGATAAAAGTTTTTGGTTTATAGTTCACATTTCGCTGATATTTAATTGGTAAAATGATTTGGTTTATAGTTAACATTTCGTTGATATTTAATTGGTGTAAATGATTTGGTTGACTAGTTCATATTTCGCCTTATATTTAAATGGTAAAATGACTTAAATTTGACATTCGCTGATATTTTAGTGCTAAATTGATTTAGATTAGAGTTGACATAACATGATATTTCAGTGGTAAAGTAATTAGATTTTGTAGTCATTGCATTTGAACTGATATGCCATGGTATTTTGAATGTAAAACGATTTTGTTCAAGCTGGCATTTCATTAATACCTAGAGTGAGAAAGTATATGCCATTAAATGTGATTGAAATATTATGAATAGTTGTTTTTTTTTAGCTTAATTTGATAAGTGTTACTAAAAACTTAAATTTATATGAAGGATAAGCAGTCTAATTATCATAATTTATCTGAATCACCATTTTAAGTACCTTCTATGCTTGTTTATTGACATATCTGGTAGTCTATGTGCTTATATATACCATTTATCTGAATCACTACTCTGCAGCTTTTGTGTTATGTTTTCTGGATATATCAACATTTAGTTTGCTCATATGATTTAATTGAATCACTAATCTTGCCAACTCTCTATCATATATATAATGAACCATTTCTCATTTCTAGGAAAGCACATATATTTCTTCATCTAATTTAAAGTATATGATAAAGTAAAAATATATGATAAAAATGTATCACTGAATTTGCTCATTTTGTGTTCTATTTACTAACTTTTATTTCCACCACTCACTGGAAAGTTAATGTGCATTTTAAAGTTATTAGAATATATATTTATGTGACTTAAATTAACCATTACTCCTGTTAATTTTCTATTTCCTTATTTTTTTCCTCCAACATTTCGAGTTTTAAACATTTCTTCATTTGAAACTGCTATATATGATTTCATTAAATCACTCAGGCTAATTTTATGCAAATATTTCCTCACTTTAAAAGCTTTATGCATTTCTGCATTAGGTATATTATATATATAAATTAATTGAATCATACCCAATTTTGTGAAATATTTGACATTTTTCCACCTCTTTGGGAGATTTATATATTTCTTCCGTTGGTTTACTATATATGAATTAATTTATTTAGTCTTAGTTTTGCGAAATTTTCAATTTTTCCCCCTCACCCTCTAGGACCCTCTATAATTTCTTCAATTGGTTTAATATATATCATTTCATGATTTACTTCTAAATATTTTGCAATTTTTAATATTCGTCTCCTCACCTTTAGAAGCTTTATGTATTTCTTCAATGAGATTTAACATATATGTTATAAGTGAATCACTCATTTTGCTAGTTTTATGTATTTCTTTTCCAGGTATAGTTGCTAATTGCGCTGATTATTTTTTATGTAAATGTTTATGAAAAATTATTTAAATTGTAATAGTTGATAATTTTTACACTATTCTAATTTTGGTTTGTTTGAAATCGTGAAAGATACATTGCTTTTACCTGAATTTTTATTTATTTGTTTTCAGGGAAAAATGTTATTTCAAGATTAATTTTGAATAACTATTGTCTCACTTCAGAATATTCCAAAAGTTCCTTATCGTTTTTTGAAATTGTTTTCAAAAAGGATACAGCGATTGAATTTTAACTACTTTGTTTCACTTTAATGCAAAATCCGGCAGATATATTTTCCCTTTTACATTTTTGTAGAGGAATTATTTTTATTCAAAGATTGATAAATTGCATCTGTGTTAAAAATTGGTTCATTTGAAACCATGGGCAATAATTTCCTTTTCAACTTCACTCAAATGCAGCGATGTGCGGAAATAACCAGCAGCGAGCAAACGCAGCGATTAGCCCAGTCTGTGTGACGTCAAAAACAGGTTGGTGGGCTTGTTCGTTCTAGGAGGTATTGCAACAGCTGTCCAGGAGTCATCTCCCCTATCTTCTCTGAATCCTTGGGGTCTTTGTGACCTGGCCATTTAGCCATTGTATGCAAAAAAAAAGTGCCGCTCAGAGGTAAAATAATCCAACCTTCTTTGAGCAACATATTGTGCAGAAAGAGACTGCATTGGCTGTCCATGTTGCCGTACGCATAACTATAGATTAGTAAATAAATAAAAAAAAATAAATACCCGCTCAAGCAGCTGCTTGCCACAGAGGTCTGACAGAAGCCTGTCAGTTTATATGCCATAGTAGAAGATCTGTGAGGATGGCAGGACCTCAGAGAGTTATGAATAGTGTGCTTAAAAGCCTGAGAAAAATTTGATAATCTAGGATGCCATGGTCAGACAATGCCAAGCATGACCATGTTAGAATGGCTCTGAAGTAGCTTAATGCAGCAGCTGTATCTCAGGACAGAATGTTTGGAGGAATAAATTACAGTCTGGTTGGACCTACGTAGCCTATAGCTGCTTGAGTATTAAGCCTGCAGGTAGGAGTAATAAAATATAAAATTCCAAAACAGCTGCAATAGACTATAGTACTATAATGTTGTAGGTTTCTGAAATTTGTTTTTCGCAAATGACGTTGATAGAATTTTACTTTATTATATGTTTCTTATACAATCTAACATATTCACTCTATTATCGTGTGCATTAACTGTACAATTAATTTCGGTAGAATAGTTATTATCGACAAGCCAAACATTTTCATTTTGAATTCCTTTTTGTGTCAAATATAATAAATGAACATCCCTTCAAACAGCTGCTTGCCACAGAAGTCTGACAGGAGCTTCTCAATTTGTACGCCATAGAGATCTATGAGGAAGGAGAGACTTCAGCAGAAAGACAACACAAACATCCATGCCTTACCTGGGGCTTGAACCCAGGTCCTTTAAATCAGTTTTTTGGGTTTAGGGCTTTTTTACCTCTGAACGGCACTTTTTCGCACACCATGGGCTAAATGGCCAGGTCACATGGACCCCGAAGGCTCAGAGAAGGTTGAGGGAGAGGACCCACTGGAACAGCTGTTGGAAGACAGATGGTAGCCTCCCGTCAAGGCCATCCAGCGTGTTCTTTAACGTGCACAGGGTATGGCTCTCCCACACACGGAGCCACGTCTTAACGTCCCATCCGACGGACGGCGGCCTTTCCAAGCCCATCGGTGTTCCCTACTGACCGTGGGCAGGGCGGGGAATTTTGCGGAGATAAATCTCAACGCTGACCCAACTGGGACTCGAACCTGGGAACTACAGATTACGAGCCTGGCGCGCTACCGACTGAGCCACTCCCGCCCCCCTTTAAATCAGTAGCCAAGCACAGTAACCATTCGGCAACCATTGAAATGTCTGGATTCTCTTGTGAACTGGAAATCTGTTTGCTCTCAGGATCGAGTTCCAACTCTGCCTATATTGAGATTTTCTCTGCCAACCCAACTCTGCCTGTATTGAGATTTTCTCTGCCGTCGTTGAGAAAGGGAACACCAAAAGCTAATAGACATTGCCTCTGTGGAATGAGACGTTAATCGCTTGTCACATGTGCACAATAGCTAAACCCTGTATATTTTAAAGATCATGCTGGAAGGCCTTGACAAGCGATTTTCATCAATCTCTCAATAGCTGTGAGTGAAATTCTTTTCCCTATCCACCATTAAGCCCTTGAGGGTTCTTGTGACCTACACGTTTAGCCTATGTTTTGCACAAAAAAAAGAAACGCTCAGAGCTAACCCTACTTTCGGTTTCTTTTTATCTTGTTTTCAAAGAAAACGAGATAATAGTTTTGCCTTGGCGGGGGTGGCTTAGTCGGTAGCGCGCCAGGCTCGTAATCTGTAGTTCCCAGGTTCGAGTCCCAACTGGGTCAGCGTTGAGATTTATCTCCGCAAAAATTCCCCGCCCTGCCCACGGTCAGTAGGGGACACCGATGGGCTTGGAAAGGCCGCCGTCCGTCGGATGGGACGTTAAGTCGTGGCCCGTGTGCGGGAGAGCCATATCCTGTGCACGTTAAAGAACACGCTGGATGGCCTTGAAGGGAGGCTACCATCTGTCTCCCAACAGCTGTTCCAGTGGATCCCCTCCCCCAACCTTCTCTGAGCCTAAGGGGTCCATGTGACCTGGCCATTTAGCCCATGGTGTGCAAAAAAGTGCCGCTCAGAGGTAAAACAACCCGAATAGTTTCGCTTTTTCGTCTGTCTGTCTTTCCATCTGTAGTCATCAAACTTTTTAGTTTATAGAGATAATTTAAAAATTCCTTTGTGTTGGATAGGTATTTAAAAAATATTACGATTTCCACTTTTCAAAAATCCCACTAGCTATAATTACGCCATCTAACGGTGTTAAAAAAAAAAATCGTAAAATTTCAAACGAATATTGCAAACGATGTATTTAAACTAGAAATTTGAAATTTTGGTGGTGGAATGTGAATGCCATTATGTTTCCAATGGCAGCAATAAGTTCACCCTTTAGAACTAGTGGGGGGGGGGGGGGGGAGAAAATGAGACTTTTTCTGTTTTAACAGATAATTTTTTGTTTTGAGACATAAATTAAAAATTATTTTAGGGTTGGATAGGTATTGATAGAATATTACAGTCTGAACTTTCCGATTCTCCCAAAAGCCATAAATGCACCCTCTGACGATAGAAAAGCTGAAAATTGCAAAATATAAAGCGAATATTATAAACGATACATTTATACTAGAAATTAAAAATTTTGGTGGTGGAATATGAAGGTCATTAATTTTTCAATGACAATAATAAGTTGCCCCCTTAAACCCAGAGGGTGTGGGAAAATGAATTTTTTTTAACAAAAAATTGGAAAACTACTTTTTTAGTTGGATTGCTACTAATGGAATATTATAATTCGCATTTCTCAAATACTTGGAGTGTTTTAATTTATGTCGTTAGAGATAACTAAATATGGAAAGGCAAATTTTTTAATGAATGTTGCAAATGATCTGCTTATTGTAAATAAATACCCCCTCAAGCAGCTGCTTGCCACAGAGGTCTGACAGGAGCCTGTCAGTTTTTATGCCATAGTATAAGGTCTGAGAGGATCGCAGGACCTCTGCAGAAAAACGACACAAACAGCCATGCCTTACCCGGGGCTCGAACCCAGGTCCTTTACATCAGTAGCCAAGCGCGCTAACCACTCGGCCACGGGACACTGCTTATTGTAGATATTTGAAATTTCAGTGGTAGAAGTCAAGAGATATTACATTGATAGCAATAAACTAATCACAGAGGTGTGATAAAAGAAACTTTTTAATTTTAAGAAATGAAAAATTCTTTTTATATTGTATTATTACTAATATAATACTACTATTTGCATTCCGTCCTCACCCATTAGCTCAAATTAAAACTTTTAAGAAGTGAAAAAGTAGGTATACTAAAAATTTCGTTCTCTTTGAAAACGAGATTCCTATTTCGCCAAAGGCGATGTGAGTTCTTCTAATTTTATATTCATTCTGTGAAACAACTATGAAATCTCGAAGCATATATGTATTTCACTTGCAGCTATTAAATCCTGACTATGTCACTGCTGTCAGGCTCTAATCATATATTATTTTTCTATTAAATCCTGACTATGTCACTGCTGTCAGGCTCTAATCATATATTATTTTTCTTTGAAAAGGCCAAGAGAGACAAGATGAATAATTTAAGCAGCAGAAAACCGGAACTAATTGAAATTAATGGTTATAATAAATGATTTTGATTTTCTACGAAGTATACGTGATAACAGCACATGCTACTGAATGCAAAGCGTACTCTAGTTTGAAGTCTAACAAGCAGTTGTTTACCAATCATTATTTATCGTAAGGTGTTGTCAATCGAGAATTTAGTTCGAAAGTTTGGACTTTTTTTATCCGCGGTTGTTGTATTTTTAAATTTTGTTATTGTTTTAAACTTATTTTGAAGTTAATCTAAAACTTTAACAGCGATATTCCTAGTCAGACCCGCCTTTAGGGAGGGGAGAGAGGGCTCTCGCGCGGGCCCCGCGTTAGGGTTGGGTTGGGTTGTTTTACCTCTGAGAGGCACTTTTTGCATACCATGGGCTAAATGGCCAGGTCACATGGACCCCGAAGGCTCAGAGAAGGTTGGGGGAGGGGACCCACTGGAACAGCTGTTGGGAGACAGATGGTAGCCTCCCTTCAAGGCCATCCAGCGTGTTCTTTAACGTGCACAGGGTATGGCTCTCCCGCACACGGAGCCACGGCTTAACGTCCCATCCGACGGACGGCGGCCTTTCCAAGCCCATCGGTGTCCCCTACTGACCGTGGGCAGGGCGGGGAATTTTGCGGAGATAAATCTCAACGCTGACCCAGCTGGGACTTGAACCTGGGAACTACAGATTACGAGCCTGGCGCGCTACCGACTGAGCCACCCCGCCCGGGCCCCGCGTTAGAGTAAACTAAAAATTAGTATGGTCAACAAATAGAAAAGACGGGAGGAAAATACAGTAGTGTCTCAAATTACGCGAACTCAAGAGTACAGTCGCTCAAAAAAATATCCGAACACTATGGTTGATTACAGAATTCTGAAAAAAATATCTGGCAAAGATCTTTTAGAAATTAGTGATCTGGCAATCTTCGTGTACGTACACGAAGGTTGCCACGATTTTTTAGAAATTGGTGATCTGGCAGCCTTCGTGTACGTATATGAAGGTTGCCAGATCACTAATTTCTAAAAAATCGTTGCCAAATATTTTTTTCTGAATTCTGTAATCAACCATAGTGTTCGGATATTTTTTTGAGCGACTGTACGTGACTGAACCCTAAGGAGATGTTAACGTTTTTCGTCATGTAGGCGACAAAGGATTCCACGACATGGTGCAGGACGATATAGAAGAATTACTGAATGATAATGGTGACTAGTTAACGAAGGAGACCTACAAGAACTTTTGAAGAGTACCGAGAAGGACGAATTAGAAAAGGAAGAAGAGATCGAGTAGGCATGTTGGATCTTTATACAATCAGCGAATCTTTCTGCGCCGTAAACAGCTGACTTACAAGATGCAGGAGCACAATCCTTAAATAGAAATGAGTTAAAGGATCACTCGGACTGTGAACAGGTGATTTTCCCCGTTAAGAGAGATGTTCAAAGAACTCCAGCGCAGGAAGAAACACCATGTTCTTCATGTCCTATCACCAAGTTGGGTTATTTTACCTCTTAGAGGCTCTGCTTTTCACTCAATGGGCTAAATGGCATGGTCACAAGAACCTGTAGGGCTCAGAGAAGGTTGGGGGAGGAGACCCACTGGACAGTTATTAGGAAGCAGATAGTAGCATCCCGTCAATGCCATCCAGTTGTTCTTTAGCGTGGACAGGGTATGGCTCTCCCTCACCTGGGACCATGGGTTAAACGTCCCATCATACGGACGGCGGCCTTTCCAAGCCAATTAATGTTCTCTACTGACCGAGGGACTGACTGTAGGCGCGATTTGGCGTAGATAAATCTAATACTGGCAAAGGTGGAACTCGAACGTGGGAACTGCATATTACGAACGTGGGGCGCTACGACTGAACCAATTCTGCCACTCCTATCATCATGTTCTTCACGAAATCAGCACAAAGGACGCCATCTCCATCCTGTACCATCACCCATTTTCTCACCGCATCGCAGCAAAGAATCTCCTCGTATTTGTTTTTGGCATACATGATAAAGTTTGCGAAATCACCGATCAAAACGCCAGCCAAAACTCAAACCAAAGTCGATCCCGACTACCCTCGATTTATTGAGGGGTTGGAGGAAGAGGATCAACGATGAAAATTATAATGTTCAGGTACAGTATTTTATAAAATCTATACTTTAAGATTTATTTATATTTAATTTGCACAAATGAAGTTCATGTACACGCGAATATGGTTTATAGGAATTCACGTAGTTTTACCTTTGTATACGTACAACAGTTTTCTATAGGAGAACCCTTATTTATGCGAGAGGTTCAAGAAACCTAACCCTCACGTAATTTCAGATGTATTACTATAAATTTATTTCTTATTTATTTAGAAAAACTCTAGCTGAACGGTACCCGGCGATGCCGGGTGTCATTTTCAATCTGAATAATCTGTTTTTACTGCTCTAAACGTTAGTGATTTCGGACATAACTAGCATGGTCAGCCCTATTTTCTGTGTTGTGTTTGTTCTGAGACAGTGATCAGTCGAACCCGATTTTGGTTTTTAATAGGAGATGTCCTTGTATGAGAAAGCCTGTACAAGATAGAAATAGTATCTAGGATTTTCTCTACCTTAGCTGCTGGAAACAAAAAAAAAGTAATAATTTGCAGCTATCCATCCAGGGGGGGGGGGGTGCGGTGGCAAAGGTTATAATAGTTGAGAAGGCGTGGATAAACTTTTCATCAGAAGGGCCGCAGGAAAAAACTGAAATGGGAGAGTGGGCCGCCAAAGAAATATACAATCAATAACGTATGCATTTAAAAGAAATAAAATGAGACAAACCCTATAATTTATTAAAATTGTTTTAATGAACTGATTAATGAATTGGCTGAATGAATGATAATTGTTTTAATGAGAATTCACTTCGCCGATTTTGGACTTCTTGTACCTCTATACGTTCATTTTCTCTTTTAAAAATTTAATTTACTTGTTATGAGTAGCTCACTGGTCGCACGAAAAGAAGTGAATGACCATAGTTTGCCCAGGCTTGGGATAGGGGGTAATTTAATAAGAGGACCTATATACTGATATGCTGGACCGTATCTAAAGCAAAATTGAGGAAAAGGGGGGGGGGGAGAAACACCATCGAGCAGGGAAAATGTAAGGTGGGGGCAAGAGACTGGTAGTATAACATTCCCCTCCATTTTACAGGTCTTTGAAAATTTCTTAAAACAATGCAATAAATATAAAAAAATTTCCCCTCAAGCAGCTGGTTGTCACAGAAGTCTGACAGGAGTCTCTCAGTTCATACGCCATAGCAGAAGATCTGTGAGAATGGCGGGAACTCAGCAGAAAAACAACACAAACATCCATATCTATGCCTTACCTGGGGTTCGAATCCAGGTCCCTTAGATTAGTAGCCAAGCGCGCTAACCACGCAGCCACGGGTTATAAATAAGTTTAATAATTTTTTGCCTCTGTTACCTTACTAGCATTATGAAAGGAGGCATGGCCCCCTTTCCGTTGCCCCTAGATTTGGCCCTGCTGATACGTATAAATATTCATTAAATATATAAGCATATATATATATAAATATATCAAGAAATATGTAAATGTAAAATGTAATTGTCAAACCAGTTTATACATATTGTATATAACTATAGATGTATTTCAAGAAGCACATTTGAACTCTTGAAAAAGGACCCCTTGATGCTCAGGTCCTTTGCTGTTTGTTAAGCTACATCTTGAACCAATCCTCAGAAGCACTTCATGTACAGTTGCTCAAAAAAGTATCCGAACACTATGGTTGATTACAGAATTCAGAAAAAATATCTGGCAACGGTTTTTTTAGAAATTAGTGAGCTGGCAACCTTCGTGTCACGTGATTACAGAATTCAGGAAAAATATCTGGAGCGTGTACAGCAACTGTACACGCTCCAGTTACCGTTCACAGCAAACTGGAGCGTGTGCAGTTACTGCACACGCTCCAGTTTGCTGTGAACGGTAACTGGCAGCAAACTGGAGCGTGTGCAGTTACTGCACACGCTCCAGTTTGCTGTGAACGGTAACTGCACACACTCAATATTTCCGTGAGTGAGCCCACACGGTCCAGATCTTTGTGAGCTCACACGATCCAATGTGCTGTGAACATTAACCGCAACCGCTCCAGTTTGCTGTGAACGGTAACTGCACACGCTCCATATTCATTGCATTATATATTCATACGAATTATATATATATATTAAAAAATATCCGAACACTATGGTTGATTACAGAATTCAGAAAAAATATCTGGCAACGATTTTTTTTAGAAATTAGTGATCTGGCAACCTTCGTGTCACGTGACACGAAGATTGCCAGATCACTAATTTCTAAAAAAAATCGTTGCCAGATATTTTTTCTGAATTCTGTAATCAACCATAGTGTTCTAATCAACCATAGTGTTCAGACACTTTTTTGAGCGACTGTACCGAAAATGTTTGAATTACATTCACAAATACTTTTACTTCATGTGCTTCCAGGCTCTGATACAACCACCACTACAATGATGCATCTGACATCCATAGGTTAGCGGGAAGTATTGTCGGTAAAAGGGAAGAACAATGTTAATCCGATTACATCTCTTCTATGAACGAAAGAAAACGTAGCATTTCTATGTTCTTTCAAATAGAGATTTCTTGATGCATGTTTTTAACTTCGAAGACAGGATAATTTCTTTGAACCGGAAGTAGTGATTCATCGTTATTGTATTTACATGCATATTACAATAGCTGCCGGAAGCATTGATTCACATTTAGAGGAGGGGAGAGGTCATTTAATGCGAAATAAGTGCTCATTTTCGTTTCACATTAGACCAGCGAAGCAAGGCTGTCAAGTAGAAGGGATTAATCTCTAAATAGCGCTGAGTGCTGACCAAAACACACAAAGGAATGAAAGTTCTGTGAGAATTTTTTTTCTGAAAATGACAATAGACTTTACTCTTTTTAAAATGTTACTTCTTTCCTTTATTTCGATTTCAAAAGTATTTGTTTATCAACTTTTCAAAACGCACATTTATCTTCTCTGAAAACTGTGAACATGAATTTCATCACTTGTTTTAGTTAATTGAAAAGTATAAAACATAAAATTGCTGGTCTTATATTCTGCACATAGTACTTTGAAAAAAAAAAAAAATCTACAGCTGCAAAATAAAAAATTTGGTTTTAATTCACTTTGATTAATATTTTTGTTAGTAATTCTCGTTTTGGATAGCAAATAGCCAACCCAGGCTGCTAATTTTCCCTGACTTACGTTGTCCTGTTATTTTATTTATCGACTGTTACTCTCTCCGCTATTTGACCTTGACTACGACACTGATCAGTAAATTCCCCTCATTTCAGAGATCTACTGCCTGAAATAGCTCAATTCACCAATTTTTAGCTCTCCAGCACAGGTATATCGAAATTCGACCTTTGACCTCAAAGGATCCATCGCATCCAAAATGTGACGAAATGTCTGAGATCTGCAACTCAAAATACCCCTAGACACCAATCTTTAGCCCTCTAGGAGCTGAAGGAATCAAAGAGAAACTGAGGTGTAGGAATCTAGTAATCACAGGTGAAGTGACTAGTAGAGATCTATTTGACCTTTTACCTCAAAGGGCCCATCGCATCAAAAATTTCCCATCTCTGATAGCTACAACCCAAAACATCCCTCAGGAACCACTTTTTAGCTCTCTAGCACTAATATATCTAATTTTGATATCTTTGACCTCGAAGACCCTCCGGACCAAAATTTCATAACGTTTCCGAGAATTACCACCTGTACCCCCCTCCCCCCCAGACACCATTTTTCACGTTCTAGCAGTGGTAGCTCAAGGTTTGACCTCTATGTGACCTTCGTCTTGACTTAGAACGACACATCGGAGGCTAAATTTCGGATTTTTTCCAGAGATCTACGATCCATCTTATCCCTAGGTGTAAATATCTAGATCTCTACCATTTCAATCATGTTAGAATTAGCTTGATCCCTGTCAGTCATCGATCACTCGCAATCGTCTATATACAAAAATATTAGACAAAACTATAGCAGACAAAGGAAATCATCTGGTGATAGACAAGGTATAACGAATGGTGTGAAAGTTAAACTGACAAAAACTGGAAATTCAGCTAATGAACATAGAACTGGAAACATTCGTATGTTGCAACCAGGAAGAGCCAAATTCAAAACCCTTAAGCTCCTTACATATGCTTTTTCATGAAAAACTGTGGTTGTAAGATCTCAATGAAAACATTGTTTTGATAGAGTATTATGGGATGTGTAGTTGCGTGGCTCATCAAATTCTAAATCTCGTTTGTAAACAATATTCTGGGGGTATTTAAACAGTTACGTAGCTGGAATTACGTTTACGGAACAGTTACGGTAGCTGGAAATACGTTTATGGAACAGTTACGGTAGCTTGAATTACGTTTACGGTAGCTGGAATTACGTTTACGGAACAGTTACGGTAGCTGGAATTACGTTTACGGAACAGTTACGGTAGTCATTCTAGCAATCTTCTGCAAAACAAACAGGAGGCATTAATCATAAATACTCCTAAACTGGAGAGCCAATTCCTAAAAATATTAGAAAAAGATTATCGCTGATGTGGCGGGAATCGAACCAACAGCGTCAGCGAAAACGGTTTTCAGATGTTTTTAACAATTGTGTATTTACTATTATTGTGTATTTATTATTATCTGTGTATTTATTATGACTGGAGAACCAATTCTCTTTTATAAAACAAACAATAACTTTTGTTATGTGTATATTATATCGTAAACACAAACTCAACCTCAACAACTAACTATACGAAATTTTATCATACATTAACACATAATACTTAGTAATTATCGATTTCCGTTTACAAAATGGTTTGTGGCCATTGATGTAGCACATGCATATCTTCCACCTTATCGTTACGTGTAAGCACTCACCCAAGCATTTCGCAATTAATGAAGCGTACAGTGTTTATTGTTCGGTTATAAAATAAATACCGTTTTGTTCCCAGCTGTACAGAATAGAGAAGTCACTTTAAATAAGTGACTGAATAAAATACTATTAAAAGAAATAATTTGCAAAGGAGGGGGCTGATGAAACAGTGATTCTGAAATCTTCATCTAAGGAAGCTGTTCAAAACTATTGTTAAATAAAAAAAAATCAGTAGTTTCCTGATTTTTACTCTTTTAGCTCTTTTTCAAAACACGTTTTCACTTTTGTGTCAGTTCTTCCGTCTGTTCATTTGTAGACATTCAATTTTTTTAAGCTATAAACGGAAAGTAATATTTTAGGTGGATAGGCACTAATAAAGTAGCATTACCATTCGCATTTCTCAAATCTTAAAATAGTTTTAATTTTCACCGTTAGAAGGCGCTAAATATGAAAAAAAATTGAAATGCTTTAAACCACTCTTGTGAAAATTTTATTTATGATAGAAATCGAAATTTAAGTGGTAGGATACTGTGGTCAAGAGATTTGCTCCCGAGGATGGTGGGGAAATCAAACCCTGCCACTGAGATAAACAGGAGGAAAGAACATTGCAGTTTAAACCTTTACGAATCTGAGGGGAATGTAAACAAATAGGCTGATGTGCTTAAGCAATAAAGTATCACAGAAAATGTCCTGTTGAAAAAGACACACTTGAAATAATTTGCTGATAAAAATTAGGCTTTAGCAAATTATTTTAAATATATTTAAGCTTTGTAGTAGTTCGATCCTCTCTAAGGTTTGGGGCATCTTGGGTATTAAGTGATTCATTATTTAAATTAGGGGTTCTCAACGTGGGGTACGCCGTGAGAGCTCAAAAGTAGCTAGATATATGTATACATATACTTTTTATTTTATTCCCATTGTTATACTATAACTATAGTTTTATTTATCTATACAAGGGGTACGCCAGTCACATACATATTTCAAGGGAGTACGTGAAGCATAACATGTTGAAAACCACTGATTTAAATAATGGTAATTAGAGATAAAGGAGAAACTTGTTTTTTATGGAGAGTTTGCTTGGTGTAGAATAACTTGCACTGAATTCACCAAGGTGTTAAATAAATAGAGAGGTCGGTTTTTTGGTCGTATTGCCCACCAAGGTTTCTACTTTAATAACACTTTTTTATTAAAAAAAATAAAATTAGAGTGTTGTAAACACTCTAAATTTATTCTTTACACTCTAAGTTTATTCTTTAGGTATGTACATCTATTCATCCACAATATCCGCAAATTATTAAAAGTTCTAGTATCTTCTGTTATCTCATGTCTCACATATATTATTACTTGAATAATATGATTTGCTTTAATTGTTCACTTGTCTCCAACCTACGTCATAAGTACGTTATCTACGAGATATCCTGATAAATAATTAATTTTCATCCAGGACTCTAGGTCTCTCACGGAAGTAAAAAAAGTTCTTCAAATAAACAACCTCAAGTTTTCCATTGAGTATAAACTTGTACATCTTTGAAAATATTAAATTGTTGCTATAAACCTTGCTACAGTTTACAGCATTTTATTTATACATTATTCGACTTATGCTAATTTTGATTATATATAACGTTATGTGTACAGCACTAACGTCATTTATCGTTAAAGTTTATAATGGCAGAGCAGAACGGTTTATTATTTAAATAGTTTAGATTTATTTATCGCATGGCTCTTATACTTTAATTGGGCCGATAATTTCCCTTTACTACAATTATTTTGTTACTTCTGATAATGTAATTTTTACTACCGGTCGAAAAGAATATATTAGATATATGTAAGGTTTTCAAACACTTTTTTTTGAATTAATGTGCTGAATTCGTTTAACGTTCGTGAAAGTGTAGTATATTTCTCTACACATCAAGAATTAAAGAATAATATTAAGCATTATAATCAGTGTTTGTTACAAGAAAGACTGGTGATATGGAATGCTAATTTTCAAGGAAAATAAAATGTAGTAAAGACAAAGAATGTCTAAGGAGAAGAAGGCTAGCTTCGCACAAGCGTAAGTGGCGCCGTTCTGCGGAATTTTACCGAAGCTGAACGTAGCAAATTGATGTACAGGCACAAAAACAACTGTAAGGGGCGATCTGCGCATGCGCAGTGCAATCTTTTTAGCCCAATGCAGCTATGGTTTGTCTTACTATTGTTATGTATATTGCGATTTAACCAGTGTTTCCAAATGTCTAACAGCCATGGCTGTTTGGCACAGTGATAGCTGACCCTAAAGTTATTCAATGAGTGTTTTATCTCGTTCAGGAGTACATTTTACGATACCTGAAAAAACCGTTGTATGTTTATTTTGAGTAAATTTGCAGAATTTTTAAAATTAATACATTTAATCATCTTGCGAACATGTATGTTGCAGTTTTGTGTTCTCTGTAGCATATCGATGTATATAGGTGTCTACAGTTTGTTCTAATAGTAAATTTTTTATGGTTGATACGAGAAGTGCCTGCTGCCATCTATTGACAATTTATGGAACTAAGAAACTCGATATGACTTTTATTGAAAACATCTAAAATTCTATAAAATATAATTAAACAAACATGTTATCTCGCACAGAGCCATAAATTTCAATTTATTATAATATATTAAATATTGTAGAATATTCAAAATATTAAAATTCTTTTCTTGAGTATAGCTGCTATCTGTTTTACAAAATGGGATTTTATTAAAGATAATAATTTTAACTCATCCTTGTAAAAAGGAAATTATGATGGTAAAATTTAAGAAATGAACACTTTGAACAGATCTAAAGTGAATGTAAAATTAGTGACGTGGTGTAAGCCATTGAAAACCTTGCTGGGCGGTGGAAAAATAACGCAAGGAACTGGCTCCTCTCCTTGGCTAGGTGGCTTCACTGCAATGCACGAATTTGCCATATTTAGAGGGCGCTGCAATCAAAAAGTTTACATTAAGCCTATGAAAGCTAGCTCTCTTCTCCCTTAGACACTCCTTGGTTCTACCGTTTCCATATTTAGTGATCTGTAAAGATGTATATACTCCCAATTCTGTTTTTACACGGATTTTTTTTTACACGATTTTTATTTAACACGATTTGGAAAAAAATTCCAATTCTCTTTTTACACGATTTATTTTGATATAACACGGTTCAAACGGCGTCTTTTTAAAAATCTCCATTTGAATTTAATTCTGAAAAATATTCCTATTCAAGAAAAAATTCATAGAATTTATATTTATATACAAAGATGCCGCTTTTATGGCCACATTTTTAGAAGTAGTTTTAACTTTGAAAATGTACTATAGATACACATTTTGTGCACTGAAATCCACAAAATAAAAACTACACAACAAGTTTTCTTTACTTCATTCTCTCTTTTACTCTATTTCATTACTTCTGCTATATCTATCTGCTGCTATTCTTCTTAATATCTACTGAACGCAACGGCCTAGAGTTACCAGTTGTCAGATGAAAGCTCATATAATGAACGTCGTAAACTACTTGAAATTTTAACCCCACCATCCTCGCCCACCCTTTGATAAGAGCATGGGGAGAGGATCTTCGCCATGCGTTACATCGCCATCGTGTTACATTCAAATTAAAGCTTGTGACGTCCCCAATGTCCTGGCCTACTTCAAACACGACTCAAAAAACATGGAGAGGAAAAATATGGTCAATGTTTATGAGTCATATATAGGTAGATTGACAGATTTATACTCAGAATCTGTAGAAACATTACAAATACGTTTACATGTTTTTACCTTACAATTACAACGAAATATATACAATCTTGCATATCCTATATACAAAATTTTAAAACATTACATCTTTTTTTTATATATGTATTCTTCTTTACATCGTTTCTTCACTAAAAATCATATTTTCATTCGTACCAATATATATATAAACATCTAATATTATATTTTATTAATGTTTTATTATTTTACTACATTTTTCAGTATAAATCTGAGAAAAAATGTTGAATCTTTAACGAGAGTAAAAAACTCGCTTGTGGAAAAAAAATTAATAGTTATGTTTTAATGAAAAGGCAACATTATTCCGTTTCACATATTTGTCATATTTTCCTAGCTTCAGATAAAAATCATAAAATAAATATTAACCAATTTGAAAGTTCAAAAACTGCAGTTAAGAATAAATGAAAAGAAAACTTTATTTAGTAGAAAACAAAAATAAAAATAAAATACTATATTGATTTTGTATATCAATAGATGGTCAAGATCCATTATTGAGCACTTTAATAGCAACTTTGCGGCTAAAATACATTTCATTTTCTTCCTTTTTTTTCTAAAACATAGTCTCAATTTTTTCTGCACTTTAAATCCATTTTCTTAAATCCTTAAAGGAAATGTTATCACTCCCTATTCCTTTCCTTTCTAATGTCCGCAAGATTTGAACATTAAAATTCTTCCTTGTATATTTCAGTACTTGTAATACATATAAATTCCTTATTTGTAAAATACTAAATTCATTATATACATTTCAACGCTTTCAAATTTTCTCAGTTTCATCATGCATCTAATTATGTGGTTCTGCACATAGAGTAATGGTTTGAACTCCACCCTCAAATGAAAGTTTCAAAATATGCACAGTGGTATCAGAATAATATGACCACCCACGGAATCACAGTGTACTCGACCAGGCGCGTCACAGAGCGCACATGACAAGGTCAACCACATGGAGATATAAGTGGCCGGCCAGGACACATGAGCCATAGTGTGTAACGTGAGCACAATGGCAAAGGTATTAATTTGACGGACGTTCAAGAAGGAATGATCATCGGCTACTGCGCCAAGGGTGGAAGCATCTCGGAAACAGCAGACTTCGTGGGCTGATCGTAAGGTGCTGTAGTAAGGGTGTACCAAGAATGGACCGCTGGCACACCGTGTTCCTCCAGACGTCAAAACTGTGGAGCTTCAAAAGCCATTGATCAAAGAGGAGAATGTCACCTCCGTCGACAATGGCAATCAACGCGCAACAGTGCAACAATTGACTACTCAAATGAACGCTGGGGCACCCAGGTACGCATCCCCGATAACAGTAGAGTGAACCCTGTTACGCATGGGTCTCCGGAATCAACGCTGCATAAAGGCACCCATGTTAACCAAGGTCCATCAGCAATGATTCCAGCAGTTTGCAAGGGACTACCGTCATTGGACAGTGGAAGAGTGGAAAAAGGTTGCCTTCTCTGACAAATCGAGGTTTCTACTCCACAGTAATGACAGGCGGTGGCGGATACGACGTCAGAAACACGAGAACAACACCCGGACACGCTTCTTGTTTAAGTACAGGTCGCCAGTGGCAGTGTGCATGTATGGAGGATGTTTTCCTGGTATGACCTGGGACCGCTGGTACCATTGGATGGGTCCCTGAACGCCAATGGCTACCTGTCCATCCACGCTGACAACATGCATCCCTTCATGTTGGAGGTTTACCTTGGTGGTGATGATATTTACCAACAGGACAATGCACGCTGCTATGTCACTAAGGAGGTGAGTGACTGGTTCCAGGAACACGACAGCGATGTGTTCTCCCTTGGCTGGCAAATTCGCCAGACCTCAATCCCATAGAGCACTTGTGGGATCATTTGGATCGACAGGTTCGGCATGCGTAACCACAACCACGTCATTTCCGGAATCACTGTGCTCTGCTGGAATCCGAATGGGCACATGTGCCTCTGGCAACCTTCCAGGGCCTCATTGCGTCCATGCCACGCCATCTCGGCACTGTCATCCGGGCCAACGGTGGTTATTCCCATTATTATGTAGGTGGTCAAGTTATTCTGATACGACTGTGTATAGTAACAATATATATATATACACTGGTGTCCATAAATTAAAGAAAAATGGGAAAAATCCCGATAATTCCCCAAAACATTGTGTGATCCTCACCAAACTTGTTCATGTAACCAGCAAAGTAATGCCGAGTGAACATATTGTATGCAAATTAGTATAAGTTGTGTGAATTTGAGTAATCGGATAGCGGCATAAAAACGGGTGTTTCCTAGTGGATTGTTATTTTGTGTGGTAAATGTGAGTAAAGAAATTCGAAATAGCCATTTTGTAGGAATGACCTCGAAACATCATTTGCCAAGTGCACTGCGGTGGAGAGCTATTGGCCGGCTCGAAGCGGACTAAAATCAATCAGACATGGCACGATGGCTGAATGTGAGTCGTTCTGTGGTCCATAGACTGTGAAATGAATTTCTTAGCACAGATTCCACGTCTCAGAGGTTTAGCCGAGGAAGAGCCAGAGTTACGGCTGCAGTAAAAGACCGATATTTGCGATTAATAGCACGAAGGGGCAGGACATCTACTCCCTGTCAGTTACAATCCTCTCTTGCAGCAGCCACTGGGAGGGTTGTATTAGCGTCTTCTGAGCGCAGAATTTTGGTATTTTGGTATTTTGGTATGTGCTCCAAATAGTAGGAAATAAATCTACATCATATCGATGATGGAATCAGTCACTGAGTTTCGTATTCGCTTCAAAGGAATATAGGGCGCCTATTCAACAAGATTGCCAGTGCCCTATCTTCCTTTGCAGTGAATACGAATTCAGTGACTGATTGCACCATCGATATGCTTGAATTTTGTTTTCTTTTTTAGGGCATTACAGGAAGATAGGTATTTCTTAATTTATTTAATTTTTTTTTCAAGTTCTTCTCTCACTTTCATTTTGCTAACGATAGTTAAAGCAACCTGATTTCTTTTTATCCGTTCTTCAAATGCTTAAGATCCATAGTTTTAAAAAAATATCCTTTTGCTCAATTAAATAGCAGAGCACAAATTATGCGCTATAAGAAAAACACCCGTAAACTCACAGCAATCTGTCCACCAATCGGGATTAGAAGACATGCGGATTAGCTGTAACCAAGCTTACGAGGGTTACTGTATTTGGAAGTTTTTATCATCAACAAATCTAATTGGAAATAAAATATTAATGAAGTAATAAAAGAGATTAATAGAGCAATATGTAGTTATTGGGAATTTCTTTCATATTTTGACTTTGAAACCATTCATTAAGCGTGGATTAAACGATATATTAATCATATAATAGAAAGTTCTCAAAAATTAATAGATATGCTATTGGAATGACGTCTGCCGGATGGTTTAGTGAAAAGCTCTGACGCCACGTCAAGGCACCATCCATGTCAGAGTGTTTTGCTCTAACCTGGAGAAAACCCCTCCACACATAGGCAGCAAGTGTGGAAGGAAAAAGAGGGATCAAGATGCTTTAAAAAATTATTTTTTTTAAAGCATCTTATTTTATTTTATTTAATTAAAAATCTTATTTTATTTAATTAAAAAAGTATTAGAACTTGCTCTCATCGGTACAAGACCAGAAATAAAACACCTTTATTTATCTACTACCAACTCTCCTGTAGAACCTTCGCGTAATTTTGTTACAAGGAAACTGCATTGTCATCTACTTTATTTCCGTTAACACAGATTTTGCCGCCCTATGTCTCCCGTGATATTCGTCCGCACGATCCAAATTTCCAGCACAGCGTCCCCTGTTTGCCACAGTGATTGGTTTAAAAATCAGGATCCCACTTGGCCCGTGTCTTCGTTTCTACACAAATTGTGACAGCGTGCCTCACTTATAATCTTCATATTCTGTTGTTTCCTGCACTAATGGTCACTTTTGTGTATTCTTCCGTCCCACCGACATTTTACACAGTTTGAACACGAAAAATGTAATGGTGATGCAAAGGTCATTGCTCACTCGGCGCTCTCTCTCAGAGTCCGTGGCAAACGATCGAGATAATTATTTCATCAGAATTTGGCATTCTGTTATTCCCGATGTACTTTACCGAAAAGTCCCCAATTTCGTAGGCGTATTCCCCCTACCTGACCCCATGTTTGGTTAGAAAATCAAGTCCCTAACTGCAATGTAACGCCTAAATAATGCTTTTGGAAATGTGGGGAATCTGGCAACGTCAGCAGATTTTAATGTTTATTTTAACTCTTTACTTTCACAGTTAGGGAGCAATAAATGGCAACAATAGATTTGACAGCGATTATCGTTTCCCGTAATAATAGCACGGTACGCATCTTTGCCTCTAGCAAGCTCCCCTTTTGGATGTTTGACTTGATATTTGGCATTGCAATCCGGACCACAGCCAGCAACATTATCTGAAAATTTGCAGCCTCTACGTTGAAATCCCAATGAGTTATGGCTGCCAAAGATACAACAGACACCTTTTGTTATATAGATTTAAATGGGCAAATAAAATTGGGCGAATTTTTAAAATCCCCGACCCTCCTATATAACAGGCTTTTATTTGGTAGGTAGCATGTTGCTAGTGGTCAATTTGACAAACATATAGAACTGAAAAACCAAGAAATGATGGACGAAAACCATAAGAAAATTGAAATGCGAAAGTTTTATCGCAACTACCACCCGATTTATAATACAATTTAATATAAATTATTTCATTTCGTTCTACCATCAATGTGTTTTTCAAAGTCGATAACATCCATAACAGATATATCATTACGATATATCTAAAGTTAAAGAAAAATAGATATTATTTGGAAATAGAATGGTTGTTCTGGAACTGTTCACGATCAGCCACAAGTTTAAATTTTAGTAAGAATTTTGACTCTGTTGATCGTTATAATTTGTAGTTTAACGATAGCAGGTTAAGATGATGGAATTTTTGGCACCAATCCCGGCTTCAATGAAAATAAGAATATTATCAGAGGAAAGATATTGACCAACTCGGAGATGTTTTCAATAATGTGATTTGTTCCGCATTATTATTTGTTAGATATGTAAACTTAACTAGCATTAATAATGGCTCTATAATAAAGACTGCTAGTACGTCTTTCATAGTTGCTTCAGCAGTCTCAAAATTAAGGTTACAAAAAATCACCAGATGCAGATGAACTGCTGAAAACCGGAAGGAGTCGGTGGTCGTATGAATGAAGTATTGAATATTTTCTGTAATAAAGGTATCGTTTTAAATGATTTTGATTTATAATTATTCCCATTTTCAATCAGAAAATGTTATCTTTGTTCTTATTATGATTACTACGGTATCAGTCTGCATTCTGTTCCCGATAAATTGTTTTCCTCTTTTCTGCAAAAACCAGTTAAACATTTGTTTTACTAAAACAATTTATAGAAAAATGTTTACAGTTTCAAAGTATGGCTTTACGTATTTTAAACGTTTGCTGCCTCTTGATAGACATAGTGTGTGGTTAGTCGTCCAAAGGGCGAGATTAAGGTTATCTGGTCTTCAGGATTGGGGTACTTAGGAATTTTTGGATCTCCAATGATATCAAAAGGTAGGGAGGGCGTTAATCTGCAGCGTACCAGGTTTCACAATCTGCAATTCCCAGGTTCAAGTCCCAACTGGGCCAGCGTTGAGATCTACCTCCGCACCGATGGGCTTGGAAAGGCTACCGTCCGTCGGATGGGACGTTAAGTCGTGGCTCCGTGTGTGGGATTTGGGTTGGGTTGTTTTACCTCTGAGCGGCACTTTTTTGCACACCATATGCTAAATGGCCAGGTCACAAGGACCCCAAAGGTTCAGAGAAGGTTGGGGGAGGGGATCCACTGGAACTGCTGTTGGGAGACAGATGGTAGCCTCCCGTCAAGGCCATCCAGCGTGTTCTTTAACGTGCACAGGGTATGGCTCTCCCGCACACGGGGCCACGGCTTAACGTCCCATCCGACGGACGGCGGCCTTTACAAGCCCATCGGTGTCCCCTACTGACCGTGGGCAGGGCGGGGAATTTTGCGGAGATAAATCTCAACGCTGACCGAACTGGGACTCGAACCTGGGAACGCAGACTACGAGCCTGGCCCATGTGCGGGAGACATGGGCCAGGCTCTCACACATGGACGTTAAAGAACAGGCTGGATAGCCTAGACGGGATGCTGCTATATGTCTCCTAATAGCTGTTCCTCCCCCAATCTTCTCTGAGCCCTCGGGGTCCTTGTAACCTGCCCATTTAACACATTATATGCAAAAACGTTCCCTCTGAGGTAAAACAACCCAAAAGGTACTAGAAATGAATCATAATTAAGTAAACAAGTAAGCTAAAAGAGAGCACTTTAACTTAATGAGACAGTTACATTTTCGAAAATCTTTCGAAAACATTTACATTTTCGAACATTTTTTTTTTACTCTTATGAAATTGGTTAACTAAATGTGTTCAAACCTTCTGATATATTTTGTAAAAGTTAATTCGCTCTCAATGCTTAAATGGTTAGAAAACAGTTGGTGACAAAGAATAACTAAGGCGGAATTTGGCTCAGTCGGTATCGCTCTTATTCGAGTTGCAGCGTTAAGTATTTTCTTTTCTAAACCTTTCGTATGTGAGAAAGGCGATTCTGATGGGTTGAAAAGGCCACCGTCCGTCTGATGGGACGTTAAACTGTAGCCCCTTATCTAGGAGAGAGTCTGTGCACGTTAAAGAGCACTTTAGGTGGCCTGTCTCCTAACGGCCGTGCAGTGGGTCCTCTCTCCTAAACCTTCCCTGAGCCTTTGGGGGTCCTTGTAATCTGTCATTTAGCCCATTGTGGGCAAAAAAAAGTGCACATAGGTAAAACAACCCACCCAAGCAAAACTCTTAAATGTAAGAAAGAAAAGTGAATATTTTTTAGAAAAATTCGCTTTAGCAATGAATTCTATTTCTAAGGACAATTCTTGAGAATGAAAAGCGGAATGATATTTGAATATTAATTAAGTAGTTTTGTGTCCAAAGTGGGAAGAAAGTTATTAGAAAAGTAATCCTGCCTGTTTGGGAACAAGTGAATTTCACCGGACCAAGTATTCTGTTTCCTTGCGTGAAAAGTAAAAGAAACTAATATTGATTTTAAAGAGATCCTTATGGGATCAGCAATGGTTTGTTTACTTACCTGTTGAAACAGCTGAATCACACCACTTTCTGGACGATGCTGGAACAAGCCGAGGCCTGGAGTCAAATGTCCGTTCCGATGGTTAAAGGCAGGAAGTAGCTTTGCGTAAAAATGCAGGATCTGACTTTTGACGCAACCGATCTTTACATAACCATCCAACAATGTGAACTGTATCGATTTTTCTCTCTTGCGGGCCAAAAATGAAGCGGTGTTAACAATGCCTTCTCAAAGCTGGTATAAGGATTTGTTTGAGAGGGCAAACACAGCGAGGTTCAAAAAGTAAATTGTTTTATTGCTGATGTAAGTCATTCGAAAATCAGGGTTTGGTTGTTTTACCTCTGAGCGGCACTTTTTTTGCACACCATGGGCTAAAATATCCAGGTCACATGGACCCCGAAGGCTCAGAGAAGGTTGGGGACCCACTGGAACAGCCGTTAGGAGACAGATGGAGGCTACCATCATGAACACGCTGGATGGTCAAGGCCATCCAGCGTGTTCTTTAACGTGCACAGCTCTCCCGCACACGGGGCCACGACTTAACGTCCCATCCGACGGACGGCGGCCTTTCCAAGCCCATCGGTGTCACCTACTGACCGTGGGCAGGGCGGGGAATTTTTGCGGAGATAAATCTCAAC
Source organism: Ryuthela nishihirai (assembly GCA_038380435.1). Classification (NCBI taxonomy): domain Eukaryota; kingdom Metazoa; phylum Arthropoda; class Arachnida; order Araneae; family Heptathelidae; genus Ryuthela; species Ryuthela nishihirai. The sequence continues at coordinate 128,543,276 of JAWZYU010000001.1, read as the reverse complement.
GCTGACCCAGCTGTGACTCGAACCTGGGAACTACAGATTACGAGCCTGGCGCGCTACCGACTGAGCCACCCCTGCCCCGAAAAATCAGAGGAAGGAGATAGTATCTGTATGATAATAAGCAGCGCACTCTTATTGTAACTGTTATTACATTACACTGTTATTTGTAACATTCATTCTGGTAGTAGACATTAGACATTTATTCCCATTGAATAGACAAGTTATACATTTCTTATAAAGAATTTTGCATAACACATTTTCTAAAAATTATGTATTCAACTTTACGAATTTAATTAATTTAGTAGTAGTAGTATTTTTATTTTCTATAATTGTTAATAGTATAAAAGCAGGAAACTTGATGCTTTTGATTCTAGATGCTTACGCAGTATTTTGGGCATTAGGTGGTTCAACTTTGTAAGTAATGCTGAGGTTAGGAAAAGAAGTCGATAATCTCCTTTAAATAGCACATTGGGCAGAGAAAGACTCCGTTGGTTTGGTCATGTTGCCCGTAATGATAATTATAGAACACTGAATAGGGTTATGAACAGTGTGCCTAAAGGCCTCAGAAAGAGAGGGGAAGCCTAGGATGCGGTGGGCAGACAATGTCAAACAAGACCTTATTAGAATTGGTGTGCAGTGGCCAGCTGCAGCAGATGTAACTCAGGACAGATATGCGTGGAGAACTAAATTGTACGGTTTGGTTGGACTTCCGTAGCCCATGGCTGCTTGAGGATGATGATGATGATGATAAAAGCAGATTTTGGCATCTCAAAAGAGTAAATTCGTTCGTGAGATCGTCATAGAGAAACAATTTAAATTGTCAACATCAGATGTGAGACTGAAGAAAACACACACAAAAAAATAAATCAGGAACAAAATAAAAATGCGAATAAAATTTCTAGTAATCCAAAAAGTGCAAAAAAAATAACTATGCCTAGAATTTTAATCCCAAAAGAAAAAGGTTCCACATCATCTAGTTTCAAAATGCAATTCTTGAGAACTTTACTAAACTTAAAAAAAAATTGTTTCAGAACATCAGGAAAAGTCACCTGTTCTATGGATAGATCACACAAATTTGAAAGTGTTTCAATAAATTTTTCTCGAAGCAGATTTTCTACTAACCCCTGTGCGTATTATTGGACTTAAGAAAACAAGAAATTGCCGCAGCTGAAGATCGTCATTTATAGTCTGCGTTTCTTTCAACTACATCTTTGTTCAAATTCCGTGCATTTTTGGAAAAATAATCGTTAAATAAATTTGGAAATTTACGCGGGTCATTATTATTTTTAATTGTACAAGAGCAATTTTCTTTCTCTTTAAAATTAACACAAATTTAGATCATTATGTTTCACTGCTTTTTCAGATGTTTGCCGACTGTAGAAAATTTATTAGTAAAATATTGCAATTTTGTTTCTCTTGCAACACTAGTGAAAAAATTTCGGTAACGGGAAAAGGACTGTTTAAGCGCTGTTTCTAAAAGACTCTTCTTCATTTTTATACACAGGCAACGTGGCCAAACCAAAACAATCTGTCCCTACTAATTCTTAAGGTACTGTTCAAAAACTGGCTGTGTTTTGTTGTTTTACCTGTAGCGGCACTTTTTTGCACACCATGGGCTAAATGGCCAGGTCACATGGACCCCGATGGCTCAGAGAAGGTTGGGGGAGGGGACCCACTGGAACAGCTGTTGGGAGACAGATGGTAGTCTCCCGTCAAGGCCATCCAGCGTATTCTTTAACGTGCACAGGGCATGGCTCTCCCGCAGACGGAACCACGGCTTAATGTCCCATCCGACATTGGAGGCATTTCCAAGTCCATCAGTGTCCCCTACTGACCGTGGGCAGGGCGGGGAATTTTGCGGAGATAAATCTCAACGCTGACTCAGCTGGGACTCGAACCAGGGAACTACAGATTACGAGCTGCTACCGACTTAGCCACCCCCCGCCCCAAAAAAACTGGCAGTGACGACTACGTCGAACATCATTGTTATTTACATAACAAACCTATTAATACTCACTATAGTGCGTAAACATGTATGAATACTGAATATACTGCATAACAACGAGTTTTAGAGAAGAAGCTCTAGAGAGGCTACACTGTTATAAAAATCTAAGTTTTAGCCTTAAGAGAAAATTTCTGTTTTTCCACACTTTTCAAAAATTTTAGCAGTTTCATTTGCAACGCCGTTTTTTTCTGTTGTCTCCTGTCGAAATCCACAATATCTGCCACCAGCATAGCTCGGGTGATTTGTGCCCGGGGACAAGTGAAGCACTTAAGTTCGGCACTTCCTTACCTCATTTACTTATGTATATATGTATTTATATATTTCGATATGTATTAACACAAAGTAAATGTAAGGGACCTCCCCACAACCATACCCTGTGCACGTTGAAGAACACGCTGGTTGGCCTTGACGGGAGGCTAACATCTATCTCCTAACAGCCGTTTCATCGTATCCCATCCCCCAATCTTCTCTGAGCCTTCGGGGTCCTTGTGACCTGGTCATTTAGCCCATTTATGTGCAAAGAAAGTACCGCTCAGAGGTAAAACAACTCAACCCAACCTACGATGTAGCAACGGCAGATCCGATCGCCAGGACCTTTCAGAAGAGAGAAGAGGAGGGGGGTTCTGGACCTCTCCTCCCCGAAAATCAGGTCATCTTGTACGAAATCTCAAACTTGTCTGCCTGCTTTGAAATCCCAAACAATTAGCCCCATAGTATACGACCGACATTTAAATTAGATTTAAAAAACAACTACATTATTTCATTTTATTCCATACAGAATATTCTTTTAACCTTTCCTGTTCGGTGGAATATTTTAGAAATTGAGAAACCTTTCTTCTCCGCATCCCACCCCCGGGACTATATAATCGAAACCTCCCCGAAACTAAACTAAATTCTCGAGCCTCCTTAAAACTAATTCCTTGGGGGGGGGGGGGGGGGGTATAATGGTCATCTGAGCCTCAAACTCAAAGGGACCTTAAATTTTTATGCTTGTTAATTTTTCGATATTTGATACAACAGTAAATGATGCGATTTAAAAGAATACATTTTTTTTTCAATTGACGAACCTCGGATAAGGCACGGATGTTTCTTTTCTGGTGTCTTTCTGCTGAGATCTCTCCTTACACTTACATACCTTTTTTACTGCACATTACAATAACAAGCTCCTTTTGGAGCTGCTTGAGGGCTAAAAATATATATGCAGATTTTACTAAATTTTAATTATAAATATTTTAAATAATAATAATAACTTGATTTTCATTTTGGCTAGCGGTGTCAAAAGTTAAAAATGACCTAGGCGTCTCTGGACCTGTGAGAGCAGGCACGTGCTCAGGATTTAGTTTCGAGAGGAGGGGAGAATTTTGTTTTGGGGAGGTCCGAGAATTTAGCTTCGGAAGAGGGGCATCTGAAAATAAGATGAGTAGGGTTTTCCAGTTACTAAAATATTCCACCGAAAAGGAAATGTTATAAAATAATATTCTATACGGAATGAGATTTTGTAGTTGTTTTTTTTTCTAATCTAATTTATGTAGAGAGATTTTATAGTTGTTTTTTTTATGTAATTTCTGTGTCGGATATAAAATGTGGGGCTAAAAAGAAATTATATAATTATACAAAGACAAATTATTTTGAATTTCAAAGCAAGTAGACAATTTTAATTTTGAGATTTAATATAAGGCAACAAGATTTCCGGGAGGAGATTATGACATTCCGGACTCCTCCCCCCCCTCTGGTACGTCCCTGTGTGAGAAGACTGCCGCTCTACATTCTTAAACTGGAAGAACGCATATCGCCTCTAGCGCATATGAAAATCTCGTTTTCAAAGAGAATGAAGTTTTTCCTTTGCCAGCTCTTTCACTCCTTAACAGTTTTAATTTGAGCTAGCGGATGATGGGTAAATGTAAATAGAATATTATATTAATTATACAACATAAAAGTATTCGTCTTTTAATTTTTAAATTTAAAAAGTTGCATTTTCCGCAGCTCTCTGAGAAAAATGGGTAGATTATTGTTTAGTGGAATATCTTTTAAAAAACTACCACTAAAATTTCAAATTTTTACTCTAATGGTAGCTAGGTAGTCACTGGAGGAGAGCTATGCACCAATTCCCTGTGATGATGCATAGAACCGGCCAGGCCTAGCAACTAACGTCCGACCCCGTCTACTCGTGGTGCAGACCGTTAGTACCTTTCAAAAGAGTAACTCTCTTGTGGAAGTGAACGGAAGGGGAGGGCTGTCAGATTAGTGTGGCCTACTGATCTGGACAACAATGGCTACTTTTCTTTTTTTTCTACCCTGCTGAGGAGTGGTCAACCACACAGGGTCCTGATGCTGACCATATAAACCCACTGGACTGGACAGGTATATGGCTCTGAGCTTGATTATGGATCCTGATTTTGCTGCACTGGTGGGCTTCTGTGGAGGGAAAATCTTCCGCTGTGTTTTCTGTTTGTTTGTGGGTTGACAGCCCCAAGGGAATAGATTCACAGGATATGTTTATCAGCTGGTGGATAATCCTGAGCAGAGGTCATCGCAGGCACCTGAACTCTTTGCTTCTATTGGCATCGTCAAATTCTACATTGGAGGAAGTCTTCCAGTGTAGATGGCTTCAGCCTTTAGTGGTGGGGGAAAGGGTCTTTGCCCCATGTCTGCGATTAGGGGGCTGTTTGATATTGTCGGCATTCCCTCTCTCAATAAACATAGTTTCTTTAAACATCCTACTAACCATTTTCTCTCCATAGGTAGTTGGAATGTGAGGACTCTGCACAGAGCTTTTTCTCTTGATGTCCTCACACAAGAATTCCACCATTATAATTTAGATATTTTCGGCTTGCAAGAGACCAGATGGACAGATAAAGGTCAGATTCTTAAAAATAATCTTAAATTTCTCTTTTCAGGGAGGGACGACAATAAGCATCACCAAGGCGTGGGACTGCTTCTCAGCAGACACGCTAGTGATGCTCTTCTAGGATATGAGTGCATTAATGAAAGGTTTCTTACAGCAAAATTTCAGACAAGCGTTAAAGACCTGAATGTTATCTGCTGTTATGCCCCCACTGAGGATGCCAATGAGGATGAGAAGGATAGGTTTTATGAACAACTTCAGGATATTTTGAATTCTGTCAAGAAAGGAGATATTACCCTTGTTCTTGGTGACTTCAATGCCAAAGTTGGTACTGACTCTGACCTTTGGGGAGGGGTGATTGGCCCTTTTGGTATTGGTAGCTGCAATGGCAATGGGCAACGTCTCCTACAGGTAAGTAAACTCAATGGTTTCAGAATAACTAACACATATTACAAACACCGCGACATACATAAGTACACATGGGTTTCACCTGATGGGCTGCATAGGAATATGATTGATTATATATTAACTAACAGCAAATGGGCTAGTTATGTTAGAAATACCAGGGCATATAGGGGAGCTGAAATTGGATCTGACCATTACCTAGTTAAAAGTGTCTTGCAACTTAAACTTAAAAAGTGTTGTGCTAGGGTTAAAAAATTTGCTTTTAATACTGAAGCTCTGAAAAACCCAGTTATAGCCAAAGCTTACCATGATAGGTTACTTAGTTATTATGACAGTCATGGTATGCTTACTACTGAAGTTCAGGAAGAATGGGATCATTTTAAACAGGCTTTTTTGGACACTAACAGTACTCTTTTAGGAAAAAAGGAGCAAAAGAAACAGAATTATCTGAGTGATAAGGCACTTGAGCTTATTTCGGAAAGAAAGAACTGCAGGAATGTCCTTAATCAATACCCTACTAGTCCTAATAGAAAGCATTACAGAGAACTTAATAAACATGTAAAAGATCAGTTAGCTGCTGAGAAGAATCTTTGGCTTGATGGTTTGGCTGAAAAAGTCGAGGAAGCAGTTAGACAGCACAACAGCAGAGAGCTGTACCAGATAGAAAATGTTTTGTGTGGTAGAAAACGGACAGGTATACAGGGATTGAAGGATAAACAAGATAAGGTTGTAGAAGGTGAGGATTCTGTCATGGCTAGGTGGGCTGAGCATTTCAGTGATGTTCTAAACAATGCAGTTAGTTCTATTCCCATTGTTTGCAATGATGATAGATGCATTGGTGGCTTTAATGTTAGCCCTATAACACAATCTGAAGTTATTTTGGCTGTTTCTAAACTTAAATTTCATAAATCCCCAGGGGTAGATGAAATTACTACAGAAATGCTTAGAGCTGGAAATGTTTCGGTTACCACTTGGATGACTGAAATTCTGAATATCTTTTATGATAAAGGCATGGTTCCTAAGGATTTTACCAGAGCTATTGTTATCCCTATTTTCAAAAAAGGTGATCCCAGTTCTTGTGATAACTATAGGGGTATTAGCCTACTCTCTGTTCCAGGTAAAGTTCTTTCCATGATTGTGCTTAATAGAATTAAGAATCTGGTTGACAGTCAATTGCGTGATGAGCAATGTGGATTCAGAAGTGGTAGGGGATGTGTGGATCAGATATTTTCACTTAGGCAGATTCTTGAGAAATGTTTAGAGTTTCAGAAACCTTTGGTTGCTAGCTTTGTTGATTTCAAAAAGGCTTTCGACTCTGTTGATCGTCATAATTTGTGGTTGATTGTGAAATCATATGGTATACCAGACAAGTTAGTTAACATAATGAAGGCTCTCTATAATAACACTGAGTCATGTGTGAGAGTTGGTAAGGCTTGTAGCAATTGGTTTAGCATTACTTCTGGTGTTCGACATGGGTGCATTTTGTCTCCTTTTCTCTTTAGTTTGGTTATTGATTATGTTATGCGAAATTCACTTCAAGGGAAAGATTTTGGCCTTAAATGGGCTGGAGATACAAAAATTTCTGATTTAGATTATGCTGATGATTTAGCCCTTCTGGCAAATGATGTTGATGAGATGAACTCTTTCATTCGAGCTGTTGATGAGACTGGTAGTAGAGTAGGTTTGGTTATAAACAGAGAGAAAACTAAGGTGATGAAAATTGGTCAGGCAGGCTGTGATTCAGTTAATCTGAATGGTTGCAGTCTTGAGCAGGTGTCACAGTTTAATTATCTTGGGAGCTATGTAACAGATAATGGTGATGTGCTGCATGAGATTAACAGACGAATAGGGATTGCTGCCGGGACTTTTAAGAATCTATGGAGAGTGTGGAGAAATAGGCGTATACACCTAAAGACTAAAATTAGACTGTATAATAGTTTGGTTCTTTCTAGGGTTAGTTATGGTAGTGAAACGTGGACACTTTGTAAACAAGATAACAGGAAACTAGATGCTTTTGATTCCAGATGCTTACGCAGTATCTTGGGCATTAGGTGGTTCAACTTTGTAACTAATGATGAGGTTAGGCAAAGGAGTTTGCAACCTCCTTTAAGCAGCATATTGTGCAGAGAGAGACTCCGTTGGTTTGGCCATGTTGCCCGTATGAGTAATTATAGATTGGCGAATAGGGTTATGAACAGTGTGTCTGAAGGCCTCAGAAAGAAGGGGAGACCTAGGATGCGGTGGGCAGACAATGTCAAACAGGACCTTGTTAGAATTGGTGTGCAGTGGCCAGATGCAGTAGATATAGCTCAGGATAGACTTGCTTGGAGAACTAAATTGCACGGTCTGGTTGGACCTCCGTAGCCCATGGCTGCTTGAGGATGATGATGATGATGATATATTATTTGAAAAGTTCAATAACAATTATACCAAAGAAGGTCTAAGGAGAAGAAAGCTAGCTTCGAACAAGCGTAAGTGGCGCCGTTCGGCGGAATTTTACCGAAGCTGAACGTGGCAAATTGATGTACAGGCACAAAAACAACTGTAAGGGGCGATCTGCGCATGTAGTGCAATCATTTTAGTCCAATGCAGCTATGGTTTGTCTTACTATTGGTATGTATTTTGCGATTTAGAAATGTCTAACAGCCATGGCTGTTTGGCACAGTGGTAGCTGACCCTAAAGTTATTCAATGAGTGTTTTATCTCGTTCAGGAGTACATTTTACGATACCTGGAAAAACCGTTGTATGTTTATTTTGAGTAAATTTGCAGAATTTTTAAAATTAATATGTAAATTAATACATTTAATCATCTTGCGAACATGTATGTTGCAGTTTTGTGTTCTCTGTAGCATATCGATGTATATAGGTGTCTACAGTTTGTTCTAATAGTAAATTTTTTATGGTTGATACGAGAAGTGCCTGCTGCCATCTATTGACAATTTATACAACTAAGAAACTCGATATGACTTTTATTGAAAATATCTAAAATTCTATAAAATATAATTAAACAAACATGTTATCTCGCATAGAGCCATAAATTTCAATTTATTATAATATATTAAATATTGTAGAATATTCAAAATATTAAAATTCTTTTCTTGAGTATAGCTGCTATCTGTTTTACAAAATGGGATTTTATTAAAGATAATAATTTTAACTCATCCTTGTAAAAAGGAAATTATGATGGTAAAATTTAAGAAATGAACACTTTGAACAGATCTAAAGTGAATGTAAAATTAGTGACGTGGTGTAAGCCATTGAAAACTTTGCTGGGCGGTGGAAAAATAACGCAATAACTGGCTCCTCTCCCTGGCTAGGTGGCTTCACTGCAATGCACGAATTTGCCATATTTAGAGGGCGCTGCAATCGAAAAGTTTACATTAAGCCTATGAAAGCTAGCTCTCTTCACCCTTAGACACTCCTTGGTAAAGAATCGCAGGATTATGTCCTGTAGACATGGAACTCATTAAATAATAAGCTGAAAACAATTGCCTTTGCAATGAGCATTATTTCAAAAATAAAGTGTGTTAATTTTTAAAATCAGCGCTCTCTAACGGTGCAAATCCAATTTAATACATTCGGTAAGTATAAACATATTTTATTAATACATAATTCCCCCATCCCATGGCAGGTACAGGCCTGATTTTTTTACCAAACACTGGGTCATACATGGGAAACCAGTGTACGAAATTTGGGACCAATCAGTCAGGTATATGCAATTATATGGCGACGAAAATGAAATAAAACTTTCTCAGTACTTTGCAGAGTATATTTAAGCTACTTCACGTTCTGGCGTCAGCAAGAATTAGAAAACCACACGCCTTTCTCTATCGGAGTTAATTTTTAAACGAAAGTTGGGTTGGGTTGTTTTACCTCTGAACGGCACTTTTTTGCACACCATGGGCAACAAGATTTCCGGGAGGGGATTATGACATTCCGGACTCCTCCCCCCCTCTGGTACGTCCCTGTGTGAGAAGACTGCCGCTCTACATTCTTAAACTGGAAGAACGCATATCGCCTCTAGCGCATATGAAAATCTCGTTTTCAAAGAGAATGAAGTTTTTCCTTTGCCTGCTCTTTCACTCCTTAACAGTTTTAATTTGAGCTAGCGGATGATGGGTAAATGTAAATAGAATATTATATTAATTATACAACATAAAAGGTCCAGGTCACATGGACCCCGAAGGCTCAGAGAAGGTTGGGGGAGGGGACCCACTGGAACAGCTGTTGGGAGACAGATGGTAGCCTCCCGTCAAGGCCATCCAGCGTGTTCTTTAACGTGCACAGGGTATGGCTCACCCGCACACGGGGCCACGGATTTACGTCCCATCCGACGGACGGCGGCCTTTCCAAGCCCATCGGTGTCCCCTACTGACCGCGGGCAGGGCGGGGAATTTTGCGGAGATAAATCTCAACGCTGACCCAGCTGGGACTCGAACCTGGGAACTACAGATTACGAGCCTGGCGCGTTACCGACTGAGCCACCCCCGCCCCTTTAAACGAAAGTAAACCTTACTGTAAAAAAAACACTTTCATTTATATTTTGAAATGTTAGTAAGTTTAATCAAACCAAAACAGGCCTGGATATAGAAAAAATTGAGGGGTAGACAAGAAAGTTAATCAAGAAGGAAAAAATGAAACGGGAATTTTCTTTGACTGGATTTCTATTGCAAAATAACACTTCTCCCTCCGTCCGTCCGAGATCTTTTAAAAAAAATTCTTGAAAATTCTATGAAAAATTCTTGAAAATTCTATGAAAAATTCATAAGAATAACAGTTTTTTTCCTCTGTTACCCTTAATAGCATTCTCAAAGTGGGGAGGTCATTACCCCTTGCCTCCTTCCTATATCCGACCCTGAATCAAAATATCATGCCCCATTTCAACAGGCTTACTCTGGTACAATACTGTACAACACTGAAAATGTTTTGGAAACGAAAACAGCCGTTTGTTACCAATTTCGATGCGCTAACACTATTATGACATTAAAAATTGTTGATTGGCTCTTATTTTGAAAATACAGAAGTCTTTGTCCATGTACAGTTTATAACGATTCGAGTCTTTGTAGCGCTATATGAAGCGCCGAGGTCACACAATACCAAGGAGATGTTGCATCATTCGAGGCAACGCAATAACCCTGGAACTATTTGCATCATTCTGGAGTTATCTTTCCACAGTTATCGTCCGTTCATGATTGCATGCAGGTGCTGCATGTAAGCAATATGGCTCGTTCTTGTGTGAACAATGCAGACCATTTTTGTTACATTTGTGGCGAAGTTACTTTTGCATCATAGAAGCGTGAAATAACGCCTTTCTTCAAAAAGGCCCATCACCTTTACTTCGGGTTAGAGATCAACAGACGAGCTGGGCTCCGCATATAGTTGGGTTGTTTTACCTCTGAGCGGCACTTTTTTGCACACCATGGGCTAAATGGCCAGGTCACATGGACCCCGAAGGCTCAGAGAAGGTTGAGGGAGGGGACCCACTGGAACAGCTGTTGGGAGACAGATGGTAGACTCCCGTCAAGGCTATCCAGCCTGTTCTTTAACGTGAACAGGGTACGGCTCTCCCTCACACGGGACCACGGCTTAATGTCCCATCCGACGGAAGGTGGTCTTTCCAAGCCCATCGGTGTCCCCTACTGACCGTGGGCAGGGCGGGGAATTTTGCGGAGATAAATCTCAACGTTAACCCAGCTGGGACTCGAACCTGGGAACTACAGATTACGAGCCTGGCGCGCTACCGACTGAGCCACCCCCGCATATAGTGTTTAATAGTAGAACAATACATCTTCGTAGTTGGCTAAATGACAAGAGTGGGCCGATGCCTTTGGATTGGATTGTTTTACCTCTGAGCGGCACTTTTTTGCACACCATGGGCTAAATGGCCAGGTCACATGGACCCCGAGGTCTCAGGGAAGTTTGGGGGAGGGGACCCACTGGAACAGCTGTTGGGAGACAGATGGTAGTCTCCAGTGTGTTCTTTAACGTGCTCAGGGTATGGCTCTCCCGCACACGGGGCCACGACTAAACGTCCCATCCGATGGACAGCGGCCTTTCCAAGCCCTTCGGTGTCCCCTAATGACCGTGGGCAGGGCGGTGAATTTTGCGGAGATAAATCTCAACGCTGACCCAGCTGGGACTCGAACTTGAAAACTAACAGATTACGAGACTGGCGCACTACCGACTTAGCCACCCCTCAAGGCCATCGGTGTCCCCTACTGACCGTGCGCAGGGTGGGCAATTTTGTGGAGATAAATCTCAACGTTGACCAAGCTTGGATTCGAACCTGGGAACTACAGATTACGAGCCTGGGGCGCTACTGACTGAGCCACCCCTGCCCCTAGACCATTGTATAAAGATATATGATTACTGTATATAACAATTTAGTCCTTGTATAAACCTATATGTATGTAAAATCAGTGTCTTAATAATTTCTTTTAAAATTATACACTGTATGAGAAAACAAGAATTACAGGGAAAAAATAATGTCATTAACGGAAAATCTTTGTAATGTATTGGTTAAGGCATATGTCATGCATACGAAGGTCGAATCATTTTGACTCTACTATATTTGCAAATCAAAGCAAAATATTAGCTAGTCTTACGAAGTACTAATTGGTCCGAACTTTTGCAACAATACCCTGTATTATAATAATGTTTCTGGAACGTGGAATAAATTATCCTGCCCACGTTAATAGAAGATATGAAATGTCAATGCAGTGTTGCAATTGCAGTTTCAAAAGCCAAAACTGAAGAAGTGTTGTGTTGCATTTAATGACTTTTTGCTTCATTAAAAGCAAGTTGTTCCGTGAACTACTTCTAAGCAATAATTAGATCTACAGTTTCCATGTTCAGGTTTGAGGCCTAGATATTGAACTCTCGCTTTCCTCTGTGAAGTCCTTCGGGGTGAATTCTCAGCCCAACCCCATCTGCAGGAAATTCTCACCCAACAACTGCATTCACTTCAGGCAAATCTGTGCCACAAGTCTTGTTTACTGCCTGAATCAGTCACCACCAATATACATGATTGCTGCTATTTATTATTCAGCCCAAAGGGCATAAAGACCTGGTTGCATGAAAATTAAAAGAAACAGATGTGTACTCCAATAATTAGTTGTAGTAGCCATCTGTTGACCGGAACTTGAACTAAAACATGTATAATTATAAAATTTTCAAATATATGTCTTTAAAAGTAAATAACTGTTGTTTGGAAGATTTTATAATTTAATTTATGATTTTAGTGTTTCTTTTAGATATGGTTTTTTTCTGATCTTTTTCATCACTGCTTCAGAAAAATTCGAAAATTAATAAATAAATTCTCATGGTATTCTGTAATAAAGATTGAGATGTTTTACCTCTGACCGGCATTTTTTTTTACGATCAATGTTGGTTAAATGGAAAGGTCAAAAGGACCCCAAGAGCTCAGAGAAGGTTGGAGGAAGGAGCCCCACTGGATACCTGTTAGAAGACAGATGAGAGCCTACCGTCATGACTCTCCAGCATGTTCATTATTCTTAGTATATTCTTAAAAGTGTTTAGGGTATGGCTCTTCTGCATATTTCGCAGTCCAGCATGTTCATTGTTCCTTGTATATTCTTAAAAGTGTATAGGATATGGCTTTTCTGCATATGGAACCACGGATTAAAATACCATCCGACTGACGGGGTCCTTTGCAAGCCCATCGGTGTCCCCTTTCTGATCGAGGGCAAGGTGGGTGTTGGCGGAGATAAATTTCAGTGCTGGCACAGGTGGAACTTGAAGCTGAAAACTGCAGAACACGAACCTGACGCGCTATCGACTGAGAAGGCGATTGGCGAAACTGTCAGGTTACAAGAACCCGAGGTCTCAGAGAAGGTTGGGGAAGGGGACCCAGCGGACAACTGTTAGGAGACAGATGGCAGCCTCTCCTCAAGATCATCCAGTGTGTTCTTTAACGTGCGCAGGGCATGGCTCTACCGCACACGGCCCGCTTAACATCCCATCCAACGGATTGTGGCCTTTCCAAGCCTTGCGGTAGCCACAGATAGGGTGGGAAGTTTTGTGGATTCCTTTACATTTTTTCAGCTTTCTTTACATATGTGTCTTCCAGTTCATCTTGCCCTTCCATTTCAGAAGGAAAGGTGCCACACCTTAACAATCACCAGTGCGGCCATCTCCATCTTCTCCTGAGTCATCTGACATAGACGAACCAGATATCTCCTTACTCCAACCAGGGACGGGGGTGGCTCAGTCGGTAGCGCTCCAGGCTAGTAATCTGTAGCTCTCAGGTTCGAGTCCCAGCTGGGTCAACGTTGAGATTTATCTCCGCAAAATACCCCACCCTGCCGACGGTGAGTAGGTGACACCGATGGGCTTGGAAAGGGTCCGTCGGATGGGACGTTAAGCCGTGGCCCCGTGTGCTGGAGAGCCATACCCTGAGAACGTTGAAGAACACACTGGATGGCCTTGACGGCAGGCTACCATCTGTCTCCCAACAGCTGTTCCAGTGGGTCCCCTCCCCCAACCTTCTCTGAGACCTTGGGGTCCATGTGACCTGGCCATTTAGCCCGTGGTGTGCAAAAAGTGCCGCTTAGAGGTAAAATAACCCAACCTCACTCCAACCAATCGCCTTAAGCAAGGATCCAGCCCATTGATATGTCAGGTTTATTATTTTAAAATCTTCTGTACTGCATTTTTTTTATTGAAATGTTTAAATTTTTCGAAAAAATACTGTAGTCAATTGAATGTGTAATTTGTTTGTGATCTTTTCCTTAATATTAATGCACGAAAAGCAGGTGTAATAATACACTATACTCTATTACAAATAAAGATATGAGCAGCAAAATCTCAAAATCAAAGAAGGCAAATAACCAATGAGAAGCTACCACACCCACATGAATTCTACAAAGAACAACTCACAGATAAAACACTCCGCTACAGCAAAGTGTTCAATGTTTTATATAAGAAAAATTTACTTTTTCTAATGTAAATTATTGTTATGTATAGTTTATGATAATTAACAATTGCAAATGCTGTTTTTATTTTTCGAAATATTGTAAAATACACTTTAAAACATATCTTTTATACCGGAATATTTGCGATGTGAACACTTGACGTAGAAGCTCCCTAACGACTTGAGGATTGACACATTTTCAAGCATCTCATCTTGTTTTTCATTGACTTTCATGGTTAGCGTAATAAGCCACGGTCGGACAAGAAACTCTTTGAGAAAGATTCGTGCTCCATTCTTTACGTGAAACAGAGCATACAAAATAAAAATATTTTCATGGTTTCGGTTTTACACGGCCAAAAAATGCAACGAATTTCGCTTTATACGGTCATAGACCAAGTTTTACAGTTCTAAAAAAAACTCAACCAAATTCATTTTACAAGATTATAGGCTATGTTTTACAGGTATGGATTTCGAATTTTTATATACGCATATTGTGAAGTAACAGCTATCTAGCGTCAAGAGAGATTATTAGACTACCACCTCAAAGTAAAACACGACTAAATAGTTAAAAATAATAAATGTCCTCTCACTCGCGCTTGGCTACTGATCTACGGGACCTGGGTTCGAGCCCCGGGTAAGGCATGGAGGTTCGTGTTGTTTTCTGCTGAGGTCCTGCCATCCTCTCAGATCTTCTACTGTGGCATATAAACTGACAGGCTCCTGTCAGACCTCTGTGGCAAGCAGCTGCTTGAGGGGGTATTTATTTTTATTTATTTTTTCAAGCAGCTGCTTGCCACAGAGGTCTGACAGGAGCCTGTCAGTTTATATGCCAGAGTAGAAGATCTGAGAGGATGGCAGGACCTCAGCAGAAAAACGACACATATATCCATGCCTTACCCGGGGATCGAACCCAGGTCCCTTAGACCAGTAGCCAAGCTCGCTAACCACTCGGCCACGGGTCGGCTAATTTTAAACTGATACTTATTTTCGAAAATAGTATATTTTGAATCGGCAGCGAGATCCGACTTTTCTAGACTGAAATTTTCAGACTAGGAAAAACCGTGATTTATCTAATTTTTAGCACTAAGTTTAACTTAATATGCTACATACAGCTTGGGCTGATTTACCTCCGAGCGTTGATTTTTTTTTGCACAAAATAGGCTAAATGGCCAGGTCACAAGGACCCCGAGTCTCAGAGAAGGTTGGTGGAGGTAACCTACTGAACAGTTATTACGAGACAGATGATAGTGTATCGTGAAGGCCATTCCAGCATGTTCTTTAACGTGTAGAGAGTATGGCTTTCCCGCACACGTCCCGTCCGACAGTCGGCGGCCTTTCAAGCCTATTGGTGACCCCTACTGACTGAGGAGTTTTGCAAAGATAAATCTCAATACTGGCCCAGGCGGGGCGCGCACCTGGGAACTTCAGATTGCAAGCTTGGTGCGCTACCGACTGAGCCCTCCCCCCCTCCCGCTAGATATAGCTGATTCGTAAGTACACTGTTTAATAGAATATCATATACAAAGTAATTTTACAAACTAAAGAACAAAGTGTCGGTACAAATGCTTAATTTCTAACTTACATTCAGTTCATAAATATCCTTCTTTCAAATTTCGTCTTGAAATTCGATAGTGTACGTCAGTGGTATCAACACAGGCGTAGCTAGTCTTTTGGCGCCCTTGGCAAATTTGTAATTGTCCGCCCTTGTTCAGTTATTGATAAAAAAAATACACATGTTATTTATATTATATATATATTTATTGTCATTATTTTAATACAGTTACACGAATAAATATTAATTGCACATAAATAATTGCAAAAGAAATTTTAATTAATTATTTTTTAAAGTATTTTAATTTTTCCTACTTTTTTGTTGGCAAAATCTTTAATAATCTCATCAAAATTAATTTTTTGAGTCAGTTCTCGCTCGATTGCTACGAAACAAAGTGATGATGTACGCTCCTGTCCTCATGCTGATCTTAAACAATCCCGAGGTTTATAAACATAATAATTCAATACAATGTACAAATTATGAACTCCCGTCCAAAGAAAAAGATACCTATGTAACAGAATTTTATTCTGTAACGAATGATTTGTAAAAGTAAGATGAACAGTTGGAAATTACGCCCCAAAGTTATTTTATGGCATGTGCGGTGCAGGGGTGGGTGGGGGTGGGGAGGTTATTGTTCGCCAATAAAAGGAAAAAAAAAATTGTAGGAAATAACGAAAATCTATAATATGCTGTCTTGACGATACGACGGTATAAACAATACGTATTAAATTCAACGAACTATGGGCGGCTAATCATTCGATTTTATTTTGCACATCGAAGCGTCAGATATCGTGGAGCGACTCGTGCCGCCCCAGCACCGCCCTGTGATTCCGGCGCCCTTGGCAACTACCCCGATGCCAACACGTCCCTACGCCTCTGGGTATGAAACTAAAATAGGAAAGCAGGCGGCTTAGGCTTATACCCGAAGTAGTGCTGGCCGCAAAGATATTGCAAAAGATACTATAAAAAGATAGAGAACAATTATTATTTTGTATCTTTCACCATACTAAAAGATGCTGACAAGTAAGATTTAATAAACGTAGGCTCCTGTCAGACCTCTGTGGCAAGCAGCTGCTTGAGGGGGTATTTATTTTTTTATTTATTTTGGCGGGACATAATAAAGATAAATGAATACATTACGTCATGCATGATTGTATGGACAAAAGATATTATATTTCTAATCTAAATTAAATAGTTAAAGTTAATAGAAAATTTATGAATTTAAAAAAATTCATAAATTTTTTAATTTAAATTAATTAATTAATGATTAATTAATTAATAATGTATAGATAGATAAAACTACAGTTATAGTATAACAATGGGAATAAAATAAAACATCTATATAACATATATCTAGCGACTTTTGCGCTCTCACCTCTCGTTGAAACCACTAACCTAGAATATGTCCCTAATCACGTCGAATATCTCTTCTTTGTTTCATATCACATTTATTTACTGTTGGGAATCATTTTGTACAATGAGAGAGTACTTCAGAAGCGGTAGTTTAAAAACTGAATGCAAAATATAATTGTTTTTTTGTCTTACATTCAACAGCAATTAGTAGTAAATTAATAATTATAAAACTTTTATTACATTGATCGATCTCTTCCGTAGTTCAATTGTTATGTTCTTCCTGTATTTCTTTTTTTTACCCACGTATGGAAAAGAAAAAGAATCAATTGATGTATGTATCATTATCAGCTTCCTCATCATTTATTTTAATTGAAATTTAGGTCACTCTACTAGCTTGTTTTTGGTTGCTTGCCAAATCAAGGAGTTTGGTGGTATTGATACCCTGATAACATGTTTTGTCCTTATTTAAATGTTTGCGTTACTGAGAAATTAAAAGAATCTACAATAGTGTTTTTTTTCCCCTGCTATCAGCAATGATAGTTTTGCGTTAAGAAATCTTTGAAATTACCTACTTTAGATATCTGTATAAAAACAGAAAAAATATTATTTTAACGAGTATTTCAAAAGCAAATGCTTAGTAAGAATTATGTTGAATCTTTTCAAAGTGCGCATCACACTTGTCAGATTTTTTGTTTCAATTTGGTAACTGGGAATTACAGCTCATGTTCACTTTTTGTCCCGATGTGCGAACATAGTTTTTCGTTTGAAATGTCGTTAAGTGAACAATTTCTATTTTTACTGAGGGACAATCACAACATATTAGAACTACTTTTATATAAATCATGGAAATGCACAGAAAACCACCACAATATTCACCCTCCATCATCGAATTTACATAGTGATGATAACGCTTAGCTAGACTGAAAATTGTCTCCTGACCTGTCTTTTGTTCTTCTTAAAGCCTTTTTCTTCTTAAGTCGATAGTCACGATTGCTGACACGAAGATTAAAGACAATGTGTTTACCATTAAGAACTTCTAACCCCCCTAAGAATATTAATTGGGGTAACGAAGTTCTTATTGCAGGTAATAAATATTAAGATAATTAATATATATATAATCTAATATATAAAGAAGAAAGTTTGTGTATAGTCACTCAAAAAATACCCGAACACTATGGTTGATTACAGAATTCAGAAAAAATATCTGCCAACGATTTTTTTAGAAATTAGTGATCTGGAACCTTCGTGTACGTACACGAAGGTTTCCAGATCACTAATGTCTTTTTTTTCTAATTCATTTTAAATTTTTTCATTCTAATTCATTTTTTCTGAATTCTGTAATCAATCGTAGCGTTTGGATACTTTTTTGAGCGACTGTATCTTGTCTGCTTATGCATTCGGCCCCCAGAAGAGCTGGAGGAATCCAAACTTTGCCAGACTTTGCCACCCAGAGGAAGAATTAGGCCATTTTAAAAACCCGCTTGGGTCAACCAAAATTGGGGTCAGCGGGTTTCAATTTTCCAAAATCCCCATAGACTTAACATTAACGGTTGAAAGTTATTCAAAATAACTGTTGCCATCATTAAATTTGAAATTAGGAATGCATCAAACTAATTTCTTTCTGATTTCGCATGACGAACTCATTTTTGAGTTTGTTGGCTCAAGAACGCGAGTGTCCGTGGATATTGAAGTCTTTTTAATTAAACACGAGCTGAACACGAGATTCTTTGTTCAAAAGAAAGCTTCAAAAACTGCGAATTCGTATCGGAAATAAAAATCATAAATTTAATTAATAGAATATTCTTTCGCTACATAAAAATATAATAAATTAATTAATAAAAGCTTTAATATGTTAAGTAATAAATAATGCTTCTCAATAATAATAATTTTTTTTTAGTACCTATATATATTTTTTTGAGCAAGTTAGACCGTATTTCATTTTCTTTTTCTGTAAAGTTACAAATGCCTGGCAGACTCTATCCGAGGGCGTCTGGTGGGTACGAAATAATGTGAAAAGTTAGATTATCTGAGCGAGGCTTTGGGTTGGGTTGTTTTACCTCTGAGCGGCACTTTTTTGCACACCATGGGCTAAATGGCCAGGTCACATGGACCCCAAAGGCTCAGAAAATGTTGGGGGAGGGGACCCACTGGAACAGCTGTTGGGAGACAGATGGTAGCCTCCCGTCAAGGCCATCCAGCGTGTTCTTTAAAGTGCACAGGGTATGGCTCTCCTGCACACGTGCCACGGCTTAACGTCCCATCCGACGGACGGCGGCTTTTCCAAGCCCATCGGTATCCCCTACTGACCGTGGGCAGGGCGGGGAATTTGCGGAGCAGAGCGAGGCAATTCCGTTTTTTGGTTTAGAAACTTCTGACGTTTGGAGGATCATACGGTCCTTCGAAATATTTCCATTTCTTTCCTTCCCTAAATGAGAGGGAGAAAAATTAAACCGGAACGGATTGATCGTAATGATATTTATGCCAAATGAGAGCTTATGACGAGGGGAATGCCATCTATTCTATATTTTAAAAAGTTTCAGACCCGAGCAACGCCGGGTAAATCTGCTAGTAGTTTAATATTTAAGATATATAATCATTAAGCACTTCAAATAATTTGATATTTGGATTCTCAGTACAATATACTGTGGTGAGTATTTCTTTCTCATCTGAAGCCAGAGGGTTGAAATATACTGTACAGAAGGCGGTATTATATATACATATATGTATATAACAGAAGTTCCTAAGGCCTACAAGGATCTTACTCCGGATCTACTGATCACTATTGATTTCTCTCCTTTCCAGGGATCACGCAATATCATTTTGATGGGTTTAACCAACACCTCCCATAACAGAAGGCCAATGTACCAAATTTTTGACCTCACTAAGTAGTCATACTTTTTAGATAATTCTTATATATTTTTAATTCTAATATTACTACTAGTGGTCTCGTGTGCTAATATTTATACTAATATTTAGCCATAAATTTATTATATTTAGCAAGAAAATTATTCGTATTTATTATCAGATATAATAATGCTAATTAATATAAATAAGTTTTCTCCTAAATAAAATATATTTATAGATAAATATTAGTATAAAGTTTAGCATAGAATCCACCAGTAATAATATTAGAATAAAAAATATAAGATAATTCTATATGGTAGGACTACTAAAGTTGATGTCATGAATTTTGTCCTCAGGCTTTCTGTTAGAGCAGGTGTTGGTTTAACTAACAGAATATGTAATGTCTGAGAATATAAATATTCTAATTAAAATTTTCTCATTTAAAAATTCCTCTGCCAGCCATTTTTTTAAAACAATTTAGTAATTAATTCTAAAATATTTAATAATATATTAAAAATTCGTAGTAAATAAATTAAACCGTAGTAAGCGAATTATCGTAGTTAGTAATTAATTGTAGTACGAAAATTATATACTCGTAGTAAGTATAAAAAATCTACTCTTATGCTATTTTAAACTAAATAGTTGCAGTTCAGTTTTAGAAAATATTATTTCAAACTTAAGCATATTTAACTTTCCTCTTTCCTTGTCTCCTTAATTCTATGACTGTGTGCAGACCAGAGATCTCTGATAACATGCCATCTGCCATTCCATTTGATATATTCTCCCCCATATCAACTCCAATCAATTTTCCCACTTCTCTGAAAATGAAGAATTTCGTGATCTGTTGTTGCCGTGGCGCCATCTATCGATCGGAATGAATTACATCTATGAAACTACGGTGATCATTCGCCCTATATTTTGAAGGGCAAATCTATATTTCAGGGCGTTGTCCAAAAAAAAATTTTGAAACACGTTTATGTCATGCATTTTTTGTTTTTTCCTTTAAAAGTCCTATATTTTAGATACAGAATAAAAATCGTTCTGTCTTGCCACAAACTTTGAGAATTTTTTCTTATTATTGTTGATGCGATTGGGGAATTAATAACTGTAATATTTACAATTCAAAATTATTTAATTGCATTAAATTATTAAATAATTCCTATAATAATGTAAACCTCTGGCAAATTAAAAGTTATTGATATGTTTGTTCTTTTTCGCGGTTTTGAATAATTTTTTGCATTGTAAATAAAATTAATGCATTGGTATCATTTGTTTTATTTTATAACTTTTTGGAATATTTACCACTTTTCGAGGATGACTTTGCTATACATATAAAAAAATTAATAGTACAGTACTGTGCGAATTAGTTGGGACAAGCGAAGCCTGGAGAACCTCTTCGATCCGGTCACATGCAGCAATCCCCCAAACACCCACCCAAGGTCATGTTTTGGGATGTTTCTCAGCTTCCAGGCCACAGACGCTTCACCTCATTGAAGGAATGATGGACAGCAAAATGTACATAGGCGTTGTGGAGACGAAAATGGTCCCAATACTGCAGAAGCTGTTTCCTAACGGCGATGGGATATTTCAAAAGGATCTGGCTCTATGCCACAATTCTAAGCTTGTTAAGAGCTTCTTTACCCAGCAACATTTGAAGGTATTGGAGTGGCCAGAAAATTCACCCGATCTAAACCCCATTGAAAATTTGTGGGCCATTATTAAAGAGCGCATATCTAAGATGGATTGCACGACGAAAACCAAAATGATAGAAAGTGTCATGAAAGTGTGGTACCACGAACCTGAAGTGAAGGAGATGTGTGGAAAGCTAGTGGCATCAATGGTTGAGAGGGTGAAAGAAGTAATTAAAGCTAAGGGGGGGGGGGTCACATTCACTATTAACTACACTATTAAACAAATAAATATTTTAGTTGTGTTTTAGTTTTTTAGTTGTGTCTTTGTTACTGCATTTTCCTATTGTCCCAACTAATTTGCACAATACTGTATCATGACAAAAATTGACGATAAATAGTATCAAAAAAAAACAATTGCTAGAAAAATATTTTCCTTGGAAAAAAAAAATCCCCATTCTTATAACAGAAGACCACTTATCCAAAGTTGTGACGTCCCAAGTAAACCTATAATCTGGAGAATTTTTTATTATTATTATTACAAGTGAAATTACTAATTTTAATTTATAAATATATATACTTTAGTTAAAAGGAAAAACATTTGTATTTATTAGCATTGTCGTAATATTTATAAATGTCATCGGTACCTATGTGATGTTTATATCTGCAGATATTGATAAAAGTCTTTGTAACGGACTGAATCATTTATATCGTTTCTTAATTATACCTCCAGGGTGAGTTTGTTTGCATTTTTTGGCGCTAGTGAACGGCTTTTCTAACACATGTGCTAGAAGAAACATACGAGTAATAGTGTTGGGTTGTTTGACCTCTGAGCGGCACTTTTTTGCACACCATGGGCTAAATGGCCAGGTCACATGGACCCCGAAGGCTCAGAGAAGGTTGGGGGAGGGGACCCACTGGAACAGCTGTTGGGAGACAGATGGAAGCCTCCCTTCAAGGCCATCCAGCGTGTTCTTATAATGTGCACAGGGTATGGCTCTCCCGTACACGGGACCACGGCTTAACGTCCCGTCCGACGGACGGCGGCCTTTCCAAGCCCATCGGTGTCCCCTACTGACCGTGGGCAGGGCGGGGAATTTTGCGGAGATAAATCTCAACGCTGACCCAGCTGGGACTCGAACCTGGGAACTACAGATTACGAGCCTGGCGCGCTACCGACTGAGCCACCCCCGCCCCACGAGTAATAGTAGCAGAAATAAAAACTTAAGCATTATCTATACAATGACGGATCGTTGGATTACATATGGTTACATCACGACCTGGTCCAAGGCTCTCTCTGTTAGAGTAGGTGTTGTTGGTACAGCGTATGCCGTAATAGCTCCTGATGTGTTCAGGATATCGTGTATTTCATTTTCACCAAAGATCAATCTAGAAAGAATTCTATCGAATATTGTGATGTAATAGAACTACGTACCAGGTTTATCCAACCTTCAACCTCATTCATCTTACTTCACCCATTAATGGGACTTGAAACGTTTTGTTGTGTCATGAATGACAACTGACTAAATGAGCGACAAAAATGAGTAACAACCGCCAAAGGACTTAAAAAACATCATTTGCTTCTTACAGTCTTAAAGGACTTTTATAGCGATATATTATAATTGGTAGTAAGTTGTATCAAATAAATCCCCTACTGCAAAATTTCTCTCAATGTTATATCCGTACATTAAAATATTGGCATCATGTGTGTGCTTCCAATATCAGTTAAAATTAGAGTATGAAATAAAAACAAACACTCAAAATTAATCCTCCTGTCAAAATGCTAGTAAGGGTAAAAGAGGAAAAAAAGTTATTAGAATTATTTTTATTTCGTGCATTTTTTAAGAAAATTTTTAACGACTTATAAAACGAAGAGGGAAATGTTATACTTCATTGGAAATCCAATCTCTTTTCTCCACCTCTTTATCTTTTTCGTAAAGCCGTCCCATGGCCGAGTGGTTAGTGCGTTTGGTTACTGATCTAAGGCACCTGGGAGTCCTTGAGGGGGACTTTATTTATTATCTTTTTCCGGCTTGATTTTGTTTCTTGCCCCCTTCCTCCTAAAATTTTTCCTAGATCCAGGCCTGCTCACAGTGTGTATGACTCTCCCGTAGACGGATCCACGGTTTTATGTCCCATCCGACGGACGGAGGCATTTCCAATCAAATCAGTGGGAAATCATTCATTTCTCACCTAGGACAGGATAGAGGTTAGAAAGATGCTAGTAAATGGACGGGAATCTCTCGTCAAGAACGTTCAAGCTGTACGGCTCTCTTGTACACGGAAAACAGGCTTAACATCTCATTCGGCGGATGGCAGTCTTTTCTAGCCCATCGGTACTTCCTGTGTCTCTGATAATAAGAGAGAGTGAAGGAAGAAATTTTTAATGCAGGTTTTTAATGCCACCAACATATTGCAGAATTTTCGTGTTATGTCATTGGGAATCTGGTTTCGAGTTCTAAACTTCTAAAATATTCATCTAATGAAAAAATGTGGCTAAAGATAATAATGAAGTCTATTTAAATATCAAAATCTTAAACAATATTCTTTCAGCATTTGAAAAGTTATGTTTGCTGGATTATTTAACAGTAAATTATCTTGTTTTGTGAAAAATCATTCACAATTGTCTAATATTGAAATAATCATTACGCAAACTTTTAAAATGCATATTAATTTTATTAAATGATTATTAATTGAAACAATACTTATAAAAGTTTCAATACCTGTTAAATCCTTACGACGTATTAGTATTGTTAAATATTCTAGCTCCCATAACTCTTTAAGTACTGAGCAAATATTGTTGAAAATCGAGTTAGGAATAGATTTGGTTATGATCTTTAATTTATCTCAATCACATTTTTCCATTAAATGTATATTTTGGAAGTTATATAGCTTCTATGTTAGAACTATTTATTGATGGACAAAAAGCGAAAACTTTACTGTTTCTTTTTAAAAGGAGCTAAAAATAATTTTGACTTTTCCTTCAGAAGCAGGATATTAAAGATGATTATTTGCCAATGATAGTTTTATACCTTAATCATTGACTCATCTCTGATATATCTTCCAATGTTCCTGTTGTTTCAGCGATTTTTTTAAATAACAGAACAATCATACTTTTAGGAGTAATTGTTATGAAGTACAAATAGAAGTAATGGAAGTACACCACATATTTAATTAGCGATATAGATTCAGTAA
This sequence comes from Ryuthela nishihirai, assembly GCA_038380435.1. Lineage (NCBI taxonomy): Eukaryota > Metazoa > Arthropoda > Arachnida > Araneae > Heptathelidae > Ryuthela > Ryuthela nishihirai. Next base: position 128,518,519 of record JAWZYU010000001.1, on the reverse strand, counting down.
GAATGTGAAATTTTCTTAAATCTTCTTTTCTTATAATGAAGAGTTTACTCATTATTCATTGTAAAAAAATTATTAATTTATTCTGAAATAGTACGAGATTAAACATAAGCATTTAAGGAGACCAGGCACATTAGCAGCGACCAGACTAATAATCTTTCTTTGTTTTCAGGTTGGGCTGTTTTACCTCTGAACGCCGCTTTGTTTTGCACACAGTGGCCTAAATGGCCAGGTCACAAAGACCCCAAGAACCCAGGAAAAGTTTGGATAGGGAACCCACTTGACAGCTGTCAGGAGACAGATGGTACTCGCCAGTTAAGGCCATCCAGCGTGTTCTCTAACGTGCACAAGTTGTGTGGTTCACCTGAACACGAGGCAACGACTTTGATTCCCATCCGATGGACTACCGAAACCATCGGTGTACCCTTTCTGAACGAGGGAAGTGTTAGCGGAGATAAATCTCAACGCCTGGCACAGTTGGGACACCTGGGCACTGCAGATTGCAAAGCTGGAGCACTGCAGATTGAGGCAATCTTCGCTCCTTATTTTCAAGTTCTAGTCCAACTTTACGGCGTTGAGACGTTCTCTGCTATTCCCAAAATGATTCCTCGGCCAGAAATGGACTTCGAAAGGCCACAGTCCAACAACTGGGAATTCATCGTTTGGTTCCTTTTGAAGGACTGTATTGCCCTGTGCACTTTAAAGACCACTCTGGATATGGAATTTAATAGTTATTCTTTTAGGTAAATAATATACCTCTATAACGAGACGACGTTAATGGAAACTCATAAATGTTACGGTGGCCAGAAGATCTTTTTTAAAGAGGACATATTATTTTTTATCAGATTATTTTTAGTCTTTTTTTATGGAAGAACTCTTTTGTTCTTTTTTTAAATACTAATAATTTTTTTATCTTTGAGATATTTAACGATAAGAAATATGCTGATATTTTATAAAAAGTTGAAAAAACGATTCGTAATAAAGCAGTATGTCTGAGGACTGAATGGTATCCAAATTTTCAGTTTCAAATGGCATTTATTTCTTATTGTAGCATATGCTTAAAAACGTTCATCATAAAATGAAACAAATCACTGATAAACAATATAGTTGCCCCCAACAAACATTTTAATTTTTCCTAATGCAGAGCAGTTAGTCGACAACATATGACCCACTGTCACCATTTTGCTGTCGGGTTGTTTTTCCTCTGAGCGTTCCTTTTTGGCACACAATGGACTAAACGGCCAGGTCACAAGGACCCGGAAGGGTAGAAGAAGGTTAGGGGACCCCTGGACAGCAATTGGAAGAGTAGAAGAAGGTTAGGGGATCCCTGGACAGCAGTTGGAAGACAGATGGCAGTCTCTCGTCAATGTCATCCAGCGTGTTCTTTAACGTGTACAGGGTATGGCTCTCACGCACACGGCACTATGGTTTAACGTCCATCCGACGGAGGCGGCCTTATCAAGCCCATCGTGTCCCCTACTGACCGAGCGATGGGCGAGGTTTTGCGGAGGTAAATCTCAAACGCTGGTCCAGGAGGGACTCGAACCTGGGAACTGCAGATTACGAGCCTCTCGCGCTACCGGCTGAGCCACCCCAACTTCTCATTTTGTTGTTATATTATGAAAAACATATCTTAAAATTAGAAAACGCTCAGTGCTTTCGGCGCCGTTTAATTCTAGACTTTCACTCCGATCCTATTTGACCTTGAACGTAACACTGGATACGAAAAATTCTTAATAATTCTGAGTTCTACTGCCCGAAATAGTCCTATTCACCAGTTTATAACTGTCTAGCAACATAATATAGAAATCTGATATTTGACCTCGATTTGTGACCATGATTTTAAAACTAACTGCTGAAATGTTTGATGGAAATAACTAAGAAAATTTTTTGAGGACCTGAAGGTGACTGAATCTAATCACCTTAGCATATTTTCTTTCTTTGTCGAGGGTCATTCCTCCAATATTGTCTTGTGTTGTTAAAAAAAGATTTGCTCTTTCTCTCTCAGTTTAATAATCAAATTTATGTAACATTAGTTTTGTTAAAATAAAAGTTTTCTGATAAGTGTTTTGCATTTTTTTAAAGAAAAGGAATATGTTCTCTTTTTTTTTTCAATTCTGTTTCTAAGACTTATAGCCATTGTCCCAATGTGAGAACATAGATGTTTTTGACATGTCGATAAGTGGACAATTGTTATTTTTACTGAGGGACAATCACAACATATATGACAGAAAAAATGACCATGCCTAGGACTCGAACCCCGGCAGTTGCAGTGTCACGCGAGACCACTTAGCACCGAGGCGGCACATGCTCTCTTTATAGATTGGACTACCCTAATAAATGAGAGAGAGATTAACCTTAATAAATTGGCTACCCTAATAAATGTTTAAATAATATTATAAGTATCGTTTAAACTGAGTCGTATTAAAAGCATACATGCGATTTATTTATAAAAATATTTTATTTCAATAAATAATATAAGTAGAAGAGTTCTGTACAGTTGCATACTGGTTTGACCACATAGGAAATGCAAGGCAAACGTCAATAACGATAAATTTGCAGTGATTGGCTCTTTTGTTCTGAACTTCTTCCTCTGGGCTGTCATTGCGTGATGGTGGACTCGAACTCGTTGGCACACACCAGGTTCACGAAATACCATTCAAGCTCTAGACTCTCTTGTACACGGAAACCAGGCTTAACATCTCATTTGGCGGATGGCAGTCTTTTCCAGCCCATCGGTACCTCCTGTGTCTCTGATAATAAGAGAGAGTGATGGAAAAAATATTTAATGCAGGTTTTTAATACCACCAACATATTGCAGAATTTTCGTGTTATGTCATTGGGAATCTGATTTCGAGTTCTAAACTTCTAAAATATTCATCTAATGAAAAAATGTGGCTAAAGATAGAGATAATAATGAAGTCTATTTAAATATCAAAATCTTAAACAATATTCTTTCAGCATTTAAAGAGTTATGTTTGCTGGATTATTTAACAGTAAATTATCTTGTTTTGTGAAAAATCATTCACAATTGTCTAATATTGTAATAATCATTACGCAAACTATCAAAATGCAGCGAACTGCCGACTGAGACACCCCCTTGGAATATAGTTAAACAGATTAAGTGTTATACAAATAATGACACAAGGTTTAACTTTTTACTTTAGGCTCATCAGCCTCAGCCATATGAGTACGGAAACCAGCAGTGTCACGCGAGACCACTTAGCACCGAGGAGGCACATGCTCTCTTTATAAATTGGACTACCCTAATAAATGAGAGAGAGACTAACCCTAATAAATTGGCTACCCTAATAAATGTTTAAATAATATTATAAGTATCGTTTAAACTGAGTCGTATTAAAAGCATACCTGCGATTTATTTATAAAAATATTTTATTTGAATAAATAATATAAATAGAAGAATGAAGTGTTCTGTACAGTTGGTTTGACCGGGCTCATTGGTCTTCACGTTGGCCCTGAATCCTACTTTGTCTGCTACGTAATCCACTTGTCGGTAGAGACCGTGCTCATCCTTGTAGCCATAAGTACCTTGAACGTTTCCGTGGCCATCGCTAAATTCCTTCTTGAATTGTTCGTTTCCATCTTGTCTCGTTCGGCGAAAATGAGCAAATAAAACTGGAAATCAAGAAGAAAAAAAGATTTAAAATACATACATATCGTATACTTATTTGCTATTGAATAATTAATTGTGAATCATGAATTTACAGAAGTATTCTGTGTATGAATTTACTATAAGGACTGGTATCATCATCACCGTCATCATCATTATCCTCAAGCAGCCATGGGCTACGGAGGTCCAACCAGACCGCGCAGTTTAATTCTCCAAGCATATCTGTCCTGAGCTACATCTGCTGCATCCGGCCACTGCACAACAATTCTAGCAAGGTCCTGTTTGACATTGTCTGCCCACCGCATCCTAGGTCTCCCCCTCCTTCTGAGGCCTCTACGTACACTGTTCATAACCCTATTCGCCAATCTATAATTATCCATACGGGCAACATGGCCAAACCAGTGAAGTCTCTCTCTGCACAATATGCTGTTTAAAGGAAGTTGCAGACTTCTTTGCCTAACTTCATCATTAGTTACAAAGTTAAACCACCTAATACCCAAGATACTGCGTAAGCATATAGAATCAAAAGCATCTAGTTTCCTGTTATCTTGTTTACACAACGTCCAAGTTTCACTACCATAACTAAACCTAGAAAGAACCAAACTATTATACAGTCTAATTTTAGTCTTTAGGTGTATACGCCTATTTCTCCACATCTCCATAGATTCTTAAAAGTCCCGGCAGCAATCCCTATTCATCTGTTAATCTCATGCCGCACATCACCAGTATCTGTTACATAGCTCCCAAGGTAATTAAACTGTGACACCTGCTCAAGACTGCAACAATTCAGATGAACTGAATCACAACCTGCCTGACCAATATTCATCACTTTAGTTTTCTCTCTGTTTATAACCAAACCTACTCTACTACCAGTCTCATCAACATCTCGAATGAAAGAGTTCATCTCATCAACATCATTTGCCAAAAGGGCTAAATCATCAGCATAATCTAAATCAGAAATTTTCGTATCTCCAGCCCATTTAAGGCCAAAATCTTTCCCTTGAAGTGAATTTCGCATAACATAATCAACAATCAAACTAAAGAGAAAAGGAGACAAAATGCACTCTTGTCCAACACCAGAACTAATGCTAAACTAGTTGCTTCAAGACTTACCAACTCTCACACACGACTCGGTGTTATTAGAGAGCGCTTTCATTATGTTAACTAACTTGTCTGGTATACCATATGATTTCACAATCAACCACAAATTATGACGATCAACAGAGTCGAAAACCTTTTTGAAATCAACAAGCCTAGCAACCAAAGGTTTCTGAAACTCTAAACATTTCTCAAGAATCTGCCTAAGTGAAAATATCTGATCTACACATCCCCTACCACTTCTGAATCCACATTGCCCCTCAATTGACTGTCAACCAGATTCTTAATTCTGTTAAGCACAATCATGGAAAGAACTTTACCTGGAACAGAGAGTAGGTTGATACCCCTATAGTTGTCACAAGAACTGCGATCACCTTCTTTGAAAATAGGGATAATAATAGCTCTGGTAAAATCTTTAGGAACCATGCCGTTATCATAAAAGTTATTCAAAATTTCAGTCATCAAGTGGTAACCGCAACATTCCCAGCTCTGAGCATTTCCGTAGTAATTTCATCTACCACTGGGGATATGTGAAGTTTAAATTTAGAAATAGCCAAAATAACTTCAGATTGTGTTATAGGGCCAACATTAAAGCCGCCAATGCATCTATCATCATTACAAACAATGGGAGTAGAACTAACCACATTGTTTAGAACATCACTGAAATGCTCAGCCCACCTAGCCATGACAGAATCCTCCCCGTCTATAACCTTACCTTGTTTATCCTTCACTCCCTGTATACCTGTCCGTTTTCTACCACACAAAACATTTTCTATCTGGTACAGCTCTCTGCTGTTGTGCTGTCTAACCGCTTCCTCGGCTTTGTCAGCCAAACCATCAAGCCAAAGGTTCTTATCAGTAGCTAACTGATTCTTTACACGTTTATTAAGCTCTCTGTAATCCTTTCTATTAGGACTAGTGGGGTACTGATTAAGGACATTCCTGCAGTTCCTTCTTTCTGAAATAAGCTTAAGTGCCTTATCACTTAAATAATTCTGTCTCCTCTGCTCCTTTTTTCCTAAAAGAGTATTGTTAGTTTCCAAAAAAGCCTGTTTAAAATGGCCCCATTCTTCCTCAACTTCAGTATTAAGCAAACCATGACTGTCATAATGACTAAGTAACCTATCATGGTAAGCTTTGGCTATTACTGGGTCTTCCAGAACTTCAGTATTAAAAGTAAATTTTTTCACCCTAGCACAGCATTTTTTAAGTTTAAGTTGCAAGACACTTTAACAGGGTAATGGTCAGATCCAATTTCAGCTCCCCTATATGACCTGGTATTCCTAACAGAACCAGCCCATTTGCTGTTAATTAATATTTAATCAATCATATTATTATGCAGCCCATCGGGTGAAACCCATGTGTACTTATGTATGTCGCAGTGTTTGTAATAAGTGTTAGTTATTCCGAATCCATTGAGATTACTTACCTGTAGGAGACGTTGCCCATTGCCATTGCAGCTAACAATACCAAAAGGACCTATTACTCCTCCCAAAGGTCAGAGTCAGTACCAACTTTGGCATTGAAGTCACCTAGAACAAGGGTAATATCTCCTTTCTTGACAGAATTCAAAATATCCTGAAGTTGTCCGTTAAACCTATCCTTCTCATCCTCATCAGCATCCTCAGTGGGGGCATAGCAGCAGATAACATTCAAGTCTTTAATGCTTGTCTGAAATTTTGCTGTAAGAAATCTTTCATTAATGCACTGATATCCTAGAAGAGCATCACTAGCATGTCTGCTGAGCAGCAGACCCACGCCTTGGTGATGCTTTCCATCCTCCCTCCCTGTAAAGAGAAATTTAAAGTTATTTTTAAGTATCTCACCTTTACCTGTCCATCTGGTCTCTTGCAAGCCTAGAATATCTAGGTTATAGCGCTGGAATTCCTGCATGAGGACATCAAGAGAATAATCTCTATGTAATGTCCTCACGTTCCACGTTCCTGCAGAGAGAAAATGATTAGTATAATTTTTAAAGAAATGAGGTTTATTGAGATAGGTAGGGCTAACAATATCAAACAGCCCCCTGATCGCAGGCATGGGGGAAAGACCTGTTCCTCCTCCGCCAAAGCCTGAAGTCACCGATGCTGGTAGGAACTTCAGGCACCACCTTTTCAAGTGGACTTTTTCAAGAACCATGTGGCCTGCCTGAGACACATTACTCCAGTTTGGGCTTGACGATGCCCAACTAGCTAAGTAAGGTTCAGGTACCTGCGATGACCTCTGATTAGGATTATCCATCAGCTGATATAAGGTATCCCATGCCTCTGTTCACTTAGGGCTGACAACCCAGAAGCAGCAGATTCTACCTCAACAGAGGCCCACCAGGACAGCAAGTCCAGGATCCATAATCAAACTCAAGTCCAGTCTAGTAGGTATAGCTATTTGATAAGACACGAAACATTCGTGCGTTTTATACGTGGCTCGAACTAAGCTCTCTTGATTCTATCAAGGTTTGCAATGCGAAAATGGTTTAAAGAAACTTGATTAAAATTGAACTCTGAACAAATTCGAAAGTACAAAATTATGTAAATGACATACAAATGAATGAATTATTCACAACCACGAAAATGATGTTTTTACATTTTTCTGTGTAAATGTCTTATTTTCCATTAGATAAATAAAAATAAATAAATACTCCTTCAAGCAGCTGCTTGCCACAGAGGTCTGACAGGAACTTATCAGACCTCTGTGGCAATATATTAATCTTCCACTCTTTAAAAGGAAACTGAAAATCTACCATAGTAGAAGGTCTATGAGGATGGCAGGGCCTCGGAAGAAAAACAACATGAACATCCATGCCTTATCCGGGGCTCGAACCCAGGTTCCTTAATCAGCAATAAGTAGTGTGACAAGCAGAATAATAAGTAGTGTGACAAGGAGAGTATTACGTATTGTGATAAGGAGAGCATTAAGTAGTGTTATAAGGAGAGTATTAAGTAGTGTGTGACAAGAAGATTATTAAGTAGTGTGACAAGGAAAGTATTAAGTAGTGTAACAAGGAAAATATTAAGTAGTGTGACAAGCAGAGTAATAAGTAGTGTGACAAGGAGAGTATTAAGTATTGTTATAAGGAGAGTATTAAGTAGTGTGTGACAAGGAGATTATTAAGTAGTGTGTCAAGAAAAGTATTAAGTAGTGTGACAAGGAAAGTATTAAGTAGTGTGACAAGGAAAGTATTAAGTAGTGTGACAAGGAGAATATTAAGTAGTGTGACAAGCAGAGTATTAAGTAATGTGACAAGCAGAGTAATAAGTAATGTGATTATGAGAGCAATAAGTAGTGTGATAATTAGTGTAATATATTTCAAGTTTCCTTCTCTTATTAAGCATTTGCAATTTAGTACTTTTGCACATTTGTTAAATTCTTATGTGAAATTCTTATGTAAATTTCTTATGTGAAAGTGATCTGCTGCAAACATTACCGAAACATCTAGAAATCAGAGTATTTTGTCCATTTGTATTTACTGTATGAAATAATGTGAAGCATTACTGTATGAAATAGTGTGACCATTTTGTTTCACTTAGTTTTAAACTTACCATTAAATCAATAGTGTTCAGGTCCATGTTCGGCTTGAATGTGGACATCAGCGGGATTTTGATTGTCTGTTCCGGGCTCATTGGTCTTCACGTTGGCCCTGAATCCTTCTTTGTCTGCTACGTAATCCACTTGTCGGTAGAGACCGTGCTCATCCTTGTAGCCATAAGTACCTTGAACGTTTCCGTGGCCATCGCTAGATTCCTTCTTGAATTGTTCGTTTCCATGCTCATCCTTCAGCTGGTATCCGTACTCATATGGCTGAGGCTGATGAGCCTAGAATAAAATGTTAAACATTGTAGAAAATGTTATTATTTGTATAACACTTAATCTGTTTAACTATTTTCCAAGGGGATGTCTCAGTCGGCAGTTCGCAGGTACGAGTCCCAACTGGGCCAGCGTTGAGAATTATCTACTCAAAACCCCCAGCACTGCCCTCGGTCAGTAGGAGACAACGAAGGGATTGGAAAGGCAGCAGTCCTTCCGACGGGACATTAAGCCGTGGTACTGTGTGCGGGAGAGCCACACTCTGCACTTTAAAGAACACGCTGGATGGCCTTGACTACTTTTTGCCAATTAGGCTACCATCTATCTCCTAATAGCTGTCCAGTGGGTCTCCTTCCTCCAACCCTCTCTGAGCTCTCGGGGTCCAACCCATTTTCCAAGATAGAAACAAAATCTAAGCTTTTGATCTTTTTAAATAAGAAAGTAAGTAATAAGTAAAAAACAAAAACCAACAACAATAACAAAAAAAACATTGTAAAAAAAACACTACATATATTTAGACCTAAAAATATTTAATACTTTGCTGGGAGATTTGATAAAACACACTTCCAACTCTTTTAAAAGGAAACCGAAAATCTGGTTCCCTAAATTTAATGACATTAAAAAATTTATTTAAAAAATATTAATAGTCATTATTATAGCAGTTGTACATCTAGTCTTTTTGGACTTTCTATCTTTCATTATAACTTATTTTGAAAATAGAATATGTTACTAAATGGTTAGAATGTGGTGTGTTAATAAATGAATAGAAAATGATATCACATCTGTAGAAGTCGTATTAAATTTGTTGCCTTTTCCAAAATGTTTTACCGAATGTATAAACCCAAATGCGAGTTTCTTGAACCCTTGTGAAGACTTTCAGTATTCCCAAAGCTGAATGTATATTTTTGGGGAATAAGTTATGTAAAATACTTTATGTGAAATGTATGAGATTTATAACTTGTCTATACAATGGCAATAAATCATTCTTTACATACTTTTTTTTATCTCTAAATGAAAATCACTTGAATGCATGAACAAGAATTACTTTAAAAATAAGCAAATGCAATATAGAATATAATCTTTTTTTACCCCTCTTCCTCTGGCAATACGAAACACAGAAAATTAAATGCTTAGAAATGAATCAGAAATTTTAAAGGATGCTGATGACAGGCAATGAATGATATCATCAGAGATCTTGTACTGTCATCCACGACTCTAAGAACAATTCCTGACAATGCAAAAATGTGAATAACTGGGTTTATGATTAATTATCTGCTTTTCACCTCTTCTCATCTCTTGATGAAAACGAACTGTGATCATAAACTAACATTCAAAGAATTTTGCTGTGACTATAAGATTCTCAAGATTAGTCATAATTTTGTTAATCCGTAGGAAAACTTAAGTTCAATAACTGGTCAAATTTACAGTTTTGTCTGCAATATTTAGGTTATAGTTTAGCTACTCTGTTTATTCATTATATTTAAAAGTGTGAAAATTCGTTAATCAAGGACGTTGTTATAGATTTACTGTATATAGATGTACTTATATATTGTTATAGAATCGCTATTGTTACAGATACCTTTAACACTTGATGAATGTTATGAGTGATCCAAGTCATCAGAGCGAAGTTACCTATATCAACATTCGACGTGGAGTGGAAGGAAGGGGAAGTACTACAGAACTTCTAAAAAAGTTTTTTTTGAAAAATATGATAGCATATAAAGATCTCAATCAAATATATCAACATATCGATTTTCAACAATAATCGTTCAGTGTTTAATGAGTTATAGAGGTTTCAATATTTAACAATAACAATGCCAATCCTCAGAAATTCTTAAAGATAAATTTGCACAAAGTTTTAAAATATACACTTATTTTAAACAATTAAATCGTTGGAAATAATAATGCTTATGAAGTATTAAGTCTGAGACAATTTCTTATGACTGGCATTGTTATTGTTAAATATTCAAACTTCCATAACTTATTAAATACTGAACGAATATTGTTGAAAATCAAGGTATTGATATATTTGAGATCTTCTGATATCACATTTTTCAAAGGAAGGAGACTTCTAAAATAACGCTCTACAATACGCTATTAACATAATACAAACAAAGAGTGAAAATTTCTTCACCTGCTCTTAATACTTTAAGTGAGATGGACTTAAAGAGTCCATCGTCCGTCGGATTGGACGTTAAGCCGTGGTCCAGTGTGGAAGAAAGCCATAAATGTGCACGTTAAAGAACACGGTGGATGGTCTTGACGAGAGGCTTCCATCTGTCCCCAGTTCTGTACAGTGGGTCCCCTTCCCCAACTTTGGAGTCCCTTGGAGTCCTTGTAACGTAACCATTTAGCCCATTGTGTGCAAACAGCGGTAAAATGGCCCATTCCAACTTTAAGCGATGTATTAATGTGTTTTCAAAGCCGGCTTGGAGGCGCAATAGTATCGCGTTGGCTCGTTGCGATACTACAGCTACCAGGATCTGGGTTCGAGTCCCGGGAAGGCATGGGTGTGTGTTGTTTTATGAGAAATAAGGACAAGCTTCTAGGTTACTCCATCCTTCGTGTCGGGGACTGACTTCTTCCCTTTTAGGAAAAAATAAGTTATCAACTGACGATTATACGACAAAGCTATGACTTTTTGAAATTACATTTACCAAATGAGTTCAGTATTTATTCCAAACAGTCTTAGACTTAAAATCATATCAGTACGATACCGCAGCAAAGAGAAACCAAGGGGCAAAAATGTCCCTGTGGGAAATTCCTCATAACATTAAAGCAGATCAATGCCGTCACACCATGCGCAGGAGAGCCACACTAGTACAGTGAAAAACACACTGGATGTCCTTGACAGGAGGCTTACATCTGTCTTTTAACAGCTGTCCAGTGTATCCTCTTATCCTGCCAAACTCTGAGTCTCTGGGGTCCTTGTGACCTTGCCATTTAGTCCCCTGTGTTCATAAACATGCCGCTCAGAGGTGCAACCCAACCACCCACAAGTTTGGGTTTGAATTTCGTATATGAGAGTGATTCAAATGCTAAATGGTTTTCAATGCTAAATTATGAAAAGTCAATGAAAAATACTTTTGTACTAAAACGTTATGCCAGCATTGATATTTATCTTCGCTGAACCTCCAACTTGCCCTTCGTCAGAAAGAGGACACCGATGGTCTTGGAAAGGTCGCCGTCCGTTACATGGGACGTTAAGCCGTGACCCCATGTTAGGGAGAGCTATATCCTATGCACGTTGGGTTGGGTTGTTTTACCTCTGAGCGGCACTTTTTTGCATACAATGGGCTAAATAGTTAGGTCATATGGACCCCGAAGGCTCAGAGAAGGTTGGGGGAGGAGGCCCACTGGAACAGCTGTTGGGAGACAAATGGTAGCCTCCCGTCAAAGCATCCAGCGTGTTCTTTAACGTGCACAGGGTATGGCTCTCCTGCACAGGGAACCACGGCTTAACGTCCCATCCGACTGACGGCGGCCTTTCCAAGCCCATCGGTGTCTCCTACTAACCGTGGGCAAGGCGGGGAATTTTGGGGAGATAAATATCAAAGCTGACCTAGCTGGTACTCGAACCTGAGAACTACAGATTACGAGCCTGGCGCGCTATCGACTGAGAAGGCACGTTAAAGACAAGTTAGATGACCTTGACGGTAGGATACCATCTGTCTTCTTACAGCTGTCAGCTTCTTACAGCTGTTTCCTTCCCCCAACCTTCTCTGAACCCTTGGGGTCTTTGTAACCTGGACATTTAGCCCATTGTGTTTAAAATTTAGCCCATTGTGTTTAAAATTTAGCCCGAAGTCCGTTCAGAGGTAAAACAAATCAATTCAACTAAAGAATGACTTGTAAGACTGAGTGATCATTCTGCTTGAGGTAATCAGTTTGCTGCGTTGCTGGTGAGTAATTATAATGTTGCTTGAAGTGAAATTCGAGACTACTTTTTTCGTTTTTGACACTTATACTTCAGTTACTTCAATCTGTCCTATTTTTCTTTCATGTCCTTCTTTCATCTGAAAATTGCTGCATTATTATCGAATTAGAACCATGAAAACTTTTCCCACCTTTGAAGTCCTTGAAGGCCAACTGATTCATAATCTTTCATTTAATTTAATCTATACATCTTTATTTTCTAGTGTGAATTAATAGATTAAGAAAAACATAAGGATTTTAGAATTTAACTGCAGTTTGGAGAAATTCCATTTTTGTTTTTTCATCAAACTAAGGGGGCGAGGATGGCTCAGTCAGCAGCGCGCCAGGCTCGTAATCTGCAGGTTCTAGTCCCACCTGAGAGAGTGTTGATATTTATCTCCTCAAACCCACCCTGACCTCGGTCAGTAGGGGACAACAATGGGTTTGGAGAAATCGCCATCCATCGGATGGGTCGTAAATCCGTGGCTCCATATGGGGAGAGCTACATCCTGTGCTCGTTAGTGTTTGGGTTGTTTTACCTCTGAGCGGCACTTTTTTTGCACACCAAGGGCTAAATGGCCAGGTCACATGGACCCCGAAGGCTCAGAGAAGGTTGGGGGAGGGGACCCACTGGAACAGCTGTTGGGAGACAGATGGTAGCCTCCCGTCAAGGCTATCCAGCGTGTTCTTTAACGTGCACAGGGTTGGCTCTCCCGCACACGGGGCCACGGCTTAACGTCCCATCCGACGGACGGCGGCCTTTCCAAGCCCTTCGGTGTCCCCTACTGACCGTGGGCAGGGCGGGGAATTTTGCGGAGATAAATCTCACCGCTGACCCAGCTGGGACTCGAACCTGGGAACTACAGATTACGAGCCTGGCGCGCTACCGACTGAGCCACCCCCGCCCCCTGTGCTCGTTAAAAAACACGCTGTATAACCTTGACTGGAGGCTATCATCTGTCTCCTAATAGCTGTATAGTGGGCGCCCTTCCTTGAATCTTCTCTTATAACTCGGGGTTTTTTGGCCTGGCCATTTAGCCCATTGTGTTCAAAACAACCCAATCCTCAAATTAAAATTGCAAATTGCCATCCTTTCGCTCAATAGCTGTTCAGGCGTGATGTATCAAAATGACCTTGTGTGGGATGATCTGGAGGAGGTAGAGAGCATGGTTCTCTGCCCCACCAGATCAGGCCCTGCTCAGAACATTCAAAATATTATAAAAAGAACTGTCACAGAAGATCAGATCATACATATTTCTAGTTCTAGATTCCTGAAGAAAATATCTCCTTTGAAAAGCATTAAAAGTCTGCATCTCACTGAGTTGGAAGGTAGTCGCTATCCTCTCCTATTTCTATGTTCTCTGAGCAATGGTACTCAGCACTACTTCCACTTTAGGTGTAATATTAGAACGAGATAAATGTACACCTCCTTTTTACCTTAAAAGGTCATCCGTCATTAGTGCGTAGACTTCAAAACTTTTATCCGCTTCAAATTCAGCATTCTGAAGTACATGGGTTTGCATCTAAATAAGTTACATAAATATTTCTACATATATGTTAAAATGCTGTAGAATACTGAATTCTGGTGATTCTTATGGACAATACAAGGTAAAATTTTCTAATTTGTTATGCAACATCTAATTCTGATAGGCTTTAAATAGCCCATGTCGATCCACAGTTGGATTTATGCTTAAATAAAAAGAGCACGCAAGATACAAGAATGAACATTCGACCATCGAAGGCAAATAATCCCTTTCCTGATCCAAAACACGCACTCTATTCTCTTGTACAAAAAAATGACTGAATGACTTTCCTCCTTCAAATATGACTACCTGAAAGCAATTCAATGCATGTTATCTCTTTTTTAAAGGACAGTATCAGTTTTTAACTGTTACTTTTTATTGTGGAAGGACCGTTCACCTTTGGTTTGAGGAGTAAAATTAGGATGCTTGTCAGTTAATGTCAATAGAGTCGCTTCTGAAAGAGGAAAGAATAAATTGATAATACAGTGAAGATCGCCATTTGATTGCTTGACAACAAGTTCAAGAGAGCGATGGCTGACCGACAGCTGGAGACAGGTGGGATTATAGGGAAAAAATAGAGATGCTGATGTGAATGATATGGAAACCAGTTTGGAAGCTTGTGTGTATTGTCAAACCTCTTTTCTATGCTCTGTAGCTCATTCGAAAGAGTTTGCTTTCTTTTGTAATGTTATACCAAAGTTTAATTTGTCTACACTTTTGAAAATTTCTTAATATTAAATCGATTGGTTGTTGAATTAATCACGATCATGTTCTATTTTGCGAAGTGAAACATATTTTTTTCAAGAATCTTTCAAAAATATCAAAATATAGTTTAATTACTTGATTAACGTGTAGTTTTCGATGTGAAAAAAATTGAATGGAATTTATAAATTGAAGATAAAAAAAAGTTAATTCATTAATCATCATCATGTGGAAAAATCATCATCAAAATTAAATCATCATCATGTGGAAAAATTATATTTTATTCTTGCATAATAATTTTCGGTGCTCGCATTATACTAAAAGTTTAAAATGAGGTTCATAGTTTACGTATCCGACATTATAAACATCATAGTTTATGTATCCGACATGAAATGAGGAATATTAACAATAGAGTGATTTATCAACGGTTTAATACTCAACAGAAAATTGCTGGTTTTTTTGGATTTGCCAAACTTCTTTTGTACTTGGTTAACCACAGTATCCTGTTACAGAAATTATATACATAAATGTGGGATCAGACGAATTTTTTTATGACCGGATTAAGCGTTATTTAAGAAATAGAAAAAAAAATAGTCAGAATTACAGAATTACTATCTGAGTAGAAATTTAAAAAAATCTAGTACAGTCGCTCAAAAAAATATCCAAACACTATGGTTGATTACAGAATTCAGAAAAAATATCTGGCAGCGATTTTTTTAGAAACTAGTGATCTGGAAACTTTCGTGTACGTACACGAAGGTTGCCAGATCACTAGTTTCTAAAAAAATCGCTGCCAGATATTTTTTATGAATTCTGTAATTAACCATAGTGTTTGGATATTTTTTGAGCGACTGTAGAAATATAGCATTTTAAACATTTTGATGGGTGTACTTCAATGTTCGGGTTTAGGACTAGTTTTATTTCTTTTTATATGTTAACTATATCTCCAATTAAACAATTATTTAAAATCAGAGTTAATGTTATTTGCAGATTGCAGTCTTGTACAAGTCAAAAAGTATTAATGAATTGTATACAGTCACAAATTGCGATATATACTATGAAACTTCACAATGTCTATACAAATACAAGTTCTCTTTCAATAATTAACCTGCAACATAAAATTTGCAATTTTAAAATTACATTATCATCATTTTAAATGACTTTGGTTCTTAGAGCCAAAGTCATTTCAAAAGATAATAATCCATTTAAGCTCATAGAAATTGTGATGATATCAATAATTGAAAATGGAAAAAAAATGGGAAAACGCAAAATGCATAAAATATCTAGCAGCCTTTAATAGGAATCATTAATATGAAAACAGTATATAGATTAAATATTTCAAAAATAAACAAAATGGTTTCCAAATCATATACTTTGAGATCAATGTTCCCAAAAGTAGATTAATAGTGCTACAAAGAATATATATATATACACAGTCGCATCAGAATAATATGACCACCATAGTATATGTATAGTAGGTGAAGTCAATCATTATTCTGATACGACTGTGTATATATATATTAAATATCTTACAAATTCTCAGCGAATTTTCAACAATTTACGAATTTAACTGATATTAAAACTTGATTTATTTAAGTTAATAGAGGCTATTCATTCCAATATTGACTTGTTTCAAGTAAAAGAAGAATCTTATACCACTTTACGACTAGGTGATCAAAAACTGATATTACAGCGAATAAATAATAATTATAATAATGCAGTAATAAAAGTACAGTTAATCACACAAGTTATATTAAACCAAGACTAAACAACGATATTCTAGAAAAATTGAAGACAAGAGAGATAAATATAATTGGATGGTAGCTTTATACTGAAACATTAGTTTTCCATATTTCAAATTCAATTAAATGTATGCAAATTACATTCAACCAGCCAAATACATCAGCGTGATTTTGGTCGAGAGGAAGGAAAAGCGAATTGTAAGGATGAATTTTCTCTAGAGACCGACTGACCGGGTTCTGGAATATTTGAAACGAGTCTAGAGAGAGTATATCGATATTTATTTTCGATATACTCTCTCTAGACTCGTTCCTAGACCAGGTCAGGTTCCTGAACCCTCGTCCTAGATTCCTGAACCCGGTCAGTCGAGACAAATGATAATAAAATCCATTGAAATCGAGATGTTTCAAATATTCCTGAACCCGGTCAGTCGAGACAAATGATAATAATTAATGATAATAATGTAAAACTATTTAGTCTAGAGAGAGAGAGTATATCGATATTTATTATCGAGTCTAGAGAGAGCATAGGCAAAAGCTTGCTTCTTTAGTTAAGCGTATATAGTTTTTATTAATTAATATATTTAATTAACTCTCGTTAATCACTTTGGAGGCATTCATGCAATAATTGATATAATCTCCGATTTTATAATGTGATAGATACATTAAACCCAGAACCACGGAACCAAAAAATCATTTGTTAAATGAGGGAAAAACTTCCCTTATATTGACTCTAAGGAGCTGAAGTATTCATAATTAGAGACTAATTAACATTAATAATTTTTTACGCCATGAAGTGATTAATATAAATTATTTGATAATACAAATAAATTAAGAATTTACTTACATAATCTTCTTTGGGACCGTATTGGTCACCTTGCTTGTAAGCAGCTTGACCTTGATAGGCATCAGCAACCTTATAACCTCCGTCATTATGCCCGTACTGGGCAACATGATTTGGTGCTTGGTTATAGTAACCATCAGCGATCTTGTTGCTTCCGTAACCATGTAAGTCTCCCTGTGCATATTGAAGTGCTCCATAACTTTTAGGAACAGCATCTTGTCCTTGGCTATAGCTAAGAGCTTGCTTGTAACCTCCAGCTATACTTCTTCCCTGGGAGCCTTTTCCTCTCTGAGTCTTAAGTTGGGTTACGTCAACGTCGCCTCCGTAACCACCGTGAGAAAATGCACCAGCTCGCCTCGCGAAACTGCGGAGTCCTGTGATGGGTTTGTAGCTAGCGTGACCCTTGTAACCTCCATCCTCACCGTAGCGAGGAACAGGTGCTGACAGAATAGTGGTTGCAATGGAGCCTATCAAGAGCAGAAGCTGAAATAATAATTAATTATAATTAGAGTTGCCATAAAAATAAAAGGGATAAGAGAAAAATATAATTGCAACTATCATATACGAGGGTAAGTCAATAAATAAGGTGAATTTACACTCAGTGCTCATTAAATTATGGCCACCTCCCTCCATGTTATATAAGTGTAAGCTAACCTCGAAGTTTTATAACTTCTAAAGTAAGCGTTTTATGGGAAAATGTAATGGAGATAAATTAAAGATCTCAGTTAAATCTATCTCAATCTCGATTTTCAATAATGTTCTTTTTGTACTTGAAAGAGTTATGGACTTTGAATATTTAGCAACACCAATGGAAGTCTTCTGAAAATTGAAAAATATCGAAAAATTATTTATATTAGCTTTTCAAATATACATCTATTGTATTAAATGACGTGAAATAATACTTCTTGTTCAAATTACAATTAACTTCTGAGTTAAATTTTAACGTTAGGCATTGTTGTTAAATATTCAAACTTTCATAACTCTTTAAATACTAAAGGAATATAGTTGAAAAACGAAATTTAGACAGATTTCAGATCTTAATTTATCTTCAGTCCTATTCTATCACAAAACTCTTTTTTAGAAGTTATAGAGTTTCAAAGTTAGCTTACACTGACAAAACATGGAGAGCAGTGGTCATAATTTAGAGCACTGAACGTAAGCTCAGCATTAAAATAATTTATTCGAAAAACATGTAAATACACTATTTTTCAATGTAATCACCTCATCTCTCTTAAAATATTTAAGAGAGATGAGGTGATTAAAATATTTAGTCCAACAGCTGACAAGTTTTCTGATTCCATCAGAAGAAAAACAACTTTGAATCCTATGACGAATTCATTCCAAAATTTAATACAAAAATCAATTATCTGAAAAAATTATCTTTGCATTTTTCACGGCAAAGAAAGATTTCTGAATAGAAATATGACATTACGAAATGAGGTATATACGACACGTGATAGTGAGGATTTCTCAGAAAATAAAGCTCGTGTTATCCAATATAAAACAGAAACGCTATGATAGAAGAAATGTTCAGCGAACCTTACATCATATAAGTTTTATTTGAGAAATGTTTAATGAGCCATATATGATGTAAAGTCCATTGAAATCGAGATGTTTCAAATATTCCTGAACCCGGTCAGTCCCTAACAAATAGAGCAAAATCTTAACATGCATTTTGTCCTTTCCACGTCGCATGCCATCGTGTTGAACAGATGTTTCTATGTGCATTTCAGGTTTGCTCTATTTACCATTGGTTCGGCATATCGGTGAAAGGCACAAACACACACTTTCGGTTTCACCAAAAAGGAAAAAAACACAACAACAAACAAATCGTCACTCAGCAATGAAAATTCGAACAATTTGGAAAACCTACTTTAAATCTCTCAAACGAAGCAAGGAAGAAGTATTGTGATTGTTAAAAGAATAAACTTGAAATGTAGCCAACTTCCATGTTACGATCCAATTACAGATTCCCGTAGCAAAGACTTGCCATTAGGTGGCCCGCAGTCCGCATCCGGATTGTCAACTAATGTTTCACGAACCTAGAGCAATAATTGTCCTAGAGCAGGGGTGGGCAATTGTTTTGGCTCGGGGGCCACTTTGTGGAAGCGGATGTTAGCGGAGGGCCGCACCTTTTAAAATGATTGCATTCATTAGTTAACTTTGCATTTCAGAAAAAGTATAAATTGTACCATAAAAATCAATAAATATAAATTAAATAAAATAGTGGCAGTTTTATTCAATTTTTTTATTGTGCTAATTTCATATCATCTATAGCTGCAAGCACATTTAATTTTAGAATAAGTTTAATGAGACAAATGTACCCTATCACACTTTTCTACAATTTTTTTGAAATCAGGAGTGAGATTGCTTGTTGAGATTCTCATCACAGCCTGCAAGTTAATGTCTGTCAAAGAGCATCTATATTTACTCTTGTTGATCTTCAAGCAAGAAAAACTTTGCTCACAAATATATGTAGACCTAAATATAGAGAACATTTTCCCAGCAAATTTCTTCATACATGGAAATTTTTCAGCAGACAAAGATTTGTAAAAGTCAACTAATGTCAGAGCATTAAACATTTCTTTCACAGTGTGATCTGACTTCATGTCAATAAGTTCAAGCTGCAGCTTCTCAGGTGCTGTGTCAATATCAGCAGTGATGGGATAAGAGAGCAAATTGAATTTAGGCTCAATTTTCTTAAAGTCCTGAAATCTTCTTGTGACCTCGTCCTCCAAACTCTGCAGATGATCCTTAATCTTAGCAGAAACACTTTCAGGCACTTTCTGTTTTCCTAATAAAGGGAAATGACAAAAATTGCCTTCACCTGCTTCCCTTGCAAATAGACCTAGTTTTGCTTTGAATGATTTTACATGCTTCCACAATTCATGTGCAAACAACCCCTTTCCCTGCAATGTCACATTCAGTTCATTCAATTTCTCAAATACATCAGCTGCAAACATCATCTCATATCTCCACTCCTCACATCCTATTTTTGTAACAAAATCATGAGATATCTCCTTCGTGTCCAGAAAAAAGAGGATTTCATTCTGCAATGCCCAGACTCTTTTTATCACTTTGCCCAGGCTCAACCACCTCACACTGTTGTGGTAAATTACGTCTTCATACTCTGCCTCCACATCCTCAAGAAAAGATTTGAACTGTCGATGGTGGAGTGCCCTTGCTCTGATTGTGTTCACCACACTAACAATAGGATCTACCACATGCTTTAAGTCCAATGCAACTTTACAAAGGCTCTCCTGATGCAAAATGCAATGAAAAGTCAAGATATCACTGTCTGTGTCTTGTGCTTGTAACTTGTTTTTTAAAAGCTTAACCATACTTACATTTTTTCCACTGAAAGCTCCGGCCCCATCTGTTGTAATGCTTGCCATTTTGTTCCAGGACAAGTCACTTTTCTCCACACAATTCACAGCACACTCAAGCAAGTCCTGACCAGTGGTTCTATCTTTCATTGATTCTAGGCCAAGTAATTCCTCTGTGATGACGAAATTTTCATTAATTCCACGGATAAAGATGAATAATTGTGCAGTGTCTTCGTTATCTGTGCTCTCATCCAGTGCCAAAGAAAACCAAACAAAATCTTTGCTCGCAGTCTTCAGCTGTTCTGTGAGTTCGTCACTAATTGAGTCAATGCGCCGCACTATAGTCCTTCTTGACAATGAAATGCTTTCAAATTTGCTTCTAACATCAGGACACAATACACTTGCACACTCTACCATACACTGCTTAATAAACTCGCCATCCGAAAAAGGCTTGTTGCGTTTAGCAAGGTTGTAGGCTACCATGAAACTTGCTTCTGTAGCGCTATTTTGAAGTGTTGATTGCTTTGTAAATAATGTTTGTTGCTTCTTCAGCCTTTTCACACACTCCGCAGCTTTTATTTTGCGTTCTTCCGTGGAAAGTTTGCAGCCAAATTCGCCATGCTTTGTTTCGTAATGTCGTTTCAGATTGTACTCCTTAAATACGGCTATCGTTTCATGACACAATAAACACACTGCTTTATTCCCTGTATTACCAAAGAAATATTTGTTTGTAAATTCTTAATTAAACACACGACATTCATCACCGATTTTACGTTTGTTCATGATTTCACTAAAGTGGGAAATTTATATATTTACTGTTGCAAAGACAAAATGGAAATTAACCAGATCAACCGGAAAAGCACTGCGCATCGTATCTACACTGCGCATGCGTATTGACGTAGCCGTCCTAGTGGAAAATACGAGACGAATCTTCGGTCGCGCACGGGAAGGAAATCTCGGTTCAAGGCGGATTTTTCTTACTGTCTTGGCGGGCCACAAAAAACTCTTAGCGAGCCGCTATTTGCCCACTCCTGTCCTAGAGCAATAATTTTACGAAAATAGTTTTACAGTTTTACAATACTGTTGTCTGTGATTGGTTTTCAAATATCCCTTCAGATCTGAATTTTGTTTTAAAGAATAAAAAATGTTTCCATTTTAATGTGCTTTATTTATGACCAAAAGAGCAAGAATTATTTTTAACGCCATTTCAGCGAAATTCAGCATGTACATTATTATAATGTAGAAACGATTCCAGCAGTTGCAAAATTCTGAAATCTCAGAAAGCATTAAAAAGGAACATAGAAAGAATTATACTTCCCATGCACTTTGTCGTGATGAACACTTCAAAAGGATGACACCTGGGAATGTAGCAAAACAGTTTTATGGTTTCTTGTGAAATGTAGCAAAACAGTTCTTGTTGCGCGTCATACACAGTTGTCTTCAGTGTTATTCTATGTAGTTTTTATTACATCCATAGATGACACTAAATTCCAGTCCGTTCCTGTACACTAAAGATTTGTCTACATGGTGCAAACGTTGCAAAACCCCATGCACCACTTTCTCTGATTAAAAACAAATCTAAAAAGTAATGTATAGTACAATGTATACAAGGGTCTGAAGGGCTTAAGTGTTTTAAAAAAAAAATTGGTTACGTACCTCTGTTAATTTTCATTTACGAAACATGGGGTACATTTTTTTAATACTGCACGTAGGTAATGTATTTGTCTATGAAGTTGCCAGTGTGACAGCGAAGCAAAGCTCTCTTCCATTTAAGCACAACTTTTTTTTTCACTAATTTTAAAGTTCACTTTAATAAACATTTTAATTTTTGTACCAGTACAATTGCCATTATGGAACAAAGAAATCCTTTTAGTATATCATTGAAAATAAACATACTTCATTGAAACATATCGCAATATCGAATGTTTGAAAACTTTAAGCAAAACATAGTTTTGAGAAGAGTTTATCATAAATATTACTGAAGATGAAGATCTACACCAATTCTATCTAAATCCTGAATATCATAAATATTCAGTCAGTGTTTAAAATATTGTTCCAACTTCCTTCATACTGTTTCTTACATTTTAATACATAAATTATGCATTAATATTAATTATGTTAACGAAAGCATAGAGTTATTTCTTGAGTCGGTAGCCTATTCCGTAGTGTTTGTAGCTGAACTCCCTTATAAACAAGGAAAATCGTTAAATAATTTTTTTTATGAAAGTCACAATTATATACCGTATATACTAACATTCAATTTTGAGTCAGAATGTCAGTATTCAAAAGGACAGTTATGTTTAAAAGGTACTGCCCTACACAAATAAGCTCAAAATTTTACCTATCTGCTCATATAAAAAAACCACCTGTTAATTAATAGTCTGTATGCTAACTACTATACCAGATAGGACCTGATGATCTTGCTAGAACACAAAAATGAATTAATATCATTGGATGATATTTATAAGTTAAAATGTGTTCGTGACTTCGTGTCTCACTTTTATGTAAGATGCAGTTGAAACAGAGAAAATAAGGGATTAGCGGCAAATATGTTTTTCTGCTACAAAGTTCAGTACATAGGAAAAAAAAAAAAACAACCCGTCATGTGAAAGCATTTAATGATCTAATATTTTGTTTTCTATCGAACTTTTTACAAACCTTTTTTTCGCACTTAGTATTGTCCAGAATTTCTCCTAAGAACAATATGAAGCGTAATCTCATAGTTTAAATTTTCAGTAAGTCTTAACACTCATAGAATCTATAGGCGGAACGGAACGTGCAATATTACAGAAACTTTAAGTATAAATAGTTTATACAGTAGCGTTTCGAACTATTGCGTTGTAAGACCTCTGAACGGGACGTTTGTACGCGAAAAATGATTAAGCGATCAGGTTACTAAGACCCAAGAACTCAGAGACGGATCGTGGAAGAGAATCCACCAGAAAAGATTTTAGAAGTCAGATGGAAACCTCCCGTCAAAGCCATCCATTGTATTCTTAGCCTGCACAAAGTACAGTTCTCTTGCACATGGGACCACTACTTAATATCCCATTTGATGAACGACGAGCTTTCCGTGCCCATGGGTATCCCCTATCTCACCAGGGACAGAACAGGGAATAACCTCTCAACAAATACACAATGGGTACTCGAACTTGGGAACACCAAGTTATGGGCCTGGTAATCTAATCTACTAACTGATCCAATCCTCCCATCTCATTTTGGATTGAGAGTTATAAATACTTACAAATAATATTTAATTAAAATCATCAGACATATTTGCAAAAATCTCTTTATCGCAGAAACATTTCATTATTGCTTCAAGATGTCAATAACTTTAGGTCCACTAGTCGGAAGGGAAAGGAAACAAATTTAAATCTTTAAAGTTCTAGACATGATCGTCGTAGGAGAGAAGTGTGTGTATGTGTGAGGGGGGCAGGATGGGCGTTTACCCATTACCCTGGAAAAAATTAAAAAATTGATTTCTGTTGAATAATACGTAATAAGTAAAAATTAATGACGCTTTTTTTTGTTAAAGAAATATAAACCTATTATTTTCTTCTGTTTTCGGAAAATTTATTTTCGCTTATTAATATGAAAAATAATTTTTTACACGTATTTTCAATAATAATAAGTCCTCTTTGTTTCTGTTGTTTTCGGGCATCATTAGTTGTATTATAGTACCATACATGCATGATTGTTATATTAACAATTATGCTCAATAATAAACGACTCGAACTAAATATTCCGATCGTAAAACTGATTTGTTTTTTGTCTTCCTGAAAAATAAAATTGCTCTGCCTTGAAACCCTTTTTGCGCCCCCCCCCCCGATAAACGTCATGCTCCCTTATGGCTCTATATGTCCGTGTACACAAAGAGAATCTTGAAACAATATTTTCGAGTTCAGGAATCCTTGTATTGTGCTCCTGATTGAGAGTCTCGCAATTAGGTTTTTTTCCCCATACCGATGTTTTACGGTGCTTCTTACGAGAGAGTGAAAAGTGCTACTTGGATGGCTACAAACAATGGAACCTTTAGGGCGTCAGTGATCGGCGATGAAGTGTTTTGACTATCCGTTTAATGTCGGTAATGATGTAAGAAATTGAACCATTATTTCGCTTTTGTGTGACTAACACGGGGCAATACAAAAAGGAAAAAGCAAACTTCTCTGAGCCGGGTTATCGGCATTAATGGAATCGGTAGATTACGGAAGTTTGTGTTATAAATGTGATTTTGATAATGCTTGAGTGAAGTTTGCTCAGATTTTGTGTAGCATTCAATCCAAAATATTAGGAAGATAAAACATTTTGAGAAATGTTACACTTTTATTGATGAAGTGATAACTTTTTCAATTTACAAAGAACAATTTGCCTCGTATTTTCGTTTTCGCAATCATCATTTATTTCTGTAAACATTATTTACAGTACAAGGATTGTTGGGTTCCGTTGGTAGCGCATCAAGTTAGTAAAGCAAAGTTTCCACGTTCGAGTCTCATTTGTACTTTTGTTGAGATATTTCTTCGCTAATGCCCACTATGCCCTCGGTGAAAAAGGAAACACTGAAGTCTTGGAAAGGCTGTTGTTGTGTGGGATGAGGTGTTAAAGCATGACTCTGTGGACACGAAAGCCATACCCTGTGTACGTAAAAGAACACACTAATGACTTTGACGAGAGGTTTCCATCTGTCTCCTAACAGTTGTTCAGTGAATGCCCTTCTCCAAAGAAGGGCTTCCACTGAAATTTTCTAATTTTTGCCATTGCCGTACTTCTTAGGATACCTTTAATCGTATCTAACACCCAGCCAAAATAAGAAAATTTACATATTTCCAATAATAATTTTCTTTTATTTAAATGCAACCTTGTTGAAAAAAATTTTATTATGTAAAGTCTTCATAATGCAAGCTAGAAATACAAATAATCCCCCAGTTTTCTTATAACTTAAAAAATCATATTTGCAGAATTTTAAAGGGTAGGTAAGTGCAAGTCGTTGTAACTCTTTTTTTAAGAAAAGAAATTAATAATAGCTGCCCATCTTTAAAAACATTGAACTTTTTTCATATTCTAGATTCCATAACTATCTAAATACTGAATAAACATTGTTCAAAATAAACATTTTAATAGATTTCATTATGATATTTATCTCAGTCGCATTTCCAATTAAATGCTTATTGTAGAAGCTGTAAGACTTCTAAGTTTACCATTGACATTATATATGGAAATTATCTAATTTGGTGACAGTATATGTCTTTTAGCTCTCAAAATATTTTGTTTAAAGAAAAAAAAAACATTTTTTTGAAGTTGATGACCTCTGTTTTTAAAACAATAAAGAGAATAGATTTAAAGGGTATTTAATTATTTTTGAACACTGCTTTATGCTCCAATAACTGTATTCATTTTATGTAGAATCGGGATTAAAGTGCATAATTTGAATAATATATTGATAACTTGTTTTTAGATTTTTTGTATGCTATATTATTATTGAAATAATAAAGATTCTACTGAGCGCTACAGTTTAAGAAATTGCAGAACAAGATCTAGCATAAACGTAAAAGATGTCCTTTTCAAAAGCTTCTTATAATATATAGTATCATGCATAGTCAATCGAATTTGAAAGTAGCAGCTCATATAGATATAAGTAATTATGAAATATCAGCATTAAATGTTTTTGCTAAACTTTGCTTTAATATATTTTTCAAAATTTATTTATATACATAATCTACCCGTAAAAAGTTAAAGCTGTGTAATTGGTTACTCTGTGCATGTTTACCAATATTCTGGTTGGAATAACAGGAAGCCCATTGTTGAAAGGTTTCTAACTTTCCCATCACATTTTATCACATCACCAATATTCTGGAAGACCGTAACGGGTGATGACACCTCCCAGATTATGATTTTTCTAGCAACATTTCTATGCATTCTTTTCATTTTTATTTCTGCTAAACCCACTATATCCTCGGTGGAAAAAGCGACACCAAAAGTTGCTCTCTGTTAGATGGGATGCTAAAGTGTAACCCTATGTACGGGATAGCCATACTCTGTGCCTGTTAAAGAACACGCTGGATGATCTTGACGGGAAGCTTCCTTCTGTCTCCTAAGAGCAGGGGTTTTCCCTTTCCCAACCTTCTCTGAACCCTTAGTGTCCGTGTGACCTGGCCACTTAACAATTGTATGCACAACATTTTGACTTAGATGTAAACAGGAACAGGTCCGGATCTAGAAAAAAATCGAAGAGGGGGGGGGGGACACAATCAGGGTGGGAAAATGTAAAGGGGGGAGTGGGAAAGAGGCTGGATTTCCAATGCAGTGTAACATTTCCTCCTCTATTTAAAGTTCTTCGAAAATTTCTTAAAAAAATGCATGAAATAAAAATAAGTTTTAAACATTTTGCCACTATTACCCTTAGTAACATTCGGAAATGGGAGGCATTTCCCATTTGTCCCTCTTTTTGTCCCCTCCTACATACGGCTATAGATGTAAAAAACCCGACACTTTTATTTTTAAAAAATAAAACTTATTCATAAATCATTAAATTTTGCTACAAAACTCTCTTTTAAAACTTTATAATAATCAGTGTAAAACGCATCAATTTTATTATTATGTTTAAAATTATTTCAATTCTTTAAATTAAAAATGAAGTTTTTCTTTTAATATCAAAAAACTAATTATGCTGAGTTCATGATTAGTGCACTAATTACAATCAGTAATTCAAGTAAATTAATTCATCTCGTCTCATGTTTAAAGCATTAATTAAGTCCAACATTAATTAATTCCATTTGTTTCCCGGCATAAATTTTAATATTGACTAGTGTAAAAACATGTAGAACAAATGATTTCATAATATCACTTACTTTAAACATTTTGCGACCGGCTCGTATTCCCTGTCCGGCAAATACGTTACCTAAACAAACCAATACGTGACACAGATCACTGGGCGGCTTTTATATAAGGCGGAAAGCGAGGCGGGAAGTTTATGCCTCGCTCTTGCAAGGCCAACCAACAACGATCAACGGCAAATGAATGGCCAGCGCCTTAAAACGAACGGGACGGAAAGAATGAAAAAAAAAGGAAAACCGCGCCTTGCGGGGTTTGACTGAAATCGGGGACAGCTCCTATGGACAGACCCACGCTAGCGGCTCTCGGTTTCCCTGATACAAGTTGCTGTCACGCCCAGGAGTCATGCACCGGAGGGGAAGTGTGATCAAATATGGCACTCGTGTCACTCTAGCTGTTATAAGCTAGAGTGACACGAGTGCCATATTTGATCACGCAGGGGCTTATGGATGAGGGGAGCTGTTTGTTCACGGGCAGTTAACGCCATTGGAAAGTGTAATTCTCTTTGAAGTCGGAGTGTGAAGCTTTGATGTGTTTTGTACTCCCTGATGCAGAAAGGTCTTGTTGTTTGTTTAATGCGAATCGAAGAATTCAGTTGATTGTGAGGATCTCATTGTTTTCGCAAGACCTGTTGACAAACGTCAAATTGTTCATTTCAGTCACGTAGCTTAATTAATAGAAATACTTTTTTCTGAATTTTTGACGGAAGCTTATTCATGAAGTAATAGTCGAAGTAAATAACTTTGTGTTCTCTTTCATTACGATGATGTGTCAACGTTTCCTGGAGAAAAAAAAGTGATCTAATTATTTAGTCTTAATGGACAGTTTGAATTTTGCATGAAGCATATTTTGGAGAACTTTTAGATTTTATCTGTGAGGTTTTAATTATTTATCATCCAGAAAATGTGCTTCAAAGATATATGATATATATAAATCGTTTTTCTGAAGTTAAATCCATCAGGCCTCTGTAGTAAGCATTTGTTTTTAATTTTTTTTATAAAATATTACTGAATATTTTCAAATTAGTTTGTTTTTTAAAAAGAAATTACCAGTAAAATTTTAATATAATTAATTAAAATATAAATTTAAAAAAAATTAGTTTAAGCGTCTAGGTAACTCTGGTAGAACACAGAGTACAATTTATTCTTATTAACGGTTTTAGTTGTGGAGAAGTAATCGTTTTATGAATAAAATTACCAATCATATTGTTGTTTCAGGTGTATAACCCTTCTCGTTAATTTGACTGTTTTTGAGGACATTGCTATTATTTCAAGGGTAAATATTTTGTCAAAAATTAAATTGTAAAATTTATGCATTTCATCAATTAATAATGCTAAAAGTCTAAAATTTTTTCTGTTGTCTTTAGTATTTATCTCTTTAGGGAATCCTTGACATTCTCGATAGACACAAAGCGGTCAGCAAGTCCGAAAAGTATGAGAAATTTTCATAGCAAAAATATGTAATGGTGACTTTAAAGTCAATTAACAGATATCGTGATGTGATAGAACTTAAATAAATTAATGTAATAAAATTAAGGTTAATAATTATTATTAATTAATGTGATAAACCAGGTTTATCGAACTCTTAACCTCATCCATCTTACGTCATCCACTAATGGAATTTGAAATATTTTGTTGCGGCATGAATGACAACTGGCTAAACCACATTTATG
The DNA here is from genome assembly GCA_038380435.1 of Ryuthela nishihirai. Taxonomy (NCBI): domain Eukaryota; kingdom Metazoa; phylum Arthropoda; class Arachnida; order Araneae; family Heptathelidae; genus Ryuthela; species Ryuthela nishihirai. The sequence goes on along the minus strand of JAWZYU010000001.1, from coordinate 128,489,440 downwards.
AAGAACTAACGGTTTCATACTACTTTATTATGAGTAATATGTACAAACATGTTAGGGCAGAGAAGTAGTATGTAGCATAATTGTGATATTTCGAAGTACCAGGATATATGATCCCATAACCTTCTCCATCTGAGTATTCAAAAACTGGCATAAGTCATAGAGAACAAAACAAGAATCACCAAGGGTGAGCACAAGGGGCAGAAAAACAATGATAAATATGGTAGATCAATGTGCTAGCACAAAAAAGCTTCCTGTTCGAAGGCAGAGAAATAAAAAAAAAAAATGGAAAAAAATATTTATATATAATATTTATTACTAAAATACTGGCATAAAAATTCGCATTTTTTTATAGGTAAAAAAAATCAAACATGAATAAATATAAAATCAACTTGTTTATAAACACAGTCGTATCAGAATAACATGACCACCTACCATACTATGGTAGGTGGTCATATTATTCTGATACGACTGTATATATATATATATACTCGAATTTAATGTGCGCCTAGGGCCTCAAAATATTTAGCGTCCAGATTTCGTTTGATAAAATCTGCGACATTTTAGTAAATCTCCAGATTTCGGAAAGCTAAAACCGGAACAGTTTAGTTATGATTCCGATTTCAGTTTATTGAAACTGGGACCCCACAGAGAAAAATTAAGGCAGTTGTATCACGGGGTAATAGACATGACATGCATGACGGACAATTCGCAGTAGGTGGATGGAGAAATAATTCGCCCATTCTAAAGCCGTCGAGTGCAGATTACATAATTATTCTGCACATGTGGACTGTAAGCCAATGTCTCATAGAGGTGTGGTGCGATGAAGTTCGTATCTCCCGACAATACTCAATTACGACGCCAGCGTTCGCCCACTGTTTGGTGCTCAGTGCAAACCACATTATGTCACAAAGTCCATGTAACTTAAGAAAGGAATTATTCCGAATAATTTCAAAATACGCGTTAATTATATCCACGTAAATCGAGAACCGATTGTTTTTCGTAGTAAGGATACTCTATATACACAAGGTGTGCCAATAACGGTGTTGGTGCTCCATCGCTCTATCCGTCATAGAAACCTATATACTGAGGACGAGTAAGTTAAACGACAGATTGAGATATTAGGAAATTTTGCATCTGAGGTTTAGACAGCTAGAGAAAAGAGCAGAAAGTGATGGGATGGAACAAATTATTGAACTTAAAATTAATTAGGATTTTAATAATTTCTAAATGATCTTCATATCTTTCTTAAGTTTCATGATATGTACTTCCTTTCTCCGATATAATATATAATTTTATCAATTTTAAAACTAAACCCTTTTTATATATATATACACGGTCATATCAGAATAATATGACCACCTACCTAATAATGAGAATGGGGGGTGGTCATATTATTCTGATACGACTGAGTATATATTTACATAAATTACTAAAATATGAAAAACATTTACGTATAGCCTTAACAGGTGCAGTGGTTAGGGAGTTAGCTGCTATTTCATCAGCACAAACTCTGTGTTAGCTCTAAATGAGGCAGTGGTCAGCAGTGACTTCGGTCTTAATAGGCCTGTAAAAGTTAGGAGTAACTTCTAGGATTCTTCTCTGTCCTATATGTCTAAATGAAATATCATGTTGTTTTATATATTATTTCGTCCGCTAATGAAACACTTTGCACATCATTATATTTGATTCCGCTATTGAGAGCGGCAGGCTTTGACTCAGTGGTTTTGAACATCTTGATCTACGAGCAGAGCCGGATATAAACTCTATGAGGCCCTAGGCGCACATTAAATTCGAGGCCCCCTTGATAAATATTTTGAGGCCCTAGGCGCACATTAAATTCGAGCATTAATCATATATCAATATATAAATTCATATATGTATAATATATAATGAATATATAAGTACATATCATGAAACTTAAGAAAGATGTGACACATTAGTGCGAGGCCTCCTTACTAAACTTTTTGAGGCCTTAGGCACACATTAGATTCGAGGCCCCTTACTTAGGTTTTTTGCAATGTTTGGTGTTTGGTTCAAGCAAAATATTTAAAAAATTTTATTTAAAGAATTGTAGAAAAATAATCACAAAAATATAACTTAATCCCAGTAAACAAAAGTATACACATTACTAAGATTCATTAAAATATTTTTAGCATGAATTGCAGTTTACTAGCAAAATACAATATTGAACATTTCTTGATAAGCTTTAACTAAAAACCTTTCGATTAAAAATAGCTTTCTCTTTGGCGAAACCATCAATTAAATCATCACAATTTAAAGAATCTGTCAATTCACATTCAATAAACGTTAAAGATAAATTCCACATTTTAGTTTGCGCTAGTGAATTTCGTATTTAAAAATAAGCATTTTATTTTGCAACTCTAACTAGGCTTTTTTATATTGTTGTTTGTGAGGAATAAAGTTTTAAAATGTGGCCCCATAGAGAGTGAGGCCCCTGTCTACGAATTTTAGAAACTGAAAATTGGTATCTGGGTGTGTTTCGGATTAAAGTTCTCAGAAATGTTGCAAAATTTCAAACCCTGCTGCTATTTTGAGGTCAAAGATCAAATTTCGATTAACCGTTACTAGAGAAATGAAATGTTATAATCTTCCCCCTTGAAAGCTTTAATAATAAATCCCCGAGAATCAGAGACTAAATCATGCCAATCGTCCTTCCTCTAAGTAGATTCAAACATTTCAACATCTTTCATAAGAACTTTCTGGGAATACTGCTACTTTATATGACGAAAAACCAAAAAAGCAAAGTGTAGACCTAAACACTAAAGTTATAACAATGTATTATAATTGCCAAAATACCGAAAATAGGTACATACATTATTAATAGCAAAATATGAAAAATACTACTTCATTTTCACTGACATAACTCAAAGGACTATATTGTTACATAATTTTTAGTTGTATTTGAATGTTTGGCAAACAATTGTGAATTCGAAATAAATAAACAGATTATAAATGAGCTGATTTAATTATTAAGGCGACACAATTACATAAATTATAAATAATTTTCTAGTCACACTAAACAACAATATGCTATCTATCAGTATTAAATGATCCTGATGACCATAATTACTAGACTATTTGTTAAACCAAGTACATTTAGAAAATGATTCACAAATCGACATATAAGCAGAAATCTTACTAATCACATTTCATAGTTCAAATAGCATTTATTAAAATAATAACATTTTCTGCGATACAGATATTTTGCTATTTTGCTTGAAATTAAGACTTCTCTTATCAGTTCAATATCGAGAACTTATCACTGCACACAACACAAACTAAAATTCTCTTGTTTTACATACGTTAAAAAATCTCTACTATTTTCTTTTTCGTAATTACTTTTAACTCAATAACTTATTAGCACTTCCGCGCACACATTAATGAAAATTTTCTTTTTTTGACAAACGCACACAGATCAAGACAAACTTATTTCTCTTTCACGCACATTTTCCGAACTACAACTCTATTCTCTTCTTTCTTTTAATTTATTCTGTTCGAACTCGTAAGTGACGTAATTCACACTCCATGTTATATCTCGAGTGTCACGTAGTTAGGTTGTTTTACCTCTGAGCGGCACTTTTTACACACCATGGGCTAAATGGTCAGGTCACATGGACCCCGAAGGCTCAGAGGAGGCTGGGGGAGGGGACCCACTGGAACAGCTGTTGGGAGACAGATGGTAGCTTCCCGTCAAGGTCATCCAGCGTGTTCTTTAACGTGCACAGGGTATGGCTCTCCCGCACACGAGGCCACGGCTTAACGTCCCATCCGACGGACGGCGGCCTTTCCAAGCCCATGGTGTCCCCTACTGACCGTGGGCGGAGAAAAATATTTTGCGGAGAAAAATCTCAACGCTGACCCAGCTGGGACTCGAACCTGGGAACTACAGATTACGAACCTGGCGCGCTACCGACTGAGCCACCCCCGCCCCGTGTCACGTAGTACCACAGTCTCGTTTTCATTGTTGCACGTATGTATTCCGTTTCAGTATGCAAAAGTAGAGAAGTACCATCCTTAATAGGGTGGTGGTTGGCTAAGTCGGTAGTGCTAATTTGCAGTTCCCACGTTCGAGTCTGATTGCGCTAAAGTTGAGAAAAAGGAGTGTCTGAACGTTAGCACAATCGGACTCGAACGTGAAGGACTTCAATCGAACTCGAACCTTTGAGAAAGCTTTTTGCTAAGATATTTATGTATATGTTTATCTATTTTAATTAAAATAGCAGTAACTCACCACATTATTTTTTCGCTAATTCCTACCATGACTCGGATTTGAGTTCAGTTTTTTAACCTCTAAGGGGCACTTTTTTGTACACAGTGAACTAAACAGCCAAGTAAAAGGACACCAAGCGCTCTGAGAAGGTTGCGGAAGGGGGACCCACTGAACAGCTTTAGGAGACAGATGAAAACCTTCCGTCAAAGCCATCCAGCGTGTTGTTTAATGTGCACAGGATATGGTTTTCCTGTACTGGGAGGCAGACCCTATGAAAAGAACAGCAGCCTTTCCAGTTCCATTAATCCTCTTTCTCACCGGGGGCAGGGTTAAGCCGTCTTTCCGTGTGCAGGAGAGCCTGTGCACATTAAAGAGCACGCTGGATGGCCTTGAGTGGAGGCTATCATCTGTGTCCTCACAGCTGTCCAGTGGGCCCTCTTCCCCCAACTTTGTCAGAGCCCTGGAGTCCATGTGACCTGGCCGTTTAGCTCATTATGCACAAAAAAATTGCCGCTTGCAGGTTAAACAGCGCATTCCAAATCCGAGAATATTTTATTTTTAAAATTCAATTGCTTTCATTTTGACTTTACATAGTGGAATTTAGTATTTCTCTTCCTAGTAAGTGTATAATTTCTACCGCTTTTATTATACTTTATAAAATTTCATCAAGATATATTTCGCTTTAATTTTTAGTACTTAGAAATGTTGATCCTGAAGTCTAGAGCGTATCCACTAGGGTACTTTATGTTGTCTACGAATGAAATATGTAGACATTGTTTGCTAAAACGTTTCACCCTTCTTTCAATAATCATTTAGATTAGGGATGCACAAATCAAGTTGAGCTTTGGGAAGGACAAAACTCTTGATTGTAAATAAACATGGAAGTCTTCCATTACTTTGTTAATTCGATTGTTTTATTTTCTTGGATCATACTAGAGACACACTAGCCCAAGATAGCCGTTGAACACAAGGAAGGAAAAAAGGAGAAAAATTAAATATGGATAAAAATTTAAGTGATCGTCTAAAGTTTAAGTATAAACTACAGTATTTACTTTTAAGTACCATAAAATAATTTATTTTGACTTTATTAAAATATTTAAGAATATTTTAAAAATAATTACACTGGGAAACACACAAAAAGGCTTTGAAATGAAAATAGCCAATCTTTACTAATTTCGAAGTGCTGAACACCAAAATGACAATAAAATTTGTCGATTGGCTCTTGTTTAGGAGTGAGAGAGATGGTCATGTATAAACGATTCAGTCCGCATTGAGTACATATGTAACCATTTCGTAACGCTGTATTTTAAACTCCAGATTGCAACGTATTGCATTGTATTGCATCAGCCTGCCATACACACAATGCCCGGAGGTATTGCATCATTGTCTGATGCAATGTAGTTGAGTCATGACATCGCGGACAAAAGATGATGCAATCATTAGTTGTAAGCGACGTCTCAGGGTGAGCAAGTCTTTTGAGCGACTTCTACTTACCCCTAAGTCATAAGTACAACACAAGTGATCATTGCAGTTTTAATCCAGCAGAAGTGATGCTTCGTAACTGTGTTAATAGTGCAGATTCATTTTGTTACATTTGTGGGGAAGTGAAGTATGCAAACCAGAAAAGGGCCATCACTCCAATAGTGAAAGTGGCGTATGAGTTTATTTTGGATGCAAGATCAGGGACCAGGACAAGACCTGGCCCCACACATATACTGCAGTACGTGTGCAAGAAATCTTCTGAAGTGGCTGAAGGTCGAAAAAGTGGCGATGCCGTTTGCTGTTCCTATGGTTTGGAGAGAGTCAAGCAATCACGCAAATTACTGCTACTTCTGCATAGTTCCACCAGTTTCTGGAGGCATCACAAGTAAAAAGAAGTGGACAATAGCATACCCGAATATACAATCTGCTCTCCGACCAGTTCCACACGGCGAAGGCCTTCCCGTTACCGAACCTCCAAAAGAATTTTCCATTGATTCAGACGATGAGGAGGGAGGCGAACCAACGTCGGGTTCTCCGCAGCCTTCGGTGTTAACACATTCTCACCAAAGAAGAAATGAACGATCTTGTTCACGATCTAGAGCTGTCCAAGGCCAAAGCAGAGTTACTTGGATGAAGACTTAAACAATGGAGTCTTCAAAAGGAAAATGTCCGAGTGACTTCGTTTCGAACTCGTCATGAGCAGTTTGCACCTAACTTCAGAACGGAAGATGACCTTGTGTCCTACTCCGATGTAGATGGCCTGATGAATGCCCTCGGCAAACATGATCCTCAGTAGTAGTCATAGACTCCTCGAAATTGAGTCTCACGGTGGTGTTGATGCGTAATGGAAATCGAGTTCTATCCATTCCAGTTGAACACGCTATCTGCATGAAAGAAACCTACGACAACCTGAAACAGCTGTTGAACCGTCTTCAAAACAGCAAGTATGGCTGGCATCTCTGTTATGACTTGAAGGTCGTGGCTCTGTTGATGGGTCTGCAGTTGGGAACTGCTGTTTCTTATGTGAATGAGACAGCTGAACAAAGACTTTTCACTACGTGAAGAGAAACTGGCCTTAGAGAAAATCTCTGAAGGTCGGAGAGAAGAATGTGGAACACCCTGCACTGGCAGAAATGCACAAATCATGCTACCGTCCATACACATCAAACTCGGTGTGATGAAAAACTTCATAAAAGCCATGGACCGGATTGCATCAACTTTCAAGTACTTGGCTGACAAATTCCCTCAACTCAGCGAAATGAAAATTAAAGAGAGAATTTTGTGGGTCCTCAGATCCGTGAGCTGTTGTTCAGAGACCAGATGTTCGACAACCTGCTTCAGGGTGACGAGAAAAAGGCTTGGGACGCGTTTCGTCTGGTGTCAACTAAATTCCTCGGGAATATCAGGACAGACAACTACAAGGAACTGGTTAAGGACAAGTTGTCTCTATATCACAAACTTGCTGGAATATGTCCTTGAAGATCCACTTTCTTCATTCGCACTTAGATTTCTTTCCCGACAACTGCGGCATGGTTAGAGATGAGCACGGTGAACATTTTCACCAGGACATTGCAACGATGGAGAAAAGATACCAGGGAAACTGGTCCACTTCAATGTTGACTGACTACTGTTGGACGCTCGCCAGAGATAATCCTGAGCAGCTGTTCAAGCGACGGGCAAAGCGACGTCGGAAGTAGAAGCGGAGTTTTACCGATACATGTCATATGTACGTATTACTCTATTATATAAGAAACTATTGCGGATTTCTCAGAAATCGTAAACTGTTTTGTATTTTCATTGTCATATTCGTGTTCAGCACCTTGAAATCTTTAAGAATTGACTACTTTTATTTCAGAGGCATGACTTTTATGAACATTTGTTGCCTAGGGTTACCGGTTTAAAAAATACTATCAGTTGGATTTTAAGAAATAGAATTGTGATTAATATAATATACTCATTAATAATTAACATCATTGTTCTAAATCAAGATATTATTTCTTAAAATTCAATTAGAAGCTTTTATTTTTCAATATTTGATGAAAAATATTGATAATTATTTGTGAAATATTTCATAAAGGCTTCATGAATAAATTATTTTACAACAGTCCAAAAATAAATAACTTTTAATTAAACATTAGATAAATTAAATGACATATTTTTTTCAGCTAACCATTCATGAAGCGAATACTATACTATTGAATTATTGCTATAAAAGTCCAGAAATCGATCACCATTGTGTTTCTTAGAAGTCATGAGTCTGCAGAAAAAATGTCAGTGAGGAAAAAACAAGAACCTGAAACGAACGAGAAAAAAAAACTGAAGTCATGCAAACGTCTATAAAGAAACTCTATGTTTCTAAACTTCCTTTTTCGTACAACATGCTGAGGTAGTCAAAATGCTTGCACATTACGGTGAAATACTCTCGATAGCAGAAGAACCGTAACAAATAGAAGAAATTAAAACGGGCAGAAGGGAAGCAAAAATTAAAATGGAAGAAGATATTGCGAAGTTTCTTCGTATAAGGACATTTAATGAAACTAGAGAGTATTGTATTGTCCCGTTGGAGAAAAAAAATAATCGATAAACACGAAAAAAGCAACTTTGCAGAAGTCATTAAGAAGCAGCGAAAATCCAGCAACCCAAAGAAAAGCCTAATATTGAGAACATCGAAACGTTAAACAGCGAAGCACCAGCAGACCCAAGAACTTACTTCCACTGATACGTCTCCAGAAAATCTCCAGATTGATCTGGGTGCCGATTCCGAGGAAGATACGCCTCAAGGTCCTGACTAAAACTCAGAAATCGAAGGCGAAGGAGGAGAAACTGTCCATGAAGAACTTAGAAAGTCAAGATGAAGGGGGGGGGGGCGAAACTATCTATGAAGAAAACTCAGAAATCAAAAATGAAGGGTGATCTTTTTCAAATGTTCCACAGTCCATGGGTGATGTTCCTTCACCCACTGACATATATGACGCTCACTGCCCGGTAACATGCTATAACAAGAACTTAGAAATCCAAGATGAAGGGGGGGGGGCGAAATTATCTATGAAGAAAACTCAGAAATCGAAAATGAAAGGTGATCTTTTTCAAATGTTCCACAGTCCATGGGTGATGTTCCTTCGCCCACTGACATATATGACGCTCACTGCCCGGTAACGTGCTACTAACAAGGGTATTTGATGTGGGTGTTCGCTGCCATAGCCCAGTCATGCCATTGTACGTCAAGTGGTGTTTGCACAAACCTTCGTAGATGACAGCATCTGCACTGTGGCTCTCCAATCCGACGTTACGACACAGGAGAGGTGCCACTCACCTCGAACATCAATGGCCCGGTTGCAGCCACGATTTTGTCTCCTTTTCTCTTTAGTTTGGTTGTTGATGCGAAATTCTTTGCAATGGAAAGATTTTGACCTTAAATGGTCTTGGGATTTCATAATTTCTGATTTAGATTATGTAGATGATTTGGTCCTATTGTCTAATGATGTTGATGAGATGAATTCTTTCATTAGGGCTGTTGATGAGACTGGTAATAGAGTAGGTTTGGTGATAAACAGAGAAAAAACTAAAGTGATGAAAATTGGTCAGGCAGATGGTGCTTCAGTTGCTTTGAATGACTGCACTCTTGAGCAAGTGTTTCTAATTATCCTGGGAGCTTTGTAATAGATACTGGTGATCTGTGACATGAGATAAATAGAAGAATAGGAATTGCCTCTGGGACTTTCAAGAACCTATGGAGAGTGTGGAAAAATAAGCGTTTATGCCTAAAGATTAAAGTTGGATTGTCAAATAGTTTGGTTCTATCTAAGATTAGGTATGGTACCTTTGTAAGCCAAATAACTAACAAAGGTACCATACCTAACCGTAGAAACTAAATTAGGCTGTAAAATTATTTGGTTCTTACTAAGTTTAAGTATGGTACCTTTGCAAACCAAATGGAATTTTTGTAAGCAGGATAAAGGAAACTTGATACCTTTGATTCTAGATGCTTACGCAGTATCTTGAGCATTAGGTGGTTTGACTTTGTAAGTAATGATGAGGTTAGAAGAGGGAGTCAACAGTCTCCTTTGGGCAGCATTTTGTGCAGAGAGAGACTGCATTGGTTTGCCAATGCATAGCCGTATGCATAGTTACAGATTGGCAAATAGGATTATGAGCAGTGTCCCCAAAGGCTTCAGGAAAAGGGGGAGACCTAGGATGCGTTGGGCAGACAATGTCAAACAGGACCTTTCTAGAATTGGTCTACAGTGGCCAAATGCAGTAGCCGTAGCCCAGGACAGACAGCTATGGAGAGCAAAATTATATAGTCTGGTAGGACCTCTGTAGCCGATGGCTGCATGTGGATTTTGTATGTATATAAGCAGGTTTTGCCAGTTTTGATATAGTCCTGTACACAGATGTGTGATGGTTGCATGCAGAAATCCCAGACGTTCTGCATTTGTAAATATTAGGCACCCATCTTTCTCACACCGACTATCTGCCCACGATCGCGCTCACTTATGTCGCCATGTTTACCTATCATAATAGTCGTAGGTATGCTATACAGCAGGTAGGTATCTGACCTATTTGCAGCCACAAGGTGTTTCAGCTGGCCGCATTATTATGACAGAGAAGGGCAGATTTGTGGATGGGTGCAGTGTGTTAAATTGTGCTTTCAATGTATTAGAAAGCATAAAATGAAAAATGTCTACCAATCGGCATCACTAGTACGGTAACACACTCTCATGGTAACACATTTTTTGACAAAACTTATTCCATGAATAAATCAACTGTATTCGAATATGAAGGTTCAAAACTCCCATTAAACATAGGTAATATAAGTACAAATTACAAGTTGCTTTGTGAAATCGATATGCAGGGTAATTATGCATAAAATAAGACCTATATTATGAAATACCGACTATCAGTCATGCCACATATTAAATAACAATATAAACTGTGTGTAGAAAATGTCAAGCAACTCTCAAAGTTTCGTTTTGTGTTCATCAGACTCCATTGTGGGTTCCATTGGTGGAATGATGTTCAAAGTTTCGTCCATACCAGGCTCAGCATGTCTGATATTACACTTGCTACTATTGCTGTGATTTTTCGTTTAAATCAGCTGGGTGAGTTCTTTTACCTCTGAGCGGCACTTTTTTGCACACATTGAGCTAAATGGCCAGGTCACAAAGACCCCGAAGGCTCAGAGAAAGTTGGGGGAGTGGATTATTATATATATTATTATAAATATAATTATACAAAAATATTTTTAATAAAAAATATTATTATATATATTATTATTATATATTATTATATATTATTATATTATATTATAATATATTACATATATATTATAATATAATAATATAATATAATAATATATAATAATATATAATATAATAATATAGTATAATAATATAATATAATAATAATATAATAATAAAATATATAATATAATAATATAATAATATATAATAATATATTATAATTATAATATATTACTATAAATAAAAAATACCCCCTCAAGCAGCTGCTTGCCACAGAGGTCTGACAGGAGTCTATCAGTTTATATGCCACAGTAGGAGATCTGAGAGGATGGCAGGACCTCAGCAGAAAAACGACACACACATCCATGCCTAATCCGGGGCTCGAACCCAGGTCCCTTAGATCAGTGGCCAAGCGTGCTAACCACTCGGCCACGGGACGGCACTGCATATTATTATAATATTTTAATAAAAATATTATTACATATATTATTATAAATATCCAGCGTGCTGTTTAAATCAGTGCTGCATAACCTTTGACCCAATGGATTGTTTTAGCGTGCACGCCGCAGTAAGAAGATTTTCAATCTAATTTCTATTCAATTTTAATTCAATTCTTCTAGATAAACACTGTTTTAACTAATTTTAACATGTAGAATACACTGAAGACATAACTTTACACATAATCAAAATATTTGCTGGGAAATTATAGAAATAATTACCTCATTGTCGAATTTGTAACAATAACAATAAGAATAACAAATAACGTCAAATATCGTTTAAATTTTTGACATCGATATAAACAGTCGTGGGCCGCACGAAAAAGCAATGGCGGACCTCGAGTTGTGCACCACTCTGCTTTAAATGCTATGAATTACGAATATTTGAAAAACAAACTATGTTTTTGAGGTATCCCCTGAAAGAAGCAGTGTTGTCAAATCCCTGAGGGATACGTGATTGGGGGGCTTCTGTCGCCTTTCCGGCAATTGGGAAATTTGGCATTTAAGACATTTTATATGAATGTGATGCTACGCCAACAGGGACGGACCCAGAATTTAGTTTCGGGAGAAGGGATTGGAAAATTTAGTTCGGAGAAGGTTCAAGAATTCTGTTTTAGAGAATTCCTACATAAATTTAGAGAATTCCGAAAATAAGAACTGAATGGGGGTTTTCAAATTACTAAAATATTTAACCTGATCGAAAAAAAAAGGAAAAATTAAAACGAAACGATTAAAGTGATATTCTATACAGAATAAAATTTTATAGTTGTTTTATAAATTTACTTTTAGTGTCGGACATATACTATGGGGCTAAAATAAAATTATAGAAACACAACTTGAGAACTCGTGTAAGACGACTGGATTTTCCGGGGGAGGGAGGGATATAGCCCCCTAGGTATATCCCTACAGGCCACCATGTGAGTGGGGCGGGGTTGGCTTAGTCGGTAGGGCGCAGGCTCAAATCTGTAGTTCCCAGGTTGGAGTTCCAGCCTGGTTAACGTTGAGATTTATTACCGCAAAATTGTCCACCTGCCCACGTCAGTAGGGGACATCGATGGGCTTTGAAAGGCCGTCACCGTCGGATGAGACGCTAAGCCGTGGCTCCGTGTGCGGGAGAGCCATACCCTGTGCAGTTAAAGAACATGCTGAATGGTCTTGACGGGAGACTCTCATATGTCTCCCAACATCTGTTCCAGTGGGTCCCCTTTCCCCAACTTTCTCTGAGCCTTCGGGTACTTGTGACCTGGCCAGTTGTGTGCAAAAAAGTGTCACTCAGAGATAAAACAACCCAACCTAAACCACCATATGATATCAACTTCATGTCATCTTAATAAGGACAATTTAGAGTTTCTTGACATTTTGGACACACAATTATTTTTGTTATTCACTATTTAATAAAATATAACGCTTTAGAATATGGGCAACATTTTATAAATCACCCTGTATATCATTTCTTTGAATAACGTATAAAATAGATTAATATCCTATATATTTATATTTCCATAATCGGTTAACATTTGATTGCGATTGAAATTAATTTATGCCCATCGCACAAAATATACGATCATTACAGTTAACATTCAGGCTGATGCCCCGAGTGCATCTGCAGAACGATAACTTGTGAACAAACGATCTCATGAGAGCAGAATAGTAAAGTGAGGCTGCTCTTTTCAATGAGCACGGTTGCTGGTGGCGAAGTGAGAAACTTAGCAGTGTTAACTTCGGAAAAAGCAGAAATTTGCAGAAAGCGGCAAAATTTCAATAGTGAAATTGTAGCGCAGCACGAGATTACGATCAAATACGTCATTGCCAGCAATGAAATCGGATTCAAGTTGGTTGAGAACTGCGTTACGAAAATTCATCCAGAACTAACCATTGCTGACGCTTCAACAGCCTGATGTTTGGCAAGTGGTGTCGGATGACTGCTTGGGAAGCTTACTGTGCCCTGAAAGGCATCCTAGACGTTCTCGGAACGAGCTCAACGACTGGATGCTGCTCCTGTTATACACAGCGATATCTGAATGGCCACGCCGGTTATTCTGGTGATGTGCCTGAGTCATTGGTTGGGTTGTTTTACCTCTGAGCGGCACTTTTTTGCACACCATGGGCTAAATGGACAGGTCACATGGACCCCGAAGGCTCAGAGAAGGTTGGGGGAGGGGACCCACTGGAATGCTGTTGGGAGACAGATGGTAGGCCCCCGTCAAGGCCATCCAGCGTGTTCTTTAACGTGCACAGGGTATGGCTCTCCCGCACACGGGGCCACGGCTTAACGTCCCATCCGACGGACGGCGGCCTTTCCAAGCCCATCGGTGTCCCCTACTGACCGTGGGCAGGGCGGGGAATTTTGCGGAGATAAATCTCAACGCTGACCCAGCTGGGACTCGAACCTGGGAACTACAGATTACGAGCCTGGCGCGCTACCGACTGAGCCACCCCCGCCCCACCTGCGTCATGGAGTTGACTATAAACCTCTCGACATCGTTCCGAGCTAAACATTGGTCATTGATTAACCGTGAGTGAGCGTCATTCCTGCGATGTGAAATATCATCTGTTGTCGCTAATTTAATAAGGAAATTAAAATTATCTTCGTAAATATGTCTTAACTACTAGTAATCTTGGGATAGCAAAAAGCTCAAATCTGAAGGGCTTTAACCTTCCCATCACATTTCAATACATTTAAGTGCTAGTAAAATGCGAAATTTTGTTCCTCTCAAAAAGCTACAGAAATGTCACTAGAGTAGGTCGTTTTACTTCTGAGCGACACTTTTTTTCTCACACAATGGACAGGTCTCAAGGACCCCGAGAAGGTTGGGGATATGGGACCCACTCGACAGCTGTTAGGAAACAGATGGAAGTCTCCCATCAAGAATGTGTTCTTTAACGTGCACAGGATATCCAAGGGATAGAAAAATCCATCCAAGGGATAGAAGACTTTCCAAGTCCTTGGTGTCCCTTAATGACCGAAGCAGAGAGGAGAGTTTTGCAAAGGTAAATCTCAACGCTGACCAAGAATTGGATTGTTTTACCTCTGACCGGCACTTTTTTGCACACAATGGACTAAATGGAGGTCACAAGGTCCCCGAGGGTCCAGAGAAGGTTGGGGGGGGGGGGGGGAGGGGACCCACTGGACAGTTGTTGAGAGACAGAAGGTAGCCTTCCATCAAGGGCATTTTATGCATGTTTCCAGCATGTTCTTTAACGTGCACTGAGTATGGCTCTCCTGAACACGGGGCCACGGTTTAACGTCCCATATGAAGGCCTTTCCAAGCTCATAGTTATTTCCTATTGACCGAGGGCAAGGTGAGGAGTTTTGCTGAGATAAATCTCAACGCTGGCCAGCTGGGATTCGAATCTGGGAACTGTAGATTGCGAACCTGGCGCGCTACCCACTGTGCTACACTTGACCTGCAATTAGAGAAAATTTGATAGCTTTAGATTAAATCTGTTATGGAAAACACAACTTTGAACAATATACTTTCACATTTTGGAAAACAAGTTGGAGTACTTGAATGAATTGTCACTTTTATAAAACTGTTTGCTTCGAAACGAAACCTAAGAAAACTAGACAATTTCTTTATTCAGCCTTATAAAAAAGTAAACGGTTTGATCTAAATGTTATTATTTATGCTGTAAAGGAAACATATACCTCCTGGGCAGGTTAATATATTGCTGGTGTAATTTGTTTATGCATGGCCTAACGCAAGGAATTTTAGAACCATTACTGATCTGATAAAAGGAATTTGATAAACGAAATAGTCAAGAGGATAATCTATTAATAGTTTGCCTTGTCCTTGTCTCCTTAAAGTTCAAGCTTTAAGCATTATACCTAAAAACTGTAAATATAAAGGAAATTTTATGGAAAAAGAAACACGTAGAGGAAAACCTCGATTAAAAAAGTGAAAGACTTTCGTGGATTGTTGAGTTAAACGTGGAAGTTATCTTCTCAAATTACATAAAATGAATGCAGAGTAAGGCGTGAATTCTTGTGATATCTTACTTGCATGATACAGATGATATTGAGTTTGGAAAATAAATGCTTGTGGGCAAAGGTTGATTCAATCAGTAGTGTCACAGGTTCGAATCCCCACTTGCACCTCGGAAAATGGGGGGGGGGGGGGAGTAGCTCAGTCGGTAGCGTGCCAGATTCATCACCTTCAACTCTCAGGTTCGAGTCCCATCTGGGCCAGCGTTGAGATTTATCTCCGCTAAACCCTAACAAAATGGGCTTGGAAAGACTGTCCTTCGACGGATGGGATGTTAAGTCGTGGTTCCGTGTGCAGGAGAGCTATACGATGTGCACGTTAAAGAACACGCCAGATGGCCTTGACAGGATGCTACCATCTGTCTCCTAACAGCTATCCAGTAGGTCCCTTCCCCCAACTTTCTCTGAGCCTTCGGGGTCCTTGTGACTTGGTCATTTAGCAGGTTGTGTGCAAAAAAGTGTTGATCAGAGGTAAACAATCGAACCTTCGGAAAATAACGTCATTTGCTTCATTTGCAATTTTTTCGTCATACTGGTAAGAAAGAGGTTATCGATAATAGGATTTCAAAAATCACCGTCCTTAGCATCGGAAATTATGACGTGCCCCGTATGGAAGAAGCCATACAATCTATAAACTTGATTTTCGTTATACGCGGGAGTTACATTCTTAATAATAGACGCATATATCGGATCCGACTACAACGGAAGACTTTTAACAAACATTGATAAATAAGGTTTGCTTTTGGAAAGCACAAGAATTCGACTTTTCAAGATTAATCGTAAAATATCTAAGTTTTATGCATTTTTAATACTCAAGAGCAATAAATTATTATTTAAACAACATAGAACAAATAAAAATATTAAAATAACACTATAAATTCAAAATTAATCAACTTGATATTTCTTTCATGTGCCATTCACTCAGTGTTTTGATTTCAGACATCGCGAATGACAGTAGCCATCTTGACGTTAAATTCACTCCAGAATTCGTTGATTTAAGTTTATCATCTTCATCGCATTCTCTGAGAATCATGAAGACGATTCCACGGCATTTCTAAAGAAAGTAAAAGTTACTACAGTATAACATACCCATCGGCTAGAGCAGCACTGTGGTGTTGGGTGGGAAAAACAACACCCGAACATTTTCACTGAGGCAGCAACATTTGGTTTTTAACCAGGAGCATTATAAAAAAAAGATGAGATTTTTGAAGGAAATGTACTTTTTACACCACACAAACTCAGAAATCAAATCTTGCATGCAAAATCGTCGAAGTTATCCAACCGTTATTCTAACGTGACCTCAAAATAAAACCGCAGATATACGAAAACGCAGATAACGAAAGCGTGTATAAAGAGAGTCAACTGTACTTTAAAGACCGCTGGATGGGCTTGACCCGAGGTTTCCACTGATTTTTAACAACTTTCCAGTGGTTTCCTTTCCCGAATCTCCTCTGAGTTTGTGTGGTCCTTGTAATAGAGACATTTATTGCATTAAGGGACGAAAAAATTGCTCTCAGAGATAAAACACTTACTGTCAGATGACAGCTGAAACATTTCCAAAGGAGTTGGCTTGGCTTGTTTTACCTCTGAGAGGCATTTATTTTTGCACACAATGGTCAGATCACAAGGACCTTGAAAGCTCAGAGAAGAGGACCCACTGGAAAGACCTTGAAGGCACAGAGAAGAGGACAGCTGTTAGGAGAAATATGACAGCCTCCCGTCAAGGCCATCTAGTGTGTTCTTTAACGCTACTCTCTGGCACACTGAAACACGGCTTAATGTCCCATGAGACGGATGGCGGCATTTACAATCCTATCGGTGTCCCCTACTGACTGAGGGCAGGGTGTTTTGCGGATATAAATCTCAACGCTGACCCAGCTGGAATTCCAAACTGCAGATTACAAGCTTGGCGCGCTACCGATTGGACCACCCCCGCCCTCTTTCCATAGGGGTGGAGGATGGTAAATGACAGTTTAATTTCTCTCTCATCCTGCATAATCAATGATAAAATTCGACTGATAGCTGTTTATTTTTAAAATGTTAATAATTAATTTAAAAATATTTAATAATATTTTAAAAAATCGTAATATAATCATAATATCATAATAATTACATATAAATTTAAACTAACAATTTAAGAAAAACGAAATCACTTATAAACTTTACACTTATTAGATTTCTTTTTCTCCTTTTCTCTACAGCTATCTCGGCCCCGTCTTATCTATGTGTCACTGACCAGACTTGAACTTGGAGCTCTGGTGGTCTCGGTTTCACTGAAAAATTTGCTTCTAATTTCGAAAGCAAAAAATGTATTAAGAAAAGTAAATAACTTTCTTTGCATATAATTTCAACCTTTTAATCAATGTTTAGTAATCTAAAGTAGGGGTTCTCAACGTAGGGTAGGCGGTAAAATTTTTTGGGGTACGCCGTGCCGCACAAAAGTCGCTAGATCTAGTAACAAGTCCATTTCACTGATTACACAGTAAAATGTTTATAATTTTATGTTTTGTTAAATCGTTTATGTCATTCTTTGCGTTTTTTTTTGTTGAGAACCACTGATATATATGTTTTATTTTATTCCCATTGTTATACTATAACTATAATTTTATCTATCTATACAAGGGGTACGCCAGTTACATACACATTTCCAGGGGGTACGTGAAGCATAAAAAGTTGAGAACCACTGATATATATATTTTATTCCCATTGTTATACTATAACTATAATTTTATCTATCTATACAAGGGGTACGCCAGTTACATACACATTTCCAGGGGATACGTGAAGCATAAAAGGTTGAGAACCACTGATATATATATTTTATTCCCATTGTTATACTATAACTATAATTTTATCTATCTATACAAGGGGTACGCCAGTTACATACACATTTCCAGGGGATACGTGAAGCATAAAAGGTTGAGAACCACTGATATATATGTTTTATTTTATTCCCATTGTTATACTATAACTATAATTTTATCTATCTATACAAGGGGTACGCCAGTTACATACACATTTCCAGGGGGTACGTGAAGCATAAAAAGTTGAGAACCACTGATCTAAAGTATAAAGAAATATTCAACTTTTGACTTTTTTTCTGGAACTCTCATTAATGAATCACCTTCAGTTTTTACAGTGAAATCAATCAAGAATTTTTCAGTATTTCCATTATTTGTACTATTTTAATTTACAAATAACGTTACGATTTTTGTGCTGCTTTCGAATAATTCTGATTACTTTGAAATTTCCAATATCCTATAATACGCAAGATAAAGAAATGGTTTAGCTGCACGCATTTCTGTTTTTTACGATTGTGTCAGATAATTTCGTCCTCTAAATCGGGCTCATTAATTATCTAAACAATTCGAGTTTCATAAAAACAAAACATCGAGCCCGAACTCATCTCTAATGAGAAGAGACAGCTTTATGGTTTCTCTGTCATTTTCTCTACAAATGGTAAGAGGGGGGGGGGGAAGACAAAAAAAGGGTTGTTTTACCTCCGAACTGCACTTTTTTTTGCACACAATGGACATGGCCAGACTACAGCGACCCCGAGGGCTCTGGAAGGCTGTTAGGAAAAAGGTGGTACCCTTCTGTCAAGGCAACCTAGAGTGTTCTCTAATGTGCTCAAGGTGAGGTTCTCCTGCACATGAGGCAACGGGTTTGCTTCCCATCTAATGGACGGTGGCCTTTTCGAGTCCATCGGTGTGCCCTTTCTGAACGAATGGATTTTTAAGTCAGGATGAAGTGACGAGGGGGTTGAGGAGGTAAATTTCAACTCTGGAGCAGTTGTGGCCCGAACCTGGGAGCTGCAGATTATGGACCTGACGCGCTACCAACTGAGCGCCCCCCCCCTTAAAATAAAAATAACGGAAAAAGATGTATATAAAAATTAGTAACATGTTCACGCATACCATTTTATTATTTTCATTATGCATTCTCATATTTTGACTGGAATAATGTTAACGTTCTTGGAAATTAAAAAACAAAATATAGTATTTTTCAATACTTTCCCTTTTCTATTATGCTGATTCAATATTTGTTATTAAAGTGACACAATTTGCCATAATGATCTATTATGACCTTTTAAGTCAGGATGAAGTGACACTTGACTAGAGTACTTGTACAGAATGATTAATTAGTGAAAAAGGTAAGGATCAGATTTCCCAGGTGGTAGGAAGGGAAAAAAATGCCCTAAATGCATGAAGTTATCAGATACAGTAATGAAAACAAGGTGATTGCAGTAGATGTTTTTTTTTTATCTCAGCAATAGAGGTCAGTTGGATCACACTTAACTCTTGATACTTCAAAGATTTGACTTTGTTTTTCTATGTTATTGAAAATCTAACCTCAAATCGAGAACGCTATTGAATCTATGCTATTGAAAAAACGATAAATCTTATTTCCTTTTTAGTCTTTAATTTGTATATTGAAATTTAATACCATAACCTGGATTCGAAATTCGGAAACGCCTTCAACAGTTTTTATACCAAAGACTAACACTGGCGGAGATGTAATACAATTTTGTTTACAAGAAAAAGGTTTCTGAAATGAAGGAACAGTAAGGCGATAATGTTTTGCAGCAACTTTGATTGCTCAATGATCTGGAACAACTGTATTGGGTAAAAGTTATTTTACCCAAATATCAATCCATTATGCCTTACACTGAAAGTAATTTGCATTAACCTCCATATGTTATAACCAATCTTCTTAATCTGTCTTTAAAATGAGACTTCAAATATGCAAACAAAGCGTTAGAACCACCGTATTATTTGGTGAAGTGTCTATAAATATTGTTCAATTCATACTTTTCTTGTTTGATTTGTAATGTGCAATTTCGAAAACATAAAGTATATCAAAGTAAATAATCCGGCACAGGGATTCCCACCTGGGCCAGATTTCGGTTGTTTTACTATGAGCGGCACTTGTTTGCACACAATGGGCTAAATGAACTGATTACAAGGACCCCGAATGCTTGGAGAAGGTTGTGGGAGGGGCCAAAATTGAACAGCTGTTGAGAGACAAATGATAACCTCCTGTCAAGGCCATCCAGCGTGTTCTTTCACGTGCATAGGGTATGGCTCTTCAGCACAAAAATCACGACTTTACGTCCCGTCCAACGGACGGCAGATTTCCCAAGTCCATCGGTGTCTCCTTTCTAACAGACGCCAGGATGGGTGTTTTCAAAACTAGAAATACTAATTTCAACTCTGGTGACATTTAGGAATTCTGTTCATTTCATTTCATTTTTACTTTGCAATTTATTGGTATTTAGCATGCTGGACATGACAATAAAGTGTTGTTGTTACTGTTTATTCCATAATGTGTAGGGGCGAGGGTGGCTCAGTTGGTAGCGCCTCAAGCTAGTAATCAGCAGTTCCTAGATTCGAGTCCCGCCTAGGCCAGCATTGAGACCCCCGTCCGTCGGATAGGACGTTAAGGCGTGGATCTGTACAAGGAAGATAGATAATCAGTTCGATGGAAAGTTCAGTGGTCCATGTTCCGGAGAGCTATACCATGAGAACTATGAACACGATGAATAGCATTAATGGGAGACCACCAATTTCCTCGTAATAGCAATTTTGTTGATCTCCTTCTCCTACTCAACTGTGATGCCTTTGGGTCCTTGTGACTTTGCCATTTAGCCCATTGTGTGCACAAAGGTACCGCTCAGTGGTGAAACAACCCCAAAAACCATCCTGTCCAAGAACATGCTGTATAGCATTGATGGGAAACCTCCTTTTAGTTCCTAACAGCTTTGGGGCGGGGGGGAGGGGGTCAGTAGGTAGCACGCCAGGTTCGTAATCTGCAGTTCCCAGGTTCGAGTCCCAGCTGGGCCAGAGTTAAGATTTATCTTCGCAAAACTCTCCACCCTGACTTCGGTCAGTAAGGGATAGCGATGTGCTAGGAAAGGCCGCCGTCCAAAGGATGGGACGTTATATGCCGTGGCCCGTGTGGCGGGAGAGCCATACCTTGTACACGTTAATGAACATACTGGATGGCCTTGACGGAAGGCTATCATCTATTCCCCTGCAGGTGTCCAGTGGGTTTCCTCCCCCAACTTTCTCTGAGCCCTCGGGGTCCTTGTGACCTGACCATTTAGCCCATTATGTGCAAAAAAAGTGCCGCGCAGGGGTAACACAACCCAACCCTAAAGGCTACCTTTTGGTTTTACTTTCCCTACCCATTTATGAGCCTTGATGTCTTTATGAGCTGGATATTTAAGCCATTATGTGCAAAAGAGTGCTGCTCGGAGGTGAAATAACCCAGACGAAAAAAAATTGTGTAATGTATATCTCTGATCCCTTTTAAGGAGAGTAAGATCTCCGTGACTCATTAAAGTTCAGTAGTTGAGGAATCTAACATTTATGCATCAACATGATCATTCGTTAGTGATAAAGCTCTACATACTTTCGATTTCTACCTAGAGATCAAAATGCAGCAAGATCAAAAATGGGAAGTCAACAAACTTCTCTGCTGAGTCACGAGGTTGTAGGCTGCATCTACAAGTTTCGTACCATTACGCGCAGAGAGGTGAGGCTAAACATCAACCACTCCTTTGTTTCAAGGCCCCGTAAGTCACATCCTGCAAAGCTGGGGTGTGAAGAGAAGTAAGGCACGGGGTCGTGCGGCTGCAACATTCTTGTTAATGGCTCAGACCCGGTTCTTCTGTAAATGGAACAACTGATATGACCTTGAAACGCCAACTTTTTTTTTGTAACTAGGTATCTCCACTTTGAGTGTTGGTAAAGTGTAAAAACTTAATCTTATGATCTTTACTGCATACGTTAGCAGTGAAATAAAAATATTAGTGGGTTGCGGATCATTATACGTCCAGGCATTCCTCGTTTAGAGATCAGGATGCATTCCTGAAATCCGAACGTTAACCCTTTCAGGGCCATAAGGTTTCTAAGAGTAAATATTAGTATGTAACTGTTTATTTTAGTTTGTTTAGACGTAAAATAAATAAAAATAATAAGAAAAATACATAACAATGTGTAATTTTTTTGGAATTTTATGGGAAATATTTTTCCCAATGGACTATAAAGGTAACACAAATTATAGTTAGGCTTATTATGCAATGTCTTTTATTTATTTGTTTATTATAACAAAATGTTAACTAAAATAATACAAAATTATGAAATAAAATTACTATACAAAATGATGTGCTAATTATGATATTCTGCGAAGCAATTTCTTTTGGTTGTGAAGCAAAGATGGACATTGCACAGATGCAACATTATTGCAAAGATGGACATGGACTAAACGTTCCCGTTTACGTAATTGCGTTCGGCATACGTTCTATTTTGGCATTCTGTATAAAAAATGCAGATAAGGTTATAATTAAATACGACAATCACCAATTTTAAAACGGGAAAAATGTTTCCCTTGTTCGTGAAAGGGTTAAATGAAACAGCGTTACACTAGGCTTCATATACAGTATATAGTATTCCGAAGGAAAATTTTCCATACATATATAACTCATAAAAAATGAAGTAAAGTACTTTTCGTAAAAAGCAGCGCTATATCGAAACAGCATTAATTGAGGTAGCACTAAACGAAGTTTGCCTGTATATAGTTAGAACTCACTAGATCAGGTGTATCATACTGATAAATATTGTTACTTATTGATATATAGCGGAAGCCTTTTAATCAATAAAAAGCAAAATATGATTGTTATTACTATTGGTTTATTATACAAATGTGACATATTTTTCAACTATTACCAACCTAATACTTCTTCTTATGTACTGCATAATACAGTCATCTATTTCATAGTTTTAAAATCTCTGCACATAATTCTCATAGAAATGGGTTTTGAAGTACTATTAATGGTCATCTCTCTCAGCTGATGAACAGAACATCAATGATGAGCCCCCTTTTCGAAGTCAGCCAGATCAGCCTCTTTACCTATGTCGCACTTGACTTTGTTTTCCACCACGCATCTATGGGTTTTATAGGAATTCGTAGTGACGTGGAATACTTCCGTCAGTAAGAACTTTTGCAAACATCGGTATGTTTCATGGTACTTTGTTCACGATGAAGTCAGTGTTCGTAAATAATTTGGCCAAGCTGTATATGTATGTATATTGCTTTCAATCAATATTTTAACAGACTTTGTTTTAAAACAGGTTACATTTTACTTTGCACTGCAATAGTTATTTTAATTTTTCGTCCGATACATATACTGTTAATGCAGACAGACAAACAGGCAGTATTCATAATAATACTGCCAGTGTATCTAAATTTCATTTATAGTGCTCATCATATTCTCCATATTCGCTTGAGATCATAGCAGTCCAGCCAAGTTAGTGAGCCACTATTCATTTCCATGATTACTATAGAACATATTACTTAAGGGCTATACATGGTTTAGTCCCTTGATCTAGATAGAGAAGGGCTTGGAAAACTTTGGAATAAAAAGAGGGATATTTCCCGATATTTGAAGGTTTGCAATTTAAAGGTAAAATTTTAAAACTTTGATTTAAAATGCTACAGTATTAATTTTACGTATTAAAATTGAAGTGATATGTTATTAATAATTGTAAAAATAACCAGTGAATGTTTAAAAAATATATATGTGGCAGTAAACTCTTAAAATTGTTTATTCTATTATTCAAAGTCAGCATTTTCACTTTTTGACAAATTCAACTGAATATTAATTTACAGCAGGCCCGTCCAACCTTTGGTTTACTGCAAAGAACTTGAAGCACATAAAAGACATTATTAATATACCGCCCTTGGCTCATTTCTTCCAATATTTTTAACAAAATATTTCGGAAATTCATAATTTTCAATAATTTTTTAATTTTATTAAATAATAAATAAATAATATTTTTTTTAATTTTTACAATTTATAATATTCAATAAAAATGTATGTTTTTATTTTTTAATCAAAATATTTTCTTTATTCTAAATATTTTTTCACCTTATTATTTCATGAGTTCCATGTCTACAGGACATATCCTGTGATTCTTTACTACAACATAATTGCTTTTTTTTCCAATTCATTACGCACTAGAAATGTTTGTTGTTTTTGGGTAGAGAATTTTTCCTGTGGCTCTTTAAGAATATAGCTTTTTTTGGTGGCTCTTCGCTAAGCTTGAGTTGGAATGGCCTAGTATAAAATCATTGGTTATATTAATTAATTTGCATGTTAATTATAATTAAATATAAAATTGTTTTAATAAATTATTATGCATTGAGTGATATTATATACAGGGTGAATCTGAAAAAGTGGGCAAAACTTTACGGGGTGGTAGAACGCAGCTATACGAGCAATATTCGTCATAGAATGTATGGTCGGAACGCAAGCGGTGAGAAGTTAAAAGTTAGTTTTCCACTGTCACATTTAAAGAATGAGCACAAGAAGGAGAGGAGATACTTCAGAAAACATTTTATTAACAGGAATGTAATTGAGGTACATGCTCAAAGAAATTGCTCAAATGAGCTGCCGCCAGTTGTAATGCAGGCTTCACACCTGCGGGATAGGGACCGACGCACATTTGCGATGTGATGACCTTTTATACTTTTTACCTTTTATACCGTTTTATACCATTTCCAACGCCACCTAGCGGCTCGCTGTTTGCGTTCCGACCATACATTCTATGACGAATATTGCTCGTATAGCTGCGTTCTACCACCCCGTAAAGTTTTGCCCACTTTTTCAGATTCACCCTGTATATATATATATTTGCAACCATCACCGGTACCATTTTAGAAACAATATTTTACTTATTTCACCCCCCCCCCTCCTATAAGGTTTTAGTATCCTAGCTTCATGTAATTCTTCTTGTTTCTGATCATTTTACTAGAATTATTTCTTTAGTCTTTTTAACTTTCACCTCTTTGCATTATGAAAATCTCTTGTGTAATGAGACCAAAATCATTTCCTTATTAATCGTTGTTACGCCCATAGTTGTTTCAAGATACAGAGCAATAGATTACAAATCTGTTTCAAACGTGGTGAAATCTGTCTTCAGGCAAAAATGGGGAATCGTATTTTTTGATTCCTTAAAATTATAGTTTTTCCCAATTCATTACTCATTAGAAATGTATGTTTTCATTCCTAAGTAGAGAATTTTTCCTGCGGCTCTTTAAGAATATAGTTGTCTCCTACTGTCTCTTCACTACGTTTGGTTCGGACGGGCTTGGTTTAGAGTAGGGGTTCTTAACGTGGGGTACGCGGTAAAATATTTTGGGGTATGCCGTAAGAGCTCAAAAGTCGCTAGATATATGTTATATATATATATGTTTTATTTTATTCCCATTGTTATATTATAACTATATTTTTATCTATCTCTACAAGGGGTATGCCAGTTACATACACATTTCGGGGTACGTGAAGCATAAAAGGTTGAGAACCACTGGTTTAGAGAACATTTTGCGAACAAGATAATTAATTCCAAATATATAAATGACCTCATGAATAAAATAAAATAAAAATAAGAAAAACGCTTAAGCAAATATCATTATGCAGTTTAATTGCCTGTGATAAACCCCACACTGTGTGTTGTTCTGTCATGATAAAGAGACATTTTTCAATGTTTTTGGATTACGGATTGCATTTAGTCAAGAAATATTCTTATCCATTTAAGTCAGTTTTTTCTATTTTACGTAAAACCTTGTACTCTTATGTTATGTTCCACGTGGTTGATCAAAGCACACTGAAAATAGTTGGTTGCTTTGTTTTAAAAGCCAGCACAGTTAGCAATGTCCCTGAGACGTTGTTACTTAATATCACGAAGCCATTTCAACGCAGAAGCTAGATTCATTTACACAGGAAACAAGTTATCACACACATTACAAAACAAATGTGACGGCTACTGTAAAGTCTTTGGAATTAGTCTTACACATCAGAGAATTAGAGTTGCACACACAATTGACATTTCCTATTATTAAAGGATGTAGGCTGTAACTGTCGACTCGATTTTGTGTGTGCAACATCCATTATGCTTTATTGGTCAACAGTGCATTCTGTATTTTTCTCAAGGCTCTTTCTAAGTATTCCATTCTCTGTTTCCAGGAAATTAAGAAGAATAAAAATGAATAACTGTTGTGGCTTGATCGGACTTTACTTGCTGCTAAAGCAGTGCAATCCAGTGAAGTTATCATACCACAGCAGCATGCTGCTGCTAACTTTGGAGTAACTGTTTTGGAAGTTGCTTAGGTGAGTTGAATTGGAAGTTAAAGGGATCGGATAAGGACACCTTGATACACAGGGACTGGACAACTGAGAAAAAGAACTGAAGAAAGGAGGAAAAATTAAATATGTATAAAACTTTTATTACGGTCTATTTATTTTTAAACGGCATAAAATAAAATAATTTATTCATTGAGTCTATAGTAAAATATTTATGAATATTGTAAAATTGATTTATAGATTATTAAATGTTATAATTATCAGTTGAATTTTAAAAACTAATATTTAATAAATGAACAATATTTTAAATAAAGTTTCATTACTACTTTGCCTCGGCTTAGTATGACATAATAAGCTGTAGCTCCTTATGTCATACTAAGAATAATAATTTCTTTCATTTTTGGTGAACAATTTGAAAATTTACAATTATCGTGACAAAAGTATACACTTGTATCTTATTATTAAATGCTAAAATGTCATCTAATTCAGGCCTTGGAAAACTGCATCCAGCGAGCTACTGATGACAAATAAATTAAATTTGTAAAGGAGAAAAGAACGTATAACGGGCAAGAATTCCAACTTCTGCGAAGCGAATTCTCGTTAAAATAATTAATTTTAATAAAATTATATTGTTTATGTTTCACTTTAGATATTTTTTCGTTGGTTATACATATGTTATCGATAATATATGTGTTTGGCAGTCCCGCCCTTCCATTTCAGTTTTCAATGCGGCCCTTTAGTTAAAAAGTTTACCCAAGCTTGGTCTAATTCATAAACTTCGTCTCCAGTCAAGATCATCCAACGAGTTCTTTAAACATGCACAGTATATGGCTCTCCGGTACACGAGGGCCACGGCTTAAAGTTCCATCCGACGGGCGACGGCCTTTCCAAGCCCATTGTTATCCCCTTTCTGAATAATTTAAACCTAATAAATACCAATAGCAGAAATACAAATTACCTTTTTGTAGTAAATTCCATTAAAAATCAAAAAGAAAATTGCGCAACTTCAATCATTGAAAAGAAACTAAAAATAATATACATACCATCTTTATCAATAAACTAATTACTATTTGTAGAAGAGCTGAACGTATCAAGTATAGAAATAACACGTTCAGAGACTACCTTAACTTTAAACGCATAGCTACAAATACTAAAAAAGTTAGGAATTTACAAAAACAAATTGGAACCATTTAACTGAAAATTTATCACCCACTTCTTCATCAACAAATTTGTAGAGAATTTTTAAGAAATTAAATAATGATAGTACACCAGCAAATCCATTGCTTACCTATTCTCTTAAAAACGATGAATCAATTCAAGAAACAACAGAAACTCTTGTAAGTCATTTCATCAATTCAAACTATGAACCTAACAATTATCTAGACAAAAAAAATTCAAAAATTCAAATATTTTTCATAATACTTTTAAATGTCAAAAACAGATTATCTAAATCTCCCCTTTTCCTTTTTTGAAATCAAATTTGGCATTAAAAGTCTAAAAAAAAACTTCACTTGGCCAGATGGAATCTCATATAAAATGATAAAAAAATCTATGAAATTCCTGGTCAGAAAACTTCTTAACTTATTTAACAAATTTTGGTCTACACAATTATATACATACTCAAAATTGGTTTGAAAATTTTGTATTTTTATCAAAAAAATCTCCTGAATTACTAAATTCTTATAGATCTATTTGTTTAAGTTCAAATTTACTTCAACAAAAGATTTATTACTTAACCTTATTTCAGACATAGAATATTCCTTAAAAAATAAAAATTACTTTATTTCTATCATAATTGATCTACTAAATGCATTTGATTCACTTTCACACAGTGCTATTTACAAAATTAGAAAACCTTAAAATATGTGAAAATTTTTATAATTTTTTATTTCAATTCATTCAAAATAAGAATTTTAAAGTTAAAGTTCGTACTCACTATTCTAAAACATACAATTTCTTTAATGGAGTTATACAGGGGGATAAAAATTGTCTCCTTCTCTTTTCAATATCTATGTAAATGACATATCTGATGTCTTCTCTGAGGATATCAGATATGGTATTTATGCTGATGATATTATTTTTTGGACATATCACTCAGACACACAAATAATCTAACGAAGATTGCAAATACTTTAAACGAACTAAATGATTATTGCAATACATGGACTCACACAATTTCAAAAGAAAAAACTTTTGTAATACCTTTTCACAAATATAAAAAGGTTACTAATAATTTTAAAATAATGTTAGAAAATACAAACATTAAAATATTAAATAATGTAAAATTTCTTGGGATTAATTTAGATAATGGCCTAAGTGGAGATTGCCGTCCCTTGGCGGAGTGGTTAGCGCGCTTGGTTATTGATCAAAGTGACCTGGGTTCGAGCCACGGGTCAAGGCATGGACGTTTGTGTCGTTTTTTCTGCTGAGGTCCTGCCATCCTCTCAGATCTTCTACTATGGCATATAAACTGACAGGCTGCTGCCAGACCTCTGTGGCAAGTAGCTGCTTGAGGGGTATTTATTATTTATTATTATTAGTGGAAATTATCTTCCTCAAACTCCAGTATGGATTTCAACTTATCCAGTTCTTTTCAATTGTATTCCTGGTATAGAAAATAAGAAATTGTCAGATAAAAATACTCTTAAAACATTAACAGAATTTCACATTGAACATAAATTTAAAAATTTAATTAAAATATTCACTGATGGATCTATCAATCATAACAAAACAATTAGTTTTGGTTCATTTATTTGCCCAACATCTAATTATGAACATAAATTCAAATTCCTTAAACCAATCCTACAATAATAGCTGAATTATCTTCAATAATTCTTGCAATTAACTGGGCATTAAAATTTAATAATAAAAACATTGTAATCTTTACTGACTGCAAATCAACTATAGATTTTTTTTTTATCAAAACCCTTATAAACGTAAATTTTCCATATTTTCAAGTGATATTCTGACTGATATCTGCAGCAGAACAATGCCTTGTTCGTTCAGTGGATACCCTCTGTGGGTATCAAGTTCAGTGAAAAGGCAGATGCTTTGGCTAAGGATGCTTTCCTTCTTTAAAATATGATTATTTCTCCATTCTTCATTTACATTCATAAACATGAGAATAAATTAATCTTATGAATGAACTTCAAACCTGGTATCAGTATCAAGCTCAAAATACTCATAGATAATTCATCTCAAATTATATAAATAAATTCAATGACTTCAACTTATAAAAAAAATTAACGCAATTCTTAAAATTAAAGTAAACTTTGCATTAACAAATTCTACTTTATTCAAATTTAAAAAAAACTGAATCCCCAAATTGCATATATTGTAATACAACACATACTTTAAAGCATATCATTTTTGATTGTCTTCACTTTAATGATGAAAGAAATCAATATTTTCAAAAATTGATCCAATATAACATAAATACTCTCTACTTCAAGACCATTTTAGAATCTTTCAGAAAATCTATTAAACTAATCCTGTGTAAACTTTTATTTCTTATTTGATGTTCTTTAAAAAACCCTCTATTTTTATACAATTAATAGTAAAATGTTCCTGAATGAGTCTGTGTAACCTACAATTATTTTTACGCAGGATTTTTCATTTCAGATTTGTGTTGTATTGTCCCCCTTCTGACCGAGGGCAGGGTGGAGGTGATCGGAGATAAATCTCAACGCTCGTAGAGATGGGACTCGAACATAGCAACTGCAGATTACGAGCCTTGTATGCTACAGATTGAGCCAATTCCACTCCTGATATCTTAAGAACGCATATGTAATTCCCCCCCCCCCACGTCTTTAAATTTTTGCTATTCCATATAGTGTTCTCCAAAACGCAACTCTTGTTTTAAAAAAAAATGATATATTTAGTTTTTTTTCATTAAATTTGGTGAGATTTACATTTTATAATTTCTCCCTCGCACAACAAAACTACCGGTTAGAAATTTGAATAAAAATTTTAAATAGCTTAAATTCGATTATAATAACATACAAGATACTAAACACGCGATTCTAGAAGAGTTTCTGTGAAAGCGAAAATAAATTTTGTAGTAGTAATCAAGGAGAAGAAGGCTAGCTTTGCACAAGCTTTCATAATATTGCGATTTAACCAGTGTTTCCAAATGTTTAACAGCCCTGGCTGTCTGGCACAGTGGTAGCTGACCCTAAAGTTATTCAATGAGTGTTTTATCCCGTTTAGGAGTACATTTTACGATACCTGGTAAAGCCGTTCATGTTTATTTTAAGTAATTTTGCAGAATTTTTAAAATTAATATGTAAATTAATACATTTAATCATCTTGTGAATATATATAAGTCAATGTATGTGGCAGGTTTGTGATCCCTGGAGCCTATCGATGTACATTGTCTTCTGCACTGTGCTCTAACAGTGTAATTCTTTTTTATGGTTGATACGGGAAGTGCCTGCTGCCATTTGTTGAACGTTTATACAAGTAAAAATCTCGATATGATATTTATTGAAAATATCAGCAATTGTATAAAATATAATTATATAGATCATGTTATCCTGCATTAACACATAAATCTCAATTTATTATAATATACTAACTATATATACACTAACTATAGGTTGTTCAAAATATTAAAATTTTGTTCTTTAACATAGCTACTACCAGTTTTACAAAATTGGATTTTATTAAAAAAATGATTACATTACTGTATTTTCTCTCTAAACGAAAAGGAAATTATTATGATTGTACCTCATGAAGAAAATGAACACTTTTCAGAGTCAAAGTGTATATAAAATTAGTCACGTGGTGTAAGCAATTGAAAACTTTGCTCGGCGGTGGAAAAATAATGCAGGGAACTCGCTCCTCTCCCTGGCTAGGTGGCTTCACTGCAATGCACGAATTTGTCATGTGTAGAGGGCGCTGCAATCGAAAAGTTTTCATTACGTCTATGGAAGCTAGCTCTCTTCTCCCTTAGACACTCTTTGGTAGTAGTAATTATTTGGATGTATATATTGGCACGCATATGATAGCCCTTATCGGGGGGGGGGAGGCTGTAAACAAACTCTTTGCTTATTGGCAGAAGTATTTCACCCTTACGAAGTGCTTCTATATGCGTAATACACATATATTTATTTGAAATACCGATTACAATACAACGATGATCAGAAAAAAAAATTCCACTTCGTTTTGATACCTAAATGATTTCCTACAACTTCATTGCCTTAGAATAATAATAACAGGAGCGTTATGAAATTGCACATAATATTCGTTAATTAACTCCAAGTGTTCGGAATAAAATTTCTGAAAAGGTTAAACAAAAAAAAATATCAACGGTAAAACGCATTTCGCTTAAACTCCTAAACTAGTATCTTTAATTTTACTACAACTTGGTGATTCTTGGCAGTAATAATAAAAAAACCTTATTTCTACTGCTATGATTCGAACAACGCGTACACATTGCTAAAACTACAGCTCAAGAATATAGGAAAGTTCTCGAATTTCAAAATTTAAGAAGTGTAGTGGTAGAACAAGATCTACAAAAAAATCGAACCGGAAAAATGTAAAAGGGGGAGGGGGAAGCAAGAGACTGGATTTCCAATGCGGTCAAATCCCCCGCCCCCTTTTTTTCACCGGTCTTTAAAAAAATTTTGAAAAATGCATGAAATGTAAATAAATTTAATAATTTTTTGCTTCTTTAATAGCATTCTGAGGGTGGGAGAGTGGGGGCATGGTCTGCCCCCCCCCCTAGATCCGATCCTGCTAAGAGCATATCATACTGCAATAGAAATCCAATCTCTTCCCCCAACTTCTTTTACTTTTTTCCCGGCTCGATTAAGTTTCTTATCCTTTCTGCCCCTGTCTTCTGTAGACAAGCACGTTAAACACTCTGCTATTGAAAATGCTAATAGGAAATAAAAAGCATCGAAATCGAATGTGTAAATAAAATGCATGGAAATCGAATGTGTAAATAAAATGCATCGAAATCGAATGTGTAAGTAAAATGCATGGAAATCGAATGTGTAAATAAAATGCATCGAAATCGAATGTGTAAATAAAATGCATCGAAATCGAATGTGTAACGGTTAAATAAAATGCATTTATTTGTTTTAATACACTCTCTTTTCCAAGTTTTGCATCGTGCCTATGTTGAGATTTCCTGGCCTAGCATCCACTTTGTCTACGGGTATAAGAGGACACCAGTTGGCCGGGAAATGCCGTCGTTCATCGAATGGGACTTTAAGACGTGTCCTGTGTACAAGAAAGCCCTACCCTGTGCACGTTAAAGAACACTCTAAGCACCGATGAGGTTTTGGAATCATTGTAAAATGGATATTTAAGTAACATGACTATTTAGCCAATTGTGTGCAAAATAGCACTCTCAGGGCTAGTCCCCCATTCTACGGGAAACAAGGGGGCCATCCCTTCGTTATGAGAATGTTAGTAACTGGAATGGAGGAAAAAAATTGTTAAACATAGGTAAATTTGTTTCACTCATTTTGTGGACGAGTGGTTAGCGCGCTTGGCTACTGATCTAAGGGACCTGGTTTCGAGTCCCGGGCAAGGAATGGTTGTTTTTCTGCTGAGGTCCTGCCATCCTCACAGACCTCCTATTTTGGCATATAAACTGACAAGCTCCTGTAAGATCTCTGTGGCAAGTAGCTGTTTGAGGGGTATTATGTTTATTTTTTTAATAAAAAGTAGAGAAATTTTTAATGGATCGGGGGATCCAGTAATTTGTATTAACCCCCCCCCCCCACGAAAATCCGGTCGTCTTATACGAAATCAGAAGTGTAAAACAGTTGTCTTCGTATAATTTTAATTTAGCTCCATAATATATGTCCGACACTAGAAACAGATTTAACAAATATAAAATTCAATTCCATATAGAATATCATTTTAATCTTTCCTATCCATTGAAATATTTCAGTAATTGGAAACCCTACTCAGGCCTTATATTGATCCGACTTCCTTATAGGCAAAATACCCCAAATAACTTTTTAAGAATTATGACGTATATGGACACTGGAAAGAATTAGAATATTTTAATTGCAAATTTGTTATAAGAAGTAGTCTAGCATTATAAATGAACATTTTATGAATGTTTATCAATGAATAATAATAAATTAAGCGCTGAAATAGCTAGATGCATTAAAAATGAAATTAATATGCATGAAACAATGACAAGTGTTTCCACTTCAGTCCCTTTAAATGCTTTTTCTTGAAATCTCACAGAAAAGAAATATGTACATTGAATGCTTTTACCAGTTATCAGTTCAGAAACAAAACGCCAAATTTGTTTCCTTCTTAAAGAAGATAACGAGGTGGTTGAACTTCAAAAGACCCATTCTAGTCATCGAGGCAGATTTTGGTGTCAGTGTTGCTGACAAAAGGGTGAAGACTTGTGATTACGTTGCAGAACAAGACTCTTATTAATTACCAATTGCTCGGGAGAAGTGCATTGTGAATACTAAGTGACGATGCCTCTGGTCGCCCAAAGAGAAGGCCGAAGTCAATGGGAAGAAAAACCGGTGCTCTTGATAATAGTGTTTGATGATTCGGGGTCCGTGCAGTGGAGAATAGGTCAAAGAAGAAGAGCCAACATGCAATAATGATAAAGACAAAGAGGCGAACATCTGCTGCTGGAAGCAATTTGTGCTATTTATGTTCGTGATGCTCTTTGCAGTATGCTTCAACACTCTAACTTCTAATCAAAAGGAAAGGTCTTGCACGAAGAAAGCGTATAGTGTAGATACGTGGCGATGAACTTTAAAGATTTTATTTTCGTAATGTTTTTTAACTGTGTCTAATTAATTAAATCATAAATTCGAGCAAAAAAAATTACATTTTAAAATTTTGCTAGTTTAAGAACTAGAAAGAAAACTGGAAAGAATTAGAATACTTTAATTGTAAATTTGTTATAAGAAGTATTTTATGAATGTTTGTCAATGAACAATAATAAATTAAGCGCTGCCTACTGTACATAGGCACAGGGATGTACCAAAGATTTAGTTTCGAGGGGGGGAGGGAGTCCGATAATTTAGCTTTGAGAGGTCCGAGAATGCAGTTTTGAGGAAAGTTCGAGAATTTAATTTATTTTCTGGGGGAGGGGGGAGGTCTGAGTATAAAAGTTTAGTAGGGTTTAAAAATTAATAAATTATTCCACCGAACAGGAAATGTTAAAATTTTATTCTATACGGAATAAGATTTAATACTGTTTTTATCAATATATTTTTAATGTCTGGCATAAAATATGGGGCTAAAATTAAATTATACGAAGACGACTGTTTTGATTTCAGACTTCATATAAGATTATTTGATATTCGGGGGATGGAGATTCCCTGGTACGTTCCCTGCTGAGGCATAATACAATTGGCACCCACATCGTTCTAGTATATAATGCTGTGATTTCATTTGTTTACATCTTGGGCTACACGTTTTACCTACTTAATGTGTTAATTGCAGTTTTCAAGGATTTTAAAGCTAGAAAACGATTGAAGAAAGAGATCCACTAAAACATTTCCCTCCCTCACAATAAAAAAAGAAACTTTCTTAGAGAATCCCCCTTCGCCCCAAGTGGAATGATGACACACTTTTCACTTGTCTCTTAACTTTTCAAATATTTGAACGTCTGGTTTCAAAATTTCTCATATGCGTTCCCCTTTGCTACGTGTTGTGTTTAAAATTCGATTCTCTTCCTATGATGGAAACCGAAATCGAATTTTTAAATAAATAAATAATATCCACTTAAACAGCTGCTTGCCACAGAGGTCAGACTGGAGCTTGTCAGTTTACATGCCATAGTAGAAGGTCTGTGAGGATGGCAGTACCTCAGCAAAAAAAAACAACACAAACATCAATGCCTTACCCAGGACTCGAGTTTAGAACCACTTTTATATTTATACTTCAAAGACTCGTTTAATATCAACGGAAAATTTGGTAGTGAATAAATACTACATAAATAGTATTTACGTAGTAAAAGAGAAAAACTAGGTTTCGAATAATAAATCCTATTTCGAAAGTACAGTACATCTGGTTCAAGGAGTACACTATCACAGGATCTAGTTGTTTGGGAAAGGGATATACATATCACCCATGCTTCACTCTTGGATTCAGACATTCAATTTTAGTACCAGAATAATTATATAGCTGAATCTCACATCACCAGATTCGTTACAAATCTTTCCTTTATTCTACCCGTCCGTTGGATGGGACTTTAAACCGCCTGCGGTAGAGCCATACCCCTGTGCACGTTAAAGAACACGCTGGATGGCTTTGACGGGAGGCTACCATCTGTCTCCCAATAGCTGTTCCAGTGGGTCCCCTCCCCCACCTTCTCTGAGCCTTCGGGTACTTGTGACCTGGCCAATTAGCCCATTGTGTGCAAAAAAGTGCCGCCAGAGGTAAACAACCCAAAAAACAACAACCCTTTAATCTACACAAATCATTCTGTATTGCATCAGGTGTATGGCATCTGTGTAGCGCGCCATATTAGTAATCTGCAGTTCCCAGGTTCGAGACCTACCTGGACCGGAATTGAGGTTTATCTCCCCAAAATTCGCTGCACTAGGTCAATAGGGGACACCGATGGGCTTGAAAATGCTGCTCCCCCTGGGCTTTGCATGCAGGAGATCCATACCCTGTGCACGTTAAAGAACACGCTGGACGCCCTTTGCTGGAGGCTTCCATCTGTAACCTAATAGCCGTTCAGTAGATCCCGTCCACCCAACAGTCTCTGAGCCCTCTGGGTCCTTGTGACCTGTCAATTGTCTGCTAAAAAGAGTATTGCTCAAAGGCAAGACAACCCAACAGCTCTAAATAGGAAAAATAACTGTATTTGACATATCGTTAAAATCTGGACAAACACCTGATTTTTAAAAGAAAATATCCCACCGGAAGGGATTTTAATCATGTAAATGAGAACATGTCACGATAAATCCGGAAAGTCTGTGAACCGTGGGTCAAAGAAATTTTGGAATCTAAAAACTTCGACAGAAATTAAGTGATGAAAAGAGTTCGTTTGAGATATATCACTCAACTTTTCCTTTCTTAGAAACAGTAAGCAATCACATTTTAGCACGCTGTATCGATCATATGGAGATACAGCGATAACCTCAATGACTAACACGGAAATCTCATGTATCTCATTGGCATGGAGAGCAAGTTGAAAGTATTTATGCCTTCGGGATATAAGTGTGGTTTATTGCTAGCCTGTAAGACATTGATCTGTATCGAAACTGGACACTTACTCCATATGAATCAAGATGTATGAATACTACTGGTTTCAGGTGACTGTCCTTTCGCATTTTGTAGATGTTAACTTGTAAGAAATGAAACAAAAAATTTTTGCTTATTGAAGAAGGGTACTCTAATAAATTTCTCTTTCCCTTTCAAGTAGGGGTGACTCAGTCGGTAGCGGGCCAGGCTCATAATGACACTATGTATCGTTATTTGGTTTAATTATCATTAATACAGTAGTTTACAGGCAGTCAACTGTAGGTTCGGTTGATTTACCCCTGAGCGGCACTTTTTTGCACACAATGTGCTAAATGACCAGGTCACAAGGATTACTAGGGCTCAGAGAAGGTTGGAGGAAGGGGACCCACTGGACAGCTGTTCGGAGACAGATGGTAGTCTTTCATTAAGGCCATCCAGCATCTTCTTTAACGTGCACAGGGTATGGCTCTGCTGCACACGGTGCCACGGCTTAACGTCCCATCAGACGGACGGCGGCCTTTCCAAGCTCATCGGTGTTCTCTACTGACCGAGGGCAGGGTGTTTGCGGAGGTAAATCTCAATTTCCTGCGAACTGCAAGATTAGGAGTCTGGCGTGCTACCGACTGAGCCACCCTCGCACCAACCGTAGTTTAAAAACGATTCTTAAACTAGAGGTTTAAATGGTCTTGAGCCAGACTGGATACGAACCCACTACCTTTGAATAATATGACAGCTGTTAAACCTTAGTGGAAATCGTTACCTCCGGCTGCTGGTTTAGTTGTCAAAGAAATCAACATTTTATAAGGAGTTTATGGGTTCCTATTTAGCTTTGTTCAAGGATATTTGCCAACTTAAAGCCAGAATTTCACTCGCTTAAAAACTGTTCTTTGATGTACAGTAAATTGCAAAAATTAATAGGCTATAATTTCGGGTTGTCTTGAGTGAGAGTCGAACCCACATCTCCCAGAAACATGCCAGATATGATACCTGGCATGTAGACCATCAGAGACTAACCGTTTTCATCATCAATGTGACACAAAAGTATTCCCTCATATTTTGACTCGCCACTGACGCCATCTTTGTCTGGAATTAGGCAACCATCAACAAAACTATGCTGGGAAACTTATATGTCACATTGCTGATGAAAACGGTTAGTCCCTGATGGTTTAGCGATTATGACGCTTTCTGGGGAGACGTGGTTCGAATTTCACTTAGGACGAAACCAAGTTTTTTTTCAGCAAATTATTTCAAGTGTTTCTTGTCAACAGGGCATTTCCTGTGATACTTTATTACTGAAATACTAGGCTAGTTCCGCGTTATTATGAAAGCCTTATCCGAAAAACATATTGGTGATAAATTTGAACACCGTTAAATCACGTTTTTGAATAATGCTGTTTGTTTAATTTTTAAGATTATTGAAGCAGAATTATTTTTATCAGACGTTCGAAAAAGTTACTACGTTACCGAAAGAATCAACTTCTAAAAAATTGAATTCTTTTAGTAACCGATTTGTTATGACACCCATTATTTGTGCTTTAATTAACTTTTGAAATAAATTCTTATTACTGGCAAAACTGTTATTAATGTTTCAGCCTCACAAATCATTAAACAGTTTTGATTGATAAAAAATCGAGATTTCTATAGATTTAATTGAAATTTGCATTTCATCTTCAATCCTATTTTGCCATAAACATTTCATTTTAGAAAATTTGAAATTAGCTTTCCATCGACATAACTTTTAGAGAATAATACATTTAAACCTTCATAATCATTCACTTGACCATATAGCGCGACTAATTGAGAATAGACAAGTCATAGAAGCCAATAAAGCCATAGAGAGAAAAAAAACTTTTCTCTTTTGATACGCTTTTGGATTTTCTACAAAGTGCGAAGAAGATAACTAAAAGTACATTTACCTTTTGGTAACTTCGGAATTTACGGCAAAGCGACCTTAAACGTTCCTGCTGGATTAATGTTTAAAATTCGACAATCGTAATAATTCGTAACTGAAAATAACTGCATAGAAAATCCTGATTTATTTGCTTTATTGCTACCAGTACCAATTCTGTTTATACATATTTTAAATATTATCATCTGCTTCGGTAACGATTAGAAAAAGCCATTTGTACTTTCTTTCTGGAATAGTTTCTGCATATGCTGAAACCTTAATAATATAAAAAAATAGTATGTTGCGATCAAAGATAAATTATGTTTTCCTTTACGAAAAATTTCATATCCCATTTTACCCCATCTACAATATAATAATTAATCATACTAAAACAGGCACCATTTTCCTTCACTAGTCACCATTATCAGGAAAGGAATCATTGCTTTCGTGCCTCCTTTGGAGAATTAATGATTATTACTTTTAGCGAGGCATTTCTTCTTCATA
The DNA here is from genome assembly GCA_038380435.1 of Ryuthela nishihirai. Classification (NCBI taxonomy): domain Eukaryota; kingdom Metazoa; phylum Arthropoda; class Arachnida; order Araneae; family Heptathelidae; genus Ryuthela; species Ryuthela nishihirai. Next base: position 128,450,270 of record JAWZYU010000001.1, on the reverse strand, counting down.
GGGGGTGGAATGGACAAGAGGGCATGCACCGCCACAATTAAAGGCTAGTATGACCCTATTACGTGGGTAAGATGGCGTGAACCTCGCACACGGAGCCACGGCTCAACGTCCGATACGACGGACTGCTTGCCTTTCCAACGTGGTGTGAGGGCTGAATGGTGCCTCTGTGAAGTAGGGTCACGGCTCGTTGTTTCCTCATTTGCACGATGGGATGTAACCTTTGGTGGCAGAGCTGGTTGGGGGCCTGCGGACTGCTAAGAGAGCCTCCAGACTTGTGGGCTTACTGACATGATTCAGGGAAGCTTTAGGTTGCAGCCCCGGCTGTGGCTGAGGGTTCTGCGGACTGGTGTTGGGGGGCTCCGGTCCAGTGGGCTCATCGGTGTAGCCTCAATAAAGTTGGGGTACAGACTGCTTCTGGGGGGGGGGGGGGGGGCAGCTGGTGCGTGGCACTAAGGAGAGGACGAAGTTGAAGGCTTGCGACTGGAAAAGATCCTCGGTCGACAGGCTTATCGATGGAAAAGCCAGACTAAGAGTCTCCACCCCGGGAGCCGAGTCAACTTGGTTCTATATACCATTTTTATGGCTAACCGGAGAACAGATTAAAATTAGGTTTTGACCGATGGATGAACCTCCTTCTATAGGATTGTTCGCCATAGATAGTCATGGATGAGCTGTGTCCTTGTGGCACTGTCTTGCCCCGACCTAGTTAGTGGAGATTGGGCAATCTCCCCATAGTTGGTGTGCAGCCTTATGTTGCGGTACAACTAGGAATTGCCTTTAACCAATGTTCATCGATGTTTCCTACTGACTAAGAGCAGGGCAGAGAGTCAGCCAGTCCCTCGCCAATTCGAACTCTGGATAACGCAGGATGTTTCTTTTCATGTGTTTTTTTTCTTTGTTGAGTCCTCGCCTTCCTCACATATTTTCCGCCTTCAGTGGGAGGAGAAATTAATCCATGGTCTTGTGCACGAGAGAACCATATCTTTGGCACGTTAAAGAACACATGGAATGACTTTAACTGGGGGCTATCATCTACCTCCTAACAGCTGTCCACCATCCCTCATCCTTCTCTCAGCACTCCGAATCCTTGTGGCCTGGCAATTTAGCCCATTTTGTGCAAAATAGTGCCTCCCAGAGGTATAACAACCCAATCTTCACAGATCTTCTCTTTGGCGTATTATACTGACCAGTTCTTGTCCCCCCCTATAAATCTGCTGCTTTTGGGGGGACAGGATTCCACCCTAAATCTGCTTTGGGGGGGGATCTTTTATCATTGTCCAATTCCTGTTATTGGAACATTACAAATGACTGCTTAAAATAAAATAATATTAAAATATTACTCTGACTTTAGGTGTTCGTGAAATGTTATTCGTTTCTTTTGTACGAAAAATAACCCTCGATATTCGTCATTTCATTTCTTGTTGTTGGTTTGTTTCATCTCTGAGCAGCACTCTTTTTGTACATAAAGGGCTAAATGGCCAGGTCGCAAGGACTCCTAGGGCTCAGAGAAGGTTGGGGGGAGGAAGCTCATTGGAAGCTGTTAGGAGATAGATGGTAGTCTCCCGTCTAGGTCATCCAGCGTGTTATTTAACGTGCACGGAGTATGGTTCTTCCGTCACTAGAGTCACGGCTTAATGTTCCATCTGACGGACGGCGATCTTTCCAGTACTCATCGATGTCCTCTGCCTACCGAGGGCAGGGAGCTTTGCGGAAAGGAACCTCTATGCTCTCCAGGCAGGACTCGAACCTGGAAACTGCAGATTACGAGCCTGCGAATTACCAGCCAAGTCATCCTTGCTACATTCATTTGTTTTAGTTTCTGAGGAACCTAATATGAATAAACTTGAAAGATAACTAAAGCACATACTGTTAAAATACGCCTATTGACAGGTCTTTATATTATATATAGTTTTCCGCCCTGAAATTAAGAATATGATATTGATTTAGCCCTGATATTGATTTAAGCCCTGATATTGATTTAAGCCCTGATATTGATTTAAGCCCTGATACTGATTTCCGCCCTGAAAGAAAGAAAGAAAGGCAAAAACTGCTGCAGGATATTTATTCAGTTTTATGTAAAGTGAATTTAGCGCAGGTTGATACAACATAAACTGTCTTGTACACAATTTTAAAAAATAACATTAACTGAAACTTTTCTTTTTTAAAATAATTATCATGTTCACTTACACGTTTCACTCCAACGGGCACACTGGTACCCAACGAACCATCGTGGAAATTACAAATGTCGAATTAGTTTTCTGCAACATTTGTGAAATTGCCGAATCTCGGCTTACTGGAGCAGTTTAGTAGATCACGGGGTCGTAAGCTATGGGTGGGGACGTATTGACCGTATGGCAGAGGTGACGGGGTTGAAGCATGGAGAAGTTTGACAGGAGAGCATAAAGTTGTTTGTCCACATTGAACAGCATTGAGTGAAATGGAGAATGTAGGGCTGTGTCGTATACCTACTTCAGTGCAGTGAAATGGATGTCGGAGCTTGGTACGGGTGGGTCAGGAAGTTCAGATGGGAAAAAAGGAATTTTTTGGCTAATTATTTCCTTGTGTAGAGAAAAGGACACGTGTGTGCTCTTAAATGTTTCGATTTAGAAGGAAGTCAAGTAAATAATAAATGTGGTAAATTACCTTTAGGGTAAAATTGTTTATTCGAAGTGATATTAAATAAGGCAAAACCTAATGATTGGTGTTTGTTCTGATTGCGACTGGAATTCAAGGAACGTTTTACTAGAGACATTTTATAAAAAACCTTTCTTCAATAAGTTTTCTCTTGTAATGTTCAGACAGGTTTTCTCAAAACAAAGCATGTGGAATATCTTTTTTTGCAGTTCTTTCTGCAACTTTGTCATTTAATGAGTTTTGAAAAACACACTCTTCTAACTAATAATGATTTTGTATTCACTATTATCATTTTGTTCTTTTCGTTGCAATGAGTCTACTGGTAGGTTTTCTTATTCCGCCTTACTGTTAAAATACGCCTATTGGCAGGTTTTTATTTTTATTGTATGTTGCTATGCGTCAAAGGACTTGTTCTCTAGGGAGGGAGTGGCTCAGTCGATAGCGCGCCAAGCTCGTAATCTGCAATTCCAAGGTTCGAGTCAGAGCTGGGCCAGTGTTGAGGTTTTCCTCCGCGAAACTCTTCGTCCTGCCCACGGTCAGTAGCGGACACCAATGGGCGAAAAGGCCGCCGTCCGTCGGATGGGACGTTAAGCCGCGAACTTGTGTGTGGGAAAGCCACACTCTTTGCACGTTAAAGAACACGCTGGATGGCCTTGATGGGGAGGCTACCTATATCTCCCATCAACTATTCCAGTGGATCCCATCATTCAATCTTCTCTGAGCTTTCGGGGTCCTTGTGACCTAGTCATTTAGCCCATTGCGTGCAAAAAGTTTTGCTTAGAGGTAAAACAATCCAACCTCTTGTTCTCTATTGTGATGCAATACGTTTGCTACAATAGGTTATTGATAAGTTCTGTTTCTATTATCTGTCGTAATTTGTCTATTACTATGTATTCTTGTTCTTAACTTTGTTGCCATACGTATACTGATAGCTTTTCTTGTTCTGTACTATTGTTGCAACGTGTCTACTGATGTCTTTTTTTTTTTCATTATCCACCGAAGAGCCAAAACATTAATGACCACCTGCCTAATATGATGTTGGTCCTCCACGTGCCACCAGAACAGCTCTTACCCTGCGAGGCATGGACTCTACAAGATTTTTAAAGGTGTCTTGTGGTATCTGGTACCAACAGTTACCAGCAGATCCTTTAACTCTTGTAAGTTACGTAGTTGAGCCGCCGCAGATCTGATAGGCTGTCCCAACACAAACCACAGATGCTCAATTGTATTGATGTCTGGGGAATCTGGAGGCCAGGGCAATACCTGGAAGTCTTTTTCATGTTCCGCGAACTATTCTCGAACAATACGGGCAGTGTGACATGGCGCATTATTAGGTTCTGGACGTGATAGTTTCCTGCACATGAATGGCTGGACCTAGTGTTTCCCATAAGAACATTGCCCAAAACATTACACTTCCTCCACTGGTTTGTTTTCGTCTCATAGTGTATCCTGGTGCCAATACTTCCCCAGGTAAACGACGCACACTTACCCTGCCGTCCACATGGTGCAACAGGAAACGAGATTCATCGGACCAGACGACCTTCTTCCAATCATTTAAGATCCAGTTTTTATGCTCGTGTGCCCATTGTAGACACTTTCGAAGGTGAACTGAGATTAACATGGGCACTCAGAGCAGCCTGCGTCTATGCAACCCCATTTTCAGCAGGGTTCGATGTACTGTGTGTTGTGACACATTACTTCCGTCCCAGGCATTAAAATTAAGGGCGAGTTGCGCCACAGTATCTTTTCTGTTGGCTCGTACCATACGGGATAGCCATCGCTCACCTATAGCATCGATGAGCTGTGTTCGGCCCACACCTTGCTGGCTGTTCGTGGATTTTCACTTCTCGGACCACTTCTTGAAGCTAAACCACGGCTGGCCATGAGCATCTCACAAGCCTTGTCGTCTCGGAAATCTCTGACCTAGTCGCCTGGCCATTACAATTTGGCATTTGTCAAACTCACTTAAGTCCACTGCCTTTCCCGTCTGAAGAACAAGAATAACACTGATTAACAGAGCTCAGTATCAGATGTTATTTATACCGTTTCATGACCTTCACACGCGCCATCATTTATCTGCGGTTGCTTCGATTTGCATAAAGACGCGATGATCATAATGTTTTGGCACTTCATCTAAGTCATCTTTTTCTCTAATATGTTGAAATGCGTTTACTGCAATATGGCTACTGATAAATCCTACAGTTTCTATTGCCCGTTGAAATTTATCTACCGCTAGGTGTTTTGCATTTGCTGTGTGTTCTTCTGTATCTAGTGATAGGTCTCTTGTCCGTCTCATTGCTGCAATTCATCAGTGGTTCCCAACGGGTGTGTTTTAGAAATTTGCGAGGGCGTTTTCTTGAGCTTTTCTTTAGAAATAGACTAAATAAAATTTCCAATCCTCCATAGATTAAAATAACCATCCCTGAAAAATATAAAAGATAAATATCGAAGAATGAAAGGTGTCCTTCATCCCAGAAAGGTTGAATACTACTGATCCAGGTCCTCTTGTTCTTTATCATGTATTGCAACGCGTTTGCCGCACTATGGCTGCCGATAAACCCTCCCTTGCTATAGTGTGTTGTAGAGATGAGTTCGGGTTAAAATTTTCGAGGCTGAGACCGAAGTTAGTGAGCCGAGTTCGCCTGAGACCAAACCATTCGAATAATTGTTGGGCACGAGCCCAATTTTGGAAAAAATCCTCTAACTCATCATAAGGCATATAAACAGAAATACATGTCGATAATCATTTGTTTCTTTCTTATATTACTAATTATAATATAATTTATGACAAAATTAAAATATTTATGGTGTTTGGAACGAAAAATATTAGAAATACTGGTAGAAACTGAAAATTCGTGGGTTACATAATTTTTGAACGAAAAGAACTATTCATCCATTAAGCATAGAGAATGGGTAAAAAAAATTGAAAGGCCTCATGGTACTTATTTTTAATTGCTAAAGATTGAAATTATAATATATTTTTTCCTTACTTATTTTATGGCAATTAAAAGAGATATTTGAAATTTAAATTTTTCTGGGCCCGAACCGGAACTCCTGTCTAGTGTTTTTTAATTCATCTAGTGCTAGGTATTTTTGTTGTGTGCTGCGATTCTGTTAGGAGACAGATGGGCCCATATTGTATGCTGCAGTACGGCTGTCGAAAAAGACCTCTTATTCTTTGTTTTGACGTCTAACACTAGATCTATTGATTCCTTGTTGTGTCTTGCAATACGTCTAGTGCTAGATTTTCGTGTCACTTTTGCGCAAAATGGCTTAAAATATGTCCAGTGCAAGATACTTTTGTTTTCTACAGTTATAATAATTAATTCTGTTATTTTAATTAAAGCGCTTGCGCCGATTGGATATCCTCGGTTTTATCCGCGTATATCCGCATTTAAAAGCTCTCGGTGGAGAAAAATTTAAACTTTACGCGGATATCCGCATTTAAAAATTATCTTACTCGGCGGATAAAAGATTAAACTTAAAGCGGATATCCGCATTTAAAAGCTCTCGGCGAATAAAGGATTAAAATTAACGCGGATATCCGCATTTAAAAGCTCTTGGCGGATACAAGATTAACCTTAACATGGGTATCCGCATTTAAAAGCTCTCGGCGGATAAAAGCATAACTTTAACGCGGATAGCGGACAAAACCGCGGATAAGAAATTGATGTTAACGCGGAAGGCGGATAAAGTCTAGTATTTGATAAGATATGCAGAAACATGAGCAAATATTATTGTATTATTGATGGCTGACAAGAGAAAAAAAAAACTACTTTAAATAATGCTAAAAGAAACCTGATATGAAAATTCATTGATGATATTTACTCTGAAAAAAAAAAAAAAACATTGGGATAAAGTCACAAATTGAAAAAAAAACATCCCATGTAAAAGAAGCGATATTTTTGCTGACAAATAATAAATAAATACACCCTCAAGCAGCTGCTTGCCACAGAGGTCTGACAGGAGCCTGTCAGTTTATATGCCACAGTAGAAGATCTGAGAGGATGGCATGGCCTCAGCAGAAAACAACACGAATATCCATGCCTTACCCGGGGCTCGAACCCAGGTCCCGTAGATCAGTAGCCAAGCACGCTAACCACTCGGCCACGGGACGGCTAGAACTGACAAAGTAGAATATAAATTCAAAAATTTGTGGAGTGTTATGTAGAAAACGGGAATTAAATATTAGTCAAAATTTCAGTCGGGGAGATCACGAAGTTTCAGAGGAGAGGTAATAAAATAATAAAAAGTAGTGTCTCCTCAGAATCGCAGATAACTGTATTTAAAAGAGCAAAATTAATTCAGAAGAATTTGAAAAATTAGAATTGAGAAAATTTTTAGAGTGTAATTTTTCGGTTGTTAATTAGTCATCAAGAAACCATTCGATTAATTTCCATTATTCCAAAACAGACACCAAATATTTTCAAAATCTCGACGGTTATTAAGTAGGCAATATACGCGGAAGCTGATAAACATTTTGAGAATGCGGATGAGAACTTGCGGATAGGACTTTTGCTATCCACGCAGGGCTCTAGTTGTAATTATTTCATAGATCTTCCTCAGCTTAGATATCCCCCTACCCTCCTAGATCCAACCCTCCCTGATAACAAATCACGCTTCGAATCTTTAGAAAACGAAACAGAGCAAAGTTAGTGACTATTTTAACTGTTATTTACACTAATGATAAGTGATGATTTTTTTTTCAGACTATGTTATATAGTATTAAGTAAAATAGCTGGTAACAGTAATAACGTTAAACATTTGTATTATCTATTGTTAAAATAAAGTTTTGTGTCTGGATTAAAAAAAAAAAATCTTTTCGAATTGGATTTAATATCGCATTATAATATAAGCTATACTTGTGACTTTATGTAACAGATTTTCCTGAATTAAATTATTTTTCTTAGGTGGTTTTCCACTGGTAACCACCGACTTGAATAACTTCGAATTTAGACCACTGCTTTCTACTAAAACGAGAGTTTTCAACCTATATTAAAATTACCACAACTTACAGTGGTAGCTTTTTGTTTCTGTAAATTATATTTTCATAAATATTTCTGTAAATATATTACAACTAGTGGCTCCGCTTAGGCCTCCTTCGCCCAAGACTACCTAGATACACCAGCTTTGAGCAAAAGGAGGGAAGAAAGGAGAGAAATTATTTATGCAGAAACATGTAACTGATTTAATTGATTTAGCTTATACTATGTTTATTAAAACACTATTTTGTGATTTTTACTAACAAAACTTCAGTCCTGCCATTTCTTAGTTAACATTCTCATTACCTCAAGTTTTGAAATAAAAAAAAAAGCGGTCAGGGCTTGGTGCAGTCAGTAGCGCGCAGACCCGTAATCTGCAGTTCCCAGGTTCGAGTCCCACCTGGGTTAGCGTTGAGATTTTTCTCCTCCAAACTGCAACCTGCCCTCTGTCAGAAAGGGGACACCGATAGGCTTGAAAAGGCCGACGACCGTCGGATGAGACATTAAGCCGTGGCTCTGTGTGTGGCAGAACCATACACTCTGCATGTTAAAAAACACTCTGGATCATCTTGACAAGATGTGCTACTTCTGTCTCTTAACAGCTGTCCAGTGGGTTGTATGAAGAATTTAAGAACAACATTAGATATGAAAATATAAAATGTGTTGAACATTTGGTTTACAAGAGAATTTTAATAGCATATTTTAACAGAACATTTCGTTAAAATGCATAGTTAAGTCGGCTAAATGAATGGGTTTCTTGGGCTTGTAGTTTAAGGGACTCCAGTTCGATCACAGCCATTGTAGTTTTCATTTTGTAACCATATCACTTTCTTGCAATTCGTTGTAAAATACATTAATATATGCAGCAAAATGTATATATTAAGTTAATATTGTAAATTTAATATAAGCAAAATAGACAACCGCTCAAGTGATAATTTACAACGAGTAATTCTGTTTAAAATAAATATATAATCAGAGTGGAGCCAAAGAAAAAGTAAACCCATACATTAGAATGATTTTCAAGAATAGTTTTTCCAAATATCACTAGAACGGAGAGGAAAAATGCATATATATATAGGTAATTATTATAGTGGAAGAAAAAAATACTAAATTGAAGTAAAAAAAGAACACCTTTCTCGAGTGTCCTTTTTTCCCCGAAATTTTTTGTTAATGAGTGTTGAGAATAGCTAAAAAATATATGCATTACAGAACATCTTTTCAGTCTTATTCGATTCAATATCAGGCATCTCCCCATTTTTTCCCCTACATCTGGCGCTGATTTCCGGGCCTGACAGGAATTTTTCTGCCTAATAAAGATTGCATCCTCCTCTTTAAAGCGCTCATGCCCATGAAACGTGCCACAATCTCTTAAACGTCATCTCTTTTCAATTGCAAAACATTGCATGGAAGGTGGGCTATAATCATGGAATCGTGTCTCTGTTTTTATGAGATGATACAGAGAACCAGTTAGGCCAAACAACTTGGTGCCCGACCCTGACTTTTCGTGCCTCACCTTGTTAACGCGCCTCTTTTAGGAAAAGGGAACATCACCAAGGCAATTCGCCTGGTGATTTGGATTCTTTTGATATAGTTACAAGCAAGCGGGAAAGGCAATTGTGTACTCATAAAGTGTATGAAAACACGACTTCTTTCTTTGGTATGAAACTCTTTATAGCGTGTGCTTGTTATGTTGCAACTACAGATCTCTCCTTATTTCCATTACACTGTTAAATAAAATTTAAACTCGCCCACACCTAGTCATAAAGAGAAAGGTGTGCTAAACATTTCGACTTTTTGTTCATTGTTTTCTTATGCCATCTCAAAGGAAACATATGTTGCCTTGTAATCTTCCCAACATGATCCCATTAAGGGTGGGGCACAAACCGGTACAAACTTGCATTTTTAACGTAATTACTATTTGTTCACCCGTTTGAACCAATTTCTCTTCTGCGATGCTATTATAATTCACGTTTTGGAATTAGGCGCGAATTTTTTACTCCAGAAGCATTTTTTTTCCATCAAGGCGAGATTTCGTTTTCAAAGAGGGTGAGGAATTTGGACTACCGCATCTGTTACTTTCTGTCTCTGTGGTCTATGATTAGTGAAATGAAACGATGGCCTCTTAACTCTATTCTCTGTGGAATGCAATTTGTAAAATATGGGAAAATTATAAGGCATAATCCAATAGAGTAGAAGCTCGTTTAACCGGGAAAGTAGGGAGTTGCGGGATAAACGAAAAAAGGAAATAGTTAATGGAAAAAAGTCGACATCGTACTATGTTGGACTGCAGTTTTGCAAGGAAATAATGAAGGAAATTGCAAATTTCTATCTTAACTTCAATTTAGTTTTTTTTATTGCAATTTTTCAACGCTCTTTATAAAAAAATAAATAAATACCCCCTCAAGCAGCTGCTTGCCACAGAGGTCTGACAGGAGCCTGTCAGTTTATATGCCATAGTAGAAGGTCTGAGAGGATGGCAGGACCTCAGCAGAAAAACGACACAAACAGCCATGCCTTACCCGGGGCTCGAACCCAGGTCCCTTAGATCAGTAGCCAAGCGTGCTAACCACTCGGCCATTTAGAACTAAGAAGTAAAGTAAGATCAAGAATTTTTCCATGACATGTGTAGTATCTACTGGTTATACCCAGTGGTAGTGCAGTTCGATAGCGCGCCAGGCTCGTTCTCTGTACTTTTCAGTTTCGAGTCCCAGCTGGGTCAGCGTTGATGTCTAACTTCCTGCCTTCAGTCAGTAGGGGACACCAATGCGCTAGGAAAAGCTGCCGTCCGTAAGATGGAACTTTAAGCAGTACTCCTGTGTGTGTGTGGGATAGCCATACCCTGTGCACATTAAAGAACACGTCGGATTTCCCTGACGGAAGGGTATCTCTGTCTCCAAACAGATGTCCACGAGGTCACCTCCCTCTTAACCTTCTCTAAGCCCTCAGGGTCTTTGTGATCTGGTCGTTTAGCCCATTGTGTGTAAAAAGAAACAAAAGTATCCCTCACAGGTAAAACAACATTACTGGTTATAGGCAGTTTGGCAATTTAATCAATTTTAGATTTAATTTCAGCAATTTAAAGTTTGATCCACTCTCGAATTCCAATTTCAGCTGCTAAGAAAATTTCTACGAAAGAGTTTCTATGTTGCATCCTCTATTTTGTTCATCATTGATTTTAGTTGCAACATTTGTATCAAAAACAAGGCGTTACCTAAAATTACGTTATCTAGATTAGGGTTCTCAACGTGGGGTACGCGGTAAATTTTTTGGGGTACGCCCGTGAGAGCTCAAAAGTCGCTAGATATATGTTATATATATATATGTTTTATTTTTTTCCCATTGTTATAATATAAGTATTGTTTTATCTATCTATACAAGGGGTACGCCAGTTACATACATTTCCAGGGGGTACGTGAAGCATAAAAGGTTGAGAACCACTTACCTAGATGTTTACAGTAATTTGTCCTACAGATATTTCCAATAGTGGGTAATAGGTGGCAATAGTACCATCCGATTCCAAGCTCGTCGGTATTTCCCTGTCTCATCGAAGTCAGAACGGGAATTAGCGGGAAAGTTTTTAAAGTATTTTGGATATTAAATGAACTAAATAGTCTAACAATATCATACACGAGTTTGGGACATAAATTTACTAACATTGCAATGTTCTCAGAACGAATATAATTACAATCTGCCATTCTTAATGTAGCCTGGATGTAACCTTTGTATCAAAGACCTCATTCAAAAACTGGTAAAGTAGCATCGTTTGAAATAGATCCCAAGATACATTTCAATGTTAATACTGCTTCTTTGTGGATTTCCTTGTTTTTAATGATAGAGAAAAGTCATATTTTTCGCAAAAGGTCAACCGGTCTACAAAGATTGGGTTTAGAATTTCCCCGTTACTTTTAGTGTTAACCGTCTCTTGTCTGGTGAACTATTGTTGACCAAGGACAGCACTACACCCCAACTTGTAGCAACATCGAGGCCGTTATGACATGCACGTCCTTGAAGCAACAAGAATCTATTGAACAAGTGATAATACCCTTTGTCAAATACCTGGTACGGTCTGGACCAGTTCCGGCAAGCAACACGCAAAATAACTCTTGTATCATTCACACCATGCGTCTTCAAGGTTTGCTCTTTGAAGCGAAAGAGTTATCAGATGTGTGAAGTCACGCTGGTTAGTGGAAATGTTTTTTTGGGTGTTTTTCTGTTTGCTATAAAGCCAACAAGTGCTCTCTGCTGTAGGATATGAATTCGACTGTTAAATCGTACCATTCACGTACTTTTAAGTGACATGATTCCGAACACAAAAGACTAAAGCATTTGACATGGTATCAGGAGTCGGGGGTTCGGATCCCACTAGACTGTAGACAATTTTTTCCTCTATACTTATTTAATGTATATCACCTACAGGGTGCCTACCTGTAATTGTCTATTATTCAACCAGGAATGAACTGAAAAGAATTCGCCAGCTGCAAATGCCGTATCAAAAATTAGAGTTATATCAATGGGGATCGAACTTCGAAGCCCTATAACTTCTAAAATAAGCATTTAACGGATAAACGAGATTGAAGGTAAATTAAAGATCATTATTAAGTCTATTTAAATCTTGATTTCCAAAACTATTCTTTCAGTATTTAAAGAGTTATAGAAACTAGAATATTTCGCAACAAACGTGCCCCACGAATTTATCTCAGAAATTAATTGAAACAAATAAAAAGTTCTGTTTCAAACCAGTAGCCTATTTTGAAAATGTGTTTGGGAGAAGGATTTGATTTTTTTCAAAAGACTAAAACATAGGTAATCGCTACGTAGATATTAAAAAAGTCAACTAATAAAGTTAATAAAAACTAGTGATATATTTAGCATAAATGCTTAATAGTTGCCAAATGTTTCAAAAGCACAAAAATACAAAATAATTTTGGAAACCTATATATTTGGGGGTGAAGGGAGGGGTATTATATAAGTGGCGTATTTAAATGTGGGGGGGGGGGGGGGGGGGGTTAACTCCCCCTTAAAGACGCCACTTTTTCAAACCATTAATAGAATGAATAGATCAAACCATTAATAGAAATATTATTGATATAATCATTACAATATTAAGCATTTTTGATAAAACAAGAAAATTTATTGTTAAATATTCCAGCGTTCATAATCTTTAAATACTGAACCATATCATTGAAAATCGAGATTTAAATGGATTTGATTGTGATCTTTAATTTATCTTCAATCACATTTGTCCATTTATTACATATTTTAGAAGTTTTAGAACTTCGAAGTTAGATTCCCATTGACATAACATGGACACTCTCTAATATTTTGTTACGGCTATGGAATTGATTGTTTCACATTTTTGAAGCATTTTAATTTCAAACGACAAGCATTTTTGAGATGATACAGTATTTATTTAATTGTTTTTGTAACAATGTTTCGCTTAACTGATGTTTCATCAAACTTGGAAGTAGATTATCTCAGTAGGTAGTGCTTCAGGGATGGATTGTTTTATCTCTGAGCTGCAATTTTTTGCACACAATCGGCTATATGGTTAGGTCACAAGAACCCCGAGGGCTCAAAGAAGGTTGGGGGAAGGGGACCCATTGGACAACTGTTAGGAGACAAATGGTAGCTTCCCGTCAAGGCCATCCAGCGTATTCTTTAACGTGCACAGGGTATGGCTCTTCCGCACACGGGACACGACTAAACGTCCCATCCGGCGGACGGCGTCCTTTCCAAGCTCATCGGTGTCCCCTACTGACCTAGGGCAGGAAGGAGAGTATGGCGGAAATAAATCTCAACACTGGCCTAGTTGGGGCTTGAACTTGGGAGCTGCAAATTACGAGTCTGGCGCTCTACCGACTGAACCACCCCCTCCCGGTACGTTAGTATCTCAACTATTTTCCAGGTTCGAACTCCAATGTGTTTCCACTAAAATTACTTCTGTAAATCCTACTCTACTGTCGATGAAAAAGAGGAAGCTGATGAGCTTGAAAAGGTGGCCGTCCATTGATAAGACCAGGATCGGATCTAGGGGTGGAAGTGGGTGCAAGGGGAGCCCTTTAGAAAATGCTAGTAAAGATAATGGAGGCAAAAATAAATTAACTTATGTTTATTTTACTTTTTTTTTTGAAGAAAATTTCTAAGACCACTAAAATGGAGGGGAAAATGTTATATTGCAATAGAATTCCAGTCTGTTTGCTCCCTTTATACTTTTTATCCGGCGCGATCAAGCCCCCCCCCCCTCTTTTTTTTTTGGAAGCTTCCAAAATATTTTTCCAAGGTAATCAATATAAAGAATTTAAAGCATTACTATAAACTTGGCTACATATTCAAGAATTGGGCGAATAAGGGCATCGTAAAATATAAAAAATTAAAGTTTTAGTTCACTCTTTATTTTGTTGCTTTTTGAGATAGTTCAGCATATTTAATCTACTAATAACTTTTCTGCAAGCGACGCTTAAATAATGATTTCAATTTAAATAATGATCATGAAGGAGAACAAAAAATTTATTTCATTTTATCATAGTGTTTTGAAGTTATTCTCAGTTTATTATTACTATTATTTGGTAAACATCTTAAATAAATTTTTAAAAATGTTATGATAATTATAACTTATTTTATAAATGTTGTAAATTATATCATGTTATTTTCTGCAATGTGACAAATGCGAAAAAGTAATTTTTTTTTGCTCCTTAATTATTATGTGTAAATTTTAGGTTAATACATTTTTGAAATGAAAAAGGGTTACTCTTATAAAATTTTGCTTTCTTTTAAGCTGTAGTTTGTAGAATTATAGCTGTTCAAACCACATTCACCTGCAGGCTTGCTTCAAATTATCAGTATGGCATAAAATGACAACCAATTGTGCTTTTATTAGCTGCGCCATCTATCGACAATATTGCAAGGTGGACAAAAATATTCCAATTTACTTTATTATTATTACCAATTTGGTTGCTGGGAACTTAAAGCCAGTGTTAGCTTTACGGTCCATTGTGAGAACGCAGTTTTTTGGCATGTCGATAAAGAATTTCTTTTTTACTAAAGGACAATCACCACATACGAGAAAACAAACGACCATTCCATAGCCAGCCAGGGCTCGCACCCGACAGTTGCAGTATCACCACGATACCACTGAGCCACCGAAGAGAAATTTGCTTTACGATAAGCATTTTCTTAAAATATTGCTATTTGGTCCTTCATAAAAATTTTACAACATAAAAAAAAACACATTTACTTCAATCCTTCGTTTATTTTTACTGCTATCTTCAGAAAATTACAGATGGTCTTTCATATATAGTAAGAGAGAGAGCCGTAGTTCCGTAGAAATACGTGTTAATTAGTTAAATTCCGGTCATAACGATAGTCTGTTTCGATAGTTACTTTATTAGTAGTGTGGCTAAACCTTGTTGAGCAGTATAATCCCCCCCCCCCCAAAAAAAAAAAAAAAAAAACATTTTAGGGTTGGGGTTGCTCAGTCAGTAGCGCACCAGACTCGTAGTCTCTTGTTCCCAGGTTCGAGTTTCACCTGAGCTAGCGTTGAGATTTTTCACCGAAAAACTCCCTGCCATTCCCTCTGTCAGTAGGGAACGTCGAAAGTCCGCCGTTTGTCGGGTGGGACGTTAATCCGTGTCGCCGTGTGCAGCAGCCCATACCCTGTGCCAGTTAAAGACCATTTTAAATTTTTGACTCTTCTCTGATCTGTAGTTGCATTGCTACAACTTCTCCTTGGACTGATATATTATGATGGTTAGAGCTTGCTTGTAAATGCGGTAAATGGTTCCACAAATATTTCAAGCTGAGCTTTTTTCACATCTTCATATAGGCTAATTCTACATATCGACCTTTTCTTGAATAATAGTTGAACTTAACGGAATTTTACATTGGGTATCATCATTAATAAAAATATTTAATGCTTTTCATTTCAATCATAATAACTGTCATCCCTAGTTAATTTTATTGCCTGCAGTGGAACAGCTAAATTTTCCGCTGCTACCATATCGTTTCCTCTTTCTAACCGGGAGGGGAGGCAGAAAGGGGAAATTAAGTTTAGCGGAGATAATTCTCATCTCTGGCACAATTTGGACTCGAACCTAGGAACTGCAGATTATGAGCCAAAATATGTGGATTTAGCTGATTAGATTCTAACTACCCAGTTTAGTTCTAATAGGTAACTATGAAAATTTGCAAAAAAGGTCCTCTTGTGTTATGCAAAAGGTCAAAAGGTTAAAATGTTATGCAAAAAGGTTAATTATATACACATTTTTTGTGGAGCAAATGCTCCACAAAAGGTGTGTATATAATTTTAGTAGACAGGATTTTATTTTTACTCTTTTGAAACACCATAGATTTATGTATATATATATTTTTTTCTCTACAGGTAAACCGACCCATGGAAAGACTGCGGTGATTTACCCATTTTCTTGCATATACCGAATAGAGTTATGAGCAGGATGCCTAAAATCCTGAAGATGAAGAAAAAAAATGGCGATTATTGTTAAAGCTACTTCGAAAAATGTGACCATAAAAGCAGCATCTTTGTTATAAATGTAAATTCTAGGAATTTTTCCTTGAATAGAAATATTTTTTCAGAATTAAATTCAAATGAAAATTTTTAAAAAGGCACCATTTAAATCGTGTTAGATCAAAATAAATCGTGTAAAACGAGAATAGAAATTTTTTCTAAACCGTGTTAAATCAAAATCGTGTAAAAAAAAAACAGATTCATGTGTTGTATCAATGTTCATACTAATTCAAACATTGTTTTAGTTTGAGTGAAAGGAAAATAAAGAACTATTTAGCTGGTCCTAGTGTTCTACCAATCATTTCATGTTGAACTAGAGACCTACATTCTTGTGCATCATTGGTGAACGGAATTTAATTGGACAAACACAGATGTGTAATAGAACAGCTTAGTGAACGATAATTTGACTGTCATATTTAGCAATAACTGTTTCAGTGATACACATGACTGTCTATAAATGCCTAGAAGCCTTAGATCGATATTTCCATAAATTAAAAGAAATTTGATGTCGCTCTTTGGTCTATCCTGTGCTTTGCATTTGTATCAGAGTAACCCACAGCTATTTTTTCTTGACCTATAACTCTAGAGTGCTCCACCCTTTACGAAACTCGAGGTCAAAGCTGGAGTGAGAAGTTGTGTTTTTTTCTTGGCGAATGCAACTTTTGTTATTTAGTATATTTCTAATTGTTTTATTAGCATGATAAATTGTTTGCATTTCAAAACATTTCTTTCAACTCATTTGACCGTTAACATTATGAATGCCCTGACACAATTTACTTTCTACTGTGCTACGGAACTAAATAAATGACGGTAGTATTTTTTCAATTGCTTCAGTGGCTTGGTATCCTGAATTTCTACTTTCCCACTAGAAAGAATTAGTAAATATTGTGATTATGGAATAAAAAAAGGACTTCAGTGTCTTATTTTGGAGAGCACGTTTTAGAGGTTATTGAAATCGAGGAAGCAGTTATCTTAATTATAGTTGACTATACAAATATCAATGAGAACTTGTAGCACATCAACCATTCAGTATATTCAGTTGACATTCTGCATTTCAGCGTTTCTATCTAGTTAATTATCTCATTATTTCGTTATCTCATTAAATGTTTCTATCTCGACAAGTAGAGGGTTGGCTGAATTGATAATGCAACGGGCTCGTAGTCTACAGTTTCCAAGTTCGAGTCCCAACTGGGTCAGCACTGAACCTTATCTACCTAAGCCGAGATTTATGTGTACATTAATTATTACCAAATTTAAGCTGTTCTCGGTCAGAAATGGGATTAATGTGGGCTTGGAAAGGCCGATGTCCGTCGGATGGGATGTAAAGCGTGGTTCCGTGTGCAAGAGAGCCATTCCTGAGCACATTAAAGAGCATGCTGGATGGTTTTGACGGGAGGCTGCTATATGTTTCCTAGCTGCTTTTTCTATCCAGTTTTGAGTTTCTGGAATCTTTACGGCCTTGTTATGTGTGTGTCCTCCTCCCCCAATCAAGTCTGGTTTTAATGACCTGGCTTCCTAGCTTGCATAAAAATGCCTCTCAGAGGTGAACACCCCGATATCAAATCCATATCTACTAGTGACTCTATGAACATAAACACTTTCAGTCAAAATTCAGTCTACAGTCTATTCAGTCTAAAATACAGAGCGTTTTCGCAAAAATCGGAAACCATTTTGATCAAAGTTTTCTTTTTATGGAATTGGGGTTTGCCGCTTTAGTCCTGATGACACTTTTGTGCACACAATGTTCTAAATGACCAGATCACAAGGACCCCAAGGATCGGAGCTGAGTAAAAAAATATATATCCACTGGTGTTAGAAGACAGATATAAGCATTCCGTCAATTCTATACAGCGTGTTCTTTAACCTGCACAGGGTATAGTTCTCCCTCACATGGAACCCAAACTTAACGTCACATCCGACGGACAGCGGCCTTTTCAAGCCCGTCGGTGTCCCCTACTGACCGAGGATAGGGTGGGAAGTTTTGGGGATGTAAATCTCAAAGCTGGCCCAAGTGAGACTCTAACCTGAGAACTGCAGATACTGAGTCATCCCGCCCCATAGTCATAAGGTACAGCTCTCTATTGCTTACGAACTACGATTTAACGTCTCATTCAAAGACTAAGAGAGTTACAAGCCCTTTTCACACCAAGGCAGAACGTGATTAGAAGAGAAACTCTCAACACAAACACAATAGACGACTTCTAGGAGCGCGCCAGGCTCGTAATATGTAGTTCCCAGGTTCGAGTCCCAGCTGGGACAGCGTTGAGATTTATCTCGGCAAAATTCCCCGCCCTGCCCACGGTCAGTAGGGGACACCGATGGGCTTGGAAAATCCCGCCGTCTGTCGGATGGGACGTTAATCCGTGGCTCCGTGTGCGGGAGAGCCATACCCTGCTCGATGGCCTTGACGGGAGGCTACCATCTGCCTCCCAACAGCTGTTCCAGTGGGTCCCCTCCTCCAATCCTTCTCTGATCCTTAGGGGTCCATGTGACCTGGCCATTTACTCCGTGGTGTGCAAAAAAGTGCCGCTCAGAGGTAAAACAACCTAACCCAGTAGCTTGGGGAAGCACTTTAGTACATCACTTTTTTCATTTCGCATACTAAAATTTTGTGTAAATAATTTAATATGTTTAAAATTTTAAATCTGCCACAATTTTTTTATTACTAATTACTTTTAGATTACTCGATAATATTTTTTTTTAATCATAATGAATAATTTTTTTCATATTATGCTTAAACTTGACAAATTGTAGTTGCTTGTAGTTGTTCGCAATGTCACGAGAATAAAACTAGTTCGTGGTATTAATAATTGCCAAAAAAGTGGATGAGTAGACTCCCTGTTTCTAACATATTGTGTGTGTATGTGCAGCTAGAAATCACCATTTTAATAATATTTAAGGGAAAAATCAAAAGATGTATTGAAAAAAGGATGAAATAACAAGATTTTCATTTAACTCCGTCATATTCTGTTGTGCTGCCATCTATCGGTTGAAATGGAGTTCTAGAAATAATAATGAATGCAAGCACCAATTGAAATAAAAATAAAAAATGCTCGCTTTTGTAGGATTGTTTAATAATGTTCTTGATATGCGTATGAAAGTTGGAGCAAAAGTCAAATATTTTATTAACAGGGGCCACGGCTTAACATCCCATCAGACGAACGGCAGCCTTTCCAAACACATCGATATCCCCTTCTGACCGTGGGCAGAGCGGGGATTTTTGCCAAGATCAATCTCAACGCTGAGAAAGAGAAGGTTAGGAAAAGGGACCCATAGGATTGCTGTCAGGAGACTGATGGGAGCTCCTGACAAGACCATCTAGTGTGTTCTTTAACGTTCACAAAATATGGATATACTGCCCAATTATTTTTTATAATTGTTTTTCCACTGTTAAAATGGTGGGAAAATTTTTATATCGGAGCTGCGTTCCGGTTCGTTACGACTCATGTATCTAGGTGGCCTTGAGTCAAATCATGACTCAAGGTCGCCTTGATACATCAGGTCTCGACCACAGTCTATGAGCAGACGGAGAAGAGAGAGAAGGAATATTAAATATGCTTAAAAATTTCATTAAAATCTATTTATGCCTAAACTGTATAAATTTATTATTAATTTCGTCTATATTAAATATTTATAAATATTTTAAAATTGGTCACAAAATTTAAAAAGCTTAAAAACTACCAGTTAAATTTAATTAATCAAGATCTAACTAAATTAGTTCTCCTCTTTAAATATAAATTTTTATTGGAATAGCAGGTAGCTAACTAGGCTATCAATTTCATTAGTCCCGTATCTGGGGCGGGGGTGGCTCAGTCGGTAGCGCGCCAGACTCGCAATCTGTAGTTCCCAGGTTCGAGTCCCAGCTGGGTCAGCGTTGAGATTTATCTCCGCAAAATTCCCCGCCCTGCCCACGGTCAGTAGGGGACACCGATGGGCTTGGAAAGGCCGCCGTCCGTCGGATGGGACGTTAAGCCGTGGCCCCGTGTGAGGGAGAGCCATACCCTGTGCACGTTGAAGAACACGCTGGATGGCCTTGACGGGAGGCTACCATCTGTCTCCCAACAGCTGTTCCAGTGGGTCCCCTCCCCCAACCTTCTCTGAGCCTTCGGGGTCCCTGTGACCTGGCCTTTAGCCCATGGTGTGCAAAAAAGTGCCGCTCAGAGGTAAAACAACCCAACCTAAGTCCCGTATCTCATAAAAATATTTTTGCTACTATACTGTCCATTTCTAAATTCATGCCTGAAGTCACTAAACAGTTATCTCTGCCTACATCGCTTTTAATAATATTGCTCCCCCTCTTGGAAAAACGTGAAGCAAATTCCACTCCATTGAATTCTGTAAAATGACGCCTAGTTCTTAGGTCCCAGCTCGACTACAGCATCTCTTCCGTTGTGGTGATAAGCATTGATTGGTCATGCAAGAGTGAACCCGAACAATTTGCATTACTAAATTGGGAAGTATTGAAATCTGTTTTCCACCGACCTGGATGATGCGTACACAAAGCCCTTTGAAGTGGGAACTCAATAAGTGCTGTCTGAAGCACGTAAATTAGGCTGATACTTATCTTTTCAAAAGATGAGGAAGGTTTGAAGCGAAATTATTATGTATCTGAGTAATGGCATGATTAAGTGGGAGCCACACCGAAGGATAAACAAAAGTTAACATTTGCTTTAAACTCATCAAACGAAAAATGATAAGCAATGTTCGAAAGAGATCTCTGGGAAATATACCGCCTTTTTCAACGTAAGCTGTGTTTTTGCTCAATAAAATATGTATATATGACACAGCAGGTAATACAATGAGTAATTAATTTTTATAACTTCTTTAAAAGGTTGAAGGTTCCACAAAATTAATACGAAATTGAAATTACAAATAGCCTAGAAAAGCACGGGTTATCTCATTAAGTAGCCAGCCAGGTTACTAATTGTTAATTCCCAGGTTCGAGTGCTCCCTGTGCCAGTTTTGAGATTTATCCGTTTAAATCCACTTTCTACCTTCGGTCAGAAAAGGGACACCTCTTGCCAATGGGTTTGGGAAGACTGCCGTCCTTCGGATGGGACATAGAGTGCTATAAACATGGATTAAACTCTCTATATCTCTCATACATCATTTCCACATGTTAATTTTCATAGAGCAACGCACCAGTGCCATGTAATGAACTAAGTTCCTGAAAAAGAAGAACGTAACTGAAAACCCATTATTCATTTCACGTAGAAATTATTTTGCATAGTAAAATATCAGAGATTATAAACGGAAGAAATGGAGCACCGGGCCTTTTTTGAAGTCCTTATCTCTTCCATCTGAAGTGTGTCTGTGGCATTGAAGTTAAAATGTAAAGAGGTATAAATGAAAAGAATTTGAGCCCTAAGCTATTATAGTAAAATATTTTCACTATTTACAATTAAAAGGCTAGCAATTGCTTTTAAATATTCTATAAAATTTATATATGATCACAAAAAAAATTTATATAATTTTGAAACTACATAGATTGTAGCAGTTTGTAACTGTGAAGACTATTACATGTAAAACAAATTCCATATTCTATCGTTCGTGGCAGAATTAATTTGGGAAAAAGTATGGTTTCCTTCAACATTTATTATCTTGTGGCCTTGGCCCCGTGTGCAGGAGAGTTACACCCTATGCACGTTAAAAACAGGCTTGATGGACTTGACAGGAGACTACTCATCTGTCTCTTAACAGCTGTCTAGTAGGTTCCCTTCTCCTAACCTTCTCTGAGCCTTTGGGATTCATTGTGTGCAAAAAAAGTGCCACTCAGAGGTGAAACAACGCAACGAGTGTGAAAACCGAGAAGAAAAGTGTGAGTGAGAAACATTAGACTAGGCAAGATTATGAAACCATACAATTGACGCTTCAACGGTTCGCTATATCATTGGTTGATACTTTTAATGTTCTCATAGATCATTGATTGATACTTTTAGCGTTTTCATAGATCATTGGTTGACTTTACTAACGGTTCTCCTGTATCATTAGTTGATACTTTTAACGTTCTCATAAATCATTGGTCAACACTTTTAATGTTCTCATAGATCATTAGTTGATACCTTTAACGTTTTCATAGATCATTGGTTGACTTTTTTTTTAACGGTTCTTCTATATAATGGGTTGATACTTTTAACGTTCTCATAGATCATTGGTTGACACTTTTAATGTTATCATAGATCATTAGTTGATACTTTTAATGTTCTCATAGATCATTGGTTGATACTTTTAAGATCAATTAATCATTAGT
The DNA here is from genome assembly GCA_038380435.1 of Ryuthela nishihirai. NCBI lineage: Eukaryota > Metazoa > Arthropoda > Arachnida > Araneae > Heptathelidae > Ryuthela > Ryuthela nishihirai. Next base: position 128,427,883 of record JAWZYU010000001.1, on the reverse strand, counting down.
TGACACTTTTAACGTTCTCATAGATCATTAGTTGATACTTTTATCGTTCTCATAGATCATTGGTTGACACTTTTAATGTTATCATAGATCATTAGTTGACACTTTTAATGTTCTCATAGATCATTAGTTGACACTTTTAACGTTCTCATAGATCATTAGTTGATACTTTTAACGTTCTCACAGATCATTGGTTGATACTTTTAGCAATTCTCTTATATCGTTGGTTAATACTTTTGACGATTCTCCTATATCATCGGTTGATTGATAGATGATTGACATATCATTGACCTGTGATCTATGAAAACTATAGAAAGATACCAATTTTCAATTTAACTTTCCTATATCAAATGTCTGAAGCAATTTGGTGTAGTAAAGGTAAAACGCTATTAAAAGTGTTAAATATATATAATTGTACAATTAAATTACTTATAATTCATCTTTAGTTTAAAGTAAATAATTTGCTTGACTCTTTTCCCTCATACCTTAGAGTTTTTGCTTCAATCCTCCACCACATGCCCCTACATGTAGCACGAAAAAAAAATATACAGTCGCTCAAAAAAATATCCGAACATTATGGTTAATTGCAGAATTCAGAAAAAAAATCCGGCAACGATTTTTTTGGAAATTAGTGATCTGACAACCTTCGTGTACAGTACATGAAGGTTGCCAGATCACTAATTTATAAAAAAAAACCGTTGCCAGATATTTTTCTGAATTCTGTAATCAACCTTAGTGTTCGGATATTTTTTGAGCGACTGTACTTATTCCTGGGCCGGATCTAGTGGGGATCATGCCCTTTTCAAAATGCTAGAAGGGTAATAGAGGCAAAAATTAATAAACATATTTAAATTTCACGCTTTTTCAATAAATTGTTTAAAGACTTGGAAAAAAAGGGAGAAATATTATACTGCATTGTAAATCCAGTCTTTTGCTTCCTCCCACTTACATTTTTCCAGCACGATTTTTTCTCCATCAGGCCCTGTACCTATCGATATTTTCTTCAAAGATGAAAAGAAGCAATATAACAGAAAAAAGTGTTTTTTCAAGTAGTTTATTAAAAACAGTTATGTATATTTACTTGAACATACTAAAAACTCACGTGCAATTGAATATGCTGAATATGTGCAACAATTGTTCATTCTAACGTGTGCGTATTGTAACCATTGAGATACTCCATGTGTTGCGAATAGTCGTGTCTGTAACAGAACAGAGGGCTGAGTTTGAACTGTTCTTGAATTCAGGGTTGAATTTCGATGTGTGCACCGAAAGTAAGTTTATGTTGCCTCATGCACGAGTTCATGAAAAACAACCATTTTATTAGTTGCTTGTGAGAGTAAGTAATAAGTTTGTTTAGATGTTATCTCAGATGAAGCCTAGATTCACTGGTGATGGTAAAAAAACGCCAACAATACACTTATAGATCTGTATCTTTGCACTAAGAATAATTATCTTGTATGCTCAACGGTATCGTATGAGTTAATCAGTTAGTGGTTTTATATATGAGTCAAGTTTGATCATGTATTCGTTAAATAAATTATTTAAATTGTGATATTTCTTGCAAACAATATCTTGCTTTATCTTTTAAATAACTTCATTAATCATTAGTAATAAAATATCACAGGAAAATATCCTGTAGAGGTAAAACACTTGAAATAATTAGCCGGAAAAGAAATTAGTTGACCTGAGTGGAATTCGATCCACGTCTCTCAGAACCATGCCAGGCGTCAAAAACCACCAGAGACTAACATTTTCGTTCAACTACGTAACATAAAAGTTTTTCCGCATTTTTGTTGATTCGCCTCTGGCGCCATCTATGTCAGGAATCGGGCAACCAAGCTGCCACATATGATGGTAGTAATATTTATCACTCAAGCTCACAGCGTTATATAAATAATTCAGTAATAAATTACCACAATAAAATATCCTGTAGACAAGAAACATTTGAAATAATTACCTGACCAATGTTTTTCAGCTAATAATTTCAAGCATTTAACATTATTTTGATTATTTCGAACTCACTACAAGAGTACTGTCAAATAAATATTACTGAAATTCTTCCGCAGGAATATATAGTGCAACTTGGATAAAAATGCTTTACCAATTATATGTCACAAGGCATAACTTTAGATTGTTTATGAAGATAAACAAACTATGCATGCAATAGGATTTTATTGAAATATTACATAATACATAAAATGATTCATATCATCGTTGCATTTTGTATAAAAGATCAACGAAAACTTACACGTTCTTTGTTAAAGACCTGGGCATCGACCATATATATATATACACATAAAACGCACCTCAAAACGATTTTTTTAGGCTGTAAGCAATAATCCCAATGAGATTATTTCTTCTCTGATTCTTTACGATCATACTGTTTTGAACAAGTACAAGAGGCCTAAAACGGTAGCGTTCTCTGAGGAGAACTACCCGTTTTAGGTTTCTTATACAATTTTATTCCTATTTTTTAGCTTTATTTATGTTTGCCCTTAGGGGCCCACCTAAGGGTGGTTTCCTTATATATTTTGTTCTTACTCATGCCAAATAAGCATATCTTTATGATGAAGATGGTTAGGGGTAAAATTATAACCCGGTGCATCGAATATGATTATACGATCTACGACACGTTCTTTGTAACCAAATGCGAAGTTCATTTTGAAAGTTAAATAAAGAACTACGATCAGTTATGAAACATAGATTTACATTATATTTAGAGTATATATTATATCAAGATAAGATATGATGAAGATAAAGTGAATGATCATGATAAAAAAAAAGTGGATGATCATGATGGAGACTCACTTTATGATGACAAGTCTTTATTAGGGATATTATCGTTTTCCACTAAATTCTCATATTCATTCTCACTTTCGTATAATGGAAAGCAAATATGAGATTTCTGCATGACATTTCTGCAAGCAGAAGATTTCTGCTAATACATACTGTATATATGCATTACGATGTATCAGGCCCGGATCTAGAGAAAAATCGAGGGAGGAGGGCAACAAATGCAATAAAACCGGAAAAATGTGATATAAGTATGACATTTTCCCCTCCGTTTTACCGGTTTGTAAATTTTTTGAAAAATGCATAAAATATGAATAAGTTCAATACATATTTGCCTCTATCACCCTTATTAGCATTCTGAAAGGGGTGGGGTGGGGGCATGCCCCCTGTCCAGATCCGGCCCTGCGATGTACAGAGTTTTCTTTCTAACCGGGCTTCCGTTCAGTAATTATCGAAACAGAATCCGTGCTGAAATTTCAGGCACGAACTATACTACTGGCACACACTCTTTTTAGCAGAAACTTATTATATATGTACTTATTACTTATTTAATGATAATTACATTTTTATGCCGTATACGAAGCGTATTTTTTGATTAATCAGGAATTTGGGTTATCGAGCACCATTCTTTTTTTTTAGTCGTACTAATGGGGCTGAATAGTATTCGACTTCGTTTAGCATCACTTGTGTCTAGAGAAAATACTAAAATGTTATATTAAATTGTTTAAATTCCATATCTTTTGGCAGTTAAAGTAAGTAAAGCAATGCGACAATGGCCTCTTTAATCGCTGTGGAATCACGGAGTAGAAAGGTATTATCGATGAGGAAGAATGGAACTATTTGAAGAAGCTGTGCACGAAATTAGATATGTTAGATCTCAGGTTAAAAATGGAGACGGCAATTATTTGCATAATAATGCCATGTAGCTCATTTTCAGAAGAGACGCAACAGCAATAGCGAGAGACTAATTAGTAAAATAAAAGAGTAGATGAAATCTGATAAAAGTGTCTGGCTGATGCTGCGATACTCGAAGAAAGGAAAGATGCTGAAGGAGGAGAAATCACAATGAACTGTAGTAGACGGTCAATACCTTCGTCTAGACAGCGTGAAGATAAAGATAACAATATAATTCGATGATTTCCACCTTTATAATGTTCGCGACCCACTACAGCTTGATCTGTGCAAACAGCTGTGTTACACAATTAGAAATTCAAAATCACGTGTAATAGAACGGAGATCCGTAACCAGTGTGCCTCGACTATAACAATCAAATGAGAGAGACGAGTTTACAGATGTGTGGCGATAAGGCTCTTGGTGTACCGTGATGATGTCGGAGATTTGAAGAGACGAGGCTCTAAGAAGAAATTTCTTTTCAAGCAAGGTGGTCCCAGATTTGCAGTGACATAGTTCCACAAAAGCAAGGATTCCGAAACTTTTCTTCATAACCTCCCCCTTTTGATTTTTAAAAAACCCTCCCTCCACTCCACTTCTCATCATCAGCAACCATTTTAGACCCCTTTTCAACAAAACTTTTCTTTCTAAACGAAATCAAGTTAAAAAAAATTCACTTCCTTAATCCCCTTGGAATTTCGTCACGCTCCCTAGTTTGGAATCCCTGCTCTAAAGAGAAAAATTCTTTTTCCAACAACGAGGTTTCTTTATGGAGAAAAATTCGTTTCCCAACAACGAGGTTCCTTTATGGAGAAAAATTCTTTTCCCAACGCCGAGGTTCCTTTAAACAGAAAAATTATTTTCCCAACAACAACGTTTCTTTATGGAGAAAAATTCTTTTCCCAACAACGAGGTTCCTTTATGGAGAAAAATTCTTTTCCAAACAACGAGATTCCTTTATGGAGAAAAATTATTTTCCGAACGGCGAGGTTCCTTTATGGAGAAAAATTCTTTTCTCAACAACGAGGTTCCTTTAAACAGAAAAATTCTTTCCCAACAACGAGGTTCCTTTATGGAGGAAAAATTCTTTTCCGAACGATGAGGTTCCTTTAAAGAGAAAAATTCTTTTCCCATGGCAAGGTTCCTTTAAACAGAAAAATTGTTTTCCCAACAACGAGGTTATTCATGGAGAAAAATTCTTTTCCCAACAACGAGGTTATTCATGGAGAAAAATTCTTTTCCCAACGGCGAGGTTAATTTAAACAGAAAAATTATTTTCCCAACAACGAGGTTATTTATGGAGAAAAGTTCTTTTCCTAACAACGAGGTTCCATTATGGAGAAAAATTCCTTTCCAACGGCGAGGTTCCTTAAAACAGAAAAATTATTTTCCCAACAACGAGGTTATTCATGGAGAAAAATTCTTTTCTCAGCAACGAGGTTATTCATGGGGGGAAAATTCTTTTCCCAACAACGAGTTTCCTTTATAGAGAAAATTCTTTACCCAACTACGAGGTTACTTTATGGAAAAAATATATTTCCCAACTATGAGGTTCCTTCAAAGAGAAAAATTCTTTCCCAACTATGAGGTTCCTTCAAAGAGAAAAATTCTTTCCCGACGGCGAGGTTCCTTAAAGCAGAAAAATTATTTTTCCAAACAACGCACTTCCTTTATGGAGAAAAATTCTTTTCCGAACGACGAGGTTCGTTTAAGCAGAAAAAATTATTTTCACAACGAGGAGGTCCGAGATTTGTAGCAACGAGGATACTCTAAAGAAAAAAAATCTTTTCTCAAAGGCTAGGTTACTTTAAAGAGAAAAATTCTTTTCCCAAGAACGAGTCCCTTTGAGGAGAAAAGAATTCTTTTCCCAAGGACGAGTCCCATTGAAGAGAAAAATTCTTTTCCCAACGATGCGGACAGAGATTTGGAGAGACGAGATTTCTCCAATGAGAAAATTTTTTCCAAACGACGAGATTTCTCCAATGAGAATTTTTTTTCCAAACGACGAGATTTCTCCAATGAGAATTTTTTTTCCAAACGACGAGATTCCTTTAAAGCGTAGAATTCTGTTCCCAGCGACGAGTCCGGGGCTTTTCAGCGATGAGTATCTATGTATGTTGTGATAAGTTTCCAAATGAGACGCAATGAGATCCAAAGAGCCAAGATATACGGCGATGGAATTCCAAATGCGTATATTATGCCAACGAGATTCCAGATTTATAGAGATGAGATCTCAGGTGTACTAACCACTGGTTTTCAAGTTGTCGGAGGTTTCTGAAAATTGATTAATTGGAAAAGGATTCACAATTTCATAATCCCCTCCAATGAGCTTCCCTCACGATTTCATGCAGATATAAGAAATAAACTGGTGGATATACAGAGTGATTCAAAATTCGCGCAACCCACAGTAGAAAATTTCATTCATTCTCAATTTACGTTTACAAATTGTTAACAAAGGGTTATAATAGATATTGAAAGTGAATCACGAAACTGTTCAATGAAGTCAGCTTGAACAGTTAAAAATGATTTGGTTCTTAAATAACGTTCAACTATATATACACGCTCGGCCGGGGGAAAATTTCGTTATGCGCAATTATAATACAATACACGTCACTAACAAAGATTTGACAGTGTGAGAACTAAACAATATGTCAATGATTGCAGGCTGCCAACGCTAGAATCGGTATTTAATTCCGTTTAGTTGGCGCGAAATGATAAGCATTTACATTTCGGGTTGCGCGAATTTTGAATCACTCTGTACAAAAGACGGACTTTGGTGAATAACAAAGGCTGCAAAATCAGTTTCTCTCTAGAGCTTGTAGAAAATTCTTCCAAAATCCCTGCTGATAGCAAGGCTGAAAAAGAAATTTTTGCTTATAACCGCAAATATTGCTTTGTGAGTAATTCAAAGATTTTGTTAATGCGTTCATACAATTCCTTCACACAAAGATATCTTGCTCTTTCTGGTAGAGATTTCTTTAGATTACTTAAGGTTTGTACAATGGACGGGGCAGAGGAATTCGGCCTTTCATTTTAGCAGTTGGTCCAATTAAATAATTATTTATGAATTACCCCCTCAAGCATCTGCTTGCCACAGAAATACTGACAGTAGCCTATCAGCTTATACGCTATAGAGAAAGGCTGATAAGAAAGGCGAGACCTCAGCAGAAAGATAACACGAACATTCATACCTTACCCGGGACTCGACCCAGGTTCCTTTGATCAGTAGCCAAGCGCATTAACCACTCGGCCACGGGACTTCTGAATAATTTAGCAGATATAAATAAAAAACTTTATTATTAATAATAAATTTTGCCTTCTCTTTTGTAACGTTATGATTAATGGGACTACTTTGATAAAAATTCAGGCTATGGAATTATTCTGGAACTCTCAAGAATTTATTCGGAAGTTTGGAAGAATTGTTCATTATAAGAATATATAAGTATATTGATTAATGTTTCATATCTTAGTCAATTAAGAAGCATTGTAAGAATTTAATGGGTTGACATTTTTAAATATAACTTAAATTCTTTAAACTTCATCACTTATCAAAGAATTTCCAACGAATGATCTGAAAGAAGGAAGTTCGATGTATAGGTTGGGATTCAAACTGCATATTTTCGCATATATTGTCTTTATTATTCTTGATCCTTGTGACCTGGCCATTGAACCCATTGTGTGGAAAAACGTGCCGCTCAGAGATAAAACAATCCAAACCAGCCCTCCCCGCCTCTCTGAGCTCTAGGGGTCCTTGTGACCTGACCATTTAGCCATTGTGTGGAAAAAAGTGTCGTTCAGAGATGAAACAACCCTACCCAACTATGATATGAAAGAGGAACATGCAGTATGAGGGAGAATTCAAAGGATCTAAAGCAGGGGTCCGCATCCTTTTTTCTCCACATTCGAAGTGTGGAATTTGGAAGCAGGTCGCACTAGAGGTATTAGGAGGAGAAGGATTTGCCAATTTAATTAAATCAAATTTGAAGCAAGTATTAATAACCCTTAGTGTTGAATATTAATAACCCTAAGAATGAACCCTTAGTATTAATAACCCTTAGTTTGAACCCAAGAGGCCTTGCAAATGTTTGTCTGTTATAGTGATCGAAATTTGCTTTTTATTAAATTTATTCGAGAAAATGTTTGCACACAAATATAAGTGCTAGCGAACACATTTATCACTCCGTCTGTGAATCGTTTGAGCAGAGGAAATGTAGAATTTGAATGTCCTGTATAAAATTGCACTAGATCGGTAGATTTATATGACTCTCAACATGTCGTTCATTTGTAAATCAAATTTTTTGGAAAATATAATTTTTTTAATTGTTACGTAAACATTTATTCATTACCAATATTAGTGTAGGAACAGTTTTATGTAATATAGCCCCAAATGATCTGCGGACCACTTGAAAGGATACGCCGGCCGTATGTTAGAAACCACTGGTCTAAAAGAATTAAAGCAAGGATTCTGTAAGACCAAAACTTTGTTTCAAAGCGATATACACGCCGCAGCCACTGAATTAGAAACCTTTATGCAGATGTACGTAAACTTCACTTGCGCAGCGTATATGCAAAATACGTGGTCACGTGCATCACCACGTGATATAGGCAACTATTTAAGACTGCTGCTCGTCAGTAATCATCAGTGGTGTTGATTGCAATGGGGAAAACAAAGAATATTTCGTGGTTCGATAAAGTGCCCGTCTGGCTGGAGCGACGATTTTAAAATCAGCAGAGCTGACTGGTTTCTGAAAAGGTGAAATATCTCGGGTCTTTAATCAGTGGAAAAATAACCTACATTGCTTGTTAAGAGGCGTAAGTGTGGCGCGACGACAATCTGTCAGGAACGAGATCGCCGTCGTCTGAGAAGGCTTGTACGGAGAAACAGGACTTCCTGTGTGCAGCAATTGACCGAAGCATTCAATGAAGGCTGTTCCCGACTCATATCTCAGCGAACTAAGCGCAGGGAATTGAAGAAGATCTGTATTAGCAGACGCATGCCTATACTGATCTGCACCCCGTATATACAAGCCGTCTATGCAAAGACCGGATCTGAACACCCTTGAGAATGTATGGGACATGTTAGAAAAATAGATCAGGGAGCAAAGTTCTCTTCCGTCAAATTTGAGCCAGTTAAAGGACTATCTGGTGAACGCCTGGTATGCTGGAGATGTAAAGGCACTGCAACATATTGTGGAATCTATGCCAAACCGCATACATGCTGTTATAGGGCTATAGGATGTCCAACTGGGTATTGAATAAAGGTTTCTAATTCAGTGGACGGTGTGTGTAGAATGCTATGGAAGAATGAAATGGGAAATGTGAAGGAATGGGAATGCGAACTGCAGGAGAGAACAGTTAATAATTGCAAAGAGAACAAGTAATAATTGCAAAGGATAAAGATGATGTAGAATATAAATCATCTTTATTTCTATAGACTTTTTCACACAGTTGTAGAGAGTAGTCTAATATATGAATCATAGCCATAGGTGCTGGCAGAACGTTTAACAACTAAGATAAGAGCAGTTGAAATGGATTTCTGGAGAAAACGTGTACGGAAAAGAAGAATGGATAAAATGAAAAATATGAAAATGAAAATAGTTATGCGAGTAGAGGGAAATGTTGGAGAGTATAGAAAAAAAGACTGAGATGGACTTATGAATAGGGTGGATGAATGAAAATAACCAAAGAGGACATCGGAATGGAAAAAGTAGAAAGACTTAGGAAAAGGTGGAAAAATGCTGTGAAACAAGCGATGATGAAGAGAAACTTTCGAGAGGCTGATGGAAAGAAAGGATGTATAGAGATGTTGTCTTGGTGGAGAGGATAATGGAAGGAAAGGAGTATAAAGAGAGGCTGTCTTGGCGGAGAGGATGATGGAAAGAAAGTGTGTAAAGAGATGTTGTCTTGACTGAGACAATAGTAAAAGTGATAAAAAGCCAGGGGCAGCAAAAGTAAAGAGAATTATACCTTAATTTGTATTTATTTTAAATAATCGAAAATGAGTCTCTACTTTTACTCTAATACTTCTCTTATAAAGCAAGAGTATTTTGATCCTGTGATGCCGGATATATAGCTTGCTATTAAATATGAACACGTTAGAATTATAATTTTTTTAAAGAAATATTTAACGTTTCAGGCAATTCTGTATAATATAATAATATCGGATCTAGGACAAAGTTTGAATCAATCAGAAATATTGTTAATTGTACTTATTGATTCTAGTACCAGTCACGTTTTAACTGCCAATATATTATACAATATTCAAACAAATCAATAAATTTTTTTGCTAATGATAAAAAGAATAGTGTCAATTGAATGCTCCAAAAGTTCATTTTAGTTTTCTTTTTTCAAGAAGCCAGATACCATGATCTGCGTAGTCTTTCAATAACATCAGAGAAAAATCACATCACAAACATTCATTACTTATTCCTGATTTGAACAGAGTCCTTTTGGTTTCCTTCTAAATTCTATGAATATCAAAAGACTTATTCGAAAGTATATTAAATAGTTATTTTAGAGTTTCACATAGCTACCGGTATTTAATGAAAATATTTTTTATATTAAATTACACATTGAGTTTAGAAGTATATTTGCATTCGAGAAACTCATCAACTTTTGAGGTTTCATTTCTATAACCGAAACTGAAATTCGAAGATATGAATTAATAATTGTAATATAAAATATTTCCGATTATCTGTAGTATTCTTCTGTTCTCCCCGAGAAAACGACTTCAACCCCCAATTTGAAACCACTAGTCTAAGAATGGTTTTTCAAATATTAAGATATGTTGGTTACTATAGACATATAAAATAAATATGAAACAAGAAACCTTTACAGATACATACAGCATTTATTTGTGCGTGACACTATACATTTGGGCAACATGAATGATAACCGCAGCTCCAGGAGCCATTGCAGGACCGAAAGCTGAGTTGATAATATGGTGCATATAAATTATTTTCTTGCCAGTCATCATCTTGATAACTCTCTAAGATATACATCGTATGAAAATTGGTAATAAATAAGTCCTCTGTCCCCTCCCTTTCCCAATGAGCATTGCTGATAACGGATGCTGGGCATTTCTTCACGTGGGATCAGCTCGTTGCTTCTATGGTAACAAGGTGATCGTCATCATTGAAGATGCCTCTTTTCTGCCTTAGCTCCCTCAGCGGAAATTGGATGAACCTGTTCAAAGATTCAAGAAATAAAATCAAAATTAAATATCCGATTGGCTTGTATTGAAACATAATTTACATGTCTTTAGAATGTATTTCAATTTAGATTTTATAATAATTTTAATAAGTTATAAGTATCGCATTACCATGGAACTGTAAAACTATAAATCATCAGAAACATACCAGAATTATCAAAAATATTATGAAAATTTGAATTCTTGAATATTCATCGAAATATGTTTGAAATACGGGCTCACGGCATATTGATGTACAATGCTCTGATTACTGAACTAAATAACACTGATTAAAATTTTCTCTACGAATTGCAGTGAGCCAATAAACAGAAACATCACTTGACTTTTGCGTTCAATATTGGGAATTATTTTAATGAATGGAATGAGACTCCCACATCAGGGCCGGCGTTTCTAAAGAGATTCAAACAGTTCATGACTCTTTAAAATATAATTAACATATTTAAAATATATTCTTAAAGTGATATCTTGGACTTGGAATAAACATATATTGCGCTATTTGAGATTATCTAAAACAATACTTCTTAAACTGTGGGCTGTGACCCACCAGAAAACTGTGAAGCTTAAATCAGGGGGCCCCGAAATCACAGAATCAACAAAATTGTTATTAACATCAGTTTTAACTTCATCAGGGCCATTCTGGTCGACATTATCAACTGGAAGTAAGAAAAGCCATTCGAAAGAAAATATACAATTTGGAAAAACTCGAAAAACTTTCTGGTGCTGCACCATATTGGCTGGAGCATTCAGTTGGGAGAATATTCTTTCCTCTTTACTTTTGGGGGGGGGGGGGGTGGCTTAGTCGGTAGCGCGCCAGGCTCGTAATCTGTAGTTCCCAGGTTCGAGTCCCAGCTGGGTCAGCGTTGAGATTTATCTCCGCAAAAATTCCCCGCCCTGCCCACGGTCAGTAGGGCACACCGATGGGCTTGGAAAGGCCACCGTCCGTCGGATGGGACGTTAAGCCGTGGCCCCGTGTGCGGGAGAGCCATACCCTGTGCACGTTAAAGAACACGCTGGATGGCCTTGACGGGAGGCTACCATCTGTCTCCCAACAGCTGTTCCAGTGGGTCCCCTCCCCCAACCTTCTCTGAGCCTTCGGGGTCCATGTGACCTGGCCATTTAGCCATGGTGTGCAAAAAAGTGCGGCTCAGAGGTAAAACAACCCAAACCTCTTTACTTTCGTCACTGGTAGAGGAATGCGTGGGACAAATCCTCCAATAGTAAAAGAGAACTCCGAAAAATTCTAGTAATGGTAATGGGAGCAGTGAAAAATTCCATAAACAATAATGGAGATTATTCTGTATGTTATGGTTGATCTAAAAATTTTGGAACGGGTTTCGAGATCGTGTGAGTTTAACCCACTTGCTTTCTCCCAATTACCCTTTTCGGTATAGAATTGTTTCAGTCGATTGCATGACAGGCATGTAGTCTGATGTTACCAATTTTTAAAACCCACTGTTCCTGCGTTGATAGTTCTTCATCTAACGCGCTCTGCTATTGGGGGCAAGGTGACATCTCTGGACATGGAAAGATCTCTGGTTTTGAATGGTACGTTGGGCCATGTCTTCATGTGCAGGAGGCCCATACTCTGTGCATATCTAAAAATCCATTAGCTGTCCTTAAAAGGAAGTTTCTACGTATATCTCCTAACAATTCTTTAGTAGATACACTTTCCTAATTTACTCAGTCTTCAAGTCCTTGTGACCTGACCGTTTAAATCATTATATGCCCAAAAGCACTCTTCTGAAGTAAAACAACTAAAAAACCCATCCACTCCCTAGCCTCTCTTTAATTTTCGTCTCAAATGTACTAGCTTTGGGATTATCTCAGCTAACTTCCTCGGTCAAAAAGGGAAGACAGATGGGCTTGGGAAGGTCGTCGGATGAGACGATGAGATTCAGAAGAGCCATATCCTGTGCACTTAAAGAACATGTTGGATGGCCTTGACGAGGGGCTCCCATATGTATCCTAATAACTGTCCAATGGGTCCCCTTCCCTCAACCTTCTCTGAGCCTTTGGGTCTTTGTGACTTGGTCCTTTAACCCATTGTATGTAAGAAAAAACAAATGCCGCTCAGAGTTAAAATAACTCAACCCAACTTTAACTTTCATGTACAACAAATCTACGACAATTTGACTGCATTGATGTTAGACCAAGTAATGACACTTACCTAGATACAATTATATAATTTACATAATCCTAGTATCTGCCACCATGGCCATAACCGCCGCCATTTCCACCTCCGTAACCGCCGCCATATCCACCACCGTATCCTCCTCCGTAATGGGATTGTTCAACTTGGAAGTGTGCGTCAGCGGGGCTCTGGTGGTCGGTTCCTGGCTCGTTGGTCTTTACGTTAGCACGGAATCCGTGAGCATCGGCAACGTAGTCGACCTGGCGGTAGAGGCCATGAGAATCGGTGTAACCGTAGCTGCCCTGTACGTTGCCGTGGCCATCTCCAGATTCCTTGCGGGTCTGCTTGAATTCTCCGCTGTGGTGGTCACCGCCGGCGATGTCGTATCCGTAGTCATAAGGTGTTGGCTGGGCCTGTTGAAATGAAACAAAATGCATTCTGCTACCGTTTAAACACTTTGTAAATTAAAGCATTCTGCTGCTTAAAAAGCTAAAATGATACTGCTGATTTAACTTATATTAATCGTTTTGATTTTCTATGGGATAATATATAAAAAAAATATATCTTAAAAAGTTTTAAAAATTAAAATTAATTATTAAAATATAAAGTGTTTAAAAATAATTTAATTCCTAAAGCGAAATTATTACATTCCGATTTTTGTCATTTATAGAATGTCAGAAAATGCAGGAAGTTGTTCAATTTTTAAGATTTCTAAAAAAATATAGTTCATTCTATGAAACTTTCAGAATTTTATTTAAAGGATTTAAAACATTTCGTTCACGAACTATATTTCTGCATTATAATAAGGAATATATTTTAGATCTTCACTGCAAACGTAAGATCGAATTACATTTCAATAAAGTCATTTTGCTTATTAATTGGAAAGCTCATTTTCTATCTACATAATGCTCTCTAGACTTTGAACACAAAATTTGTAAGTTACGTTAACATTCTAGTGATTAAAGAAATTGATGAAATGGCTTTAATTCATTAAATAAGTAAGTTAGTGATAACGAAGACTTGAAGTAGAATACTACAGAATACGAAATTTTTAATCAAATAACTTAACACAATCGGGAAATTTAGAGATATGTACTTACGTAGTCATGTCCACCACCATATCCGCCACCACCATATCCACCGTGTCCACCGCCATATCCGCCACCGCCATTTCCACCATATCCACCACCGTGCCCGTATTGACCAAGGGCAAGGGAAACGACGGATGCGAGAAGGATAACCTGTAAAAACAAAGAATAAAATTAATTAATTAATTTCCTCCATTCCATCACTTCTCATATCAAATATAAGTCTCATTTCTGATACAAAATGCAGAGAAAGTACCGCGAACGTGAAGAAAAACCGGTATCGAGATTATTGATGAGGATAATGTTTCTCTCTGTAGTTAAAAATGCTTTCAGAATGCCGTTGGTTTGTCTTTTTACGTATTTGCAGGTCTCGAGCACTGCAATGGTCAAGATACTGAGTTTGGTTGGACTGTTTTACCTCTGAGGAGGAATTTTTTTAATAATAATAGACTAAGTATCTAGGTCACAAGAACCCCAGGGGCTCAGAGTAGATTGGAGAAAGGAATCCACTGGAGACCTGTATGGAGACAGATGGAAACCTCCCATCTAGGGCATCTAGTGTGATTTTAAAAGTGCTTAGCATGGCTCTTATACACATGAAGCCAATCTTAATACCTAATATTTTCACAAAATTTTACCTATTTATAAGTTCATCCATAAATGCTACTGCATAAGTCAGATGATTTAAAAATAATTAACATGTAAATTAGCTAAAGATTATCCGCTTTATATTCTTGCACCTTAGTGACTGAATTCACGAAAGTTACCTAAATCATTAAATACTTCGACTATGAGTTTCAAACGAAATTTTCTTTCAATAGTGTCCAAAGAGATATAATACATTTCTTCTATTATAATGCAAATTATTATAATCAGAAATTATAAATACACCGGAACGAAGGATTGGTTAAACGATATTAAATAAGATCTGAGAGCAACTGAAATTAAATTTTGCATTGGTCGACATTGGATGCGTGTGAAAAAGATTGTACAAAGCATGGTGGCAGCTCACTGGAAGCTTCTGCTAAGAAAAATGTTAGAATACATGAGAAAAGCTTTTATTCTTTTATAGCAATAATTAAGAACACAATATACTTTAAGCTAATTTTTATAACCTTCATTGTTTAAATATTTATTTAATTTTGATCGGTAAAAGCGTTGGTATTGTTATGAAAATCTTTGTTGATCTAAAGACCATGAATATTTTTATCCGATGCTTTGAATTGATGATTCTCAGTACAGAAAACATCTCTGTAGATTACTATGCAAAGAAGAACCTTTCAATATTACAGAACTATGTTTTGGAAAAATTTTTAATTTTCATTACTTTTAAAAAACAGTTATTGGTATATATTATGATTTGAGTAATAGCTTGCACTTTAAAGATATATTTAAATATTCCAGTCTAATTTTGTTTCTGCTTAAAAGACTATATTTATAATTAAAAATCTAAGAACTTTCGATACAAAAAAAATATAATCAAAAATGAACAACTGAAAGGAGAACAAATAGATAATTCTCCTAATCCCTGAAATTTGGAAAGGAACTGATGATATATTTCCCAATATAAAAATCTAAATAAGAAATTTTTAATGAAAGTTAAAGCGATCAAATTGATACATTAACTGTTATATTTAGAGAATTATGAAATAGTTCGGCCATAGTCTTTGGAATATACATATATAAGTTCAGTTTCAAAATGCTACGTAGAAAAGAGATTAATGTTTGCCAATATTAGTAATTAAGTACTCCGATCATGAGTATCGAAACAAACTATCCTATCATTAGTTTCAAACGAAATGTAACGTATTTCGTTAAATATAAATCAAAATATTATGATCAGAATTATTAAAATTTCATTATAATGCAAACCATTCTAATAGGAATTAATATAATTTATTAAAATACAAATTATTATTTCAGAATTAATATCATTTTATTACAATGCAAATAATTTTTGTGATATTCTATATTTCCAATAGTGGCAAAGAGAAAAATTCTGATTAAGCAAGAGTAACTTCACCATTATTAATAAGATACAGATGCATTAAAAATAAAATAAAATAAAATAAAAACTATAAAATTTAGTTTCATAATAGCAAAATGCTGAAATCAGCTCCCAATATCAAAATTATGTTTTCTGATCATAATAATCTTTTACAATTTAATTATAAAAAATTTCATAATTAATTTAGATCTAGACATTGCTGCAATGCATTCATTAAGAATCTGGAAATGAATCAAGATCCAAAGTATCGCTTAGGATGTCTAATAGACAGCATTGCTCTATGCCACATACGTCACAATTAGTATCCAAAATCCATGTAAGTATTGAATAAAATATTCAAAGATTATGCTTATTGCAAGAGTTTTGAATAAAAATAAGGCTATATTTTAACTATAATCGAAACTTATTTTACATAAAAATACACAAATTCAAAATAAAGATTAATTTAAATTATATAGGAAAAAAAACATAGAACTCTCTCTTTCTCTATAGATATATCCTATGCTGAAAATAAAAAATATTTCATATGTTAAGACTGTTAATCAACTAGCCCTTCAGAATACTAACAGCATTTTTTAAATATTTCTTTATATTTAATATCTTGCAGCTTTACCTATATACACACACACACATATAGTGGCCCTATATATATATATATTTAAGTATGTACTAAGATGCTCAATAACTAAATTTTCAAGCCCCATAATATATTAGACTCTTATTTCTGAAGATTAAACCTTAAGGATAGCTCGACAGAAGTTTTTGTTGATGTACCTTACAAACATCGCATACCAAGCTAGCTAGGACTTAACACATACACAGATGCATGTTCCTACCTTGAACATCTTGCTGACTGGGATGGAAGATGCAGGGAAAACTGAGAGAGAACTGTAGAGAACTCCGAGAGAGGTTGCTATACGACTCATGTTAGCCGGACTGCCTTTATATACGAAATGGAGAAGCTCATTTTCTTCTTCTTCGGTACGTTATTCTTTACAGCTGCGGCCTCAATTGAAGAGAAAATGTTCTCATAGCTTCTGCAGTGACCGACAGAACACTGGGATCGAGGCCATGGTGGGAGGGGTAGATCGCACGTGAGTGTGTGGTCGGGGCACACACATACACACACAAGACTTCCTGGCGGGCATACGTCCTGTTCTACCTCACCACACCCTGGGAGGTTGAGAACAACTTTCGCTCTCTTTGTGGTCATTCGGTCAGATGTTAGAAATGCGTGCAAGCTCATTTCTACGTATGACTGTCGCTGGCCTTTTTTTGTTTATTTGTCACCCTGTCTGTCGCCTCTCGTTTTTGCGACGATTCATTCTATTTTCCTTTTCAATTCCGCCTTTTCTGAAGTTTATTAGTGGCAGCTTTAGTGACTTCTAAGATTAAAAATAAGGTTGAGATAATAATTTTAAGTGCTGGTAAATGTAAGGAAAAGATATGATTGAAATTAATTTTCAATATATAATAAATAACATATTAGTATAAAACATCTCTAATATATTTAAGAGAGTAGCCTCATTAAACATTATTTTTTATTAATATAAAAATATAATTAATTCTTCATTACATATAAATTTATTAACTGAAATTTATAAACTTCTGCTAATTTATTTTTATTAATAAATACATGTATTTTTGACTAATTTACGTAGATCATTTAATCTGATCAAATACTTCATGGTAACTAGAACACTGGTGGCCTATAGAGGTTGTTGGGTTGTTTTACCTCTGAGCGGCACTTTTTTTTGCACACAATGGGCTAAATGGCCAGGTCACAAGGACCCCGAAGGCTCAGAGAAGGTTAGGGGAGGGGACCCACTGGAACAGCTGTTAGGAGACAGATGGTAGCCTCCCGTCAAGGCCATCCAGTGTGTTCTTTAACGTGCACAGGGTATGGCTCTCCCGTACACGGGTCCACGGCTTAACGTTCCATCTGAGGGACGGCTTATTTCCAAGTCCATCGTTTTCCCCTACTGACCGTGGGCAGGGCGGGGAGTTTTGCCTATAGCAGGGGAGAATGGATTGTGGTAAAAAAAGCGCTTGTTCTAAAATTTGCGTAAATTAAGTTATTATTATTTGCGTTAATTTGCGCAAAAGTTATTATTATAAACGTGAAATATGCGTAAAATTAAGTTATTATTATGAACGTGAAATATGCGTAAAATTAAGTTATTATTATAAACGTGAAATATGCGTAAAATTAAGTTATTATTATTCACAAAAAGTATTGTTTGTATAAGGTCCCAGTACACTATAGTAACAAATAAATTCTTGTAACATTGCTGTTATTAGCTAAGAGTCAATACAACTTAACCAACGGCAAACACTCATAATTTGCTCCAATAGGTCTGTGAAGAAATTTCGATCATTAAGTCAGGTAATATTTGACATATCTAAAAGCTGTTTAATATAGAAAGAGCTTCAAATTAATGTACTTTTTTACTAGATGAAATGATTAGAATGACTAGCTACATCGGGAGAAGGACCTTGGTCTAGGCACAGTAATATTTGGATTGTTTATCTTATTGAAATTAAGTCTCATTCTTATCGTTTTTCTCTATGAGAGTTTACAGTCTTAAAAATTCACACATTTCGTTGTTTCGTCCCTCTTATTCATTTGTAGCATAATAAAAGATTATGAAGGAGTAATACAGTATTACTTCTTTCAACTTTTCGTTATGCATCTATGCTTCCTATCCATTCGTTCCCTCTTCACAAACTTTTCTTCCCGCTTCACTTCTTCTTATCCAATCCTATTGCTTCACTCATTAATTACCATTCGTTTCGCTTCGCTTATTTCTATCCATCCTTTGCTTCATTCTTTCCCATCCATTCCCTTTGAATCTAATCTTGATTGTGATATACGAGGGGTGGTCCAAACGTAAGTTTACGAGTCATAAAATATAGACTATTAATTTCTAGTTCGAACAAAAACAACACACACGCAATTTTATGACTTCCACTTCGATTTTTTGATTCCCTGTGGAGAGAAGTCCATACACTGCAATTTCAACCACCGTAGCAGAACTGTCTTCAAGTCGTCACCATGTTGAAATTTATTGGCGGCAAGATGATCCTTTATAGCAGGAAAATATAATAGTTGCAAATATAATAGTTGTATAATAGAACATCCGGCTTACATCAGGTCTGTAAACCGGATGTTCCTAGATTCCCATTGGAAGTGCTGCAATTGTAGAGTTGCGTTGGCCCTGTGCAGCAGGGCTATGTCGCACAGCAGAAGCAAAACACCTTTCGTAAATAACTCATGGCGTTTTCGTTAGTAACTCATAGCGTTTTCGTTAATTGACAGCTCTTAACCTTTCCATTATTGTACAGCATGCAGCTGCATTGATGGTTGTTCCTTATTGCATGAAGTTTACCAACAACACACGTTTATGGTCTCAAAACACGGTAGTCATCAATTTGACAGCAGACTTTTTAACCTTTTACTTCTTCTATCGTAGGGACCTGTAAGTTTCGGCTGTGGTGCATGATAATGGACCCATGTCTCGTCTCCAGTGACAGTGCAAATATAGAGAGCTCAATTTATTCGGGGACGCAAACGGCATATCGTTGAAGGAATGGCAGGGCATAAGCTATCCTTTGTGCCTTGTGGTCTTCGATATTGGCACATCTTGTGGAATCCTAACCATTGAATGATTACGACTAGAGATGAGTTCGGCCTCAAAATAGCGCAAACGACTTCGGGCTTGGGGTCAGAAGTATTTAAATTTCAAATATTTCTTGTAATTGTGAAAGAAATAAGAATAAAATATTTCATATTATAATTTCAAACTTTGAAACTTTTCTTAGTAATTAAAAATAAACACCAAGAGACTTTTGATTATTTTTTACATATTCTTTATCTTCAATAAATAAATGACTATTTGCGTTATAATGTTAATAAGAATGAAATAAAAAATTAGCGACATTCATTTCTGTATTTAAAATGCCTCAGAGAACTTTTTTATTTTTGAAATCACACTTGTTGAGCCGAAATCGGGTCCTAAAGGGTGCACACCAATTTGCCACACTCTGCCAACTCATCACGTCATTACCGTAAACTTCGACCAGCTGATGAGGAATTTCTGCCTCAGATATTTCATATTATAATATCCTTGCTTTCAGAAATAGAATTACTGCCCGGACTTCGTGCTTGGACCACTGTTCCAGTCGAGTCGTCATGTTTAACTGCTGATGTCACACTTATGGTGCAAAGTGATGACATTCAGTGTACTGTTGCCGACTGAGAATAACCAATTGCCTTGCAATATATCCTATCAGTCTAGGGCTAGTTGTAACGACATTATGTGCTTTGTAAATTTATTTTTTGACAGTTCTCGTACTTTGGCTTCATCGTGTCTTGGAGCAGTAGTTTTAAAAATATTCAATTTGCTAAATCTGATAGGAGTTCTCAGTTACAGCTTCAAGTGACAAAATACTTCAGTTTTTCCAATATTTTTTTCGCCCAGAATTGAACTGAAAAAAGCAAAGACCTGAAGTGTAGACAAACACACATCACCCAAATGCATCTATACTTAGAGTTAAAGTTCATACTTATAGTTTGGCGCCAAACGTATTGCAATTGATAACTTCATTCACTGCTTACCACATGTACTACTCACAACCTACTACTCCATTCACAAAGTAGGCTACAGCAGCGCTCCCAGAAATTTCTGACACTCGATCTGTTACCCTAACAGGGTTAGATCTAAGTGGGACCAAACCGTCCCACCCCACCAAATTTGGGCAGATCGCTCAAATAGCCGCGGGCCCACGGAGAGAACTGACAATTTCTGCCATCGATGACGTTACACGTCGTCCGTTCTGAATTATATCTATTATGTAATACGATGGTTGTTTTTTCTTTAAGCGCATTCTGTTGAAAATGTACTTTGTTAGGTCCAGAGATCACTGGAATTATAATGAAAAATTCCATTTTCTTTGTGTTAGGCATAGTTGCGAGTGTTCTGTGGATAAGAGAGCAATGAAATTCATGCAGCTCTTTGAAATCCTCGCCGATTTCATATCAAAAGAAAGTGTTTGTGGGTCACAAGTTACTGTTTCCTCGTACATTGCTGCAACGGTAATAATACCTAAACGAAATGTGATGTAGAAAGTAGAAATGTTTCATGTGTTTTAAAGGAAAATTGTAAATTATGTTTGGATCTCAAGAAAATGTTTTTCAAAAGCATACTCTACTAAAAAACTAAAAGAAAGGAATATGCAAAATAACATTTTGCTTGAATCAAAAGAACACTTTTGATCACAAACATTCTACCAAATAGAAGGTCAAATATATGAAAAGAGATTTAGAACATTAAAAGTTTTAAAGCAATTCATTATAATGATAAGAATTTCTTTTTCATTCTATATGACTTGAATTGAATAAGTTTATTTTCACCCAAATATATATATATTGGTACATAAAACATAGACAAGTTCACAAGTGAAAAGGGAGAACAAAATAAACCATAACTTTTGGATAAATGTTTCCTGAAAAAAAAAAAAAAACAACAACTGTGTTTAAAATATATAAATGTATGGCCTTAACTTATACCTTTATACGAGCATGTTTACTTTTGTCATCTTACACTATTATTGCCTTGATAATAGGTGTAGTTTACATTTATAATTTAAAGTTCTTTTTTGTTCATTTGCAGCAATATCCTCTGGAATCTCTTCTTTCCAAATCTTAATACAATGTACTGTATTGATCTCGAACTTACAGATTTATTGTAAAGAGGCAACATGATCTTATTCTTCAGTCTAGAATTATAACTGGAGGTCTTATAACTTAATTTTTTCCTGATTATAACTTAATTCTTTCCAAGCAGCAATAAAGTTCAGAATCTACGATTTCATTCTTCACGCTGTATACAAAATTTCAATAAGATACTTATAAACGTTATAATACATTCAGTATTTCAGTTTCTTCTATTAAGTGTTTACCGGATTTCTGCAATTCAATCTTAAAATATATATCATAATTCTCTTTTCTAAACAATATTTACTATTTTACTTGGCTAAACTAGTATCTCTCCATACACTGATTCCATATATTTAATGTGGGTATACAAATACATAGGATAAATTTATCAAAGTTCTAGATTTCAATAATTTTTTATCCTTTCAATTGATTCATTATTTATTTATTTATTTTTTTTTGAAATAGTTGCTTTTAGCTGGTTAATATGATAATTTCAAGTTAAATTAGCATTTAGTCTGGGTCCAAGAAATTTTATATATTCATATATTTCAATATTTTGATCATTCTGCAAAATACCTATCTTACTATAATTTAATATTTTATTCTCGTTCTTAAGACCATACACTTTGATTTAGAGATATTTATAGCGAGTTTATTACATGTGATCTATTTATGCATATTGCCACATCATTATTTGTTTCTACCACTAAAATTCTTACATCAGAATCAAATGATACAACATTTACATATATCATCTGCATACACAACTAATTTAGCTGCTCACTTTTATGATTGAATATCATTTATATGAAAAATAAATAATAAAGGTCCTAGCACAGAACCCTGTGTCACTCCTCTGTTAAATTTGATTTATTAACTTGTACGAAGCTAGTTTTTGAAATAGGTAACTTTGAAGCCAATTACTTATTTTCCCTCTTAGACCCATAGTGTCTAATCTCTTCCAAGAGAAATTCATGATCTGCACAATCAAATGCTTTAGACAAATCCCAATATACACTAAAGCCAACTCGCTGATTTTCAAGATTATTAACACTATAATCATAAGTATATAATAGCATCTTGTTTAGATTTATCATGTTGGAAACAGCATTGTTCTGGTATGATTAGCTTTCCGTTTGTAATAAATGTATATATAAAATTATGCATAATTTAATGTTTTTTTTTCAATCAGCCAGTAGATAAAATGCATTTATCATTTATGTAAAACGATTGAATTTTGTGAATTCATGTCATAGTTCATAATAGAGTGATTTGAACCTTTCAGTCCTAAATTATTTTTCTTTATCTAACACTGCTTCGAGCATGATACTATCGTTATTTTGGACTCTACTAAACAGATTTTGCAAAAAAAAAGAGAAAATAAGTTGTAAAGAGAAAATGAATATATATATATGCATAAGTTATTTGAATTGAAATACAAAATGGAAAAAAAATCCGTTATTAATTATAAATATATTGCATGTTCTCATATTAGAAACAGTTAATGTTCGCTTATGAACCCATAGAGACAAAGGTTTAAGCAAATCACCAACAGAACAGTGGAGAAAAACAATAGAGAAATGAATTTCGTCACCTCAGTGGTATAGCGTTGGTTCGTGATGACACTGCAACTACTGGGGTCCGGATTCGAGTCCCAGGATGGCATGGTCGTTTGCTCTGTTACAACCTGCAGATAAGCGAGTAGTTTGCAGGTCTGATCACAAATTGAAAAAAAAAAACAAGTCTCTGGAGATTGTGTAAGAATGCAGCATTTTCTGTTTAAAAATTTGTATGTAATTGATTGATATATTTAATAAATACTTTTACAAATACTTTTACAATTAAAATACGTATTTACACTATTACATAACACGTATTGAGACAAGTTAATGTAAACAAAAATCACATTAAATGCTCCCTAAATTAAAAAATTTATATATTTACTGGAGAATGCTGCTTGAGATAATTTGAAGACCTCGCTGGAATTTTTGTAAATCTCTTTTCAACAATATTCGCAATACTTAAAGAGATAGGGAAGTTGAAATATGTAATAGAAGTGTTGAGAGTTTTAAGAATATACCTTAAAAATTAATTAAAGTAATAATTAATTATCAGAGGAAATCATAAACATAAATAAATAATTTAGTGAAAAAGTTGAATTGTAGAAATTTTTGTACAATGATTATTTCAGTTTTTAGAAATTCTGAAGAAATGTTGGAGACTCTGAATAGCTGCGTCTGCTGTCGAATATTCAGCTTTCAATAACTCTTTGAATATTTAATGAATATCGTTGTAAATTT
The DNA here is from genome assembly GCA_038380435.1 of Ryuthela nishihirai. NCBI lineage: Eukaryota > Metazoa > Arthropoda > Arachnida > Araneae > Heptathelidae > Ryuthela > Ryuthela nishihirai. The sequence goes on along the minus strand of JAWZYU010000001.1, from coordinate 128,403,746 downwards.
TTATTGAGAGAATTGGGTCAGATCTTCAATAACTCTCTAGGTTAAGGGTTCTCTCAATGTGGGGTACGAGGTAGAATTTTTTGGGTTCGCCGTGAGAGTTCAAAAGTCGCTAGATTACGTTATATATATATATGTTTTATTTTATTCCTATTGTTATACTATAACTATAGTTTTATCTATCTGTACAAGGAGTACGCCAGTTACATGCATATTTCCAGGGAGTACGTGAAGCATAAAAGGTTGAGAACCACTGCTCTAGAGATATTTTTTCGTAAAAAGTTTTCTTTCAAAGTAAAGGAGATGATTGGACTTCCCATTCTCATAACATGTCAATATTCAAATACATGTTGGAAGATAGCGTACATTTTTTCTTTTACAAGTATTGATTTTCTCGTTTAACGGGCGAGAGTGAACAATTGGTAGCGCACCACATTCGTAATCTGCAGCTCCCAGGTTCGAGTCACAGCTGGGCCAGCTTGAGATTTATCTCCGCTAAACTCCCCGTCTTTCATTCGGTCAGAGGGAACACCAATGGCCTTGGAAAGGCCGCCGTCGATCGAATGGGATATTAAGCCCTGGCCCCGTGTGCGAGAGAGTTATACTCTATGCACGTTAAAGAACACACTGGATGTCCCCGACGGGAGACTACCATCTGTCTCTCAATATCTGTCCAGTGGGTTCCCTCCCCTTCTCTGAGCCCTAAGGGTCCTTGTGATCTGGCTCTTTAGCCCATTGTGTACCAAAGTGCCGTAAGATGTAAAACAACCCAATCCAACATATACAAATTCGGAAGAGACGACGTGCATGATCTGGATACTGTAAAAGCAATGAAAAACAACAGAAAAGCACAGGATTAGTAGAACAAACAAAATTTTCAATAGATAATGATAACGCAGTTGGTTCACTCTAAAGCAGTGTCATCACAATAACAAACAATAACTCTAATTGGAAAATGGTTTGCTGTCCGCGTGACGCATTCTAAGATCACTATCTAGATCATTATGTCAAATGACGTGTGTCGTTCGAACATAAAAGGCTATTATGATGCTTTCGAATGATCTATAGGATAATCCTACGCAAATTCCACTTTGTCAACAAACTGTTTCGTTCAGGATGAAACTAATTTTCTATTGAATTGGACACGCGAATAAGTAAAGAATGACGGTCTTAAGCAAATAGCAACACGAACGGAAGGAAGTTTGAAGCGCTTGGATTATGGTGCTGTGGTCTATAGGCGCAAAGCACTAATAGAGCTATTCTTTGCCAGCATGCATTGTTATAAAAGCAAATCAGTGTATTGATCCGTGCATATTTCGTGCTTAAAAAAAACATTGAGTATCCACTTTATTAGGTAGAGTTCAATTTTATGTCATTAGTAACTCAGATGAAATATTCGGTAACTGCTTAAATAAGCTATTCATGGAAAGACATGACTGAAGATAATTTAAAGTTCTCATTCAAATCTATATATATAAATCGCGTTTTTTAATAATGTTTGTCCGGTATTTAAAGAGTTGTTACTTAATTACAATATCATAGGAATAGTGGAAAATGAAATATTTAACGGCACAATGCAAGTTTAGATAATTATTTGGAATATTATTTGTGACGTTTTGAAACGGAAACTATAGCCGTTATGCTAAAATTTACTAATCGAGTAATTACTTTTTTACTTTTCATTATTCTTTAAAGATTTATTTCAGAATGAGCTAATGTGTTCAATTTTTCAGCTACCTTAACTGTTTAAATGCCTATTGAAAATCAAAATATTTTGACAGATTTGAATGAGATATTTAAATTATCTTCAGTCACATTTTCCTTTAAAAACTCTTTTTTAAGAAATTACTGAGCTGCGAATCTCAGTTATTATTTAAATAATAGGAATTGTTATTATTTCAATAATTATTTAGGTAATAAAGAGACCACTGAGTATAAACAAGCAAATGCAATTAGTGGTCGCTTTTTAGAAACAGACACAAGCTACATCAGTGTAGGAATCATATTCAGACTCGTTAAATTTTATTTATTTTATGCAGAACTGGACTAAGTATGACTGAAAAATAAAAATTTCAGTCAGAGCCATCTGAATCTCGATTTAAAAAGACATTCGTCTGATATTTAAAGAGTTATGCTGTAAAATTATTTAACAATAATATCAACCTGAATAATTGGATCCGAAAAGCTAGCTTAAACAGATTAAAACATTGGTAACAAGGACAAGAGTTAGGATGGTTCATTCTTGAGGGACACTTATTTTGGTAAATGGGCCAAAAGATAGGTCACATATATCCCCGAAGACTGAGAACTCTAGGTACAGTTTTGCCCATTGTTGATCGAGAGATGTTTGAGTACGTAGTGTAAGCTTAGGAAAACATTGCTCTTTTTTCACAGTTGGCCGAGTGGTTAGCACGCTTGGCTACTGATCTAAGGGACCTGGGTTCGAGCCCCGGAATTAGGCATGGATGTGTGTGTCGTTTTTCTGCTGAGGTCCTGCCATCCTCTCAGATCTCCTACTGTGGCATATAAACTGATAGGATCCTGTCAGACCTCTCTGGCAAGCAGCTGCTTGAGGGGGTATTTATTTTTTATTTTTATTATTTAAGTGTCATAAAGAAATCATCTGTAATTAGGACAGGTAAATTCAGTCCAATCAAGCAGGGTGGTGAGTACGATAGACGATCGGGATTGGTTAAATTACTATAGCTGAGAAACGGGATTTACAATTGTTTTATGGGACACTACACTAACATGAAAAAGTATCGTGGAATATTTTTTTATCTCTGATTAACTTGTAAAGAGAGACTCAATATTTACATATAGAGGTGGTTAGGAGTAGGGCAATTAGATCCGAGGGTTAGACTGTTTATCTCTGAGTGGCACTTTTTGCACGCAAGGAGATAAATGGCCAGGTCACATTGACCCCGAAGTCTCAGAGAAAATGCTGTGGAAGGGAATTCATTAGACAACTGTTAGGATATAGGTGAAAACATCCTGTCATGACCATCCAGGGTATTCTTTAAAGAGCATGGCTCTAATTTACACAGAACTCAGCTTTACGTTCCATGCGACGGATGACGGAGTTTTAAAACCCATTTTATGACCAAGGGCAGGATGGGAATTTAACGCAATACTTTATCGATGGGAACAATAATGAATGGCAGACGTTTCGAGCCCAACTTTTGGGAGAGGGCTTAATTTTATGGGGTCGAAATCCTTACAGTGCACTAAGAGATAAAGCTGCAAACGAAATTTTTATGATCCCAGCTCTTACCGTTTTGGGAGGAGTTCTCCAGCAAACAGGCAGACAGACAAACTCTCTAAAATATATAATAAACTATCGGTGAGGTTTTGAGGAATATTCATAACATACACTAAGGTAATATATTAAATAGTCGACAATGTATTTGCGAACCAAAGTATACTGCGATGATTATACCAGATTTAGACTGTATTTTTTTCATAGATAAAAAACATCAAATTTCTTAGAGAAGGGATGGGAAACTCCGGCCCACAAAATGATTTTTTTGGTGGCCCGCCAGCAAGTAAAGATTTAACAAAATACTCAAATTATTGTGGATTAGTAAGTCAAGAGCGAATTGACAAAGTTGAAACCATGAAAAATATTTGGTTTTTCAGTCATTCACGCCTGTCACACCTTTATGGCAAGCAGCTTTTTGAGAAACAATTAAAAGAAATAATCTAGCAGTGTTCATTTCTCTCTAGACATGTCGTATGACCAACTCCAATATTTTCACGCAGTAATAATTAGCTGCGATCTTATTAAACACTTTAGGCTTGCGTTGTTTTACCTATGAGCAGCACAATTATGCCTACAACCGGTAAATGACCAGGTCGCAAGAGCCCCAAAAATTCAGAATTGGGCAGAGAAGGGGTTTGCCAGGAGAGCTGTTAGAAAAAACAAGGAAGTCTCCCTTCAAGACTATTCAGGGTATACTTTAACGTGCTTAAAGTATGATTCTCTTGCATATGGACCATGGTTTAACGTCCCATTCAGCGGACGGTGACTTTTCTAAGTCCATTGGTATCGCCTATCTCATTGAGGTCAGGCGAGGGTTATCACAGATAAATTGGAATACTAGCACACTGGGACTCCAACCTGGGGAACTACATATTACGAGCTTGACATACTACTGACTGCGCCAATCACTACCTCAACACCTTAGGTATCACAGCAGACTCTAGTGATGTCTGCGAATTGTTCAAAAACTGGAATGCATCATACTCCTGCAGAGCAAATTAACCGCCCCACCCGGTAATAATATAAATAATAGTGCCAAGAGGGTATTATCAGAGTTACAACATTATATACATATTACAAGTAATAATCAGGTATTACAGTGATTATTAGGTTAATAACGATAGTCTCTCTGAATATCAAACAATATTTCATTTTGAGTTGTCACATCCAGCTGTTTGAATCAGTGTGCTTAATACACTATGAAAAATGACGATTACGCTTCGTTGTGGTAATAAATATGTTTTCAATTTGTTTTTCTAATATTTTTATACTTCTTAATCAAACTAAGTTCATTCATTTCCTTGCCTTGAATGTTGGCTTTATTTATATAAAAATGCTCGCCAGTGAAAACCTAGAAATCTCCTGTTCTAAAACAGCATGATCTTTTGAAGTAAATTCGATGGAATATCCCATTATCTCTACGAATGGACATTTGCGTTGATTTTCGGTTGAAATTTCATTTTCCTTACAAATGTATGTTTTATTTCTGATATTTCTGTCATTCTCAATTTCTGCCTGAGGAGAGATTTCACCACGTTTGGAAACAGATTTTTAATCTATTGCTCTGTCGCTTGAAACAACTGTAGCCGTAACAACGAATAATAAGGAAATAATTTCGTTCTCATTACACAAGAGATTTTCAGTGCAAAGAGGTCAAAGTTAAAGAGACTAAAGAAAAAGTATTTAAGGGAAATGTTCAGAATCAAATAGAGTTTAATCAGACATATGATACAAATGAACATGGAAAATAAAATAAAACTTGTTAAAGAAATTTATATGTTCATAACTTAATGCATATTAATTTACATTCTTCCACTAGTCCTTTCTGGTTTATTTATCACCGCCATAGCCTGACCGTAATTTATTACCGTAATTTCTCTGAAGCACGAATGGACTAACCTTAACCCCATGTTGCATTAAATCATTTTATGATCATGTTCTGTGTAGATATGTAGAGTCACCATGAGTATCCTTAAATATCAAGAAGTGCTTTGGAAGAATTTGACAGTGTGAAAATGTCTAACGTTTAACATTTCATAAATGTCTTTTAAGGAAAAAAACATTCTCTTGCGTACGTATCGTTTAGATTCAAAAGTTTTAAAAAACATTTCAAGAAAATTTGCATTTTGGATGCTACATATGTAGATGTTGTTGCGCTTGATGCTGTGCAAAAATTCGCTTATTCGTTTAATAAAAAAACTGTTATAAACATCTTTAAATCTGAAGATACGATTAGTTTCTAAACGATTTAATATACATTGAGCAGTTTTTTTTTCTTTTTACGAAATTTGAAAAACGGATTTGGGTTGGGGTATTTTACCTTTGAGGGGCACTTTTTTTGCACACAATGGGCTAAATAACTAGGTCACAAGGAGTCCGAAGGCTCAGAGAAGGTTGGGGGAAGGGATACACTGGACAGCTGGTGGGAGATAGATGGTAGTCTTCCGTCAAGGCCATCCAGCGTGTTCTTTAACGTGTACAGGCTCTCCCACACACGGACCACGGCTTAAAGTCCCATACGACGGACGGTGGACTTTCCAACCCATCGGTGTCTCCTACTGACCCTGGGGAGGGCGTGAAGTTTTGCGGTGAAAAACGGATATTATTGGGTAAGTTAATGTATCACGGGGGAATACGATGGACTCGCGGCATAACACGCCATCCGAAAGACCAAGATTTCTTTATCATTAAAGGAATTTTTCTTTCGTACATCTGGACCCTGCCTGAAAGAATTTAGGCAGGGTTCAGATGTACGTATTTCCGGCAGGGTCCAGATTTCGTACATCTGGACCCAGCCGGAAGATCATAAAAAAAACAGTCAAAACCTTAACTGTGCTATGACAGGACTCGAACCTGGTAACATCAAGCAGGTCAGGATCTAGGAGGGCGACTGAAAGGGGTCTATGAATTTAGGAGAGGGCTTTCAGACTGTTAGTAAAGGGAAAGGAGGTTATGAATTTAGGAGAGGGCTTTCAGACTGTTAGTAAAGGGAAAGGAGATTATGAATTTAGGAGAGGGCATTCAGACTGTTAGTAAAGGGAAAGGAGATTATGAATTTAGGAGAGGGCTTTCAGACTGTTAGTAAAGGGAAAGGAGATTATGAATTTAGGAGAGGGCATTCAGACTGTTAGTAAAGGGAAAGGAGGTTATGAATTTAGGAGAGGGCTTTCAGACTGTTAATAAAGGGAAATGAGGCTAGAAAGCTTAAAAATATATATACTACGAGTGTGAAGAGCTACAGACTTGTCCTTTGAGCATCATTATCTTACTGGAAATCGCATGCATGCCATTTGTGGGTAGAGATGCCAAAAAGACAAAAGGTAGGAACGCAAAAGGAAAAAGAATTGTGTCAGTAGGTTGCTAAAGTTTAAAACGAACTTGAGAATGTCACTCTCAAAAATAAACGTCACTTATTTTTATTACAGAATGTTTAGTAGAAAAAGCTCTTTCGCGAACCAGTTCTTGCAGCCTTGGCATGAGCTAATTATTATTAATTTCTTGCACCATAACCGCTTTCGAGGAATTTTGCCTGTTTTTCACAATTACCATAAGAACGAAGAGGAATTCTGAGAAAATATTTTAATTTAGCTAAGAATATTTATCTTTTTAAAACCAAAAACGGTAGTTAAAATTTATTGATATAAATTATTAAAAAATATTCTGATGTATATAAACACATGCTAGTTAAATTTAAGAAAAAAATTAATATATTTTTAATAAACAGACCTAATGGAGGTTCGTGCAAAAGTTTTTTGGTGAGATACCTTGGCTTGCGCAGGCAGGGTCCGGATGTACAAAAGAAAAGTTAGGGAGCTGCCTGATACAAAGCTAGGGTCCAGGAAAAAAAAATAGGGGGAAGCAAGTGATCCGAGTAAAAGGGGGAGAGGACCAAAAGTGAGTCGGATCGCCGTCCCGATATAAAATGTTTCCCTCTGTCATAGTGGGTTGTATTGTTTGATCTCTGAGCGGCCTTTTTTGCACACAATGGGCTAAATTGTCAGTTCACAAGCACCCCGAGGGCTCAGAGAAGGTTGAGGGAGGGGACCCACTGGACAAATGTTAAGAGACAGATGGTAGCTAGGCCATTCAGTATGTCCATTAGCGTGCACAGGGTATGGCTCTCCCGCATAAGGAGCCACGGCTTAACGTCACATCCAAGGACGGAGGCCTTTCCAAGTCCGTCGGTGTTCCCTACTGACGAGGGCAAGGCGTGGAGTTATGCGGAGATAAATCTGAACACTGGGCCACATGAGATTCAAACCTCTGAACTGCAGATCACGAGCTTGGTTCGCTATCGACTGAGCCACCCCCGCCCCTTTGTCAGAGTGAGCTAAAATATTTTTTGAAAATTGCATTTTATTTATATATGATAATTTATATTCATAACATTTTTTCGGTTTACTTAATATATAAATGCAATAGATATATATAATTATATATATATATTTAAAAAAACTAATCCTCCCAAAAAAGTGCACTATATAAGTTTACTATTTTTATCGACTGCGTTTCGATTATGAATTTATATGTATTATTTTATATTGAATTACCCACCGCAATTTATTACGTGAATAGTTGTCATTTTTTGGTTTACTCCGATGTTAAAAACAAACGCACCTGTACCGCAAAGGGTATACGGCTTCTTTGTTTCTCAAACGATAAAGTAGCGAGAACAGAACTAAGCTTATACGAGGTATTAAGCAGTAATCTAATTCTAAATCACAAGAAACCGCCTCGGTGACAGAGAGGTATCTCTTGATGCTGCCGGGATCCGAGTTTGCGTCTCGAGTAAGATATGGTCGTTTTCTTATATGTTGTAATTGACTGTCAGTTAGAAACAAAAATTGTTCAATTATCAACATGTCAAAAGAATATATTTTTCTTACATTGGGACATGAAGCACGCATTGGCTCTAAGTCCCAGCAACCAAATTGTAAACAAAAATCCCAAGATATGGAAGAGTGAGCTAAACTTATGTGTATTATTTTTGTCAAATGTCGTGATCGGCTTTTATATATAAATGTCTGAACCGATCACGCTATTCGGCAAAAAACAGTAAATTTCCAATACAGTAATAAAGAAAATTCGCAATAGAGTAATAAAGAAAATTAGGAATACAGTAACAAAGAATATTCGGAATACAGTAATAAAGAAAATTCGCAATAGAGTAATAAAGAAAATTCGCAGTACAGTAATAAAGGAAATTCGCAGTACAGTAATAAAGTAAATTTGCAATGCACTAATAAAGAAAAATCGCAATACAATAATAAAGAAAATTTACAATACAGTAATAAAGAAAATTCGCAATACAATAATAAAGAAAATTCACAATACAGTAATAAAGCAAATTCGCAATACAGTAATAAAGTAAATTCGCAATACAATAATAAAGATTATTCGCAATACAGTAAAAAAGAAAATTCGCAATACAGTAATAAAGAAAATTCGCAATGGAGTAATAAAAAAATTCGCAATACAGTAATAAAGAAAATTCGCAATGGAGTAATAAAAAAATTCGCAATACAGTAATAAAGAAAATTCGGAATACAGTAATAAAGAAAATTCACAACAGAGTAATGAAGAAAATTCGCAATACAGTAATAAAAAAATTCGCAATAGAATAATAAAGAAAATTCGCAATGGAGTAATAAAAAAATTCGCAATACAGTAATAAAGAATATTCGCAATACAGTAATAAAGAAAATTCGCAATAGAGTAATATAGAAAATTCGCAATAGAGTAATAAAGAAAATTCGCAATAGAGTAATATAGAAAATTCGCAATACGGTAATAAAGAAAATTCGCAATATGGTAATAAAGAAAATTCGCAATAGAGTAACAAAGAAAATTCGCAATACAGTAACAAAGAAAATTGGCAATCGAGTAATAAAGAAAATTCGCAATACAGTAATAAAGAAAATTCGCAATAGAGTAATGAAGAAAATTCGCAATACAGTAATAAAGAAAATTCGCAATAGAGTAATGAAGAAAATTCGCAATACAGTAATAAAGAAAATTCGGAATACAGTGATAATGAAAATTCGCAATACAGTAATAAAGAAAATTCGCAATACAGTAATAAAGAAAATTCGCAATACAGCAATAAAGAAAATTCGGAATACAGTAAAAAAGAAAATTCGCAATACAGTAATAAAGAAAATTTGCAATACAATAATAAAGAAAATTCGGAATACAGTAAAAAAGAAAATTCGCAATACAGTAATAAAGAAAATTCGGAATACAGTAATAAAGAAAATTCGCAATGGAGTAATAAAAAATTCGCAATACGGCAATAAAGAAAATTCGGAATTCCGTAATAAAGAAAATTTGCAATAGAGTAATAAAGAAAATTCGCAATAGATTAATAAAGAAAATTCGTAATACAGTGATAAAGAAAACTTCATAAGCACTTCTCAATATATGAACTAACATGAAGAAAAAAAAACAAGAATTTAACACAATGAAGAGTGAATGTTATCTAAATATGATTGTATATAGGTGCCCCCCAAAAATTTATTCCTTTTTAGCATAGTTAATATTTTTCAAATTGTTTTCTAAAAGAAATTGCAGATGGAGCCCATCAACTAATATAAGTCAAAAGTAGAGTTAGTAGCGCATCAATTTGTATTAACAAGTGGTTAGATGCTTTTTAAGAAAACAAGTGAACGTTACGAATAATGGCTACCCGTCTACTGATATCATATCTATGACTGGTTTCAGTCTACGTCTATGATGCGTTACTAACTATACCTTTGACTTATATTATTTAACGGGCGCCATCTACATTTTCTTTTAGAAAATATATTTGCGCTCAAACGGCACGACTTTTTTTGCCCACTTGATAACAATAGCAGAAAATGAGTAGAGATTTCAAGCATTAGAAGTTTACAAAATATTTTGTCAAACATTTCATCGATGACTTTAATTCGAATTATTATAGAACTATTGGTTAAAACACAATTAGAAGTTAAAAAACAATAGCTACCGCTCTAAAGTATGTTGTATTTTATTTTAAATATTATTGAAACTAGCAACGAAGGAAAAGTGATCAACGATATGTGCTCAATTTCTAGATCTTTGGTTATCAGTGGTAATTACCAAAGAAATATAAAAGAACAATTGATATGTTTTTATTAATACAAGATAATAAAACTCTTAAATGACTGCATATTTGATTATTATTGCATTAATTATTGTTTTTTATTTGTAAAGTATAACTTAAAGCAACCTCCAAAAAGGAGGCTAATTTCACCATGTCTTATTATAATTTGAGCCTCGAACTTCGTCAAAATTAAAAAAAATTCCCTCTAAACGCGATGTCATTGAAAGAACTGTCATAGCCTTCATTGTCAGAGTATCAGGCACGGCTAAGGCCACCTTGATACAATGTCTGGACATTGCAGTAACAGAATTAAAAATACAGCAGTTTAAATTATATTTATTTTTCTAAAAAAATCAACTGGTAGATTTTTATTTAAAAAATTTGGTAATTAATTTTATAATATTCTCAAGTGTTTTAATAAATTACTAATTAATAAATTATTTTATTTCAGTTAGTTTAAAAATAAATGATTTTAACTTAAATTTTAAACCAATTAAGTCAATTACATCTCAGGACGAAATTAGCCTTTTTTTTTCAGATGAAGGAAGTATGCGTGCAATGCACTCTGCCTTAGCCAAACTATGATCTCTGAACTGATGATAGCTAAACCGCTGCCCAGCAGAAGTAATATTTAATCTGTGCATCAGGAGAAACGCATTGTGAAACATGGCTACTGGAAGAATGATTTCATTGCTGAAAGCGGAGCTGAATTTTAAAAATTGCAAAATAAATATTATAATGCATAATAACCTGCAAATATTTATAATAAGTAATAATTTAAAATATATCTTCCTTTATATAATGCTAAAAATGCCAATAAACATTACTTTTGAGACCTATGTCTTTTGAGACCACATATATGCATTTTCAAAATCACATATAAACGTTTAGGGCAAAACTACGAGTATAAAAAATGAATACCGAAATTCTTTCCAACAGAGCTTTAATGTTATTAACAAAAAAAAAAATATTCATGCAGAAGAAGCATTTCAGGGCTGTAAGGTTTAATATACAAGCATGCACTGTGTGTATGTCTTTTGGTTATGTAGAGCTTAGCTTTTGTAAGTAAAGTATATTCAAGGCCTACGTAAATATACAGGTAATGGTTAAGAAATAAAAACAGTTCCATCCTGTGTTAACAGACGATCATATTCCGTGTAAAGCAACTTGTGAAATAGTTTTTTTTAGGAATATGCTACTGAAAATGAATAAAACAATTTGCACAAATCTCGATTTTCAAAATTTCCTTTGATATCTAACATTACGAAAACTGCAACATTTAACAGCATCGTTGCTATTCATAAGAAATTACCACAAAGTGAATAAAACATATATAACAGCAATAATGAATTATTTGTTAAAGAACAAAAGAGAGTAATAAAGTTCGTATAATGGGCATTTTTCGTCAGTTTTGAAGAAGCGTTTAGGACAATTTTCGTCAATTTTGAAGAAAAGCGTTAATGACAATTTTCGTCATTTTTGAAGAGAAGCTTTAGGACAATTTTCGTCATTTTTGAAGAAAAGTGTTTAGGGCAATTATCGCCAATTTTGAAGAAAAGCGTCTACTGCAATTTACGTCAATTTTTTTAAGAAAAGTTTTTAAGCGAACGTAACAGCAACATCGCGAACGTAACAGCAGCATCTGTTGCTAAATGTTCTGACTTCCATAACTTTCCATTTTTTAACTAACGGTGTTAGAAATCGATATTTATGGAGATCTGAATGATATCTTCAGTAAAATATTTCCGTAAAAAGCCAATTTTCAAAGTTAGGGACTACGTGACTTTCTATTCACATGACGAGGGAAGTTTCTAATACTTTTGGTAATAATAGAGTGTATCCATATCTTTCAAACGAAAAAAACACAGTGCAATGTTCTGAACGTTGGCATTACAAACCATCTTGTCATGTCAGCGATAAACGAAATACTTTTCAGATAAGTAATCGTTTAAGGAAACTTCCTGCAAGGCTTTTGCTTCGCCTATCTTCATTGTCTTATTGTTAGACACCAGAGCTTGCATTCCAACACATAGCAGCAATTAATGACTACTCTGTTGCGTGCGGAGTGGTATCTGTTCTTGATGTACAGTAGGAAGTTGTGTGACATTTCTGTCATCTGATTCAGCGCTAAAATCCGATAAAGGAAAATAAATATTCTAAAAGCTGTTAGGCGTTTTTTTTTTGCAGGAACCTGCAAGCTCTCTATAGATCTTATTGATATGGTCGGCTGGGTTGGGTTGTTTCACCTCTGAGCGGCATTTTTTTGCACACAACGGGCTAAATAGCCAGGTCACAAAACCCTGAAGGCTCAGAGAAGGTTGGGGGAGGGGACCCACTGCAACAGTTGTTGGGATACAAATAGTAGCTTCCCATCAAGGCCATTCAACGTGTTCTTTAACGTGCACAGTGTATGGCCCTCACGCACACGGGGCCACGGCTTAATGTCCCATTCGACAGAATACGGTCTTTCCAAGCCCATTCGTGTCCCCTACTGACCGTGGGAGGGTAGGGAGTTTTGCGGAGGTAAATCAACGCTGGCTCAGCTGGGACTTGATCTTTGAACTGCAGATTACGAACTTGGCGAGCTACCGACTGAGGAGACAGAAATTATAGGCTCCTGTGCAATAAAAAAAACGGGAGCCTAAAGGAAAACGTTTAATTCCAGGAAAAATAACACGAGTTTCCAAAACAAGTAGAATTTTATGTCTGATGAGCATAGAGGTGGGGTTTAGTAAGTTTAACTCAGCAACTAGAGAGTTTATTGCTTAGCTAAAGAGTTACTGTATTTTTGTTTCTTTTCTGTTCTACCACTTCTTTTATCACCAGAAGGTGGTAGCATCCAGTCAAGAAAATCCAGCGTGTTCTTTAATGTGTACAGGGTATGGATTTCTTGCACATGGGTCCACGGCTTAACATCTCATCCGACGGACTTTCCACGCCAAAGGGTGTCCCCTTTCTTACAGAGAGCAGGGTGGAGAATCAAGGCTGGGACAGGTAGCATGTATGTATACTGCGAAAGAAAGGTTATCGAAGTATTTGTCAGTCTTTTTTTTGTCCAGGTTATATCATTTAATGTATATAACCTATAGGTGCTTACCTGTGATTGCCTATTATTAAACGTAATTATAGAATATATTTGTATTGAAGGAAATCAATAAATTGAATAAAATTAAGTTCTATAAATAAAAATTACTGGTTGGGATCTGAACCCATGATCACCTGATAACATGTAAGCTGCTCTGACCGCTAAATCAAAAAATATATAAAAAGTAAAGCTTCGACTATGAGTATGTCGCACCGTCTGTCGGTTTTTTTCCGAACCTGTTCTATCAAATTGATGTTTTGCAAAAAACAGCAACTTTTAGACGCTTTTTGCAGTATTATAATAATGCTAGAGTGTTTTATGGAGACATGTTATTATATAAACTATAACTCCCTGTTTAGATATAAATATTATTTTATAATTATATTAGAAGGTACCTTTGTGATTTTAAAATTAATTTTTGTGCCTTTTCTACCACTTCTTTTTAAAGAAATTTTTGTATTTAAAATATTGAACGTTTAATATTTATTGAAATAGCGGGTATTTGAACAGACTGCCAATTTTATCGTACTTCGCTACTTTGTTATTTGAAATCTAAAAAGCTTAACTTAGCAACTGAAGAGAAACCAATTCTCCCCTTGTTATATAACATGATGGCTTCACTGCAATTCAGGAATTGCCACGTTTAGAGGGCACTGCAGTCACATAGTTCACATTACAGTTTCGAAAGCTTGTTTTCTCTCTTAGATACTCCTTGGCTGAGCTATGGACCGCTGATCAAAATCTTTTCTATTTCCCAATTTCTCCCCCCTAATAAACAATAAATTCCAATAAGATTTAAAAAAAAATTGTTTTTCTATTTGATACGATAACAAAAGGGGAAAGTCACAGAAGTAATGCAAAAAGGCAGTAAACTGAAAAAGGTAGTTTACCGTAATGAATGGGGGATGGAGTAGGGGGTGTAGCTCAATTGGTAACGTTTCAGGCTCATAATTCATTATTCTCAGGGCCCAGTACTCACTGTACTTGAGTTGAGAAGTTCTCTCACTCCCGCTCTGTTATGTAAGAAAGGGGGACACTGAGGCCGGCGTCCATCAGATTGGACGTTGAGCCATGTTTCCTTATGCAAGAGAGCCATACCTTTACACTTTAAAGAATTTTGGATAGCCTTCCATCTCTCTTCTAACAGCTGTATAAAGAATTCCAATACAACTCTGGGTCCTTGGAGTCCTTGTGACCTAGTCATTTACCTTATTTTCTACCAAAAAAGGTGTCACTCAGAGGTACAACTGTGGTGCCTAACATGCAATAGAATAGCAAAAGAATTAGAAACTAATTACTACCAAAGAATTAGCTTCTAAGAAGTTTATGATTTTTTTCTTGCTATTTTTGAATTTCGTGGTGGTGGAGGCGGACTCATTGGTCACCACCCTGGTTACATACTTGACAGTGTGTATGGATGCATTTATGGCAAGCGAAATATGTTTGTAGAAGTATACGTTGTATGTTGTCAAGAGAATTAAGAATTGGAGACAAGTGTGTAACGGTGTAAAAAGAGACACAATTATGATTCCATTACAATATGTACTATAGAGAACCATGCACCATTAGGAAACTGATGTTACTGCAAACAGAGACATTGAAAACGAAAGTTTGACAAAATTTAGATAATAAATATCTTGGGTTATTTTCTTTCTAGAAGGTAATTTCTTTTGATTGAAATGCAAATCAGTTATTCATAACAGCAATAATTCTTGCCAGAAGCAAGCAAACGACACTTACTGAAAGTGCTTCAATGCACAGAATAGTCCTTTGTTACATTGACTGTCGGGTACTTTTGCTTTTGGAAAATGGGTCCCTGAAAGTCATGCAGTGATATGTTTCAAGGTTTGCTTTCCATGTTGTGAATAAGATCTAGTTCCTTCATATAACTCGTTCAGTGCATTAGTTTTACATAAATATATATAATGAATGGATATTAAAAAGACTTTATTATTGAAATCATTGAGTGCTTCAAAAGGTAATTTAAAGCTTCATATTTATATCCATTATGTTTATATCAAAAGCACTATTTCTATGTGTTATAACTATCAAAACGTTTTTTGTAATAAAATATTTAAGAATGTTTAGTATTTACATTGTCAACGATGGAAATATGAATCTTAATCATTCTTCGTCAAGAGACAGGACAAAAAAAATTTGGGAAGGTCGAGGGTTAATTTTGAACGAAAATCGAAATATGTTTTGCTATTCACTAACTTGGTTGAATAGATATTCAAATTCTTTAATTCCTATATGAAAAAGCCGAGGTTATGGTTCAAACGTGAATAAAACTAACTTATTTTACGGGTTTTAAGTTAGTTATCAACAATAGTTTGTTAGCTGGTAGTAAGCCCGGATCTAGAAACATTTTGAGGAGGGGAGGGGAAAATCAAGAAATATAATATAGCTGGGAAAATGTAAGGGTTTTCTGGGCAAGAAACGCAATCGAGCAGAAAAGTGTAAGGTGGGGAGAGGCAAGAAGCAAAATCGAGCCGTAAAAATATTGGGAGAGGGGAAAGAAACACAATCGATCAGGAAAAATGTAAGGGGGGGGGGTTCCGCCTGAACCAACTCCCTCCTCTATTATCTATCTATATATATATATGAGTATTAACTATAACGCTTAAATCGAAATTTCATTTCAGGAGGGTAGTTCTCTGTGTTGTGTGTATTACCGGCCCATACTTAATTTTGAAGAGAGAAGTTCCCAATTAATTCTCCTGGTAAGTGCCCAATCTGCAATCGAATTTAAGCGTACCTCAGGCATATAGAAAGGTTGGAATAACTTCTATGATTCAATTATTCTTGTTTTAGATATGTTGCATAAAGAATAAAGGGAAATAGTAAGACGATTCATTTGTTTTGTCCTAAATAGTACGGCATGAAAACAAAAGAAATTGAGAAACTCTCACTGATTCCCCCAAAAGATTAACTGTTTGGCAGGTTTCTTTTTGCTTAATGTCAAACACACATTTTATTCTTAGAGAAAATATGGGAACTGTTATTTGGAACGTTACTATTCTGTAGCCTAAGTTCAAAAAAAGCTTTTGTATCCAAGAACTATCCAGCACTCGCAAATATCCTCTATCGTTATGAATTCCTCATTTTTACCATTTCGTGCTCGATTTCCTTGTCGACGAGAGAGGGGTTGCTCAGCCGATGGTGTGCTAGGCTAGTAATCTGCAGTTCCCAGGTTCGATTCCCAACTGGCTGTTATTGAGATTTATCTCAGGAAAAACCTGCCTTCGGGAGGTTTAAGATTCACCGATGGGTTCGGAATGTCGTACGTCGGATGATGTTAAACCGTGGCTCCGTACGCAGGAGAGGTCCCTGTGCATGTCGAAGAATAAGGAAGGTTTCCCAGCTGTCTCCTAACATCTTTTCAGTTCATCCCCTTCCCCTCAAACTTCTATTAGCCCTTGGGTTTATTGTGATCTGGCCATTTAACTCATTATGTGCCTCTCAGAAGTAAAATAATCCAATTCCTGTCCGAAAGCTCTTGAAATGTAGACAGAAAATTTGAAATGATGGTGTTCGCCACCTCCTATTTACTCTATTACATTGTGGTGCAGTAATAGGAGTATCGGCAGAGAAGAAAAGGACGATGCTTATAAATAATGTGATAAATAAAGTTACTCAAAATAACCAGAAGGATTCGACCCGAGCTCTCCTCCGCCCATCAAATTCAGACCCTAGTTACGCCACTGTCGTTTTGTGAAGGAGATGAACACATTAAAATAGGCTACGTAGTTTTAAAGGGAAGCTCCTATATGTCCCTAACCGGGTCTCCTTTCATAACTCATTTCGAATCTTCGGAATTTTATGGTCAAATCCTAACTCTTCCAGGGGTGATAAAGGGAACACGATGGGTTCGGAAAAGCCGCCGTCCGTCGAATGAGACGTTAAGCATCAGCCCCGTGTACAGTAGAGCTGTACGCTCTGGATACCCACTGGATGGCCTTGCCGGGAGACATCCATCTTTCTCCTAACAACTGTCCAGTGGTTTCCTACCCCAACCTTTTCTGAGTCCTTGGGGGTCTTTG
Organism: Ryuthela nishihirai; assembly: GCA_038380435.1. Taxonomy (NCBI): domain Eukaryota; kingdom Metazoa; phylum Arthropoda; class Arachnida; order Araneae; family Heptathelidae; genus Ryuthela; species Ryuthela nishihirai. The sequence continues at coordinate 128,386,257 of JAWZYU010000001.1, read as the reverse complement.
TAACCTATCCATTTAAATGATTCTGTACACAGTAAGTGCATTCAGAGGTAAAAAACCCCCAAAAAGTCTCTCCGTAACAGATATGAAAATATTATATTAATCATCTAATTAGCATCACTTAGTAGGCTTTCTATTATTCACGAAAAATTTATTATTTTGAGTTTAAAATTTTACTTCCTTAAAACAGGAAATGCATCATTAGAGAAAACTGCAGGAAAACTTCAAAGGCTTATATATAACAAACAGCTCGCGACAAAAGTCAAGAATATCCTAGAAACAGGAAGACGTTTGTTTCCAGGAATTCACAAACACAACTCAAAAATCGTGTCATAACTTTATGCAAGAGTTCTTACACGATGCCGGTAGCAACAGTTTTTTTTATCCTTTAAACGATCCACTTTCAACTATAAAACAAAAATTAAGGTATCTTAGAGATGAGTCCTTTCGTGTGTTGGCAATATTTCGCAATATGCCCTTGCTTCCGACGTAGCAGTTTCCTCTGACTGTTGTTTCCCTTTTTCTTTGGAACTCATTTTCCAACTGCTTCTAATGATGCGCTCTCCATTTGTTGCATACGCGTTATCTTTTAATTGCATCTCGTAGGCTGCATCGTAACAGCAATCTCGAAACTTTTACGACAATGGCAGTTCCAGTTTGCCCAAACTTCCATCTCAGGTTCTTCCCTTCCTTCAGGGTTTTCTATTTCCTTATTTTATTCTGTAGGAATGTTTTTTTTTATACTTTAGCACATTCTTAGAGTCTTTGCATTGATAATTAACCCATTGATATAGGAGTTAGTACAATCGTGAGTTGCCTAATTTTGTCTATATCTAGCTTTGATCGTAGCAGGTCCGGATTTGGGGAAAGCTAAGGGAGCCATGCCCCTTCCAGCTTTTATTTTTTCTAGATCGGAGTATAGACAAGTTCTCCCTATATCACACCAGGCATGGACAGTATAGTAAAAGATGAACTGATTATAAATATTTAGCAAGATTATTAAACTGGTAGTTAGTAATATTTGAAAATTGGTAATAGTTCTCAAAATATTCAGAATATTTAAATATAATATAAATCAATACATTATTTTATTTCATATGGTTTAAAGACAAATATATTTTATTTAAATCTCTTAAATTTATATATGTATATTTAATTTCCCTCCTTTTTTTACTTCTTTTGCGCAACGGCTGTTCCGGCCTGATGTATCAAGTGGCATTGGTATGGCTCTCCTGTGCAAGGCATGCAAATCGCCATGGTCTGCTTAAGGTTTTTCAAACTATCTACCACGAAGAGGTGGCATTAAATTTTAACTTTGAGTTTTCGTATTTTCGTACTGTAAACAAAATAATCAAAATTTATGTTTTGGAACCCATTTATATCACAAAATAAATTGAAATAAATGAATAATTAAAGAACTCGATTTAATGAGAAATAAATAATTTTTTTATTTATTTCTCATTAACTTTCTTTTTTTCTCTCACACTTTCGCAAAACATTTTGCGAAAGTTGAAATCCATGTAATTTTTGTTTCATAGATCTATTCCCTCATCATTGTGAGTATCTGTTTAAAATTATATCAAATGATATTAAATATCAAATATACTATTTTAAATAAAATGTGTGAATATTTAAAGTTTGCTTCATATTAAGTGTATCTAAATTTTTGTTTTGGATTTTTCAATATCTAAATGCCTCAGAAAATGCTTTTTGTTTGGGGGGATGCAGCAAAAACATTCAGAAACCCTTTTTTAGCTGATGAAAGGCAAATTAGGGTTGAAGGATATCGTTCCTATATACCCTACTAGTCAGAATGCCTCCAGCAAAAATGTAGAGAGGTGTGCCTCCATTTGACATAATGCCGCCCAAGACCATCAAACCACTAATACCATACTACCGTATTAGTAATTTGATGCCAAAATCAAAATTACTATAAAGACTGGTATAAAAGTACACAGTAATAATAGTAGAAATAAATATAAGTAAAGTCTGGATCATAAGGCCATGTTTCGAATTTGAAAATTTTTAAACAAATAAATTGTCTGAATGGACACTGCTACTTATCTTGGATGATCCGGATTACCATAGTGGGTGTCATTTCTGATTTTAGAAACTTGGTAACGAGTTTCTTGTTCTCTCAAGATCAAAACACTTTCAGAATCAGTATGTAAGACTGAATTACGATTCGTCATTGAAAAGCATATGCACTCATTGGTATGGGGTCCAGTTCAACACCTCCTGTGACAGGCCAGTGGACCAAATTATGACGTCAGAGATCAGAGATCATAAACAGACGAAATGAAGCACCCGGCTTTTTACAAGTCCTTATCTACTTCATCTGAAGTGTGCATGTGGGAATGAAGTTAAAACGTAAAGAGGTATAAACTGAAAAGAATTAGAGCCCTAGAGCTATTTCTTGATTTTCAAGATCAACTAAAGAAAAAACAGTCACTAGAATTGATCTGACACAAGGATGGATCTTGGCTTCTTAAACCTTTGCTGGCAGAGGTGATCGTACTTAACAGCTCCTGAAATAAGATGATTCTGATGTTCCACACCATTTTCGAAAAACTGAATTGCAGCATCTCTAGTGCAGTCCCGAACAGAAGAGATGCAAAGATCACTTTGGGTGATGGAATTACGCACGAACCAGAGTGCGCTGACAATCTGTCGCATGATCCTGTTTGGGAAAGTTTAAATTTTTAAAATTTTAGTTCTTTCACAGTAGCTTCAAGTTGGAGATACATAAAGGAGAATAAGGCGAATAACTATTGTTTGCATACAAGAGTATGCAAACAATTTGTTTGTTGTAAAATATTAGGAAATTAGGCGTCCAGTTAAGCTTTCTGTGCAATGTGACTCCAAGATAAGTAGCAGTGTCCATCCAGACAATTTATTTGTTTAAAAATATTCAAATTCGAAATATGGCCTTATAATCCAGACTTTACTTATATTTATTTCTACTATTATTACTGTGTACTTTTATACCAGTCTTTATAGTAATTTTGATTTATATACTTATTTAGAAAGAAAATTGTTTGCATTTATGAATATTATGATAATTGCTAATAAATACGAATAATTTTCCTTCTAAATAAGATATATTTATCAATAAATTTTAGTATAAAGATTAGTATAAAAGTACACCAGTAGTAAAAATTGAAAGAAAAATATAAGAAAATGAATATAAAGAAAGAAATATATAAAAAATATAAGAAAACCCTTTCAACTGTCCTCCCAATGGCTGCAGAAAGATCCAGAGAGAAATATTTGGCTGCAATCGCATTGTGACGTCGGGCTATTAATTGTATGATTGCTATCATCCTGCGCTGTTATCATTCTTGGATGACCTTGCACTACGGCTAATGTTTTCTGTCTGTTAGAACCGTTTCCAAGGTTGAAAACACTGGTTGAGGAACATTTACAGTCCTAGTCACATTTTTTGTTTCCTTAAACTTCCAGTATTTTAATAAATATACTATATTCATTATTTGTTACAATCAATTTTCGTTTTCAATTTACTCGCAATATTCTGATTTCGTTTTTAAAATTTCGGTTTTCCAGACTCAATTGAGAGAATCTCATCCATAGTTCACAGACCTTTCTTAAAAGAATTTCCGGACGAGAAAAGCGAAAGACCCAGAGTGATTTCCGGAATAATAGTTTATTTTGAAGAAGAAGAGCTTTTGATTGTTTGTTTCTTGGTTTATAAACTAATAATTCTTTAAGATGATTTAACAACATTGAATAATCGCAGCGATGTTTCAATTCGTATTTTTTATCTGATAAGTTTTTACTAATGCAGAACAGCACATTCAGCGAAAGTGAATCAGGTCTCAAAAAAATCTGATCGATCGACAGTTTGCTCCAGGCTTTAGAACTAAAATCTGACGAACAAACAGTTTTAATCTTTGAATAAATCAGAGCTGCTCCATTTCTAACCAGTTTCCGTCTACACGCCGATAAAATCGCTCCATTAACCTAATCAAGGGCTAATTGCAAGTCAGCATTTCCTCGATAAATGCACTAAACACACTTTTCAGCAGCTCATTTCGCAAATAAAGTAAATTTACCAGATTTCTGTCTTTCCACGCAAAAGAATGAACCTATTTAAAAGGTGCAATGAAATTCAAAAAGCAAAGTTCTTTAGCAAATAATGAATAATTCATCAAATGCTACTGTTTTTGCTTTTTTTATCTAACTAGCAAAACTTGGTCATGAGTATGAAACGCAGAAAAAAAAATTAATTTGCAGTTGAATGTGCCTTACAGGGATACTTTTTTTCCTTTATGGAGAAAGTAAATTTTTTCTCACATAAATCAATCATTAAGGGCATCACAAAGAGACTATAAGTGTTAATATGTTTAGTTTCCTTGTAAATTAATGTAGACGACACAAATAATAGAAATTTCATTTGCAGTTAATATATTAGGATTTAGAATAAATGGGTTGCCTAAAGGAAAAGTCATCTGTTTAACACAATACTCATTTATCGAAAATGATTAAAAATGTATTGAGATTACTATTGTAAACTCATGCAATTATTTCAAAGTGCATTAGTTCTATGCTTTGCATGTGAAACGTGTGGGTACTTTAAATAATAATAGCCCCCTTTTTTCTTTTAGAAATTCAACATAGCAATTAAAATTACTATAACTTTTTCTCTTGGTCGTTCAGTAATATTTAGATTTGAAAAGTAGTTAACTGTTAGCAGGGTCGCTCTAAAAGAGAAAGGGAGATATAAAGAGGTCACCCCCCCCCCATCAGGAGAATATTACTAACCGAAAAGGAAGTGATAAAAATTTCAACCATTAACAAAATGTCCGAGTGATTAAAGTGCTTGGCTACGGATCAAAAAGGATCTGAGTTCGATCCCCGGATAAAGAACGGAAGCTTGTATTGTTTCTCTGCTGTGTTCCCGCCTTGGTCATAGACCTACTATGGCGATAGGTTCCTGTCAGACCTCTGTGGAAAGCAGCTGTTGAGGGATTATTAATTTTAATTAATCATAACTGAGGAGGGAAGATTCGAATATTGCAGCATTCAACGGAAATATATTCTGATTCAAAATATAAAAATATGTTCTAGCTTTTCTTTATCAATCTAATCATTCCCCTCACTTCTCCTCAAATGCCATCCTTGATATGGTCCACCCTGAGACATTCTTTTCATGGCTTTGGAACAATTCTTGCTTTTTCAGGAGTCGAATTGGGGAAAACTCGATTATGACATTTTAAGTTTAGAGCACTACAGAGATGTCTGAACTAGAAAAAGTAATTTTTGCAATGATATCTGTTTGTGCGAACCTCTGCTGCAAGGTTGAGGAACATGCCAATCTCGGGCTACCCGTCGATGGTGCCTTTAATGCAGAATTTTTCCCCCAGTAGATTTGTTAATGCAGTTAACGTTTTCATCTCTTGTAATGTTTAATATTTAATTTTTTTTTTTAATTTTGCAATTCATTTTATAGTCTGTGTATTGCAATTTATTTTAATACGAATTAAAATAAAATTATTTATTCATAAGAATTTTATTATAATAATTGAGAATATTTTAAAATTAATTACAAGTTTTTTAAAAATAAGAAATTAGAGAGTTGAATTTTTAGAAATTTAACTGTAATAAAAACTGCTATATTTTTCAAAAATATGTCTTCTGTTACTGCTGTATCCAGGCCTGTGTATCGAGGTGGCCGTGGTTCGAGCCCCTGGTAAGACATGGATGTTTATGCTGAAGTCCCCCGCCATCCTCACAGACCTTCTTCTTTGGCGTATAAACTGACAGGCTCCTGTGAACCTCTGTGGCAAGCAGCTGCTTGAGGGAATATTTATTTTATGATTAAAAAAATACGATATTGCATTTTCACTTGATAAAAACTGCTAGTAGATCGCAGGATTACAATAAAAAAGTAGCTCGCTGTATTGAAAAGTTTGAACATCATTGCTCTACAGTGTCTAAACCATTCAGTCATCTTTTGCTAAAATCTCCATTTCATAGGATCGCTCTGTGACATGTAATCCTAACTCTTACATCAAAAGGTAAAATGTTTACTGGGACACTCTTCCGGATGGAAATATGTCGAATTTAAAAATTTTCTTTGAATAACTTGACTTACATTCTTAGTTGGCCAACCCAAACGTAGCATAGAGCTACTAAAACAGAAATTGACTGCTTATAGAGTTGCAGAAAATTTCTCTGTTTGAAAGGCAAAGGACATTTCTAATATGTCATACAGTTAAAATAACTAAATAAAAAACAATATATTTAAATAATCGAAAACCTTGGTTAAAAGTGAATGATATCAATTGGCAAAAGAGTGATAATTTGATTTATAAGTTGCAAGTTCTTTTAAAACGAGCTGAGAATTGACCATGTCTAACATAGAAGTGAAATGGCCGTAAGGTATAGTGAAACCGCTCTTTCGAGTTCTGGGATCCTTGCAATGGGTCCTGGTAGGAAATCTCAAAACTGATTTGGTTCATACTCTTTCCTATTAATTAGATAGAACTGAACCTGGACAGTGTTTGAACGAAAGTAGGAAAATGCAGTAATATTCAAAGTTTGGAAGTGATTCAAATTTTCCCAACTTAAAAATCTATTTATAACATATGATTTAAATACATATATAAATAATTACATAATTTATTTATTGAAATTAAATTAAATGTTAAATAATTCAAAACGAATTATCAGTTTTATTTAAAACTGGTAAACCAAAATAAAAACATTTATTAACCAGTTAAATTTTTAAATAAATATTTATTAATAAGAACTCAAAATTGAAAATAAAATTTTAACTTGAACACAGATATCTAGATCCAGGGCTATTTCCGTGGTTCTGATTTTTCCACAATATTCTTTCATATGAGAAAAACAATGTACATTTGTTTCTAAATTCGACATAAGTTTTCATATAGACGTCACTGAATGAGAAAAATAATTTTGTTTTATTTGGAGTTATAAAAAACTCCCTGAAGCAGCCACGTAGGTCTGACAGGAGCTTATCAGTTTATAAGTCACAGTACTATGCCTGTGAGAAAGGCGAAACCTCAGTAGAAATACAACACACACTTTCATGCCTCTAATATAATTTTTTGGTCTTTTCATTATTCGCCATATCATCCCGTCCTACGCTCTTTCAGTTTTTTCTTTTTGATGGGTGCTACCTTTGGGCATGAAAAAAAATAAATTAGCTCTCAAGCAGTTGTTTCCCGCAGAAGTCTGACAGTAGAGAAGACACCATAGAGAGACACCATAGAGAAGATCTGTGAGGAAGATGAGAACTCGGCAAAGCTACAACATCAGTAATCCACGCCTTATCCTGGGCTCGAATAAAAGTATCTAGCACAGCTAGATACTTTTATTTGAACTTGTTCAACTTAAAGTAATTTTAAATGGTAGTGATATTAACCTCCAACACTACCAACTTCCTACACTATTCAGAGCGGGAGTTGGAGATAGCAGAGTCTGTAGTAGTTACTTCCCTGCTATTCCATTAAAGTCTGTAAAATAAAATAGATAGTTAAGCTAGAAAGAAAGAAGTTCATTAGCTTTTACAGAAGAGACCGATGTTCTGAAAGAAATCGATAAGTAGACGAAAGCGCGTTCGCTTCAGAGTGCTGGCGAGTACAGTCGCTCAAATAAATATCCGAACACTATGGTTGCTTACAGAATTCAGAAAAAATATCTGGCAACGATTTTTTAGAAATTAGTGATCTGGCAACCTTCGTGTCACGTGACACGAAGGTTGCCAGATCACTAATTCCTAAAAAAATCGTTGCCAGATATTTTTTTTTTGAATTCTGTAATCAGCCATAGTGTTCGGATATTTATTTCAGCGACTGTACTTAAAAGGTAGGTAATGGATAGTCTGAGATTCCGATAGCATGAAGCTTCTAAAAGAAACCTTCTTGATCAGAATTGTAGCTGGGACAGTTAAACAGGATGTAGGAAACAGTCTCGGGTGTGGTGCAGGTGGCGTCGTTAGGGATGTTGACTTTACCAAGGGTGTGAAGTGTAGAATTGCTGTGGATAATTCCAACTCGGAGATGATGATGAAGGGTCTCCTCAGCTCTGGTGAGGTTTCCAAGGTTTACAGGAGCGAGAGAAGGCTCTACAAGGTACCTAAAAAGGAGGAAAGACTGGAGTCCTTCATCCACTGGGTGAGATAATACTGCTTCATGAGGGGTGATATAAATATCTTACAGTCACTGAAAAAAAATATTAGATACGTATATTTGAAGCTGAAGCGTTTATTTGGCAGTCAGATCTGCAAGCTTGTTGCCGGGTATTCCTGCGTGTGAGTGGATCGACTGAATCTGTATATATTTAAAGTTAATTCATTTTGCTGAAATCAATTATGAGTCAGTTGTAGATCATATTCAATTTAATACATGACCAGAGTCTACAATTACTGCAGCAGCATAATATGTTAGGGATCCCTTTAAATTTCAATAGCAAGAATCATTTAAATATATCAAAAACAACAAAGGTCTTAATACTGATCCCTGAGGAACTTCTTTACTAATAACAATTTTGTTGTTGTTGTTAGAAATCGTTTATTTAAAATATTAATTGATTGCAATATTGTTAATTAATAATAAAAAATTAATTAATAAAATTTGTGTTTTTATTCCAAGAACAAAAAATCGTTCTTATATTATCTAATTATAATCATTTTAAGACAAAATTAAAATATTAATTATATTTGGAAATTAGATACGAAAAGTGTTAGAAATACTACAGAAACTGAAAGTTCGTGAGTAACATTATTATAAACGCAATGATCCCTTCATTTGTTATAGGTAGAGAATACGTAAAATATAATTAAAAGCCGCAAAATGCTTTTTTTTTTTAAATATTAGTCTGATTAAAAGCTTTAAATTACAATAAAATATTTTTTTTTGTTTTTTTTCACAATTACAAGAAATATTTGAAATTAAATTATTTGTAGCTAGAGCTCAACCTAGCCCGAAGTCGTCTGTACTATTTTGAGCCCTAGCCCGGTTAGGCTCTGGCAAGGATACCTTGATTAATGGAGGCCAGGACAGCTATTTTAATGAATGTCATGCATGGAGGGACATATTTTATAAATTTAGCAGAAGAATAAAAAATATAACAATAATTAACGTAGGAATAATTTTACAGGTATTCACTTAAGATTTCTACTATTTGAAAATTTTGTACTATATTTATAAAAATAATACATTTAATATTATATTTATTTGATTGGTATATCTAAAACTACAAGCAGAAATATTATAGTAAAATTATAATATTTTTCCTTCATATCCATATATAAAGATATTATAATTGATAATTTTAATCATCGAGGTAGTCTTGGTCCTCTAGGTCTGGACAGCTGTTGAGGGAAAAGGAGGGGAAATTAATTATGTATAAAAATTTAAGATATTCAATTTGTCTAAACTTTAAGGTAAGGAAAAACTATTTATTTTTAAACTGCGTAAAATAATGTAATTTATTCATTATGACTATTTCGAAATTAATCATCAAATTTTTCGAAATAATTATGTACCAGTTGATTTTTTAGATATGCTTGGGTTGGGTTGGGTTGTTTTTACCTCTGAGCGGCACTTTTTTGCACACCATGGGCTAAATGGCCAGGTCACATGGACCCCGAAGGCTCAGAGAAGGTTGGGGAAGGGGGACACACTGGAACAGCTATTGGGAGACAGATGGTAGCCTCCCGTCAAGGCCATCCAGTGTGTTCTTTAACGTGCACAGGGTATGTCTCTCCCGCACACGGGGCCACGGCTTAACGTCCCATCCGACGGACGGCGGCCTTTCACAAGCCCATTGATGTCCCCTACTGACCGTGTGCAGGGCAGGGAATTTTGCGGAGATAAATCTCAACGCTGACCCAGCTGGGACTCGAACCTGGGAACTACAGATTACGAGCCTGGCGCGCTACCGACTGAGCCACCCCGCCCCTTTTAGATATGTAGTAAAATTAAAACTTCTTTGCATATTATGTATTATAATTAGTTCTTTTGTTTCTGCACTGTCCAGACCTGATGTATCAAGGTGGCCTTGGCCAACATCCACAAAATACACCCAATTCAAGTTTTACACGATAGATAGATTCCCGAAAAAACCGTGCAAAAAAAAAAATACAATGCATAAGAAAAAACAGAAATTGGTTTCAGACGTGAAAACCGAGTACAAATAATAAGTTGTTTTCAAACAAATCATATCGAATTCTTTATTTGATTTTTATTCATTTAAACACATTTTTTATTTTATAAACTTATAAAGATAATTATATGTATATATGTAAAGTAAATTATCCTTCATAAAGAAAATAATATGTCACTAATTCAAGAATACAAAATTGAAAAGAAATATGACTTCAATATATTTATTAACTAGATTTTATTCGTTGTCACTTTCTGACAATAGACGCATTCGTTTTCGTAATACTGGAAATAAATCACTTTCATCGCTTGAAACATTTTAACCGTCGTGTTCATACTCTAATGGTAAAATATTTAAACTGTAGTTAATAAATCAGATGATGAAAAATTGAAAATTACCTATCAGCAAAATTTAATAAATTTATATTACGCAAACAAAAGTTCAAAAAACAAAAAATTTTTCGATTTCTTCAATTAAATATCTAAACACTTCTAACTTTAAACATAAAATGAGAGACCAAGACTAACGTATGCATTGAAGATAAAAATTGAGAGGAATTCCCGGAACTCATTGTTGCCACTTTATTCCGAAAGAAGTAGGTTTTGTACACTTTTTCCATAAAATAAAGAATAAAACAACAGTGAAAAACTTGTTGTATAGTTATGTTAGTGTAGTTTTTATTTTGGGGATTTCAGTTCACAAAACGTATCTATAGTACATTTTCAAAGTTTAAACCACCTCGAAAAATATGACCATAAAAGCGGCATCTTTGTTATAAATGTAAATTCTAGGAATTTTTCTTGAATATTAATATTTTTTCAGAATTAAAAATTCAAATGGAGATTTTTAAAAAGGTGCAGTTTGAAACGTGTTAGATCAAAATAAATCGTGTAAAAAGAGAACTGGAATTTTTTTCTAAACTGTGTTAAATCAAAATCGTGTAAAAAAAATCCGTGTAGAAACAGAATTGGGTGTAATTAAAAACCGCAATCAGAAGGCCTTTACCACTAAATTATGATGTCAGTATAGGTAATTTTGAAAATTTTACAAATTTCTTACAGATTGATTTTTCTTACTATTACTTGTAATTTTTAAAACTGATCTTCATACTAATTTATATTAATAAATATGCATTATTTAGTAAAAAAAAATTATTTACATGTGCTTATTGGTCCTCTAGGTATATGGTTGTTCACATATACTTATTGATGACATTACTTAGTTTTGTGCTTTTATTGTTTCTCTGTTCTTTGTAAAGTGTTGTATTGATAATGTATTTGAGAAAGCGTTGTGCATTGTGTGTTTTTTTCCTCATGTATTTCTTTTGTGATAATACTAATATGTATATGAATAATTTTTTTCTAAAAAAAATAGAGGTATATTTGTAAATAAACATTAGGAGCCGTCCCGTGATCGAGTGGTTAGCACATTTAGCTATTGATCTAAGGGACCTGGGTTCGAGCCCCGGGTTAAGGCAGAGATGTGTGTGTTGTTTTGCTGCTGAGGACCCGCCATCCTCACAAACCTACTATGGCGTATTAAACTGATAGGCTCCTGTCAGACCTCTGTGGTAAGCAGCTGCTGGAGGGTTTATTTATTATAAAGATTAGTTTTAAAACTTACCAGTAAAAATAACAGAAATTAATATATAAGAAATTTCTTGATGTCTTACTTTTACTTTCATAACATAGTGGTAAGGCTTTTTATTATAGAAAATATTGCTTCTGCTCAATTTGAACTCATCTCTTAAAGACACTTCTCATATCGGAATGATCTATCATTAACTTGTCACTCAATCTATGATTAATGAAAATTCTCTTTATCAACTTCGCATTCGTATAACTCATTGGCATAGCGTCAGTCTCCAGTGACGTTAAAACTTTCATTTCTGTTTTTAAATTATTAAGCAGTGTTGGATGCAGTTCGCATGTGGAACACCTGCTATTGCATTTAATTAGCTCAAATTCAGTAAAAAAACCCTTTTATTTCAATAAACACCTGCTGCCGTAAAATAATATTTACAGGTCAAAATGGTTTCCATTGTTAAAAAAAGGAACAAGTGAAAAAAACTGCAATAAGCGAGAACTTCTGCTCACTGATAAGCAATTCTTATTCTTTTTGTCTTCTGTTTTTTTATCTCTATTTATAATCGATGAGCAAACGATCGCAATAAATAACTTCCTTCATACGAAACTAAATCTTCTTTCCCAATCTTAACAAACAAGTATTAACGTCGTGTGTAACTTATCTCTTAAGAGTAATGACTTTCCAATAGTTTGAGAGGAATGTAGATAACAATGCTCAATTATTAAGAGCGTTATTCTTTCTTTTCTATTTTTCTGTTCAGCCAGTTGCAATAGAGCATGTCATAATGCTTCCAGAGCGAAAACTGAAACAGAAATAGAGATGGGTTGTTTTCGACGCGTTTTCGATGCAATCCTCTGATTGGAGGATGAGTTCAGACAACGATTGCAGATTACAAAATATAACAATCTACACAATAGTAACGTTGTTAAAAAAAGAGCTCTTTGAAGAATGTAAACGTACTTGGCCTCCTTTCTCTCTCTCAGTTGCTACAACTACTTATCTGGTCTTTGCCTTAAATTTTAAAATTCATACACGAGAACAATAAATTGAGTGAAGAATATGTCTAATATGGATTTATTTACTGAGTTTGGTCGTTTCACCTCTGAATGCATTTTTTTCACATAATGAACTAAATTATCCAGGTTGCAATGATCCCAAGGTAATGTTATCTATATTAAGAGTTCTCAACGTGGGATACGCGGTAAAACTTTTTGGGGTACGCCGTGAGAGCTCAAAAGTCGCTAAGTTGGCATTATTATGACATAACTATAGTTTTATTTGCCTATATAAGGGGTGCGCCAGTTACATACACATTTCCAGGGGTACGCGAAACATAAAAGGTCGAGAACCACTTATCTACATCATACCCACACTACATTAAAAGCATTAATTCTAAATAATAATTAATAATAAATACCCCCTCAATCAGCTGCTTGCCACAGAGGTCTGACAGAAGCCTGTCAGTTTATATGCCAGAGTAGAAGATCTGAGAGGATGGCAGGACCTCAGCAGAAAAACGATACAAACAGCCATGCCTTACCCGGGGCTCGAACCCAGGTCCCTTAGATCAGTAGCCAAGCACACTAACCACTCGGCCATGGGATGGCATTAATTCTAATTTATACTTTATTTTAATTAAATTTGTTTTCGAACATTCCACTGGTAGTTATTTACTTTTAAATGTTTGGTAATGAATTTTAGAAAGTTCATAAATATTTTAATAATTTAATAATAAATATATTATTTTGTTTCATACTGTTTAAAAACAAATAGCTTGTAATGAAGCTTTAAACAAATTAAGCCACTTAAATCTTTACGTATGTTTGAGTTCCCTCTTTTTCCCCACACTTTTGTTTAACGATTGTTCGAACCCGGTATACCTAAGTAGCTCTGCAAACACCTCCTATATCAGAAGACCGTGCAACTAAATTATGATTTCAGCATTGGTAGTCCTAATAGTATATAGGGAGTAAGGCGAAATTGGCAGATAGATGGCTCTAGGCATTTAGATCAGCCTTTCTCAACCTTTTTACCCTGGAGGAACCCTTGAAATAATTTTCAGGTCTCAGGAAACACCTTCATAAAAATTATTATATCTATTGCTCACGGTACGTTAGCGTGATCATTAAGTTGCAGATATAATAATCCAATAACAATTGTCAATGCTCTTTTGAGCAGAGAAATGCATTTTTCTGCGGATCTGTTTATTTTAGCCAATTTATTAGCCTACACTTTTTGTGAAATTTTTTTAATCACGATCTCTTGCGGAACCCCTGATGAGAAAGGATTTAAAAAAAAAAGGATATAAGAGAGTAAAGGATATTTAGCAGCCTGGATTGGCTACCGTTGAAAAAGGCTCATCTAGATATTTCTTATAAATTTATTTCTATCATAATTACTGGTCTTTAAAAAATCATTCGCATATATTAACGTTAGGATAATGCTAATAAACAGGAATAATTTTCTCTCTTAAAAAAGATTTGTTTATAACCAAATATTAGTAGAAAGGTTAATAGTAATATACACCAGTACAAATAATAGAAATAAATATTAACAAATGTCTATATTATGTATTAGTAGCTATGGAAATGGCCCTTAAGTGGGATACTAATCTAAACTGTGACAAAGTTATTATTTTATCTGATTGTCGATCAGTTATTCAGTTTTTACAAGGAGACCCAGGAGAATCTAGCAACAATGAGCTTTTTTGCAACATTTTGCAGTTGGCGAATCAAATGATGGAAAAGGGGCATTGAGTTAAACGTGCAGTGGACTCCCAGCCACGTCGGCGTTGGAGGAAATGAAATTGTTGACAAAATAGCCAAGGAAGTGTTATTACATGAAAACTGACTCAATATTCCAAGGTTATTATAAAAGCAAAAATAAGCAAATTTTAAAACGAAACTTTTTGCATTTTTTTAAAGTTTATTCTTCTTCACATGTGAATCATAGGAGTTTGATTAGTCAAACCATTAACTTATTTCAAGATTTCGGACTGACTAAAAAGGACATAGTAACCATTGCCAGACTCAGAACAGGGACCACAAGAGTGAATCATCAAATGCATAAGATGGACAGAGTTGAGTCATCTGCCTGTGATACATGTAGAACAAAAGAGTCTCTCAAGTGTTGCTTAATTGCAGTAAATTTGATGCTTATAGAGAGGAAATGCTTCACTCACTGGAAGAAATCGGAAATAAGGAATTTAAGCTCAAAGATCTACTGGAACACCAGAATTTTGTAAAAAGAAAATATACTTTAAAATTAATTTTACAATTTTTAAATTAAACAAAATTGATTGACAGAATTTGATTTACTGCCCAAATAGTATCATGATGTTTTGCATTAGGAGATCAATCGCTCTTAGGTTGGGTTGTTTTACCCCTGAGCGGCACTTTTTTGCACACCATGGGCTAAATGGCCAGGTCACAAGGACCCCGAAGGCTCAGAGAAGGTTGGGGGAGGGGATCCACTGGAACAGCTGTTGGGAGACAGATGGTAGCCTCCCGTCAAGACCATCCAGCGTGTTCTTTAACGTGCACAGGGTATGGCTGTCCCGCACACGGGGCCACGGCTTAACGTCCCATCCGACGGACGGCGGCCTTTCCAAGCCCATCGGTGTCCCCCTACTAACCGTGGGCAGGGCGGGGAATTTTGCGGAGATAAATCTCAATGCTGACCCAGCTGGGACTCGAACCTGGGAACTACAGATTACGAGCCTGGCGCGCTACCGACTGAGCCACCCCCGTCCCCATCGCTCTTAGGATTTTAATGATGTAAATCAAAAATTTTGGTTTCTATTGAACTGTCTCCACCTTTCAAAATACCTGGAATGTTTACTTGACCGCCAATTCAAGATTACAGACAATTTTATTTTATTGCTTTTGAAATTTCGGTTTTCCAGATTCAATTGAAACGACTCTCCAACATAGTTCACGGACCTTTCTTAACAGAGTTTCCGGACGAGAGGGACGAAAGGCTCCGACTGATTTCCGGAATAATAGTTTATTTTGAAGAAGAAGAAGATTACTAACATTGATTTTTGTCATAGCAGATGGTTTTGAATGATCGCCGTCCGTCAGATAGGATATAAAGCCGTGGCTCTCTGCGCGTTGAAAACACGCTGGATGGCTTTTGCAAGAGGCTATCATCTGTCTCCTAACAGCTGTCCAGTGGGTCCCTTTCACCAGCTTTCTCTGAGCCCTTGGAATCCATGTGATCTGGCCACTTAGCGCATTTCATGGGTAAAAAAGGTCTGCTCATAACTCGATTCTGCTCAAGGGTTCAGACCTGGGTTGGTTGGTAGAAGGAAATCTTCCATCAAAGCCATCCAATGCATTCTTTAACGTACACATTTATGGTTCTTCTGCACAGGGGCCACTACTTAACATCTCATCTGCAGCTTTTCCAAACTCATCGATGTCCCTTTTCTCATTAAAGGCAGAACGGCTGTAATCAGAGAAAATATTGTTGCTGATTTTTAGCAATGTTTTAATTTGATAACCGTGCGTGAATTTGCAACAAACAACAAGTATTAAACAAATTGTTTAATAAATAAGCCAATCAATTTAGCAAATACAAATGGATTATCTAATCTAATTGTGTACGAGAAACCAACATAAGCCAAAAGCTTACAGGTTATCTCAGTTCCTCTTTAAAATCAAATAGCTAATTACTATTCCCATAGGCCCCGTGTGTGGGAGAGTCATACCCTGTGTACGTTGAAGAACACGCTGGATAGCCTTGACGGAAGGCTACCATCTGTCTCCCAACAGCTGTTCCAGTGGGTCCCCTCCCCCAACCTTCTCTGAGCCTTCGGGGTCCATGTGACCTGGCCATTTAGCCCATGGTGTGCAAAAAAGTGACTCTCAGAGGTAAAACAACCCAACCAACGCAACTATTGCCATACATCAATATAAAATGATGAAAAGAATAAAACAAGAGTAGTTTCTGCATACAATAAAATACCGATTTTTACCAATGATGCTTCTCATTTAACACACAATGCTCCCGCTAAGGACAACATTTCTCATAAACGACCGAAGTCATGTTATTTTTCACAACTAAAATCTCAAATAACAATAATCCACACTAACACATTCACGTTATGCATAAGTCAAATTCAATCAACTACCCGCTGTCTTCTTTTTTCTTCCAACTTCGTTCCATTCACAATATATGCCGTACATTTTCACACTACGTGCTGTATCTCACGTATCTCGTAATAATACAATCACGTTTTGATTGTTGTATGTGAAGATCTCGCTTCACACTCAATGCAAAAACAGTGGGGTCTCGAACCCGATTCAATAACAAATAAATAACACTTTGAACATTGGTGACAACGATATTCGCAGAAACAATGGCAGAGATAAAAGGCACAATTAACGAAACAATGGTGAATAAAATGAATCTCCTATTAGAGTATGAAGGGGTGATGCAAAATGGAATAGCATTCTTTTGCTTATTAGTTTATCTGTGTGTCATCACGATTCCCTTTCAGTTTCTCTGGAAATGGATACACTTTTCAGCCTATTAAAGAGAAAGCTACTTAGTAAATGTCGCCGAAAGTGACCGAATGATTTAAAAAAAAAATCTCGTTTTACCACACTAAGGTGAGAGTTTAAGAGCCAAATGGAGGAAAACATAAAATATTTTTCTTTTACCATTCTGAATCTAGCAAAGTTCTAATTGCTTTTACTTTGGCTTTGACAAATGTTTCGTTCTACAACAACAAGCAATAAACATGTTCCATCAGTTGCTAAATTCGTAAATTTAATATTCCTCAACATTATTCTATGTGGTATTACATACCGTAAATGTTTGACGAGAACCCGCGGCTACAGGATACCTAGTTACAATTAGAAATAAGTATCTGACTACAATTATGATTAAATATCTTAAAATGTAAGATCGTCTTAATAATAAGGAGAAATAAGGGTGATTCAACCTATATTTAAGAATCAAGTGCCCATCATTTTAAGTGTCTACTGAAGGATTAACTTCAAAACATTAGGATGTAGAGCACTTTCTCGCTATTTTACAATGATTTTAAATAATTTTTTTTATCTTCAAGGAATTTAACGTATATACAGGGTGAATCTGAAAAAGTGGGCAAAACTCTACGGGGTGGTAGAACGCAGCTATAAGAGCAATATTCGTCATAGAATGTATGGTCGGAACGCAAGAGGTGAGAAGTTAAAAGGTAGTTTTCCACTGTCACATTTAAAGAATGAACACAAGAAGGAGAGGAGATACTTCAGAAAACATTTTATTAACAGGAATGTAATTGAGGTACATGCTCAAAGAAATTTCTCAAAAGAGCTGCCGCCAGCTGTAATGCAGGCTTCACACCTGCGGAATAGGGACCGACGCACATTTGCGAAGACACCAGGCATTTCCCGAATATCGCCTGCAACAACGGCGATTCTGGCGACTAGATCCATATCGGTTTCAATCGCACCGTACACAAAGTGCATATCCGCCATTTCGTGGTTAGTATTACCAGCCATCCTCTCGGCAATTCACAGTAGAAATGCCGTTGGGTGCGAGGACCGACCCTTGTATATCATTTCCAACGCCACCTAGCGGCTCGCCATTTGCGTTCCGCCCATACTTTCTATGACGAATATTGCTCGTATAGCTGCGTTCTACCACCCCGTAAAGTTTTGCCCACTTTTTCAGATTCACCCTGTATATATATTCACTGTTGCTTTAAAGATAAAATTTAATATTCAGTATTTTAACCTAGACGAGCTATTGCTCTTGAGTAAAAAATATCACTTCACAAATAAATATATCTATTCTTTGCATAAATGTCTGCACAAATCATCTGCATAAATGTCCAAAGAGATATCATCATCATCATCCTCAAGCAGCCATGGGCTACGGAGGTCCAACCAGACCACGCAGTTTAATTCTCCAAGCATATCTGTCCTGAGCTACATCTGCTGCATCTGGCCACTGCACACCAATTCTAACAAGGTCCTGTTTGACATTGTCTGCCCACCGCATCCTAGGTCTCCCCCTCCTTCTGAGGCCTCTAGGCACACTGTTCATAACCCTATTCGCCAATCTATAATTATCCATACGGGCAACATGGCCAAACCAGCGGAGTCTCTCTCTGCACAATATGCTACTTAAAGGAGATTGCAGACTCTGCCTAACCTCATCATTAGTTACAAAGTTAAACCACCTAATACCCAAGATACTGCGTAAGCATCTAGAATCAAAAGCATCCAGTTTCCTGTTATCTTGTTTACACAGCGTCCAAGTTTCACTACCATAACTAACCCTAGAAAGAACCAAACTATTATACAGTCTATTTTTAGTCTTTAGGTGTATACGCCTATTTCTCCATAATCTCCATAGATTCTTAAAAGTCCCGGCAGCAATACCTATTCGTCTGTTAATCTCATGCCGCACATCACCAGTATCAGTTACATAGCTCCCAAGGTAATTAAACTGTGACACCTGCTCAAGACTGCAACCATTCAGATTAACTGAATCACAACCTGCCTGACCAATTTTCATCACTTTAGTTTTCTCTCTGTTTATAACCAAACCTACTCTACTACCAGTCTCATCAACAGCTCGAATGAAAGAGTTCATCTCATCAACATCATTTGCCAAAAGGGCTAAATCATCAGCATAATCTAAATCAGAAATTTTCGTATCTCCAGCCCATTTAAGGCCAAAATCTTTCCCTTGAAGTGAATTTCGCATAACATAATCAACAACCAAACTAAAGAGAAAAGGAGACAAAATACATCCTTGTCGAACACCAGACGTAATGCTAAACCAATTGCTACAAGACTTACCAACTCTCACACATGACTCAGTGTTATTATAGAGAGCTTTCATTATGTTAACTAACTTGTCTGGTATACCATATGATCTCACAATCAACCACAAATTATGACGATCAACAGAGTCGAAAGCCTTTTTGAAATCAACAAAGCTAGCAACCAAAGGTTTCTGAAACTCTAAACATTTCTCAAGAATCTGCCTAAGCGAAAATATCTGGTCTACACATCCCCTACCACTTCTGAATCCACATTGCTCATCACGCAATTGCCTGTCAACCAGATTCTTAATTCTATTAAGCACAATCATGGAAAGAACTTTACCTGGAACAGAGAGTAGGCTGATACCCCTATAGTTATCACAAGAACTGCGATAACCTTTTTTGAAGATAGGGATAATAATAGCTCTGGTAAAATCTTTAGGAACCATGCCTTTATCATAAAATTTATTCAAAATTTCAGTCATCCAAGTGGTAACCAAAACATTCCCAGCTCTGAGCATTTCTGTAGTAATTTCACCTACCCCTGGGGATTTATGAAGTTTAAGTTTAGAGACAGCCAAAATAACTTCAGATTGTGTTATAGGGCCAACATTAAAGCCGCCAATGCATCTATCATCATTACAAACAATGGGAGTAGAACTAACCACATTGTTTAGAACATCACTGAAATGCTCAGCCCACCTAGCCATGACAGAATCCTCACCTTCTATAACCTTACCTTGTTTATCCTTCAATCCCTGTATGCCTGTCCGTTTTCTACCACATAAAACATTAACTATCTGGTACAGCTCTCTGCTGTTGTGCTGCCTAACTGCTCAAAGAGATATATGTAAACGTAAAATGCAAATAGAAGGATATAAATATATATTACTATATTACTGTAGCTGACTACAGTTACGATCAGCTATGATCTGTGAGTATCTGGCCGCAATTAAAAATTAATAAACTGGCTACAGTAACTATTAGGTAATTGTCTATAATTATAAAGAAGTAACTGTCTGTAATTATAAAGAAGTAACTGGCTACAGTTACAATGAGGCATCTGACTAGAATTACAATGAATTTTCTGGATACAGTGAAGTATTTGACTACAATTACAATGAGGTAGCTGACTACAATTACAATGAGGTAGCTGACTACAATTACAATGAGGTAGCTGACTACAATTATAATGAGGTAGCTGACTACAATTAAAGTGAAGTACATGGATATAATGAAGTATCTGACTACAATTATAATGAGGTAGCTGACTACAATTAAAGTGAGGTACATGGATATAATGAAGTATCTGACTACAATTGCAGTGAGGTATCTGGATACAATGAAGTATTTGATTACAATTACAGTGAGGTAGCTTGATATAATGAAGTATCTGTCTGCAATTCAAGATCTTGCTCCTAGATAAGCCTCACCATGTTTTTAATCAATCCTTTTTTTAACTCTAGAATCAGCAGCTGTCGAATTTTCGACACTTATTCAAGGCTAAAGTATATTAAATTTTACAACTGTAGCTACTAGGGTTAACCACGTTATCTTTTAAATTTTAAAAATTTTCCATGAGGCATGAAAAGTAATCTAGTTTATATTAATCGAATGTTTATGGTAATCTATAAACTTTGCTTTGAGGAAATAAAATTTTCCACAAAATTCAAATAGGCAATAAATCATTAAAAATGCTTCATTGAAAATTTTACCAATTTCAATAAAAACTACTGCTTTTATTAATTATATAAAAGAATCACACCGTCGTGACTACTAAGATCCTGCTATATAAATAAAAATTTCCTGGGCTAGTGTCAGTCCCCAGTTTGAGACCAGGTTTGTATTTGAGCCCTGACGTTTAATTAGCATTTATGACACCACTGTGCCAGGCGTTTGCTGCAAGTATACCGGGGGTATTATTACAAAAAAGTCTATGTTCGAAAAAATTCTAAAATAACGACAATCTTAAAATATAAATTAAATGGGCTGGGAACATCAGCTTATGAGAATATATGTAAAGAAATATGTAATTAGTACATTATTTATTAATATTTTTATTTCTAAGCAATGCTATTTTGATTATTTTTTTGAAACTTTAAAAACAGTGCGGAGGATCTCCACTGATGTGACGTAGGATATTGACTTTCCGTGACTTAGGGTGAATGACGAACTAAGAGTGATTCAACCTATCACGGTGGAACTTTTTAAATTATTAAACCCCATTAAATCTGGCTCGCGGCGAGGTCAGTAGTATAGTAGGTATACAGTGACATAGAAAACATTGAGAACCACTTGTTCAGGGTATGCATTGTCACAGAAAAACATTTCACTTTTTGTTTCAATGTAAATACACGCTAAACATCCAAAGACAGTTATTAAGGTTGATACTTTACTCTTATTTGTAAAAATGCAATAAAACTGAATTGGGTTGCAGCTAAATTGCAGATCACAAGGACTCAAAGTGCTCGGAACGAAATAAGAGAAGATGGTTGAGTTGCGTCACTTCTAAGAGGTGCTTTTATGCACACAATGGTCTAAATGTCCTGGTCACAAAGACCCAAAGGACTCAGAGCTAAGTAAGGGAAGGTGGTTGGGATGCTTTTCTTCTATGTGGTGCTTTGATACACCCAAAGGTCTCAATGACCAGGTCACAATGACAACAAGGGCTCAGAGAAGGTTGAGGAAGGGGATCCACTGGACAGCTTGCAGGTCAGTCAAGGCCATACAGCATGCTCTTTAACGTGCACAAGGTACGGATGTCCTCCCGAGAGAAGCAATTAACGTCCCATTCGAGGGACGGCGTCCTTCCCTCGCCCATCGATGTACACTTTCTCACCGAGGGTAGAACGGGGTTTAGTGGAGATAAATTCCAATGACGACACAGTTGGTACTTGAACCTGGGAACATCAGCTTATGAGCTTGGAAGGAAGGAAATCCATCTGGTTGTACTGTGGGACATGTTGGAAGAGAATTGGAAGTATTCCGTCGAGGTCATGCAGGACGTGGCTTGACAGCTCATCCGATGGACGTCAGTTTTTCCAAGCCCAATGAGGTTCCTTTCCTCATCACAAGGACAAAGGAGGAATTAGTAGAGAAAATCTGAACTCAGGCCCAGTGGTAACTTTAACTGAAAATATCAAATTATGCAAACTACTGAGATAAATGACGCGCTGTGTGCAGCAAGAACGTTACCAAAATAAATAATTAGTTAGATTAAGTTAATAAATAACAATATTTTGTCTACGTTTTCTTTATCCAAATTCTTACAAGAATTTCAATAAAGTTAAAAAATTGCTCGTTTGTTATCGAAATATTAAAAATGGCTTTTAAGAATATGATTTGGAGACCAGCTTTGAAATGCAAACCAGTTGTCTTTGAGTATTTTATTTTAGCCCATATTTTATCCTACCCTGAAAATAGATTAAAAAAAACAACTATAAAATCTCAATCCATGTAGAATAACATTTTAATCTTTCGTGTTCGGAGGAATATTTTAGAAACTGGGGAAACTTTTCTCAAGTCTTATTCTCAGCCTCCCCTACCAAAACTAAATTTTCTGACTCCCATGAAACTTAATCCTAAGAAAATGCTCACCATTGCCTTAATTATTAACTGAAGTGAGTAGAAATTAAGAAAGGTTTTATTTTGCAAAGTTCTAAATTTTGTACTAAAAAGGCAAAACAATTTTTTTCAGCTTATTATTTCAAGATATCGTCCATTTTATTTCTGTTTCTTTTTACGTTTAATTTTAGTAATAACTCATTCGTTCTTCTTTAGAGTAAATATAACTCAGTGGTCATTGCACTATGACTACATCACTCCATGTTATGACAGTGGACACTAAATTCTAAGCTCTGCAATTTCTGAAATAAACATTTTGTGAGAAAATGAGACTAAAATAAAATGAAAGATTTCAATCAAGTCTTTCTACTTTTGGATTTTCAACAATATGCGCTTTGCATTTATAGTATTACCGAAAGTTGAATATTTAACAGAAACAATACAAGTCCTCAGAAAATTTTAAAATATCAAAAGAATTATCGTATTTACTCAAACTTTTAAAATATAGGTATTTATTAATTGGTTTTTAAAATACTTCCTATTCAAATTATAATAATTTCTGAGGTAAATTCTAATATTTGACATTCTTATTGTTAAATAATCAAACTTCCATAACTTTAAATTTTGAACGAATATTGTTGAAAATCGAGATTTAGATAGATTTGATTGAGAGTTTTAATTTAAATTCAGTCATAATTTTTCATGAAAACTCTAATTTTAGAAGTTATAGAGTTTCTAATTTAACTTTTCCTGATTAAACATATAAAGGAGTGATCATAATTCAATGGTCATTGAAATTATTAATACAGTAAATTTTTAAAATTATTATTTTCTGAAAAAAAATTCAGTTTTATTTAATTTTTTTTAAGAAGAAGAAAATTATAAGAAAATATATTTTAATTAAGAAGAAAATTACATTTAAAAAACCGACGTATTTTCAGTATTTCAATTTCAAAAGTAAAGTAAATGGAAAAAATCTTTATTAAAAAGTTGCAACGTTACTAAATAGGAAAGGAGAATTAATTAAAGAAAATATAACTGATGTAGATGCCGATAGATGGCGCAAGGGCTGACATCGTTACATTATGTAGCGAAAGATCTGGATTATCAAAAACTTTTGGAGTAGCAAAGTATTGTACAAACCAGCACTTTAACAATCTGAAAAATTTAGTCACACATTTTTTTAATCTTGGTGCGCAGATTATTTGTTTTTAATTTATGATTCAACATACTTTGATAAACGATCGGATTCTCGCACTCTGCACTTTATAGCTGAAGAATCGATAGTGCCAAATAAAATCAATTGAAAGCTACAAATATATTTCTTTGCAACTTTAGGTGGTGAAGTGAGTAGAGCTGATAACTAAGCCAATGATACTCAGGTTGTGATGTGGTTACAGGTATTTCTCGATTTGCGCGGTTAATGAGTTCCTGATAATTATTGTGCAAATCAAATTCGTGCAAAACAAGAACAATTTCCTAAATTAAATAATTGAAATGTTCAGGCTAGGGGGAGTACCTTACTTTACCCAGCAGCACAGAAATTTACAATTGTAAATAGCTGAGTGGTTAGCACGCTTGGCTATTTGATCTAAGAGACCTGGGTTCGAGCCCCGGATAAGGCATGGTTGTATGTGTTGTTTTTCTGCTGAGGTCCTGCCATCCTCTCAGATCTTCTACTATGGCATATAAACTGACAGGCTCCTGTCAGACCTCTGTGGCAAGCAGCAACTTGAGGGGGTATTTATTTATTTTTTTTATTTATAATACAATTAGCACAAAAATTTAAAGTAGAAAATAAACTTAAATCTGAAACAAATAAATGCAGCATGTACTAAGAAAGATACATTAATTGATGTGCCGGTCAAACTTACTGGTGCTGGTGAAACGGGTTAGGGTGAGGTGGATAAGGTTTTTGAGAAGAATGGTCATCTGGGTTGGATTACACCGAAGGCGATGGATTTGTGAGAGGCGTTAAATTGCTTCTAGTACTTGGTCTGCGATCTTTGGCTGTCAACGTCAGGTTCGAGTCCCACCTGGGCCAGCGTTGAGATTTATCTCTGCAAAACTCCCCGCCCTGCTCTCGGTCAGTCCGCAACACCGATAGGCTTGGAAAAAACACCCTTCTTCGGATAGGACGTTAAGCCGTGGTTCCGTGAGCAAGAGAGCCATTCATATGTGAGTTTTGTGCCTTGACGGAGGCTACGTACCATCTGTCTCCTAACCGTTGTCCAGTTGGTAAAGGCCTGGACAGCCTTGAGAGAAAGGAGGGAAATTAATTATGTTTAAAATTATAAGTGATTTAATTTGTTGAAAATTAAAGTAAAAGTTTTTTATTTTAGCACCAGCTAAAATAATGTAATTTTATAATTAAATACCAAATTTTAAAAAATAAGCAACTACTAGTTGAATTTTTAGAAATATATAATATAATTTAATCTGGTGTGTGTGTATGAGTCCGTGCGTGCTTAAAAATTAGGTCTTCTGTTCCTGCAGCGTCCAGGCCTGATGTATCGAGGTGGCTTTTAGTTGGTCCCCTTCCCTCAACCTTCTTTGAGCCCTCGGTGTTTTTGTAACCTAACCATTTAGCCCATTTTGTGCAAAAAAAACAACCCTAACTCAACTGTCAATGCGGGACTCTGAAATTTACTATGCAAAATGTGACAGTCTAGCACAAATAGGTACGTCTGGCAACCTTGATCCGATCCCAGTGTGAAGTGACTCGTGAGACGAGATACCCGCACTTCTACACTGCTAACAATGAGTTGTGAGCTTCTACTTTTTCTACAAAGTGGGTGTTTTTACCAATGAAGTTGACAGGATAAAATTTTCTCGCGTTCCGCTTTGAATGTTCGTTTTAAACTATTTCTTTTTTACTTTCTTCAATCTCATTAGAAAAACTCCTTTCACTTTCTGCAATTGCGTTATAGCAGTTCTTTCCAATTCTTTTCATCATGTTATTCACTTCTTTCTACTTTCTCCAATCGTTTTATGCACTTCTTTCTACTTTCATCAATTGCGGTATACAAGTTCTTTCCACTTTCTTCAATCACATTATAATAGTTCTTTCCACTTTTTTCAATCACATCATAACAGTTCTTTCTACTCTCTTCAATTGCATTATAACCAATTCATACATATATATGAAATCTCTTGGGGGCGGGGGTGGCTCAGTCGGTAGCGCGCCAGGTTCGTAATCTGTAGTTCCCAGGTTCGAGTCCCTGCTGGGTCAGCGTTGAGATTTATCTCCGCAAAATTCCCCGCCCTGCCTACGGTCAGTAGGGGACACCGATGGGCTTGGAAAGGCCGCCGTCCGTCGGATGGGACGTTAAGCCGTGGTCCCGTGTGCGGGAGAGCCATACCCTGTGCACGTTAAAGAACACACTGGATGGCCTTGACGAGAGGCTACCATTTGTCTCCCAACAGCTGTTCCAATGGATCCCCTCCCCCAACCTTCTCTGAGCCTTCGGGGTCCATGTGACCTGGCCATTTAGCCCATGGTGTGCAAAAAAGTGCCGCTCAGAGGTAAAACAACCCAACCTATATGAAATCTCGCATTTTTATGCAACTTACTGTACTTTTTTTATTTACTTTGTTTCGGTTTTTAATTTTCTCACTTATTATCCGTTATTTGGACTTAGGACGCTAATTTGAACAACATTAATGTTTACAACGATTCGGGCTGCAAACATAAGTCCATATATATTTAAAAGGATTTCTTAAAACTATAGACTTGGGTGCAACAAGTGAGCTAACTTTCTGATTAAACAGAGAAATCTGTTTAAACTAATTTCTGATTTAAACAGAGAAATCAAAGGATAAAGTTTAAAAACAATTATAAATCCAATTTACGACTATTTTTGTATAAAGATAACGATATAACATTTTAAACTTTAAGTTAAGAAGAGATTAAAATTTGAATAATGATAAAAAAGTAACAAAATTAAGCAATTATATATAAATATATGTGCAAGTGAAAACAGCAATATGAAACTTTAAAAATTTATATCGAGTTCAAGAATTTTATATAAATCTTGTACACTAAACATGCCTCGTATCCCGCCTATAGAAACGTGTTATTTATTATAAGAGCTCAAAGTTTTAACAAGTATATGTTAGCTCACTGTTGCTCCTCCCAGTTATGAAACTAAAATATTGATTAATTGGTTGTTTATATGACTCTTTTACCTATGTAAAATATAAGTAGAACTCATCCTTTTAAATCTCTATTCCTAAATAATACAGTGTGCTATCGTAATTCATTAATAATCACTCAAAACTTTAGCACTAATACAGAATACGTGCGTTAAACGGTTAAAGCTTCATCTATAATAATAAATTATTTTTTGCTTTTCGGTTGCATCTCCTAAACATTTTGACGAGTGGTGCGTAGTAATTATATTATCAGAGAATAAAGAATTGACAGCGTAATTGAGGTGTAATTATGGGGACCTGAATCTTCTCTTAGCTCATTGTTTTATGGCCACATTCTCGAAAATGAATATTCTGAAGGTGGAAGCCATGCCATGTGGTTATTTATCTCTTAAACGAATAGAAAGTTCATCGGTAATTATCCACTCAACAGGCGCAATTATTTCGTTTAATTAATACTGTTGTAACTAGTGAAATTATGTCTAATGACACTTAATAACAAATTCGTGATTGTATGTATATTATTTTGACAATGCATACACCTTTGCTCGTTGATACTTTTTTGATAGATACCTTTGGGTTGTATCAGTGTAAAAAAAATGAAACCTAAGGAAAGTCGTATATTATCCTTATTAATTTTAGGGCCGAATCTTGGAAAGGGGGAGCACGGCAAGGTAGTCATGCTCCCTCTCCATGCGCCCCCCCCTTTCCTAGATCCTAATCCCCCATTTCCTAATCCAAGGGAACCATGATCCCTCCCCATGCTCCATCCAATAATAATCAAATATGTTATTATATTAAAATTATTCAACTTGTGCATATTTCATGAATTTTTGAAGGATTTGTTTAAAAACCGCTGAAACAAAAAGGGGAAAATGTTACACTGCAATTGAATTCGAGTCTTTCCTTCCCATTTTTTTTATACGTCCGGGCCTGCTTATTTGCAATTCTGAAGTGTCATATTGTTTCAAGTGTTATTTATAACTCTCAAGCTTATTCATTCTTCAAACTTAGGTACGAATAATCGCACTTTTAAATTCAGCGTGTAAGAGCTGAATCGAAATGCCAGAACTTGAAGAAAAGTTTCAAAAAAAAGAGAAGAAATTTCCCATCCTCATATATATTAGGCCTGGATATAAAAGCAAAATTTAATGAGTGTGGTGAAGTGATCTTTCTCATTTAACATTTAACCTTGATCGTCCAGGTTCAATCCGGTTAGGATGACTTTTAATGGAAAGGACCAGAACGATCCAAAACGCAGTTTCAGCACATATTTAATATTTTCGGAAGTTATTCTTGTTAAGAATTATAATCATCATCATCAAGCAAAATAAATGTTTCCTCTGGAAATGTTCGAGTGTTTCGACCCTCTCCTCCAGATGGCAAGGTTGGATAATGCCAAGAAGCTGATGACATTTATGTTACAAAACCTCGATAAAAAATTCTTAAATCCCATGGAAAAGATTCGCATCATTTAAAAATTTGATTGTTTCATTATAGCAAACTTTGCGAATAGTCAGATCTTCTTGTCCAAGTAAACTGTGCAAAAACTGTTCAAAGACGTTTTCTGTTTATAATCTTGCTATTAGGTTGTTTCTCTGGATCGAGTAAGCAGTACAATTCAGCAAAACATGAATCACCGTTTCCTTTACGTTGCACGTCTGGAAATTGGGGGAAAGAACCTTTCTCATCTTGAAAAGTGAGTCGTTCAAGAGTGATGCACCTGATCTGAGTCTGGTGATGCACACAAAATTTCTTCTTCAAAGGTGCAGATCATTTAGTGGAAGGATCTTGTTATCTGCTAGTTGTCGATGATTGATCTTTCTTTCAGCGATGACTTAGAAGTGATATTGGAAGTTCTCCTTTATTTTCTTTATTTAATTTAGAAACATAAATTACCAGTTTGCAACCTAAGGTATTTGTCATTGTTAAGGGCCGTCTTTGCTAAAAAAATCAGCAATTTCGTTTCCCTGGACACCTACATGTCCAGGGATCCATTGCAAAGTAATTGTAGAGCCTTTATCAATTATTTGTTCCATGGTCTCAAGGATGTTTAGGAAAAGCCCATTGTTCTTGGAATGACATGGATCTTCCCGTAAAAATAACAAAGATGAGCTACTATCTGTAAGTACAGTCGCTCAAAAAAGTATCCGAACGCTATGGTCGATTACAGAATTTAGAAAAAATACCTGACAACGATTTTTTTAGAAATTAGTGATCTGGCAACCTTCATGTCACGTGACACGAAGGTTGCCAGATCACTAATTTCTAAAAAAATCGTTGCCAGATATTTTTTCTGAATTCTGTAATCAACCATAGCGTTCGGATACTTTTTTGAGCGACTGTACAACAAAATTAGAATTTGGTTGTTTAAAACACCACTTTAGAGCCATTTCAATTGCAATTAACTCAGTAGTCATAACATCTGAGGCACCTTGCAGCCTGATAGCTTCAAAGTGAGATATTTCTGAGACCCAGAAAACCGCTCCAGCTCTTTGTGTTAACTTGTTTCATTATTCGTCAGAGAAAATCTCAAGATGATTTTCATATTTTTCTTCTGTTAGCTCCTGAGCAATAATCTTTTGAACTGAGCTATCAAGTTCTTTTTTAGAAGTGAAACCTGGAATGGAAACAAAGCAGCCATCAAATTGTTGAAAGGTTCAAGGAGGTTTTGCAGAAAGTTTGTCTACCTCATAACTTTGTGATGAAATCAAGTCAAAGAGGGGATGTCGGCGGATGGAAATAGTTACATCACTGATCTTCTTTCCTGATCCAAAAAGGATTTATCAGTCACTGGGTGATATTCTTGTTTGAAGAGCAATCTTGAGAAGTGTGAAAACAGCACATAGGGTCTTCTGATGGATAGAGGTGGAATATTAGCCTTAGCATTCAGAGAAATAGATGGACAAAGACTTAACTGGCACAAGCAGATTCTTAGAGCTTGGTTTCGAACAGTTTCCATCTTTTTAACAAGGGAAGGGCTAGCATTATCCAGTAGAAAACCCACATATTCCAATCTTGATCTTAAAATTGATTTGTGAAGATAGATCATTTGACGAGGCGATGCTCCATTCTTGCTGGATCCAATGCATCTTAACATGTTAATAATAGGTTTAGAAGTGGAGATCAGTTGACGAATATAGGAGTTCCATTTGAGTTCAGAGTCCAGTAGGATTCCTAAATAACAGTGTTCTTTCACAGCCTGCAGGGAACGTTCCTTGTAATTAATAGAAATATCAGGAAATCGTCGAGGCTACAAAAGGGCATTACTACAGTCCTTTCTTCGGATATTTCCAGTCCCCATGAGACAAAATATTTAACAGCCTCATTAAAAGCGGATTGTAGCACCGACTGGATTCTCGATATGTTTCTGCCAGTGTACCAAATGACAATGTCGTCTGCATAGACAGAGAGTCTCACATTCTTTGGTAAAATATCAGGAAAATCGTGTAGAAAAAGATTGAAGAGTATTGGACTAAGCACTCCACCTTGTGGAAGACTATTCTCTAAAAGATTAGGAGCAGAAGTTTCATTCTTTAATTTCACAATAATTTTTCTGTTAGTTAGCAAATGATTCAAGTACGCAAACATGTTTCCTGTAATTTTCAATTTTGAAATTTTATATAGTAGTCCTTTGATCCACACTGAATCATAGGCTTTTTCTAGTCGAGAAATATTGCTACGGTAGTGGTGTTTCTAATGTTTACCACTATATTTGTTTTCTTCCTTTCATTTTAGTGGTTTTATAATAATTGTTCTTGCAAACTGTGAGTGATATATTTATGCATTTACTATAACTTTCGTCATCGTTTCGGTAATTTAAATTCTCCGAATAAAGGTTTCGACCGTTGACCTTTCTCTTTCACTAGATCTTGCCCGGGGAAGATTTAGAGAGAGAGAAGGAATGACAGGACAGATCTAGAGAAGAGGGGGACGTCGAGTGTCGTTCAAAATTTATTTATATTCATAGGCTTTTTAATGATGAGAAAGGTGGTGAAATTAGACTTAGTTTTACATAATAGGATTTTCAGATTTTAAATAATTAAGGTTAATTCATCGCCCAGACGGTACAAAGAACAAGACCAAGGTGTAAGTAAGTACTGTAATGCATACTCTAAAACAAGACCGGATTTGGGGAGGGGGAAAGCAAGTGAGCTGTGTTTCACCCCCTTTGAGAATTATAGTAAAAGCAAAAAGTATGAAACTGGTGTATATCATAGATTTTTCAGGAACATTTTTAGAGATCTCTAAAATGGGGGGGGGATGTTATAATGCAATGAAAATATAGTTTTTCATTCCCTCTCCCTCTTTCCCTTTGAATTTTTTTTCGGCTCGATTAAGTTTATCGCTCCCTTCCCCACAATTATTTTTTCTAGATCCGGGCCTGCTCTCAAATCCGATTCAAGATAGAGCAAATTTCCAACTGCATCACCCGAAGAATTTAAAATTATCTTCTACGAAAAACATTTAAATTATATTCATCAAATGTAACAAAATATAAAATGCACACTATTTTAGAAAACAATCTTTTTTTTCTCAAAATTTCTTGATAATTTGAAATGACTAAATTTAAAAGAAAATCTGATTTATACGGCAAAATACACTGCTCTTCCCCATGGTAATTTAAAGGTTAAGGAAGAATTCTCCCCTGCATGAGATAAACCAAATCCCCAACCAAGCTGCCAAACTCTTTGTGACTCAATTTAGGCAATGGAAAAAATTTTGAAATATAAACTCTGTGATATAACTTGCCAGTTTATTGGCGCGAACACAACCGATTCTTCAGATGAGCAATATCCATTCAAAACATTGGAGTGCCTGAAAACCTCATGAAGAGGCCTGTTTGATTAATGCCAAGTTATCTGATACAGAAGAAAAAATTTGGTGCATGCAAAAAATAAAAAAAACAATTTTTTTTATAAGAGAAGGAAAGAGATTTGAGAGATTTACTAAATCTAATATTTTTTATTATATATTTTGAATGTTTTAAATTAAATTTAAAATTTCAGTCAAGAATTACAAAAGCCAAATAATTATATTTACATTGTTAAAAAATATGAAATAAATTACAGGGATTTACAGATGTTTCGAAGCAAATCTTATCTACTTCGCGAGAGCAGGAAAATAATGTTAGGTATCTTATAGGGATAGGAGAGATTCCGATTCATCAGATGAGCAGTATCCATCAAAATATTGGAGTTCCTGAAAACCCTATGAACAGGCTCGATCGATTAGTGCCAGTTATCTAATATAGAGGGACAATGTTCATTACTCTCAAATCTCTCATTCTTTCAGTTTATCTGCTTTTTTCCGTCATTTACCGGGAACTTTCTCAAAATTTTAAATACTTCTCTCCTTAAAAATGAGTCCCTCCTTGAACGTGTGGCCTCGGGCCATGGCCAGTTTGCCATTACGTTAATCTTGTCCTGCCCACGCGACTACTGAGAGGTTAATAACAACTGACTTATTAACACTTTCTTAATCAGAATTTGCATGTAAAAAATTACCCAGCAGGAGAAAAAACACACCTGATGATGCTAAAAAAGAAAACCTTGTTTGCCTTGTCCTTCTGATCTCTGACCTCAGAAGAACCTAGTTTTTCTGAACTTTAACTTCATTCAAAATCTTTTAATGACCTTCTTTTTCAGATGAACATTCCAAGTCAAGTTAATTTCATCTTTGAAAGTGAAAAACTTCATCAAGCTACCGCCTCAAAAATTGCAATTGCAGAAAGATAGTCGAATGGCAACCTGTTGAGTTTGCTCTAAGTTATCCTAATGATATGACCTGAAAGTCATGGAGAGAACGAGGTGAGTAAATACAGTATTTCTTCCTTGTTCTCTCAGTAATTTACGTTTCAAAATAAAGAATTATAACGAATTGTTGAAGAATTTTTTAATAAAAAGAACAAAATTAAACGGAAAATCCTAGCAGTGTATTAGATATAATCTGATGAATAACAACTTTATAATTCAGTTATGCTTCTGTTCAGGAGATTTTCATTATGAAAGTGGAAAAAAGGTTCCTATCAGAAACCTTCTATTTTTAAGAAACTAATGTCACATAAATTCGATCATTATCAAAGATAATTTATTTTCGTAAAAGTAGTGTCTTTTACAGCTCATAATTATGTATTAGTTATTCAGAAGATTCATATTCAATATCAAGCAATCCCAGACGAATCAGGAATCTCTGGGAGCAATCAAGAACAAATGTCATTTAAATTTGACAATTTGGATACCATCCAAGTCTTCGGGGTATTCTGCTTAATTATTAATATTCGTTCACTAATTTTATATTTTTAAATTTATTTCGAAAATATCGACATATTTCTATATTGTCAAATCCTTTGTTAGATTTTTTAGATTGAAGAGTTTTTTTTTTTCAAAATTATTGTTTATAATTTAAAACAAAAAAAAAACATTTCATCTGTAATACAAAACAAGAAAAACAATTCGAGCTAAAAAATAGTACAGCTTTTATTTAAAAGGATCCAAATTCGATGACTGTGACTTCTAAAAAAACGTCATTCTATGGTAAAATGTACTAAAGATAAAAAGTTCAATCAACTCCAATTGCCGATTTTCAATAATTATTGGGCGGTGATGGCTCAGCCGATAGCGTAACAGGCTCGCAATCTGTATAGCGGTGTAGGTTCGAACCCATCTGGACCTACTTTGAGAATTTTTCCCTATTAACTTCAATTCTACCCTCCGTGTGCAAGGAGCATTACATATAAAAGTAGAATTTTGATCAGCTCTTTCGCACTTGAAACTTGTTACGTGGCTGTTCAGAGGCATGTGTTCTCCAATAACTGGGAACGATCCCTAAAGTATTCTATGTTGTAAGCATATTAATACTCTTTCGTCGATGAAACAATGGTGTACATTTAGAGGATGAGTACCTCAATATGGCTTCTTAATGCGAAAGAGTTAAGAAAATTCCGCGAAAAATTTAATCGCTCACAATCATCTGTATGTACTAGATATCAAAATTATAATATGATGATCAGTTTCAACAGATTCTACGAATTAAACAAACGATGAGCATTTTTGTCAATCATATTAGTCGTATCACGTTTCTGTCTTACTCACGGCTAGTTCAACAATTGCTTAATTACCAAAGTATGAAATGAGTAAACTAGAACACATATTGTCTCTGGAGAATATGGAAATTTTTTAACTATTTCGTTAACCTCCTAAAGTAAACCTTATCCTTCCTTAAAAAAGGGCAACTTTGATGAACCTCGTTAGTTATTTGGCTTATAATAACTAGTGGTTTCCTAAAGAGACAGTTATCCTCATTAAAAGAGCCAACTTTTATGAAAATCGTTAGATATTTGGCTAATCGTAATCTGTGTCTCCTAAAGGGAAATTACTCTCATTACAAATAGACAACTTTGATCAAAATCGTTAGTTATTTCACTAATGTGGCCTCTTAAAGTGAAATTTATGCTTCCTAAAAATAGGCGATTTTGAAGAAAACTTTAGTTATCTGACCTATCATTAACTAGTGGTTTCCTAAAATAAAATGAAAGTTACCCATCCTGAAAATAGACGGTTTTAATGAAAATCGATATCCATTTGGCTAATCATAATCTGAACCCTTCTTAAATGAAAAATATTCTCTTAAAAATCGGCAACGTTGATGAGAATCTGTAGAGCTTGTCGTTTTGTGAAATGGACATCCAATGAAATTGCTTTATGGTAAGTACCTTTAGTTATTGCTTCACGAATTCATACTAGCGGTGACACTATTCCAGACAGAAATATGAAAAATATAAAATTTCAGTAAATGGCTTTGAAACGATGAAGCAAATTTGAAGAACATTCAATTTCTCAAATTTGAGGAATTTGAGAAAAAATATTATCTCAAATTCTTTATAACAGAAAGTAAAACGAATAATAGGAAAAAACTATTTGAGAGAGAACACAATTACAACTCACTTCAAATACAACTCAATTACGCTAAATAGCATAAATATAACTGACTTTCCTATCCTATCACAAATCGGCAATGTTTAACACATAGTCATATAAACCCTCCAACCTCCATCAACAAGCTCACTTTCCTCTAGTGCTATTCCATAATAAGTAATTTTACATTAAAAAGAATA
This sequence comes from Ryuthela nishihirai, assembly GCA_038380435.1. Taxonomy (NCBI): domain Eukaryota; kingdom Metazoa; phylum Arthropoda; class Arachnida; order Araneae; family Heptathelidae; genus Ryuthela; species Ryuthela nishihirai. Next base: position 128,350,900 of record JAWZYU010000001.1, on the reverse strand, counting down.
TTTTTCTTTTGAAGCCGTTACTGGCGATTAATTATTCATCATCATCATCATCATCATCATCCTCAAGCAGCCACGGAGGTCCAACCAGACAATGCAATTTAGTTCTCCAAGCAAGTCTATCCTGAGCTACATCTACTGCATCTGGCCACTGCACACCAATTCTAACTAGGTCCTGTTTGACATTGTCTGCCCACCGCATCCTAGGTCTCCCCTTCCTTCTGGGGCTTTTAGACACACTGTTCATAACCCTATTCGCCAATCTATAATTATTCATACGGGCAACATGGCCAAACCAACGGAGTCTCTCTCTGCACAATATGCTGCTTAAAGAAGGTTGCAAACTCCTTTGCCTAACCTCATCATTAGTTACAAAGTTGAACCACCTAATGCCCAAGATACTGCGTAAGCATCTGGAATCAAAAGCATTTAGTTTCCTGTTATCTTGTTTACAAAGTGTCCAAGTTTCACTACCATAAATAACCCTAGAAAGAACCAAACTATTATACAGCCTAATTTTAGTCTTTAGGTGTATACGCCTATTTCTCCACACTCTCCATAGATTCTTAAAAGTCCCGGCAGCAATCCCTATTCGTCTGTTAATCTCATGCCGCACATCACCATTATCTGTTACATAGCTCCCAAGATAATTAAACTGTGACACCTGCTCAAGACTGCAACCATTCAGATTAACTGGATCACAGCATGCCTGACCAATTTTCATCACTTTAGTTTGCTCTCTGTTTATAACCAAACCTACTCTACTACCAGTTTCATCAACAGCTCGAATGAAAGAGTTCATCTCATCGACATCATTTGCCAAAATGGGCTAAATCATCAGCATAATCTAAATCAGAAATTTTCGTATCTCCAGTCCATTTAAGGCCAAAATCTTTCCCATGAAGTGAATTTCGCATAACATAATCAATAACCAAGCTAAAGAGAAAAGGAGACAAAATGCACTCTTGTTGAACACCAGAAGTAATGCTAAACCAATTGCTACAAGCATTACCAACTCTCACACACGACTCGGTGTTATTATAGAGAGCTTTCATTATGTTAACTAACTTGTCTGGTATACCATATGATCTCACAATCAACCACAAATTATGACGATCAACAGAGTCGAAAGCCTTTTTGAAATCAACAAAGCTAGCAACAAAAGGTTTCTGAAACTCTAAACATTTCTCAAGAATCTGCCTAAGTGAAAATATCTGATCCACACATCCCCTACCACTTCTGAATCCACATTGCTCATCACGCAATTGACTGTCAACCAGATTCTTAATTCTATTAAGCACAATCATGGAAAGAACTTTACATGGAACAGAGAGTAGGCTGATACCCCTATAGTTATCACAAGAACTGCGATCACCTTTTTTGAAAATAGGGATGATAATAGCTCTGGTAAAATATTTAGGAATCATGCCTTTATCATAAAAGTTATTCAAAATTTCAGTCATCCAAGTGGTAACCGAAACATTCCCAGCTCTGAGCATTTCTGTAGTAATTTCACATACCCCTGGGGATTTATGAAGTTTAAGTTTAGAAATAACCAAAATAACTTCAGAATGTGTTATAGAGCCAACATTAAAGCCCCCAATACATTTATCATCATTACAAACAATGGGAGTAGAACTAACCACATTGTTTAGAACATCACTGAAATGCTCAGCCCACCTAGCCATGACAGAATCCTCCCCTTCTATAACCTTACCTTGTTTATCCTTCAATCCTTGTATGTCTGTCCGTTTTCTACCACATAAAACATTAACTATTTGGTACAGCTGTCTGCTGTTGTGCTGTCTAACTGCTTCCTCGGCTTTGTCAGCCAAGCCATCAAGCCAAAGATTTTTATCAGTAGCTAACTGATCTTTTACACGTTTATTAAGTTCTCTGTAATGGTTTCTATTAGTACTAGTAGGGTATTGATTAAGGATATTCCTGCAATTCTTTCTTTCCGAAATAAGCTCAAGTGCCTTATCACTTAAATAATTCTGCCTCCTCTGCTCCTTTTTCTCTAAAAGAGTACTGTTAGTGTCCAAAAAAACCTGTTTAAAATGATCCCATTCTTCCTCAACTTCAGTAGTAAGCATACCACGACTGTCATAATGACTAAGTAACCTATCATGGTAAGCTTTGGCTATAACTGGGTCTTTCAGAGCTTCAGTATTAAAAGCAAATTTTTTAACCCTAGCACAACACTTTTTAAGTTTAAGTTGCAAGACACTTTTAACAAGGTAATGGTTAGATCTGATTTCAGCTCACCCTATATGCCCTGGTATTTCTAACAGAACTAGCCCATTTACTGTTAATTAATATATAATCAATCATATTCCTATGCAACCCATCAGGTGAAACCCATGTGTACTTATGTATGTCGCGGTGTTTGTAATATGTGTTAGTTATTCTGAATCCATTGAGTTTACTTACCTGTAGGAGACGTTGCCCATTGCCATTGCAGCTACCAATACCAAAAGGGCCAATCACCCCTCCCCAAGGGTCAGAGTCAGTACCAACTTTGGCACTAAAGTCACCAAGAACAAGGGTAATATCTCCTTTCTTGACAGAATTCAAAATATCCTGAAGTTGTTCATAAAACCTATCCTTCTCATCCTCATCGGCATCCTCAGTGGGGGCATAACAGCAGATAACATTCAAGTCTTTAATGCTTGTCTGAAATTTTGCTGTAAGAAACCTTTTATTAATGCACTCATATCCTAGAAGGGCATCACTAGCGTGTCTGCTGAGAAGCAGACCCACGCCTTGGTGATGCTTATTGTCGTCCCTCCCTGAAAAGAGAAATTTAAGATTATTTTTAAGAATCTGACCTTTATCTGTCCATCTGGTCTCTTGCAAGCCGAGAATATCTAAATTATAATGGTGGAATTCTTGTGTGAGGACATCAAGAGAAAAAGCTCTGTGCAGAGTCCTCACATTCCAACTACCTATGGAGAGAAAATGGTTAGTAGGATGTTTAAAGAAATTATGTTTATTGAGAGAGGAAATGCCGACAATATCAAACAGCCCCCTAATCGTAGACATGGAGCAAAGACCCGTTCCTCCACCACTAAAGGCTGAAGCCATCTACACTGGAAGACTTCCTCCAATGTAGAATTTGACGATGCCAATAGAAGCAAAGAGTTCAGGTGCCTGCGATGACCTCTGCTCAGGATTATCCACCAGCTGATAAACATATCCTGCGAATCTATTCACTTGGGGCTGTCAACCCACAAACAAACAGAAAACACAGCGGAAGATTTTCCCTCCACAGAAGCCCACCAGTGCAGCAAAATCAGGATCCATAATCAAGCTCAGAGCCATATATCTGTCCAGTCCAGTGGGTTTATATGGTGAGCACCAGGACCCTGTGTGGTTGACCACTCCTCAGTAGGGTAGAAAAAAAAAGAAAAGTAGCCAAGAAAAGTAGCCAAATCAACAAAGCTAGCAACAAAAGGTTTCTGAAACTCTAAACATTTCTCAAGAATCTGTCCAGATCAGTAGGCCACACTAATCTGGCAACCCTCCCCTTCCGTTCACTTCCACAAGAGAATATCTCTTTTGAAAGGTACAAACGGTCTGCACCACGAGAAGGCGGGGTCGGACATTAGGTGCTAGGCCTGGCCGGTTCTATGCATCATCACAGGGGATTGGTGCATAGCTCTCCTTCCAGTGACTACCTAGCTACCATTTACAGATCTTAATTATTCACAACAACAATTATCTAACTCAGCTGCAACATTCACCAAAGTAGTTACTAATCAGCTTTGCGATAGAAAAAAATGGTTATTTCCCTTATCTGGTGTAAATAGATTATATCGAACAAATCTCCCTTATCAGCAAGAATTCTCTCCATCACACACATAGAATCTCGAATCCAAAGAGCGTAGCGGCTTTCCTTGCAAAACGTTTCTAGGCCTTAGTTCCACATCCGGTTTTTAGGATATGCAAATCATCTCGGAAGTGTTCCGAAAAGACGATATGGTGCTTAACTCCATAAAGAAATCAACTGGATCGGCTGTTTCCTTCCGTTGCAGTCAAGTGATCCGTGAAAAAGAGAAAAATGTTTTGTGCGTTTGCCTAAAAACAAAATGAGAGACAGTAAAACATGCAAAATTTTAACTGTATGTCGAATTTTTCTTGGTCTTTTTACTCTAGTCTATGCCCTGTGCCCGTCCAACCCAAGCTTAGTGAAGAGTCACCAGAAAAAAATTATACTCTTAAAGAGCCGAAGGAAAAATTATCTACTTAAAAGCAAAAACATAACATTTCTAACGAACAATGAATTGGAAAAATAACTATATTTTTAAGGAATCGAGAAAATATCTTGATTATAAAATAAAAATTTGCATTTTTGGTGAATACTATGAATTGGCAAAATCGTTTAGTTATGTAGCTAAAAATGTTCGGTAATTGAATTATTCTTTTATAACAGCAACTTCTTTTGCAATGAGCCGTAGATTGGTCCGGCCTGCTTTAGTGAAATCAATTAAAGCTATTGTCCATGTTATGCCAATGTTATAACACATGAAAGATATGGGTTTTCAAAATAATCACCCCACGCTGATAGAGTTTGCTATTTTTGTGGTATTAGCTTTGCCAATATACAGTTGTAAGTTCGTCATCCATTTAAAAGCATTTACAACAGTCTTTCACCCAACAGGTTATGCTCACACAGCAGTGATATCGGTAAATACGTAATTTCTCTTCTTAAACACAGAGCGGTATCCTTGTATCTTTATCTATTGTTTTGATCCAATTGCAAATGCTATAACATTGATCAGCTTGAAAATTACTATAATTATTATCTAAAAAACCCCGAATTACAGTTATTGCGTCCTCATTCTCTTACCGCTGAATTTATTACTAGTGTCATTATCAACAGTTTGGAAACAACTACCGCTTTGTTCATCATAAAATTCCTATTAAGAAGGGAATGAACGAGTTTCCGTCGTCGCAGCATCTCCTAATGTTCATTGGTTCACATAGTGTTGTCAATTTATATTTTTTGTGTGCCGCGAAACAGCATTTAGGAGCCCTATGGTGTATAGTTGAAATGATCTCTGCATTTATGAAAGCAATTTACAGAACGATTTAGGGACCCCTCTATAGTCGGGGCTCTAAGCGGCAGCTTAGCATGCTTATCGGTAAATCTTCCTCTGACTGATTGACTGACAAGGAGTTTTAACTATGATGAAGAAGTTGCGAAGCTCTGAAAATTTGCACCTGGGAATAATCTGAGTCGTAGATCTCGCCAAAAATCTTAAATTTGACCTTCGACGTGTCCTTTAATGTCAAATGGGTATCACTTAGAGATCAAAACTTTATCTACCAGTGCCAGAAACGTGAAAATTGGTGTCTGTGTGTGTTTCAGGCTGTCGATCTCGGAAACGTTACAATTTCAAGTTCAAAGGTGAAATTTATCTACCAGTGCTAGAGAGCAAAACATTTAGTGCCTGTGGGATATTTTGGGTTGTAGATCTCAGAAATGGAAAATTTGTTTGCGATGGGTTCTTCGAGGTCAAGGTCAAATTTCTATATACTAAAGTTTGATGTTTTTTTCACCGTTTTAGGGCTGTGGGGTTACGACAAGGCCACTTTGATACAACAGGCCTGGGTAGCCGTTGAGAAAATGGAGATAAGAAAGGAAAGGAAATATGAATAAAAACGAATATTTTAAAATTAATTAACAGAATTTTTAAAATTAGCAGCTATCAGCAGAATTTTAAAACGCAAAATTTAAATAAAACAACTATATTACATGTACAAACATACTTTAACTTCGGGTTACGGAATTTTTTTTATCTTACTTCAAAGTAACAATATCGCCTAAACGAAGACGAAGAAGTTATGGATCAAATTTTGTTCTGTACTTTGAAAATCTATATATATAATCTTCTTTTATGCACTATTCCGGTCTGGTATGATGTAGGAGGCTTTGTTTAGGAACGGACGTTGTCGTAGGCGTCAAATCTGATACTCCAACAGATAGAGTGTTCGATCCATTTGTCTTGCTGGAAATCTGCTTTGACTGAGCAGCATTATTAATGTGAGTCTCACACATCTGGAACCAACAATCATCTCCGATCAATCTCAAGCTCCGATAAAACCCGGTCATTTGTATTACTCGTCACTTTTTTAGTTCGCATGTTTCACAGACTTCACTATTAATTCACTGCTGACACTGTCAGAGTTCGCCAGTTTTCATTACACTGCCACAGTTTCTTGTTCGGCATAAAGTTGAGGTAGTCATAATTCAATGATTACTGAGTATATATATTAATGCTTTTTAGCACAGAAAATAATAAATATTTACTAATTAGGTATAATGTTTCACAATAAAATGATCTTTTAATAGGCTTTTGCGGGTTGCTGGGTTATTTTACCTCTGAGCGCACTTTTTTGCACACAATGTGCTAATGGGCCAGGTCACAAAGACCCCAAGGGCTCAGAGAAGGTTGGAGGGAGGGGACCCATTGGATACTGTTGGGAGACAGAGTAGCCTCCGGTAAAGGCTATTTAGCGTGTTCTTTGACATCCACAGAGTATGGCTGTCAGGCACACTGTGCCACGGCTTAACGTCCCATCCGACGGAATGATTTTTTTAATAATTACCATTTACATAATAATTAAAATAATGCATAAAATAGAACTTAAAACTATTATTCACACTCCACAACACTTTTAATCTAATATACGTTTTAAATAGTTTGCCCTAATTATCAATTACATAATAATGAAACTAATGTATGAAATAGAACTTAAAGCTCACACTCCGTAACACTTTTTAATATAATCTACGTTTTAAATGGTTTGACCTTAAAGCATATTTTACCTTAGTTTTTAAATAACGCGAATTCAGCAGTGCAACAAATGCTTCCATCAAATGCATGACCTTTTCTCTTCTCCGTAATCCATTTACTTTTATTTGCCACGTAATCGGTTACGCTGTTTTAACTTTGCAGTATCCATCCTTCTAAAACAATTGCCAAAGCTATCACTATGCAGCAGGCGTCCTCCGACTGAACTTCGAGCAATTTTCGTTAGAAGTCTGAGTAACGTTTTCTACTGACAAACCCTATCATGCCTGAAACAATTTGTTCACACATTACCTTCAAAATTTCGAATGGAGTGGAACTAAAATAGTTTTCCGCATACCTGGATTTTTGGGTTGTGTATTTTAACCGCATTTCGGTCAAGGACTGAATTATTCTAGTACACAAATTTTTTTCTTTCTCATGGTCTATGAACTTCACACGAAAATGTGTTTCAGTTCCCCTAACCTCCACCACTTACACCTCTTGCATATTTAATGGTTATGCTATCCTCATCACATACGTTTTAAGGCGCCTTTTTTAACAATATTCCTTTAGGGTCGATATATTTAAAAAAAGGGATAATAAATTGAAACAGCGGGCAGGAACAAAGAAACTAAATATAGAGAAAAGGAAAATATGTGTTACTTGTTTAAGATAAATTACTTCCTTCTCTATAAGTCTTGTTTCGTATATTTTATTTGCAGAGTATTGTTTTCTCTATGGCAGTGATAACTGATATGAACCTGGTAAAATAAGGAAAAAATGAAACGGAGAAATTATTCGAGGGAGCATTTCAACAGCTCTATCGGTGTGGAGGTCATTGTCAGTTGTAAGAATATAAAAAGCAAACGCGACGTGTAATGCATTTCGTAGCTTGATATGAATAAGAAAAAACGCCGAACTAGCCTCTTATCGCATTAATTAGATGGCGCTTTTGAAATTATTCTGTCAAGACTAAAAAAAGCTTGCATCTGAAATCTTTTTTCCGGTAATGTTGCTATTAGGAAAATGGTGTATATATATCCAGATGCTATCGAAAAAAACAACAACAACAAAACATTGAACAAAATTGGTTCTTTTGTTTCATAAATTAATAGTAATGACTATAAGGCTCAGAATAATCTTTTCATAAGATGATAGAGAAACTGTATAGTTGTTCATCATGCGTGTAGAAAATGAGAGAAATTATTTCTAGTATTAGAAAATTATGTGTATATTTAACTGAGCTGTTTCCATACATCCTTCACAATTGATGAAATTGATTGTGAAATGGCTTGTTTCAATTAAAGGCTCGTCCAACCCGAACTTAGTGCAGTGCCACTAGGAAAAAATTCTCTATTAAAAAGATACATTTCTAACGACATATATATATATATACGTTTCTGAATCATAAATACTGGTGCTACTTGAAAAAACCATATTTTTTTAATTAAAAAACAAAAATATACATTTTCAATGAAAACTATTGGAAAAATCGTTTAATTATGCACTTAAAAAGGTTTAATTAAAAATTGGAAGAAATGAGTCAGATTAAATATATTGATTATTTGTTTTATGAATTTCAAGTTCTTCTGTAATGAGTCATAGGTTGGAAGGGTCTGAATTAAAGGAACAAAGGAAATTTCAATACAATTGTTTTCCTAGTTTACATTCAGTTTTGCAGTAAGAGCAGAGCAAACTGATATTTCACTTAGATTTCCAAATAAAATCGTTGGCTTTTTATAGGTTTATCTGTAAAATAACGACATATTACAGTACTAGAAGTGCCACAATTACTTCAGAAGTTGCAAATTAGAGTAGCTAAGTACTTAAGTGTAATAATCCATAAACATGTCCTTAATAAGGCCTTTCTACCACACTATAGAAACTGTTCCCTCTTATGTCCAAGAAATCAACGCTATAAAGTTTCAGTGAGTTCCATATTTATAAGATGGTTGTAAAACACGTTTTCATACATGCAGCTCCGGTATGGGGGACTGTAACAAGACGTCCATTAAAAATCTTACCATGTAGCTAAATTGAATACTACGTAGCTAAATATACGCTAAGCTATATAAATTGTTTAGCTAATATACAATTTTCTAATACTAGCAATAATTTCTCTCATTATCTACCGCTCACATTGATGAACAACTACGCAGTTCCTCTATCATCTTGAGAAAAGATTATTCTGAGCTAAATTGAATACCAAATTACTTCCATGTATCTTAATACCATGTAGCCAAATTGAATACCTGCGTAAATACGCCAGGTATTTCAAAATAAGATGTTGGGATAAGTTGTGGCAGTCCCATGATTCGTCAGAAACACAGTCATACATCGTCACCTCGGGGTCATGACTATACCATCAAATTCTTTCAGATTATAACTTGTCACAAAAATTTGATTTTTTCAAACACTGCAAATTATGACGCCACATGTCAACAAAGATTTAAAAGGCCAAGATCCATTCTTAACTGATTGACTGTCTCAATGCTGCTTTTGGGTTCTTTTCATTTCTTGCATTCTTGCACCAGTCATTTCTGATTTATTTTATTTATTACTGTTATCGCCTTTGGTAGAAATTCGCTGAAGCAGGTATGGGCTAACCTTAACCCGGTACTGTACAGTCGCTCAAAAAATGTTCGGATTCTTTTTTGAGCGACTGTACTAAGTCATTTTATGATCTATGATTTATTAAATATCATGCATTTGGTCAAGCTTTACAAACCATGCTTTATTACTCTATAGATTTTATTTTAATTCAAGGTTATATGAACTACTCCCCTTAGGGCTTTCAATAATTATTTTATTTTCTAGAGAGAATATGAGTTAAGAGAGAATGCGTTGCATTGATGTTCTGTTCAGTAAAAGTGAAAATGAAGAGGCAACAGCAAAAAAGTGGACCTCCAGATCATAACACTCCTCGCTTCACACCGGCTAGTCCCAGTTGATAATATTCTAATCCCCTGATGCGTCCTTTGATAAACAGGAAAACTTTGCCGATTTGATTATATGCGATTGAATAAATGCGACATTTATTTGCCCTACAGGAAGAAAATTTAATTATATGCGGTTTTGAAGCTGACATAGAATAAGAGTCATGCAAAGTAATGCTATATATATATTCAATCAAGGTTGATATGAATGTTTGAATATATAGCATTACTTTGCACGCAAGACAACATGAATTTTTACCATTCCGTGAATGACTGTTTATTATTACGTCAATTATTACGTGATTGACGGTTAATTAATCATTAAATGAATGACTGTTGATCAATCATTACGTGAATGACTCTTAATTAGTTATTACGTGAATGACTGCTAATTAATCATTACGTGATGACTGTTAATCAATCATTAGTGAATGACTCATTCAATCATTACATGAAAGACTGTTGCGGTTTCATATCACTCATAGATGCATTGGTTGGTTGTTTTACCTCTGAGCGGCACTTTTTTTGCACACGATGTGCTAAAGGTCAGGAAGGACCCCGAAGGTTCAGAGAAGGTTTGGGGAGGAGACCCACTGGAACGGCTGTTGGGAGACAGATGGTAGCCTCCCGTCATGGCCATCCAGTGTGTTCTTTAACGTGCACAGAGTATGGCTCTCTCGTACATGGGGCCACGGCTTGATGTCCCATCCGACGGATGGCCTTTCCAAGCCCATCGGTGTCCCCTACTGACCGTGGGCAAGGCGGGGAATTTTGTGGAGATAAATGTCAACGCTGACCCAGCTGGGACTCGAACCTGGGAACTGCAGATTACGAGGCTGGCGCGCTTCCGACTGAGCCACCCCCGTCCCCTCATAGGTGCATGTTAAATGTGTTTTGAAGATGCTACGTCACCACGAATTTGGCTTGCACCAAATACTGTATTAAGCAACTTGATGTTATTAACAACGATTAAAATTTCTGTTGTTGTTTTTTTTTTCTTTTTTTTTTGGCATTTTTTATGTTTAATCTTCCTTTAATTGTTGTTATTGAAGGGAGAAAATATTAGAAAATAAAAGCACACTAAAATTTTACAATTAAAGGGTTTTGAAACAAAGATACCAGTCAATATGTGGGGGCATTTCCCCTCTTGATTTGATGCTAGCAAGGGTAAGGAGGCCAAAAAGTATGAAGCTTGTGCATATTTAACGTATTTTACAAGAAATCTTTCAAAAACTTCTAAAACGTAGACCGAAATAAAAATCCAGTCTCTTGTTCTCCCCCCCCTCCCCATTGGCACACTTTTACCTTTTTTCCGGGTCAACTCCGTCGTTTGACCCCATCCTAAATATTTTTTCTAGTGCGGGGTCTGCTCGTAAATAGCTTATTTCGTTACTTAACAATTACCTAAGAATGAATTTCAAATCATTGAAACTGAAATGCATTTTTGCACATAGTGCTTTTCTGTTTTAATATTTTGCTAATAGGTTTAAAATAAAAATAAATAATAATACCCCCTCAAGCAGCTGCTTGCCACAGAGGTTTGACATGATCCTCTCAGTTTAATATGCCACAGTAGAAGATCTGAGAGGATGGCAGGACCTCAGCAGAAAAACGATACATACATCTATGCCTTACACCGCGGCTCTAACCCAGGTCCCTTAGATCAGTAGCCAAGCGCGCTAACCACTCGGCCATGGGACGGCTATGGTTTAAAACGTAAAATAATAATTACGGGGATAACAAGTTAAGTAATAAGTAAATAATATCATTATAAATACCAACAATTAATAAACATTCGTTTGCATTATGAAGTTAATAATATCATTATAAATACCAACAATTAATAAACATTCGTTTTGCATTATGAAATAAAAGATGATTCAATCAAAAGATGATATTTATTAATAAATTATACAAAAAAACTGTACATTTTAAATACAAAAGCATTAGCTTTAAGATGATGTATTCTTGAACATAGCATATCAATTCAACAGCATAATTATTGAGGTTTATATGCAAGTTTATAAAACGCAATGCAAGAGTGCCCTAAATAAACGACTTTGATGAACATGTATTTCCCATTCCTAATAGAACCTTGTGCCAGAGTGAGATGCACGAGTTTTTTTTTTCCATTTTGGTACTTTGCTGCTACTAAGCTTGACTCTTTTTTTTGCACCTTGATGGAATGAGAATCCTCCCGATTTTTTTCAAACCTGAGAATAAAATTTAAAAAAAGGAGATAAATATATTGGCAATAAAGTAGGAAAAATAAGCATTTAAAATTCGACACTCTATTCAAACGTAAGTAATAATATTAGAAATCTGTTTTATTTTTCCAATTTCCAAACAAGCTATAATATCATTTTAGACTCCAGTTCCTGAGTTGTTTTTCGGTTACTATCTTGAAGGAGAAATGGGTTCGACACCTGAAAATGGCGAGAAAGTTTTAATTTATCTTGCAGAAATCTTGATTCCAATACAGGCACATTTGTTTCAGAGCAATATTTTCCACAGGATCTGAAATCGATGGAAGTAAAATATAATTCTTAAGGGAGATGGTTGACCATACTGCATGTAGCTAAATTGACCATACTGCATGTAGCTAAACTGACCATACGGCATGTAGCTAAATTGACCATACTGCATGTAGCTAAACTGATCATACGGCATGTAGCTAAATTGACCATACTGCATGTGACTAAACTGATCACACTACATGTAGCTAAATTGGTAATGCTGTATATTTGGCTAAATTGGCCATTAGATATATAGATATATATCTAAATTGCTCATGCTGTGTATAACTAAATGTACCATATTGCACATGACTAAACCATATTTCATGTGACTAAACTGACCATATTGTGACCAAATTAACCACACGTAACTAAATTGACCATACTGCATGTGACTAAATTGAACACGTTGCATGTAACTAAATTGACTATACTACATATGTAACTAAACTGACAATAGTGCGTGAAACTAAATGGACCATACTGTATATATCTAAACTGGCTATATTGTATGAAAATAAATTGACCATACTGCTTGCAACTGAATTGACCATACTGCATATAAGTAATTGATCACTAGTGTTGTGTTCCCAGAAGATGTACACAGAGGGTGGGTGTAGGAAACTCCTTGAAACAGACTCTGCGGTCTCGTGGATTCCATTTTGGGATATAAAACTTCTAAACGTGACTGAGAGATATCTATAACTGATATATATATATATCCGTAAATGAGATAGCGGTTAGGTAGCTAGCTATTGTCCCAGCTACTTTTTCTCTTTATACCCCACAATAGCTTTAATTGAAGCAGTTGTCAGGGAAACCGATTTCTGCTTCAGTGGTCAAATTCCGGTATGAAAAAGTGCAGAAGAAGTCCTTTGTACAATGGACCAAAAAACTGTTACCAAGCCAAGTTAAAATTTGAACGGGCTAAAATAAGTATTAGTCCTTTTCTTTTAAAGTATATCTCTCGGCTATCTCCAATCTAACCTAGAGAAAAAAAGCAGAGGATTTTCATGTTATGATAATCGAAAACGAAATTCGGTGAACTGTAACTTCTAACATAATCTTTTTATGGAAAAATGTGACTGAAGGTAAATTAAAAATCTCAATGAAATCGATTTAATTACATATTTTCAACAATATTTGTTCCGCATTCAGGTATGGAAATTTGAATGTTTAACAATAGTAATGCCAGCGATAGGAGTCTATGTTTAAACAGCCCTGAGATTCAAAAGCCTTTTTGAAATCAACAAAGCTAGCAACCAAAGGTTTCTGAAACCTAAACATTTCTCAAGAATCTGCCTGAGTGAAAATATCTGATCTACCCATCCCCTACCACTTCTGAATCCACATTGCTCATCACGCTATTGACTATCAACCAGATTCTTAATTCTATTAAGCAAAATCAAGCAAAGAACTTTACCTGGAACAGAAAGTAGACTGATATCCCTAGAGTTATCACAAGAACTGCGATCACCTTTTTTAAAAATAGGGATAATAATATATATACCCCCTCAAACAGCTGCTTGCCGCAGAGGTCTGACAGGAGCCTGTCAGTTTATATGCCATGGTAAGTCTGTGAGGATAGCAGGACCTCAGCAGAAAAACAACACAACCGGGGCTTGAACCCAGGTCCCTTAGATTAGTAGCCAAGCGCGCTAACCACTCGGCCACGAGACGGCTGGGATAGCTCTGATAAAATCCTTAGGAACCATGTCTTTATCATAAAAAATATTCAAAATTTCAGTCATCCATGTAGTAACGGAAACATTCCCAACTCTAAGCATTTCTGGGAATTTATGTAGTTTAAGTTTAGAAACAAGCTAAAATAACTTCAGACTGTGTTTTAGGGTCAACATTAAAGCTGCCAATGCATCTCTCATAATTACAAACAATGGAAGTAGAATTAACCGCATTTTTTAGAACACCACTGAAATACTCAGCCCACCTAGCCATGACAGAATCCTCGCCTTCTATAACCTTACCTTGCTTATCCTTCAATCCCTGTAAACCTGTTTGTTTTCTACCATACAAAACATTAACTATCCGGTACAGGGTCTTTGCTGTTGTGCTGTTTAATTGTTCCTCGGCTTTGTCAGCCAAGCCAAAGATTCTTATCAGCAGCTAACTGATCCTTTACAAATTTATTAAGCTTTCTGTAATGCTTTCTATTAGGACTAGTAGGGCGTTGATTAAAAAAATTCCTGCAGTTCTTTCTTTCTGAAATAAGCGCAAGTGCCTTATCACTCAAATAATTCTGCCTCCTATGCTCCTTTTTTCCTAAAAGAGTATCGTTAGTTTCCAAAAAAACCTATTTAAAACTGTCCCATTCTTCCTCAACTTCAGTAGTAAGCAAATCATAACTGTCATACTGACTAAGTAACCTATCATCGTAAGCTTTAGCTATAACCGTGTCTTTCAGAGCTTCAGAATTAAAGGTGGTTTTTTAACCTTTGCACAACACTTCTTAAGATTAAGTTGCAAGACACGTTTAACAAGGTAATGGTTAGATCCAATTTCAGCTCCCCACCTATATGACTGGTATTCCTAACAGAACTAGCCAATTTGCTGTTAATATTAATATATAATCTATCATATTCTTATGCAGCCCATCTAGTGAAACCCATGTGTACTTATATATATCGCGGTGTTTGTAATAAATGTTAGTTATTTTCAAACCATTAAGTTTACTTACCTGTAGAAGACGTTGCCCATTGTCATTGCAGCTACCAATGCCAAAAGGACCTATCACCTCTCCCCAAAGGTCAGAGTCAGTACTAACTTTGGCATTCAAGTCACCTAGAACAAGGGTAATATTTCCTTTTTTGACAGAATTCAAAATATCCTTAAGTTGGTCCGTAAAACCTATCCATCTCATCCTCATCGTCATCCTCAGTGGGAGCATAACAGCAGATAACATTCAAGTCTTTAATGCTTGTCTGAAATTTTGTTCTATGAAACCTTTCATTAATGCACTCATGTCCTAGAAGAGCATCATTAGAGTGTCTGCTGAGAAGCAGATCCACGCCTTGGTGATGCTTATTTTCTTCCCTCCCTGAAAAGAGAAACTTATGATTGTTTTTAAGAATCTGACCTTTATCTGTCCATCTGGTCTCCTGCAAGCCGAGAATATCTAAATTATAATGGTGGAATTCTTGTGTGAGGACATCAAGAGAAAAAGCTCTGTGCAGAGTCCTCACATTCCAAGTACCTACGGAGAAAAAATGGTTAGTGGGATGTTTAAAGAAACTATGTTTATTGAGAGAGGGAATGGCGACAATATCAAACAGCCCCCTAATCGCAGGCATGGGGCAAAAACCCGTCCCCCCAGCACTAAAGACTGAAGTCATCTACACTGGAAGGCTTCCTCCAACGTAGAATTTGACGATGCCAGTAGAAGCAAAGAGTTCAGGTGCCTGCGATGACCTCTGCTCAGGATTATCCACCAGCTGATAAAACATATCCTATGAATCTATTCACTTAGGGCTGTCAACCCACAAAGAAACAAAAAACACAGCGGCAGATTTTCCTTCCACAAGAGCCCACTAGTGAAGCAAATTCAGGATCTGTAATCAAGCTCAGAGCCTTAATCCAGTCCAGTAAGTTTATATGGTCAGCACCAGGACCCTCTGTGGTTGACCACTCCTCAGCATGGTAGAAAAAAAAAAGAAAAGCAGCCCTAGTTGTCCAGATTAGTAGGCCACACTAATGTGGCAGGCCTCCCATTCCGTTCATTTCCTCGAGAGAGTATATCTTTTGAAAGGTATGGGGGACTCCTTAGAAATGAAAGACTGTGTATTATACAGAAGATGGGAGATCCCACTGGACGACTGATCCGTTGGCAGATAATCCTTCCTCTCCCCCAAGTGGAACTAGTGATGAAAGATATACATGATAGTACCACTGGAGAACACGTCTGTGTTAATAAGACATTAGCGAAAGCCAGAGAACGATTTCATTGGCTGAAAAGTAGGGCAGACTTTGAAAGATGGTGTAGGCAATATGAGGCATGGGCAGAAAAGAAAGGCCCTAAGACCTGGAGTCGGGGTAAACTGCTAGACATATAATGTTGGTGCCCCTTTTGAGAGAATAGCCATTGATGTAATGGGTTCGTTTCCTAGGATTAATGATAGAAATTGCTATTGATTGGTGGTAATGGATTATTTCACGAAGTGGCCTGATGTTTATCCCATTCAAGTTCAGGAGGCAACAACAGTTGCAGAGATGATAGTAAATAACTTGATTAGTAGGTATGGAGTACCTTTGCAACTCCACTCTGACCAAGGATGGAATTTTGAGTCTAATGTGTTTAAAAGCATCTGTCAACTATTAGGCATGCAGAAAACAAGAACAACTCCCCTTCACCCTCAGTCGGATGGTATGGTGAGATATTTAATAAGACAATTGCACAACATCTAGCATTGCTTGTCGACGACCATTAACATGACTGGGATCGTCATATACCACCCCTTTTGTTGGCATACAGAACAGCAGTGCATGAGACAACTGGACCTTCCATGATGCTCTTTGGAAGAGAATTATGTCTTCCCTGTGACCTTTTTATATGGTCGGCCCGAAACAATGCCTGTGTCAACTCCACAATACGTACAAGAATTACAACAACGACTAGAAATCTACCACTCTGTCAGACATAACATTAACTTGGCAAGCGAGAGAATCAAAGCGTGGTAAGACAGTAAAACAAATGGAACTGTTTTCAATCAAGGAGATCTTGTCTGGCTGTACAATCCACATAGAAAGAAGAGACTTTCTCCAAAATTTCAGAAACCTTGGGAAGGTCCATATACGTTAGTTAATAGGATTAACGACGTGTATATCGTATTCTTCGACGTCCGTCTACAAAGTGCAAGATGGTTCAGGTGTATCGTTTGGCCCCCTTTTCATCGAAGAACTGAAGAAGCTTCAGAATCCAGAATTATTCGAGATGAACAAGACCTAAGGGGGGAGTGTTACGACAGATGAACGTGCTACAATGAACTTATGATTTGATGCATGATTTTGATGCTCGCATGTGCTTCAGCGTAAGAATTACGTAACCAACCACTTCGAACGAACTTAACTTAAAAAAAAAAAATAAGTTGTTGTAATTAAGAGGAATTAGAAAAGGAAAAACTTAGTTTGTTTTAGTCTGTGCAGTATAGTATAAAGAAGAAATGTTTTTATTTGGTGTGTTCGCGGGAGGTTAAATAAGTTTATTAGTGTTGATCCTGTTAGTGGACTGGCAAGAAAAAGAAGAATGCTTAGGACACTTAAACAGGTGGCTGAGGAGGTTATATGTTAGTCGAACAAGCAGAGCTGATCTCAACTTTCTGTAGGAAGAGTTCATCATTTCATGCATAGTTATATTTAGTTTGTTTATGAATTGGTAAGGATATTCTTTATAGATTGCAGGTTTGTTCACAAATACGATTGTGCCACTTATCGACTGTTGTGAAAACCTTATTTTTATGCTTTGAGTAGAGATAGTAAAAATTATAGAGGAAGCATCTCTTTGCAGGAATAGTAAAAGGTGCTATGTTCTTCTAAGGGTTTATGTTTATACTGATAAAGAATTGTGTTGGTTGAATTTAGTTTATA
This sequence comes from Ryuthela nishihirai, assembly GCA_038380435.1. Taxonomy (NCBI): domain Eukaryota; kingdom Metazoa; phylum Arthropoda; class Arachnida; order Araneae; family Heptathelidae; genus Ryuthela; species Ryuthela nishihirai. Next base: position 128,333,053 of record JAWZYU010000001.1, on the reverse strand, counting down.
TAAATGTTTTCATTCATACTTTTGTAGTAAATTACATTATTTTAGAATTATTGTTACTAATTATTATTTTTGAACTCACGCTCAGTTTCTATACGTTAAATTCATAACAATATATATATATATAATTGATTTAATTTCTTCTAAACCATTAATTTGTAGATGAAATTGAGGTAATAACTCACCAGCACCATTTTCTCTATTTTTTATTTCCAAAAATTAAAATTTTTTGATTAATTTATATCACTCAGAAAAATGATACAAAAAGATGCATAAATTTCAAGAGGGTATCCTATTGGGTACAAATAAAAAAGTTATCAGTGTTTTGAAACCAGCAGCCGCCTCAGAAAAACAAATTGTACATTCCTAATAGTATTACACTCTACGTTAAAAATCCGGTTAGCGGCATATATGTTTATTACAGATAAAATAAAGTCGTAATTTTGAATTCTAATTATCTTTGCAATTGTGTAAAAAATAAGCAAATAAAAAAAATTTGTTTCATTATGATCACAATCAGTCTCTAGAAATGAAAAATAAGCAGTCTCGGCCGTTATTTTTTACTAATTATTTATCATTTTCTTTTTGTCGCCTATGAGCTGACAATTGCTGCTTTACGAGATAAAAATGTTTTCGAATCGGAAAGCTAATAGGAAATTACGACTATAATTATCTGAATTTTAAAGCAGTTTGAATTTCCAAAGTTAGAGGGTGCCAAAATTGAAAAGTGAAAACATTTTAACGAATGTTTAAATGCACATTGCTGGCATTTCATGATTAGGTAATGTAGAGTATTGGTCAAGGGAGTATACATTAATAGCAGTGGCTTGCTCCCTTCACGTAGGGTGGCGGAGGTGGCTCAGTCGGTAGCGTGCCAGGCTCGTAATCACTTGTTCCCAGGTTCGAGTACCAGCTGGGTCAGCGTTGAGATTTATCTCCACAAAACTCCCTGCCCACGGTAGGGGACACCAATGAGCTTGGAAAAGGCTGCTGTCCATCGGATGGGACATTAAGTGGTTGCCTCGTGTGCGGCAGAGCTATACCCTGTGCACGTTAATTAACGAACACGCTGGATGGCCTTGATGGATAGCTTCCATCTGTCTCCCAACAGCTGTTCCAGTGGGTCCCCCTCCCCCAACCTTCTCTGAGCCTTCGGGATCCTTGTGACCTGGCCATTTAGCCCATGGTATGCAAAAAGTGCCGCTCACAGATAAAACAACCCAACCTTCACGTAGGCGGTGGGTTAAACTAAAATTCATTTTAATAAATAAATGAAATTTTTTTTGGGGTTGGATAGAAACAATTAAAACATTACCAAATCAATTTTCCGATTCTACCAACAAGTTTTAATCGCCACCTTTACATTAGGAAAATAAAAGAGAAATAGAAAAGCAAAACTTCACCTAAAAGCTGAAAAATATCAAATTATTCTTATTTTGAAAACGAATATAATAATATTCGCTATAGTCGACCTGACTTTCAACCCATAACTCAGCTTACAAACATTCGCTTTGAAAGAAGTTTCTTCTCCTCCATACCCCATCCTCCACGGAGAAATTTTTGCGGGAGCCCCTGACCCCTTTACTACTTTACCACTTTCGCGAACCCCTAGGGTCCGGTAACCACAGTTTGTAAACCACTGGTTTAAAGATAAATTTGTCGTTGAATTTCCGTTACTACTTTGCTAATTATTTGCTAAATTATGTTTCTATATTTGTAAGTTTCAGTAATCATTTGCTAACTTATCATTTCCATACTTAAGCGCTCCTAATAGTGACCATATCTATTTAGATTCGTTCATTAATTCCATTATTTTATTATTCATTGATTTTCAAATTTCCAATACGATCTTCGATTTCACGAAAAACTGTACGCGAAAAGCTTGTTACGATCAGAGATTTCACGAAACATTGCGCGCGAAAAGCTTGCTACGATCAGAGATTTCATGAAAACTTGTACGTAAAAAGCTTGCTACGATCAGAGATTTCATAAAAAATTGGACACGAAAAGCTTGTTATCATCAGAAACTTCATGAAAATTTAGGCGCGAAAAGCTTGCTATGATCGAAGTTTTCACGAAAAGTTGGGCGCCAAAAGCTTGTTACTATTAATGGTTTGTACGGATTAGTTTATTTATGAGAAAATTTCCTTTCAGGAGCTATAATTAAAGATCATATTGCAATATATTATAAAGGCCACGATATATGTCTTCGTATTTAATCGGTATATACAAAACTAAATTATAGGCAATGATTAGGACACTAAACATCTCATTAAAATAAGCACGTGGTGTTGCAACATTACATTATCAATCTCGTTAATAACTTAAGTATAATGATTATTTCCTTCATCAAGATAAAAAGAGAGGAAAAAAACGCTCACCTTAAATAATGGAAGAACCTAGTATCTGTCATTATAACCTTGTTCGGACTGAACGTGGACATCGGCGGGATTTTGGTTGGCAGTACCTGGCTCGTTGGTCTTGACATTAGCGCGGAAGCCGTAGTGATCGGCGACGTAATCCACTTGACGGTACAGGCCGTGGGCATCCCTGTAGCCGTAGCTGCCTTGTACGTTACCGTGACCATCTCCTGACTCCTTCCTGTACTGTTGGTCGCCTTCGTGACCGTGAACATCGTAGCCAAAATCATAAGGAGTTGGTTGAGCCTGTCAAGAATAATGACGACCATTGTTGGAATAATTATTTTCTCATTTATTAGGAGTAAAGGTTTTAGTATTTGATTATTATTAGTGGCTTTAGAAATGACGAAAATGAAATTAAATGAAATGACGAAAAAACAAATAATTACTATGTTACCGGTAATATTATAAATCATTATTTTATTAAAATTTCTTTTGCTAAATTGCACGAATTGACTAAGTATTTACATAAAATAGCTAATCCAGTCTGCTAATTTTTCCTTACTCCTGTTATCGTGTTTTACATTTTCGTATTTCAATAAGAAAATAAAAAAAAAAACATTTAATGAATTGCAAGGATATTCTTTTTAATATTAGAATTTTTTCGTATTATGTACAAAAAAATCGTTGGTGGCTGAATTATTACTATCAGTGATTTTTTTTTATAAATCAAGTATTTTTTTAATATCCCTTTCACCAAGAATTATTTTCTATTTCATGTGGTTTTAAAAGAAAATTAAGTGATTTTTTTCTCTATAAAATTAGTTAAAAATATTTACCACGTACATGAATTACCAAAACTCCCATTGTAAACGACTGATTTTAGACTATTCTTTTACAAAGCAAAAGAATGTGTTTCATTGAATATAAAATGTTTTTAAAATAAACCCACAATGTACAGGACTATTTCCATTCGAAAATGTTATTTCATTAACAATCTTATATGTCGAATCCGCCAGTTTTCCAAGGGAAAGAGAGAAGATTTTGACGCTGTGATTTTGCGCTTTGTATAATATGGAATTTAAGTATAAATTTATATGTGCTGAAGTTACACCTTGCTGAATTTTATTTTTTGCATTAGTAATTACTTTTTCTACTCTTTGTTTCGAATGGCAGGAAAACGGAAGATTCTCAACATCCCAAAGAATATTCATTGAAATTCATTACATTATAATCATATACATTTCTTATGTTGCTTAATTATTTAATAAACTAGAACACATTAAATCACTGGTAATATTTTTTTACTCTAAATATTCGTAAAGGCATTACACAAAAAATAATTGACTATATAAAGGATGATTCTATTATCTCGGAATTAGCATTTGCTGAATTAGCCTTCTTTACATGAAGCCTACGTGTTCAGTATAAACTAACACGAATAACTGGGAAAAAAATTTAAAAATCTTATACAGTTAATAGAATTATTGAAATCCTAAAATCAGTTTAAAACTATGAGGTTTTTGTGATAATTTCTAAAATTAATTTAAAGCTTTGTATGATGGATGCTTTTTAAAACTTACATAATCGTTGTGACGATCATAGCCACCATCCCCGTATCCTCCATAGCCACGGTTGTATGCTGGAGCATAGCCACCATACAGGTGACTTCCATACCCACGGTTGTATACTGGAGCATAGCCACCATAGAGATGACTTCCATAGCCACGGTTGTATGCTGGAGCATAACCACCATACAGGTGACTTCCATAGCCACGGTTGTACACAGGTGCGTAAGCGCCATATCCTGCGTAAGGGCGAACACCTACACCATTGTATCCACGTCCACCGTTGTAGTTAGCATCACCGTTGTAAGCAAGTCCTCCATTATATCCATGCCCTCTATTGTAACCAGGTCTGTAGAAGTTTCTGTATTCTTCACGAATGCCATAGCCTCGTCCGCCATAAGCAGGACCTCCGTATCCATATCCACCATATGGGCGGATACCGTAGCCGTCTTGGGCAAGGCAGACTGTTGCCAATGCAGCTAAACAAATAATCTGAAATAAAATAATATATTTTAAGATATATCATTATGTGGTAAGGATACGAGTAGCATTATATTTGGTTACTAAAAGTGCATATTAATTTAAAGTAAATACTTCAAATTTTGTCACGTTTATTTCCTTAAAATTTATAGTTCTTCAATTTCGATCTCTACTTACCACATATGGTTTATGCTTCCGTGGGTCTGTATGATTTGGTTGGTTGATTGTATGGGCGGCGCTTCTGTGTACACAATTGGCTAAATGGCCAGGTCACAAGGATTCTAAGGGAACAAAGTTGGGTAGGTGAGAAAACCCCACTGGAAGCTGTTAAGAGAAATTGGAAGCCATTCGTCAACGCTATCCAGCGTGTTCTTTAATGTAAACAGAAGATGGTTGTCCTGTGCACGGATTTGTATATACACTCCCCTCCAAAAAGTATCTGGACAGGTCGCTTTCACTTCGACATCCCTGTCACCCTTCTGAATAGCGTGTATGTTCCCTTTTGGCGACTATGTCACACTCCACCTTTCTAGCTTTCCACTAATGAACGATAGAGTGCAGCTGGTATAGTCCACCATTCCTCCTGCAGAAGAGCTACTAATTGAACTACCGATGTGGGATGTGTGATCCGGCCCTTAACAGATGTTCTTGTCATCCCATAGGTGTTGGATAGAGTTTAAATAAGGACTCTCACCAGCCATTCCAACTTTTGTACATTCATGTCCATAAACTATGTGTAGAAGCAACCGCAATATAGCATGAACGTTATGGCATGGTCATAAATGTCCTAATACGGTTAATAAACGATTTTTTTATTTATTTTTTTTTGTTTTTTGCTTTTTTTTAAAAATTTGCGTAAAAAGCTCTGGTGCTAACGTATACATGAATTAAGTAATGGTATACCGTGAAATCTCAATATGTCGAAATCTACGGGCTGCCAAAGTATAATATAGTTAGAATGAAATTTCTTTATAGTGAAACGCAATCGAAAGTGTCAGAACGATAGTTACATATTACAAAGCAATTACTATACAACGGAAAAAATCAAAATCATTTACTGTATAGAAATCAAACCCAGTAAAGATCAAAAAGTGTACATCACATTGTTTAAAGGTTTTATTTTCACATTTCGTTACCTTTAATATAAAGATATATAATAAATTGACAGGGGACAGAAAATAGTTTAGTTTCACTAAATATTTCGTAACTCCCACGTTCGTTACACCGAAAATTTTCTTTCTCTGCATATGGAGCCATGGCTTATAACTACGGATGACGAATTTTTCTAGTCTAAAAGAGTCTCTATTTTCCCCGAGGGCAGAACAAGAGTTAGTGGAAAAACTTCTCAAGTTAGATACAGTTGGGGCTCGAATCTGAGGATCTGCAAATTACGAGCATGGCGCGCAACCAACCGAGTGTTCAGTATGTAAGTTTTTAGATGAGAAGAGAGATTAGGTGATTTTTTTGCATGATATGTTCAGAATGTAAGTTTTTATTTATCCGTTGATATAAGCAATTAAGTCATTTAAAGTCAATGTATGATTTAATCCCATTGAGACTCATTGAGACAACGAGCATACTGCACTAGGTTCCATCGTTAGGCTAAATGTTTTGAAAAAAAAGAGCTTTTGGCTTCGAAACTTTTCGCATTATAGACATAGATCGTTCTAATCAATACAAAATACTTTCGCTTAGTTCATTTTTTTGGAAACATTCGTCTAGTTTTTTCCACCTCTGAGGGTCACTTTTATTGAACACATTGGTTTAAATATGTCAACTCTCGTCCCAGGTTCACAAGAGAAACTTCGTAAAAATTTCTTGCTAATGTGGACAATTAGATCATACATATTTTAAAGAATCACATTAAAATAGGTATACCTATAAAACATGAGAATTATACATTAAAGTGGAATTATATATTTAGCAAATAATATTATACAAATCGTATAAATATATAAATGAAATATATATTTTTTACAAATTAAGCATTTTTTTCAAATATTGACTATATACTTGTTAGGGGTGTCGCGGAAATGAAAGACTCCTTAAAGTCATTCGGAAAAGTATATAGTATGTGTGGGTAAAGACAATAGTAGTATGGGGTAAGACAAAAAAAAGCGTGGAAACAACTAGTCTAGAAAATCAGTGTGCAAATATATGTAATAATTATCAACAATTTGTCTACTATTACACGTTTAGGGCGAAGGTCGTTTTAACTGTCATTTCAAACTAATATTTCCTTTAAGTTCCTTTCTCAGGTTTTCAAGTGTACTTCATTAACCTTCGACCTCTTCGACTTTATGAGCAGTCTCTTTAGCAATTTTACCAAATCAATCTTCTTACAGTCTTATTGACAATGAAATGGCTTTTTGTACAAAGTGCCCATAAGAGATTAAATGATGATTGATGATCTCTTGATGTTTTTTAAAAGTTAATTCATATTGTAAAAAATAGTTTTCTCACACCAAAGGAAACATTTTGCAGTAGTACATTTAAGCAAAATGTCAGAAGCAAGAAAAGTCAGATGAATTTATTACAGATTTTTTTTTTGTTGCTAAATTTGGTTATTGATCTCATATGCCCATGATACCACTATTGCAAGTTTGGGTTATTTTTGAACCGTTGAAGTCGAACGTTGTACTACTTTACTAATGCGTAGTAAATGTTAAAATAGCTGAATGATGCAAAGAAATCATGTTCTGAGGGACTAAATCAATGTTCAGTAAAAGTATTTAAGATAAAAACCGAAACTATGCATGCAACACATCCTCATCGAACTATTAGTAAAACAACAAAATTTAATTCAAAAAGCAAACGATTGAGAACAATACATTATATAAAAATTTAAAAGCATTTTAATTTAATAGTTATTTTATTTCACTACCGGTAGGAGATTTATAGCAAAGTGTTGGATTAATGCAGAATAATCGTCTTAACTCTTGTGTAAGACTGGTCTTCAGGAGGAGACCCGGATTAATGTTCAGCATGTGAGTTTTTATATTTCCGATACTATAAGCCAGGGGTGGGCAATTGTTTTCGTATCTACACTGTGCATGCGTATTGACGTGGCCGTTCTAGTGGAAAATACGAGACGAATTTTCGGTCGCGCAAGGGAAGGAAATCTCGGTTCAAGGCGGATTTTTCTGACAGTCTTGGCGGGCCACAAAAAACTCTTAGCTGACCGCTATTTGCCCGCCCCTGCTATAAGCAGTAAAAATCAGTGCAAGATTTATTTCCATTGAGGCACAATGAGACAACGATCATACTGCTGTAGGTTCCATCGTTAAGGAGAAGAAACAGTCTTAAACACCAAACAGGACAACATGTAGTCCAGTATATATCTTTCTGTAGTTCCCAAGTTCGAGTCCCAGCTGGGCCAGTGTTGAGATTTATCTCCGCAAAATTACCCGCCCTGCAAACGGTCAGTAGGGGACACCGATGAGCTTGGAAAGCGACCATGTCTCCCAACAGCTGTCTAGTGGGTCCTCTCCCCCAACTTTCTCTGAACCTTCGGGGTCATTGTGACCTGGCTATTTAGCCCATTGTGTGCAAAAAAGTGCCTCGCAGAGGTAAAACAACGCAATGCATTGTTAGGCTAAATGTGTCGAAAGAAAAAAGAGTTTTCGGTGGTGACAAGTTTCGCAGTTTCTTATAGGCATAGATCGTTCTATCCAATACTGAGCGTCGTCGCTTAGCTCATTTTTTCCCGAAGCATTCGTCTGGTTTTCTCTGCCTCTTAGCATCACTTTAATTGAACACATTGGGTTAAATGGTCGGGTCACAACGATTCAGACCTGGGTTGAGGATGGACATTCACTAGATATCTGTTAGGAGATAGAAGAAACTTTCAATCAAGAACATTCTGAGTTCTTTAATGAGCAGAGGATATGTATCTTTTGCACACGAAGCCACAGCCTAATATCTCATCCAATGGGCGACGACTTTCCAAAAGTGCTAGGGACAGGGTTTCTCAGTGGGTAGCGCACGAGGCTCGTAATCGTCTAGTTCCCAGGTTCGGGTCCCACCTAGGCCAGTGTTGAGATTTATCTCCGCAAAACTTCCAAACTGCTCTCAGTCAGTAGGGGACACCGATGGGTTTAGAAAGACCGCCGTCTGTTGAATTGGACGTAAAGCCTTGGCCTCATGTGCGGAAGAGCCATACCCTGTCTAGATTAAAGAACACGCTGGATGGCGTTGACGGGAGGCTACCATCTGTCTCGTAAAAGCAGTTTAGTGAGTCCTCTCCCCATAACCTTCTCTGAGCCCTCGGGGTCTTTGTGATCTGGTCATTTAGTACATTTTGTGCAACAAAAAAAAAGTGCCGCTCAGAGGTAAAACAACCCAACAACCAAAACGTGGTTGGTGTTTTTTTTACTGAAGGCAAAACGGCACTTTGCGGAAAATATTCCAACGACCGGACTTTGGGAACCTAAAGTTAGAACATCAGATTATGAACGTAACTTTTTTTCCTACTGGAGGATTTGAAATGGATAAATGTACTGCTGGCTATAAAGCAAATTTACTGAGAAGGCAAACTGTGCTTTATGGAAGTGTAAAGTTATTTTTATGGAACATAAGACTTGTTCAATAGTGTTTGTGACTGAGTTTCTCTCACTATAAGCAGATGAAATTTGATGGGAATCTTTGCAGCCATTGTGGCGAAAATGCCATTTTATAAAATTCCCCTGATGACTAAATTTACCCTTAACAATTTCTGGAATTTCTTCCTAGTAGAAAGACACCTATATATAAAATTCGAATTCAATAACTCGAATGCCAGAGGCCAATACAGAGAGATAACATTACAAAAGTCAGATTTTGAAGATCAGAAATATTCCACACTCTGAATTCCTGCATTCTAAGAGCTCAAGATCTTTCATTTCACGATCTTAATGTTTTTCCATACTTTAGTATGAGAAAGTTTCGAACGTTTTAAAATATTGAAATTATTTTGTTCTTGTATCGCTGAATGAACTCCATATGAATTCGTAAGAGTTATTTTATGTTCTATATTAGTACAGTTCTATTAACGAGATATTAATTAATTAACAATCACAGCAGACAGTTTTCATTAATCTTAAACTCAGTATGCAATGTTTTCCGCGGCCAAATTGTGCAGAATAACACATAGGTGAAAAGAGCGGGTAATGCTCAGCAAATACTATATTTGAAACATGATGAGAAACAGATCTCACAAGACTACAGTAACTTGATTTTACTTACAAATACGATACAATCGCATTAAAGAAAGTTGGAGCAGTCTCCCCGATATTTTCACTTGACTTAAATCTTTAAATTTTGACAAAATGAAAATAATCCTCTGTTTTTACCAAAAACATTTTCTATAATAACAATTAGATCCTCTTCCAAAAAGGCACAGAAAAGCAAAATTTATTATTATATTAGAAATATGTTTAGCTCATTCGTAGAGAGAATTCAAAGAATATTAAACTACCGCTAAATTTTTAGTTTATTTAGTATTAGTAATCGTCTTTTGCGAGAGCCGAAATTAGATTAACATTCAAAGTAACTTCAAGTGTTCTTTCTATTCTCTTTTACCTCAGTGAGACAAATAGAAATACGAATGAAAAAAATATTAAGAAATGAAACAACTTACTGTAATCATAGTTGCAGTTAGCCAAAATATCCTTCCACTTCGAGTGCTTGCTACCTGACAGTCACAATGCTCTTCAGAGGAACCGAAACCTGTATATATATAGGAAACGAGGAGCGGAAGGAAATGAAGTGGGAGGAGTAATCAAGAGGCGGGGGCAAGTAATATTTTACACATGTCAAATCTTGAAGAACGGTTCGAAATATTTCGACCTGGAGGTAGAATGGGATATGTATGACGTCACAGCGGGATTCGGGCCATTTCTGGGGGAGGAAGGGAAACGAGAGGAAAGTGACCTGCGAACGCCTTCGTTGCGCTGTCGGGCACATCCACACTGTCTACTCCTTATCACTGGGTGGAGCTGAGAGAGGAATTCTAGTTAGCTGATCTTATTGTCCTTCTTTCTCTGGACTTACTTTTACTTGACACCAAATTCTAAACGCTTCTCAAATTTCTTTTCTTTCTTTAAAGTAAATGGTACACTTTTAAACGAACCTTTTTGCCTTCATTTGAATATTAACGAATCTTTTATTTTTTTTTTTGTTTTTGTTTTCGGTAGGTTTAAATTTTAGTATGTGAAAGAGCTTTCGTTAAGCAGGACATACCGTCGTGACGTCATCAGAAAAAGATAAAGTCGTAAATGGTCATAGAAGGTGTGACACAATCGCAACTAAGCAAAAAGATTCGCATGGATCTTATCCAGTTCAAGAGATTCTAGCTGCCCCAGTGATGTATAATATAACGCACAGGTGAGCCTGTTATGACAAATATTATAATTTTTAATATAACTCAATGTTAATAGTTCATAGGTAATGAAACGTTCGCTGTGATTGACGGACAAATTTCAATTGGCGAAGAAATTGACTTAAACCGGATAGAATACATGTACATGATATCCTGATATCGTAAATGTAAGGAAGTCATATATTGTTACTCGTTTAAAGTTAGCTTTTCCGATAACATGATACTAATACAGTAAAGCCTCGGTTAAACTCGAAGGTTACGTTCATAGTTGACATCTTTTTTTGGGACGAATAATTAAACTTATGGAGAGAAAGCTCTTTGGATCCAATGTCTCAAAATGTAGCCAAATATCCCTTTTCTAGCTCCTTTTCAGAAAACGAGCAAAGTTTTCGCTTTGTTGTCCGTATGTCCGCCAGCAGACGTTCAATGTTTTTTGTTTTAAGACAAAAAAAATGAAAGATTCTTTTCTGGTTGAATAGGCTAATGAAAAATTAAGATTCGCCTTTTTCAAACCTCCGAATAGTTTTAATTTCCACCATCAAGGGACTGTAAAGTTAAAAAATTGCAAATTTTTAAACAAAGTTGTAAAACGAAATTTATAAAATTCATGCTACATATTTGAAATTTGGATGTTAGAGTACGGGTTCAAAAGTTTACATTGATAGCAGTGATTTGTTCCCTTAATTCCCAAGAGTGGACAGCATTTTTTTTAATGTTAAGAAATAAACGAAAAATTCCTTTTTAAACGGATAACTGCTACTAAAGTGAACGATTTTCATTCTCATTTTTGGAACCTTCCATTAGTTCGAATTTCTATTATTAGTGAACTCTAGTTCAAAAACAATAAGCTTCATTCTCTTTTAAAAGGAGCATCATATGTTATCTTAAATGATTTATCTTTTTAGATTAAAGTTAACTAAATATCACTATTGTACCATTCATACCCACCTGAGCCAACGCTGAGATTGGCTAAACGGTCAGGTCACAAGAACCTCGAGGGCTCAGAGAACATTGAGGGAAGGAGACCCATTGGACAGCTATTAGGAGACATATGGTAGCCTCCCGTCAAGGCTATCCTTAACCTTATATATATACTTGACCTTATATATATGATATCCGCCTTCCCTCAATGTTCTCTGAGCCCTCGGGGTTCTTGTAACCTGACCGTTTAGCCAATTGTGTGCAAAAAAGTGCTGCTCAGAAGTAAAACAACCCAATACAACCATTTATGCTTATAAAGCAGGTTTTATGTAAATAATGAATTGTATTTTTGCTCTCACCGCATACAATAGCTAGCTGAAAAAATTTAAGTTCATAAAAAAAGATTACCGACGTCTGCATTCCTTGTACCGATGTCATGTGTTGAGGTCATGTTCCGTCGTCTGATAATAGCGACAAAAGAGACGACAACGTATACAGACTTCCGATGTCGGCAACAGTCTTTAAACTCTAATGCAGCGAAGCTCAAATATTTTTTGGCCTCGGTGCCCTTTTTAATGATGAAAAATAATGTCGAGCTACTGTCCCAACTTCTCTCCCATAGTATAGCATAAAACCTAAGGGCATTTATTTCTCACTATGTGCTATCGGAGTCCTTGAAGTGGTCTTGGGGAGTTGGGTTGGGTTGTTTTACCTCTGAGCGGCTCTTTTTTGCACACCATGGACTAAATGACCAGGTCACATGGACCCCGAAGGTTCAGAGAAGGTTGGGGGAGGGGACCCACTGGAACAGCTGTTGGGAGACAGATGGTAGCTTCCCGTCAAGGCCATCCAGCGTGTTCTTTAACGTGCACAGGGTATGGCTCTCCCGCACACGGGACCACGGCTTAACGTCCCATCCGACGGGCGGCGGCCTTTCCAAGCCCATCGGTGTCCCCTACTGACTGATGGGCAGGGCGGGGAATTTTCCGGAGATAAATCTCAACGCTGACCCAGCTGGGACTCGAACCTGGGAACTACAGATTACGAGTCTGGGGCGCTACCGACTGAGCCACTCCCGCCCCAGTCTTGGGGAGCCCCAGGGTTTCGCGGAGCAGACTTTGAGAAACGTTCTTCTATTATATTCTAAACTTCAGTTTGTACAGGTCAAGAGTGAAATTTTATCGCGGAATTAATCGCTATTGTACTGCATCCGGTGACCGAATATTAGTGTACTTGCCCACAGATCAGCGGGGATCTGTAGTTCCCAGGGTCGAGTCCCAGCTGTGTTGACTGTGTCGATTTTTATCTCTGCTAATCCCCACCTTGGCTTTGGTGAGGAAGGGAACATTGATGGGCTAGGAAAGACCGCCGTCTGTCGGATGGGACGTTAAGTCATCTACCTGTGAGCAGGACAGTTATATTCTGCGCACGTTAAAGAACAGGTTGAATGACATTGACGGGAGTCTTTGGTTGAATCTCCTAACAGCTGTCGAGTGGTTCCCTTTCCCCAACCTTATCTGTACCTTTGGGGTTTTTGTGACCTGACCATTTAGCCCATTGTGTGCACAAAAGTGCCGCTCAGAGGTTAACTACTGCGTATTATATTGATAGGTTCCTGTCAGACCTAGGAAGCAAGCAGCTCTTGAGGGGTAATTTATTTTTATTTTTATGAAGTGTGATAACGTAATGAAAATTTATAATCCTTCATTTCTTGTTTATATGCTGTGTTGTGAATACTCGTAGTTGCCTGTTAAAAAGCGCTTAAATATTGATAATTTAACAAGAATTTATCAAATTTTTTTTTAAAACGTTTTTCATCAAGCAAATGTGGAATCATATCTTTTAATCTGTTAGAATTAAATCTTCAAAATATAATAAATTGTTTCGAAATTGAAATAGCTTTGATATGCTTTGTTGCTTTGCGTTAACAACTCGGTCGCTTTAATCATTCTCACATACACAGACAATCAAGTTAGCCACACACTCTCTCAGAAAGTCAAGCAAGTTAGCCACACACTCTCTCAGAAAGTCAAGCAAGTTAGCCACTCGCTCACACACAATCAAGCAAGTTAGCAACACTCTCTCATACACAGTCAAGCAAGTTTTCCACTCCTAACATACAGTCAAGCAAGTTAGACTCTCGCACACAGTCAAGCAAGTTAACAACTCTCTGACGTACAGGCAAGGAAGTTAGCAACTCTCTTACATACAGTCACGATAGTTAGCCACTCTCTCACACACAGTCAAGCAGTTAGCAACTCTCTTACATACTGTCAAGCTAGTTAGCCACTCTCTCACACACAGTCAAACAAGTTAGCAACTCTCTTACTTACAGTCACGCTAGTTAGCCACTCTCTCACACAGAGTCAAGCAAGTTAGCAACTCTCTTACATACAGTCACACTAGTTAGCCACTCTCTCACACACAGTCAAGCAAGTTAGCAACTCTCTTACATACTGTCAAGCTAGTTAGCCACTCTCTCACACACAGTCAAGCAAGTTAGCAACTCTCTTACTTACAGTCACGCTAGTTAGCCACTCTCTCACACAGAGTCAAGCAAGTTAGCAACTCTCTTACATACAGTCACACTAGTTAGCCACTCTCTCACACACAGTCAAGCAAGTTAGCAACTCTCTTACATACTGTCAAGCTAGTTAGCCACTCTCTCACACACAGTCAAGCAAGTTAGCAACTCTCTTACATACAGTCACACTAGTTAGCCACTCTCTCACACACAGTCAAGCAAGTTAGCAACTCTCTTACATACTGTCAAGCTAGTTAGCCACTCGCTCACACACAGTCAAGCAAGTTAGCAACTCTCTTACTTACAGTCACGCTAGTTAGCCACTCTCTCACACAGAGTCAAGCAAGTTAGCAACTCTCTTACATACAGTCACACTAGTTAGCCACTCTCTCACATACAGTCAAGCAAGTTAGCAACTCTCTTACATACTGTCAAGCTAGTTAGCCACTCTCTCACACACAGTCAAGCAAGTTAGCAACTCTCTTACATACAGTCACACTAGTTAGCCACTCTCTCACACACAGTCAAGCAAGTTAGCAACTCTCTTACATACTGTCAAGCTAGTTAGCCACTCTCTCACACACAGTCAAGGAAGTCAGCAACTCTCTTACATACTGTCAAGCTAGTTAGCCACTCTCTCACACACAGTCAAGCAAGTTAGCAACTCTCTTACATACTGTCAAGCTAGTTAGCCACTCTCTCACACACAGTCAAGGAAGTCAGCAACTCTCTTACATACTGTCAAGCTAGTTAGCCACTCTCTCACACACAGTCAAGCAAGTTAGCAACTCTCTTACATACTGTCAAGCTAGTTAGCCACTCTCTCACACACAGTCAAGCAAGTTAGCAACTCTCTTACATACTGTCAAGCTAGTTAGCCACTCTCTCACACACAGTCAAGCAAGTTAGCAACTCTCTTACATACTGTCAAGCTAGTTAGTCACTCTCTCACACACAGTTTCAGAAATCGAACACATATTTTCAGAAAAACAATTCTTGTTTGTTCCATGTAGATGCCGAGAGAAGAGTTGGTTGCATATAATTTCAGTTAATTTCAATCAAACTAACTTTTAATCTTTGCAATCTGATTTTTTTTTTGGATTCTAAAAATTTTTTACATTACAGAATTGTAAAATTTCTGTAATGTGTGAACATTACAGAAATTTAACAATTCTCCTTTGCGCTCTATTGATGCCGATTATCTTCTTTTTAGTAGTGACTTTTAGAACATTTTAAGTTCAGTAAAGACATTTTCACAATGTTCTTTTAATCTTTTAATGAGTGGTCTTAACTGGATCCCTAAGGAATTCTATCGAGTGAAACTTACTCTGTGAAGAACAATTAGTAAGAAAGTTCATTACTTAAAGATTTTTTCTGAACTCGTTCCCTCAGGCTGTGCCCTAAACTGATTCCATTCTAACAACTATGGCCAGCTTTTAAAACCTCTAATTTATATTCAGGTTAGAAATATTTGCACAATTTTATATGTCGCGACATTCTTTTATTATTACCTATACGATACGTTATTCATGATTTCAGTTGTAACTGAACTCTTTGAATAATGGATAATTTAAAGAGACGTTTCTAGCTTTTACACACCTCTTTCCTATCAACGTACTTTTTATAATATAGTGTTGTGTGAACTGCATAGCAATTAATTTCTGCTTCTTTCAGAGTGCCAATGGACAGGGAGTGGCTTCATGCTAACTACATACTCTGGCGTCACGCTGGAGGGCATGATGTCAAAATGACGACGTCGTAATGCACAGCTTGTAAAGGTGTCGACAATATAAGGGCAAGTATAAATGATAAAGTGGTCTTCAGAGATTTCCTTATTACACCAACTTATCTTTCCTCTCTTACACACACACACACACCTTTCTGAATACTCTCACCATCACTCCCAATGATGAACTCGTCACATGCAGTGTTGAAAATTAAGTCATTTTCGTCCTTTAAAAACCTCGAGCACCTACCTTTAAAAATTGCAACATCCAGACTTGAAATTGAAACACGCAGCTTGAAAATTTGGTAGATTCATTGTTAATTTGGAACGCTCCAAAGTCCTTTCAATTCACGAATAAATCGTGTTTTTTATGAAGAGTAATAACGATTGCTATTGATCATTTCAGTTGAGTTATTTCACCTCTGAGCGACACTTTCTTGCACAATATAGACTAAATGGCCAGGTCAAAAGGAACCCGAGGGCTGAAAAAAAGTTGGGAAAAAGAGACCTACTAGACGGCTGTTAGGAAACAGATGGTACCTTCCACTCAAGGCTTCCACCGTGTTCTTTAACATACACAGGGTATGGCTTTCTCGCACACAGGGTCACAGCTTAACGTTCCATCCGACGGACACATATTTCAAGCCAATTTAGTGTCCCCTACGAACTGAGGGCACTGTAGGGAGTTTTGTGGAGATAAATCTCAACCCTGGCCCATGTGGAACTTGAACCTGGGAACTAGCAGATTATGAACCTGGCGCGCTACAGTCTGAGCTACACCTCCCGATATCATTTTAGTTCCCACTGATGAATGCTTCAAAGAGAATTTTCATGGTTTCTAGATAATTTACTTCTTAAATCACTTTAGATGTATCTGTATTAATAATTGATGAATTACTATCACTCTTTCCATGATTGCATATATATCAAATTCATTAACAGGGAAAATCGCAGGTGATGTTTCTGTAAACATGGAACTCATGAAAGGTTTTCTGACAAAAATTGAGTTTCTCCTTGAGTATATATGCTCGGTGTTCTGAACTATCAAAGCTATTTGCTGAAAAAGAGTGAGCATCAATATCTCAGTAGTCAGAGCACCTGGCATATTTTCAGGAGGTCTTGGTAATCTCCTGTCATTCAGCGTGTTCTTTAACGTCCACAAGATATTATTCTCCTGCACACAGAGACACGACATTAACGTTCCATCAAACGGACAACTGTCTTTCCTAAACTATCGGTATCCTATTCATTTCACCTGGAAGATCAAGTCTTCCAGGTGGAATTGAGCAAGACGGAGGTTAGCGGAGTAAAATCTCAATGGTGGCATAGTTGGGACTCGAAACTCGGAACTGCAGATTACAATCCTAGCGCGCTACCGACCAAATCTTCCATGTGGACTGGATCAAATTGATGTACTGGATCGAGTCTTCGGCATGGAATGGTCGGAACGTTGTAATGGATCGAGTCTTCCGCGTGGAATGGTCGAAACGTGGTAACGTGTCGGGTCTTCCACGTGGAATGGTCAAAATGTTGTAATGGATCGAGTCTTCACGTGGAATGGTCGAAGTATTGTAATGGATCAAGTCTTCCATGTGGAATGGTCAAAATGTTATAACGGATCGACTCTGTCACGTGGAATTGTCGAAATGTTGTAAATGATTAAGTCTTCCACGTGGAATGATTGAAATGTTGTAACGGATCAAGTCTTTCACGGGGAATGGTCAAAGTGTTTTAATGGATCAAGTCTTCCATGTGGAATGGTCTAAATGTTGTAATGGATCGAGTTTTCCGCGTGGAATGGTCTAAATGTTGTAATGGATCGAGTTTTCCGCGTGGAATGGTAGAAATGGTAGTCGAAATGAGGAAAAATCTTGCAATATTCCTTGACAGCTGCTTATTATTAACACTTCTTTTAAATTATTTGCTCTAACTTCCAATTAAAGAAAAAATTACATCTGACATAGTTCGTTTTGACACCCATTCTAACTTTGAACTAGTGACTTGAAAATTTCACCCACTCGAGTAAATTAATACTTTAAAGCACTTCAACCTCCTCAGTATGCATGAAGTTGACTTGTCTCTAATTAGTAAATACAGAACGAATGAAAGCAAGAAGGTGCGTACAATATTCTCCTTTGCTCTACAATGCAAATATTTTGCATTGGCTTGGGCAGTTGCTCAACTCTCTCAAGTTTACTCAACCGCAAAACAATATTCGAAGAAGTAAACCAAGCAGCACGTTCGCTGAATACGAATCAATCTTTTTTTACAAAGTTAGGTTAACAACAAAAGCATTGGACGTTTCCCCTATTACTCAACCACTGCTATTCCGTAGCAGTCTTATCACGTCCTCCTGGTTCTGCAGCCATTGCAACGGCTAGTTACTCCTACACAGTTCATTACTACGGCAGGGCGAGGTCCTCCTTAACCTGCTCTTGTCTCCAGCCAGCAGAACGCATTTCTACAACTGGTGACTGATGACTTTGTAAGGGTAAAGCAAATGTATGTCGTCTTCGCAGTTGTAATGTTTTGATCCTTACAACACATTAAGAAGCAGGGAAGATGCTAATGATGACGTAGAGAGCAGAGCAGGCTTAGTTCTGAAGAGTCTGATACGAAATGATCCTTAACTACTCTTAGACTAACTAACTCAACTGCTTGTCGCTTCCAAAGTTGTTCCGATAGATTCAAGCATTGTATATGACAGAGGTCTCAAACTCAAATCATATAGAGGCCAAATCAGTTACTTTTCAATATATGGCGGACCGTATTTTATTATAAGCAGTCGATGGACTGGCCCATTTTATTATAATCTATTAATTATTTTTTATTACCCGTCTCTCTATCTGTGTCCTTAGTCTCCCCTCCAATAGGGGACCACCTTGTCGTGGTGGAGGGGTCTAGGGTTCAGCAACCCGGTCGAAGGCTGTGCCGACCGGCGTGGCGGCACCGGTTGGACGTAGCCAAGACTAACCGAGGTTGAGGATGCCGCCGACCGGTTGGACGTGCTGGTTGGACGGTGACGGTGTCCGAGACCTCACCTCTCAGGTGCTCTGGGTGAGCAGTTCGAGGGCTCGGCAGAACGGATTTGGTCCCCTAGTAGGCCAGAGCCCTCTCAAAAGTCTGGGCCTTACTAAGAGTCTCCACCCCGGACGCCGAGCGAACTCGGATCTATATATCCTTGTTCATGGCTAACCGGGGAACAGATTAAAGTTAGGTTTCTTCCGGTGGTCAGCTTTCCTTTTATACGACTGCTGCCATGTGAGGCTGGGGTTGAGGTGCGCCTATAGGGCGTATTCCTTGCCCCCGGCTCTAGATAGCACGGCTTTTCATAACTAGTAGTGTCGTATAGGCGGAATCGGGAATTGCCGTGGTTGCTTAAGATCGCAACGCAAGAGAGGTGTATCTTTAGTCCTCTCCCCCGATAGGGGACCACCTTGACGTAGTGGTGGGGGGATTGAATGGTTCCTCTGTGAAGTAGAGCCACGGCTCGTTGTTTCCTCATTTGCACGATGGGATGTAACCTTTGGTGGCAGAACTGGTTGAGGGCCTGCGGACTGGTAAGAGAGCCTCCAGACTTGTGGGCTTACTGACTTGACTCAGGGAAGCTTTAGGTTGCAGTCCCGACTGGGGCTGTTGCTGAGGGTTCTGCGGACTGGTGTTGGGGGGCACCGGTCCAGTGGGCTCATCGGTGCAGCCTCAATAAAGTTGGGGTACAGACTGCTTCTTGGGGGCAGCTGGTGCGTGGCACTATGGAGAGGACGAAGTTGAGGGCTTGCGACTGGAAGCATGTACTGGTCGACAGGCTTATCGATGGAAAAGCCAGACTAAGAGTCTCCACTCCGGGAGCCGAGTCAACTTGGTTCTATATACCATTTTTGCGGCTAACCGGGCAACAGATTAAATTTAGGTTTTGACCGATGGATGAACCTTCCTTCTATAGGATTGTTCGCCATATGTAGCCGTGGATGAGCTGTGTCCTTGTGGCACTGTCTCGCCCCGGCGTAGGTAGTGGTGTTTCTGGCATTCTTCCTATAGATGTAGTGCGGCCTTATGTTGCGGAGCATCTGGGACTTGCCTTTATATAATGTAAATGTCTCCTTAGTCGGCATCTCCTGCTAGACGGTCAGAAACACGGCCACCAATGGGGGTGGATCAGTCGGTAGCGCGCGAGGCTCGTAATCTGCAGTTAACAGGTTCGAGTCCCAGCTGGGCCAGCGTTGAGATTTATCACCGCAAAACTCACCTCTCTGCAGTCGATTGGAGGTCCAAGTCTGATGGTCCATTGGCTGGACCATTGGGTGGGACTTTAAGCCGTGTCTCCGTGTGCGGGAGAGCCATACCCTGTGCACGTTAAAGAATACGCTGGATGGCCTTGACATCAGCTACTATCTGTCTCCTAACAGCGGTCCCAAAATTCACTGAGTCCTTGGAGTCCATCAGACCTGGTCATTTATCCCATTGTGCACAGAAAAGGTGCATCTCAGAGGTAAAAAAACCCAATCCAATGTCACCAATCGTCATCTACAGCTGCATCTCACCATAACTTAATTCACTAAAAGTTTTTTGACCCCAGAAAATAAGGCCTTCCCTCAAAATGTGACCGCGAAGCGTATACCCAGTGATAACGTCGATGGCGTATACCAGTCGATAATATAGTACTTCGTTCATAACTTTCCACTCTCCATTCATATGGTAGTAGTAGTCCTATATAGGGAGAGGTTGGCAAACGTCGATGTCGATTTCTATTGGCTGCCGCTGTCACGTGTCTCATGGGCGCCATTTCAGAGCTTCGACTGTTTATTCTTCCTTAGCTCTGTGGTAGTTACAGGTAAACTTTACGCGTGTGTTGGTTTTATATTGAATTCAATACCTGTGTTTTAATTTAAATCGCCTATTATAATCCTCATTTGCTTTCTTCGATAAACATAAGGTTTTCCAGCTTGTTAAAATGCCACATTCTGCTGCTTTCGGCTGCACTAAGTCTGCAAAGAAAGAGAGATTGATGAAAGTGTTCTCAAAAGATCGCACCAGCTGAAGTATCTGGGCAGCTAAAGTGAAGTTATTCTCAATATTATAGTCTGTTTCTACTGCTGAAGTATTACTAATAATTTCTGAATAGGGAATCATGATGATCTACCAAATCATCTGAAATTTTCTCATTTAGCCAGTAGAAAACGAAACTGGTAACTTCATAGCGTCGAATATGACCTTTTTAACGGAGAAATGTCCTTTAAAATAAATAGAAGCTGAAATTGCATTTTCGTCACATTCGTTGGTATTTAAAACGTGGAAGCAGGCTTAACAGCGTAAACACTTTCCACATCAATTTTTCTGAAAACTTAATTAAAACAAATTGATTCTTATATTCTTTGTTGAAATGTGTAATTTTGAAAGTTTATAATGATTTTTTTTTTTGCGCATTTTGAAGAAAAAATGTTCCTGTGATGAACATTGAAAAACGACATCAGTGCTAAATATTCCAGCTTCACAAAATTGTTGAAGAAATATTTTTTGTAAATCGAAATTCACGTGAAAATTTCAGTTATACAGAAATGTATCACTGGAGGTAATCAGTGATATTATTTACTGCAAAACGCTATTTTTCAAGTTCGCTTCCAAAAAAAAGTACTACGTTACAAGTTTGTATGATTATTCAATTAATTTTAAAAATGTTAGAATTAGCATAACAACAGCGTTTGTTGTTAAACGTTTTCAACTTAATAACACTAAATATTAAAAGAATGTTGTGAAAGTCGAGAATTAGAAAAATTTGCGCGAGATCTTTAATTTATATCTAGTGACATTTTTCCATACAAAACTTGTTTTCGCAGTTAAGAATATTGAGTATGCTTCACTAAACGCACTGAGAAGCTACAAAGAACACTCCTTGGTGAACGCTAGTGCTAAAATTTATAACATTTTCATAATATGTGAAAAATATTTTCATAAACTTCAACATATGTACAAACTTGAAAAATTCCCAACATCAAAAAGCACTGCTTCAGAAATATTAAAAGAAATCGGCTTACAATTTCAGCTTCCAAACTGTCATAATCTTAAGCAGAAACTGATTTTTTCATTTTATCGTGTTTTTTTTAATAATAATAATAATCTTTATTCATATTCATGTTAGTTATACAAGGGTTTAAACAAATGACCCGCAAAGCATCTGCTTATCTGCAGGAGAGAAGAATAATAACGTTATATGAAATTACATAAGATATAGTTTATAACAATGTCATCGAATTATGTGAATTTCAGTGGAAGCTCCATTGTGGTGGCTGAAATTTTTACATTGAATTTGCCTAGAAGAAATTTTTTAGTCTTATATGAGAATAAAATCTTAATAAAATAAAATAAGTCTTCGTATGAGAATTAAGACAGTAGAAATGAAACGTATTTTAAAAAGGCAGAAACCAAATTAAAAGTCTAGCAAAAGTGTTGCGATGAGATTGAAATTGCAAAAGTAAATTAATTGCCAAAACTGGGTAGGGGGCATTTTTTTCTAGCGATATATTTATAAACAGCATAGTGCAATGAAGAAAGAAATTGATTTAGAAAGTTGTAACTTTTTATATATAGCATAATTTTGACATATTTCAAAATATGTAAAAATATTTATAAAGCTTGCTTATGCTACAAGTGTTCAACTATTATTTTTGGAACATAATTTTATTATTAATTTTGTAAAAGCATAATTCAGAGCCCAAATAAAAAATATTGCCATATCTTTTCAGGAACGTTAAGCATTTTTCCTTTTTAAGTAAAAGTTTGATATCTGGGAAAAAATGTATGTAGGAACAGTTGTTGCTTAAATTTGAAAATTAATTAATTGAATGAATTTTAATATAATAAATCAATAAATATTATTATAAAATATTGAGGACAGAAAACAATCATCCGGAAAATCATTTCCGTGATTTTTAAGTAACAAAATCTTATTATAAAGTTCTGTCCCATATGTATGATAACCAAGCTAAATAATCAGTCTGCTAGATTAACTGACGCACTCTCAAAGCCCAAACATGGCGCCCACGAACGCCGTTTGCCAACCTCTCCCTAATAGGAACGTTATCAGGTAGGATATGGCAGCGCCCCCAAAGATTTTGGACACTTGCGGTGGATTTATTGTCGATCCACCGTGACTAGGAATCCCATCTCTAAACCCTATGCAGCAAACTCTAGTATGACTGCCACACAAAATTCGGAACTGATCGATCGAGTACCTGTGGAATTACAGGGAACCGAAAACTTCCTCCATCAGTGACGTCATACGGACGTTAAAACGACTCACATTCGATAGTCGCCTGAAAGATTTCTACTCTCAGTCATTTTATTACGACCCAAAACAAAGACAGGCAATTCTGCTAGTTACTAATATTTTTGCTTTAGTATTTGAATGTTATATTACATGTTTAGTGCCAAAATATTAACATAAATTTCATTTATAGTGACTTCATCTTCAGCTGAATGGCACCATGCTATCCAATACTAGCTTGAGATCAACGCATTTGCCAACTAATAGTAAGCCAAAGTTTGGTATTATGATTATGGCAGAACGTATTGTTTGATAAGCACTAAAAATGATTTCATGAGTGTCATGTGTTTGAGACATCTGGTATAACATGTTCAGCAACGATAAAAATTATCGACTTGCATAATTTTAATTGCATTCACTTAAGTCTGCAAAAATTTCGAAAAAGAATATGTGTAGCAAAGTTGAGATTGGAATTGTAATGATATAATACAGGGCAACTTTCCTGAGGGTCCGCTAGGAAATTACTTAGAGATAAATACAATAATAGCGCTATAATTAGTGTTTGGGTAGTTCTTTATAATATTTCTTCTTTAAATAGAAAAGTGGACGGTTGAAAATCTCACTCTTGGATCCTTCTCGCAAAGCTTAGTTTGACCTTAATAGATAAAATTAGAAAAGCCTCTCAGCACATCTTTCATGCTTATGTTTTCATGTAATAATGTCAGCATATGTTGTCATGTAATTATGCTAATTGTCCTTTCAGCACTGATTCTGGTCTTTTTGTTTTCTTTACCGAATGCTTGTACAGTTGTAGGAGCAAGGCCCAATTGCCTTCCATTAGAAAGTTCGACAATCCACTCTTACAAAGCTTTACCAATTTTTCTTATATAATGTCCTTTCTACTATATTGGGAATTAGACAAAAACTGGAAATCTTTAGCCGTTTTCTTGGACTTGTCAAAAGCTTTTGACTTAGTCAACCACAGCATTCTTTTACAGAAATTATACAACTACGGAATCAGGGGAATCTCTTACGACTAGATCCATCATCATCATCATCATCATCATCATCATCATCATCATCATCATCATCATCATCATCATCATCATCATCATCATCATCATCATCATCATCAAGCAGCCATGGGCTACGGAGGTCCAACCAGACCGTGCAATTTAGTTCTCCAAGCAAGTCTATCCTCAGCTACATCTACTGCATCTGGCCACTGCACACCAATTCTAACAAGGTCCTGTTTGACATTGTCTGCCCACCGCATCCTAGGTCTCCCCTTCTTTCTGAGGCCTTTAGGCACACTATTCATAACCCTACTCGCCAATCTATAATTATTCATACGGGCCACATGGCTAAACCAACGGAGTCTCTCTCTGCACAATATGCTGCTTAAAGGAGGTTGCAAACTCCTTTGCCTAACCTCATCATTAGTTACAAAGTTGAACCACCTAATGCCCAAGATACTGCGTAAGCATCTGGAATCAAAAGCATCTAGTTTCCTGTTATCTTGTTTACAAAGTGTCCAAGTTTCACTACCATAAATAACCCTAGAAAGAACCAAACTATTATACAGTCTAATTTTAGTCTTTAGGTGTATACGCCTATTTCTCCACACTCTCCATAGATTCTTAAAAGTCCCGGCAGCAATCCCTATTCGTCTGTTAATCTCATGCCGCTCTTCACCATTATCTGTTACATAGCTCCCAAGATAATTAAACTGTGACACCTGCCCAAGACTGCAACCATTCAGATTAACTGAATCACAACCTGCCTGACCAATTTTCATCACTTTAGTTTTCTCTCTGTTTATAACCAAACTTACTCTACTACCAGTCTCACCAACGGCTCGAATGAAAGAGTTCATCTCATCAACATCATTTGCCAAAAGGGCTAAATCATCAGCATAATCTAAATCAGAAATTTTCGTATCTCCAGCCCATTTAAGGCCAAAATCTTTCCCTTGAAGTGAATTTCGCATAACATAATCAATAACCAAGCTAAAGAGAAAAGGAGACAAAATGCACCCTTGTCGAACACCAGAAGTAATGCTAAACCAATTGCTACAAGACTTACCAACTCTCACACACGACTCAGTGTTATTATAGAGAGCTTTCATTATGCTAACTAACTTGTCTGGTATACCAAATGATTTCACAATCAACCACAAATTATGACGATCAACAGAGTCGAAAGCCTTTTTGAAATCAACAATGCTAGCAACCAAAGGTTTCTGAAACTCTAAACATTTCTCAAGAATCTGCCTAAGTGAAAATATCTGATCCACACATCCCCTACCACTTCTGAATCCACATTGCACATCACGCAATTGACTGTCAACCAGATTCTTAATTCTATTAAGCACAATCATGGAAAGAACTTTACCTGGAACAGAGAGTAGGCTGATACCCCTATAGTTATCACAAGAACTGCGATCACCTTTTTTGAAAATAGGGATAACAATAGCTCTGGTAAAATCCTTAGGAACCATGCCTTTATCATAAAAGATATTCAGAATTTCAGTCATCCAAGTGGTAACCGAAACATTTCCAGCTCTGAGCATTTCGGTAGTAATTTCATCTACCCCTGGGGATTTATGAAGTTTAAGTTTAGAAACAGCCAAAATAACTTCAGATTGTGTTATAGGGCCAAAATTAAAGCCACCAATGCATCCATCATCGCTGCAAACAATGGGAGCAGAACCAACTACATTGTTCAGAACATCACTGAAATGCTCAGCCCACCTAGCCATGACAGAATCCTCCCCTTCTATAACCTTACCTTGATTATCCTTCAATCCTTGTATGCCTGTCCGTTTTCTACCACATAAAACATTAACTATCTGGTACAGCTCTCTGCTATTGTGCTGTCTAACTGCTTCCTCGGCTTTGTCAGCCAAACCATCAAGCCAAAGATTCTTATCAGCAGCTAACTGATCTTTTACACGTTTATTAAGTTCTCTGTAATACTTTCTATTAGGACTAGTAGGGTATTGATTAAAGACATTCCTGCAGTTCTTTCTTTCCGAAATAAGCTCAAGTGCCTTATCACTCAGATAATTCTGCCTCTTCTGCTCCTTTTTTCCTAAAAGAGTACTGTTAGTGTCCAAAAAAGCCTGTTTAAAATGATCCCATTCTTCCTCAACTTCAGTAGTAAGCAAACCATGACTGTCATAATGACTAAGTAACCTATCATGGTAAGCTTTGGCTATAACTGGATCTTTCAGAGCTTCAGTATTAAAAGTAAATTTTTTAACCCTAGCACAACACTTTTTAAGTTTAAGTTGCAACACACTTTTAACAAGGTAATGGTCAGATCCAATTTCAGCTCCCCTATATGCCCTGGTATTCCTAACAGAATTAGCCCATTTGCTGTTAATTAATATGTAATCAATCATATTCTTATGCAGCCCATCAGGTGAAACCCATGTGTACTTATGTATGTCACGGTGTTTGTAATAAGTATTAGTTATTCTGAATCCATTGAGTTTACTTACCTGTAGGAGACGTTCCCCGTTGCCATTGCAGCTACCAATACCAAAAGGGCCTATTACTCCTCCCCAAAGGTCAGAATCAGTACCAACTTTGGCATTGAAGTCACCAAGAACAAGGGTAATATCTCCTTTCTTGACAGAATTCAAAATATCCTGAAGTTGTTCATAAAACCTATCCTTCTCTTCCTCATCGGCATCCTCAGTGGGGGCATAACAGCAGATATCATTCAAGTCTTTAACGCTTAACTTGTCTGAAATTTTGCTGTAAGAAACCTTTCATTAATGCACTCATATCCTAGAAGAGCATCGCTAGCGTGTCTGCTGAGAAGCAGACCCACGCCTTGGTGATGCTTATTGTCGTCCCTTCCTGAAAAGAGAAATTTAAGATTATTTTTAAGAATCTGACCTTTATCTGTCCATCTGGTCTCTTGCAAGAAAAGAATATCTAAATTATAATGGTGGAATTCTTGTGTGAGGACATCAAGAGAAAAAGTCTGTGCAGAGTCCTCACATTCCATCTACCTATGGAGAGAAAATGGTTAGTGGGATGTTTAAAGAAACTATGTTTATTGAGAGAGGGAATGCCGACAATATCAAACAGCCCCCTAATCGCAGACATGGGGCAAAGACCCGTTCCCCCACTACTTTAGTAGTGGGGGAACGGGTCTTTGCCCCATGTCTGCGATTAGGGGGCTGTTTGATATTGGCTGAGCCATCTACACTGGAAGATTTCCTCCAACGTAGAATTTGACGATGCCAATAGAAGCAAAGAGTTCAGGTGCCTGCGATGACTTCTGCTCAGGATTATCCACCAGCTGATAAACATATCCTGTGAATCTATTCACTTTTGACTGTCAACCCACAAACAAACAGAAAACACAGCGGAAGATTTTCCCTCCACAGAAGCCCACCAGTGCAGCAAAATCAGGATCCATAATCAAGCTCAGAGCCATATATCTGTCCAGTAGGTTTATATGGTCAGCACCAGGACCCTGTGTGGTTGACCACTCCTCAGCAGGGTAGAAAAAAAGAAAAGTAGCCATAGTTGTCCAGATCAGTAGGCCACACTAATCTGGCAGCCCTCCCCTTCCGTTCACTTCTACAACAGAGTATCTCTTTTGAAAGTTACTAACGGTCCGCACCACGAGAAGCCGGGGTCGGACATTAGGTGCTAGGCCTGGCCGGTTCTATGCATTATCACAGGGAATTGGTGCATAGCTCTCCTTCCAGTGACTACCTAGCTACCATTTACAGACCGTCTTACTTAAACAACAGAAAATCCAGTCTTACTTAAACAACAGAAAACAAGTGGTCAGAATGCAAAATATAAATAGTGACATTTCTAGCATATTAATGGGTGTACCACAAGGTTGAGTATTAGGACCAGTTTTATTCCTCTTGTACACTAATAATATTTTCCACATTAATTTAGAAGCCGGAGTAATATCTTTTGCTGATGATATACACTCCTGTTGTATAAATCTGAAAGTACAGAAGAATTATATTCCATGGCGAATCGGGATAACATAAAGCTTCACAAATGGCTTTACAATAACAAGTTAAGTTTAAATAAAAATGAAACCTGTTACATAGAATTTTTTTTAAGAACAAAGTCCATTTCAGGTGTTAATAATTATTTTATTGCTCATTACAGAAATTGTGTCGATTCTATTAAGTGTAGATGTGAAAAAGGGAACAAAAAACAATCCATAAAATATCTTGGAATTATAATATATGGAACATTCACATGGAAACAGCATGCTGATACAATGTGAAAACCTCCAAATTGCTCTCAGTCAGTATGATGATGAGATGGGTTTAGAAAGGCCGCCATCCGTTGAATCGGACATAAAGCCGTGGCCACGTGTGCAGAACAACATACCCTACCCAGGTTAAAGAATACGCTGGATGGCCTTGACTGGAGTCTGCCATCTGTCTTCCAATATCTGTCCACTGGGTCCCATCCCCTAATCTTCTCTGAACCTTAGGAGTTCTTGTGACCTGGTCATTTAGTCCATGGTATTCAAAAAAAAAAAACTGTCGCTCAACGGTAGAACAACCCAACCCACTGTGAAATAATGCATAAAACAAGGAAGAGTACAGATAAATTCGTTCGTTTTCGATCTCAAGATATGTTTTTGATTTTTTTCATTACAAAGCTAGCAGAAGGAGACAAAATCTATTGACTTCGGATTTCACACTATAGTGAATTTAAAGTAAAGAGCTCTTAACGTTTAAGAAGTTAAAAATTCTTCATAACAACTCAGAACTGAAAATAATGAATTAATTACACACTGGGTTAAGCATTTTTGGAATATTTGTTTTATTTATTTGACGATAAGGCCATCTTGATATATCAGGCCTGGACTGTCGTTGAACAAAAGGATTAAAGAAAAGAGGGAAATTAATTTTGCAAACATTTTTAACTAAAACGTACATATCTTTAAATTACGAAACAGAATAATTTATGAACTATAAGTTTATTAATATATTTAATATATATATATATTTTAAAGTTAGTCACCAAATTTTTAATATAATAAATCAATAAATATTATTATAAAATATTGAGGACAGAAAACAATCATCCGGAAAATCATTTCCGTGATTTTTAAGTAACAAAATCTTATTATAAAGTTCTGTCCCATATGTATGATAACCAAGCTAAATAATCAGTCTGCTAGATTAACTGACGCACTCTCAAAGCCCAAACATGGCGCCCACGAACGCCGTTTGCCAACCTCTCCCTAATAGGAACGTTATCAGGTAGGATATGGCAGCGCCCCCAAAGATTTTGGACACTTGCGGTGGATTTATTGTCGATCCACCGTGACTAGGAATCCCATCTCTAAACCCTATGCAGCAAACTCTAGTATGACTGCCACACAAAATTCGGAACTGATCGATCGAGTACCTGTGGAATTACAGGGAACCGAAAACTTCCTCCATCAGTGACGTCATACGGACGTTAAAACGACTCACATTCGATAGTCGCCTGAAAGATTTCTACTCTCAGTCATTTTATTACGACCCAAAACAAAGACAGGCAATTCTGCTAGTTACTAATATTTTTGCTTTAGTATTTGAATGTTATATTACATGTTTAGTGCCAAAATATTAACATAAATTTCATTTATAGTGACTTCATCTTCAGCTGAATGGCACCATGCTATCCAATACTAGCTTGAGATCAACGCATTTGCCAACTAATAGTAAGCCAAAGTTTGGTATTATGATTATGGCAGAACGTATTGTTTGATAAGCACTAAAAATGATTTCATGAGTGTCATGTGTTTGAGACATCTGGTATAACATGTTCAGCAACGATAAAAATTATCGACTTGCATAATTTTAATTGCATTCACTTAAGTCTGCAAAAATTTCGAAAAAGAATATGTGTAGCAAAGTTGAGATTGGAATTGTAATGATATAATACAGGGCAACTTTCCTGAGGGTCCGCTAGGAAATTACTTAGAGATAAATACAATAATAGCGCTATAATTAGTGTTTGGGTAGTTCTTTATAATATTTCTTCTTTAAATAGAAAAGTGGACGGTTGAAAATCTCACTCTTGGATCCTTCTCGCAAAGCTTAGTTTGACCTTAATAGATAAAATTAGAAAAGCCTCTCAGCACATCTTTCATGCTTATGTTTTCATGTAATAATGTCAGCATATGTTGTCATGTAATTATGCTAATTGTCCTTTCAGCACTGATTCTGGTCTTTTTGTTTTCTTTACCGAATGCTTGTACAGTTGTAGGAGCAAGGCCCAATTGCCTTCCATTAGAAAGTTCGACAATCCACTCTTACAAAGCTTTACCAATTTTTCTTATATAATGTCCTTTCTACTATATTGGGAATTAGACAAAAACTGGAAATCTTTAGCCGTTTTCTTGGACTTGTCAAAAGCTTTTGACTTAGTCAACCACAGCATTCTTTTACAGAAATTATACAACTACGGAATCAGGGGAATCTCTTACGACTAGATCCATCATCATCATCATCATCATCATCATCATCATCATCATCATCATCATCATCATCATCATCATCATCATCATCATCATCATCATCATCATCATCATCATCATCATCATCAAGCAGCCATGGGCTACGGAGGTCCAACCAGACCGTGCAATTTAGTTCTCCAAGCAAGTCTATCCTCAGCTACATCTACTGCATCTGGCCACTGCACACCAATTCTAACAAGGTCCTGTTTGACATTGTCTGCCCACCGCATCCTAGGTCTCCCCTTCTTTCTGAGGCCTTTAGGCACACTATTCATAACCCTACTCGCCAATCTATAATTATTCATACGGGCCACATGGCTAAACCAACGGAGTCTCTCTCTGCACAATATGCTGCTTAAAGGAGGTTGCAAACTCCTTTGCCTAACCTCATCATTAGTTACAAAGTTGAACCACCTAATGCCCAAGATACTGCGTAAGCATCTGGAATCAAAAGCATCTAGTTTCCTGTTATCTTGTTTACAAAGTGTCCAAGTTTCACTACCATAAATAACCCTAGAAAGAACCAAACTATTATACAGTCTAATTTTAGTCTTTAGGTGTATACGCCTATTTCTCCACACTCTCCATAGATTCTTAAAAGTCCCGGCAGCAATCCCTATTCGTCTGTTAATCTCATGCCGCTCTTCACCATTATCTGTTACATAGCTCCCAAGATAATTAAACTGTGACACCTGCCCAAGACTGCAACCATTCAGATTAACTGAATCACAACCTGCCTGACCAATTTTCATCACTTTAGTTTTCTCTCTGTTTATAACCAAACTTACTCTACTACCAGTCTCACCAACGGCTCGAATGAAAGAGTTCATCTCATCAACATCATTTGCCAAAAGGGCTAAATCATCAGCATAATCTAAATCAGAAATTTTCGTATCTCCAGCCCATTTAAGGCCAAAATCTTTCCCTTGAAGTGAATTTCGCATAACATAATCAATAACCAAGCTAAAGAGAAAAGGAGACAAAATGCACCCTTGTCGAACACCAGAAGTAATGCTAAACCAATTGCTACAAGACTTACCAACTCTCACACACGACTCAGTGTTATTATAGAGAGCTTTCATTATGCTAACTAACTTGTCTGGTATACCAAATGATTTCACAATCAACCACAAATTATGACGATCAACAGAGTCGAAAGCCTTTTTGAAATCAACAATGCTAGCAACCAAAGGTTTCTGAAACTCTAAACATTTCTCAAGAATCTGCCTAAGTGAAAATATCTGATCCACACATCCCCTACCACTTCTGAATCCACATTGCACATCACGCAATTGACTGTCAACCAGATTCTTAATTCTATTAAGCACAATCATGGAAAGAACTTTACCTGGAACAGAGAGTAGGCTGATACCCCTATAGTTATCACAAGAACTGCGATCACCTTTTTTGAAAATAGGGATAACAATAGCTCTGGTAAAATCCTTAGGAACCATGCCTTTATCATAAAAGATATTCAGAATTTCAGTCATCCAAGTGGTAACCGAAACATTTCCAGCTCTGAGCATTTCGGTAGTAATTTCATCTACCCCTGGGGATTTATGAAGTTTAAGTTTAGAAACAGCCAAAATAACTTCAGATTGTGTTATAGGGCCAAAATTAAAGCCACCAATGCATCCATCATCGCTGCAAACAATGGGAGCAGAACCAACTACATTGTTCAGAACATCACTGAAATGCTCAGCCCACCTAGCCATGACAGAATCCTCCCCTTCTATAACCTTACCTTGATTATCCTTCAATCCTTGTATGCCTGTCCGTTTTCTACCACATAAAACATTAACTATCTGGTACAGCTCTCTGCTATTGTGCTGTCTAACTGCTTCCTCGGCTTTGTCAGCCAAACCATCAAGCCAAAGATTCTTATCAGCAGCTAACTGATCTTTTACACGTTTATTAAGTTCTCTGTAATACTTTCTATTAGGACTAGTAGGGTATTGATTAAAGACATTCCTGCAGTTCTTTCTTTCCGAAATAAGCTCAAGTGCCTTATCACTCAGATAATTCTGCCTCTTCTGCTCCTTTTTTCCTAAAAGAGTACTGTTAGTGTCCAAAAAAGCCTGTTTAAAATGATCCCATTCTTCCTCAACTTCAGTAGTAAGCAAACCATGACTGTCATAATGACTAAGTAACCTATCATGGTAAGCTTTGGCTATAACTGGATCTTTCAGAGCTTCAGTATTAAAAGTAAATTTTTTAACCCTAGCACAACACTTTTTAAGTTTAAGTTGCAACACACTTTTAACAAGGTAATGGTCAGATCCAATTTCAGCTCCCCTATATGCCCTGGTATTCCTAACAGAATTAGCCCATTTGCTGTTAATTAATATGTAATCAATCATATTCTTATGCAGCCCATCAGGTGAAACCCATGTGTACTTATGTATGTCACGGTGTTTGTAATAAGTATTAGTTATTCTGAATCCATTGAGTTTACTTACCTGTAGGAGACGTTCCCCGTTGCCATTGCAGCTACCAATACCAAAAGGGCCTATTACTCCTCCCCAAAGGTCAGAATCAGTACCAACTTTGGCATTGAAGTCACCAAGAACAAGGGTAATATCTCCTTTCTTGACAGAATTCAAAATATCCTGAAGTTGTTCATAAAACCTATCCTTCTCTTCCTCATCGGCATCCTCAGTGGGGGCATAACAGCAGATATCATTCAAGTCTTTAACGCTTAACTTGTCTGAAATTTTGCTGTAAGAAACCTTTCATTAATGCACTCATATCCTAGAAGAGCATCGCTAGCGTGTCTGCTGAGAAGCAGACCCACGCCTTGGTGATGCTTATTGTCGTCCCTTCCTGAAAAGAGAAATTTAAGATTATTTTTAAGAATCTGACCTTTATCTGTCCATCTGGTCTCTTGCAAGAAAAGAATATCTAAATTATAATGGTGGAATTCTTGTGTGAGGACATCAAGAGAAAAAGTCTGTGCAGAGTCCTCACATTCCATCTACCTATGGAGAGAAAATGGTTAGTGGGATGTTTAAAGAAACTATGTTTATTGAGAGAGGGAATGCCGACAATATCAAACAGCCCCCTAATCGCAGACATGGGGCAAAGACCCGTTCCCCCACTACTTTAGTAGTGGGGGAACGGGTCTTTGCCCCATGTCTGCGATTAGGGGGCTGTTTGATATTGGCTGAGCCATCTACACTGGAAGATTTCCTCCAACGTAGAATTTGACGATGCCAATAGAAGCAAAGAGTTCAGGTGCCTGCGATGACTTCTGCTCAGGATTATCCACCAGCTGATAAACATATCCTGTGAATCTATTCACTTTTGACTGTCAACCCACAAACAAACAGAAAACACAGCGGAAGATTTTCCCTCCACAGAAGCCCACCAGTGCAGCAAAATCAGGATCCATAATCAAGCTCAGAGCCATATATCTGTCCAGTAGGTTTATATGGTCAGCACCAGGACCCTGTGTGGTTGACCACTCCTCAGCAGGGTAGAAAAAAAGAAAAGTAGCCATAGTTGTCCAGATCAGTAGGCCACACTAATCTGGCAGCCCTCCCCTTCCGTTCACTTCTACAACAGAGTATCTCTTTTGAAAGTTACTAACGGTCCGCACCACGAGAAGCCGGGGTCGGACATTAGGTGCTAGGCCTGGCCGGTTCTATGCATTATCACAGGGAATTGGTGCATAGCTCTCCTTCCAGTGACTACCTAGCTACCATTTACAGACCGTCTTACTTAAACAACAGAAAATCCAGTCTTACTTAAACAACAGAAAACAAGTGGTCAGAATGCAAAATATAAATAGTGACATTTCTAGCATATTAATGGGTGTACCACAAGGTTGAGTATTAGGACCAGTTTTATTCCTCTTGTACACTAATAATATTTTCCACATTAATTTAGAAGCCGGAGTAATATCTTTTGCTGATGATATACACTCCTGTTGTATAAATCTGAAAGTACAGAAGAATTATATTCCATGGCGAATCGGGATAACATAAAGCTTCACAAATGGCTTTACAATAACAAGTTAAGTTTAAATAAAAATGAAACCTGTTACATAGAATTTTTTTTAAGAACAAAGTCCATTTCAGGTGTTAATAATTATTTTATTGCTCATTACAGAAATTGTGTCGATTCTATTAAGTGTAGATGTGAAAAAGGGAACAAAAAACAATCCATAAAATATCTTGGAATTATAATATATGGAACATTCACATGGAAACAGCATGCTGATACAATGTGAAAACCTCCAAATTGCTCTCAGTCAGTATGATGATGAGATGGGTTTAGAAAGGCCGCCATCCGTTGAATCGGACATAAAGCCGTGGCCACGTGTGCAGAACAACATACCCTACCCAGGTTAAAGAATACGCTGGATGGCCTTGACTGGAGTCTGCCATCTGTCTTCCAATATCTGTCCACTGGGTCCCATCCCCTAATCTTCTCTGAACCTTAGGAGTTCTTGTGACCTGGTCATTTAGTCCATGGTATTCAAAAAAAAAAAACTGTCGCTCAACGGTAGAACAACCCAACCCACTGTGAAATAATGCATAAAACAAGGAAGAGTACAGATAAATTCGTTCGTTTTCGATCTCAAGATATGTTTTTGATTTTTTTCATTACAAAGCTAGCAGAAGGAGACAAAATCTATTGACTTCGGATTTCACACTATAGTGAA
The DNA here is from genome assembly GCA_038380435.1 of Ryuthela nishihirai. Lineage (NCBI taxonomy): Eukaryota > Metazoa > Arthropoda > Arachnida > Araneae > Heptathelidae > Ryuthela > Ryuthela nishihirai. The sequence continues at coordinate 128,297,680 of JAWZYU010000001.1, read as the reverse complement.
TTTAAAGTAAAGAGCTCTTAACGTTTAAGAAGTTAAAAATTCTTCATAACAACTCAGAACTGAAAATAATGAATTAATTACACACTGGGTTAAGCATTTTTGGAATATTTGTTTTATTTATTTGACGATAAGGCCATCTTGATATATCAGGCCTGGACTGTCGTTGAACAAAAGGATTAAAGAAAAGAGGGAAATTAATTTTGCAAACATTTTTAACTAAAACGTACATATCTTTAAATTACGAAACAGAATAATTTATGAACTATAAGTTTATTAATATATTTAATATATATATATATTTTAAAGTTAGTCACCAAATTTTTAAAAATAAAAAACTACGATTTGGAATTTTAGAGATAAAAAGTGTAATTTATTTATTTATTTATTTAACATTACACGCCTCTGGGGTGTTTAGTTTTGAACACTTCTACCCCAAAGCAATTAAAAAAAAACTGATATACTTAGAAAATGTTAGTGCAATAATAACATTACAAAAACATTTAGAAAAATACACAATGTAAAAAGAAATCTTGTATATACAGTACTGTGCGAATTAGTTGGGACAAGCGAAGCCTGGAGAACCTCTTCGATCCGGCCACATCCAGCAATCACCCAAACACCCATCCAAGGTAATGTTTCGGGGATGTTTCACAGCTTCCGGGCCACAGACGCTTCACCCCATTGAAGGAATGATGGATAGCAAAAAGTACATAGGCGTTCTGGAGGCGAAAATGGTGCCAACACTGCAGAAGCTGTTTCCTAACGGTGATGGGGTATTTCAACAGGATCTGGCTCCATTCCACAATTCTAAGCTTGCTAAGAGCTTCTTTACCCAGCAACATTTGAAGGAATTGTAGTGGCCAGGAAATTCACCCGACTAAACCCCATTGAAAATTTGTCGGCCATTAATAAAGCACGCATATCTAAGATGGATTGCACGACGAAAACCAAAATGATAGAAAGTGTCATGAAAGTGTGGTATCACGACCCTGAAGTGAAGGAGATGTGTGGAAAGTTAGTGGCATCAATGGTTGAGAGGGTGAAAGAAGTAATTAAAGCTAAGGGGGTCACATTCATTATTAACTACACTCTTAAACAAATAAATATTTTAGTTGTGTCTTTGTTACTGCATTTTCCTATTGTCCCAACTAATTTGCACAGTACTGTATGACAAAAATATACCAAGGAAGAAAATTCTTATATATACATATGACAGAAAGTTAGAAAATGTTCTTTGGCTGAATCAGATATTTAAATCCTTTAGACATAAAAAACGAAATCGAAGTCCAAATTTATACTTATACTGTATTATATAGCATTGATTCCCGAAGAAAAACCAATTAATAGTTGGAAGATAACTAATTTAGAAGAATAATCGGGATTCAAAATATTTTATAGTGTATATTCAATTAGATTGCATTTGTAACGAAGTGCTTCAAAAAAGTTTTTTCTGGCTTCATCATACTTTTCACAATTAAGCAAAACATGGGAAACAGTCTCTTTAACTTGATAGATGTTACACAAATCGGACTGGCTCTTCTTGATTTTAAAAAGGTAGTTATTAAGTGCAGCAGTACCTACACGCAGTCTGATGATTTTACTAATATCTTGTCTACTGAAATTAAATTGCTTAAAAAAATGAATTATTTTAATCAAGTTAATATCTAAAGTTACTATTAATTGGAGCATGAAATTGAAATATGTATTTAGTTCTTGAATTTCTTTTTCTTTATTTTTCTCTATATATATTATACACACCGAAGAGCCAAATTATTATGACCACCAGCCTAATATGATGTTGGTCCTCCACGTACAGCCAAAACAGCTCTTACCCGGAGAGCCATGGACGCTACAAGATTTCTAAAGGCGTCTTGTGGTATCTGGGTACCAACACGTTACTAGCAGATCCTTTAACCCTTGTAAGTTACGTGGTTGAGTCGCCGCAGATCAGATTTACTGTTCCAACACAAACCACAAATGCTTGATTGGATTGATGTCTGGGGAATTTGGAGGCCAGGGCAATACTGGAAGTCTTGCTCATGTTCCGCAAACCATTCTCGAACAATCCGGACAGTGTGGCATGGGGCATTATCCTGCTGAAAGAAGACACTACTAGAGGGGAATACCGTTGCCATGAAAGGATGTACCTGGTCTGCAATGGTGATTAGGTAGATGGTGGACGTCATAGTTTCCTGTACATGAATGACTGGACCCAGAGTTTATCAGCAGAACATTGCCCAAAGCATTACACTTTTTCCACTGGCTTGTTTGCATACCGTGGTACATCTTGGTGCCAACACTTCCCCAGATAAATGATGTAGACTACCCGGCCGTCTACATGGTGCAACAGAAAACGGGATTCATCGGGCAACAAGAACTTCTTCTAATCATTCAAGGTCCAGATTTGATGTTCGCTTGCCCATTGTAGCGCTTTCGACAGTGAACCGATGTTAGCACGGGCACTCCGAGCAACCTGCGGTTACTCCGAGTGCTCGAGCTAACCTCGGTTCGATATACTGTGTGTTGTGACACAGGTCATCGAACCCTGCTGAAAATGGCATTTATCGTATAAATTCTATAGCAGAGCTGTCTTATCCGTCTTCTGTTAATCAAATAACTGTTATAGAGAGCTGGTCTTTTAAGCATATCTTTTGGTCAAAGGAATCCACAGCTCATCATTGATTTATTAAATGTTTAATCACTATTAAGTTGTATAAGTTAAAAAAAAAACAGTTAGGAGACTCTCGAAGTATGCGGAGCTGGTTATCTGCACATGCCTAATACATCTCTAAACTAATAGTACCCCAAATGTACTCAGTTACAGGCATTGACCCGACAGTGTATAGTATAACATCAGCTGTATAAATTGATCAGGGGCCGGTAGCCCAACGGTTAGAATGCAAGACCTACCGTCAGGAGGTCGTGGGTTCAGATCCACCCGGCTGAAGACAGTTTTTCCTCTATACCCATACTTATTCTATTTCTTAAACAGTTCAATAGTGATTAAATACTTAGCATCTTTTGCATAAATTCTGTACATCAGAGCTGGTTTTCTTTCTTTAAGTGATAGGGTATAGAGTGTCTCAATCGGCAGGGAGACAAGTTCATCATCTGCAGTTCCCAGGATCATGTTCCACCTGGGCCAATGTTGAGGTCGATCTTCGCAAAACCTCCACTTTATCCTCGGTCAGTAGGAGACATCGATGGGCTTGGAAAGCGACCGTCTATCGGATGGAATATAAAACAGGGGCACCATGTGCAGGAGAGTCATGCCCTGTGCGCGTTAAAGAACACTTTGGATGGACTTGAAAAGAGGCTACCATCCGTCTCTTAACAGCTGTCCAGTGGGTCATCTCCCCCCAACCTTCTCTGAGCCCTCAGGGTCCTTGTACCTGGTCATTTAGCCCATTGTGTGGGAAAAAGTGCCGCTTAGAGGTAAAATAGCCCCAACAACTTTAAGTGATGTTTAATTTGTCAGAGTAGTTTCCAAACGTGTTCTCTTAGAGTTACCATTAATTACATTATCGAAGATAATTATAATAATATTAATATATTGTTATATTATAATTTTCGAGGTTCTCTAACTGTTCTCGTAGTGGCATTGAGTTTTTTTATGGCAACCATCAACTGTGCCCTCGATGAGAAATGGTGCACACATTGGATGGAAAGAAGGTTATTCGACGGAATGGTACATTAAGCCGTGGTTCCTTGTGCAGTAGAGCCATAACCTGTTGACGACAGACTTACATCTGTCTAGATACAAATGTCAATTGGATCATCTTCTTCAACCTTCTCTGAATTTTTGACGACCTTTTGACCTACCCACTTAAACCATTGTTTGCTAACAGAAATAGAGGTGAAACAACCCAACCGATTAAACTTTGGTGCTTGGCTCTTTGACGGAACATCTATTTAGAGTTTGGCCAAGGGTATGTTTAAAGTTTTACCTAACACGCATATTTGAGTTAGCACGGAAGATTCGATTTAGCTGAATTTGGTTTAAAATTGAAGCCTAGCTCGTAGAGTTTAAATTTATTCAGCTGTCTGAAGAGAAGCACTGAAATATGCAGAATTAAAAACAATCATTTGCATTTACATGCTAACCAAACTAGATGACTTTAAAACGTTAAAAAACGATGGTTTATGATTTTTTTAACTCGATTCGGTTTGTTCGCATGTGTGATCAGGTTTATATCCCGATAATTTGTAACATTCAAGACAGAGGAGTATAGACCCATCGATAGAACGAAATTTTTTAAACATACCAAGGGAAAAATTTGGGTCACAGAGTAGGGAGGATAAGAGTTTCTACTCTAAACCTGTAATGGCCACATTGCTACAGTGTTAAATTCTCATAGACCAGAACTCCAATAAGGAGTTGGATTGTTTTAACTTTGAAAAGTCCTTTTTGTCACGCCACAACATGTTCTTTAACCTGCACAATGTATGGCTCTCCGGCACACGGAACACGGCTTAAAGTCATATCCGACTTGAAGGCTAAATGGCCAGTCACAAAGACCCCCAAAGGGTCAGAGAAGGTTGGAAATCGGGATCCACTGGACATCTGTTAGGGGACAGATAGAAGCATCAAGGCCATTCAACACGAGGTGTGGCTCTCCCGTACACGGCCACGACTTAACTTTCTATCTGACGGACGGCAGCCTTTCCAAGTACATTGATGTCCGTTTTTTGTACTGAGGGCAGGGATGGAGTTAGTTGAGATAAATCTCATCACTGGTGCAGTTAGAACTCGAACATGAGAATTGCAGATTTTGAGCCTGAAACGATACCTACTGAGCAACCTTGTGTCTCTCCGATGACAGACTAGAAGAAGTAATTTTCGAGCAGTTTGCATAGAAACAAGCATACGTTTTCAAACACTTCATTTCACTGGTGAAAATTTCAAAAGAAAAAGAAACTGCAAATCATTTTAGAGTAGTTTTTATATAAACTACATTTTCATATTCAAATGGTTGTTTTTGTTTTTAAAAAGTTTGCAATTTCTGTCTGTACACAAGACACGATCATGGAAGCCTGTTGGGGGGGGGGGGGAATTCCCCCTGAAAAAATTGCGTAAAAAATTAATTTATTTTAAATAATATCAGATGTACCAAAATTGTTATTTTTTTTTCTTTAAAGAAATGTAAATCTAAGTTTTTTTTTTACATTTCTTTTGTTGTCGGAGGTATTTTACTTTTATTTATTATTACCAAAAATATTTTAAAGTGATAAACTCCTTTTATACATTTTGTTTTCGGGCATCCTTAGTTGTATCATGATATGATGTAGGCATGATTTCTTATTTGTTGCTGTATTCATCACTGAACGTCTCAACATAAATATTTGGAACATTGATTTGCTTATCTCCCCCTCCCCCACAGATGGAAGTATTTTGACCTTCCCTGAAAAAAATTTCCCCCTCCCACAGAAAACATTTCTGCTGGCGCTCATGGACACGATATGGAAAAATAGTTTTAAAGTCTGACATCACGGTCACCTGGCCAGCGTTGAGATTTATCTCCTCAAAAATCTCTGCCTTGCTGTAGGGTACACCTGGTCAACAGGGGATATCGTTGAACTTGGAAAAGCTGCCATCCGTCGGATGGGAGTTAAACCGTGTCTCAGTGTAAGAGAAAGAACCATACCCGTTTGTCTTAAAGGACAAGCTGGATGGCCTTGACGGGAGCCTATCATCTGTCTCTTAACAGTTGTCCAGTAGGTGTCCCCCCTCATACTTCTCTCAGAGTTGGGTTGTTTTACCTCTGAGCTGCACTTTTTTGCACACCATGGGCTAAATGGCCAGGTCACATGGACCCCGAAGGCTCAGAGAAGGTTGGGGGAGGGGACCCACTGGAACAGCTGTTGGGAGACAGATGGTAGCCTCCCGTCAAGGCCATCCAGCGTGTTCTTTAACGTGCACGGGGTATGGCTCTCCCGCACACGGAACCACGGCTTAACGTCCCATCCGACGGACGGCGGCCTTTCCAAGCCCATCGGTGTCCCCTACTGACCGTGGGCAGGGCGGGGAATTTTGCGGAGATAAATCTCAACGCTGACCCAGCTGGGACTCGAACCTGGGAACTACAGATTACGAGCCTGGCGCGCTACCGACTGAGCCACCCCCTCCCCAACTTCTCTCAGACCTCGGGGTCCTTGTTACCTGGATATTTAGCCCATTGTGTGCGAAAAAAGTTCTGCCCAGAGGTAAAATATAATATATACTATATAACTAACATTTTTCACAAACTAAAAAAAAAATGAATTACAATATTTGAATTCTGGTATTAAATCACAGAAAGATATTGCAATTGAAAAATCAACTTTATTAAATAAATTATAATCATACAAAACTGTACATTGTACTAACACATTCAATACTTGCGATTCATTTTAAATTGTCTATTCAGTCAACAATTTATCTTCAAAACTTTATATTAAAGTCGATAAAATGCAGACAACATATGCACATGATTCAGTTCATTTTGGAAATAACGTCCAGAGCTCTGAAGACGAGTAGAAGACCGTTTTTGCCTCGACTCATCTCAGAGCTACTCAGCACTCAGTTCTCAGCAGCTGTTTCAAGACTCACTTCAAAAATTCCACGAAAGTTTCAAGCGTCATGTTCGATTATTTGGTAAATCTGTAAATAGAAAATAAAACTTTGTTATTTCATAACCTTCTCATCATTTGTATTACGATGTTTGTAAATTAAAGTCTTAACACAAATAAATGCGTATTTTTTTTCATTTGGACAGAGAAGAATCTGAGAAACTACTCGTAGTTTTTTAGATGCTTTCTCATAAAACACTTCCTTACCAAGACCCAAATTATTGATATTATTAGAGCTAACACACAAAATTTGCCTACTGGAACAGTAACTAGCTCCTTAATCACTATGCCAGTGAAAATTAATATAATGCTTGTTTGGATTGTAAAGGAATGTTGTGCTTTATAAGCGTTAAGCTTTCTTCACAAGCTTAAGATAGCGAAGGCTCAATTCGTAACACTTATGAGGCTAAATGAAAAGTTTAATCGTTTAAAGAGTGATGGTTTATAGAAACCTCCTACTCATCAAGTTCTTATTTCCTAAAAGGAAAGTTACAATAACTTTTAGTATTTTCCTTTTTTTAGATTCAGCATTTTTACTGCTGTATATCAATAGCAGAGTGCTTTACTTCAAAAATATAAGGGTGAGGTTGGCGTAGTCGGTAGCGGGCCAATATTGTAATATGTAGTTACCGAGTTCGAGTTTCACTTCTGCTAGCGTTGGGATTTATGTCTGCTAAAGCAACATCCTGCCTTCTGTCAGAAAAGAGGCATCGGTGGTCTTGAAAATGGTACCGCCCGTCAGATGGGACGTTAAACCGTGGTTCTTTGTGCATGAAAGCCATACCTTGTACACTTTGAAGAACACGCTGGATAGCCTTGACGGAAGACTACCACCTGTTTCCTAACAGCTGTCCAGTGGGTCTCCTTCTCTGAGAACTTAAGGGTCCTTGTGACTTGAGAATTTATCCATTGTGTGCAAAAAAAAGTGCCGCTCGGAGGTAAAACAACCAACTCAATGATTAAAAGCAAGTTATGAAAAAAAAAGTAATTATTCCGTACCATCGTAGTCTTGTTAGTAAAAAAAGACGACAACTTTAACAAGAGGAGTCTTCAGTACTTAAAAGGTTAGGATCATAAATAACATAGAAGCTTTTCTTTTTGATTCCATATCTTAACAGCCTTTAATGCTTGACTTTGACTTGACGTTAAAAGAGGGTTGTCCGAAATTGATAGGAAAGGCAAAATTCCCTTTTAAAACATCTCTGTGGCCCTGCCCAGTGATTGCTCACAGATTCTGCGAAACGTGATCTTACTACGAACAATCCTGTGGTCGGCGAGAGAAAAAAACCCGACAGCTGCATCGTTAAGATCGTTCTTGTTGAATATTAACGACGTAGTGTGAAGAGAACGAAAGTTTATCAATCACCGCTGAAGATCTTTGCACCAAATTAATACTTTTTCTTTTACGTCCTGCTGTCGTTTCGATTAATAGACTATGCTGAAATACTCTAGATATTGACATACTCTAGATATTAAGTATAAAATGAGCAGTTTTTTACGATTAAAATTGAATAAAAAAACTACTTTTCAAAACGGCCGTTTGTCACAGAACGCGCTCAATACTAGCGATTGGTTTAAAAATATTTTTTATTCAGTAAGTAATTTGGCTTTCAAACTTTAAAACTGATAAAATGCCGACAACATATACACGTGATTCAGTTCTTTTTAGAAGAAACAGCCAGAGCTCTAAAGACGAGTAAAAGATTGTTTCTTCCGTACTACAAAGAGATCTGGCAGGAGTCTCAGTATAATAAATAAGCCACGGAGAAAGTCTGTGCGACCTGAGGAATAAGGTCACATAACTAAAGAACTCGAACCTAGGTCCCTTTGATTTCACGCCAAGAACTCGACCACCTGAAAGAGTTGAATATATACTTGTATAATATAAGAATATAAGAAAGCCATTTTGGTTGGGTTGTTTTACTTCTGAGAGGCGCTTTTTTGCACACGATGGACTAAATGGCCAAGTCACAAGACCCCGACTATTCAGAGAAGGTTCTGTCAACGCCATCCAGCGTGTTCTTTAACGTGCACAGGATATGGTTCTCTGCACATGGGGGGCACGGCTTAACGTCCATCCGACAGACGGCGGGTTTTCCAGCCCATTGGTTTTCTATACTGACCGAGTGCAGGACGTGAAGTTTTGCGGAGATAAATCTCAGAGCTGGCCAAGGACCAGTAAGTTTTAGACACCTGAGAGCGAAAGCAAAACTCACATATGTATATATGAAAATTTATATTTTATATGAACAGTAAACCTTTACTCGTCTGGGGTTCCCGTGGAAACACCATGAATACTATAAAAAAAGGGCGTAAAGGAAATAAAGAATTCGGTTCTTGGTTCACAGAGAATTGTAGAAGGTTTATGACTGAAAAGTGCAACTGTATGAGAGGAAAAATACCTTCATTTATTGCAAAAATTAGCGTATTATAAGTGAATTAACTAATAGTGTAAGTTTCATTTTGGTTTGAATAGCTCATGGTCTAAATAGCCTCCGACAACCTGAACAACATAGTCGAGCTTCATAGCATAAAACCGCCATCATAATCTAACTTAATCGAGTGGGAATCGCCAGGCCTTAGGTCAGTTGGGTAGAGCAAGTGACACTTAAGAAGGAAGTTCCGCTTTCGAGTTTGAGGAGGGTTGGTTTGGGTTACCTCTGAGTGGCACTTTTTTGCACACCATGGGCTAAATGGCCAGGTCACATGGACCCCGAAGGCTCAGAGAAGGTTGGGGGAGGGGACCCACTGGAACAGCTGTTGGGAGACAGATGGTAGCCTTCCGTCAAGGCCATCCAGCGTGTTCTTTAACGTGCACGGGGTATGGCTCTCCCGCACACGGGGCCACGGCTTAACGTCCCATCCGACGGACGGCAGCCTTTCCAAGTCCATCGGTGTCCCCTACTGACCGTGGGCAGGGCGGGGAATTTTTGCGGAGATAAATCTCAACGCTGACCCAGCTGGGACTCGAACCTGGGAACTACAGATTACGAGCCTGGCGCGCTACCGACTGAGCCACCCCCGCCCCAGTTTGAGGAGGATTCATGGTTTTTATCTCCTAGGAATTGGAAGTAACTATCTCACTTTTCAGTCATAAACCTTCTACATTTCTCTATGAACCAAGAACCAAATCCTTTATTTCCTTTACACCCTTTTTTGCATTGTTTCTCAGCTGCTGTGTTATATTAAGTATCAGTTATTGATTTTTTTAAATTCCTTAATATTTCTTTTTGCCCCACTTCCTTGGTACACTCATGTATTTATGAATTTTCGGATGAAAAAAATATACATCAAATTTCCGTATCTGAAAACGTCCACGAATAAATGCTAAATCACCTTTGGTACTATTAACTACAGAGAATAAATAAATAAATAAAATTACCTAAATTATTTGAAGAACCTAGTATCTGCCATTATAACCTTGTTCGGACTGAACGTGGACATCGGCGGGATTTTGGTTGGCAGTACCTGGCTCGTTGGTCTTGACATTAGCGCGGAAGCCGTAATGATCAGCAACGTAATCCACTTGACGGTACAGGCCGTGGGCATCTCTGTAGCCGTAGCTGCCTTGTACGTTACCGTGACCATCTCCTGATTCTTTCCTGTGCTGTTGGTCGCCTTCGTGACCGTGAACATCGTAGCCAAAATCATAAGGAGTTGGCTGAGCCTGGAAAATTACGTTTTATAGAATTAAACCCTTGGAAAAATTTAGAAGAAAATATTACAAGCATTAAAACCTTGTGTTATTGCAGCTAATTTAACCCTTTGAATTCGTTGGAACATATATAATCCACTCAATATACAAAGAATTTTAATGGGTTGCGAACGTCTAATTTTCTTCACATATTTGCATATTTGATTCGCAGTTTGATTTGCAACATACACATAGGACGGAAAAGCGTCCTAGAAATTTCTCCTAGTTTGCACAAGCCTTCTTATCAGGCCAGGACCAGGATCAAGAATAAGTTAAAGGGGGTGGGGGAGTGACGCAATCAAAGCAGAAAAACATAAAAGGTGTGCAAGTGACGCGATTGGGACAAAAAAAAAGTAAGAGCGGAGTGAAACAAAATTTTCGTTGCAGTATAAATTTTCCTCTTATTTTAGAGATCTTATAAAATTTCGTACCAAAATACGCGAAATATCCACAACAATGTTTTGCTTTCTCTTATTAGCATTTTACAGTGGAAAGACCATGGTTAACTCTATGAGAAATAATAAATTGGAATTTTCTGATGTAACATTTTTCTGATTAATGTATTATACACCATTGAATTTGCGGAAAAAGGTGTTAAGAGTGTTTTCAAACTTCTGATTGAGAGTGGCTTAATCAAAATATTTTAACATCTGCCAACTCCATCATCCTAATTCTTGGTATTGATTAAAACCCTCCATTTCAAATTAAACTTTGTATGTAGAAAAAAATATCTATTAAAGAACAACAACACAAGAACGTTATCTGGAAGGTGTGTATAATCTATCACGATGACTTGGAATTTTCCTCTACAAATCGGTTAATTCTGCTTGTGCTGCGATTCTTTTATTTTTAACAGTATTTTATGATCTGACACAACTTTGCAAGTTGAATAGGACTGAACATTCTCTTAATTTTGGAAAAACCTTGTGTGAAATTGATTTATCAAACGTTGTAATAGAAATAGAAAGAGCATTTGCATAGTTACAAACAGTCCTATGAATAATATTTTTTTAAGTTTCAATTCTAAAGAAAAGGGACATATTTCTAAATTGCAATAATATGTATAATATACAGTATAAAAATGCATTTCATTTTGATACTTCAGTGCAACTACTTAAACTTACATAATCATGTCCTCCATATCCACCATGGCCATAAGCTGGTGCATAGCCGCCATTGTATCCACGGTCACCGTCGTATGCACGTCTGTGACCGAGTCCTACTCTTCTGTATCCTCCATGTCCTCCATAACCTCCATAGCCATGGCCAACTAATCCACGAACACCGTATCCACCATATCCTCGGTTTCCGTATCCACCATATCCTCGGTTTCCGTATCCACCATATCCTTGGGAAAGGGCGACTGTTACGAGGGCAGCCAACAAAACGATCTGAAAATTCGATGGAAAAATAAAACAAAATATATATATATACTAGTTACGCCAATGTTTAAAAGATTTAAAAATTATTAAATAAGTATTGTAAAATATCATTTAATTAACAAACAGCATAGAATAATTTTCGCCTAGGAAATTAATAAGAAAAGTAGGACCAGCGATAAGTTGACCTAGTGCAATCAATTATCCTACGTACTTCTCAAGTAGTTGCTTGAGGTTGGGTTGTTTTACCTCTGAGCGGCACTTTATAGCACACAGTGGGAAATATGGCCAGTCACAAGGATTCCGAAGGCTCAGAGAAAATTTGGGAGGGGACCCATTGGAACAGTTGTTGGGAGACAGATGATAGTCTCTCGTCAAGGCCAATCAGAGTGTTCTATAACGTGCTTAGGGTATGGTTTCTTGCACACAGGGCAAAGGCTTAACGTTCCATCCGACGGACGACTGCTATTTCCAAGCCCATCGGTGTCCCTCTACTGACCGTGGGCAGAATGGGGAGTTTTTCAGAGATAGATCTCAACGTTGGCACAGCTGGGATTCGAATCTGGGAACTGCAGATTACAAGCCTGGAGCGCTACCAACTGAGTCACCCGCGTCCCGCTTCTTGGTAGGGGAGCTGACAGGAACTTGTCAATATAATACGAACATGTTTTAAACATTGCATTTTATTAAAAAAGCCTTTCCAAATTAAAAGAATTATAATCCAGTTACGTCATTGACTGCAGGAAAAAAGACACTAAATGCAGTTTTAGAGACAGATGAGAAAGATTAAAAATCCTCCTAAGTTACGCCCTTTTTTGTAAAAAGTGCACAAAGACCCCTTTTACATAAAATAATGGCTCCAAGGTCCGTCGGATAAAAGGCGGCCTCTTCCGGATCTCTAAGTATTCCACTCTCTCCCCATGATCAAAATAAAGCTGTGAGAACTACAATAGATACCCGAACCCTGAAGCTTTAGGCATAGAGCAAGGCCAGCTTCTAACTCCACCTCCTCGCCCTATGACGTGTCTAGGGCGACAGAGCCTCCCATCATTTATCAAAGCATAAGATCGATTAGTGAAGTTTGTCTTTTCGGATAAGATTATTCATATTAAGGAGCTGGCGTGTAGCATGAAGCAATAGATACGAGGTCTTCAAGTCGCTATTGATGAGCTCTAATAAAGAAGTTTCTGAGCTTGAAAACGTATTAAGAAATATGATTAATGATGTTTGTATAGTGTACTAAAGCATTAATGATTAATCTGTATTTATGAATATAAATGAATTTATTATCCCTTAAATAATAAGGTTACTTTCAAAAGAGAAAATTAGTTAGTTTTAAAGTTTCTTCTGTTCTAAAACTGTTAAAATTTTTCTAAATTTTCCATATTGGGTAATTGGATTTTAGAAGTTTATACTTTGATTTTCATATAACCTTATTAACTTGAAAACCAAATTTTCTCTAGAAAATTTTCTCGTTAGTTCTTTCGTTAGTTAATAAGTGGAAATACTTATAATTTACGTACAAGAAATTTGTTTAAATAATTGCGTTTTGTGTTAAACCATCAACACTTATGTTTGCAAATATCCGTAATTTTAAACATCAGTACTTATCGAAATGGTTTATAGAATATTTTTGCATAAAAAGAAATATTTTCATACACTGATATCTGTTTATAGTTTCTACAAGGCGAACTATTTAATTATTTATCAACATGCAAGAAATCAGAGGGCAGGTAAAACATACTTTCTTGGGGCAAGAGAAGTGAACTCGGTGCTACCCAGGTGTCACTTTTAATCTGTATATCCTTATTTTCACTGCATTAAATGGTAGTTTTGTGAATGCTCGCAGCAACAACCTCGACACTTTAAAATAGCTTCAACAGAAGATTTTCCCGGCATTTACTCAGGTCGTTGCTGACGTCAGAGCGAGCTGTCATAACTCTTGGTTTTGTTTTTACTCAGATTATCGAGATTTTTATTTCTATTTAGACAGTTTTTGGTACCCTGTGGTTCCCGAGCTATTTAAGCGAATGATCAGAAATTTCTTAAGCGGAAGCCCTCTCCCCTCCCGTGTGACACCTTGTTGCATTAAAAAATAAGGTTTCTATCTGAAATGAGACGCCTTAATATAATAATGCTTTTGGGTGTCTGACAACTTTCCCAGATTTACATGTTGTTATGACTTTTATATTTAAAGTCGGTAAGCAGGAAAGTGCGAATAGGAACTTAGCAGAGATTACCATTGCCCGTAGGGATTGCATGGCAAATATATTTGCTTGTGATAAGCTTCCCTTTTAGAATTTCGACTTCAAATTCAGTACTGCAACTCGGACGGACGACAACCAGCAACACTCTGTGAAGGTGCCATGATTTCCTGATTAGTAATGGCTGCCACAGACAGACATCTTTTATGATTATTGATTCTAACGATACCGGTGATCACACGTTGGACTGCTTTAAATAACATTTCATCTAACTCAATAACAGAACCACAGATATAATAAAGCAATTACGAACCCAGACCCAACAATAATCTCTCCCAGTTACTAATAAATGCCAATTGCAATCACCTCATTAAAGTCCCTATATACATATCTATGAAAAGTCATCTATGCATCCTTACAGGCAAAACGACAGTTAAATACAGTTAATAATACCCTTCATTAAGAGGAGTTAAGCTCATTCTCATTCAGTGTGAGAAGATGACAATCCGGAGCGGAAACAACGTCAGAATTAATTTCCTCAACGCTGCAGGTATATTCGTTAGAGCCACGCCCCAAACGTGGGCTGTTCAAGGAATGTAAGTAAGGAAAAAAGAAACCACGTTTGAAACACTTACTCTGAGCATCTTTGCTGTTTGAAGCTGTGCGGAGAAATCACTCGATCACTTCGAAGTGAATACAACGATCTGGTATCTCCCGCTTCGCATATATATAGCAGGAGATCACTAGAGGAAGGAAAGGAAGAAGGAGGAGGAAAAGAGGTGGGGGGTAAGTAATATTTTACACATGTCAAACCTGAAGAACAGTTCCAAAATGTATTAACCTCGAGGAAGGTGGAGGGAAGGATCGGGACCCAGTGTGACGTTAGATCGAGATCGGGGGCATTCTGGGGGAGGAGGGATAGCAAGGAAACTACCTACAAACGCCTTTTGGGCACGTGTTCTGTGTCCGCATCTTATCTCTGGGTGGAGCTCACTAAGGAATGTTCACTCTTTTATTGCTTTTCGAGCTTTTACTTTCACTTGACACCAAATCACAGACCCATAAACCTGCAGTTGTTATGCGAACAAAGGGTCAAAAGTACACTTGATGTGAATGCATTTTAAGTAATGGCTATCAAGGAAATTATCTCTTGTTTTTCTGGTAGCACAAGGGAGAAGTATTGTTTTATCCAATGCACCGAAAAAATTCATGAATGGGAAATCAATGGCATTATGTACAAAATATTTTAAGCAATTTTTAAGGTTTTTCTTTAATGCTTAATTGTAATCTTATTAAATTATCGGATAATTTAATTGCAAATTTTAGAAGTTATAGAGCTTCGAAATTAGATTTCCATCGATATAACATTGAAATTATCTAATATACTGGTTTCCATAAATTAAGGAACAACCCTAGGTTATGTAAATGGAAAACTAATGTCGAAATTCTATAACTTCTAAATATATATATTATTTTGAAAAATGTTATCAGGTAAAAATCTCAATCAAATATATCTCGATTTTCAACACTATTAGCTCAGTATTTTATGAGTAACGGAAGTTTAAATATTTTAAACAATAAGAATGCCAGTCACAAAAATTGACTTCAGAAAATTAAAACTCAGTAACAAGCATTGAGTCAAACATGTTTAATAGAATAAGTGTAGTTTAGAAATTTGTGCAAAGAATTATTTGATTATTCATCAGTTTTGTGTAAGTTTCTTACGACGGCATTGCTGTTGTTAAATATTCAAACGTCCGTAACTCATTAAATACTGATCCAATATTATTGAAAATCGAGATATAAATATATTTGATTGAGAACTTTATCTGCTATCACAGTTTCCAAAACAAACAAAATAAACTTATTTTAGAAGCTAGAAAACTTCGACGTTAGCTTCCCGTTGACATAACATACGGTTGTTCCTTAATTTATGGAAAGCAATGTATTTTGATAGGTCAGTTTTTATCTGAATCTATTAAATTTCCATTCAGTTAGTATACGAAACATAACGAAGATTGAGAATGCATGTTTCTACGTTTAATTTTGGCTTTTTCATGAAATATGATATCTCTACAAAATGAACTGCATTGTTTATTTTGAAGCATAGCGCAGAAGCGCTTTCTCCTTTAGTTCTTCTCCGTTAGTTTTTCTCTTTAGTTAAATTGTACGAGTCGCACATGGAAGAATTCGTGCTCTTCCATGTGATATTATTACACTTTGAAATAGAAGTGATGAGATTCAACGATTACCCTTTCCAATGCAGACGTATATCCTTTGCATTTGGCAATAAATGCTCTTTAGTTAAATTCTACGAGTCCCACATGGAAGAATTCGTGCTCTTCCATATGTGATATTCAGATTACACTTTGGAATAGAAATGATGAGTTTCAACGGTTACCTTTTCAAATGCAAACTTATATCCGTTGCATTTGGTAATAAATGTTCTTTAGTTAAATTCTACGAGTCCCACATGGAGGAATTCGTGCTCTTCCATATGTGATATTTAGAATATATCGATTGCGTTTGGCGAGAAATGAAACTGTAATTGAAATATAAATGAACTGCAGGATTGGAAGTTAACGTTTTATCCTTTAATCAAAATTTTAATTACTGTAAAATGCCAGTGTAATGAACTCAGGAGTAACGAATTATTCAGTAGAATAATGCTATTTCCCATCCCCTGCCAATTTAATACGTATCATTATATTAAAGTTATTTCCATTTAAAATATATATCTATTGTAAAATAAAATATAAATGTATAAATGTAAAATTATCTTTATGTTAAAGTAAATTTGAAGTCAAAAATCTTTAAATAATACGAAATATGCTTTTTGATTTTCACTGGGTTTGGTTTCAGCATTTGAATACTAATTCTTAATAAGTTCCTTTAGTCATATTATTTTGTAACACGTTACTGTAATTCTGGCATTTTTTATTGAGATTCACTGTAACGAAAATTAATTGTAATGAATATATTTTGATCCCTCACACAATTTCTCTGTTTTGACATTTCACTCTACATTGAACTTCATACAATTCTTAAATGTACCTGATTATGAATAAAACATCAATGTTTTCATTCTCTGCCCACCAACCATGGTTGGATTGTTGAACGGCAGAGAATCCCGAGGCTCAGGGGCGGGGGTGGCACAGTCGGTAGCGCGCCACTCTAATCTGTAGTTCCCAGGTTCGAGTCCCAGCTGTGTCAGCGTTGAGATTTATCTCCGCAAAATTCCCCGCCCTGCCCACGGTCAGTAGGGGACACCGATGGGCTTGGAAAGGCCGCCGTCCGTCGGATGGGACGTTAAGCCGTGGCCCCGTGTGCGGGAGAGCCATACCCTGTGCACGTTAAAGAACACGCTGGATGGCCTTGACGGGAGGCTACCATCTGTCTCCCAACAGCTGTTCCAGTGGGTCCCCTCCCCCAACCTTCTCTGAGCCTTCGGGGTCCATGTGACTGGCCATTTAGCCCATGGTGTGCAAAAAAGTGCCGCTCAGAGGTAAAACAACCCAACCCGAGGCTCAGAGAAGTTTGGGGGAGGAGACCCACTGTACAGCTGTTAGTAGACAGATGGTAGCCTTCCGTCAATGTCATATAGCCTGTTCTTTAACGTGCACAGAGTATGGCTCTCCAGCACATGGTACGTGGCATCCAAGCTCATCGGTGTCCCCCTACTGACCGAGAGTAGGGTAGGGAGTTTTGCGGAAATTGTATGAAATGCATATTGTATAATTATGCAACAAAGAATAATGGTTTGAACTGAATAAAATGAAAGTGTTCAAATGCTTCGGGTAATATGATTCACTCTTAAAAAAGGCTAAATTTTAATTTTTGAAACGGTTTGATAAGAAAGCACACACACTGAAAACGGAGATCTTAGGCAGTATAAAAATTATGATTCCTATTTCGTAGAAGATTTTACTATGGAATTAGAGCAAATACGCTGGAATTTTGAAAAAAAAAGTTTTTTTCAAGTTGTTGCCATTATGAAAAGCTACCTATTTTAAACGGACAACATGGTTCTTACGATTTCCAAGACATGAAATTTCGACATCAATATTGTGTACTTCCTCCATCTGAAGTTATTTTACAAATTTTAGGAGCAGACTGATAGTATGTGACAAGGGTCAAAAACCTAAGGCAGGCGTAATGTGCGAAGAAGTCACCTGCAGCACATAATACACTGCTCTACGAAAATATCAGAGAATTTCCATGTCATCTAAATGGTAATCTAACTTCGAAGCCCTATAACTTCTGAAATATGCATTCAATTTAAAAAAAAACTGAAAAGTAATAGGAGATTAATTGATTAATGACACTATCTAAGACTGACGATAATAAAAACATTGGAAATCAAGAAATTTAACTAATTCCGTGCAAAAGTCTTAACCAGGCAATTAATTCTAAGTACATTCAGTGATATAACAATAGGGTGGCATAGGTGGCATAATGCCACAGGCCTGGAGCTTGTGGGAGGGAGGGTACTCAAAATCAAACTCATATCCTATTAATGTCAAAACAGATAGAAATTATCAGATTGTTAAATAATAATTATTTTTATGTTTATTTTAATAAATCACTATAGTGTATCTATAAAATTTTTTCCTTTCAAACGAAAAAAGTGTGAATTAGAGATAAAAATGATTCTGGGTATCCATGTTAATCAGAAAAGTAATTAAGGTAGTGGGTCCCTAACGGAAGGCCACCATGCATCCTTCTCCTCTTTGTTACGCGCTGCGTACATTAAAAAATACATTGTAGTATGCTTTGCATTGGTTACAGGCACATAGAAATGTTATTTCGCTTCATTCACTGGTTCACACACTTTTACCAATGACCAGCGAGTTCAAAATCAAAGGAAGATAATTTTGTCCGGAAAAACTGCGTTTGTGGTTCATTTACAAACGATTAATCTGTCACTGTAATTGCAGTATTAATTTACTACCACTATGTTTTTTTTAAACATATAAATTAAATAAATGAAATGTTTTATTTAACTTGAAATTTAATAGATAAAATATATTCTTGTAGGAGGTATTCTATTAGATACAACATGTAATTCAGTTCGATCCAACTCGCATGGGATCATATCTTGCCCCTTAGACTATAATCATGAAGTCTTGAATAGATACATGAGGCCTTAAATGATGGCTTTCAGCACAGAAAGCTATCCATTTTTGGTCTCTTGTGCATCCTTATACTTTGTTGTTTTTTTGATTTCTTGCCCTTAGGGGCCCACCATATCTAAGGTGGTTTGCTTTACTATTGTTTTATACCGATGCCAATTAGGTACATGCTTCGATGGAGGAGGTTATGGGTACATTTGTACCTGGTACTCCATAAATTAAGTACCGATCTACGATCTACGATAAAACATGTTATCAGTAGATGCAGAGAATTAGCTGTAAGTAACCACCGATGGGCTTGGAAATGCTCCGTCCGTTGGTTGGGACGTTGGGTTGGGTTTGGGTTGTTTTACCTCTGAGCGGCACTTTTTTGCACACCATGGGCTAAATGTCCAGGTCATATGGACCCCGAAGGCTCAGAGAAGGTTGGGGGAGGGACCCGCTGGAACAGCTGTTGGGAGACAGATGGTAGCCTCCCGTCAAGGCCATCCAGCGTGTTCTTTAACGTGCGTTAGGGTATGGCTCTCCCGCACACGGGGCCACGGCTTAACGTCCCATCCGAGGGACGGCGGCCTTTCCAAGCCCATCGGTGTCCCCTACTGACCGTGGGCAGGGCGGGGAATTTTGCGGAGATAAATCTCAACGCTGACCCAGCTGGGACTCGAACCTGGGAACTACAGATTACGAACCTGGCGCGCTACCGACTGAGCCACCTCCGCCCCGGATGGGACGTTAAGCCGTAGCCCGTGGGAGGAGAGCCATACCCTGTGAACGTTAAAGAACACGCTGGATGGCCTTGACTGGAGGCTACCATCTGTCTACCAACAGCTGTTCCACTGGGTTCCCTCCCCCAATCTTCTCTGAGTCTTCGGAGTCTTTGTTACCTGGTCATTAACCAATTGTGTGCAAAAATGTGCCGCTCAGAGGTAAAACAACCCAACCCAATCTGCAAAGCTACAAAAAGGAGAACGTTTTAAAACCGGCACCGGGCTTAGAGGAATAACTCACTGGCCTACCGAAGTAGAGGCGGGGATTGCTCAATCGGTATCGTCCCCAGGCTCGTAATCTATAGTTCCCAGTTTCGAGTCCCACCTGAGCCAGCGTTGAGATTTATCTCTGCTAATTCCCACCGTGCTTCGGTAAGAAAGGTGGCACCGATGAGATTGAGAAGGCCGCAAAGCTGGTCCTCTTCTGTACGAGAGCCATACTCTGTGCACGTTAAATAATACACTGAATAGCCCTGACGGGAGGCTACCATCTGTCTCCTAACAGGTGTACCATTCTCAAACCTTATCTGAGCCCTTCCCACACAACCAAATATCCAAAAAATATCCAGAAGATATCTAAATTGTCTAATGGATATCCATTTGCCATATATATATATCCTCTGGATATTTTCTCGATATTGTGGTTGTGTGTGTTGTGACCTACCCATTTAGCCCATTGTGTGCAAAAGAGTACCACTCAGGGGTAAAACAGTCCAATACTTTATGTCCCATCCGAAGGAAGGCAGCCATTCGAAAGACTTCGGTGCCCCTGTTCTCAATGATGGCAGTGAAAGTTGATGCGGGCGGGAGGGTGAGAAAATTCTCAAATGTAGGTTGAGTTGGGAGTCGAATCTGGAACATCAGCTTATGAGGAGGGGCGGGGGTGGCTCAGTCGGTAACGAGCCAGGCTCGTAATCTGCAGTTCCCAGGTTCGAGTCCCAGCTGGGTCACCGTTGAGAATTATCTCCGCATAACTCCCCGCTCTGCCCACGGTCAGTAGGGGACACCGATGGGCTTGGAAAGGCCGCCGTCCGTCGGATGGGACGTTAAGCCGTGGCCCCGTGTGCGGGAGAGCCATACCCTGTGCACGCTAAAGAACACGCTGGATGGCCTTGACGGGAGACTACCATCTGTCTCCCAACAGCTGTTCCAGTTGGTCTCCTCCCCCAACCTTCTCTGAGCCTTCGGGGTCCATGTGACCCAGGTCCCATGGTGTGCAAAAAAGTGCCGCTCAGAGGTAAAACATCCCAACCCAAATCAGCTTATGAGCCTGGCGCATTACTGATCAAGACAACTCCCATTCGTATTGTAGTTTTGCCAGGATCGTAATCTGAAGTTTCCAGGTTCGAGTCCCAGCTAGGTCAGCATTGAGATTCATCTCAGCAAAACTCCCCGCCCTGCCCACGGTCAGTAAGGGACACCAATGGGCTTGGAAAGGCCGCCGTCAATAGGATGGGACATTATGTCGCGGCTTCGTGTGCCGGAGAGCCATACCCTGTGCACGTTAAAGAACATATTGGATGGCCTTGACGGGAGGCTACCATCTGTCTCCCAACAGCTGTCCAGTGGATCTCCTTTTCCTAACTTTTTGTGAGTCTTTGGGATCCTTGTGACCTGGCCATTTAGCCAATTGTTGCAAAAATGTGCCACTAAGAAATAAAAATACCCAAATTCAATTCGAATAACCAGTCACATAATTATTATCAAAATCTCAGCTGATGGAATACAAAGGTATTTCATAAGCATTTGAATGTTAAAGACTCGGGTTTACTGAGGCTTACTCGATTTCAGTAGTTTTTTCTTAACTATTTTTTTTTTGTATTCAAACCCACAACGCGGGCTGTTTGTCATGTAGTTGTGATAGATAAAAAACAACCTACTAGTCTGGTGGTTCGTTGCCGAAACCCTGCAGCCATCGCTGTAATGAGAACCAATTTAATACAGAAAGGTAGGCTTATGATGAAATCAAGTAATTTTCATTTATATTATTCACTTTCCCAAAAGCATTAATGTCACATTTCGACAAATCTGGTCTAGATCTACGAGCCACACCCAACATTTACGAATTAAGAAAGATATGTGAATCGTGTCCATGGGGTTCAGCAATATGTATGACTGGCTGTACCAGGCGCAACCGGGGTGGGAATGACTCATTTGGTAGCGGGCCAGACTTGTAATTTGCAGTTCCCAGTTTCTAATCCCAGCTGAGTTAGCGTTGAGATTTACTCCGCAAACTCTCTGCCTGTTGTCAGTAGGGGACACCAATGGGCTTGGAAAAGTCGCCGTCATTCGGATGGGACTTTAAGCTGTGGCCCCGTGTGCCAGAGAGCCATACCCTGGTGCACGCTCAAGAACACGCTGGATGACCTTGAAGGGAGGTTACCATCTGTCCCCAAAAGCTGTCCAGTGGGTCTCTTCCCCCAACCTTCTCTGAACTTTCGGGGTCCTTGTGACCTGGTCATTCAGATCATTGTGGGCTAAAAACTGCCGCTCCGAGGTAAAACAACCGAACCCTTTAATCAATAGCAGACTGTATCAGCCATAAGGAGCTAAGTTTAGAGGAACTCGGAATAGAAACAATGAGCCATATGAAACTACTTGACAACCCGAAAGGCGTCAGTGTTTTATGGCCGAAGATATTGAGCCCTTGCAACCTGGGCAGGGCATGGAATAGCAGCGCTTTGCACACATTCCTTTTTCGGGATTGAGTGAGGATTATTCGCAAACAGGCGCAGGTACATTGGGAGACCCCGTGACCTCACGTGCTTGAAATGCCTTAGCCCTAATAAACAACAGAGGAACATAAAGAGATTGACACAGCCATCATCATTGGAGTGAAATAGTTATTGGTGACGATCCACATTTTCGAGTAGGAGAGGGGAATGTCTTAGCCGTTGAGGAGATTGCCTTGAAGAATTCCCTACATGTCAGGGCTGACCTTTTCCACCACATTCAGTGAAAAGAAATCACTCCCAGCTTTTGGCAACTGAAGTCTTTAAGTAATGCATCAGTTATTGACGTTTGTTGGAGAATCCTGAGATCTGCAGAACTCTCATTACTCATAGGTAGGGCTGTAAGTTTTTCGCGGCGTGAATTTCCGCGAAATACATTGTTTTTGTAAGGCTTACACGAATTTCGAAATTTTTTATGATTACGCGAATTTGGACCTTTCTCCCGACTATCCCACGAAATTGATCTTTTATTTTTGTTTTCGCGATTTCACGATTTTTGACATTTTTTTCGCGATTTCACGAATTTTGATTGTTGCTTTTTCGATTTTCTCCTCAAATTCTGTGACTTATCAGAATTTGAACAATTTGGAAAATAAAAAAAAATTATGATAAGTAACAAAAGGGAACTGGCTGTTCCCTTTTGTGACTTATCAGAATTTTTTTAATTTCTATTTTTTACTCTTTAGGTAAATTTCTAAGTTTTCACGTATTTCTTATGCTATTTTTTCTGAAATGCATGAAAATGTATATGTTGAAGAACTAATGTAACTTTAATGACCTTACCTTTTCCTCAATGCCTAGTTTCTAAATGGCTAAACTGTAAACCTCTCTCTACATTCACTCCTCAAGTGGAGGAGACAATCCACTTCAAATCCCCTCTGCATGAATTTCGTTAATAGAGTAATACTTTCGGAAAATGTAGAATTCAGTGTTGGGACTCCACATTTCCCCAGCTACTGCTGTTTACCATAGCAATTATTCAATATAGACGCAAATTTAAATTATCTCAATCTGTGTCGCAGCTTCTGTTACTGAAAATGCTTGTACGATGCTCAAAGTAACGGAATAAATGTTTTAAAGTTGTTTTTCTAAATGCAATTCATGTCACATGTAATGTTCATCTTCTAAATCTTATTGGTGAGATATGACAACAAGAAATCAAAACTTAATGCTTTGGTTGCAGCAGTCAAACGTGAATTCACTATCCCTGTCCGATATTCAAAGCTCCTTTTAAGGTATTATTTCTACAAGAATAGGGAGGCAAACCTAACAAAGCATCAGTTCCTTTCAAATAAGGCAGAATATTTGAAGTTGCACTCTATCGCTGCGATCATATAGAGCAGGGGTTCTCAACGTGAGGCGCGCGGTAAAATGTTTTGGGGTACGCCGTGAGAGCTCTAAAGTCACTAGATCTAGTAATAAAGTCGCTAAGTTGGCATTGTTATACTATAACTATAGTTTTATCTATCTATACAAGGAGTACGCCAGTTACATACACATTTCCAGGGGGTACGTGAAGCACAAAAGGTTGAGAATCACTGATATAGAGATTACAGTGAGTTTTCGAGCATAAAATGGGAAACAGCTGCAGCAGTGTATTAAAAATATCTTTGAAATGTGTAAAAATGATTTTTAGAGTTGATTCAAATCAAAAAGATATGTGACGATATCATTCATTTAGCCATAAAAACATAAAATTTAGTTGTTTCAAAAAATAAACAGATTTTCCATTCTTTCTCATATTTATCAGTCTAAACGAAGATTGCTAATTCAGAGCGAGCTCTTTCTAAATACAGAGGGAAACAGTGGTATAAAAGATGAATATTTATTTACGTATAATATAATGTATCAGAAGTCATTATAATATACGTATAATATACTGTATCAGAAGTCATTATAATATACGCATAATATACTGTATCAGAATTCATTATAATATACGTATAATATACTGTATCAGAATTCATTATAATATACGTATAATATACTGCATCAGAATATACAATGAGAGTTGAACCTAAGTAAAGCTAATCATTTAATATTTATTTCTTCTCCTTTTTAAACAGCTGTATGTTTTCAGCTTCCATTATCTTGTATATGCGGACGCAAACGATGTGCAATTTTTATGGTTTTTAAACCCAAAATAATGCGTGAATTTCGCAATCTTGCCCCGCAAAATTTTCCTCGAATTTTGGCGTTTTTGAGAGCGATTGCTCCGTAAATTTCACCTTTTTTTCCCCGCGAAAAATTTACAGTCCTACTCGTAGGGTCTAGCTTCTTGCTCCCCAGATGCGCTAGCCGAGAAACCCCGCATAACAGAAGGAAGCAACTGGGAAGTCATATCAGTCCCATCATTTTTGGAGTGACCGCATCTTCTTCCCCATCTAGTTTGCAAACGTCCTACTTGAGGTATTTGGAGTGAAGAAGATACATATAAGAAAGGAACAGTCCCATTTCCCGTTTCCCGTTATAGCCAAGGACTTGACCATCAGACATCATTGAATATTAGGTTCCACTCGAAAATACGGACATTGCCAGAAGTATTCAATGAATTAGTGTGAGCCATTGCCGGGAGACCAGAGGAGGAATCGAAGGTGTCTTTCGTGGTGATTCGTACCTCATGGAAGTGAGCTATAATTTATCTTAGTCTGTAAATTATCTGGACTTAAGTTAGAATACATTAGAACGTAAAGGTTTTACATTATAGAATAGGAGTGTATTTCTGCCAGTTTTCATATCGCAGTAAACAGTAAATCACAGAATAGGAGGGTATTTCTATGTCATTTCTTTTCTGCTGTATTAGAGGTGATATTATCAATCGTCTACAGCATGATTCTTAACCTTTTATGCTTCACGTACTCCCTGGAAATGTGTATGTATATGCATTACCCCTTGTATAGATTGATAAAACTATAGTTGTAGTATAACAATGAGAATAAAATGAAACATATATATACACATTAAATTTTGCATTCATAAATTGCATATACCGGTAAACACAAAAAAATGACATAACCAATTTAACAAATCTAATAAAATTATAAACATTTCACTGGGTAATCAGTGAAATGGTTGCGCTTGTTTACGCTTGCACAGCACAATGGTTGGGGTTATCTTGCTAAGGGTTGGATTGTTTTACCTCTGAGCGGCACTGTTTTGCACACCATGGGCTAAATGGCCAGGTCACAAGAACCCCGAAGGCTCAGAGAAGGTTGGGGAAGGGGACCCACTGGAACAGCTGTTGGGAGACAGATAGTAGCCTCTCGTCAAGGCCATCCAGCGTGTTCTTTAACGTGTACATGGTATGGCTCTCCTGCACACGAGCCACGGCTTTACGTCCCATCCGACGGACGGCGTCCTTTTCAAGCCCATCGGTGTCCCCTACTGACCGTGGACAGGGCGGGGTATTTTGCGGTTATAAATCTCAACCCAGCTGGGACTCGAACCTGGGAACTACAGATTAAGAGCCTGGCGCGCTACCGACTGAGCCACCCCCCCGCCCCGGCCCCATCCTGCTAAGGTAGAGTCGCAAGTCATCTTCAACATCCAGCCTGTTTCTACATTTATTTTTTAAAGCAGTTAAAGGTGAAAAACCAGTTTCACACAAATAAGTTGTTGTGGAAGGTAACAAAAATTTGACTGCAATTCTTGGTAAAGGTAACAAAAATTTGACTGCAATTCTTGGTAAAGGTAACAAAAATTTGACTGCAATTCTTCACAAAGTCGAATATTTCTTCTCCACACCAAAAACTAATCAATGGCTTTTTGGAATGAATGCTTTTTAAACTATCGTCACAAGATATCTCAATCAACTCTTCTTTATTAGACAATGGAAGCTTATATTTTTCCAAATCAAATGTGAAGGGGTCTTGAATCCATTCTTGCGTTTCATCAGGGGATGGAAAATAATGCTTTATAAGAGTTTTAAGAGGGCTTAAAAGAATGATTGTTTGTTGTCTGAAAGTCTGCAATCGTTTGCTCATTTTCTTTAAGAAATGAATCTAGTCGCTGAAATTGATCACAGCTGTTCTTTTTCCCAGAGAGAATTTTTTTAAAATCATGGCCTCTCTTTTCGTCTCAACATAGAACACATCAACGTTGTCTCCTTGCAATGATAAGATTAAAATATTCATTTTTTTCAAAAATATCAGCTAAATACGCTAACCGTAGAAGCCATTCTAAATCTTGTAGTCTCAAAGAAAGTGGAAACTCGTGATCCATGAAGAAAAGGCCTACTTCATTGTGGAGTTCAAATAAACGGCAAAGAACATTTCCTCGTGACAATCAACGTACTTCTGTGTGAAGTAGCAATTTTTTTATGCAGGCAACCCATTTCTTCACACATAATTGAAAAAAGTCGAGACTTCAATAGTCGGGTTTTGATGAAATTAATCATTTGTACACTTTCATGCAGAACTGTTTTCAAATCATCAAGGAGAAATTTAGCTATCAGGGCTTCACGGTGAAGACAAAAATGAGGGAACTTACATTCTGGTGCAACTTATTTTATACGACCTGCTAGTCCTGTGATATAACTCATTGCTTTTTTTTGCTCCGTCAGTACATACAGAAATACAATTTTTCCATTCAAGGTTGCTTTCGGCAAAAAATGAATCAATCATATTAAAAATATCCTCACCCGTAGTAGAAGTTTTGAGAGTCTTACAGAATAAATATCTTCAAATATTGCATCCTGGAATTTTCCAAGCACCAAAACAAGTAATTGAACTAATCCAGCTATGTCTGTCGACTCATCCACTTGTATGACAAACCATGGGCTACATTTAATATCTGGAATGAGTTAGTCCTTAATATTACAGGCCATATCTTTAATTTTCCTGGAAACTGTGTCGTTTGACAAAAGAATGATTATAACAAGTTTTGCCTCTTTTTGACCAAACGTACAAGAAGCTATTTCTTCCGCTGCTGGAAGAATGAGTGACTCGCCCATTGTGTGATTGTTTCTGGCTTTGGCAATTTGAAGGCTTACTTTGTAAGACGCTTTAAGTGCACTTTCACTTTCTTCTACATCAGGAAAATACTTAATAACGGTTTTTCTACTACTCAAGTCTTCCAAAAAACGTTCAAAATAGCTTAAAGGCTTATTTTTTAAATGCCCATGTTTTGTTTCAAAGTGTCGCCGTAAAAGAGACGGTTTCATAGAATTTTGTGACAGGATTTCAGAGCAAACGCACTGTGGATTTCGTTCTACTAAATTTCTTATCCATGTAAAGCCAAATTGTAAATATGATTCATGATATTTACGTTTTTTGATTTTTTTATAACTTGATTGTTTAACATTTAACGTTCTTTTAGTTGCTGCTGAATCCGCCTCTTTACTCACATGGGATGAGGAAGTAGTTATAGATGTAGAAGCAATCGGCTCCCCGTTACTTTTTTTTCTTAATTATCCATTTATCCATGTTTCAAGGCATTTTCATGCGCCGCTCTTCGTCACTCAGTTCTCAGAAATTAATCAGTAGCAGTGTTGCCAACTTAGCGACTTTGTTACTAGATCTAGCGACTTTTGAGCTCTCACGGCGTATCCCAAAAACTTTTACCTCGTACACCACGTTGAGAACCCCTAATCTACAGGAGAACTGTGAACTACTTACTTATGAAAATTGAAAAGGCGTTAACCTGTTGTCGTTTCAAAGCTTGTATAAATTAATCGTCATTGCTTTTTAAACTTACTTGTCAGACTTAGATGTGATTTCAGAGAGCATTTACCTGCCAGTGAAAGAAGTCTTTGAAAGCTAAGCAACCATCTATCCAAAGGAAGGATGCGAGAGCTTCGTGTGCTCCCAAAGCTTTGTGTAATCTGTTGATAACAGGAAACCTGAGGGAAAAGAACGATTAGGCAGATGTTCCTATTCTTTTGCGAGAGACAATCAAATAGCTCGCTTTGTTACTCCCCCGTTAGTCAACGCACTCGAGTCTAATTGACTGTCCCTCAAATGGGAATTTCTACTCTTACTGTAAAATCCCATTTTAGTAACATTAGCTTATTTTAAGGATTCAGTTTCCATCTATTAAGAATATTTAATTTTACTTTAACATTGGTGCCCAGGATAACTTGTGGGATTTAATCGTGTGCCGGAAAGGGCACACGATTGTCAGCCACAAGTCAAATTTACCTAATCTTCATGATGGTCCATAACTTCTTGGTGAGCGGTATAGAGCTACACAATGGAAACCAATTTTGATAACACTTGTTCCTAGAGACCTATGTGACTCAACCTCAGGGGGCGTGCGACACAAGCATCACAACTTCTCATATTTGTTTACCACGTTGAGCATAAGATCAGGTGTGCAGATCTTGGTTCTTGGACGAGGTTGACGACTTCCACATGTCTCCTCAACTCTCCCACACATGTTCTATAGCAGGGGTTCCCAAACTGGGAAGCGCGAAGACATATCTAGTGGATAGCCTTCGTATAACTTCGACCAGCCAGAGTGTCTCTGGCAAAGATGTTGATCAGTGCAATACCTCATATAAAAAGGCCATTAGACAATTTATGACGTCATATAAGTAGTCTTACCATATAGATATTTATTATACTTTTAATTCTAATATTATTACTGGTGAACTATTGTGTTAATCTTTATCTAATGTTTATCTATAAATACATTTTATTTAGGAGAAAAATTATTTGCATTAATTAGCATTATGACATTTGATAATAAATACGAAAAATTCTCTCTCTAAATAAAATATATTTTTCAATAAACTTAGTAAGATGATTAGCAAAAGAGTCCACCACTAATAATATTAGAATAAAAAATTTAAGAATTATCTATATATTTATATATATATTAAGACTATCTATACTGACGTCATAGCTTGGTCGCTTGGCCTTCTGTTAAAGGAGGTGTTGATCAGTGTATATGTTACCGTTAAAGCTCGAAAGCCGTTAATGTGCACATTACCTAGCTAATCTGCAGAGTAACTGATTTGCTCCGTTAAAGTGTGGAATCAAGAGTTTTCCGCATTTTACCTAGGTAATGTGCACATTAACGGCTTCCGTATCGTTAAAGTTCAAAAGTAAAAAAAAAAGACTATTTCTAGTGTCCGAGAGTAGAGTTGAAACCAGGTCATCCCTCTGTCAACATGAATCAGTCGTCCGAATTATAAAAAACGCCCCCAAAATGAGCAGGCCAAGTGAAAACGAATCACTTTAGTGATTCATTCTCAAGAATGAATCACTTTACTGATTCGTTC
The DNA here is from genome assembly GCA_038380435.1 of Ryuthela nishihirai. Lineage (NCBI taxonomy): Eukaryota > Metazoa > Arthropoda > Arachnida > Araneae > Heptathelidae > Ryuthela > Ryuthela nishihirai. The sequence continues at coordinate 128,267,941 of JAWZYU010000001.1, read as the reverse complement.
TCACTTGGCCTTCGCTCATCCGGGGCGTTTTTTATAATGCGGACGACTTAATCATGTGACACGAAGATTCATATTCAAGAGATTCACCACTTTACGGATTCGTTCTTACTTGGCCTTCGCACATTAGGGCAATTCCAAATGCCATTTTAGTAATCCCTGTTGTAACGAATGATTTTATTGTGTCTATATAAATAACATTTTGTATGCTGTATAATTCCGTCAGATTGTTTATTTTACACTTTAATTGTCTTATCATTAGTTATTTCATAGAATAACTAGTTAAAGTGTGGAATTATTAATTTATTACACGCTTTAACTGATTTGATCAGTTATTTCATGAAATAACTAGGTATTCTATGAAATAACTGAATTATACACTTTAACGGTAACATATCAACTAATTTGTTGATTGTTTGATTGTATAAACTTGATTCTTTATTCCAGTAAAGATCTTATTTTCACTTTAACGAGTGCCTAGTAGGTAATGTGCAGATTATCTAGGTAATTTGCAGATTACCTAGGTAATGTGAGAAATGAAACAATTTTCCGCACTTTAACGGATCACCCTAGTTAATCTGCAGATTATCTAGGTAATGTGCACATTAACTGATTTCTTCACTTTAGCGGTAACATATATCATAATGCCATCGCAGACGATAAAACCACTCTAATTATAATGGATTGTGTTGTTTATCTCTAAGCAACACTTTTTTTGCGCACAATGGGCTGAATGGAAAGTGTGCAAAGACCCCAAGAGTTCAGAGAAAATTGGAGGAAGAGAATCTACTTTACAGCTGTTAGGAGACAGATCATAGCATCCCTTTAAGGTCATCCAGCGTGTTCTTTAACATACACAGAGTCTGGCTCTCTTCCACACATTGTGCACATGAGCTGAATGTCCAGGTTACAAAGACCCCAAGAGCTCAGAGCAGATTGGGAGAAAGGAACCCACTTTAACGCAGATTGTAGCCTCCCTTTAAGACTATACAGCGTGTTCTTTAACGTGCACAGAGTATGGCTCTCTCTCGCACTCGGAGCTAAGGCTTAATGTCCCATCCGACGGACGTCGGCATTTCCAAGTCCATCGGTGTCCCCTTTCTGACCGAAGGCAGGGTAGGGATTTAGCTGAGATAAATCTCAAGGCTGGCAGAGGGGGTAACTTGAACCTAGAGCTGCAAATTGCGAGCTTGGCACGCTACCGACTGAGCCAACCCCCGTCCTGAAAATTGGTCGATGGTACTGTGCAGGAGGTGAATATAGAACAAGGCGTCAATGGGGGATCAAAAAGGGCTTATGCGAGGAAGATGGGTTTACAAGGTTTAGTGAGAAAAACTACATATTTTTACTTTTTTTTTTACTAGCCAAAGTACACAACGTTACTTGGAAAAAACAAATACATTTTTCAAATATGTTTAAAGTTCGCTCTAATTCGCTTCTGTATTACTCGAGTTATAAACTAGGATTCATAATACTAATAGATCATCGGTATCGAGTTGGAAATGTATGTTTTCGTTTTTAAGTAGATAATTTTTCCCTCTGTTCTTTAAGAATAGTTTTATTCTAGTGACTGTTCACTAAATTTGGAACCTCTGTTCGTTCAAGATCGATATCATCTCTGAAGGAATCGAAATGAAAATGATTCTTATTAATGATGACTGATGATTAATGATTAATAAATGTTCATTGTATATTGATATTTCTTGGCTATTTCGTTTATATTCTTAAGAATTAGATTGGAGGTCGGTGACAAATGCAAAAGCTTATCAAAAGGTCGATGGATTAAGAAGTTTGGGAAACTTTGATCCCCCCCAACTTAATTTGGAACTGAAAGAGTTACGAAAACTACGTAACAATCAGGGAGTTATTGTTAAACACAAAAAACATTAGTACAAATGTCGAAAAGTCTACCAGTCAGAAATCGCGGTCAATAAAATAGATTGTCAAGCGTTAATAATCGAGTCCCACTGCTCCTGTGTTGAGATTTATCTCCGCTAAAACCTCACCCTGGTCCCGGTCAGAAAGGGGACACCGATGGGCTTGGAAAGGACTCCGTCCGTCGGATGGAACGTTAACTCATGACCTCGTGTGTAGAAGAACCGTACCCTGTACACGTTAAAGATCACGCTGGATGGCATTTATCGGAGGTTTCCATCTGTCTTCTGACAAGTGTCCAGTGGGTCCTATTCTCCCCAATATTTTTTGGCTCTTGGAGTTCTCGTCTCCTGGCTATTTAGCCCATTGTGTGCAGAAGTTCCACTCAGAGGAAAAACAAGCCAATCGTTTGACATTCAATTTCCGCTCTTATTTACAGCTGTTTCCATCTTAATGCAATTCTTCGAGCTTTTTCACACTATTCAAACGTTCATCTCGTTGTGCTCTCGCCATCTTAGCTCTTTTCACTGTTGCATCGTAATTAGAAATTCAATACTGGCCAAACATGACATGTAACAAGGAGTATGATGACCTACATAGTCCAAACAAAAACAGATAGTCCATAAAAAAAAGCCGACGAACAGGACTACATAAAAAAACAATTAGTTATCAACAATAGCCATTCACTGTCGCATCTTCGGGCGATATTCTCTGCTCACCATTCAGATAGACCTTGTTTTTATGAGCAGTAACATTTAACAGGCTGAGTTAGATAGTTTGACGTTTATCAGCAAGTGTTCGCTTCGAGGAGCTTGTTAAATACGCTTTGAACGCTGTTTTATTCTCCTTTATGGCTTCTTAAACTTTTTCTGTACTTTCTGCTGAATAACTTAGAGCCGATCTTTTAACCTACACTCCGCACCGAAACGGGCAGTAAATTAGGAAAAAAAAAGAGCTCAAATACGCCTTATGTTTAAAAAAACGATAAAGAGATAACTTGAACAACGAAGCAATATTTTAACAGCCATACCCTCCAGTAGCAGGCATCGTTAAGACACGAAGATGGAAAAGTTCCGGTTTTCCTCTTGCTATGGATCTCTGCGAGTAATCAGTTGAGTCCTCGGGCATCGGTGCACGTGATCAGAACATGATGTCTGGCAGTTTCCGGACATAACCGAACATGAACGAGGCACGTTTATTTATTACTTCGATTTTTTTTCATCGACTGATCGGCTAATGACTAATATGCAACTGAAACTAATAATTAAAGATATGCCCAATGGCTTGGGAGAGAGTGCTTCTGGGAGTTAAGACTAAGAAGGAATAATTGTTAAGTTGGAGATGGAAGATAATTCCTTGAAAGAGAAGAAGAATTTCGTTCTGGAAATATTGTAAAAATACAAGGTGTACTGAAAGACGTAGAGCATTTTTAAAAATTCGATGTGAATAGGGATGATTAGATCAATTTTAAATATGTAGAGATTGCATAAGTCAGTATGTTTAAAAAATACATTCGACGATATTTGACGGATGTCAATATTTTAAAATAATACTTTTTAATCCATCTTTCTATTTTCTTTAGATTCCCATTTGTCGGTGACTCGGTTTGTATTTACCAAAGCTATTTCTCCACATCTTCCCAATCCTGGAGTTCAATGTCCCGAGTTATGTACCGAGTTACACCGAAGAGCCAAAACATTATGACCATCTACCTAATATGAAGTTGGTCCTTTACGTGCCGCCAAAATAGCTCTTACCTGACAAGGCATGGACGCTACAAGATTTCTAAAGGTGTTTTGTGGTATCTGGTACCAATTGGTTTGAATTTTAAAACATGATATTCGCTACTTAAATATCAGTTATTTGGGACAGATGTCCAAGTTCGAAGCTCTCGTAATTTTGTGGATGGTTGGGTGAGGGGACCCACTGGACAGCTGTTGGGAAAAGGGTGTCAGCCTCCCGTCAAGGCCATCCAGCGTGTTCTTTAACGTGCGTGGGTGTGTCTCTCCCACACAGGGAACCACGGCTTAAAGTCCCATCCGACGGACGACGGCCTTTTCAAGCCCAACAGTGACTCCTATTCACTGTAGGCAGGGCGGGGAGTGTGGCAGAGAATAATCTCTGAAGGTGCAGTTCTGATGCTCGCTTGCCCATAATAGGCGCTTTCGACGCAGCCCTATTTTCAGCAGGGTTCAATGAACTGTGTTTTCAGCAGGGTTCAATGAACATTACTGCCGTCACCAGCATTCAAATTACGGGGGAGCTGCGCCACGTACCATACTGGATAGCTGTTAGGAGACAGATGGTAACCTCCCTGTCATGGCCATTCAGCATGAGTAGTATCAAGTACATCCACGGTTCCCCCTTTGCACAGTGTTTTCCCCCTATGACGTCACTGACCACGCCCACTTCCCCACCACGTCCCTAATTAATTACTAATTAATAACCAATTAATTACGAATTAATAACCAATTAATAATCAATTAATAACTAATTAATAACTAAAATAACCCATAATGAATTAAAAATTACTTAATCCCCCTTTATAAAAACCCTTTATTAAAAAACCTTCCTCCCCTTTTAACCCCTGGCGCCATCTGGTGACTATGAGGAGCACTATTTTCGGAAAAAACCCTATTTTAGCTCTAATTTCCCGATTTTTGACTCCCCCTTTATTAAAAATTTCTCCCCCCATATTAAAAAAACCTTGCTTCCCCCTTTTAATCCCTGGTGCCATATAGTGACTATGAGGAGTACTATTTTCGGAAAAAACCCTATTTTAACTCTAATTTCCCAATTTTTGATTCCCCCTCCTCATTAAAAAATCCCCCTATCAAACGTTCCGCCCCCTTTATTTAAATTCCCTCCCCCTTTTAATCCCTGGCGCCATCTAGTGACTATAATGTCGGGAAAACCCCCCTATTTTAGTCGCAATTAAACTTTGATGGGTGGCAACGATCGGATGATGCAAGCCTCAGAATAGTTGCAAGGGTAGCAACCTCGCACAGAAAGGGATGATGCAAGTCTCTAAATAATTGCAAAACTTTCGATAGCGGTTGCTCACAGAAAATCAACTCCCAAAGTTTATATAACCTATATTTAAATTCCTTATTAATTAAACACTCATTAAAATCCCCCTCCCCTTTATGAAACCCATTATCAAAAGTTCACTCTATTAAAACTTCACTGATCGCAAACTCCCATCCTTTTACAAGTCGACTAAACTTAGAAAATCAACTCCCAAAGTTGTATATTCCCTGTATTACCCATTTTTATTCCTCAGTAATTAAACACTCAATAAAATTCCCCTTTATTAAACCCCCTTATCAAAAGTTCACTCTATTAAACCTTCACTGATCGCAAACTCCCATCCTTTTACAAGTCCACTAAACTTAGAAAATCAACTCCCAAAGTTGTATATTCCCTGTATTACCAATTTTATTCCTTAGTAATTAAAAACTTATCAAAAGATCCCTCTATTAAAACTTTACCAAACTCCTTTGGTATTTAGGTTTATCTGAAATTTTCCAAGTCCACTAAACTCTGGAATGGCAATACTCGGAATTGTTGATGCAATGTTCAAAAATAATTACAAGGTCCCATATTTTGCGAATTCGACTTTCACTAGAAGAAGGACTATCCCGCAGTAAGTGTCCCGCAGAAAATAAAAAATGCTATTGGGTAAAAAATTAATAAAAGAAAAAAAATCTGATTTTATTCGTCATGATGAAAAACATTGAGGGGTAATATGGTATGTGTGACACAAAAGACCCGTGTTCGGATCCTCACCCCGGACAACGTTTTACTGATGGCTGGTTAAATCCTACGAAATTAAAAAATTCCAAACGGGGAATCACAAGGGTTTTATTGACGGATGAATCTTCGATCTGCGCTGCTTTCATATCGGGTCTTACAACATGAAAACCCACGCGCAGCCTTGACCGCTGCTTTAGAACCCTTTTTTTCACAAGTCTTCTGTGTACTTGCTCTTCTTTCACAAGTCTTCTGTATACTTGCTCCTCTTTCACAAGTCTTCTGTATACTTGCTCCTCTTTCACAAGTCTTTTGTATACTTGCTCTTTTTTCATAAGTCTTCTGTATATTTGCTCTTCTTTCACAAGTCTTCTGTGTACTTCTCTTCTTTCACAAGTCTTCTGTATACTTGCTCCTCTTTCACAAGTCTTCTGTGTACTTCTCTTCTTTCACAAGTCTTCTGTATATTTGCTCTTATTTCACAAGTCTTCTGTATACTTGCTCTTATTTCACAAGTCTTCTGTATACTTGCTCCTCTTTCACAAGTCTTTTGTATACTTGCTCTTTTTTCATACGTCTTCTGTATATTTGCTCCTCTTTCACAAATCTTCTGTGTATTTCTCTCCTTTCACAAGTCTTCTGTATACTTGCTCCTCTTTCACAAGTCTTCTGTGTACTTGCTCCTCTTTCACAAGTCTTCTGTGTACTTGCTCTTCTTTCACAAGTCTTCTGTATACTTGCTCTTCTTTCACAAGTCTTCTGTATACTTGCTCCTCTTTCACAAGTCTTCTGTATACTTGCTCCTCTTTCACAAGTCTTCTGTGTACTTCTCTTCTTTCACAAGTCTTCTGTATATTTGCTCTTATTTCACAAGTCTTCTGTATACTTGCTCTTATTTCACAAGTCTTCTGTATACTTGCTCCTCTTTCACAAGTCTTTTGTATACTTGCTCTTTTTTCATAAGTCTTCTGTATATTTGCTCCTCTTTCACAAATCTTCTGTGTATTTCTCTCCTTTCACAAGTCTTCTGTATACTTGCTCCTCTTTCACAAGTCTTCTGTGTACTTGCTCCTCTTTCACAAGTCTTCTGTGTACTTGCTCTTCTTTCACAAGTCTTCTGTATACTTGCTCTTCTTTCACAAGTCTTCTGTATACTTGCTCTTATTTCACAAGTCTTCTGTATACTTGCTCTTATTTCACAAGTCTTCTGTATACTTGCTCCTCTTTCACAAGTCTTCTGTATACTTGCTCCTCTTTCACAAGTCTTCTGTATACTTGCTCTACTTTCACAAGTCTTCTGTGTACTTGCTCTTATTTCACAAGTCTTCTGTATACTTGCTCTTATTTCACAAGTCTTCTGTGTACTTGCTCCTCTTTCACAAGTCTTCTGTATACTTGCTCCTCTTTCACAAGTCTTCTGTATACTTGCTCTTATTTCACAAGTCTTCTGTATACTTGCTCCTCTTTCACAAGTCTTCTGTATACTTGCTCTACTTTCACAAGTCTTCTGTGTACTTGCTCTTATTTCACAAGTCTTCTGTATACTTGCTCTTATTTCACAAGTTTTCTGTATACTTGCTCCTCTTTCACAAGTCTTCTGTATACTTGCTCTCCTTTCACAAGCCTTCTCTACACCCAATTTATTCGTAAACATCACAGAGGTCTAAGACTCATGTCCTGATGTGATCCGACAGCACAGGCCGACCAACCCACAAATGACTTCAAACTTTTGTCAAGCTTCAATTTACACTGACAGACGCTGTCAGAACTTAGTGGCAAATGGATGTCTCAGGAGGGCCTCTCTTTCGTTACTTGTGTGAAAGAGACAGGTGCAGTTCGAAAAGTCACTTGGCCTGAGACGTGACCGGTTCACAGACCGTGCATTGCGCATCTCATGCATTCAAAATGTCCTCGACCATCAATCGTGTTCCTCGTAGTGGTTGCAGGGCAAGTGAGATTTAACTTACCAGAAAGATCTTTTCACTAACATTTGAACTATTATTAAATATATCACAGCTTTTACATTAATAAAAATACCGAGTAAAAATATTATTATTATAATATATAATAATTTTAGTTATGCATTAATATCCATATTAATAAGATGAGTGAATGAAACTACTTGTAATTTAATAAAGTTAAGAATTATATTATGAAATACTTCAAAGATATAATTATTTGTTAAAACTGTGTTTAAAAAAGAAGGAAATTATTGATTGAAAATTATCGGTGAATTATTCTATTTCGGCAAATGCAAATATTTCTGCATTTGAACTTTTCCTGGAAAAATTGGTGCGTTGTTCAATCGCTCAATTGACTTTTTCGTTTTTGGGACAAATCCCACGAAACTGTTAGTTGTGCTAAAAGAGTAATAAAATTATATTAGAAAAAAATCTCTGTGTTACACGTTTTTCTCTTAGACCCTAAATAATTTTGACATTGATTATTGGATTTGTATTATTTAAACATTGCCACAGAAACAATTGCTAAAAATTGCTTTTTTTGTAAAAGTAAATAAGTTAATAACACATTAAGAATAAAAATTAATAAGTTAATAAAATGACAATAGTGTTCTATGAAACCCCAACTATTATCGGAAAAAAATAGCATTGGCACTCTTTCAAAGATTCTTGCCCACCCTCCTCGGAAAAATGTATGCCATTGGACAATATGTCCTACAATCCCAATGATCAACAAGCTGCAATTCAAGCTTGCGAAAGTGAATTGCTAATAGCTTTGCAAATAAAAATTGCTCGTATATTGGGAAAAAAATAAAACAATACCATTAAGATCGGCAAGGACAGAGTTTTTGTTTAACATTTCTTTTTCTCCCTTTAAGAGTGTGCCTAATACACTTGAGTAACTTCAACATTTAAATATAGTCCAGATCTTTAATCTAACCAGTGACCATTGAAAGTCTATTCAAAAATAAAAAACGGCTCTTGCCAATTAGTAACGACCGAGACGGAATTGCATTGTAATTGTTGGACCTTGTTCTGCGTTGATGTACTTTTCTATTCACGTTTGGCAATTTTGTCACAGTATAAGTCATGCATCTTTCAGTGACAGTGAGTACTGAAATTCTCACAGTCGAGTTTCCTGTCTGAACTCCCTTTTTTCCATTCTCCCCCGCCCCACTCTTCTTCGTCTCTACCCCCCTCCACTTTCGAACGCAAACCAAGCCTGACCTATCGAGCATGTTGTCGTTTCCGTTCTGACCCGGTTACGGTTGGGTGGAGTCCTTCAGCACAATTAAGAGTGCTCGACCACAAACTGTCAGGCCCGACGCTTCTCGGTCAAAAGAACTACTTTGTAAACACCTTCAACCTACCAATTGGGTCGGTATTAATTCCTGGATACATTTTCGTTTCCTTGTTTTCTTTTTTTGTTCGGCTTTTGTGGTCGAAATGGATGACAAGGGAGAAGAAAAGGAGGCACGCATCGATCTGCAGCAAGACACGCCATGATCGCGTCAGACATTGAAATGCACATATACAGTACTGAGAATAGAGGGAAGAGGACGATTAGATTGAGTGCAGGGACAGATATATAAAAAATAAATGGGCAGGGGCGAGATTGAGTCCAAATAAATCGGAACACCGTTCTGGTATAAGCATTTTCCCTCCGTTTTAGTAGTCTTTAAGGTTTAGTGGTTTTCGTTTCTTGAAAAATAACGGTACATATGAAATATATATCGGTTTAACATTAGTTTTGCCTCCATTCCGGTTATTAGCATTCTAAAAGTGGAGGCCCTTTGTATCCCAAACTGTCCCCTGGCCAAGTGGTTAGCGCGCTTGACTACTAATCAAAGGGACCTGGGTTCGAGCCTTGGATATGGCATGGATGTTTGTGTCGTTTTTCTGCTGAGGTCCTGCAATCCTGAAAGACCTTCTACTATGGCGTATAAACTGACAACCTCCTGTCAGACCTTTGTGGCAAGCAGCTGCTGGAGGGGGTATTTTTATTTTTGTATATAATTTCGCCTTTGTATCGCATTTCGGATCCTCTTAAATTCAGCCCTGGTTGGGTGAAGGATACTTTGGTATAAAAGGCCTGGACAGCCGTTGAGCAAAAGGAAAAGAAGAAAAAGGAAACAAAAAAAAATGCAAGGAAAAGAAGATATTAAATGTGCATAAAAATTAGGCAATTTAATTTATTTAAATTTTACAGCATAAAATAAAATCATTTATTCATTATGACTATATTAAAATATTTATGTATATTTGAAAATAGATTACCACATTTAAAAAAATTAAACAACTACCAGTATAATTTTAAAATTAAATATTCTAGAAGTGCTGCAAACCAGGGAACTAATGAGAAATACAGTGAGATGTCAACTAGTTAGGACCTCTCCTTCGGAGAAATGCTATCTTGATGATTGACCATAAATTATTATTGTAAAACATTGGTCATTCGTCCGATAATAACTTACGCTTACCCTATATGGACGAACACCACCTCCACGAATATACACAAGGTCTTGCAAAACAAAATATTGAGATCTGCGGTCGATGCCCATTAGTTTGTTACTAACAGACAACTTCATAAAGACTTGGATATCGACTACATCTATACTCATATTAAATGCATCACAAAAACGTTTTTTGAAGCTGTTAAAAAAAATCTTAATGTGATTATTTCTTCTTTGCTTAATTATGATCATAATATTCTTAATAAGTAGAAGAGGTCTAAAATGATGGCTTTCTCTGAGGAAAGCTACTCGTTTTAGGTCTCTTGTGCATGACATATGCTACGTTTTAGCTTGTGTTTTATGTTAGCCTCTAGGGGCCTACCCACGGGTGGTTTACTTGTTATATATGTTTTTACTTATGCCAACTGGACATATTCTCAGATGGCGATGGTAATGGGTAATGTTTTACCTGGAACATCGCATATTCATACTCGATCTACGACTTAATGGGACATCAGAATTTGACAAAAGAAAAAAGCTTTTAAATTAATTGTACAGTTTTTAAAGGATTCAAGATTGATTGACCACACTTGAATTACTGCCCAAACTTAATTGATTGACCAAATTTGAATTACTCCAATGCCAAAGGTCACCATGATGGTTTCGCATTTAGGAGAATTACCTGTAGAAAACTCTGGAATGTTCATTTGACCACCAATCCAAGATTGCTGGCAATTTTATGATTGCTTTTGAAATTTCGGTTTTCCAGACTCAATTGAGAGTACTCCCACATATTTCACTGACCTTTGTTAACAGAATTTCCGGACGAGAGGAGCGAAAGGCCCCGAGTGATTTCCGGAATAATTTATTTTGAAGAAAAAAAGAAAAAGTTGCTGTAGGACAAAATGTATTGTTAGAATGTTGTAGCAGTGGTGTCGCGTTATTAGGGGCTACCGGAGTTCAGCTCAAGTTCAAAACATGACAGGGATGTGAGGGATATTTTAGTACAATATTATTGTAAACTCTGCTTTAGGTGATATATAACAAATGAATAAAACAGTCATTAATAACGATATTTAAGGTAATAATAATAATTAAACACATATACATCTAAGCGTTTCACTATATTTAATTTTGTAATATAACTATAAAAATAGTGCATTTAATATTTTATTCAATTTTTTAGTTATATCCTAAAGCTACTTGCAGTAATATTATTTTGAAATTTTAATTTATTTTCCTTCCAATAATAATGCAATTCTAATGATCTTAAGCATCGAGGTAGACTTTAATGATGCGACACCGTTAGAGTAAGGTGTTCTTAACTTGGGGTCCGAGAAGGGATATGAGAGAAACATTTGCAAGTCTGATTTTTCAATTTTATTTATATTTTTATTTATTTTAAAAAATAAAAGATACTTTAAATTGAGAATGCGAGGAGAATTGAAGGGTGTGTGAGGCTCCATACGTCGATGCAAGGAGTGTGTGATATGAAAAAGGTTAAGAAACCCCTGCAAAGAAGTAATTATAAAAATAATTAAAATAAATATAAAAATAAATACCCCCTCAAGCAGCTGCTTGCCATAGAGGTCTGACAGGAGCCTGTCAGTTTATATGCCGTAGTGAAGGCCTGTGAGGATGGCAGGACCTCAAAAAGAAAAAAAAAAAAAAAACTGACCGGGGTTCGAACCCAGGTCCTTTAGATCAGCAAAGCGCGGTAACCACTCGGCAACGGGACGGCTAAAAGTAATTAATAAAAAATAAATACCCCCTCCAACAGCTGCTTGCCACGGAGGTCTGACAGGAGTCTGTCAGTTTATATGCCATAGTAGAAGATCTGTGAAGTTGGCAGGACCTCAGCAGAAAAACAACACGAACATCCATGCCTTACCCGGGGCTCGATAGATTCGGCTAAATAAAGAAATATTCATTTATATATATATACATATATTCCATTTAAATATATAACATATATAATTGCTATATTACTTAAAATTTTTAATAATCGAATTTACCTAATTTAGTTACTAGCTTCAAGCACCAAAGTTGAAATAAATATAAAAATCATATTACGATTTTCTCTGACAGATCTTTTGACAAGCTAACGCAAAGAGCTGGAGCAGCTTTCTGGGTCTCAGGAATGTCTCATTTTGAAACTATCAAGCTGGAAGTTGCCTCAGATGTTGTGACTACAGAATCGATTGCAATCAAAATAGCTCTAAACTGGTACTTTAAATGATCCCGGTTTAATTTTGTTTTACTTACCGTTAATATCTCAACTTTTATATTTATCTAGAGAAATGTGTCAATTCAAAAATAATGAAATTTTACAGAATAGTCTTGAGACCTCGATCAAATAAGGCAAAAATGATCCACAATTGATTTGCAATGGATCCCTGGACATGTAGGTCTCCAGGGAAAGAAATTGCTGATTTCTTAGAAAAATCAGCTCTTAACGAGAAAAATACCTCTCGTTGCAAATTGGGAATTTATATGTTTCTAAGTTACATAAAGATAAACTAAAGGAGAATTTCTACATCATTTCCAAGCCATCACTGAAAAAATACCAGTCATCGACAATTAATAAAGAAAGTGATCCTTCCGCTAAATGATGCTCCTTTCAAGAAGAAATTTGTGTGTGCATGAGGAGGCTCAGAATAGGTGCGATACTCTTGAACGACTCACTTTTCAAGATTATCAAGGTTCTTTCTCACAACTGTTAGACGTGCAAAGTAAAGGAAACAATTATACAAGTTCTGCTGAACTGTACTACTTATTCGATCCAGAGAAACAGTTTAATTGCGAGATAGCGAAGAAAACATATTCGAACTAAGTCTGCACAGCTTACTTAATAAAAGAAGATCTGAGTAAACGCAAACTTCGCTACAATTCATTAATCAAATGTTTACACGATATGAATGTTTTCCAAAGGATTTAAGGTGTAAAGGAATTCAAAGGCTGAAAGAGAGTTGGGGGGAAGGGTACCCATTGGACAGCTGTTAGGAGACAGATGGTAGACTCCCGTCAAGGCAATTCATCCAGCGTGTTCTTTAACGTCAACAAGATATGTCTTTCCTGCACACGCAATCACGGCTTAACGTCCCATCAGACGGATGACGGCCTTTCCAAGCCCATCGATGTCCTCTACTAGCCGAAGACAGGATGGAGAGTTATCTTTTTTTTTAGATAAATCTCAACTCTAGACCAGGTGCGATTCGAACTTGGAAACTGCAGATTACGAGCCTGGTGTGCTTCCGACTTAGCCAAATTCTCTCCTTCCATAGGGCTTAAGGGTTTTGGTATTGTTATGCAACATTAAATTGCACAGTTTCTTAGTCTTATTCAATTCTGCCATCTGGAGGAGAGGGTTGGAAGACTCAAAGATATCCAGAGGAAACTTTTGTTTGATTGATGATGATGATGATGAAGTACCAAAGTTGGCATTACTGACACTAGAACAAACTATAGTTTGTGTATCGGATGTTGAAACTCAGTTTAACAAAACCATAAAGTGTCACAACCAACATTCATTCATACAGAAAAAATGCACTATTTCAGCAGAGTTAAAACCCAATTACAAAAAAAAAAAGAATTAGGCAGACAAAAAGAGAATGACTGGAATACCGAGTGGAAGATTGATTGATGGAAGGTTTTTGCATTTCTCAGGTGTTGCGCTAATGGTTTGCTTCTGGATCTATTAATCACGATGAACTAGACAGTTCAATTAATTGACTTTTTGCTTTTGTGGTGCAAATGACTGCGTCTTTGTCTCGCAAGTTAGGGCTTGCATAATGAAGTCTGAAAAAGATGCAAACTTTTATGTGTCACGTTACAACCAATAGAAAGAGTGGAAGGATTGCGCATCCTGTGATGTTTCAAGTTTTACTCACCTTTTAAGTAACAACAAGAACTGATAAGAATGTGATCCAAATGAAAGGAATTTATCATGTTAATAAAGTTACAAAACATGGGATTAAAAAAAAGATTACTTGCGTTTAAAAAACGTTTTCTACTTAATTTAATGATATTAAAAATTTAAAAATTTTAAAATAAATGATTATTCCTATTTTTAAAAGAGGTGATCGCAGTTCTTGTGATAACTATAGGGGTAACAGTTTCCTTTCTGATCCATATAAAGTTCTTTGTATGATTGTACTTAATGGAATTAAGGATCAGGTTAATGGACAATTGCGTGATAAGTAGTGTGGATCCAGAAATGATAGAGGATGTATTGATCAGATATTTTCACTTAGGCCGATTCTTGAGAAATATTTAGAGTTTCAGAAAGCTTTGGTTACTAGCTTTGTTGATTTCAAAAAGGCTTTTGACTCTGTTGATCGTCATAATTTATGGTTGATCATGAGGTCGTATGGCATATCAGACGAGTTAATTAACATAATGAAAGCTCTCTATAATAACACTGGGTCTTGTGTAAGAGTTGGTATGGCTTGTAGCAATTGGTTTAGCATTATTTCTGGTGTTCGACAAGGGTGCATTTTGTCTCCTTTTCTCTTTAGTTTGGTTATTGATTATGATATATGAGAAATTCACTTCAAGGGAAAGATTTTGGCCTTAAATGGACTGGAGATACGAAAATTTCTAATTTAGATTATGCTGATGATTTAGCCCTTTTGGCAAATGATGCTGATGAGATGAACTCTTTCATTCGAGCTGTTAATGAAACTGATAGTAGAGTAGGTTTGGTTACAAACAGTGAGAAAACCAAAGTGATGAAAATTGGTCAGGCAAGCTGTGATTCAATTAATCTGAATGGTTGCAGTCTTGAGAAGGTGTCACAGTTTAATTATCTTGGGAGCTATGTAACAGATACTGATGATGTTTGGCATGAGATAAACGGAATACTAGGATTGTTGCTTGAACTTTTAAGAATCTATGGAAATTGCGGAGAAATAGACATATACATCTAAATACTGAAATTGGTCTGTATAATTGTTTGGTTCTTTCAAGGGTTAGTTATGTTAGCGAAACTTGGATCCTTTGTAAACATGATAGCAGGAAATTTGATGCCTTTAATTCTAGATGCTTAAGCTAGATGCTTACCCTTGGGTATTAGGTGGTTCAACTTTGTAAGTAATGATGAGGATAGAAAAAGGAGTCGGAAACCTCCTTTGAGCAGCATATTGTGCAGAGAGAGACTCCGTTGGTTTGGCCATGTTGCCCGTATGTTTAACTATAGATTATCGAATAATATTATGAACAATGCGCTTAAAGGCTTCAGAAAGAAGGGGAGACCTAGGATACGGTGTACAGACATATCAAATAGGACGTTGTTAGAATTGTTCCATAGTGGCGAGATACAGCAGATGTAGTTCAGGAGAGATGTGTTTAGAGAACTAAATTGCATAATCTGGTTGGACCTAAGGAGCCCATATGCTGCTTGTGATGATGAGGAAGACGAAGGCGTACTTTGATACTTAATGGAAACAGTCATCATGTATTGACAGATTAAAACACTACTGACTCTGTGTATTTATATGTGAAAAAGATTGTGGAGCTTTCTTTGTAATATATGTTAATGAAATAATTTTATGGATAATATTAATCAAGATGTGCATATTTAATTTAGTATAAAATGTGTATCTCATTGTTGCCCATCAACCTTTACGTATAATTTTTAAATATATTTTCTTTCATCTATACGAAACTTTTCTGAAAAAAGTTATTTATTAGTGTTTTACACTTTGTATCATAGTTTTGTTTTATGCTTATATTTCAAAATCTTGTTCGATTTTGCAATTCGACTATCATAAGACTAAGCTCGCATTATTACGCATAATTCCCCGCTTGCCCTCGGTCAGTAGGGGACACCGATGGACTTGTCAAAGTCCATTGGTGTGTCCCCTACTGACCGAGTACCCTACCGTCCCCTACCGTACTGCCCCCTACCGTCCTGCGCCCCATCCGATGGACTTGTCAAAGTCCATCGGATGGGGCGCAGAGACGGGGCCCGTGTGCGGGAGAGCCCTACCCTGTGTACGTTAAACAACATGCTGGATGGCCTTGACGAGATGCTACTATCTGTCTCCTAACAGTTGTCCAGTGGATCCCCTCTACCCAATCTTCTCTGAGCTCTCGGGGTCCTCGTGACCTAGCAATTTAGTCTATTGTGTACAAAAGAAGCGCCGCTCAAGGGAAAACAATCCAACCGAATGAAAAATGCAATGTAATCCTCTGCTACAGTGTAAGACTGTTGACGAGTAAATAAAATTAATAAAAATTTCAAACACAATCTTTAAGTTCAAAACATATCAATGTCATTTATTCCTTACAATATACAAGTGTTGTATTCTGATATACTCGTTTTATTGAAAGGAAACAAAACTCACTACCGATATCTGATATCTTTAATTAATTTTATGAGCTCCAAGACTAGGGCTTATATATCGAAGTCTAAAATAGTGCCTGATTGGCAATAACAAAAGTTAAAATACATAAACCCCAAAAGGGCCACAAGGGCAAAACAAATTTACTAAAAGAGAACAAATAAAAGTAAAACAAGCGAGAGTCAAACACCAATATCTTTGGACGCTTGAACTGGTAAAAAAAACAAGGGATCGTAATAGATCAAGAATTCCTTAGCCATCTTAAGTTTAAGATAAAATGTTTTAGCTTTGAGCAATATATTACCCAAATTCAATTTCCTGAAGAATTCCAGGATAGCTTTAAATTCCTTAGCAAAGTTAAACGTTTCCTTCTCATTTACTTTGCTCTTTTTAGTTGGAAAACTCAACTCTGCTAACGTTAAGCCATTATATTTATATTGGTATTGAATAATGCCTGGTAGCAAAATATACGCGTCTAGATATTTCTTCCGCGTGCTTGACTTTTGCTATAAAATTCTCCACAGGACTCAACCAATGTCTACTCTTTCTGTAGTAGGATATTTTTCATGATTGAGTTCCCTTACATATCGAGTGTTATGTCTTTTTTTATGCAAACGCTTTGAAATAGGATAATATTTGGGTTAAATGATTTTCCATTGGATGATTTCAATTAAAATTGGATTTCGTTACATAACACTGTTGTGACAACAGAATTTTGTTTTAATTTTCCTTGCATATAGATAATATTAACAGATAAAAGCAATTATGCAAATAAAATTTCTCCAAATTCGCATTTAATTGAGGCAAATACCATCAAGCAGTTCAGTCATGGTAGCGTGATAAACTACTAATCGTTAATATCATATTGAGTAAGGTTATTTTCATTCTCCTAATATTATAATTAAGTAGTGTAATAATATTATTATATATCCAGGAGATGTCCTGTAGACATGGGATTCATGAAAATTATGGGGATGGATTCAAAAAATTTTTTACTTTTTGCCATGAGCGGGATTCGAAACCCCATCTTCCATTAACATGTCAGGCGAGCTAACACTACACCATCAATGGCTAACATTTTCTTCCGCTAATATGCAATGACGTTTATTTCCGATGGTTAGCTGTCAGAGACTCATTAACTGCATAATAGGTTATTCAGCTCTATACATAAACTGAACATAAATATACTTTTTACATTTTTAATTCCGAATTTGGCAACATCATGATTGTGTTGTATAAAATAGAGTGTATAAGTTACAGTATATTATTCAATGTAGACATGTGTCAAAAGAAATTGGGTTGTATTTACCCCTGAGCGGAATTGTTTTTGCACACAATGGTCTAAATTGCCCGGTTACAAGGACTCCGAGGGCTCAGAGAAGGTTGAAGGGAGGGGATCCACTGTACAGCTGTTAGGAGGCAGATGGTAACCTCCCGTCAAGGCCATCCAGCGTGTCCTTTAACGTGCACAAGGTATGGCTCTCCCGCACACGGACTCACGGCTTAACGTCCCATCCGATGGACTGTGGTCTTTCCAAGCCCATCGGTGTCCGCTACTGACCGCGGGCAGGGCGGGGAAATTTGCGGAGATAAATCTCAACGCTGACCCAGCTGGGACTCGAACCTGGGAACTGCAGATACGAGCCTGGCTTGCTACCGACTGAGCCACATCAAAGGAAGTAGATTCTTTCTACCCTTCCACTAAAATTCTAAGGCAGTAAAAAAATTAGTATTTTAGGATTTAAGGTACGATTTATTTATGTACATTTAGTTGTTTTCAAGTCATTTATTATCGTATTGCAGGCAATTTTTTATGTAGAGCAGTAACTGAATGGTATTACTCTTATAATTCTCCTTCCAGTATATTTTTAATTTTGCTCCTTCCTCTCTCCAAAATATACTGCACTATCAAATATTACAGAATTTCAATATTATGTCAATGGGAATCTAATTCCGAAGCTGTAAAAATTTAAAATATACATTTAATGGAAAAATTCTACTGAAGATAAATTAAAGCCCATAATCAAATATAATTAAATCACGATTTTCAATAATATTCGCTCAGTATTTAAAGAGTTATGGTTGCTGGAATATTTAACAATTTTTGTTTTATAAAAATCATTCATTGTTGAAACAGTTATTACGCAAACTTCTAAAATGTACATATAGAGTATATTTTATTAAATGGTTTGAAACAATACTTATTAGCTTTTAATTTCTGTAGCAAATTCTTAAGACGAATTACCGTTATGAAATATTCTAGCATCCACTGAATTAATAACGTTAAAAATCGAGATTTAAATAGATTTAATTATAATCTTTATATCCAGTCACATTTTACCATTAAATGCACATTATAGAATTTAGAGATCTTCGGGTTGGGTTGGGTTGTTTTACCTCTGAGCGGCACTTTTTTGCACACATGGACTAAATGGCCAGGTCACTTGGACCCCGAAGGCTCAGAGAAGGTTGGGGGAGGGGACCCACTGGAAGAGCTGTTGGGAGACAAATGGTAGCCTCCCGTCAAGGCCATCCAGAGTGTTCTTTAACGTGCACAGGGTATGGCTCTCCCGCACACGGGGCCACGGTTTAGCGTCCCATCCGACGGACGGCGTCCTTTCCAAGCCCATCGGTGTCCCCTACTGACCGTGGGCAGGGCGGGGAATTTTGCGGAGATAAATCTCAACGCTGACCCAGCTGGGACTCGAACCTGGGAACTACAGATTACGAGCCTGGCGCGCTACCGACTGAGCCACCCCCGCCCCAGAGATCTTCGAATTTAGATTCCCATCGACATAACATGGAAATGTTAGCGCAGTGTCGTTCTGGCAAGACGACTCTTTCCCTTTTCTATCAAATTTGCAGATTTAGTATTTTTCTCAACGCGAAGATAGACTAGTCAATAAATGAATCATTTCTTACTTCTCATTACAAATCTATCACTTCATAATTTTTCTGTTATTGATTGTCATCAGCACAGACGTGATTTGATGTGGAACCAGAAATCTGTTAAGCATGACCAAAACGATAAACATCGTTCTTGCTTCCTTTCCTTGTTTTAAGCGAATTCTACGGCGAAATGTTTCCCTGCGGAAACTCATTCAGGAAATCCGTAAAGAAAATATGTTCCATTCTATGATAAGATAAGCTTAGGTTAAATCCTTCTTAGATCACTTGCTTCATCAAAAACGGAATTAAGCTTCAAGCCTCATTTCCAAATGTCCTTCTTTCTCTTTAGAGAATCTGAACCATACCTTTACAGCTAGACTTGGTTATGATTTAATAATTGATATAATTACTGGTTGTGTAGTTTGTTTCCCCGCGTTTTTTCTGACTGGGAATAATTGATAATAACTATGCACTCAGTTGTTTTGTCTGATTGGTAGAGCTGAAGTAGTTCAAACTGGCGTTTGAAGTGGATCAGCTATCATTAATTGCGTAAATAGTTTAAAAACAATAACAAATATTCTAAAACAGTTTCAAAGTAATACTAAGTCATTAGCGTAAATATAATTGCAACGAAAGAATAAAAAAATCGCCTCTGGCGAATGCAAAATACTCATTTTCGAAGAGAATGAAGTTTGTCATTTCTCGATTTTAGCGCCCTCTAATGGTGGAATATCAAACTGGAATATTCGAAAATGAATTCATAATTCGGAAAACGGGTAGTAATAGTTTAATAAAAAAAATAAAATGAATTCGATCTTATCAGAGGTCTGAAAGGAACTTCTGATGATTCAATTTTTCAATTTCATGAAATGTACATAAATGTACATTGCAATGTACATAAATGTACATGCAATGCACATTTATGTACATTTCATGTCAATCCCAAGTATATGAAATGTACATTTATGTACATTTCATGTACATACCATGTACATGCAATGTACATTTAGGTACATTGCATGTACACCCAAGCCCTTTAGTGTAACTTTGCCCACTGAGAGCAGAGTAGGAATTGTAGGAGAAAATATCAAAGTTCATACAATTCAAAATGTAAAGATTTAATGTAAAGATTAAAATGTAAAATTTTAAAGACTTCGAACACCCAAGACGTTTTAAGAATATAGGCGTAAATGCATATTTGCACGAAGATTTTAGAGCATTATGTTTTGTCTTTTAGGTTTTAAAGCAGAATTTGAAAAAAATTCTTAGCAAAACTTCTACCACAGATACTACACTCTACATTTTACTCTTACAGAATACTACTCAGCACAAAATTCAACTAAGAGACTGTATTTCGAAGTAATTAGCAAACATTGTGAGAAAATATTTTTCATTTATTATATTATACCTCTATTCAACTTATTGTGCCTTTTTTTTAAATTGCTATATCTCAATTTGCGAATCAGTTTACAATGCTATAAATCCTATTTCTTACTACTAGCAAGAAATCCGTGAACAAGATTGCCCAAGCCTCTAGATCAGGCCTGGGCAAATTTTTTAGCTAAAGGCCGCTTAGAACTGAAATAAAAGGGCGGGCCGCCAAAGAAATATATAATCAATAACTTATGTATGAACAACAAAAAAATCCTTTTCCTCTTTTTCTATTTATTTGTCATCATAGCTCGGGGGCATCACAGGGAGAGGTAGCGGGCCGTAATTTGTCCAGCCCTGCTCTAGATCTTTCACTTAACTATACATATTTTCCTTACTTTTGATAAGATCTTAAGATCATGCTGGTATATAGCTATTAATATCATACTATTACAACTATGGATAGATATCGAATCTGAAAAACGATTTTTCAATAGTCAAAAACCTATTATCTTTCTTACTGCATTAAGGTGACTACATATGAGCCAAATTATTACTGAATTGATTAAATCTAAAATATTTGTTAGCAAAAATAAAATGCTTCTTAAACGTTTTCAATCACTAACTATCATTCTTTTCATTCTATCCTTAGTCCACTGATAATTATTCTGCCCTTATGTTTTTGTTTTAGGCCACCCTTATTTATTATAATTTTAGGCCTCGCTTATTTATTCTATTCTTAGGTCACTCTTATTTCTTCTCGTCTTAAGTCATTCTTATTCTAATCTTAGGCGACTCATACTTATTGGTCTTAGGCACTCTGATTTCTTGTAATCTTAGGTCACTCTTGTTTATTCTAATTTTAGACTACTCAAATAGGCCGCTCGTATTCACATTTTCTTAGACCACGCTTATTTATTCTAGTCTTAGGCCACTTTTATTTATTCTAGTCTTAAGCCACTTTATTTATTCTTAGACCACTTTTATTTATTCTAGTCTTAGACTACTTTATTTATTCTTAGACCACTTTTATTTACTCTAGTCTTTATTTATTCTAGTCTTAAACCACTTTATTTATTCTTAGATCACTTTTATTTATTCTAGTTTTAGGCCACTTTATTTATTCAAATCTTAGGCCTCTCTTATTTATTATACTCGTAGACCCGTTTTATTTTCTCTACTCTTAGGCCATTTTTATTTATTCTAGTCATAGATCACTCTTATTTAATCCATGTTATCAGAGTTTAACCTGTGTGCCTGCTGTTCGAGTTCACGTCAGATAAACGCAACTAGTGTAAATAATAATATTTTTTAACCTGGCTTTACAGTTTATTTAAAATTTTATCTCCATACAACACATTCCTGAAATTCATTGACAATTTTCGTAATCATATGAGCATGCATCAGTAAAAGAAATTCCTCGAATCGAAAAGAATTCTGAATCACACTCTTTCAAAAAAAAATGCTCTAAAATGTTAGCTTCGTGCAAATGTGCATTTAGGTGTTATATTCCTAAAAAGTCTTCACGTGTTCGAGGCCCGACCCGATACCTATATTTCCGAGGGCACAAATCAGTGACATACTACCCTCGAGCTTTGATTAAGTGACACGATACTGCCTGCTTCAAAAAAACACATCCAAGGAACTGGGTTCAGCAGAAACAGACGTCCTTGAGTAGGTCAAACAAAGGTAACGCCTCATTGACTGTCTGACAGAGCAACTGGTTACCGTGCCGTTCTCACACGGTGGATGCTTCAACAGTGTCTGCATAGCTGTTTTCAGCTTTCATTCTTAGAAAGGACTTTCATTTACTTTTATTTATGCGTGTCACTATCAAAAAAGCTGTCTTATTCAAAACGAAAGGTCACATGCGACCAAAGAAATTCTGATTAAAAATATAATGTCGCTATTAAAGACCATTCGAATTGTAATGAAGCAAAAAAATTATTTTTTTTATAAACAAATACGCTTAATTTAAAGTGCTGTATTTTGTTAAATAATTAGGTAACCAAACCTATTTTGTGTACAAAATGTCAAAAAAAAAAAACTCTCCAATTTTGCATTCAAAAGACTTCAAAGAGTGTTCGCCAGTCCATAAGATGATCAACTTCCCTTCATATTCAGGTCATCATGTGTTGTATAATACTTGCTGCAGTGATTTTTTTTTTTGAAAGCTGCAAATTACGAATATTTTCGGAATAAACGATTTCTAATGTATCCCCCAAGAAAAGAAATCCAGCGATGTCAAAATCTGGATTTCTTGGGGGCCACTTAAGAATATCTACCAATCCAGCGATTTGGAAATTTGGATTTTTAAGACATTACATGTGATCAGGCCCAGATCATGAAAAAAGTCGAGGGGGGGGGGGGTGATAGAAACATAATCGAGCCGGAAATATGTAAAGCGAGAGGGAGGGGGCAAGAGACAGGATTTTCAATGTAGTATAGCATTTCCCCCTTCATTTTACACGTCGTAAGAAAATTTCTTGAAAAAATTCATAAAATACAAATCAGTTGCATATTTTTTTGGTCTCTATAACCCATACTAGAATTCTCAAAAGATCACTGAACAGACTCACTGGATAGCCGTTAGGTGATATATGGTAACTTCTGTCAAAGTCATCCAGTACGTTCTTTAACGTGCACAGGGTATGACTCTCCTGCGTACGAGATCACCGCTTTACGTTTCCTAGCTCATTGGCGTCCCCCTTTCTCGCCGAAGGCAGGACCGTTAACGGAAATATATCTGGACGCTGGTACAGTTGTGACTCGAACCTGGGAACTTCCGGTTACGATCCTGACGCGCTACAGACGAAGCCAACTCTGGCCCACAAACGCCATAATCTTGCACTTTAGTAACCACAACTGATTTTTAGATATTTCACATCCTTTTGTGGGCGGGGTATCTCAGTCGGTAGCGCGGCAGGCTCGTAATCCGAAGATCTCAGGTTCGAGTCCCACCTGAGCCAGCGTTGAGATTTATTTCTGCAAAACTCTTCGTCTTGTCTTGGGCAAGTAGGAGACACCATTGGGCTAAGAAAAGACCGCAGTCAGTTGGATGGGAAGTTAACCCCGGTGTACGGGAGAGTCATACATTATGCACGTTAAAGAACACGCTGGGTGGCCTTGACTGAACTTTCCTAATAGCTGTCCAGTGGACCCCCTTCCCCCAACCTTCTCTGAGCTCTCGGGGTCCTTGAGACCTGGTCATTTAGTCCATTGTGTGCAAAAAAAGTGTCGCTCAGAGGTAAAACAACCCAATTAAAATAACATCCAAATAATCGATAAACGAATTGATATAAACCATAGTAAAGTCCCAATATTTTTAGATCTCATATTAATATGAAATATGTGTAATTCGCTATCATCTTAGTCTTGCAAAAAGAAATAGTGTTGAATTCTGAAGGACAATTCAATTCAAATTCATTTCCTATTAGTTCAATAACCTCCAATACTGTTTAAAAAATGGTAAAATTAATATTTAATTACATCCTCAATAATATCAAACATATTAATCTTAATCTGATAATTAACAGAGATCTTGATCATCGGTCGGTAACTGAGTAGTCAGAGCACTTGACTAATCAAAATGTTATGGGTTCCTATCCCATCTGACTTAAGGTATTTTTTCCTCTAAATTTGATATAGATGTTAAACTAAGAGTGATTACATGCCATGCTGCTGAAGCAAAATCAAGAAATTTAATAAGCAACATATGCCCAGTTTCGAATTTCTGCATTTTTCCTGGGTTTAGATATTTTACGCTAACTCTAGAGTCTCCTCTCAACGAAGAAGGATACTGATGGACTTGGAAAGGACACCGTGCGTGCGGGAGTGTGTTCCCAAGTATCCTCTCAAAGTGAGAAGGATACTGATGGACTTGGAAAGGACATCGCGCGTCGGGGAGTGTGTTGCCAAGTGTCCTCTCAATCTGAGAAGGATACTGATGGACTTGAAAAGGACACCGAGCGCCCGGGAGCGTGTTCCCAAGTGTCCTCTCAATGAAGAAGGATACTGATGGACTTGGAGAGGACACCGTGCGTGCGGGAGTGTGTTCCCAAGTGTCCTCTCATGAAGAAGGTTACTGATGGACTTGGAAAGGACACCTTGCATCGGGGAGTGTATTCCTAAGTGTCTTCTCAATGAAGAAAGACATTGATGGGCTTTGAAAGGACACTGTGCCTGCGGGAGCGTGTTCCCAAATGTCCCATCAATGAAGAAGGATACTGATGGACTTGGAAAGGACACTGTGCGTCGGGGAGTGTGTGCAGGAGAACCACATTATGTGCGTTAAAGAATACAATATAGTTTTGACGAATGACTTCCATCTGTTTCCTATCAGTTATCTAGTGTAGGGGTTCTCAACGTGGGGTACGCGGTAAAATATTTTGGGGTACGCCGTGAAAGCTCAAAAGTCGCAAGATCTAGTAACAAAGTTTTATTCCCATTGTTATACGATAACTATAGGTTGTTGGGTTGTTTTACCTCTGAGCGGCACGATAACTATAGTTTTATCTATCTATATAAGTGTGTTCTGGTCTGTAAATGGTAGCTAGGTAATCACTGGAAGGAGAGCTATGCACCAATCCCCTGTGATGATGCATAGAACCGGCCAGGCCTAGCACCTAATGTCCGACCCCGCCTTCTCGTGGTGCAGACCGTTAGTACCTTTCAAAAGAGATACTCTCTTGTGGAAGTGAACGGAAGGGGAGGACTGCCAGATTAGTGTGGCCTACTGATCTGGACAACTATGGCTACTTTTCTTTTTTTTCTACCCTGCTGAGGAGTGGTCAACCACACAGGGTCCTGGTGCTGACCATATAAACCAACTGGACTGGACAGATATATGGCTCTGAGCTTGATTATGGATCCTGATTTAGCTGCACTGGTGGGCTTCTGTGGAAGGAAAATCTTCCGCTGTGTTTTCTGTTTGTTTGTGGGTTGACAGCCCCAAGTGAATAGATTCACAGGATATGTTTATCAGCTGGTGGATAATCCTGAGCAGAAGTCAACGCAGGCAACTGAACTCTTTGCTTCTATTGGCATCGTCCAATTCTACATTGGAGGAAGTCTTCCAGTGTAGATGGCTTCAGCCTTTAGTGGTGGGGGAACGGGTCTTTGCCCCATGTCTGCGATTAGGGGGCTGTTCGATATTGTCGCCATTCCCTCTCTCAATAAACATAGTTTCTTTAAACATCCCACTAACCATTTTCTCTCCATAGGTAGTTGGAATGTGAGGACTCTGCACAGAGCTTTTTCTCTTGATGTCCTCACACAAGAATTCCACCATTATAATTTAGATATTCTCGGCTTGCAAGAGACCAGATGGACAGATAAAGGTCAGATTCTTAAAAATAATCTTAAATTTCTCTTTTCAGGGAGGGACGACAATAAGCATCACCAAGGCGTGGGTCTGCTTCTCAGCAGACACTCTAGTGATGCTCTTCTAGGATATGAGTGCATTAATGAAAGGTTTCTTACAGCATAATTTCAGACAAGCGTTAAAGACCTGAATGTTATCTGCTGTTATGCCCCCACTGAGGATGCCGATGAGGATGAGAAGGATAGATTTTATGAACAACTTCAGGATATTTTGAATTCTGTCAAGAAAGGAGATATTACCCTTGTTCTTGGTGACTTCAATGCCAAAGTTGGTACTGACTCTGACCCTTGGGGAGGGGTGATTGGCCCTTTTGGTATTGGTAGCTGCAATGGCAATGGGCAACGTCTCCTACAGGTAAGTAAACTCAATGGATTCAGAATAACTAACACATATTACAAACACCGCGACATTCCCATTGTTTGCAATGATGATAGATGCATTGGTGGCTTTAATGTTGGCCCTATAACACAATCTGAAGTTATTTTGGCTGTTTCTAAACTTAAACTTCATAAATCCCCAGGGGTAGATGAAATTACTACCGAAATGCTTAGAGCTGGAAATGTTTCGGTTACCACTTGGATGACTGAAATTCTGAATATCGTTTATGATAAAGGCATGGTTCCTAAGGATTTTACCAGAGCTATTATTATCCCTATTTTCAAAAAAGGTGATCGCAGTTCTTGTGATAACTATAGGGGTATTAGCCTACTCTCTGTTCCAGGTAAAGTTTTTTCCATGATTGTGCTTAATAGAATTAAGAATCTGGTTGACAGTCAATTGCGTGATGAGCAATGTGGATTCAGAAGTGGTAGGGGATGTGTGGATCAGATATTTTCACTTAGGCAGATTCTTGAGAAATGTTTAGAGTTTCAGAAACCTTTGGTTGCTAGCTTTGTTGATTTCAAAAAGGCTTTCGACTCTGTTGATCGTCATAATTTGTGGTTGATTGTGAAATCATATGGTATACCTGAGAAGTTAGTTACCATAATGAAAGCTCTCTATAATAACACTGAGTCGTGTGTGAGAGTTGGTAAGGCTTGTAGCAATTGGTTTAGCATTACTTTTGGTGTTCGACAAGGGTGCATTTTGTCTCCTTTTCTCTTTAGTTTGGTTATTGATTATGTTATGCGAAATTCACTTCAAGGGAAAGATTTTGGCGTTAAATGGGCTGGAGATACGAAAATTTCTGATTTAGATTATGCTGATGATTTAGCCCTTTTGGCAAATGATGTTGATGAGATGAACTCTTTCATTCGAGCTATTGATGAGACTGGTAGTAGAATAGGTTTGGTTATAAACAGAGAGAAAACTAAAGTGATGAAAATTGGTCAGGCAGGCTGTGATTCAGTTAATCTGAATGGTTGCAGTCTTGAGCAGGTGTCACAGTTTAATTATCTTGGGAGCTATGTAACAGATAATGGTGATGTGCGGCATGAAATTAACAGACGAATAGGATTGCTGCCGGGACTTTTAAGAATCTGTGGAGAGTGTGGAGAAATAGGCGTATACACCTAAAGACTAAAATTAGGCTGTATAATAGTTTGGTTCTTTCTAGGGTTAGTTATGGTAGTGAAACTTGGACACTTTGTAAACATGATAACAGGAAACTAGATGCTTTTGATTCCAGATGCTTACGCAATATCTTGGGCATTAGATGGTTCAACTTTGTAACTAATGATGAGGTTAGGCAAAGGAGTTTGCAACCTCCTTTAAGCAGCATATTGTGCAGAGAGAGACTCCGTTGGTTTGGCCATGTTGCCTGTATGAATAATTATAGATTGACGAATAGGGTTATGAACAGTGTGCCTAAAGGCCTCAGAAAGAAGGGGAGACCTAGGATGCGGTGGGCGGACAAAAAGACTAAAATTAGGCTGTATAATAGTTTGGTTCTTTCTAGGGTTAGTTATGGTAGTGAAACTTGGACACTTTGTAAACATGATAACAGGAAACTAGATGCTTTTGATTCCAGATGCTTACGCAATATCTTGGGCATTAGATGGTTCAACTTTGTAACTAATGATGAGGTTAGGCAAAGGAGTTTGCAACCTCCTTTAAGCAGCATATTGTGCAGAGAGAGACTCCGTTGGTTTGGCCATGTTGCCTGTATGAATAATTATAGATTGACGAATAGGGTTATGAACAGTGTGCCTAAAGGCCTCAGAAAGAAGGGGAGACCTAGGATGCGGTGGGCGGACAATGTCAAACAGGACCTTGTTAGAATTGGTGTGCAGTGGCCAGATGCAGTAGATGTAGCTCAGGATAGACTTGCTTGGAGAACTAAATTGCTCCGTCTGGTTGGACCTCCGTAGCCCATGGCTGCTTGATGATGATGATGATGATGATGATGATGATGATGATGATGATGATGATGATGATGGTGTTCTAGTTAGATATACATTTCCAGGGGATAAGTGAAGCATAAAATGTTGAGAACCACTGATCTAGTGGATTCCCTATCCCTAGCTGTGAACCCTTGGTGTCCATGTGACCTGGCCATTTAGTCCAGTGTGAGCAGAGAAAGGGCCGCTGAGGGGTAAAATAACTCAACCGAACCCTTTGAAGACCTCTTGATTGGAGGACTGGATCCTCGTCAATCTTTCTGTTCTTCAGAAGCTTTCTACACGTCGTTCCCAGTAATTACTCCCCAACAGAAACGAAATTACCATACAACAGTACATTACGAGAGAGACGTATAGGGTGATTCAAAGGAAAAATATGCGGGACCATTTTTTGATTTCTGTGTGGTGGAGGAAATAGGATCACGTTTCGAAGTTAACTACTCTTCATATAACGCAACTGTCTGAATAATTTTGTTAAGAATTTGTTTGCTATCAGTTTCGCCACCAGATTTATGTTAATCCCCAATCTGCTGTCACCTCAGTTGTGTATTTCTCCATTAGTTATCAGAGAGGTAGGCAGAGAAAAATATGATCCATACGGAAGGCGGAAGCAGCGATTACTCTCATGCACGCACGCGCTCTCTCATGATTAAAGACAGAAACTTTTCCTGTTGGGGTCCGACGCAACAGGGCACGGATCTTGGGAACTGGAACGTCAAAGCGTTGTCCATTATGAAACTGTAGCTCCTTTTCAAACAAGCTTTTGCTTCTCTTTCTTTTATTATTCATCATCTTCGTTCATGGTTGATATTGTGTTTATTAAGTGACACATTTTTTTATTGAAACTAGTTTTTCATTGATTGATCATTTTGTCCCTTTGATTGTGTTCTTTTTTTGAATCACGATAATTCTTGAAGTCAGCTCTTTGTTTTCTTAAGTTACAAATGTACCGGAAATTTGTCCACTTGAAAAGCATTTCAACAGGCTTTGAATTCAAGATTTTATGCATTCCAGGCTTGTCATCTGGCTACTTGAGAACTTCCTCTTTCGAAATTTTCCATATGCAAATAGACAAATTGTAATTGAATGAAGACACCATGTCTTTTACTTTCTCTTTAAAGGTATTATGATTGTGAAAATAAACACATTTCGTTTTTCGTTAAGATCACCTTTTAAAGCGTCTCTGAACTCGAAAAGGTGTTTTTGACAATGCCGTGTTGTCTGCATGAGGGTTTGAACAACAGCCCGAACGAATCAAGTTATTGATTTGCAGTTTTTACACTTGAGCAGCTTTGATTCCGTATTAGTGTCCTTACAAATATATGGGACGGGGGGTGGGGATGGGGGTGGCTCAGTCGGTAGTGCACCAGACTCGTAATCTGCAGTTCTAGGTTCGAGTCCCACCTGGTCCAGCATTGAGATTTATCTCAAATTTTATTAATCGCAAAACTCCTTGCCCTCGGTCAATAAGAGACACCGATGGGCTTGGAAAGGCCGCCGTCCGTCGAATGGGAAGTTAATCCGTGGCTTCATGTGCGGGAGAGCCATATCCTGCGCACGTTAAAGAACACTCTGGATGGCCTTCGTTGGAGGCTACTATCTGTCTCCCAACAGCTGTCCAGTGGGTCCCTTCTCCCCAACGTTCTCTGGGTCCTCGGGTTCCTTATAACCTGGCCATTTAGCCCATTGTGTGTAAACCTAAAAGGTGCTGCTCAGAGGCAACCCTACGAACATGATCCTTGTATCTACATCATGCATACTGCACAGCCTTATGTTTGGAATTAGCGGGTTGAATTATGTTTGCCTATGAGATTTGTGCACACAACAGTGTAAACGACCATGATACACGGGGCCAAGGCCCCTTTTACAAAGTGGTCCAGAATGAGAGGAAGGATTTTTGAACAGGATACACGGATCCTAGGACTCAGAGGATGTTGGGGAAATGGAATACACTGGACAGCTGTTACGAAACAGATCGCAGCCTGCCGTCAAGGCCATCCAGCGTGTTCTTTAACGTGCAAAGGGTAGGGATCATAGTTTAATATTTCAACTGAGGGATGGCCTTTTCGGTTCAAGCTAAAAATAATTTAAATTTAAATTTTTTTGTAACTGCTAAAAAGTAAAATATATTTTATTATAATATCAACTTTTTAATCAGTTTTTAGTTATAAAAAACAAGTACCATGCTGCCTTTGATTATTTTTTCGTATCCTCACCATCTTTAGTAAATGAATTACTCTTATTTTTTATAACGATATTACCCCAAAATTTTCATTTTATCTAAGTATTCCTAATTTTTTTGTTTGAAATAGCATTAAGATTTTAATTTTGTCAAAGAATGCTTATGGTTATTTTGAAGTTTGTAATAGCTAATAATTCGAACAAAAAAGATTATTACCGCGATGCATTTTTGCCTATATATTGTATGATGATCAAAGAAATTGTTTCCTTCCATGTCCAGGGAAATGAAATTGCTGATTTTTCAGCAAATTCGGCTCTTAACAATGAAAAATACCTCCAGTTGCAATTCTGGAATTTCTGTGTTTCTAAGTTAAACAAAGGAAGCCTACATGAGAGCTTTCTACATCACTTCTAAGCCATCACTGAAAGAAAGGCCAATCATCGAGAATTAATACAGAACAAGATCTTTCCACTAAATGATCTGCATCGTTCAAGAAGAAATTTTGTGTGCATTACCAGACTCAGAACAGGTGCAGCATTCTTGAACGACTGACTTTTCAAGATGAGAAAGATTCTTTCTCGCAATTATTAGACATGCAAATAAAGGAAACAATGATTCGTGTTCTGTTTACTCGACCAAGTTCGAGTCCCAGCTGGGTCAGCGTTGAGATTTATCTCCGCAAAATTCCCCGCCCTGCCCACGGTCAGTAGGGGACACCGATGGGCTTGGAAAGGCCGCCGTCCGTCGGATGGGACGTTAAGCCGTGGCCCCGTGTGCGGAAGAGCCATACCCTGTGCACGTTAAAGAACACGCTGGATGGCCTTGACGGGAGGCTACCATCTGTCTCCCAACAGCTGTTCCAGTGGGTCCCCTCCCCCAACCTTCTCTTAGCCTTCGGGGTCCATGTGACCTGGCCATTTAGCCCATGGTGTGCAAAAAAGTGCCGCTCAGAGGTAAAACAACCCAACCCAACTGTTTACTCGACCCAGAGAAACAACTTAAATGCAAGATTAGACCAAAAAAAAAAAACGTTTTTGAAATAAGTCTGCACAGCTTACTTGGACAAGAGAATCTGACTAAAAGCAAACTTTGCTACAATGAAGCAATCCAATTTTTGCAAGATGCGAATTTCTTTCCAATAGTATTTAAGCGTTTTTATTATTGCTATATAACATAAAAGTGATCAGGTTCTTGGCATTATCGAATCTTGCCATCTGGAGGAGAGGATCGAAAGGCTCGAACATATCCAGAGGAAAAATCTGCTTGCTTACTTGATGATGATGATGTTCCTCCCAAATATGGCTCGTGCTACAAAACGTGAACCCAAACTCATCTCTAACTCCTGAATGCCAAAATTGGATTTAGCAATAACACTTGTCTGTCTGTATGAGGGTACAATAATGAAGTTGTAGATGAAGTTTAGTGATCTTAGCTCTGACTGTCTAGGACAGAGATGGGCAACCTAAGGCTCGCTAACTCTTACTGTGCGGCCTGCGAGCAACTGATAACCAAAAAATTAAATTTGCAAAAGAGAAAAATAGAGGATAAAAATTCCAACTTCGACGAAGCGAATTCTCATTAAATCAATTTATTTTAATGCAATTATTTTGTTTTTGTTCGATTTGAGTTTTTTTTATTTTCATTGATTATATTGATATATATGTTATTGATTATATATTTCTTTGGCGGCCTTCAATTCCGTTTCAGTTTCCTAAGCTGCCCACAATTCCATTTCAGTTTTCTAAGCGACCCTCAATTCCATTTCAGTTTCCAATGCGACCTGCCATTTCATTTCAGTTCTCTATCTCCCCCCCCCCACTTAAGCTAAAACGTTTGCTCAGTTCTGGTCTTGGAGGAGATGTCAAACAAATAGACACACACACACTCAAACTCTCAATGATATTTATCCAACCTTAGAAAGTTCATCTACTAGTAAGTCCATAAAACTATCTTTAGCGACTGCATTAGAAGCAGCACTATTACCTCCTGATGTTCCTTAGCACCAAACTCCGTTCATAAGTAATTGCTGTTTACGAACAGAGCATCCCGATCACGAGGCCACCTGCAGCCATTTTCTCTTCCGCCACGTTTAACGCTTAAGTGGATCAGTGAAGGTAAAACATTTTTTCCTCCGTTTTCTCTTTCCTTTTATATAATGAGGGCAGACCTGAATAAAGTGGAACAGTGACCATCTGTCATTGTAAGGAAACCGCACCCCTCGTACACATGTATAAGCTAAATCAAAATCAGTTTAACCAACATGTGATGTTGAACTTGAACCTCAAAACTTCCGGATCGCTTTTAATGTTTAGTGGTTGGTACAGTGAAAGTTAAAATTATTTTAGGTTTGTTATGGATATTCGAATTTCGAAGAGAGGAGAATCAGACTACTTAAAATGTAAAGAAAAATTCCAAATGAATTTTAGAAGAAAACATATCCAAAATAAATAAATAAAAAAAACTCGAAGAAATTATTAAAAAAACTGGAAAAAAACAAACTGTAATAAGAAACCCAAATACATCCTAATAAACCTAAACTAATCTCCCAAGATAATACAAAAATAAATAAATATCGCCTCAAGCAGCTGATGGCCATAGAGGCCTGACAGGAGCCTGTCAGTTTATACGCCATAGTAAAACATCTGTGAAGATGGCAGGGCCTCAACTGCAAACATCAAAGCCTTAACACTAATAAATAAAATATTAACGAAACGCACACAAACTAAAAGAAATCTATAACAAATTGAATAGTAAATTATTGTCACGTACGATGGAAGCGTTTACCGCTTTCAAGAACATCTCATTAGCTCTATGTCTTACACTGATTATGTAAGCAAAAACTGTAAAACTACGTAAGAATTTGAAAACATAAAAAACTGCAATGGAGTTAAGAAGAATCCATCAATTTCAAGTTAATTTAATCATAATAAATTATTTGAGAAAATATTTTTTAATTTATTTTTTTATTACATTTGCGGTAACTAAAAGCAGAAGTAAAAAAACAGATAAAAAATTAATTTTATAGTATTGGAAAATTTCGAGTTAATGTTACTAATACACGCTATTGCAATATAGAGCTCCTAATCTACGTTCCCAGGTTAGAGTCCCAACTACGCCAGCATTAAGATTTATTTCCGCTAACCAAAGTCCTGTTACAAATCTACTATATTGTACCAAGCCTATATTGGACAGTAGAGTAGCAGGAAAATTAGTTTCTAAACACTCGCATACATACATACATGTGTAGATCGTAGATCGTATTAATCATATTCGATGTACCGGGTTGTAATTTTAGCAATGTACTGGTTTTAATTTAGGGTAATAATTTTACCCCTAACCATATCCATCATAAAGATATGCCTATTTGGCATGAGTAAGTACAAAATATATAAGTAAACCATAAGGAAATATATAAGTAACCCTAAGGGCAAACATAAGGAAAGCTAAAAATAGCAGTAAAATTGTATAAGAAACCTAAAACGGTAGGTCTCCTCAGAGAACGCTACCGTTTTAGGCCTCTTGTACTTGTTCAGAACAGTATGATCGTAAAGAACCAGAGAAGAAATAATCTCATTGGGATTATTGCTTAAAGCATCAAAAAATCTTTTTGAGGTGCGTTTTATATGTGTATATATATATGGTCGATGCCCAGGTCTTTATGGAGTTGTCTGTTAGTGACCAACCAGGGGGCATCG
Organism: Ryuthela nishihirai; assembly: GCA_038380435.1. NCBI lineage: Eukaryota > Metazoa > Arthropoda > Arachnida > Araneae > Heptathelidae > Ryuthela > Ryuthela nishihirai. Next base: position 128,233,699 of record JAWZYU010000001.1, on the reverse strand, counting down.
ACCGCAGTTCTCAAAATCTTGTTTTGTAAGATCTGAATCTTACGAATATGGCATAAGGGTAAATACTACATCCATATGGTAAAGCATAGAGAATCACCGGTCTCATGATCATATCGTAGAGTAAAAGCATATGATCAATCATTAAAATACACACGTGTACACACAATACACCCACACACACACAAACATATATATACACACACATATATATATGCATTAAATAATTTATTGTTTTAAAAATCAACTGGGAATTCTTAATTTTTAAATATTTATGGTAATTAATTTTTAAATATTAATAAATATTCTAATATAGTCATAATGATTAAGTTGTTTTATTTTTTGTAGTTTGCAATAAATGGATTTAAATTAAATTTTGGACAAATTAAATTGCTTAAAATTTTATGCATATTTAATTTCTTTTCTTTCTTCTCCCCTTTTGCTCAACCTATCCACGCCTGGTGTATCAAGGTGGTCTTGCCGGGGAGAAAGGGCACACCGATGGGTTTGAAAAGGCCACAGTCCATTGGAAGAGACGTTAAATAGTGCATCTGCTTTTTTAACTCAAAAGGAATTTTTCATTTATCTCTAAAAACAAAGCTTTGAATATCTGCAGACTGACTAGCTGCTTTTAAGTAGTATATTGGGCTTTGGGTTGGGTTGTTTTACCTCTGAGCGGCACTTTTTTGCACACCATGTGCTAAATGGCCAGGTCACATGGACCCCGAAGGCTCAGAGAAGGTTGGGGGAGGGGACCCACTGGAACAGCTGTTGGGAGACAGATGGTAGCCTCCCGTCAAGGCCATCCAGCGTGTTCTTTAACGTGCACAGGGTATGGCTCTCCCGCACACGGGACCACGGCTTAATGTCCCATCCGACGGACGGCGGCCTTTCCAAGCCCATCGGTGTCCCCTACTGACCGTGGGCAGGGCGGGGAATTTTGCGGAGATAAATCTCAACGCAGCTGGGACTCGAACCTGGGAACTACAGATTACGAGCCTGGTGCGCTACCGACTGAGCCACCCCCGCCCCTATCATTCCCTGCCTAGCCAATGCCTCCTAAATAAGACAGTCCCGGACAGCTGTCGAACAAGAGCGAAAGGAAGAGAAATTGAATATGTGTAGTTTGTGACTGACAATTTAACTAAATTTATTTAGTCTATTTATATTTGACTTTAGATTTATTTTTAAATTATTGAATACTTTAAAATTAATTAATAACTTTTAGAAACAAAAGCAATACCATAAAATTTTAACACACAAAATATAATTAAAATTCTTAAATTTAAAATTTCTCTCTTCTGTTAGTGAAATGTCGGAGTCAGGTCCTATTAAGTGATTCTGGGAAACAACTCCTAGAACAGAAGGCCTTACCACAAATTATGACGTCAGCATAAAAAGTTAATTTCCTCCAGATATATCTTATATATTTATTTTTACTTTTATTACCTGTGTATTTTAATATTGATCTTTATGCTAAAGTTTATATTCAAATATGTCTTTCTTAGAAGAAAAATCATTCTTATTTATTAACATTATCATAACGCAGCTACATAAGAATACATTTTTTCTATGTAACACTGCTCTAGGTGTTGCTCTAGTCCATCGCGCAGAAAATATAGCATAGCTCGTTGACAGAGCTATGAAAGATTACACATCTTATAACAGTCGAAAATCGATTTACTACATTGTATGTTTATTTTTGTACTCATATGTTTTATGGAAAATAATAAATTCGATACCTCTGTGTCTTAAACACTTAAAAGCTATTTTAAAAGCTTAGAAGATATGGAATTTTTAGCGTGCATTTTCCGCTATCGAGTTAAAATAAAATTGATAAAAAAAAAGCAAAGAAAAAAGTTGGAGTCGGGTAAGGAAATCGATCACTTTGACCAAAACGCTAAAATGACTTGTATCGCCATGTCTGCTGCGGAAAACAACAGCAAACGACCAACAACCGGTTACAACGGATAATTCATCATTTCCAAGCCCGGGGCAACAATAATCGACATCACAGCAACAACAAAAAATTCTATCGACAATGCAAGATTCTATTACGGCCCCATAAGTTATGCAGCTACTGTTGAAGTTGAGTGTTTAAGAGTTCATTGCATTTGCAAATAAAACGTTTTCTCCGGAAATGGATAACACTTTCAACTCACGTAATCTAAAATTACTTTTTCTTGCCTTCACCCTTTTCTAAATGCACTACTCATTCTGGGGCCCGCAGGAAAGATCGCTGCCGAACGGGCATCAAACTCAACTAGATAGTTGGTGTACCCTCTGGGCATATGCGTTGCACAAACCCACTTTACAAGCGGCTTCATAACCGCCAAGGCAAGTTAAAAAAATTGACATGACTGCTGACTCTAACACGTGACCAAGGAGAAGTTGTAGGGGGGAGGGAAATGAGAAGTGGGGTAATTGCTCAAAAACGTCTCCACCCAAATTTTATGGAAAATGTTTTTTTGGAAAGCAAACAGATTAGCATTTATTTCATGCAAATTAGACGTGAACAGAGAAGTCGCACTTAGCGGAAAAGCAGTTGCTTATCAAAATATTTTAATGGTTGATTGGTTTGCTGTTTGTGAGCCTAGCCTCGTAGTTCTCTGCTGATAAAGTTAAATGACCTGGCCAAAATCATTGAAACTTCCAGTTTTTAAACTTAATTTTTCCGTTTCTGATAACATAGGATGAAGTATGGAAGCTGAAATGTCTAAATATTTCTCTTTTTATGTTGGGTTGTTTTACGTCTGAGCGGCACTTTTTTGCACACCATGGGCTAAATGGTCAGGTGACATGGACCCCGAAGGCTCAGAGAAGATTGGGGAAGGGGACACACTGGAACAGCTGTTGGGATGGAACAGCATTGATGGGAGTCTACCATCAGTCGACGGTAGACTCCCGTCAATGCCATCCAGCGTGTTCTTTAACGTGCACAGGATGTGGCTCTCCCGCACACTGAGCCACGTATTAGTCCCATCCGACGGACGGCGGCCTTTTCAAGCCCATCGGTGTCCCCTACTGACCGTTGGCAGGGCGGGAATTTTCCGGAGATAAATCTCAACGCTGACCCAGCTGGGACTCGAACCTGGGACTACAGATTACGAGGCTGGTGCGCTACCGACTGAGCCACCCCCGTGCTCCATAATTGTATTGATAGAAATGAGAAAAGTCCGAGTAATTACCTTAATGCTGCTTTGTAACTCTTATTATGTTCAATATCGTTTCGAATTAGTGAAACTTGGAATGATCAATGCAATAACTGAAAAATACAATAATAGTTTTCTAAAGTTTAAAACTAATAGTTTCAATTTACCTAGTATTAATGACGTGTGAGACTCAATTGGTAACGCTCCAGGCTATTAATCTACAGTTCCCAGATTCGAGTCGCATCTGGGCCAGTGATGAAATTTATCTCCTCAAAACTCCTGCCCTTCGTCAATAGGGGACACTGATGGGCTTGGAAAGGCCGTCCTCCGTCGGATGAGAGGTTGAACCGTGTTCTGTGTGCACGAGAGCTACACCCTCTGTATGCTAAAGAACACGCTGGATGGCCTTGACGGAAGGCTCCCATATGGCTCCTGACTGCTGTCAAATGAGTTTTCTCACCCCAACTTTCTCTGAGCCTTTGGGATCTTTAGGACCGGGCCATTAGCTATTGTGTGCAAAAGAAGTGCCGTTCAGAGATAAAACAATTCGAAATACATTTTGTGTCCTTTTTTAAAACAATTTACATGGAAAAGTGATTTAACACAAGGACAAAAACAATCACTTGGAGTCGGACGCCTGGGACGGCTCCGAATTAAGCTTTCATTGTGTATTATTTTAAAATTTATTGTGTTTAGCTGGAAATTATGTACACGACACATAAATAGTTAAACCTTATTACGAATAAAAAGTCGTTTTTTTGTAAAATATTTATATTTAAAACAATACGAATAAATTTCTTTTGTTGCATTTATTCCTAGATTTTTCTGAGACTAGTTTTTTCTAACAACTGGTATCAGTTCATATGTTATCGCATATGCTGTCAAGAATTTTTAGTCACCTGTATGTTAATAAAAATATACATTATGAAAATATGCTTTTGTTTTAAAAGTTTACTTTTATTACTTTTATTGAAAGTTCCGGAACGTTTACCCCTAATGCGGGATCATAATATACTTTGTTGAAATTGTTAATACCAAAAAACTTCGTTAAACTCCTCTTCTGCCTCCCTACATTCGAAAACACTTAACTGACATCACTTGTGTGTTCACCTCCTTGGAATTGTTGAAATTTCATGTGTGTGATCAGGGGCGTATCGAAGGAATATGGTTGGGGGAGGGAGTAGCCCAAAATTTTCCAACTCAACCAAAATTTTCCAACTGAGCAAACTTGCTTAGATTTTCGCTCCGTGGGAGTCGGGGGAGTAAGCCAAATTTTAAGTCTCTCCTACATTTTGCCATTTGACTTCCAATTCTGCCAACTAGCCATAATTTCTCAGAAATACTTCCAATATTTACATTTCGTCTGAATTGTAGCAAATCAGTATGGATTTTTGCCTTGATTTGGTCAAATCTCCTTAATTTCACGAAACTAATCCCAATCTTTACATCTCTCCTAAATTTGCCAAATCACTTCAAACTTTCAAACTCCCCAATTTTTATTTTGGAAAATTAAGGGGAGTTGTCAAAATCGAGGCAACTTGGCAAATCTGAGGCAGTTTGGAAAATGGAGAGACAGCAAAATTTAAAGCAGTTGGCAAATTTCGAAACCACTTAGTAAAATCAGGTGAGTTGGCAAAATCTTAGGGAGTTGGCAAAATTCGGAGTGACTTGGTAAAATCTTGGGGAGTTGATAAAATTCGGAGTGACTTGGCAAAAATGTGGGGAGTTGCCAAAATTCAGGTGAGATGTAAAAATTAGGATTTTTTATGTAAAATTATGACGAGTTGGCAAAATCTAGGAGAGTTGGAAAAAATTAGGGACAGTTGGCAAATTTCGGAGTGACTTGGAAAAATCGTAGGGAGTTGGCAAAATTCAGGTGAGATTTGAAAATTTGGATTTTTTTCTGTAAAATTATGGTGAGTTGGCAAAATCTAGGAGAGTTGGCAAAACTTAGGGAGTTGGCAAAAACTAGGGGCAGTTGGCAAAATTCGGAGTGACTTGGCAAAATCGTGCAGAGTTGACAAAATTCAGGTGAGATGTAAAAATTGCAATCTTTTTTCTGTAAAATTATGGCGTGTTGAGAAAATCGAGGCAGCTTGCAATATCTAGGAGAGTTGGAAAATCTTGGGGGAGTTGGCAAAATTCGAATCCACTTGGTAAAACACGGGCGATTTGTGAAAACTGGTATTTTTTTTTAAATTAAGGACAGTTGATAAAATCGAGAAAACTTTGCAAAATCTAGGGAAGTTGGCAAAACTGTAAACCACTTGGTAAAGTACAGGTGAGTTGTAAAAATTTGGATTGGTTTTGTGAAATCAAGGAGAGTTGGAAAAACCAAGAACTCTTGGCAAAATCTAGGGGAGTTGGCAAAATTCGAAGCCACTTGGTAAAATACAGGGGAGTTGTGAAAATTGTGCCTTTCTTCTGCAATTAAGGAGAGTTGATAAAATTCGAAGTGGCTTGGCAAATTCAGGGAAGATGAAAAAAGTGCGATTTTTTCTGTAAAATTACGGCGAGTTGGTAAAATCTAGAGTAGTTGGCAAAATTCGAATGCACTTGGTAAAATATAGGCGAGTTGTGAAAATTGAGATTTGTTTTGTGAAATGAAGGAGTGTTGGATAAATTGAGGAAACTTAATAAAACGTAGGGCAGTTGGCAAAATTCGAATCCACTTGGAAAATACTGTCGAGTTGTGATAATTGGGATTGGGTTTGTGAAATTCAGGATAATTGACTAAAATCGAAGAAAGAATTTCACCTCCACATCTCACCTGAATTTTGCCAACTCCCTACGATTTTGCCAAGTCACTCCGAATTTTGCCAACTGGCCCTAGATTTTGCCAACTCGCCATAATTTTACAGAAAAAAATCTTGATTTTTACATCTCACCTGAATTTTGGCAACTCCCCTCGATTTTGCCAAGTCACTCCGAATTTTGTCAACTCCCTAAGATTTTGTCAAGTCACTCCGAATTTTCCCAACTCCCCAAGATTTTACAAAGTCACTTAGAATTTTGCCAACTCCCCAAGATTTTTCCAAGTTATCCCGATTTTGCCAACTCCCCAAGATTTTACCAAGTCACCTGTTTTTACTAAGTGGCTTCGAATTTTGCAAACTGCTCTAAATTTTGCCATCTCTCTATTTTCCGAACTGCCTTATATTTGCCAAGTTGTCTCGATTTTGACAACTACCCTTAATTTTCCAAAAAAATAAAATTACAAATTTTCACAACTCACCTAAATTTTACGAAATCGCTTCGAATTTTGACAACTCCGAGTTACTTTGGAGAGAGCCTCCCCCCATGGCTACGCCCCTGCGTGTGATACTCAGCTTCAAGCTTAGATAAAGCCGTAGGAAAGTTGGAAAAATAACTGTACTGTCCAGGCCTGTTTTCTTGCACTTATTTGTGGTACTCTTTATTTCATTGTTTTAATAGACTAGAAATATGCCTCGACTAGAATAGTGGTTTGAAAGCTAGCTCCTATTCCAGCAGGTACATTTTCTGTGTTACCTCTGTCTGAGGGAGTGACTTCGGTATTAGTAGGTATTGTCTTTGTTTGAGAAGACCTCTACAAGTTAGGAGTGGTTTCTAGGTCCCTTATATGTTTTATATCTTGTAAATTAAAAAACAAACAGTTTTGATTGAAGATTTTACATAAAGTAATTCAATTATTGTAATACTTCAATTCAGCAAGATTGAGGGGACTCCTTTAGAACATGGCTCCAGGGAACCAATTCCTGGGGGCTGGGGTGGCTCAGTAGCTGGCATTCCAGGCTCGTAATCTTCAGTTCCCAGGTTCGAATTCCGTCTGAGCCAACGTTGAGATTTATCTCCGCAAAACTTTCCTCCTTTCCCTCAGTTATAAGGGATACCGATGGGCTTGGAAAGGACGCCGTCCTTCGGATGGGACGTTAAACCGTGGCCCAGTGTGCGGGAGAGAGCCATACCGTGTGCACGATAAAGAACACGCTGGATGACCTTGACTGGAGTCTCCCAACAGCTGCCCAATGGGTCTCCAATCTTCTCTGAGCCTTCAGATCTTTTTGACCTGACCATTTAGCCCAATGTGTGTAAAAAGGCCGCTCAGAGGTTAAACAACACAACCCAATTGCGAATTCGATCCTGAGCTTCGGTTATCGCTCTATAAAGGGAAATCCGAGATCTTTTGATCGTTAGATGTGTGTTGTTCCTTGATTTGGATTACTTTTATATCGTTACATAACAGGGCCGGATCTAGGAAAGGGGGGTGCCAAGAAAAAATGCCTCCTTTCCTTTCAGAATGCTAATAAGGATAATAGGTGCAAAAATTATAAAACTTTTTAAATTTAATACATTTTTTAAAATTTTTTAAAAATTTGTAAAACGGAGGTAAAAATGCTATACTGAATTGAAAATCCAGTCTCCCCCCCTTTTTTTTACATTTTTTCCTGCTCAATTGTGTGTTTTGCCCCAACTCGATTTTTTTTCTAAATCGGGACTTGTTACTAGTAAATGTCATTTGTTTAATCTTTCTTGAGTTCAACTAATATTAGTAGAGTTTATTTCTGTGTCTAAGAGCTCAATGAGTTGATCTTTATTTGCGAAACATTATTTTAACTAATTATCACCAGTTTATTGGTATTAAATCAAATCAAATCATCAAAATGTAGGAAGTGTATATCAAGTTTGAAAACAGAAATTTCAGTAGCGTGTATCAGATCCCAAGTTTTGGTTGGTTAGTTTGTAACCTACTGAACCGTGCTCCCATATACTTTATAGTATTCTAAAAAACAAAACGTCTTACAACAGTTAAGGCTCCTAATGTAACGAATAGTGTAGTGCAATGAGAAAATCACAATTGTATTATATAAATTATGATTGAAGTCAACATCTATTTGAAATTGACACTTATCCCAATTTATGCATATTTTGCAATAATATATTATAGTTATAAGTTTATTTCAATGATCAATAATAGAAAATTGAATATGATATGTATATTATTCCAAAGCATTTTGTTGTTACTCATCAATAAATTTTAATACAACTTTTAGTCACCTGTACATTAATAAAAATATATATTATGAAAATTTGCTTTTTTTCTTATACTGAGAAAATTTCGTTTCATTCAAAACTCTGGAATGGTTACCGCTAATGCGGGAATCATAAAATACTTTTTATTACCAAATAACTTCATTACACTCCTCTTCTATTTTAAGCCTCACTCAATCGAAAACACTTAACCGAAATTGCTTGTGCAAAATGGATAAGGCGAAATATCTGGGAATAGGAAACTAAAGTATGGTTCCCTTCCAGTGATAATACGTTTCCATGCAATAAAAGTATTTTACGGCGAAACGAATAATAAAAATATTATCAGTTCGACAAATAAAATTACATTAAAGCTTCCTTGAATGACATGAAATTTGTAGAAGATTGACAGATGTAATCCTTAATCACTGTCCGATAAAATTTTAATAACTTCAGATTTCTTGCCGATTTCTTTCTAATTGGCAAAAAATTTGCTAAATGCTAATTGTTTACCAGCGGATGTAAATATACTAGTATGTTTTAAAACACGACACCTGGGACGCAGGTTAATAATTTTGTCTGCCGAGTATGACGGGAATTCAGATTGTTGACCTTTCATAATCAGAGCCGGACCTGTGGGGGAAGGAAAGGGGACCATCTCCCTCCCACTTGAGAATGCTACTAAGGGTAATGGAGGCTGAAAAGTATTAAACTTGTGCATATTTCATGTATTTTTCAGTTATTAAAATAAAACTCTAAAACGAAGGTACTATGAATGTTAGTTTACGGCCAAATGTCTTTTTTTTCACGCTGACCATGCTATTCTCTGTTGGTGCTAAACTTAAAAAAATCTTAAAGGAGAGATTGACAGGTGATACAGTGGTTGCAAGAGAATGATTGTTCCATTGAATTGAAAGAAACTCAACAAATGAATATTCCTACATAGATAATCACTATGGAGACTCATTCAGTCACAAGTTAAATATATATATATTTTCCTTTTTTTTTATAAGAAATCAAACATATTAATGTCTTTTAGATATGAAATTAAAAGCTTGTAGAACTTTCTTTTCAGATTTTTGTTTTCAGGTTCCAAAATGGTTTTAAAAAATTAGTTTTAAAAATTAGTAGTTTTAAAAATCTAGAGTTACAGAAATCTGATTATTTAATACAACATCGGCACTTTAAATAATTGCTCTGAAAAGTTAATAAAAACAAGTTAAAACGAAAACATTAAACGTTATACTAAAACTTTGCTAACACCTGTAAGAGTATCTTCAGCATTTCACGGAATATTTACGTTAATTTTGGCCAATTTTGATTTTATTTTTTGCAAAACGAGCTAAGTTGTTAAATGTTTCAGTTTCATAACCCTATAAATGCTGAACGCATATTTTTGGAAATCGAGGTTGCTACTGCGCTACATGGAACTGCACTTAATTAAGTTGCCACTGAGTATATATTAATCATATAAAATATTATATATTAACAGCTAATCTTTAGTAATTTAATAAAGATTTTCGATCTTAGGTAAAACTAGGTAAATATCACCATTTATTTTTAATGCATGACTTACTTCATAGAAATAATGCATGGAAGTTGAAACACACTTACTGTATGTATACTAAGATGTTAGAGCAGCGAAGCAGAAATTTTATGTAATGACGCATTAACCATACCTATAGAAAAGCACAAAAATGAATGTTTATCGTTAGAAATTTCTCAAAAAATTAAATACAATATTAAAACGAAATACAATAGTCCAGAAATATTATCTATGAGAAATAATATTAGTATGATTCAAAAATATGGACATGTGTGACCAAATGTATGGTTTATTTCTACTTACTATATTCTCTGAGCCTTCGGGGTCCTTGTGACCTCACAATTTAGCCCACTGTGTCCAAAGAAAAAGTGCCGCTCAGAGGTAAAACAACCCATCTCTACTTAATACAATCTCACTTGTAGCCTAAGCATTCATTAGATCTCTTAATAACATTTCATTGTCTTCCAACGTATGTTGTTATGTCATGTTTGAATTTGTGCGGAAATTTTCTTACCATGAAATTAATATATTAATTATGTTTCGAAATATAGTGTTAAAATTAAAATGACATATTAAATTAAATATAACACTTTGCATTAAGAAAGAAGTATAAAAACATTTTTATCATGCTAGTATTTTATTTTATCACTTAATAAGGCCGTCCCATGGCCGAGTGGTTAGCGCGCTTGGCTACTGATCTAAGGGACCTGGGTTCGAGCCTCGGATTAAGGCATGGATGTTCGTGTTGTTTTTCTGCTGAGGTCTTGCCATACTCACAGACCTTTTACTGTGGCATATAAACTGAAAGGCTCCTATCAGACGTCTGTGGCAAGTAGCTGCTTGAGGGGATATTTATTATTTTTTTACGTATAAGAATCATACATTAGAAGGAAATCATCAATGATATACAATACAGTAGATTTCTATTGTTCCTTGTGCTGTATCAAATTTGTTGTAGCTAATTTCCGTTAGACAGTCATTTTTTTTAGAATTCATTCTGATTCAACTGGCAAATAACCAATTCTTCTCATACATTTCCTCTCCCCAATACTTCCACCATCCTGCTTTGTGACTTATGTCTCTAACCCACTTCCTAAACGACACACGATTGTTTTCACTTTCAATTAATTTAAGCTACACTGTTTTCTTGAAATAAAGAAATATTTTTTACCTACTTGAAATGGACATCAACCATTCTCGACAATCACGTCGTCACTTTAAACTGTTGTTCACCAATCACGAGGGCAAAGATAAATCATTTGAGGTCGGAAATTTCACAATATCACCGTTGGAGCGAAACACCTGTGAGGGTGATTTTAAACAATAACCTTTGAGTTTCTTGCTCCGTATGATTCTTGTCATTATTTCCGTGGTCATTATCATATTTCTGTGTGGTCATTTTGCGGTGTAAAGCACATGGTCTGAACCGGAACGGCCTGGAATTTAGTCAACTGCTTAAAGGTGTTGTTTGGAGTTTCATGGTCATGTTCATGGTATAAAAGAGGAGAAAAAGGTTGTTTTCCACCACTCTCACTTCCATCAGGAACAACTGCTAGTGTTCTGTCTAGTCCTACAAGGATTACCTACCGCTTCAATCATGATCGCTAAGGTAAGAATTGCCTTCATGAATTCCATTGCAAATTGTTTCTAGTTTCAACAGAAACAGTTTTTTCTTAATCCTGTTTGGTATAGCAAGTTAGTCGTTGGCAAACAATACAGTTTATCTAAACTTCTTTAGTTATCGAAATTTATAAACTAGAGAAAAAATACGCTTTCTTTTTCATACAATGTTCGATATGGAGGATAGGAAACAAGGTTGAATTGCTTTATCTCTGAGCGGCACTTTTGTGCACACGATGGACTGAATGGACAGGTCACAAGGACGCCCAAGGGCTCAGAGCTTGCTAAGGGAAGTGAACCCACTGAACAGCTGTTAGGAAACAGCTGGAAGCCTCCCGTCAAGGCCATCCAGCGTGTTCTATGACGAGCACAGTGTATGGCTCTCTCGAACACGGGGCCACGACTTAACGTCTCATCCGACGGGCGGCAATATTTGCAAGTTGAACCCTTTCCTCACTGAGAGTAGGATGGGGATTAGCGGAGATAAATCTCAATACTAGCATAGTTGGGACTCGAAGTTGAGAACTGCAGATTACTTGCTTTCCGACTGGGGCAACATCCAATCCGAAAGTAACCAAAGCTCAGTGTAAATCTTCGGTAAGGCATGGATAGTTTAGCATTCTGTTTCTCTACTGAAGGGTACCTTTCACCATAACTCTTCTGCAGGAAGAGTATAAAAAATATTTAGTGGCGCCGGGGAATGGAGAAGTGCAAAGTGAATAGATTCAACCGGAATGGAGAGGAATCTGGTTCGGAATATATTTCTCTCTTCGTTTTAGTGATTTTTCAAGGAAACATCTTGCAAAATGTGTGTAATATACATAGCAATAATATTTTTTACACATCTGCTTTGCTTAATAATATTATCAAAGAGGTTGCTTCAGTCACCCTTGGGAACTTCCCCTCCCCCACCAAGATTCAGCTCGGATCTGTTCTTTAGAATATTACGACTGGTTTCGCTTACAACTCCGTGACAAGTGGGCTGTTTAAAGAAAAAATGTTCTTTCCACTTTTGAGGTAAAAATGGTTTTAATCGCCTATTTGTTGCTTCGGGGGGGGGGGGGGGTCAATCCCTTAGAGCTGAGAAAATAGATTCGAAATCCGTAATAGGTGTGGTTGTTTACCTGTTTTTCTGATGAGATCAGCCTGCCTCACTAGGCTATTAATATAACTTAATACGCTGGCTGACTCCTGTTAAATCTCCGTGACAAATTGACAAAGGAGAAAATTTAACTTTAAATATTTTTTAGTTTGTTTTTCGCTTATTTTAATCTAGTGATATTTGTATGATCTTCGAACGAAATATCAGGGTATCGAATCTCTATTGATTAAGATCGACTGTTACTGTTTCTTCACATCGATATTGAATGTCTAAATCAAAATAGTAATTTCCGATACAACTTTTTTTTTTGGTTTGGGTTCTTTTACCTCTGAATGGCCTTTTTTTAGGTAGTCTAAATGGGCACTATGAAAACTCAAGGTATCAGATCTGGATATGGAAAGATGATCCTTTGTGCGACTGTTAGAGGAGAAATTGAAACCTTTCGTCTACGCCAGGGATGCACAAACGTTTTTGGCGTGAGGCTGAATAGAAAAATATTATGATTGCTGAAGTTTAATATTTGGGAGGGAAGAGTAATTGAAAACAAAAATAATTTTTAACCTTAGTACATTTTATTTTTTCACATTTATAGGTACAAAATAATAAGAAAAAATTTAAATGTTAATGTAAAGTTTATTTTAATGTGAAAACTGAAATTGGCTTCTTGTCGAAGCAATAAGTGCAGGATGGGACTGGATACCAGAAATGAGCTACTCAGCATTCTTCTTCAATGATGTTTAGCTAGTTTTTTATGTTAGTCAAATGTTCTCCTTTCGTCTTATTAAAACTTACTTTAGCAGAGCTAGACTAAAACAAAATTATTTAATATTTTTCAATTTTAACGCTGGACGTATGAAATAGTTAAAGGGCCGCAGTTCGTGCACGCTTGTTCTATGTCCATCCAAAATTTCTTTATCGGTCACAGGATGTGGCTTTCGCGTACACGTGGTCAGAACTTAACGTTTCATCCGACAGATGGCGATCTTTCGAAGCCCATCAGTGTCTTCTTTCTCTCCAAGAACAGAGTGGGGATTAGCGGAGAAAATCTCGATGCAAATGCAATTGAGACTTGAACCATCAGATCAGGCGTCTGGTGAATCAGATTACCCATTTTCCTGCTCTTAGATACTAGCGGTTGATCAACTAGAGTTCGTTATACGATTTTATTTTATTCAATGAATTATTAATATTGCTTGCTGTTTCCCTAAAGATGTTCGTGAAACCAGTGAGATAAATATGTTTTTGCCCAATAGTTATTTGGCGAAATAAGAACTTGTAACACGGCAAAAAAGGGCATAAAATTAAGCTTTTTATCTTTAAATAAAGAGTGTAAAAGTCTCTATATTTACTATACATTATGAAAGCGTAGATTATATAACATGCTGATTTTTAGATCGATTTTTATTTGGAAAAAAAAACTTCTAATTTTTTTGTTCGCAAAAATGAAACACTTTGCATAGAGATTTATTACATAAATTGATGACTATTTAAAACGAATGAATGAAACCATAATGATATTTGTGACATTTTACCAAATAATGAGTTAATAGTATGATAGTGTAGTGGAATAATACTTTTAAAATAAAAAAAAAATCCAATTAGTTAACTCAATTTCTACTCTCTACTGTTATCTGGTGAAATGTTTACAATTAAGTCTAACATATTAAATGAGTTTACACCAATCAACCAAATGTGACTTATAACCTTAGTATATTAAAAGTAGTAAATGGCAATTAATGTAATGATAAGCAATTGATCGTTATATAATAAGTATTGATTAAATAATAGGCTACGATTAAATACAATAAGTGAAATTAATCATTGAGATATTATTAAATATTCGTAAATAACTAATTGGCAATGATCAATAAGTGGTGAAAAATAATAATTCATATCTTTCACCAGTTTCTGCTGTTGGCTGCTCTGGCTGCCATTGCCTATGCCCAGATCGGTTACGACTATTACTATGGAGGAGTAAGTATTCTGCATTTTATTCTCTGTATTTTTAACTCTGTATTCGTTTTAATGATCTGCAAAAATGATAAAGATGCATCTGAAAATGAAAGTTGCTGGGATGAATAGAGTTAATACCATTTCAAATGATTATCCTTGTTATGATTTCCTTTGTTATTTTACCTCTGAGCTTCGGTTTTAGCAGACTTTTGGGTTAAATGGCCTGGTCGCAAGGATCCCAAGTACTCAGCCATTGAAAAAAAGAGAGAAGGTTGGATTGTTTAACTCTGGAGCTGCACTGTTTTTGGCACACATGGACTAAATGGCTGGGTCATGAGGGCTCAAAGAAATTTGGGAAAAGTGGATCCATTGGGTAGCTTTCAGGAGACAGATGGTAGCCTTCAGTCAAGACCATCCAGCGTAGTCTTTAATGTGAATAACAAAGTTTAAATTAAATTTTCTGTTTTAACGAAAAGAGTTTTAAAATATTTTTACCAAAAATTATTAAAATAGAAGTTTGAAAAATATACATTTTTTTTGGTACAGGTCAAGACCTCAATGCCACCGCATTGGCTGAATTGGTGTAGTTACATTATTGTTTTGCAACATACGTACTGAAAAGCTGCTGTCGGTATTATATTCCATAGGAAAAACATCTGTGACAAGCAGCTGCTTTTGGGGTAATTTTGTTTTATTGTTTGGGGAAAAAGGAGTAAAGTGACAGAATTGAACCAGAATGTTGCTCTTTATATTTTTTCAGAATCGCTCTCGACAAATAATGCTATATATTTTTTCCTTGTTTCTAGTTCCTCTCGTTCTGACTTATAAAATATTCTTCCAACCTATGTGCAATATATAGCTTCGGTTTTAGCAGACTTTTGGGTTAAATGACCTGGTCGCAAGGATCCCAAGTACTCAGCCATTGAAAGAAAGAAAGAAGTTTGGATTAACTCTGAGCGGCACTGTGGCTATGTGTTTGTTATTATTTTCACATCTGTTGCAATTAATTAATATTCTCCAAATTTAAGGAAGTTTCCAAGGAGTAGTCTCCTTGGGAATCTGTCCCTATCCATGACTAAGATTAATTAACACGATAGAATGGTAAAGATGTATATATATAAATCAAATACAAGATATTGAGTAAAAGAAAATCTAATGTTTTCTTTCAGCCTTTCCTTCCTCAGCCCTATAACTTCGGTTATGAAATCCAAGACAAATTCGGAGTGCAACATCGCCAGGAAGTCGGCGATGGCAAAGGACTTGTAAAGGGAAGCTATGGATTCACCGATGAGCGCGGCATCAACCGTCAAGTGGAATACGTCGCCGACAAATTGGGATTCCGTGCCAAGGTGAAGACTAACGAGCCCGGCACCGCTAACCAAAACCCAGCTGGTGTGCTCGTCGAATCCGCACTGGGTTGAATCTAAGTCATTTATGGATTTTCCTTTCTAATTTGAGTAAGTATTGCAAAAAATGTAGCTGTTTCTTTACAGAGAGTTGAAGTTCACAAAAAATAGTGTTTCTATAAAAATTATGATGTTCTACAATTAAATTGCAAAATATAAAAACTTTTGGAAATAAATATTACATTTGCAAAATAAAATTTTTATACATTTAAAGGCCCGAATCTGGAAAAAAAGTCGAGGAGGGGGGGAGGAGGCAAGAAACACAATCGAGCAGGAAAAATGTAAAAGGTGGGGAGGGGGGCAAGAAACACAATCGAGCAGGAAAAATGTAAAAGGTGGGGAGGGGGGCAAGAGACGATTTCCAATACAGTGTAACATTTTCCCCTCCGTTTTACAGGTCGTTAAAAATTTATTGAATAATGCATGAAATATAAACAAGTTTAACAATTTTTGTTTCTATTACCTACTAGCACTTTGAAAGGGGGGGGGGGAAGGCTTGGCTTCCTTGTCCCCCCCTTCGATCCGGCTCTCTCTTTCTCTCTCTCTCTCTATATATTGTAGTAGCCATTTTATTAGGTACAATTCATTGTTAGGTCAATTGTAACTGAATTTCGCAGCTCAGTACTTTCTTAAACTTTTTATGCAAAAAACGTGAAAGATGGTAATTTAAGTAATAGTGTTTTAACCATTTCGCACAATTATTATTTTAACCATCATCAGTTTCGAATATTTTTTCAGAGCGAGTTAAGTTATTAAATATTTCCATTTCCATAATGGTTTAAATGCTGAACGAATGTTTTTTGAAAATCGAAATTTCGATTTATTTGAATAAGATCTTTAAATTATCTTCAGTCATACTTTTCCTTAAAATAAATCTTGTTTAAGAAATTACTGAGCTGTGAACCCTAGTTACTATTAGTATAGCATGGAACTGTACCAAATGAAATGGTTACTCAATATATATATAATAAACATAAAATGTATTCTATGGCAATTTATAAATCTATTAGATTTTTAATTAATGAATCTAATTCAGAATTTTTTTATTTTTAATCATTTCTACCAGTGTGATAAAGTTGTCATTAAGGTTAGGTAGTTTAATCTCTGAGTGGCGTTTTGGTGCATAAAATGGTCTAAATGGTCAGGTCATAAAGACCCCAAAGACTGGGTAGGGGTAGAGCCACTTAAAGAGTGGAAGAGGATTCACTGGTCCGCAGTTAATAGATGTATTTTTTTCAACTAGTTTTATACAGGAAAAATAATTTGATAATACAACTTGAAAAATAATCTTGATAAAAGTCACATTCAGCTCAAAAAGGTTGGTTACCAATGGTATAAACGAATGAGAATGAAGAAAAACCAGAAAAATTAAGGAATTTTACTTCACTTTGCATCTCTGATGTATCATATTTCCCTATCAGTTTACTGCTCCAACGAAAAGTTAACTTAGATATTATTTTCCAGTTCCATTACACTCATCGTCACACATTGCAAAAGAAGAAAAGAGAAAGTTAGAGTTAGAAGAGTTCAATGATCCATTTTATAATTCTCTTCACGAAGTCACACTTCTTCGAGAGATACTTTTATGACCTGAAAACATCTGAAGCGCTTAGTGTTTTACGGGAATTAAGTTAATCAATCACACTAGCAGACCCACACAATGACAATATAAATAACACTTTGCATGGATCGGATTTGTGTTGTCGTAACCCACTTAATAACAGGGAAAGAACCTCTTGAAAACTATTTATGTTAAACACCATACAAAGATTCTGATTCTTCCTAAGAAAGTTCAAATGCTAACCAAATTTGAAAAGTGCTGTTTCGTATGGTTTCGAAAATGTATTACAAAATACTTAAATATTGGTAATTTGATTTTGTTAACTTAATACAATGCATATGAAATATGCATTGTATAGAAGATTGGTTCCAGACGTGAAAACCCAGTACAAATAATAAGTTGTTTTCAAACAAATCATATCAAAATCTTTTATTAAATCTTTATTTGATTTTTATTCATTTAAACACATTTTTTATTTTAAAACTTATGAAGATAATTATATGTAGATATATATATATAAAGTAAATAATCGTTCATATAGAAAATAATATGTCACTAATTAAAGAATACAAAAGTGAAAAAAAAATATGACTTACATATGCTTATTAACTTGGTTTTATTCGTTGTCACTTTCTGACAATAGACGCATTCGTTTACGTAAGACTGGAATTAAATCACTTTCATCGCTTGAAACATTTTAGCCGTCGTGTTCATACTTTAATGGTGAAATGCTCTCGTGTTCATACTCCAATGGTGTATGTGTAGTACATTTTCAAACTTAAAACTACTTCGAAAAATGTGACTATAAAAGCGGCATCTTTGTTATAAATGTAAATTCTAGGAATTTTTTTGAATAAAAAATTTTTTTTAGAATTAAATTCAAATGGATATTTTTAAAAAGACGCCGTTTGAACCGTGTTAGATCAAAATAAATCGTGTAAAAAGAGAATTGAAATTTTTTTCTAAATCATGTTAAATCAAAATCGTGTAAAAAAAAACTGTGTAAAAACATAATTGGGTGTATACGAAAATCTCAATTAAACTTACTGCAAAAAATAGCCTTTGAGAACTTAAGTAAATATTCTTTTAAATTAGGAGTTTTACTATATTATATTTATTTGCTGACATATATATATATAATATTCATTATTAATATTATTTTAATAACATATTTATTTTATCCTATGCCTGTGTCATTTTGCATGTTTATTTTGTTATATAATTAAGTTGCTGCCGAATTTATTTCAGTAATTTTAATTTTTCTCATTTCTTCATTTATCTATTTTTATTTTTATTAGTTTGTAAAAAAATGAGTGTGCAACAATTTATAGACAAAATTTTTACCTTTTTTCTTGTCATTATTTTATTGATCGTTAATGTTCGTTGAATGCGCTGTCCATATTTCATTGGGGCGAACGTTGGCTCAGCCTGTAGCGCACCAGGCTTCTAATCTGCAGTTCCAAGGTTCGAACCTCAACTGAGCAAGCGTTGAGATCATCTCCTCTGAACCCCCAGCCTACTAGGTTTAAAAAAAGATACAAAAATGATACCACAGTGAACACATGAACAGTGATTCATACCTCTGAACCCCAGCCTGCTAGGATGGAAAAAAGATTACCATATCGCATGATATTGTAAGGATGCCATTCGTTGGGCGGGATGTAAATTTTATCCGTGTACAAGACAGTCACACCGTGTGTACTATAACGAACACACTGGATGGTCTTGATGGGAGGCTTCCATCTGTCTGCTAATAGCTGTGCAGTTCCCTAAACCTAACCTTACCCTAACTAACTATGAGACTTTAGAGTCATTGTGACCTGGTCGTTTAGGACATTGCGTGCACAAAAGTGCCGATCACATGTTAAACAACAACCTTATTTAATTTTTTTCACTTTCAATTAAATAAGTCTAATTTTAATATAGTAAGATAGTGAGACCAGTTTTGGCAGTCCCATGGTTCGTCCGAAACAGAGTAGTACATCATCATCATGATTATACAAGGTAGTATTAAAATGCAATCCATCAAATTCTTTCAGAATGTAAATTTTCGTAAAAATTTGCTTATTTCAAGCACTGCATATTATGACGCCACATGCCAACAAAAATTTAAAATGACAAGATCCATTCTTAACTGATTGACTGTCTCAGATGTGTTTTTGGGGTATCTTCGTTTTTTGCACCAATCCTTTCTGGTATATTTTATTCATTACAGCCATAGCCTTTGGCAGAAATTCTCTGAAGCAGGTATGGGCTAACCTCAGATCTATACTATTCTAAGTCATTTTATGATCTATGATCTATAATTTGATAGTTATTTGTTACTGTTTCGCTATATGTATACTTTCTGGGAAAAAATGTGCTTTCCTTTACACTTTGTAACTTTTTCCTTTTGCTGTACTTCTTAAAAGTACCATCGCTCTTTGCTTCTGCTTTCCGTCTTCTTCTTTGGGTCATGCTTTTATTGAGCTGAGTACGAAATTCCAATATAATTTCCTTCCTGAAGTAACATTTCACTTTATTTAATATATCCTTATATTATTATATACGTTACACATTATCACCTGACCCTTATATTACACATTATCACCTGACCTCTATATTACACATTTTCTCCTGACCCTTATATTACACATTATCATCTGACCTTTATATTACACATTATCTCCTGACCCTTATATTACACATTATCACCTGACCTTTATATTACACATTATCTCCTGACCCTTATATTACACATTATCACCTGATATATTTCGCGAATGAGCCATCTTAACGTACATGAAGGAAGTTGAGACACGTCTTGAAATAGAAACAGACTATTTTAAAATCTTAATCTTAGTCGAGTACATGCAGTCTCTATTATCATCCTAATTTACCTTAAAACTACGATGCCAATAAAGAAAAAAATATATATCTTTGAACATGGAAATAATTTTGAAACACTGCAGCAACCCTTTATGCCGACTTCCTGAAAAGATCTGACCTTTTTTTGCTCATAAATTTACCTTTCAAAAATATTCCTTTTGAAACATTTTATCTGTTGAATTAGTTTATAGGATATATCCCAAACTTATCAATAGCCTAATGTAACATTCTTCAACTCTTTCTTTGAGTTGTAGTACTTGATAGGGAAAAAGAATCCACTAGACTTATGTCTGGAGACAGATCGAAGCCGCCTTGGTGATTGAAGTAATACCATTCAACCTACCAAGTTCTGAGCCCTTGTAAACCACCGGTTTGGACTGGTGTGTGCATAAGAACTGATGCTAAATGATCGTAACTACCATAAGAGCGCGGTTCAGAAGCAAAACAAATCAACCCAAATACGAATTTGTCATCCTAATCCCCAAGGAGGCTTTGATCTGTCTCCTAACGACTATACAGTGAATTCTTTTTCCTTAGCAAATTATGAGCTTTTAGAAGCCTTGAGACCTTCCAATAGATCTAGTAGGCACTTAAACGGGCTCCTCGGAAATAAAATGAAGCAATCCTAATCTCGAAGAATGTTTCGATATATCTCCTAACAGCTGTCCAGTGAATTATTTTTCTCTACTGAGTTCTGATCCCTTGGAGGCCTCTTGAATTCTAAGCCCCAGAGTCCAAAATGCCTAATTCTATCCTGACTACTCTATTAATTAATTAATTAATACTACTAATTGGTTTTATAATGTAGTTTAATACAGTATTATCATGTGTGATGTAACTAATTACATATTTTTTCTTTCTCATTTCAGAAGTGCTTTATCGCTTCAGGTGCTAATAGGCTAGGAGCCGAAACATATCAAAAGGGACAATTACTAGAGGGCATTACTGTGGGAATTTGGAATATAATTCATCTGGCTTTATTCTGACTTATGCATTTCAACTTGCAGCAAACCTGAACACTTTTGTGATATTTGTGTGTTGTACTTTATGTTTCAATGATAAAAACTTGTTTAGTTATAATCATGCACACATCCAATTTAGTTCTGTTTAATTTTATTTCATCTTTCCTCTTGCAAGTTTCACCAACTTCTTATCTTCCTAGAAATCTTCTTCATCAACTGCAAATATGTAAACTTGTGACATGGTTGTGTTTCCTTACTAGAAATAATGTATACTACAAACTTATGTAAATAAATATTATCAGTGATGTACAAAAGTTTCTATTACTCATAAATATTCATACATTTCGCATAGTGTGATTTTTGTTTATATTGATAAAGGCGAAACACTGAGTTCCAAATACAACTATTCGGTAACCATCTTCCCATTGTCGAAAAGAATATAAAAGAAACATTCAAACAAATTAACGACGCGCATGACCAAGCTGAGCAAATGTGCTTTTGTATCTGTACGATCTGTGGCTGAGCAGAAGGCAGTAATCATTTTGCTATAAATCTAAGTAGTGTTTTATGGCAAAGTGAATTACTCCTTGAGATAAGTGCTCATACTTCAGAGAAAGCTGTCTTTTGTAGCATGTAATAGAAAAACAAAACATTTGGTTAAAATGTCAACCAAACGAAAAGTTCTGCTGATAGTAGGCTTAGCACAAATATATTAAATTCGCTCATAATTATGATGGAAGAGGTTCCGCTTGTCTGATCGCAGAAAAATCGTTAATCATTCTAAATACGTGCAATAAGTTTTTTTCTCTGTGTTTTCGGATTTTATTCGTTTTTATTTCAATAAAGAACAAAGTTGTGTTTGTAAAAGAATGTACAAATTGTTTTTGTTACACTGGTAATTATGATTATTTTTTTTATGTATGCAGTCGATACTTGGCGCATTCCATTGTGTTGGTTTACCCCTGGGCAAAAACTTTAGGCTGGTCTAAATGAGGTCTGAGGGTAAATGACCGTAATATCATAGAGGAGGAGGGGGGGGGGCGAAGAACTGCTGAAAATATTGGATGATCATTCTGAAAGGAGCTTTTGATTGAAATTTCTATTTTAACACTATTTGTTCAAATAAAAATAAATAAATACCCTCTCAAGCAGCTGCTTGCCACAGAGGTCTGACAGGAACCTGTCAGTTTATATGCCATAGTAGAAGGTCTGAGAGGATGGCAGGACCTCAGCAGAAAAGCGACACAAACAGCCATGCCTTACCCAGGGCTCGAACCCAGGTCAGTCTTGCCCTTAGATCAGTAGTCAAGCGCGCTAAAAATTTTGAAATAAAATAAAAACTGATTAGGTATAAAATTTACTGATTATGGTTTTTAACTGATAATATGTATCCATACACATGATATTTGCAATATTTCTCTTCATTACGAAAGGAAGGAGGTTGGCTCAGTCGATAGCACTACAGGCTCGTAATTTGCAGTTCTCAGATTCGAGTTCCACTTGGGCGAGCGTTGAGATTTATCTCCGCTCAATCCCAACCTGCCCTCGGTCAGAAAGTAGACACCGATGGGCTTGGAAAGGCTGACGTCCTTCGAATGAGATGTTAAGCTGTGTCCCTTGTGCATGAGAGCGTACTCTGTGCACGTTAAAGAATATAGTAGATGGTCTTGACAGGTTGCCGTTTTTCTCCTAGTTGCTGTCCAGTGGATCCCTTCCCCCAATCTTTTCTAAGCAGTTGGGTCCTTGTGATCTGGCTATTTAGCCCATTGTGTGCAAACGTGCAGCTCAGAGGAAAATAAACACAAAAGTGTGAATTTGCTGTATGTTTGCATATTTAAATTCATGATTGAATATCTTTAGGCAGGTAGGTTTCCTTAAAAATTACGTTTAAAAAGAAATAGCCTACTTAATTAAAAGCATACATTTTAAAATATGAAAATAAAGTCTGCTATTTAGTTTCTTATCTATTATATTAGTAAGTTATACGCTCTGCTATTTCAAGTTTCTTATCTAATGTTAAAATTTTTATTTGCTATTTATTTGCAGAAGCACTGAAATCACAGGGGCGGGGATGGCTCAGTCGGTAGCGCGCCAGGCTCGTAATCTGTAGTTCCCAGGTTCGAGTCCCAGCTTTGTTAGCGTTGAGATTTATCTCCGCAAAATTCTCCGCCCTGCCCACGGTCAATAGGGGACACCGATGGGCTTGGAAAGGCCGCAGTCCGTCGGATGGGACGTTAAGCCGTGGCCCCGTGTGCGGGAGAGCCATACCCTGTGCACGTTAAAGAACATGCTGGATGGCCTTGACGGGAGGCTACCATCTGTCTCCCAACAGCTGTTCCAGTGGGTCCCCTCCCACAACCTTCTCTGAGCCTTCGGTGTCCATGTGACCTGGCCATTTAGCCCATGGGGTGCAAAAAAAGTGCCGCTCAGAGATAAAACAACCCAACTGAAATAACTTTTTGTACACTTCCGACTCATGATCAAGGATAACAATGTACTGTATACAAATGAAGATGCATAAATTCAAACCATACAAAATCAAGATCATCTAACTCTATGATAAGTAAACTACTTATAGATACGAAAAAGAATAATGTATTCTTCCGTACATGAAGAATACTTCTTTCCGTGTCCACAACTTGCGCTCACCCAAGGAGTTAACGCTATTGAGTGGAAAATGGGATTAATGAGAAAAATGCTCTTTAAAAAATAAATCGTTTTATTCGAAAAGGTTTTATGTTGTTTTACCTCTGAGTGGTAAATGAGCGGCACTGTTTTGCATACAATGGGCTAAATGGCCAGGTCACAAGACCCCGAGAAGGTTGGGAGAGGGAACCCACTAGTCAGCTATTGGGAGACAAATGGTAGCCTCCCGTCATGGCCATTCAGTGAGTTCTTTAACGTGCACAGGGTATGGCTCTCCCACACACGGGGCCACGGCTTAACGTCCCATCCGACGGACGGCGTCCTTTCTAAGGCTAGCGGTGTCCCCTACTGACCGTGTGCAGGTCAGAGAGAAATCTCAACACTGACCCAGTTGGGACTCGAACCTGGAAACTACAGATTACGAATCTGGCGCGCTACCGACTGAGCCACACCCGCCACACTCACAGAGGGAGGAAGAGACCAGTATTTATTGAGTAGGTGAAGAGTAGGATGCCAGATTTAAAGAAAAAGATCGGGGGACTTCTAAAAATTCAATTTGAAAGATTGCCTTTTCATGAAATTATTGGGCTAAAAAGTAACATTTTGTTTCATTTAGAACATATTCTAAACATTATTGCACATAATAATGTCCTGAATATCTAGCAGCAAAAAATAAAACTTAGCTATTTAACAAAAATTACTGTTATTGAGTGTAGGTTTCAAAGAATGGATTTTCTGTAAAATACTTTCATCAAATGTTGCACTAAATATTTCATAAAAGACAAGAAAATTTATTTTCACTTACAGCAAAGACTTTACGGTGACCACGTTTACACGTGTCTTCTCGTCTGTCCACATCAGATTCATGTATAAAAATCCTTTCAATTGAATGGAAAAGGAAATTCCCGTCCAGTAGTTTTCTTCGCTGATTTCTTCGTCCAGAAGCTGAAAAATTGGCCTAATTTTCTGTCTCGGCAGTCTAATTTTTGAAAGTCTCAGCAGAGTAATGCCAGATTTTTCACAATCGCCGTCCCATTACAAGTTGGTTTCAATGTTTTAACCCTTTCACGACTAAGGGAAACATTTTTCCCCATTTTAAAATTGGTGATTGTCGTATTTAATTATAACCTTATCTGCATTTTTTATACAGAATGTCAAAATAGAACGTATGCCGAACGCAATTACGTAAACGGGAACGTTTAGTCCATGTCCATCTTTGCAATAATGTTGCATCTGTGTAATGTCCATCTTTGCTTCACAACCAAAAGAAATTGCTTCGCAGAATATCATAATTAGCACATCATTTTGTATAGTAATTTTATTTCATAATTTTGTATTATTTTAGTTAACATTTTGTTATAATAAACCAATAAATAAAAGACATTGCATAATAAGCCTAACTATAATTTGTGTTACCTTTATAGTCCATTGGGAAAAATATTTCCCATAAAATTCCAAAAAAATACACATTGTTATGTATTTTTCTTATGATTTTTATTTATTTTACGTCTAAACAAACTAAAATAAACAGTTACATACTAATATTTACTTTTAGAAACCTTATGGTCCTGAAAGGGTTAACTCAATACGTTGTGATATCGGGGAAACCTGTGTTCCAAATTTGGGTCCTGCCAGTCAAGTATCTGGGAAACTACAGGGCTTCAAAATCTTTTAAAACAGTGGAAAAACTTACCAGCTTTTATAGTAATTAAGCCAACGGCAACTACAAGGGACGTGATGGTATCACCAAGTAGAAGGAAAGACATGCATTCTCTACTGGTGTTCGCACGGATACATTATCATTTTGATGATGATTCTAGCCACAATGTTTTAGTCATATGCATTGCCCGATTTTTTTAATAACAGTCTTGCCACTGCTATTCTATTAGAAATGGTCTGCTCAAGCTGTACAGTCGCTCAAAAAAGTATCCGAAAAAAAAGTACCAAAAAAGTCCAAAAAAGTACCTTCGTGTCACGTGACACGAAGGTTGCCAGATCACTAATTTCTAAAAATATCGTTGACAGATATTTTTTCTGAATTCTGTAATCAACCATAATGTTCGGATACTTTTTTGAGCGACTGTACAGTCAATTTAATATTAAAAAGATATTTAATATGGAAATCCGGGGACGCTTCGAGAGACATTTACTCGTTGAGGACAGAGCCTTTAATCCAGGGACATATGGTCATTCTAGCGAAGAGTGATTGTATATTCAATTCCTGAGTGTTTCCCTCTCAAGGAAATGAAAGGAGCATTGCCAAATATAAGGCAAAGGAGGCTTGCCTCTTTCCCTTTTGAGAATCTTAGTAAGGGTAATGGAAGCAAAAAATAATAAACTTATGTGTTTCTTGTATTTTACAAAAAAAAATGAAAATACGCACAAATCATAACATAATACGAAGCATCTGGGGAAGAAATTATTGTCACGTGCCATGGAAATGACAGCCGATTCTTATGTATTATATATATATTACTAGCAAAATTGCCCGGCGTTGCACGGATCTTGATATAAACACTCAGATTAGCAGGAGTATTCGGAACTGCGGTGCCGACACTCGTTCTTTCCGGTGTGACGTCATAGGTCGGAAATTTTCGGTTCTCCTTACTTCCGCACGTATTGGACCTATCAGTTCTGTATTTGGGGAGGGCGGAGGGGTCCAACTTATACTTACGTACGGTTGAAAAATCTGGTTCACATCTGCGGTATGTCGGGATTGAACTCGACGGAAGTGTCCTAAATTTCTGTGTGTGCTGCCTTCGCCTATCTGAGTAGAAAGTTATGAATGGAGTAGTCTGTTGTCGGTGAGTCAAGGTATCACTGAGACGATGTTTCGCAGCTAACTTTCGGGGGGTTGAAATCCTGATGGAGCACTAAATATGGTGAGATGAATCCTAGCTCCGATCGTCTAGGAGGAGTTGTCGAACAAAGAGACACACACACACACAAGCAAACTATCTATTTTATACGTATATAGATATATACATATTTGTCTTCGAAAAATCTTTTTGGAAAAAATAAACCTCGTCTAAAACAAAGTGTTTGTTTACGCTTTCCAGTTTCACTTCTCCACAAGACCCATGAAAATCTAATTAAAAGTGATGGGTTTTCTTCCATTTGACATTTTACAGTGACTCTTTCTTTCCCTTCTGAACATTAGTTCCTCTTTCGCCGAAGTGTAATGAGCAGTCTTAAGCTGCACGCACATCAGGAAAATTTCCTTCTGTCCACGAACTTCATGGTTAACAAGAGGCTGTTATCAAAGAGCCAACCAATGAAGTAGAACACGAATTACAGCGAGATGAAATCATCGTTCCTTGCATCAGCGGGAGCAGAGCGTGGCTTTTCCCGGCTATCATTTCAAATGTGGAAGTGTAGCAACGTAAGGCAGGAAGTAGAACAACTAATCATGGAGAAACTTAACGTTTTCCCTAAGGGACGTAAACAATGATGAATTGTACGATTAAGATCTTCGTCTGCAATTTTTTTCTGCAATGAGAGAGAATATCTCCTATCAATCGTGCAGCAGCAGATAAAAGTATACATGTAAATGTTCGTATTTTGTAGTTCTTTTACAAAAACGTGTCGGTAGCATTAAATTCGTAAATTACTACTACGGTAACAGTATTAACTACAGCCCTACCTGGCCTGGTAGTTAGCGTGCTTAACTACTATTCCAGCTGGCATATCTCTGTGCAAATGTCGTATTCCTTGTGTATGAGCTTGTGTAGTGTATGAAAAACCAACACAAGCGAAAAACTTACAGATTATCTCCGTCCTTTGTGTTTCTAAAAATTAAAAATTACTATCAAATTTCTTCAGAATTGTTTCCGTTTTTAAGCTAGTAAATAGTTCGTTATGGGTCTGATGGATCGTCATACATACATACAGGGGCGGATCTAGGGGGAGGGGGGGGGGTGCAAGGGGGCCATGGCCTCCACTTTCAGAATGCTAGTAAGGGTAAAGAGAGGTGAAAAACATTCCCGAAACGGTACACCACATCTTACTAAATTGTGACAGATACTCCCCAGAAAGGTCTAAATTATTCAACTCATTAACTGAGCTCAACATTCGGGAAATACTTACAAATTGCTTACTTGACCACTCCTCCACAAAAATTAAAACAAATATTTATGGTCTATTTTGTGACTTTCTTCTCTCCACAATTCTATGGAACAGAATTTAACGGTATTCCTAATACAATAACATTTCTAAAAAAAATAAAAAATAATTAAAAAATGTAAATTATATTTAAAACAAGAATAAAACAATAACACACAAAAAATACAAAAATACTAATAATTAAAAAAATATTAATACAAAATACAATAAAAACAAAAAAATAATAAAAATGAAAAAAAAAAGAGATTTAAAAGGCATAAAAATAATAATAAAAAATATAAGTAATAATAATAAAAAACTATAAAAAACATAATGAAAAAATTTGCAAAAAAGAAGGAGTAAAAAAAGGGGATCTAAAAAATAAATGAAAATACATGATTAAAAGAGAAAAAACTATATCCCTAAACTTTTACACAAAAAAAACATTTATATATATATATAAATTTAAAAATCCAATTACAAACAGCACACCAGATACCCAAAAAATTAAAAGTACATTTAACAACTGATTATTCAAAATTATTACTTAATAATATAATAATTAAAAAAGGAAGGCCAGAAAAATAAAAATGACCTAACGTCATTCACTATATCAAACTAAAAGACAAGCAACCACGAAAAACGTTTTTTCTTTTTTTAACCAAAATTTTTGTATTGAGAAAGCCTGAAGAAGGAACTTTCATTTGTATTGGTAACGTAGAAGAAGTATACAGAGCTCCAACCAGACTGTATTTTAGTCCTCCAAATACATTTATCCTCAGCTAGAGCTGCATTATTTGTCCACTGAGTCCAGTTCTAAGAATGTCCTGTTTGACATTGTCTGCCCACATCAATCTAAGTCTCCCACCTTTTCTGAGGCCTATAGGCACACTGTTCATAAACTGTTCGCTAATCTATTGTTATGCATTTGGGCAACATGGCCAAACCAACGGAATCAATCCCTACATAGCATGGATGGGTGTGAGAGTCATTCTGTAGCGCGCCAGACTCGTAATATGCAGTTCCTAGGTTTGAGTTCCAACTGGGCCAGAGTTGAGATTTATCTCCGCAAAAGTTTCCCTCCCTACCCATGTCAGTAGGGGACACAACTTGGAAAGACCGTCGTCCGTCGGATGGGACATTAAGCCGTGGCTCCGTGTGCGAGAGAGCGGTACCCTGTGCACGTTAAAGAACATGCTGGATGACCTTGACGGAAGGTTACC